>OX422209.1:687888889-689372222 GCA_949130495.1 Sambucus nigra
TAAGTGAATCATTCATAGTGTTAGACCCAGTGTCTACAAATTGAATGAATCCTCGAAGTCACTTCTCTCAAAATCATTGGTAGCGATTATAGTCTTTTCAATGAGTAGTTGAACATGATGGGAACTTTTGGCCCATGAGTATCTGTCTTAGAAAAAGATCTCCATTACCTACTTCATCTTCTTCTCCACATGATCATACCATGGTTCAGGAAAACCACAAAAGGTGAAATCTTTACCCTCTTTGATGAATCTTTCATTCAAGGAATCCCCTGTGGCAGTCTTGGTACTTTTTATCCTTCTCTTGAATCGAGGTTGGCGTAGCATTCTGAGTTCCCCTATTGATGATTAATAACCCATGCCACTAAGAGGAAAGGCCTTCTTAAATACTATGGGTGCTGGTACTCCCTATTTTCTTTGCCCCAGCCCCGGTCCAGGCATGAAGTACATGTTCTTCAACATGTGTATCACATTGACGTTACTGTGAGGGTTGAATTCTGGACAGACTCTATCTCTCAAACCATCCCTTGTAGGGAGTGGAAGTGGTTTGACTCAAAAACCTGACAGAAGCGTATCATTTACCCCATGATGTATCTCTAGTACCAGATTATTTGTGCTTGCATTCTAGGTGTTATCGTCGTTGCCCAAGATGGTGATGACCTTCCCATTGGCGAAGAACTTCAATTTTCGGTGGATAGAGTAAGACACAACCTTAATACCATGGAGCCATAGTTGTGCTAGAAACAGTTTTAATAAGTAGATATGTCGATGACTTGGAATTCAATAACGGGATTTATAAAGAAAACCCCAATTGTAAGATTTATGGATCCCATAACTTCTCAACGAGTATTATCATAATCATGCACCGCGATAGAAGTTAGCTCAATATCGCTTACTTTCAGTCCCAAGAAGTTGAGCTTTCTTAACGGGCAAACATTAAGTTTTGATCCATTATTAACAAGCGAAAGTGGGATAGTCTTTCCCGTGACTTCAACAAAGATATTGAGAGAATAATTATGATTTAGACCAAACTTAAGGATTTCCTCTTCGGAGAAGGAGAGCATTCTAGTAGAGGTTTGAGATCCGACCATATTCACTACTTCTTATGGCATGGTGGAAGGAGGGACTATGGCCCTGTAAGTAGTTTAATCAAGGCATTTCGGTGTAGCTGAGACGTCATAAAGAGACCCCATAAATTGATGTTAGCGTGAGTTTTCTTTAACTGATCGAGGATCTTTCTCTACTCGAGAGTCATTTTTGGCATAGGGATTTTCTCAACACCTTTTCCATTATCGATCATTTCGTATTGAGGGTTTGAAACATGGCAATGCCTCCCAAATCTAGTTATATGGTTCACAGAAGAAGGGGAAAAAAACCCTATTTCTTTATCTATCTCGAGGCTATTTGACCACTTTATTGATCTCTCCTAGCATATCCTTAAATGATATCATTCCACATATATGGACTACTCTTCTAGTCTTGTCTGGGTTTTGCCCTTCATTTGAACTATCAAATTCATCTCCCCATCTGGTCGCAACGACCTCATCCTTCCAGGAGAAGTCAATGCATTTTACAACCTCAATGGCCTCTTCGTATAGATCATCCCACTCAATGGGGAGATATAAAAGTGAAGGGACCAAGCGCCCTTGTAGTTTCAAAGCATCAAGTAGCTCGAACATATTGTAAATTTCATCGCTCTGTTAAAATAAGTCTGGTATGATCTAGACGATATAATCTAAGTTGGTTTTGTCAATGGATACCACCCAACTATCTGACCTTCGAGCCCACTTCTGAGCTTCCAAGAATAGTGTGCTGAATTTATAGCCGTTAATGGTCATCTCTGAGGGGAATTTCAGCCTAAACTTTAGGAGTTGATTCAATACTGCTGACAATTCCATATTTATTCCTTTGGAATGAGTAGAAATAGCAATACATGCTTTTATAATAAGTCATAGGGCCTGATCGGCAAAACAAGTAGGGTGTAAAAAATATATGGGCAAACTTTGAGGGGTTTAGGCTAATATACGAGTATGATGGGCAATTTATTGGGTGCGATATGGGTAGATGGGTCAAATTCTGAATATTCTTCTATGAAGATAGAATTTGCAAGATTTGGGAGTGGATTGTGTGTAGTGTTTGGTTTAGGATTGGTTGGTGGGGCGATGATACCCTAGTCAATAAGAACTTCAATTAAATTTTGGAGATGGAAACACTAATTAGAGGTATGGCTGACTTTTTGATGGAAATCACAGTGGGCATCTAGTTTGAAGCTTTTGGGAAGTGGGTCTGGTAATAAACGAGGGTCCAATAGCATGATAAGTTTTGACTCAAAAGGGCTTGGTAAACTTTGAATAAGGGAGGGTGAAGCTCGGTGTATTATTTTCTAACTGGGTTAGGGAAACTTTTTGGTTCCCTTGAAGTAGAAGGTCAAGAGATCTTACTGATGGTTGAAACTTTGGTATTGGTAGGCTTCTCATACTTTCTTGGAGTGAACTGTCCGAATACTTTCTTTAGCTCAACTTCTGCCTTAGACAGACTTTCTTCGATCTCCACTCCTACTTTTCGGAGGGATAAAAAATGGGGGTAATATTGTCCTCCCAATGTTGCTCGGACATGGGGTAAGAATTTATTCTTAACAATACTAACTTGTTCTTCTTCGCAGGGCTGGTTAATCATGGTGGTCACTTTCTCTCTCCATCTTGATATAAAATTCTTGATTAATTCCCCATGATTCTTTTTAAGAAGTTCTAAAGCACGTAGGGTAACCTCCAACTCCTCGTTGTACTTATACTATGACATGAATTCACAGACAATATCCTCCCAACTGCGAATTATGGACTCCTCGAGGGATAAGAACTAGTGAAGAGTGCGGTCCTTTAAAGTTTGTTAGAACATCTAGACATTATTTCCTCGAAGTCACCTATGAGAGTCATGGATCGGTGGTAACTTTAGAGATTAATAATTTGGGTCCTGATACTCATGAACTTCTCCATTTTTGGCATCTTGAATTTTTTCGGTAGCCTTGCTTTAGGGCAGGTAGACATATGGGTGTAATCCATGTAGTTCCCAGAGATTCAAACTTCGTCAAACTTCTTGGTCAATATCTTAAGATTTTTGTTGACCTTATTGAACTCTTCTTCCTTTGTATCAACGGTCACGGGTAGGTTAGCCCTTAAATGGGAAAGATTCATCATAGGGAGCTGAGATGGTAGTGGCCCATTGGAAGAAGGGGCACGTGGAGCATGTTGATATTCTTTTGGGACCCAGATAGGCTCAGGTGCGAGCGAACCCATAGCATGAGGGAAGAGGACCTCGGGATCTTCTAGAATATGCACTTAATTTTATTGTATCTCATGAACCTCGATTTGAAGGTTGACAATCTTGGCAGTAGGTTGGGCTAGAACCGTTATCAAATCAGGCTGAACATTCGGTACTTGATCTGTGTTTTCCATAAAAATAGGGTGGAAGTTGATTCCGTACTTGAAGGAAATAGAGGGATAATTGACGGAGCTTTGGGGCAGTTTAATGACATACCAAAGCCAATAGGGAGCCAGGCCAAGGGTCGGGTATGCGATCAATCTAAGAGGAAAAAGTTTTGAATTTATTTTTGAAAGAGAGGAGGGAAAAACTTTTATTATAAGAGGAAAATGTTTTTGACATTTTTGGGAAAAAGGGAGACAAAATGTTTTTAGGTATTTTGATAAAAGGAGTAAAATTTGTTTTGACATTTTTTCTAAGGAATGAGGAAAAACAAGAAACGGGTCTCAGTATGATTATTTTTGTTATTATATTTTCTCTTGTATTAGGTGTACCTAAATGAAATAGAAATGAAGGATGGAACCTGATCTTAGGAAAATTAGGTTTGAAAAATATGTAAAACACGATTTGAGTTGTTACCAGTCTCATGTATAGGATCCCATTTTGAAAAAAGATAAAAGCACATGAAAATTTAGGCGGCATGCCGACCTGTCATTTCGACAGTGCTTCGAGTAGTAACCGAAAAACTAAATGTGAGCCCCCAAGGTTTGACGCCTATACGAGGGTATGCATTTGTTAGGTTAGTGGAAAGGTTCTCCTCTTTGATATGACTTTCACGATATACGTCTTGATTTTGATGGCAATCGATACATGTGGACAAGCCATTTGATATACCTGAGGGTATGTGAATTGCCTCACTATATACTTCACGGGGACAGTACGTGTGAGAGACAATTCAATACATTCAATGTGCGTGAACGAGTTTCCTGGTATATACCTCCCATTTTGACTTCAGTCAAGCGTTATGATGCGAGGGGAACCATTCGATACACGTCAAAGGTACTTAGCCAATGGAAGGTGAGAGTTATATTGCTTATACTAACTATGACCTACCGGATCAGTGACCATTAAAAGTGACCCCCTAGTTATGGGAGAAAATTTGGTCAATAGCCATACTCTTTGGTGATTTAGTGTGCAAAATGCATGATTTTTTATTAGTATATTATGGAGAGAGTGTTTTATTTATCATGATGAGCACTATACTAATAGGGAAGAATATCATAAAAAGTAATTCTAGCATGGATCATGAAGATTTCAATAAGCATGGATATATGAGAGTAAGTGATGTGTGAATACCTATAAGTGAGTGTGTGGTACTGAACCTAAGCATGGATTAACTACTAGTGGTGTGTGACAAGTGCGATTGAGCATGGATATATACAAGTGTGATAAGTTGAGGTGTGTGCTAGGGACACCTAAGGATGGATATTCTACGTGGTGTGTGGAATATGTGGGTATAAGTGATCCTATGTGCAAGTAGTGTGAAGTGTATATGGGGAGTATTTACAAGTGTGTGAGTGAAGAGTCGGTGAGATATGATATAAACATGAGGTAGATATATGTAAGAAATAATGGAGGAAAAGAAAGGGAACATACAACGAACGCAAGCAGAGAATGATAACTCCCATGAAAATAGAGTCTAGACCTCTTATGATAAACAAGTCCCCAGCGAAGTCACCAGTGTGGACATCCCTCCTTTTGGATTTTGCCCGGTAGCGGGGTTCCGACTCTCGCGCGCATGCACTCATAAAGGGAGAGAATGTATCATTCCCTTTTCTAGGAGTGATTCGGTCATTGTCGATGTGGGGTGATGTAAGGAGATGGAGTCACTACCGTATTTTGTACAAAACATTCAAAAGAACATGTTGTCGCCTCGAGAGAGAAAAATCAAAGACAAACAGATGATTACAAAAGCAATAGTTCAGAGGTTCAGGGGCTAAATTATGGAATGGGAAGGTGTTAGCCACCCATCCCACCCTTTCAATCTCTTATGGGCTGATGTTACTGTTTTCCTTAATTTCTCCGTGAAATGTGTGCGCGTGTATATATAAATGGAGATCGTAATCGTTTGACTCATATTATGGACAAGATAGAGTGAGGTCATCCAAAGGAATTTTCCAAAAATAATAATTAGAAAATGTGATGTGTGCGCTTATCCAGATATTGATCATTAAAATGAAACGATAATATTTGTTACATAAAATACAAATATGAATCACAAGTATGGAATGCATTGATATTATATAGATAAAATAAAAAGGATGAAAACATGAAGATAGGAAAATTGGAAAATTGGACTCGAGTCTCGGGTTTTAGCTCGAAACACCTATGTAGCCTATAAAGGCATCAAAGTCCACCTAGTTTGCATACGACACAAGGGTAGGGTTTATCCCATAGATTAAAGCGGGAGTTTGTTTATTTTTTTATTTTTTTTTGGTTTGTGTAAAAAATGTATTTTTGGTTTTAAGAAATTGTGGTGGATAATCCTGTTGGAATTTACAGATGTAGCACTATTTTTCCTTATTTTTGGTTTTTTATAGAAAATAAAGTGTGTTCAATATAAATAATAAAGGACGGGATGTTAATGTGTATGAACTAAATTAAATGCTAGATCAAGAATTTCTGTAACAAATGAGAAAATAAAGAAATTTAAAGAGAGGGGAGAATATTTGGACCTTCTTTGGATAATTGAGTCTTGATCTTAATCCTTGATGATCTACCTTGAATGTTAACATGAATGTTGTATGAGAGAGAATGAGATTTTGCTAAATTAGGTATGAAAATGATAGGAATAAAAGATGGAAAGGAATTTCACATGAGGAAACTTAGCTGATTACAAGAAAATGTTGCTGAGATCACTAATACTGATGGACCTGAGGTGTGCCTTGAGAGTGAGCTCATGCCCTCCTTTTATAGGGTAAGTGGACTGCCGATTCGAATACCCCTATCCCTGCCAATCAGCAGGTGACCCTAGATAGACAACCGATAGGCAGGGAAATAGACATGCCAATCGAGAATCTCGTAAAGATTTTTTCGGATAAAGGTCATAAAACGCAATCCATTAATCCAAAACGTGCATAGGTCATACCGATATAAAGGTAATTCGTAGATCTTCTAGAGTAATTTGGGCCTCTCCCATGTCCGGGAGTTGGCTTTTTGTCAAATGGGGCTCGAAATCGGACATTGGACGGGAGATCGTCGAATGGAAATGGATCATTCATCCAAATCATAAGTCAGAATTATGCACGGGGCAGACCGTTTGAAAGGTTATATGAGATACTTCGACTTCACAAAGTGTTTTGCCCGATTTAGAGAGTTGACTTTGGTCAACTGGGTCTTGAAAGTGTTTGGTGACCTTTGAGAGTAAAATGGGTCATTTGTCCGTAGCATAAGGCTGAACGTTGGAAAGGGTATTCATTGCCCTTCGAAGATTCATTTAGTCTCATTCGATATGAAGAGTTAGCCTTGGTCAAATACAGCTCAGGAGCACCCGGTGGCCTCCGAATTAGTTTTTGGGGAAAATGGATCGTTCGTTCGAATAGTTATGTCGTTTCATGCATTGGGCAAATTGTTGGAAAGGGGTTTCAGTGCTCTTCAAGCATTCATTGATCTCTATCTCTGAAAATGGAGTTGATTGGGGTCAAATTGGGGCTCGGTAGTGTCGGGTGGCCTCTAGATCAATGTTTGGTAGTAAAATGTTTCACTCATCCAAACTATTATGTCGATTCATGCACTAGGCAGACTGTTGGATAGGGGATTCATAGACCTTCTAAGATTAATTTAGCTTTCTCTCTGATGATAGAGTTAACTAGAGTCAAAAGGGGCTTGGGAAATCCCAATGGCCTCTATATCGGAACTCAGAGTATGACCTAGGGTTTGTAGTGAAAGGGAGAGGTGCTAGGGACTTAAGGAGAGACTTAGGGGGTCCTAGAATGTGGTGTCTACATAAACAGTGCAATTTTGAACTACACTTAACGGATTATATTCTTAGCAAGCATTTAACCGTTCATGTGGGGCTCACATTCCCCACTATGGATCTTTTACATCATTCCTTAAATGTCAGCCCCTGCTATGTAATGCAAATGGGTTCCATCGAAGTTTCTCTTGAACAATGTTTTATCGGAGATGACATAATGGGAAATGCACACACTTTATTATCTACGTCTTGGGGATACCTACCATGTTTTAGGAGTCTCCAATTGTCATATTACCATAACCTTTCCATATCAAGATCTTCCTCAGTGATGAGCTCAATATTGTAGCATTGGGTGGGCATAGCTTGTTTCTAAAAAAGGAAGGTGGCCATTTTTATTCCCTTACGGAAGTCGAACATGGTGGTCAGGGTAGCAAGGGCATCAGGTAGACTATTCTTTGCACGAAGACGGTAGTGGATCGTGACATCTTTAAACTGGGAGGTCAGTTCTTCTAGGTGGGCGTGAAAGGGTAGGAGATTCTCATCTTTAACTTTCCATTTCTCAAGGATTTGGTCGACAATGAGTATAGAGTCTCTGTAGATATCTAGGTGCTAGATTCCTTTCTTAAGGGCGATTTTGAGGTCGGCGGTTCATGCCTTATACTCAATCATTTTGTTGCTGCAAGGGAAGTATAATCTGATGGAAATAAAGGTGTGAGAGTCATCAGGGGCAATCAGAAGTATCTCAATGCCATATCCTTTCTTTTTAACCGCTCATTAACGAAAATTTGCCACTTAAGGTCTGCTTGAGAGGTGTAGAGAATATCTTCATCTGGGAATTTAGAGACCCAAACATCAGTCCCTTCCATGGGGTAATAAGAAAGGTAGTCAAAACTGGCTCTCCCATTTGTAACTTTCTACATGATGTACACAATATCAAAATCAGCTAACAAAACCCACCAACGGGCCATTCTGTAGGACATAACGGGATTTTATAGCAGGAATATAATGGAATCCATTCGGGATACTAGTCTGATGGGAAAGGCAAGCATGTTGTGTCGTAACTTCTGTGTGACCCATACTAGCGTGACATATTCTCTCTCCATAGAAGTGTAGTTGACTTTATACCCAACTAATTTTTAACTGGCATAATAAATGGATCTTTCCTTATGAGATTCTTTAATTTATTGAGATAGTAGAGACCCTGCTATGGTACCTGTGACGGTCAAGTAGATGAGAAGGAGGGGGAGACCTGGATAGGAGGCATAGGCATTGGAAGTCGAGTGAGGTATATCTTGATTTGGTTAAAGGGTTCTTGATAGACCTCATTCTAGACTTTAGTCGAATCCTTTCGAAGGATTTTGAAAATGGTTTTGGAGATAGAAGTCATTTGGCTGATGAACTTACTAATATACTATAGTTTACCTAAGAATCCTAGGATTTCCTTATCCATTCTTGGTGATGGCATCTCAAGTATGGATTTCATCTTGGCAGGGTCTTCTCTGATTCCATTGTCATTAACCATGAATCCTAAGATTTTTTCTTTCGTGACATCAAAAAACTGGTATTGTCGCATTCACTCAAAAACTTTTAGAAGGCAAGAATATGACCTTCCCGAGTTTTTTTAGATTTAATTATCACGTCATCTACATAGACTTCAACCTCCTTGTGAATAATTTCATACAAGATGGTTATTTCATCCCTTTAGTAGGTATCCAGAGTGTTCTTAAGTCCGAATGGCATGACAGTATAACAGAAAGTCCCCCATGGTGTGATAAAGGTGATTTTCTCTTGCTAGTCAGGGTGCATATTAATTTGTTTATATCTGAGGAATCCATCAATAAATGATTTGAGGGCATAGAGAGCTTTGTTGTCCACGATCTTGTTGAGATTGGGCAATGGGTAATCGTCTTTTGGGGATGATTTATTCAAATCCCAGTAGTCGATGCACATGCGAACTTTTCCTCCTAATTTCGGCATGGGGACGTTATTGGAGATCCATGTCTGGTATTTGACTACGCAAATGAAACTCACGTTCAATTATTTGAATACTTCCTCTTTGACCTTGAGTGAACATTTGGTACAGATTTCTCTTAACTTATGTTTGACCGTCTTGCATGCTAGAATGTCGGGATCTCATGTTGAGCTATTTTCAGGAAAATTCCAAGCATGTCATCATAGGATCATGCAAAGACGTCCATGAATTATTTCAGTAATTCTTTAAATTTTACACACTCATGCTCGTTAAGGTTGGAACATATCCTAATCTCGTGATAGTTCCTACTAGAACTAAGATTAATAAGAAGTCTCATCATCATTAATTTGAATGCCATTATGTTGTTTGTTATTCTTCTTATTAAGATCAATTAAGAATTGTTCATTTACAAAATCATCATCATCAAATGTATGATTTGAATAACGACAATTAATGTAAGGCACAAAAAGATTCTCAAAATCCTCGTTTATTTCATTTTTGGGAAAAACAACAATGAGAACCTTGTCAAAAGAGGTATCAGTTATATTAATATACGAAAAAGGAAAAATAACAACAGTTGAAGATACTTGAATAGGGTAAACTACAGGGTTAGGTTGAATCTGAGCAAGTTGGACTGGTATAGAATTCCAATTGAGGAGTGGCATGTCAACATCTTTGATTTGAGCGGACATGTTTGATGACGCGACATTTGATAGAATTAACCATGGTGTTTGTAGGTCGAATGAGTCTTTGAAATCACTTTCCTCAGAGTTATTGGTAATTATCACGGTGTTCTCAGTGAGAGGTTGTAATTTATGTTTGTAGTCTTCGACGCAAGAGTTGTTGTCTGAATAGAATATTTCCAGCCCTGATTTCATTTTTTTATCAACATGGTCATACCATGGTTCAGGGTTACCACACAAAGGAAAGTCTTAACCCTCCTAGACATATTTTTTGTTCAAAGATTCCCTTGAAAAAGTCTTTTTATCCTTCAAGCTTCTTTTTGATCTCGATCGACAAAGTGTTTTGAGTTCATCCGATGAAGGTTGGTAAGCCAGGCCACATGGGGAATGGCCTACTTTAGGACTATGGTCTCATAGATCCCTTATTGACATCACCTTAGACCTATTTCTAACATGAAGTTCATGTTCTTGAACATCTGAATCACATTGACATTTCCATGAGGGTTATGTTATGGACAAACTTGGTCCTTGAAATTGCCCTATGCTGGGAGGGCAAGTAGATCAATTCTAAAACCATAGAGAAGCATGCAATTTGTCCTATGTTCGATTCCAATATTGGGTTGCTAGTGATGTCATTATCTATACTGTCATCATCCCCCACAATGGTGATAACCTGACCTTTGGTGAAGAACTTCAGTTTTTGGTGAAGAGAAGATGATACCGCTCAAATGCTGTGGATCCAAGGGCGTCTAAGGAGTTGATTAAATAATGCAGGTATATCGTTGACATGAAATATAGTGACGAGATTAATAGGGTCGGCACCTAGTGTGAGTTTTATATACCTCATTACTTCTTGGCGGGTATTATCATAAGCACGCACGATGATGGGGGTAGGGGTGAGATTACTGACTTTTAGTCCCAAATAGTTGAAGGTTCTGAGTGGACAAACATTGAGAGCAGATCCATTGTTGACAAGTGATAATGGGACCGTCTTTTAGAAGAATTCAACAAAGATACTAAGGGCATAATTGTGATCAGGGACGAACTTCAGTATATCATTTTATAAAAGGAAAGGAGTCTGGAAGAGGTCCGGGACAAAACTATATTTACGGATTCTTTGAGAGTGGTGGAAGGAGGGATTGTTGGTCCGATGAGGAGATTTATCAAATCATTTTTGTGCAATTGAGATGACATGGAAATACCCCATAGGGTGATATTATATTGGGTGTTCTTGAGCTGATCAAGGAATTTTCTTTCCTCAATGGTCATTTCTGGCACATGAAGTTCTTCGACAACTCCCTTTCCCTTATATATTTCAATTGCAAGAGGAATCATATCTTTATAGCGTCTCCCTGACCTGGTCATGTTATTTATAGAAGTGGGAAAGAACAAGAATCTCGTGGCTTCATCTACCTCGGTTTGAATTCCCACCTTATTGATTTATCCTAATAGATATCTAAGAATATCATTCCACACATGTTGGTTATTAGGCTGACTTCTTCTTGAATTGTTTCATCATCTAAATTGCCAAAATCATCCCCCTATACATTGGAGACTATGTCTTCTTTCCAAGAATAGTCAACACACTTGAAGACCTGAATGAATTTATCGTATAAATCTTACCACTCAACGGGGAGGTGCACGAGTGAAGGGACCAATCGTCCCTAAAGTTTCACAGAAATGAGTAACTAAAAAATACTGCACATTTCACTTGTCTATCGAAACATATCATCTATGATTTGTACAATATCATTTATACTCACTTGTTCAATAGGTACCACCCATTTATTTGATTCCCAAGCCTACTTTTGAGCTTCCAAGTATAAGCCACTTAATTTCCTACAATTAACGGTCATCTCGATAGGTAATTTCAGCCCAAACTCTAAGAGTTGGTTCAACATAATCGATAACTCCATGTCTCCATTCAAATCGGGCGCATACGGTGATGTCGACCCTCGTAAGGAGTGACAAAACTTGATCGATGAAGTATATAGGTTGTAGGAAAAAATATGGGCAAACCTTTAGCAGTTTGGGTGAGACTATAGGATGGCAGGTGCTTAGCTGGGCACGATTTGAGCAAATGATTCAAATTCCAGGTCACTTTCTAGAAATATGCATTTTTCTGTGTAAATGACAAGCTTAAATCTCTAATACCAGTTTGTGAATGCAAATAATCCAAGGGTGGTTCCAAACACAGACAAGTTCAATATTTTATGTTTTTCCAATTTTAATGATTGAACTAAATTTACCTCATTAAACTTAGCACTAATTAAACCTTTCTTGTGAAAATCGATTTACCAAATTTTATCTTTTAGCCCTAAACATGAATCTAGGTAATAACAGATAAATTAAATAAATCAAACACACAAGAACATGCCGATGTATGAGGAAACCACTAAGGAAAAAAACCTCGGACGACCCAGCTAGACAATAAATATGATATGGTTTTACAAATAATAGATAGTAGACTTACACAACAACTTGATTCCCCACAAGTATTGACGCTCTTCTATCTTCAACCACTTCTCCATAGTACAATGCATGAGTCCATATGCCAGGTCCATAACAAAGGAGTCCACGTGTTCCCAGGTATCCACCGAAATAGTTCGGTAACCGTCCATGATTTAGAAATCGAAGTCCACCGCTTCTTCACCATAAATCTGTACGTACAAAGTCCACCGCACGAAAACAAGTTCTTCTGGTGATGAAAGAAACAAACAAGGTACCCAAACAAGATCTCAAAGTATATGAGTTGTGATTCTTGGATCTTTTAAACAAAATTGTGAAATTTTTGGAGTTGGTGGAACTTTTGAAATAGGTCTGATTTTAATTTTCATCAAAAGTTCGTCTCTCAAAATAGACACAGATTCTGAAAAAACATTTATAGAAAAACTATGGCGGAAACTCGTTCGAAAATTTACTGATATCGTTCGAACAAGATAGAGATCTCATTTGAATGAGATTCAATCTCGCTTCTAACGACCTCATCAAAACTAAAATAGTAAGCTTCGTTTAACGCCTTGTTTGAAACTAGGGATCGAAAGACCTCAAGATGTCATTTGAATGACATGGACATGTCGTTTTAATGAGAGAAATGAAAATTTAAAGATTTTAAAACTTTGACTACAGGTATCTCATAAAACATATTTTTGAAAAAAATAAGTTCCAATCAGTTTTAAAAACAGAACGCCCTCATAAAATATTCCAAGTACTCATAAAATAATATACGTTCATACTTGCGAGATACTCAGTATATGTGAAGACAAACATGGCATGGTAAACACAACTTAGAATACCCTTTCTTTGAAGTGTTTCCTCTACGTCTTCATTAAATAACATCCATTCGTCATGGTATCATAAACTCAAAGTCTATCCTATGACCAAATGTTTTGTCCGGAATTATGGCAATTACAAAAAAATTGACTCGATTGAAAATTTGTCCTTACAAATCTCCCCCTTTGGCTATTCTGTGACAAAACCAAAACAAAAATCTTATGGGCCATCAATATCTCCTAAAAGGCTGATTACCCAACCCTAAAAAGGAAAAAGTATAGACGCTCGACAGACATATAAACATGAGTATCTTTGCTTTGCTTGAAAACTTTACCTCTTTAAGCTCAACCTATAATAATGCACACTTAAACACACCTTCAAATGCAAATAGAATATAACAATTATAAATCTACAAATGAATAAATATCTAACAATGTATAAAATGATCTTAACCTAGATAAGACATCTCCGCCTAAGATGAAGATATCCTAATCATGCAAAGAAAAGATACCATTTCTCCCCCTTTTTGTTCAGGAATAGACAAAGCAAAATTGCATAAATAAATACTCCCAAAAATCAAATCTCCCTCTAGATGTGTGATCATAAGATACCAAAACTAAGAAAAGGATATTGGAATAAATCATGCATCGGTTTAAAGTGTAATAAGAATGCAACAAGTCAAATGGGACAAAAATAATCCAAAAGATCAAGAATGTCATAATCATGGACTAAATTAAAATCGAAAAGACTCAAAACACAATACCATATATAAGATATGCAAAAATATATCAAATAAGATTCGGCACACATATATAGTTACAAATGACCACAAAACATGACACAAAACACATAATCTTTACATACTAGCGTAGTATCGATGTGTCCAAAAATGTGGAATGGAATGAATGGGTGTGAACTAGTAACAAAAGAATTATAACCCAAACACTCAAATATGTTCAAGAAGTTTTAATTGACCGCAAAACTTTATCAAACTAAGCTTTAGCCTTAAGTGACAAATAAAGGTTAACTTAATGAACAAAACAAGAACAATGCACACGAGCCTAGAATATTAATGATTATATAAATAAATAGCGTCATGACAAAATAAGCATAACTAGGATTCATTGTCATTGTGAAAACCTATTGATTATTTTCATCCAAACACCCTTAAAATATAAACATGATCCTATTTTTATATTCTATTCTTTTGAATGATCATATAAAACTAAACTATTTGGCCCATTTTGTCAGATTATTCTTTTTATGGCCTTTATTTTTTTTTCTTGGGATCTTTTAGACAAATTCACATGCCTCTTGCAGCCCTTTCTCGTGTACACTCATCATTTTTTCCATAATAAACTCTCACGGGAAACAGTTCTTACATGCATAAATTCTCCACTGATAAATAAACATGTAGATGACAAAATTGATAGGATAACATCTCACCAAGCTTAAATACACATCATGAAGTCAAAATCCAATAAGCTCGTGCATGTGTGTCTGGAGGTATAAATAAAGTCGAATCCCTACAGCAAATCAAGTTCAAAACAACTCCATAAACATGGTTATGATCAATCTAAAGTCATAGCCAAATATCATAGACACATGGAATTACGGTATGAATTGGATTCAAACACACCAAATGTGTAAAACTAAAATACATAAAAATCGAAAATCTTTTTTGAGTTTTTCAAAATATTTTTCAAAAAAAAAAATATTTTTGTATTTTTCAAATAGTACTCAATAAAATATATATATATATATATACAAAAATTACACATGTCATAACACTAGAAAACATATATCATGAAGCTGACCAAGCATAAATTCTTCGGAAGTTATCCCCTTAAGTTAGTGATTTTGATATCTCGAACAAGGTAATTGAATCATTTTTATTCCATATCATTGCCATTGATTGTTTCTAACAATTTCCCCGAGTTTCGTGTATTTCTGATGGATTTTACAGGAATTTAGTGCAAGAAAACAAGCGTATGACAAACAAAATCATACAAGCAACATCCAAATAGCATGTGAAGCATCATGTGCAAGCATGTGATAATCAACCAGCCTAACATTTAGTGTCTCCAAAATGGTTTTCCTAACCCAAATATGTGTGTACCTATCTCGAGGGGTTATGGTAACTGACGGGACACTATCCTTAAACTTCCTAGGACCTCTTCCAAGATTAAAACAAAAACGCCTAAGGTGACCTTTCCTACCACAATATGAATATATGTAAATGGGAAGAATGTTACCTAAGGTGTGACATTTTCTAACGTCCTTATTTTTGGTTGACCCTATAAAATAAACTATGGTTTTGGCTTTAACATTCACAGCATAAGAACAAGACGAGCCATTACAATCACTACTCAAACTACTCGAGTCTTTTAAATTAACTTTTAACTTCAAAGTTTTAGACTCAAGCAAAGAATTAGACTCTTCAAATTTTAAGGACTCTTTCTTTATATTTTCAATCATACTTAGTAGGTTATCTCTCTCTCCCTCAATAAAAGAAAACTTATCCCTAAGAGTTTTTTCACATGCCTTAAAATCATTAATCAAAATATTTTTATCCTCATTGGCACAAACACAAACCCTAGAATTTTTCAAGTCCTCTAATTCTTTTTCCAAAACAAGGATTCTATTCGAACTCTCTTTCTTGGACACTTTTTAAAGTTTTAAAATCATCATATAAGGCACCAAACTTCTCATGAATGATATCTCTTTGAATTTGAAATGTTTGCAACTATTTAATCATATTTTTAAAAAGAGAATTTTCTTCTTCAATAATTTCAATTATTTTTGCAAACATCAAATTCAAAAGATTTAAGTCGTCAAAGCTAGGGGAATCAATCGAGAGAAAAACAAACCAAGAGAGTGAAGCAAATAACCACCAAAAAAGTTGTAAACTCAGATCTAAATAATAACTAAGTGCAGCTCACTCTGATACTGATTTTTAAATGCAAAAAATTCAAGATAAAAACTCTGATACCAATTTGTTAAAGCAAATAATCCAAGGGTGGTTCCAAACAAAGACGAGTTAAATATTTTTTGATTTTCCAATTTTAATGATTGAACTAAATTTACCAAATTAAACTTAGCAACGATTAAACCTTTCTTGTGAAAACTGATTTACCAAATCTTATCTTTTAACCCTAAACATGCATCTAGGTGATAAAAGATAAATTAAATAAATCAAACATAAAATAATACGCCGATGTATGAGGAAACCACTAAGGCAAAAAACCTTGTACGGCCCTGCTAGACAAAAACTATGATATGATTATATAATTAATAGACAGTACACTTACACAATGACTCGATACCCCACAAGTATTGACAATCTTCTATCTTTAACCACTCCTCCATAGAGAAACACAGGAGTCCACCTATGCCAAGTCCACAACACACGAGATGACGTGTGACTCGGTATCCACTGATACAGTTTGGTAACTATACGTGATTCAAAAATTGGAGTCCATTGCTTCTTCACCTCAAATCTGCATGTATGGAGTCCACCGCACGAAAACAGGTTCTTCTTGTGACGAAAGAGACAAAAAGGTTCCTGAACAAGATATCAATGTATATGAGTTATAAATATTTGATCTTTTAAACAAAAAGGTGAAACTTTTGGAGTTGGCATTTTTGAAATACGTCTGATTTTAGTTTTCGTCAAAAAATCATCTTTCAAAATAAACACAGAGTTTTAAAAACCTTTTATAGAAAATCTAAGATGGAAAGTCATTCAAATGATTTACTGATGTCATTCAAATGAGATAAAGATCTCGTTTGACCGAGATTCAGTCTTTCTTGTAACGTCCTTGGCAAAACTAAAACCCGAAGCTTCGTTTCTAGCCTTATTTTAAACCTAGGATCGAACGACCTCAAGATGTCGTTCGAATGACATGGACATATCGTTTAAAGGACATAAAAGAAAAATTAAAGATTTTAAAACTCTGACTACAGGCATCTCAAAAAAGATATTTTTGAAAAAAAAAATTCCAATCAATTTTAAAAACAAGACATCCTTATAAAATATTTCAAGGACTCATAAAATAATATACATTCATACCTACGAGATCCTTGTTATATGTGAAGACAAATATGACACAGTAAACACGTCTTAGAATATCCATTATTTGAATCTTTCCCTCTATGTATTCATCAAACAATGTCACATGCTCATAGGATCATCAACTCAAAGTCTATCATATGACTCAAACATTTTGTCCAAAATTATGCCAATTACAAACAAATTGACTCGATAGGAAATTTATCCTTACAGTATGTACTGGAAGTGGATTATGAGTGGCATTGAGTTTAGAATTAGCTTATGGGGTGGTGGTACACTAGTCAATTAGGACTTGGATCAAGTTTTTGAGGTGGAATCATTGGTCGATGGTATAACCTACGGATTAGTGGAAATCGCAATGGGCATCGAGTTTGAAGTTTTAAGGTGTCGATTTGGTAATGTACAGGGGTCGGAGGGTTTGATGATATTTTGACTTAACATGCCTGTTAGACCTTGGATATGGTATTATGGAGCTCGCTTTATTATTTCTTGGTGAGATTAAGGCGACTTTCGGTGTGCTTAAGAGGTGGCAGGTTGGGAAATGTTGTTGATAGTTGAGATGGTAGAACTAGTGGGATTCTCATACCTTTGGGGAGTGAAATGTGTAGTTACTTTATTTCAGATTCAACTTTGGTAATGCCTTCCTCAATTTCTACACCAGCCTCTAGAAGGGATCGAAAGTGTGGGTAATACTATCGTCCTATGGATTTTCGAATATGAGGCAAGAAGTTATTTTTCACAATACTGACTTATTCCTCCTTAGAGCGTCTATTTTTCATGGTGGTAGATTTCTCTCTCCCCCTTCCTATGAAGCTACTGATTGTTTCCCTAGGTTTTTTCTTAATAAGCTTTAGATCTCAGTGTGTAACCACTAGATCCTTATTATACATGTACTAAGACATGAATTCTCGAGCGGCATTCTCCCAACTACGAATCCTGAATTCTTCAAGGGACAGAAATCACAGAAGGGAACTTTCTTTAAAGGTATGATGAAACATCTAGGACATTATCTCTTTGAAGGCACCAAGGAGGTCATGGCTCAGTGATAGCTTCGAAGGTGAATAATTGGGCGACCATTTCCCTTGAACTTCTCGATGTCTAGAATATTAAGCTTCTCTAGCAATCTGGCTTTAGGATAAGGAGACATATAGGTATAGTCCATGAAGTTCTTGGATATCCTGACTTGGTCAAACTTCCTCAACTTCAGTTTATGGTATTCCTTGACCTTATTCAGTTCTTCCACTTTGGGATCCACGGGTATTGTCATATTATCCCCTGGTTGGGCAAGGTTCAAAATAGGGAGTTGAGTTGGTGGCAGCCTATTAGCATATTAGTCATGCTGAACATATTGTTACTCTTCTGGGACCCAAACAGGATAAAAAGTGGGTGATCCCATGGTACAAGGAAATAAAACTCGGGTTCTTCAAGAATTTGGGCCCAGTGATGTTGTATTTCATGGACCTCAGTTTGAAGGTTATCAATCTTGGAGCTGAGTTAGGATATGATAACCATTAGATATGGTTGAACATTTGGTGCTTGGTTAGTGTTCTCCATAAATATCTCGTGAAGGTAAATCCCAATTTTGGACGAAGTAGCAGTAGAGGCGGTAGAGCATTGAAGATGAAATAATGAAAAAATTCGGGCGATATTTCAACTCAAAATTTCAGTAGAGTTTTGCATGGAAACTGACAAACTAAATATGAGTTCCCTAGGTTTGACACCTATATGAGGTTTATGAACTTTTTGATTTAGTGGAAGTGTTACCCCCATTGGCATGACTTCCACGATATATCTATTTCTCATAAGGGCAATCATTCATTAATACTTGTGGATTGGCCATTTGATATACCTGAGTGTATATGAATTGCCTCACTATATACCTTGTGGGGATAGGATGTGTGAGAGAAAATTTGATATACTCTACGTACATGAATGAGTTTTTTACTATATACCTTCCGTTATGAGTTTAATCAAATGGTATGATGCGAGGGGATCATTCGATATACGTCGAAGGTACGAGGCCAATGGAAGGTGGTTGTCATATTATTTAGGATAAATACGCCCCATAGGACCAACGTCCATCACAAAGAGACCCCTCAGTATGAGGAATTGATGTGGTGTGCAAAAATTCATAAGTCTTAATTAGTATATTATGGAGAGATGGTCTTTTATTTTAATGATGAGTAAAGGGGAGTACTAAACTAATGAAGGAGTACATATAAGTATCATGAAAAGTAAATTTGACATAAAGCATGGAGACTATACTAAATTTTATGATAGGGAAGCATGGGGACATATACATGTGAGTGGGTGAGTGACATTTGAATATACACAAGTGAATGTGAGTTGTAGTGAGCCTATACATGGATAAACTACAAGTGGTGTGTGGTATCTTTAAGTTAGTAAGGAGATATATACATATGTGGGAAGTATGGGTGTGTTCTAGCGAAGCCTAAGAATGAATATTCTAAGTGGTATGTGAAGCATGTGAGTAAAAGTGAAGCTAAGTGTAAGTGTGTGAAGTGTACATAGAGAGTATATACAAGTGTGTGAAGTGTATAAGTGAGTGAAAAGTGATATATACATAGAGAGGGAGTATGATAGATATAATCATAAGTTAGATATACTGAAAAAAGTAACTAGAGGAGTAAATGGAACATACAGGTAGGAGCATACTTACACATGAAGAAAAGAATAACACCCCTGCAGAAATAGAGCCTACTCCTCTTAAAGAAGTCCCCAATAGAATTTCCCTTGTGGACATCCCAACAAGGGATGGTAAGTCTTCCCTCTGGCATGCGTTCAGGATTGCGCCCTTTCTTGGGGCACTAATATGTAGAGATAGATTTGCCAGCCTATTTTGCATAAAACATGCAAAATAAATGTTTTTTTGTCTCGAGATAACGACATCAAGAATAATACTAATGCTTGAAAAACCAAGTAGTTCAAAGGTTTGGGGAATAAGTTACTGAATCAAAAGGTGTTACGCACCCATCCCTCCCTTTTGGTCTTTAATGGGCATCTGTCAATCTTCTCTTGTTAGACTATGTGAAGTATGTGCTTATGTGAATAATATAGATAGGGAATGGAATCGTTCAACCCATGTCATGGAAGAGGACGGAGTGAATTCATCATTATGAGTGTTCATAAAAAATAATAATTCAAAATATAATGTAAGTGTTTGCCTACTCACAACTCGTTTTACAAGAACGAATGTATACATAAGAAAAGACACAAGCATGCACGAATATGACATCCACTAAGAATATAGATATAATTAAAATAATATAACAAATGATCATAATGGAGGACTCGAATCTCGAGAAGGGGCATTGAAGTCCTTATAGTTCGAAGATAACATATGGTGGGGTTTAACCCATAAATCTAAACGGGGGATTTCGCTTATAACCTGTTCGAGATGCTTAATCAGTAAGATTAGTTTTTTTAATGGATGAACATGTTTTCTTGGCTTAAAACATAATCATGGGAATACTAACACTCAAAGAGTGATGTTGTGCCCTCCAATGTACACCAAATGATGAAATTCTTGACCCCTTATGGAGTAGGGGAAGTAAATTGCAATGAGGTAGAAGCAAAATAGTGTTACTTCACCTCAATAGTAGAGAGAAAAGCTCCCCAAGGGAAGAAAACTTTTTAAAACATGGACACCTTTGATTCAAGGGATGAGCAAAAACTTAAAAAGTGTGAGCCTATAGAGGAGGTGGAATCCATTGTCCTCAACGAAGATGAATCGAAAAAATAGTCCAAATAGGTTCGTCCCTCAAAGCAGAGATGAAGAAACAATTAATTGAGTTTTTGAGAAAACTACAAAGTATATTCTCATGGAGCCATGATGACATGCCGGGGATTGACCCCAAAATCATTTATCATCGGCGGAATATAGACGAGAATGCTAAGCCAGTGAAATAACAAAGACAGACCTTCACTAGGGATAGGTGCGATGTTATACAAGATAATGTCAAGAAGATGCAGACAACAAATATCATCAGGGAAGTACACTAACCTGTTAAACATCGTTAGTGTGCCAAAGTAAAATGGGAAGTGGAGGATGTGTGTGGAATTCACGGACCTTAACAAGGTTTTCCTGAAGGACTGTTTTACTCTTCCCCAGATTGACCTGATGGTAGATGTTACAACGGAACACGATCTCATGAGTTTCATGGCTGCTTATTCCGGGTATAAACAAATTTTGATCCATGAGGACGATGACGATAAGACTTCCTTTATCACAGACAAATGAATTTATTGCTACATGGTTATGTCATTCGAACTAAAGAATGAATGGGATACTTACTAGAGGTTGGTCAAAAAGATTTTCAAAGACCATATTGGGAAGACAATGGAGGTATGTGTGGATGACATGCTCATAAAAAAGGTTGAAAGATGAGATTCATGTGGCCGATCTAAAAAGAATTTTTCATACAATG
Organism: Sambucus nigra; assembly: GCA_949130495.1. Lineage (NCBI taxonomy): Eukaryota > Viridiplantae > Streptophyta > Magnoliopsida > Dipsacales > Adoxaceae > Sambucus > Sambucus nigra. Next base: position 687,910,569 of record OX422209.1, read on the forward strand.
GATAAGTACAAAATGAAGCTAAACCCTGCGAAGTGTGTGTTCATCATTGAAGTGGGGAAGTTATTAGGATTCATTGTTATCAAATCGTGAGTGAAGAAAATCCCGCTTAAATTAAAGCACTAATCGATATGAAAATGCCGAAGAAGATAAAAAAACATTCAGAGGCTGACAGGTCGAGTTGTTGCTCTCAATAAGTATTTCTTTAGGGCAATAGATAAGTGTTTGTCGATTTTAATATCACAAGGAAGGTGTTTGTTTTGGATGAGGATTGTGAAAAGGCATTTCAAAAACTGAATTTTTATCTCGGCTCGCCTATTCTCCTCTCCCGATCAATATAAGAGGAAAACTTGTATTTATATATGAATGTCTCAGAGTCGGCCACCAGCGTAGCTATTGTTCAAGATAATAATGGGCCTTAGAAGCTTATTTACTTCAACAACAAAGCTCTCAGGGGCAAAGATGAAGTATTTAAAGATGGAAAAGTTTGCATATGCTTTTATCTATGCTTCTAGGAAGACGAAGCCTTACTTCCATGCTCACAGATGGTAGTGCTCACTAACACTCCTTCTCGTTAAGTTATTCATAAACTCGAGAAATCGGGTAGGTCAATGGCTTGGTTAGTAGAGTTAGGTGAATTAGATATCATCTATCAGTCGAGGAATGCAATAAAATGGCAAGCGCTGGAAGATTTTATAGGTAAGTTCACATGGAAAACTAAGGATGGCGTGGAGAGTACACATTTAGCTAAGTCCAAACCAATTATCTGTAAGGTAAAGGATATCGTGGTTAAAGAGGTACCCGCCGACAGAATATATGGAGTAGTATATCGAGATTTGAAAATAAGAAATGGAGCCTTAGCTAAGGGTCCTTTCATAAAAGGGGAACTAATTTGGAGCCTGTTTGTTGACAGTTCATCTTGTGAAAATGGTACTGATGCAAGATTGATACTCTCAGCCCGTAATGGGGCCGACATCGAATACACATTATGGTTCAACTTTAAAGCATCGGATAATGAGTCAGAATATGAAGCTATATTGGTAGGACTCGCTCTTACCAAAGCATTGAATGTCGATTAAATGATCGCTCATAGTGACTCTCAGCTAAGAGTTAACCAAGCTTTGGATATATATAAGGCTAAAGACCAGAAAATGGATAAATACTTGGTCAGGGTAAAAAAGATGTTGTCAAACTTTGATGAGGTCAAGATAAGTATGATTTCGAGATTGGACAATGGGAGATCAGATGCACTAGAAAATCTAGCCTCATCCACCAGAACATAAATTAGACGATCGGTGCCGATGGAGATTTTGCTTAAGTAAAGTATTTATATGAAATAGAGTGAGATAGAAGTTTTCTTATACTTGAATTTGGGAACATTCTGGACCCTATTATAGACTACATCATATATGGAAAGATGCCGAAAGATAAGATCAAGAGAAGGAAAATCTGATATTATGTAGAAAAGTTCACCATCATTGGTAATGTTCTCTATAAAAGACATTTCTTACTTCCACTCATTAGGTGTGTGCATCTAACCGAGGTTATCTATGTTCTCAAATACATACATAAAGGCCCGTGTGCGATCTATATAGGCGTATTGTCTTTGGCTAAAAGTATTGTCACCTAGGGATTTTATTGGTCAAGTCTTGCAAAGGATTCGACAGAGTATGTCTTGAAGTGGGATAAGTGCCAGTGATTCGCAAGCCTTCCCTATCAACCCCATTAAATTATTTCCCCAATATCGTATCCTTGGACCTTTTCCATGGGGGGGATAAACATGGTCGGCCCTTTGACTATAGTAAGGGGAAATTTTAATTTTTTTATCATCACGATTGACTACTTCTCTAAATGGGTTGAAGCTGAGGCTATGATAACAATCCCCAAGGAAAAATATTTCAAGTTTATCTGGAGAAATATTATTTTTTGTACGGCCTTCCCAACACATTGGTATTCGATAATAATAATAAATTCAAGAACAAATCTCTAGAAGCTTACTATGCAAGGGTTAGTATCAAGCAGTTTTACTCTTCGCCAGACTGACCACGGGCTAACGGAAAAATAGAAGCGACCAAAAATGACGATATTGTATGAAATTAAGAAACTTAAAGACGCCAAGGGAAAATGGGTTAATGAATTTCATAGAGTTTTGTGGGCATACAGGATAATAGAGAGAACGTAGAGAAGAGAAACTTTATTCTTGCGAGCTTATGGGTTAGGAGCTGTAATCCTAATAGAGATTAGGTTGCCAAGACATGTGGTTCAGACCTATGACCCTGAGGCTAATCTGGAAGAGAGGATTCTAGACTTGGATCTAACCAAAGAAAGGAGGGAAGACACAACCGTTAGGGTATTGGCTTACCATCAAAGAGTTGCTAAATTCTACAACGATAGGGTAAAGTCATGGTCCATACCAGTAAGAGACCTAGTACTAAATAAGGTCATCCAAAAGGATAACCAGCTCCATCCTAACTAGAAAGGACTGTACAAAGTGATGGAAGAGGTCGTCCCAAATGCTTATCGTCTTAAAAACCTTGATGGAGAGAAGTTTTCCAACCCACAGAAGGAGGATCATATAAAAAGATACTATCAGTAGTTCATTCATTTGTTATAGCTAATAGGCAATCTTTTTAGTTGTATGTAAAACTAATGTATTCTTACGTGAAATAAATGAAGTGTTGTTTCATCTCTTATTTGCTGAATTTATGTTCTTGTCAAGTAATAAGTTAAACATCATTAAATTATGGTGCATAATTAAAACTCTGTCTCGACGGTGTGAGAGTACCTGAGGAGTTTCATCTCAGAGGCAGAACTCTATAAATCCTAAGAGGAGGGGGGTCCTTAAACATCATTTTAGTGGTGAGACCATAAAATATCATTTGAGTATGGTGAACTTAAACATCATTTAATTATGGTGCATAATTAAAACTCTCTATGTCTCTCGGCAGTATGAGAGTTCCTGATGAGTTTCGGATCAAAGGCACCACTCTAAAAATCCTAAGAGGAGGGAGGTCCTTTAAAATCACTTTAGTGTAATGAATTTAAACATCATTTGATTATGTTGCCAATTTAAAACTCTCAGCGGTATGAGAGTGCTTGAAGAATCTCGTCTCAAAAGCACCATTATAGAAACCCTTAGTGACGAGAAGTACTAAAGACTATTTTTAATGTGAGGAAACTACTCAAAACATCATTCTAGTATGGTGTGGATCAACAAAGTGTGCTGAGAAAATGAAAAAAGAATTTAGCAGACACAACACTTATAATGAAAAGTCAACTTAATAAGATAAAATAGTTTTCAATAAGACAAAGTAGTTTAGTGGAATATTAGAAGGTACTATAATTTTTTCAAAAATCAGTTAACACAAGATATTATAGAGAAAAGGGCATAAAATACCACAAGTGGTTGCCCAAATAAAAGAATTAAGCTTCAGTAGGCTCAGTGACAGTCGACCCGGTCAGATTTTCTTTCAAGGTGGACGTGTTCCCCTCCTCATTGCTAGCCCGATCGATGGCCTCCTGCTCCACCATAGTCGTCTCGGCCTCATCCACACAAGATTTAGCAGCACCAACCTCAACTAGAACCTATGGCATGGCCTCAACACTTGCAGTATTGGAAAAGCTAAAAGAGTTAACAATCTTGGCCAAGAGAGGGCATTGGCCACCAGTTCAGCACGTTGGTTGGAGACTCAGTGGCACAGTTTTTTCCCCTTTCTTCATATACTGGATAACATAACCAGAATTCTTTTGACACTTTAAAATTGAAAACAAACTTCTCAGACACTTTTTTTTATTTCCTTAGCGTCCTCCTTTTACTTTTGGAGTTTTTTCCCTAGGTCCTCCACATTTTCCATGAGCTCCACCTTCTAATTGTTCATGAGCTCTTTGTGGTGATCCCTTATCTCTTAGGCCTTTGTGACATACTCAACCTTCATCTACTTAAGATTATGCTTCAGTTTATCAGCTTGCTTTATGGCATCCTCAGTGACCTTGGACTTCTTCTAAACCTACATCGCTTAGAGTTGAATATTCTGAAGGGCAATGACAGATTTCAATAAAACAAAAAAAGTTAGTAGAGATGATAGGAGACTTGGTAAATATTATAGCCACTACCAGGGAAAACTCTTTACCTAGGTGGCCTGATGGAGAAAAAAGTTAAAGACCCGAGTAGGGTCTTGGGCATTAAAATATCGGTTGTCACAGTCTGGGTCAATCGAGGAAATGACCTCACATGACTTTAACTGACTCCTGAGTAGAGAGTCAGTATTAATGCGCAGTTGTGCTAGGTGTGTTACACCTGAGACCTTATCCCAGATTGGGAGGAGGGGGTTAGCTGCCTATCACGTAGGGGCCTCCTTTCATTTTTTTATTGAGTACGGGTACTAGTGGAGGTACCCTCGGTGGTATTTTTTCATTTATTTGACCCCTCAGCAAGTGGGGGCTATCAACTATTGATTTTTACCGAGTATGTGTCAGTTGTGCAGTTTTGCCCTGTAAACAAGAGAGAAGATTGTTTGACATCGGAGCGGACATTTCCCAAAATGCGTTAGGAACTCCTTCTAGGCGATCTATAAAAATAGAGGCATATATTCAGTCAGCATACTTAAAGTCAATACAAAAAATGACACGATAGTAATGTTTTGAAAAAAACTTAAAATTTTACTTACGAAGTGATGTTAGGGGGTCCACCCCCATGTCAGAGTACCCCAAGACAATAGGGGTCATCAAGTAATCAAAGACTATGAGTCCTTCCCCCTAATTTTATCAATGTTTATTCATATCGGCACTAAGACCCGAGTCCATTTTAGCCAAGACTAAGTCACGCTCCCATTATCGGGGGACTCTTAGCTCATTTGTAGAGAATGACTCTCCTTCGTCGAATTCCCAGTCCTCCAAAATGAAGAAATATATAGATTTCCAATCAAAATTGGAGGTTTAGTTGATTTGGATAAGTTTGGGGTTAGGACGATGAGCTATGAAATGGTAATAGTAAGGGGAAACCTTTGTAGTGACTATAGTATGGCAGACATATAAAATGTCAACTGTGACCCTCCAGAGGTGGGCAACCCGTAAAAAGGTTCTCGAGGCATTCAACATCGTTAGGAAGGATCCACGCCCAAAGAGAGAAGAATTTATATGGTGGATGAACGGACAAGAAGGTGAAATCCTATCTTAAACATCTGCTCACAAACGACCACCTCTCCCTCATTTTTAAGGTTAAAGGCATGCTCTTCCTGGACCAAAATTTTCATATTTATGGTGGATTTGACCCTGTATAGGTGCCTCCAGATTATTAGATAAGTTTCGTTAGCATCACTGGGTATAGCTGAAGCAACACTTGTGTTTAAAATGTATGGGTCCTCTTCAATTGTAGGGGCTTTACCATGAGGATCCCAATTTCTAAAATTAACCTCAACCATGGATGAGATACATATTACAAAAAGAGGAACTTTACAAAACACTTGAACTTCGGACTCATTATTAGATATGTCATAGATATTGGGCTCAGGTCACCATTGTTTACGAGGACATGTGGCAGCATGAACGTGATTACTGGACTTGGCGGTTTCACCCTTGTCCACACTATCAGCTGATCCCTTATGGTCACCTTAAAAGAGTCGACTTTAAATTTCTCTCATCCCTTAACGAAGATCCACAAGGTGAAAAGGGATATATCCCTTGGAAGTCGAGACACACATAGAGCCCTTGGAGGATGAATTAGACAATGAATCACCGCTGATTGAAATGATAACCTAGGGTTCAGATGGAATGTGGTAAGTGCGAAGTAAAGTAAGGGTTTCTATAACTGGAGGGATGGGTGTAAGAGGAACCCGAGTCTCGGCCTTGGCCTTACTTCGAGACTCATCCTCGACCCTATGGATATCTCATCTGATGCGCTCACATAGATGAGGGAACTCTTCTCCTAGCTCATAAAGTTTACGGTATATGAAAAACAAAAGTGAAAACTTTGGTGTTGTTGAATATAGATGAAATAATAAAGTTGAAAAGGTTTTCGAAAATAACCAACAGGGAATAACAAGAACTACTCTGGTGACCTTTAACCGAAAAAGTCACCAAAAAGTTCGAAACCACCCAAAAAACCCAGGGGTCAAACCTATTCAACCTTACAATTACCACCTAACTCCATACCCTTCCAATATCACTACAATACAAACCACCAAAAAACCAAAATACTGAAAAACTTAAAATATAGAAAAAGTGGAAATGAAAGCAAGAAAGCAAGGAAAAATGGAAAAGGAAAGTACCTATAAGGTAGAAGAGGACTGAGAGAAGAAAAAGTTTTTAAGAAGAAAGATAAACTCATCGTGAAAAGAACAATATGAGAGATAGGGTTGTTTTCAACTCTTGTGCTGTAGAGAAGTGTTAAATATAATTGAGGGAAGAAAGATAAGGAGCCTGGTGATTATACTGCGAAAATATGTGCACCATTTCCAAGACACCCATCATTAGAGTGCATCACTAGAAGTGAAACTTCACTACACATCAACTTGAGCCGCACGCCAAACCACTTAATAACTGATAGGTGTCCACTTTGGGGGCTGAAACGATGCCTATCTGTAATCCTAGGTGACTAAGATGCTTAAACTGACATTAAGGTGACCCCCACAATAAGAAATCAAGATGAGACAAGATATACGAACTTACACCTCAACCTCTAACTAACATTGAAGAATATGGTCTAGGGGTGATTTATATACATAAGTTTTGTCTCATCTAGAATTCCCCTTCATATATGACACTAGAGTCATCATCCCATTGGATCTCTTATGACCCATCTCGTATTAGGTCATCTCGGCCTTAGCTGAGACCACCCTATCAATGGACAAACTTCACTATTGATTGAGTATAGTATCAGCTCTACTATATATCATACACCATGTCGACCTCTTCAGTAGTATAAGTATCAGCCTCAGACAACATTATGAGGCCAATATCTTCTCACCAACTGTACAAACTAAACATGGAGCAGCCTTGTCTAGGCCCCATTCTAAAGATCACAGCTCTTCGAGTGTTGGCCAATCGAGACCCGTAGCTTTAGGCATAATATAAATTAGTGGAAAACATGACAAAGGCATTATTGACATATCCAATCTATACAGTTATAAAAAATCAACCAAAATGTGGAAGGATTATTTATCATCATGATCTACATACCTCTCTCTACACATTTTATGTACACCATTGGCTATTGATCTCATTGCACATGGACTACATGCTTGGGGAAATACCTCACAGCCCCAGGACTATAAAAGAGACACATTATCTCCATCTACAACGATCGGTTTCTAGTAAAACCATAATTTTACTCCTTGAGAGAGAGAGAGAGAGAGAGAGAGAGAGAGAGAGAGTGAGAGTGAGAGATATTGTACTCACCTTTTATAGCTCCTGGCCACCTTTTATAGTGGAATCACTCCATACTTTGCACAGTGGATGTATGCTTAGGAAAACCACTTAAATTCCTATGTCTGTTCTTTATCTATCATTTCTTCTATTACTTTACTGCATTGTATTGTTTTTACCATTGTTGCATGAGCTTAGAAACTAGGTTGAATCCCTTGGATGATATTTTACATCATGATTGACATCCATAGAGTCCTGCATCATCAGCTAGGAGTACAGTACACAACCCAAACCATAAAAATAGCCTCGATCGATATGTTCCCAATGAGTAAATTGTATAATAACGTAATCAAGAAATATATATACAGGATAACACGTACTATTAAGCATATTTGAAATATCCTAATCCCTAAATGCCAGATTGTCCATTTAATTATAGGTTTATTAACTCTCAAATCTTAATGAATCAAAACCTTACAACATATAACATACATATAATAAAAATAATTTAACACATACCTCTCGAGTGCACCCAATTTGTCATAATCCCCAAACATCGTATTGTACAAATTAATTAAAGGTATATAACTTCTCAAACCTACATTAAAATATGTTCTCCTAATATTATAGTTTTAACATAATCTTAAATTGTATTATAAATACATAACCATTATCCAATAATTTATTATGATACCAAAACCTAAAACAATCATTTGTTATCCCAAACGCCGCTGACAAATTGATTTTTTTTGAACAAGATCTGAAGGTCATTCGAATAACATATCCTTTATGGGGTGCAAACCATAATGGCCTAAATATTTTAACTATTCGACACCTATGAGGAATGAATTCACCCACAAGACCATCAACGATTTCTTCCACAAAACCACTCCTCTGAGCAGAGAAACGAGCAGCCCAGGTCAATAAAGATTTTCGGATTTGTCAACACTTATTAGGAACGAATCCATTAACAAGAGGAAGCAACACGCATATAAGTGGAGGAAAACACAAGTCTCGAATAACGTCAGGAAAAAATAGAGTGAGATTTCATGGAGATAATCACAACCATTATGGTCGGATGCCTAGCCCTCAGGCAAGAAACACTCACAACCAAATAAGGAGTTCACATCGCAAATAGGATCATTTAGGGCATGAAAGCCGTATGACAAGGTCAAACTGTGATGAAGGACACAATAATCACAATATATGAAATCTGGTCCGAAGAGAAGTGGACCAACACCCAGCTCATTGCCGGGATTGATCCACTAAAGAACTGGAAATGAGGGAAGTAATCACTCTGATGTAATCCCCCTTGTCAAGGGCAAATGAGGAGGGTGACCCCCAAAATAAGTTTTTTAAAGGAAAATTTCAAATCAAGTGAATCTATTTGTAATTGTCATAATTTTGGACAAAATTATTTGAGTCGTAGGTTAGACTTTGAGTTGTAATCCCACAAAGCCTATGATGTCTTGTGTTGAAGATATTATAGCAAAGTTCAAAGATGATATCATGCAGTGTTTTCGTGCCAAGTTTATCTTCATGACACTTGATTTTATCAAAGATCTCTTAGGTATGAATGCTAATGAATTGCGAGATTTCAGATTTTATTTAAGGATGTATTTTTTACTCTTTCACTCTTAAAACTATTTTTGTGACTTTGGAAATTATTTTAAAACGTCTTTTTAATGTTTTATCTAAGTGTTTTTCAATCAAAGGAATTTTAAGTTAGTTTGAAGGAAATCTACAGTTCGTTCAAACGAACTTAAGACTCGTTAGAGCGACGCTACCTTTCCATTTAAAGTCGTTAGAAGCATGTTTCAAACAAGCATAAAATGAGGGGACATTGTTAGGGTGCGTTTGATGATCGTTCAATACTAATTCAAATGAGATAGTGATCTCGTTAGAACGATCTTAGATTTCGTTAAAATGATATGACATTCTCATTTGAATGAGATAAGTTTTTATTTGAACGAGTAGCCACCTCGTATTTTGTGTACGACTATAAAAGGTGTTTTAGACTCAGAAAATATAAGAACTTTTGACAAAAAAATGTTTTTTCACCTTTTTACAAAAGTTCCCGCATTGACACATCCTTTTTGGTTTTGATATCCAAATCATATAATTCAAATGTTATCATGATCTTGATTTTAGCATCGAGTTTACTTCTTCCATTTAAAAGATTAGTTTTCATGCGGTGGACTCCGCGTGTGCTCATTACAATGAAAAATCGAAGAACTTCATCTTCCAAAATATAAATGGTTATTGAGGCTTCATCAATGAATACTGAGGTGAACGTGACCTCGTGTACTGTGGACACTTGCATGGGTGGATTCTAGCATTACTTCTATGGATGAGAGGTAGAAGAGAGAATAGCGTTAAGTCTTATGGGTGATCGAGTCATTTAGTAAATCACGTCTACTCTTTTGTAAAACCTTATCATAGTGGATTGTCTAGCCAGGTCGTCCGAGGTTTTTTCCCTTAGTGGTTTCTTCGTAGATCGACTTCTAGTGATGTGTTTAATTGGTGCTAAGATAAAATTGGAAAAATTTTAAAAAAAATGTCTTTGCTTAAATAATACTTCTTAGGAAATTCCCAAATTGGTATTAGAGATAGGACACTAAATTATTGTGTTCGTGATCTCGTGTATTTAGTCATGAATCTTGGAGGGTTTGATGGTCTTAGAACACCTATGTTTGACGGGACTAAAATGTGTATGAAGTCTTCACTTAAGGCTATAAAAGAGCAGGTATGGTTAGATGTAGTTAAAAGGTGGACACCACCAGTCACGAGAGATGGAGAGACATCACACTTAAATACTGTTGAGTCGTGGATTGATGATGTGCATAAATTAGCGCAATATAATTCTAAAGTTTTAAATTGTAACACCCCGCACACTTTGGCAAGCGAGGTGTCCAGTCACCGCCGCGAAACTACGACGGGCGTCACTAAATAAGTTATCATTCTCAGCATGTCACAAAAATATGAGACATTAACATTTTTTTCACAAGATATAATCAAATTTATCCAATAAATATAACCATTCATGCAAATTAAACCCATCACTATGCTATTTTCAATATAAATCAAACTCTAATCAATATAAAACCCAAATCAAATAATTCAATTACAAATATCTGATTGAAACCAAAAACAACTCTGGAACGAATTGACCCACTAGATCCATAAATCAAAGTCTCATAATAAAAATGACGGAATGGAAAGTAAATCTAAGCTACTAAAGGAAGTGATATGAATCTCTAGCTGCACTCCTAAAAATATCTCCAAGCACTCTTGTGCAGCTACTCTATCACTATACCTAAAATGTAAGTCGACGCAATGGGTCAGAGCCCACCTCATGAATACTATCTAATCCTCCCAATTAGGGTCCATAAACCCAGAAAATACAAAAATACACGATAAACATCACAATAGAATATTTTAATTTAAATGAGAAATAAATTAACATGTGGGTAAAAATAAACAACCACCAGCTGGTTACATAAATAAACCATTCCAATGATCAAGTCCAAAAAATGTATTACCACATTAAATTATCAACTCATGATTATTTATTAAATTTATGTATCCAATCTTATTTATGCAACACTAGTATAACCAATTCACCCTATTATGAGTTCTGCAAATATTCCTGGCACACTTAAGTTCTACACCACACCTAGATCCCCTCATTATAGCCAGTTCACCTAATATCATTAACACTCGCATACTTGTGAGGTTCCACGCATGATACATCACTCTATCTAGATCTCTCATATTCTATCAGCCCTACACATACTCATGACACCAACACACACCTACGTCGCTATAGCTAGTTGACCTGATAACTGTCAATCCTGCACATACAACTAGCATAAATTCATTTTAAAATACCCGTTCTTTATCTTAAACATTAATTAACAATTTTCTCAATTTCTCATTATTTTCTATTAGCCCCACCATTATATAGATCTTAAATCCTCAAACTAACACTAGTCCCATACCCAGAGGTCTTTAAAAAGCCCATATCTCCTAACCTATTAATTAGGAAGAATAAATACCAATAAATACTACCTAGCATTGCACCTAGGCTAATGATCCAATGCAAACGAAGTATAATTTATCCAACCCCAAAATCATCCATCCATAAAACTTACACTAAATAGTCCCATACCTAGAAAGCATTACCAATATATAACGCCTACCTATTAGTCCTATACCTAAAAGCAACCTAAAACACGGTGAGAGAAATAACTATCCCAACAATCCCGTCGTCCCCACTGTGTTAATTATTAATATGATTAAAAAATAACATAAAGCATATTTTCAACTTATCCCCACAATTCTTTAAATTTATCGAACGATCACTATTTATTCCAATTATACCCATTTAATTAAAAAAATTGGTTCTCTTAACAATTTATAGAATTTCTATTCCCATGCATATTTTTTAAAACATATAATAGTAAATCTCTACTCTAAAAGATGCACATAATTAACATGGTTTTACATATCAAAAATAATTTGTAACATCCCTACGGTTTATTCTACATGCGAACGTCATAAATTCTAACGATATTCCAACATCTAATCTAATCATGCAAGAGTCTTGAGTCTTAATTCCTATTAAAGAATTTTATAAAAACAGTCCCAAATTTAGTTTCACTTTCCCTAATTAGCCTTTCAAATTTATTTTAGGATAACAATAATTATTAGTGTTTAAGAAACATTTAAAACACATAATACCAAAGGGGGATAATAGAAGTATTCATGCCATTAAAAATTGTTTGAAGAATTTGATTTGATTGATGCATTCCCCTCGAGAAAATAATTAAAACACATTCTTGGACAATCTTGAGAAATCTTGATTAGGTTCTTCAAATCTTGACTTGAAAATTGAGTTTAAAGGGTTTAGGTTTGGAAGAAAAAAAAAGACGAAAATTATGGGAAGTTCTTGCTTTAGAATAGGTTAAATCTATTTTAAAAATCCTAAACCCGCCAGTTTGTGTTTTTATACCAAAAATAATTTGAGTCCTACACAACTCTAAAATAAAAGAGTTCTATTTTTATAAAACTGACCAAGCGAACCGGTTCTGCTTTAAACCAAATTGGTTCTATTTTCTTGCAAAGAACGAAAATATCTACTTTTAACTATAAAGCTAAAATTTCTTGAATTAAAACCCGATTTCAATTCTGATTAAAATTTCATCTTATATCAATAAAAACCTACGTTTGTAAATGTGAAAATAGTTCATTTTCAAAAAATTATTTTTACCCCAAATTTTAAAATTCCCAACAGATTATATGTTTTAAAAACAATGGGTGTTACATACTTACCCACTAGCACATCAATTTCGTCTTCAAAATTCGACGAAGTGTAAATGCTAAAAATAAAATAAAACTCACATATGCCTATCCATAGAATGATACGATTGGATGCCCATACACCCAATCCTACACGCACCTACCCCGCGAACAAAATACAACATATATCATATATATATATATATATATATATATATATATATATATATATATATATATGTGTGTGTGTGTGTGTGTGTGTGTGTGTGTGTGTGTGTGTGTGTGTGAAAATAATAACGTACCACACTTTCCCACGAATCACCACTTGATTATCTCTCCAAAAGTCATCAGGACACTTAAGTCCTCAAATCAAATCCCATCAACAAATTGATACTTGAAATACCTAACATAAATGCTAATGATCTCTAAAATAATAATCATCTCCAAAATCAAACCTAAGTATGCTCACATCAAGATTACTAGTTCTAACCTCAAATTCCTATAACTTCCTTTACCCAAAACTTTCTACCTCCAAGAAACACAACTAACACGTATTCTAGATCAAAATATGTTAAGGAATACGAATCAACAAAGTGTATCAAAGATCGGTAATGCAGAAGATAAACGGTCTCATAACCTATGAGACCTAAGACATTGCTATGATACCATCTGTAACACCCATTGCACTCTAGGAAGAATGGTGCCCAGTCGCCGCTGCCAAACTACGTTGGGCGTCACTAAATAAGTTATCATTCTTAGCATGTGATAGAAATATGAGACATTAATTTTTTTTCCAGAAGATATAATCAAATTTATCCAATGAATATAACCACTCATGCAAATTAAAAACCCATCACCATACTATCTCCAAAATAAATCCAACTCTAATAAATATAAAACCCACATTAAATAATCCAACAGTAAATATCTGACTGAAACCATAAACAACTGTGGAATCGATTGTCCCACTAGATCTATAAATGAAAGTCCCATAATAAGAATGACGGTATGGAAAGTAAATCTAAACTACTAAAGAAAATAAAATAAATCTCCAACTACACTCCTAAAATTATCTCTAATCACTCCTGTGAAACTACTCCAACACTATACCAGAAATGTTAGTCAATGCAATGTATCAGAGCCCACCGTATGAATACAAGCTACTCCTCCCAATTAGGGTCCATAAACCCACACAATAACATTATACATGATAAGCATCACAATAGAGTATTTTATTTTAAACGAGATATAAATTAACACGCGAGTAAAAATAAATTACCACTAGCTAGTCACATAACTAAACCACCCCAATGCTATTGTCCCAAAAATGGTATTACCACATTAAATTATCAACTCATGATGATTAATTAAATTTATGTATCCAATATTATTTATGTGACACCAGTATAGACAATTCATCCTATTATGAGTCATGCACATACTCCTGGCACGCTTAAGTTCTACACCACGCCAAATCCCCTCACTATATCTAGTTCACCCAATTTCATTAGCACTGCACATACTCTTGAGGTTCCACATGAGACACGTCACTATAGCTAGTTTACATGTATTTTGTCTACCCTATGCATCCTCGTGATGCCAACACACACCCACATCGCTATAATCTTGAACATACTCACAACGCAAATTCAATTTAAAATACCTGATCTTTATCTTAGGCATTAATTACAAAAAATTTCAAGTGCTCATTATTTTCTATTAGCCCTACCCTTTTATCGAGCATAAATCCTCAATTAGGAAGAATACCTACCAATAACTATTACCTAGCCTTGCACCTAGGCTAACGATCCAACAGAAACAACGTAGAATTCAGTCCCACCCCGAAATCATCCATCCATAAAACCTACACGAACTAGTCCCATACCTAGAAAGTGTTACCAATAAATAAGGCCAGCGTACTAGTTCTATACCTAGCAAACAACCTAAAATAAGGTGAGAGCAATAACTATCCCAACAATACCTTCGTCCCCGCGGCGTCAATTATTAATACGAACAAATCACATGAAGCGTATTCTCAACTAATTCCCAAAATTCTTTAAATTTATCGAAACATCATTATTTATTCCAATTATGCCCATTTAGTTAAAACAATTAGTTTTCTTAACAATTTATAGAATTTCTATCCCCATGCATATTTTTTGAAAACATATAACAATAAATCTCTACTCTATAAGATGCACATAATTAACATGGTTTTACATGTTGAAGATAATTTATAACATCCCTACGATTTATTCTACATGCAAACGTCATAAATTATAACGAAATCCCAACATCTAATCTAATAATGTAAGGGTTTTGATTCGTAATTCGTATTAAAGATTTGAATAAAAAAAAGTCCCAAATTTAGTTTCATTTTCCCTTATTAGTCTTTCTAATTTATTTTAGGATAACAATAATTATTAGTGTTTAAGAAACATTTAAAATGCATAATACCAAAGGCGAATAATAGAAGTATTCATGCCAATAAAAGTCATTTGAAGAATCTAATTTGATTGATGTGTTTCTCTTGAGAACATAATAAAAACACATTCTTGGACGATTTTGAGAAATCTTGATTAAGTTCTTCAAATCTTGATTTGAAATTGAGTTTGAAGGGTTTAGGTTTGGAAGCAAAGAGAGGACGGAAATTATGGGAGGTTCTTCGTTTTTGAGGAGATTAAAATGTGTTTTAAAAACCCTAAACCTATCACTTTGTGTTTTTATTCCAAAAAAATTTGAGTCATACACAACTCTAAAATAAAAGAGTTTTTTTTTTTGTGTAAAACTGACCAAGCAAATCAGTTTCACTTAAAACTAAACATGTTCTATTTTCTGGTAAAATCGAAAATCTCTACTTTTAACTACAAAGCTAAAATTTCCCGAATTAAAATGAAATTTCAATTATGATTAAAATTTAATTTTATATAAATCAAAAACAACATTTTTAAATTTAAAAATAGTTAATTTTCAAAAAATTATTTTTACTCAAAATTTTTAATTCCAAACAGATTATATGTTTTAAAAACATGGGGTGTTACATAAATGACATTTTCTATTCTGTTTTGTCGAAGGAGTTTCGTCGTATTACTATGTGTGAGACGTCCAAAGAGGCTTGGGATATACTAAAACTCACCCATAAATGAACCAATGCTTTTAAGGCTTCTAAACTCCAAAACCTCACCACCCAGTTTGAGACGATTAAGATGTTAGAGAGTGAGACCTTGGATGGGTTATATGCTAGATTTTCTAATATAATTAATTCATCGTTGAACTTGAGAGAGTAGATACCGAATACTCAAGTGATAAAGAACATCTTATGGTCATTCCCTAACATACCAAAGTGGACTATTTTGAACTCTTTGGGTACACCTGACTCGATGAAACTTGAAGAGCTTGTAGGTTACCTACAAACTTATGAGCTTGACATGTTTAACTCGAAGAATATGTTGAAGAAAGAAAAGGGAATTATTTTGAAAGCACATAATTAGGAAATAACGATTTTGGATGATGAGTTGGACATCGAAACCCAAGACACGTCCATGTTATCCAATAAGTTCAAGAAAATTCTCAAATTCCAAAAGCAATTGAAATATGCCAAAAATTTTGAGAAAGAAAATAACAATAAGGCCGATCTCTTCCATAAGAACCATAGTGAGAATTTTAAGAGGGATGACTCAAAGAGGTGTTTTGGTTGTGAGGGTTATGACCATAGCATAGCTGAATGCCCCACTAAACTAAGGAAGGAGGGCGAGAAATAGATAACTTATAATGACACTTTTCGTAATAGTGATCTTGAAGAGCGAAACAATTCCTCCAATGAGCGCAACTTTATCGCATTCATGGATAGTCACGTGAGTGAGTACAAGAAATCTTCTAATGAATATATTTCTTTGCATGACACGTTCGAGGCCATAATTAGTGAATCCCAAGTGAGTGGGGGTGATGTGAGCGAGGATGAAGAAGTAGAGGATAGTGAGTTTCTAGTTTCCTTCCATGAATTTTATGCGAAAATCGTAAAGGTGAAAAAGGACAACTTGAAGTTAGAATCTAGGTTGAAAGAACGTGCCATAGGAAATGATGATAATGCATTGATTGAGGATCTGAGGGAACGTGAGAAGACCATGCGAGAGAAGTAAAGTACATTGAGGGTGGTATAAATAGTCTTCGTGGTCTGATGGAGGCTATAAAGAAAGAGTATCTAGAGTTTGAGGAGTCTAGGCATTTATTTGAGTCTAGGATAGTTGAGCTTGAGGAGAGATTAAGAGATTCGAGTAGGGTCAAATTTTATTTGGAGGCTAGGTCGAAAAAGTTGTATAGAATCTTAGGCACCATCCAAATCAAAGATGGCAAGTGTGGAATTATCTTCGATGATCATATTTCTCCCATTCCTAAAGCCAAGACCATGTATTTGAGAGATTCGACTAGGAAATTTAGGAAATGTCAACATTTAAGTAACTGTCCTCGTTGTGCTTACCTTTACACTCATTGCGCTAGGAAGGGTCACCTTAGACGTTTTTGCTACGATCTTAATAATGCACTTAGGAAGTCTAAGAATAGATTTTCTTTGGTTCCCAAAACCCCTATTCATCTCGTCACACCTACTTGGGTTAGGAAATCATATTTAGAGGCTTTAGGCCTTATATTTCTCGATTCTCATTTGCTTGCTCGTGATTCTCCCCATGTTAGATTTGTTGAGCATGTTTTTTATGTTTGTGATACTATAGATGCGCTTTTTGATATAATCTTTGTAGGGTTATGAATTGTGTATATTTTGTATTTTTATCTGTTTCTTTCTTGAGTCGTATAATTTTGAAAAATACAAAAAAAAAATCTTTGAGGTCCAAATTTTTTTAGAAAAAACTCAAAAAGATTTTCGATTTTTGTGTCTAGAGTTTACACTCATGTCATGGCATATTGGTGTGCTTGAATCCCATTCTCTTCAAAACTTCCATGTGGCTAGGACATTTTTTTATGACTTTAGATACTTAGGTTGATCTTAACCATGATTTTCATGGAGTTGTTTCGAACGTAACTTGCATATGGATTCGACTGTGTATATGCCTCCACACATACATGCACGAGCTATTTTTAACGTTTAACCTCTCTAGTACAATTGAGTTTGGTGAGATGTTATCGTTTCACTCTTGTCATCTATGCGTATTAATGACTTAGGGAGAGTTGTTCATATAAGAACCATTATCCATGAGATATTTGATTAGTATTAAAAAATATGAGTGAGCACATGAATGGGCTGCAAAAGACAGGTTAACTTTACGAGAAAGCTACCATTGAAAAGAGCCCAAGAAAAAATAAAGGCAATAAAAATAACAAAATTTTCAAAAAGGGGGCTAACTTAGAATATCATAAATGAAAAGAAAATATATTACTTCAAAAGAATCATGAAAAGAAAAGAACAGAAAAATACGAGTGTTTATCTTTTGAGGGAGTTTGGTTGAAAACAACGGGTTGGCACAATGAATACTAGTTTTAACGATCATGTCATGACACAATTGATTTGTAGAAATGTCAAAATCTATACTTGTGTTCATTGTGTATGTTTATTGATTAAGTTCAATTTATTATTGTCACATGAGGCTACCTTTGATAATATTTTGCGATCAAATAGAGTTTCTTAAACGTATGTAAGTGTTTTGATCATGATTCATTTATTTTAGTGCACACCCATTCACTCCATTCCATATTTAGGCACATAGATACCATGCTACCATGTTAAAGCTATTTTTTTGTCATATTTTCCTTGAGTTTTGGTTAGATTTTTATGTGGATTTTAGGTTTACCTCTCCTAGGGTTGCTGGTATTTTTTATTTACAGGAATTCGAATTTTTAATGGTCATTAGAATGAAATTAGGTCTTGTTCAAATGAGAAGTAGATCTCATTCGATCTCAGCTTCAAACGAGCTTCCAACGATAGTCAATTGTTTGCCCTCGTTACATGGTCGTTCGAATGGTGATTAAACGACATCTCTTTATCGTTCGAACAACTCCAAGTTTTGTTCGTACGAATGGTATTTCTCTTTCAAACTAGTACGCTTTTCGTTCGAATGAATTAGAATTCGCATTTTAGGATTTTGTACCTGTTGCTTCTGTTGCTTTTGTCATTTCATTTTTCTATCTCTTCCTGTGAATTCCGTGTTGATTCCTCCATTGCTGTTCATCCAAGATTGGTGTAAGCTTTTATTCGTAGATTTTCCTCCTATTCCGAGTTCCATCATTCTTATTCAGGTATAATCCGAGTTTCTCCATGTTTTTGTCATTTTTTTGTTGTTTTATTATTTTTGACACAAAATGCAAGGTTCAATTTTTTTTTTCTAGTTTTCATTTTTTTGTGTAATACTGTAAAGACATGCAATTTAATGTTTACCCTTTCTTTTTTAGTTGAACATTAATTTTTTGGGGGGGCTTTTACTAATTTTTTATTTTTTTTGCTTTTTAGTTCAATGTTGTTTTGCCCCTTTGTGTTATGTGAGTCACAAAAATACGAAAATAACTTTTGTTGGGGATTTTTTTGTTGTTTAATTTTTAGATATTTTTTACACACATACTAGTTTGGTTGGCTCATTTTGCGTATTATTGATTCCTTCTTGATTACATATCCTATTCTTATTATTGGTTTGTGACCTGGTTTTTGCGGGGGTCGATTGGATGATTATGGAGATAGGTTGTAGTGTTTTTCTTGTTATCGGAGTTATATTTCCCCTACACCATTTATCGTATGTCGTTTCTATCTTTTCGGTGTTGATGGATGGAGGATGTCACCAACGCACTATTCACTCCCATGCTATTAAGGAGCCTTCCTTAACCTCTAGGGATAGGGCCCCTCAAGCCAATAGACCTAGATATACGATGGAGCGATAGGCGACGCGTTGTAGTGAAACTTGGGGTTTTATATTCACACCATTATTCATGAGAGAGTTTTTAGGGTAGCTGAGTTTGGTCAAACGCGCATCCCTTAATGGTTACCTAGGAGAGGGTGGGAACCTTTTGTTTTATTTATAACGGTATTCTTCCCGATGTCGTTCAGGAGTTCGTTTTTAGGGAAACTGGATCTTTTACCATCTTGTGTTCATTTGTTCGAGGGGTTAAGGCCATTGTCACCCCGGACACTATTGCCCAACTTTTGCACATCTCACATGAGCCCGAGACTATCTTTTTGGTTCACGTTGACAGTTAG
The DNA here is from genome assembly GCA_949130495.1 of Sambucus nigra. NCBI lineage: Eukaryota > Viridiplantae > Streptophyta > Magnoliopsida > Dipsacales > Adoxaceae > Sambucus > Sambucus nigra. The sequence goes on from OX422209.1 coordinate 687,930,424, forward strand.
CCCAAGACTGACGATATTTTGAGAAAAGTTTTTTTAGAGTTCCCTACCACCACTCTTACCCTATTTCATCAGCATCTTCACACAGAGTATATGATTATTAATTGGTTTACATCATCATCCTTATATCCTCGGGGGAATCAAACACAGATTTCTATAGACATTGTCCTTTTCATGTACGTTGTCCGTCGAGACAGGTATGTTGATTTGCCCACTCTTATGCTCCATGTTCTAGCCTATGGGCCTAACACAGGGATTAACCCCATTCATGCAGCTTTACCATATGGAGTTCTAGTCTCTCAGATCTTCATCGTCGCCGTTGTCCCACTTCTGCCTGATAAGGCGAAAACTTGCACATTTTCAATGATCGATGCGTACTTCATTCGTCGATCTAAGAGTCATCTGCAAGTTATCGCTCGCTGCAGTTTTTATGCCTCTCCATCATCATCATCATCATCATCATCTTCAGGGGGAGGTCACACTTCTCAGCCTTCTGGATCCCTTCCCACTGAGCTACCTTCTACAGAGACAAGTGAGATTCGAGATGAGTCTGCCCGACTAGATGAGGAGGAGAGCGTGCAGTGCATTCTTTTGCAGGCATAGCTTATGGAGGAGAGGCGTCTCACAGAGGCTATGATTGCATGCTTTGATACTGAGACTGAGCAGTGAGATCTTCAGTAGTTGAAGTTAATAGCTCTTCTTGATGATATACGTAGGAGAGAGCAAAGCCGAGGAGCAGGACTTCATGGAGACGCAGGGATAATGGTACTGCTGCCGATAATGATGATGATGACGATGATGATGATGGAGATAATTGATTCTGATGTTGTTGTTTTTGTTGTTGTGTCTATTTACTAATTTGAGACACTGTATAAGATTTTGTACTTATTTTGATGGATATTTATAGTATATGATTATATTCTTTGTTTCTACATTTATTTGATCATCTTGTATTGGGGAGATTATGGACATCTTTCATTTCCATATGCCTTAAGTATTTCACTTTATTGAGGCTTTTGTTTAGTACTATGGATGTATGGTTTCATTTGTTCATCCATTATCTATGCATTTCTTCATATCTCTATTATTGCCATATATTTGATCTTCATTTTATTCCATTATGTTTCTCAATTTATCATAGGTTGCTCGTTATGATTATATTATTTCTCTGATACCTATCTAGTCATGATTTTCAATCCTATATTTGTGTTAGATATGTTGATTATCATTTATCTATCCCATTTTTTGTCTATTACAGGCAAAAATGGAGAGAGACATGTGATGTACGGCAGTTTTGTTTTCATACTGACATTATTATGTATATACTCTTTTATACTTCCATACTCCACATGGTATTTATTGTTTCATGTGTGTAGGATATTTTTCGATTGCACAGTATTTGGACTTCACTGAGTTGATTTGTTGAGATGATAGTGGGTCGTTATTTCTGCGTCCTGTATTTTTATTTTTGGGATTTATGGGATGGGCATAGAATCGGATTGATGCTCTGGCTAGTATTTTAATTTTTTTGTCCCAGGATAGCCAAACAGGGAGATTTGTAAGGGAAAATATCAAATCGAGTCAATTTATTCATAATTGGCATAATTTTGGACAAAACTATTTGAGTCATAGGTTAGACATTGAGTTGTGATCCCACAAAGCCTATGACGTGTTGTGTTGAAGATATTGCGAAAAATCTTCAAAGATGATATCACGTCGTGTTTTTGTGCAAAATTTATTTTCTTAACACTTTTGATAAGAGTTAACTTCATGAATAGGGTCATGGAGAAACTTTTGATGAGACCCAAACGTAAATAAAATTTCTGATCGACACCACACTCTCCGAGAAGTAAATGGAGGAACTAATGTCTTTATGTAAGATTGGTCAAGATGTTTTGCAATTTTCATGGTAATCGTAAGATATGTCGAAGATTTATCCCAAAGTCGCGTGCCACAAACTTCTCATTGACCCCACATTTCCTCTAATAATACAAAAGACTCGCTGAACTACCACACTAAAAGTAAAGGAAGTAAATATCGAGGTGGGGAAAATTCTGAAGGAAAGGTCCATCAGAAGAGTTCAATTCCCGTAATGGCTCTCAAACCCAGTAATGGTCTGAAAGAGTAATGGTAATTGGAGAGTGTGTGGACTTCACCGACCACAATAAGGCCCATCCGAAGTATAGTTTTTCTATGCCCAAGATAGATTGTTAGGTCGACTCCAGAGCCAACAATGAATATGTGAATTTTCTGGATGCATACTCAGGATTCTATTAGATCCTGTTGTTTGGATCTGCCTAAGACACGAATTCATCCATAACCACTTTGGTAATGTATATTTATACGGCAATTCCCCTTGGCCTTGGAAATACTGGAGCCACATACTAAAGATTGGTCATAAAGATGTTCAAAAAATAGTTTGGGAGAGACAATGGAGGTGTACATTAGTGATATGATCGTCACGAGCAAGCTCAAAATTGACCAATTGAAGGATTTAGAGAATACCTTTGAAATCCTCATGCATTACCAAATGAAGATCAATGCAGCCAAATGCTCCTTTGGGATTCAATTCAGAAAGTTCTTAGGGTACTTGGTTAGCAAAACAGGTATTGAAGCAAACCCAAAAAGATAGTTGCGATCGATAATGTTCTCTTACCAAGGACGATGCGAGAAATTCAAAAGTTGACGAGGATGCTAGCATCCCTAAATCGTTTCATCTCAAAGTCCTGCAAATGATGCTGAAAACTTTTTCAATTGATAAAGAAAGAGAAAGGCCTCACCTGAAATGAAGAATGCTCAAAGGCCCTTGAAGAAATCAAATCCTAACTAGGCAAACCTACTCTACTAACTTTCCCAAATTTAGGAGATCCTATTTATTTCTACCTATAAGTTTCAAGCCATTCAGTTAGTTCAGACTTAGTTGTTGAGAAGGAAGGATGTCCCCCATTTACTATGTCAGCAAGGCACTCCTGGATGCTGAGCTACGCTACGTCCCACTGGAGAAATTTGCCGATTATTTGGTCATTACTTCATGTAAGTTTAAGCACTACTTTGAATCCCATTCGATCATAGTCATCACATCTTTTCCCCTCAAAGTTTCTCTTCGAAAGGCTGACCTATATATATGGATGTCCAAATGGTCGATCGTACTTGGGAGATTTAATAAACACTATCAACAAAGAACGTCGATCAAGGGACAAGTTTTGGTTGATTTTATTGCAAAATTTATGGGAGAGAATGGTTCAAGCGACCAACAGATTGTCGATCAACTGAGATGCTGTGAGATTGATTGGTCTAGAGAATGGACACGGAGTGTTGATGGTGCCTCTAACTCTAAGGGGACAAGAGTAGGTATTGTGCTCATCACACCAGAGAATTCCATGATCAAGCAAGTAATGAGACTTGGCTTTGAAGCATCCAACAATGATGATAAATAAAAATCCCTCATAGCCAAACTATTTAAAGCTCACTCGTTGGGGGTAAATCACCTTGACATATATTACAATTCAAAGATGGTATCCAACCAAGTAAATGGATATTTTAATGCCAAATAAGAACAAATGGATACATACCTACAGGTGGCATAGATTTGATAAAAAAAATCGAGGAAGTACATATTTAACAGTTCCCTCGAAAGCATAATGACCATATCAATGCTTTAGAAGCTTTAAGGCTAGCATTACAAAGTCTGTGGTCACCGAGCATGTTCTTGCTGTGCAGAGAAGGCCTAGATGGATGGATCTTATAATTATTTATTTATAAAACTACATCTGCTGACCAATAAAAAGAAAGTCAACCAAGTCAGGGTTAAAGATGTACGATTTTATCTGGCGCCTGAAGGAAAACTTTACAAAAGGTCCTTCACAGGTCCCTACCTCCAATGCATGCATCCAAGCGATGTCAACCATGTTTTGCACGAGCTACTTGATGGGATATACAGAAGCCACAGAGGAGGAAGGTCTCTTGCCTTTAGAGAAATGAAAAAAGGGTACTAATGTCCATATATGCATAAAGACGTAAACTCTTATGTCTAAAAGTGTGAAAAGTGCCAAAAATTCTCCCATGTGGTCCATCAATAGGCCAATTAGTTGAAGTCACTAACTAACCCATGGTTATTCACCCAGTGGGGATTGGATATTATGGGTCCATTCCTAACAGAAATAGGAAATCAAGCAGAGCCACTGGAGAACACCAGATACATCGATATGATCAGATTCATCTCGAGAAACATCATAAAGCATTTTGGTGTACCCAAGACAATCATTACGGACAACGACATATAGTTTAAAAGTGGACCCTTCTAAGGTTTTTGCAAGAACCATAGAAACAAGCACCACTTTATCTCTGTGGGCTACCCCCAGTGCAATGGGAAAGGGAAAACTTCTAACAAAACAACTCAACGATATGTAGAAGTAGTTAGAGAAAGAAAAAGGAGCTTGGCCAGACGAGTTTCCCCACGTCATATGGGCATATCGTACTATGCCCAAAAGACTTATTAGGGAAATGCTTTTTTCTCTAACATATGGGATGGAGGTTGTCATTCATTTGGAAGATGGTTTGCCAACATTGAGGACCTCCATCACCGAGCAAAGTTTTAATAACGAAACTGTGAGGACTAATCTTGGACTTGCGAAAGAATGAATAGAGTAGGCCATGATAAAGTCGGCTTCTTACAAACAACAACTAGCTAAGCAGTACAATAAGGGCATCAATCCAGGAAAATTTAAGATCCTCGATTACGTCCTTAGGAAAGTCCTCGATAGCACCGAAAAACCTTCAAATGAAAAATCAGGTCCTAATTGGTAGAGACCATTCAAAGTTATCAGGGATAATTTTCAAGGAGCTTACTATTTGGAAATAATGGGGGGCTGGGAGATAACAAGGGAAGGTAATGCAGCCAACCTCAAGAAGTTTTATTTTTAATTTATTCCTACTTAAGTTATTTATAGTATTCTAGCTTAACTAGTTTTCAAAAACTTTTATTCTAACTTTATTCCATAATTTATGGTGCTCGCATTCTATTCCATCTTTTCTAATAAAATACCATCCCAATGAATTCACTTAGTTATTTGATCTCAAAAGTGGTAGACTTACCCTTTAATTAATGGTTAAAACATTTATCAACATCACCTGCTTAATTACAATTAAACTCAAGGTCTTTATCATGAAAACATGAAAACCTCATGAATTATTGAGGCAACTAAAAGACCTATGGGAACCCCTAGGCACTAAGAAAACCCGACTTTGGTCAGATAAACATCCTAAATGGGTGGATGGCCCTAAGATCAGGTGCATTTTTTCGGAGTATGTTCTAGGCCTAGGTAGTGGGATGACACAACCTAAAAGGTATAATAAGACTACAAAATACATGATCAGCATAATGGAATGGAAAAATGGAAAACAAAATATTATATAACCAACTTGTTATTACAAAAAGTTCATTTACAATAATAAAAGAACAAAACAGATATAATGATTATCTTTGGCGAGCAGCCGCCTCAGTAATAGTTTGTCTTCAAACATCATCTGGATTTGGTTGGAACTCGTCATCACTCTCATGCGATGAAAAATAACTCTTTACTAGTTAAAGTGGAACGACATCCAAAGGACCCCAATTCTCTTCACTCCCCAATGGGGGATAATGATGTGTTAGGCAGTCATCTTGGTACCATTACCAAGGCTCTATGTCCTTGGGAACTTTTATAACCCCCAAGGAATTCAACAATCCTTCTTGTAGGCCATATTCTTTTCCCCATGTAACTTAATGGGGGGATCCATCCGCCCCTAATCATAGCTAGCGTACCCTTTCTAAAAAAGGTAGTGAAGCATGAGTATGTCGTGACTAAGTCCCATCTTCACAACACCATCCCTTTTTCAATCTTCCATTGCTTTAACGAGTTTCTTCTCTAGGGAATCATTCTTAACTTGTAGAAGAGCCTATACATCTCCAATGTCCTTGGCCTCAGTGAGTTAATTTTTAGGGAATCCATTTCTTGCTGCATAAGGGTGCCCACATCACCCAAGTCCTTCACATCATCTTTTAATTTGGCCACTAAGGATTATTGGTCCTTATAAGCCTCAGTTACCCTCTAGAGAGCCTTCCGAGTGTAAGAGAAAGCACGAAGAGCTTGGACACTTGTGTCCTGACCAAGAATAACATCTAAGTTATTAGCAAATAAAAGAAGTTCACTAAGAACATTGCCATTCTATAAAAAATAAGAGTAAAAAGGGAAAATTTAGGAATAACACAAAACAAGATTGAACATTAACAATGTCTTTCATTAATAGCCAAAATGGCTAAGGCCCTTAAAGCGGAGAATAAATAGAATCGAAGATTCACAAGCTAGCTATTCTAATATAGATTTGGGCTTCTTTCACCCGATCTTCCATTTTTGAACCCTTTCCTTGAGAAGTATCTAACATCCTCAGCTACCCGTGGTGGAGAACCCGGATGATGCTCGTCCAAGAGGTCAGAATTAACCAAGACATTGGCCTTTTTTAAAGAAGCATCTTAATAGTTTTTTAAGTTGGACCTTCTAATAAAGCCCAACTGGCTTTTAGCATTGGCATAGGCCTCATTAAATCCAGTATTATAACTTGCATCCTTGGCAAAAACTAAGGCCTCAATTTGATCCTTCTTCAACTAATCATGTTTGACCACCACCTGGTAATGATCGGTCTTTAACATGTTGAAGTTACCCTAAAGAATAATATTATCTTTTAGGATAGTCATCGCCAATTTGGTGGATAACCTTTCAGCCTTATAGGACTTCTTCACAATAGCCAGGGAAGATTATGAATTCATGAAGGAGACGTTAAGGTAGTCTAACTTGGGGTGCTTGGTGCGCTTCTCCAACATAGTGATAAAATTCACCATAAACTATAAAAAGATTGTAAGGACATATTTTCATAGGTCCGTTATCAATTTATTATGTCATATACCGCTACACCGTCGAAGAGCATTCATGATACATCTACATCAAAGACGGATTCGAATTACTCAAGTTATTCATCATTCAAAACTCCATGAAGATTATTTTGGTAAGGTTTTGTTTTTAATACCTTAACTTTTCACTTAGAGCTTTTGGGATATTTTTACAAAATATTTTCTAAGTGTTGGAGCGAACTTTTTTGTCAAAATTTGAGAATGAGTATTTTTTCTAAGTGTTGAAGTGGACATTAAAATAATAATTTTTTTTCGCAACAGTCATTCGAGCAACATAGCATGTCGTTCGCGCGAGATAGCATGTAGTGCGATCTCGTTCGAACGACATCTGTCCTTCGTTCGAGCGACATGCTGATCTCATTCGAACGAGTTCTATTTTCGAGGCGGCACATTTTTCTATAAATACTCATTATTTGATAACATTTTCATTAAGAAGTCACTGCATTTTGACGAACATAAATACTGTGAAATCCTAATCCTTTTTGGCTTCTTCCTTTAGGGTTTTAATACTTTTTTGTTTTCAATTCACAAAACTCCCATATGCTTTAGTGAATTGTTTGGTGTTTAAGAACGACTTTGCTTTTGTTCAACCTCGACGGAGAAGGGGTCTCCATATTTGATCGGTGAATACCGAGCGTAGTCATTCTACGTGTGGACGAGCCGAAGATGACAAACCAACGCCTGGAGGGTATTTCGCTGTCTCTCGTATCTTTGAAGATTTGTTGAAGGCACCGTGCATTACACACTTATAGAAGATTTATCAGGTTGTATGTAAGTCAAAAGTCTTGTGAATTCTTCAAAGTGTTATAAAAGGTTTTTACCCAAAAGGGGTTTTTTCCTATATCGGTCGTCTTTATTTTTCATGCATGGTTTGAATGATTTATCATATTTAGATGCATGTTTAGGGGCTGAATTAAGCTTTTTTAAAAATAGACTCCAATTAAAGAAGTGTGCCAAATTAGAAATTTGTGAATTTAATCAATTACCACACAATCACGTTTTTACAAAGATCACAAAGACTATATCATGATTTTAAAAGGTTCAACAAACAGAAGAAAGAAGAAAAATGTTACTTAATTTGAGACAATGCCTGAGCAGCGTGAGTAGAAAGCTAATTACGTATCAGTTAATCGATTTACTTGTGATCAAGTGCGAGCACCCACAATTTTACAAACCAAAGGATAAATAGGGTTTCTTGTCCATTGACATCACCTACTAGTTCCTCACTGAATTATAAGCGTCCCCCCTTCTTGGAAGGTACTATAAATATTAAGGAATGGATATTTTCATTCTCGTTTTTTTCTTGGACAGATGAGTCTGACATAGATATAGGGACAAAGGGCCTTCATGCTTAGTTATCTTAGAGCCTTATCCTTGAGAGAGGTAGGCTCTAGATGATAATCATCAACTAGCAAAATTCTCCTCTTGGGAACCATTATCTCGCCCTCGGCTATGGGGATGAATTCAACATTAAACGACTCAAAAGAGGAGGAAATGAAATACCCTTCACTCGTGGAAGGAAGTGGAAATTTTGGTACTATAAATATCGAGCGGGCTATGAAGTTGCTGGTGGGATTCTTATATTCAAGGAAGAATGAGGTAGATGAAGGGTTATCACCCCTTGTACTAAAGGCCTTCTCATCTCCCAAACTTTGGTTAACTACTCTCTATTGATGTGGGAGAGAGAGGGTTCTTACTTCTTCGATCGAGGTGGGTAGAGGAAAATAAAATTTATTGGTAATAGTGTAATTAAGTATATCCAAGAGCAAGAAGAGATGAAAATTAACCGATGTCACTCCCCCACTCTGGGCACAAAAACCCTTGATATTGCTCTCGATTAGGGAGAGAGGTGGATATTGTCAACTTTGGGCAATAAAACCTTGATCCCAATATCCCTTATTGGAATGAAGGAGGTTGACGACCGAAACCCTCTCAGCCTTCCTCTCCTTCAGGTATAAAAAACCATCCATAGTGTTGGACCAAGAATAACATTACTTAATCTCTAGGATTCCTATTTTTGTCCTATATAGCTAATTTATTCTTTGAAATCAATTCACAATTCGTCGTGTGTTTAGGGAACATTTGGCAGGAACCACCTCAAAAATTCATAGAACTCCAGGAACAGTTAGTTTTAGAAAAATGTTATTATCCCTCGGCCATTGAGAGGGTATGAATCAAATGACCACCCTCAACATCAACATAATTTTTGGGCACTATGGCACACTTAATCATCACCCAAGGTGAAATTGAGTTGAGTATGTTTTTCTAAAATCTCCCATGATCCTCTCTCTGATACCGTAAACCATTTTTAAGAAATAAAGTGTGGTAGAAAGGACTACTCAACGAAAATGAACAGAAGGAGTTACAAAGGTAAGAAAAATAAACAAGAATAAAGAGAACTTACAAGAAGATTGTGAAGAAATATGGTTTGAATGATGGAGAGTATGGAAATAATGGTATAGAGTTTTGAGTAAGCGGATGCTAAATTCCAAGAAACTAATTATATGGAATGGAGCCTCAGATCATAAATGCACCTAGCAGTTCGTTTTTAAACCATGGACCAATGTACTCTTATCTTGGCCAATATAATTACAATGTTTGATCTCGTGCGGACACAAATGTCATACCCATCATTTGGGCCAATAGAGCATATAAAATCCTTTAGCCCATTGTTGGCAAACAATTTTATGGGCAATTGTGGGGTGCAAACCTTAATGACCCAAATACTTGGCATCCCAGACAGGCCCAACTGAAAAGCATGTTGTGCAAGTGATAATTAACATCACGTGGGAAAGTCATGATAGTCTCATTATTTTTATCAATAATCTTGGAGGAGATAAATAGGGAACAATAAACAATCTAATCCGCAGTTGGAAGAGATTGAACACGACTTAACCACTCTCATCATTATAACTAAAACCCTTATCCCGGGCCAAAGGGGAATGTAATTATTTATTTTGAAATTATTAAAGAATTAATATACACTGACAAACACCCCGTGGATGTGGGAATTTACCAAACCACGTAAATCCTTTGTGTTTTGATATTACTTTACTCATTAATTATATATTTTTTTCTATATAGAACCATTAATTGTGATTATTTGCACTCGTGTTTCTCATTCGAATGAGACACCAATATCATTTGAACAAGATAGGTGCATAATACTTCTTCTCCCAAAACATAGATTATTCGCAAAACCTCTATTGTTAACCACAAAGCTTCCAACGAGTAATCCCAACTTTACTATAATCAAGAGTAAATATGGATTCATGTTCCTACGTGGTTTCCACCTCAATTGATGATCTAAAACTATCAAATAAATGGTTAATCCTTCAAATCCCCAAATTAATCCTAGGTCTTCATTTTTTCATACAATGAAGTCAAATACACGCATTATTTTTAACCTAAACATCAAATTAACAAGTGTCAATCATAATTGAAATTAATTTAGCCCTAAATATGCATTATAATAACATAATCATAACTCATAATTGTTTAATTAAAGGTTTACAACAAAATCCCAAATATAAATGGAATTACATACCAAATAATAGTTCAATTAACCAACCCTGTTAAGCCCAATATAAAGCGTGAATAAGATAGAAAATTAAGTCTCTAAATATACTTCAAAATCCAAATACATGACAATGAAAGAATAAATGAGTTACAGACTACACAATGATAAAGTAAGGTATTATTTTCTTAAACGACACGAACAAGTAATTCCTGCTCTTGATCCCTTTCTGCCTCTTCAAAGATCTTCCTATATTCTCTCAAATATCTAGGGAAACTAGGGCTTGTGTTTTGTGTGTAATGTATTCAACTAATGAAGGTTAACATCTTCTAAATAATTTTAAATTCACAAATCACTAAAAAGCCTAATTTTGGGGCTATAAATGAGCCCAAAATACTACTCACGCTACTCCAAAACTTAATCCAAAGGTATACATACCATATAGTCCTGATCTGAACTACTAAGAACACACATCCAGGCCTCCATTACACTCAAGAGTCCAATCTAAATGGAAGTACCTCACAACATAAGGTAATACCTCACGACATAAGTAAAATGCACAACTAATTATTTTACGCATACACGTAGTCCAATTTCATGTAATTAATATTTTCAATTAACGATTTCACCCACACAATACAAAATTCACATCACATGCAAAATTTAATTACCATATAAATTATGCATTTTAATATTACCAAAACATACAAGTAATAATTAGTTACATTTACTAATTAATTTCACAGTTAATAAATAAGAAATAAAAGAAATAAAAATACGGGGTATGATAAAAGATAATAGTCGACTACACTAGAGAATTTCATGATGATAGTCTGAAGGGTGTGGATCTAATTCCCAAAACCTTGAATATCCTACAAGGAGAATAATCCAATATATTAGGACTCATCCAACCAATCACAACAACAAAGCGTCTACGTTCAGAATCCTTCATGTAGCATGCCTTAATCAGCCTCGATCGAGGCACTCTTATGTTCATAAGTTAGCGAGTAATGGAGAACGATCGATCCGGTCGGTTGAGTTTAATCACAATAACAGTTCAGCCAAAACTCAGTCGCTCCCTAAAAAGCATCAATCACGATAACCTGTGTGATTTTATAAAGAAAACGTTAAATGGGATTTTGACCTCCTACCTATCACGAACAATAAGATATCTTTCCAAAAGGGTGTTGGGATAAGATTAAGCCTACTCATTTACTAATGACATAAAATCATCATAACCCCAAATAAGTTCTCTGTACCAAAGATCACATCATATGATGGAAAGACTGCTCTAACCCATCATAATGGGCATTATAAGAAATCCATGTCCTTATGTATTCATCATGGTGCATTTATGTGTCGTGCTTTCCCATTTTATTTAGTATAGATCAACCTTAGGCAGTTTGAGATGATAACCCCTAAATTGAACAGCTATGTAATGCACCATGATGAATCTATAAGGAGATGGATTGAAACATTTTGAATCCTAATTCCCCATTTTAGGCCCAAACCCAATTTCAGGATTAAAAGGTTTAAAGAGGTCATTGGGGATCTTATTTTATCTTAAACATAATGGGGAAGACATAGAGAGGCCAGAAAGAGAAAGCATCAAAAGGGAAAGAAGATTTAGAGGAATTAGGGAATGGTTTCTCAATCAATCCATGAGGCAAGTTCTATATAGAATATGATTATGATTGCATATATGTTAGATTATATCTATTTCATTAGATTCTAAACCCTAAATATGTTATAAATCTAATTTGTAAGATTAAATTAACTAATTTCCTAATTGACCTAATATGATAGTAATAAGGTTAAATCCCCTTTGATTTTTATTGATTTCCTGATGTATATGACTATAGGTTATTACAAAATGATTTGAATATATTTTCCATTGTAAATTAGTTGCAATCCCTCTCATTATACTTGTTAATCTCATGAATTTTTTTGTTAATTGATGAAATTTATAAATTTAGGTTTCTTAAATTATAATTTGGGTTTTCATTTGGATCTTTATTTAAAACTAGGGTTTTAATGTTAGAAAGACATCGTAATGGGTTGTATGATGTTATTTTATTGTTTGGATATTAGTTGGTGGCTTTAACGAAGCTTTAGAGTTCATTAATGGAGGTTTTGGGTGGAGAAACATGATTTGGAGAAGATGATTGCGTACATGTATCGATCGATCAAATTGAAAGTTAGATAAAATTGTGCATAATCGAATAATCAAAGCGTGGGTGCTAGTTTCGTATTTTTTTTTAATATTTTTTTTGAATTTGTTATGAATTTTCTTCTAAAAGGTGCGAGGTGCTAAAACTTTCGATGGGTGATTTTGGGTTGGAATTTCTTTTGGAAATTTTATTTTCTAGGGCCTATGGCTAGGATTTGTTAGCCTATAGAATAGAGATAAATTCTTATGAATTGACTTGTTAGAGATTTCTAATTACGGTATTAGGATATTAAGGAGGATTGTTGACTTAAAGGGGGTTAATTTGAGAATGGGGCCTTTGACTGTAAATCCGAGGGTAGGATGGGTGATTGAATTGGAATTTTGGAAGTTTAGAGGAATGGACTTGATGGACATGATTATTAGATCATCATGAAAAACTAATGAGGGTATATCCTTTGGGTGAACTTAGGATTGTTTCAAAAACCCTAGAGTATGGTAGTTTTCATGTTTAATTGTATTATATAAATTTGGTGTGGGTTAATACATAGATTCGATCTCTTGGGAGATTGGACTTTGGATAATCGAGATTGAATATAGTTGATGTATGGTTTTAAAGTACAATAGGGTGAGAGTACACCTAGAATTACGAACTTAAGTGGTTAGGGTTAATTTATTATGGGATGAATACAAGGTTATGGACATGATATACCTATTTATGATAACAATGATAGTATAACCCGATAGCATGGGATTGATATGTGTACATGATTTACCTTAATCCATTTGTGAGGGTTATGTATGTGTTTGCCTTAACCTGTTAGTGAGGGTTGTAATTACTTGCGTGTTTTAGGAGCAATGCATACCATGTGTGAGTGCTTGTGTCACATTGTACCTTAAGCTTTGAGAGTATAAATTTTAATAATCATGACTCCAAGTTGACGAGATTTAGTATGAGAACCTCATTCATGTTATAAGAATTAATGTGAATTATTTATTAATGATTTGGGACACTTAATACGTATATGAACCCTTATGACGTAACATACTTCTAAGTTAATTACATGTCTCTTTTATTCAAACATAGATATAGGCCCTTACTTGAGATATTTTTATCATTTCTATGTGTTTTATCATGTAGACGATAAAAGGCATACGAGATAATTGTTGTTTGTTGGATTGGTTGTTGGATAGTGTTGTTAGATTGGTTGGATTTATAGTACGCATAGAGTTTCAATCTCTTGATATACTCTCTCATAATAAACCCCAACTAAACGTGTCTTAATAATTGTCCTATCTAGAAGTAAGTGTATTAGATTTCACTTCGATGAGACATCCCATGCACGGGGATTTAGAGAAGAGTAGCTGTAATGATTAAAATCCTTAGTGAAACTAATATAACCTTAATTAAGAGCTTTACTTTACAGAAGGTCATATGTAATGTTATTGATCCCTTATCCCCTTATAAAATGGACTAAAACATATAATGATTCTAAATGGTATGCCGTGAGGGTGGGGTAATTTGTTTCTGAGTAGATTGCTCGGAGTGGATAAAGATGTGTCAAAATGACAATTTTAAATGAACATTTGAAATGGAAATGGATGAGTGGGAATCATGGAAGGACACCCTGATAATGTGATATGTGAATTCCCAACCATCCGAATACCAAGTGGCATCAGGGCATGAAACATGATGTTTATGATTTAATGTGTTGTGTTATTTGACTAGGGCTAGCAATTTTTGACACGATAACCCGTTTACGGTAATAACCCAAAAATGACCCGAACATGACACGATTAGATTATATAGATTTAAGAGTACCCAAAACTCATACTCAAATCAAAATCAATGCGACCCGAAAATGACACGACTAACCCGAATTTCCACCCCTTATTTTGACCCAGCAAAACGGCTGACCAAGGTTTATATGATTGTTTAAATTTGGCATACCACATGTTTTTTAGACGGTCGATATGAATAGGCTCATATTGATTACGTGGTGCTTAAATAATAAGAACGAGTAATTACCTAAATGAGTGGAATAATTCTAATACTTCGTAAGGTTATGTTTATAAGTTATTTGGTTAGGTAACTAGTAACTTAATATATGTTAAAACACGAGAGGAATATGTGTAGTTATGATGTGGCTTAGATTAAATTATAATCCTATTCTGCAAAGTCTTTTTGTTTACGTTTCCGGTTGCGGTAGTTCTTATAGATTTGGGTTCGTTGGAGGAGTATCTTTAGAGATTTCAATTTCTTACTCCTAGGATCGGAGGAGTCGAGTGAGTGTAGATCATTCTATTATTGTACTATTTTATTTTTAGTAAGTTTTTACTTGTATACTTAAACTCAGAATTATAGTTTGGTATGGATATATTTTATATTAAAAAATGGCCATGTTATATTAGCAGGGATTGCTATCAGAGTTAGTGTTGTATTGATTTAGTATTTATTTATCTTTCCATTGTTCATTTGGTTTTGATTATATCCTATGTTGAGAATGTTACCAATTTTTTTATTCCTGTGATCTTTATATTAGATGTGATCAATAGATTAATGGATTTTGCGGGGTATCACAAGTTCACCACTCACTTTATCACCAACAATAAGACAATGAAGGAAGATGACTCATTAATCACCCTTAAAAGGGAAAATAAGGTGTTCCATTAGATGTATGCTCAACGATACTAGGAGTTTCTCAATAAGATTGACAACTCCATAAACAGTTGACGATTTATTCTTTCTAGTTTGGCCTTCCTAGATCTGTTGAAATTTGTCATTCTCTCACCAAGAATTGTATATCATTAAAGGATTCCCTAACGGCATACATAAAAAACATTCCAAAGTAGAGGAGGAGCTCCTTAATATCGAGAATAAATTTGAATAGTCTATTAAGCTAGCTAATAAGAGAGATATGAAGAAAGGACCAAAATAGCATATATAACCTCTTCCAAAAGTGAGGAAAAACAGAGAATCCTAAGGGATTGTCAAGTATGTCGACTAATGAAAACGCCTTCTAAGTAGTGGAGATCTTTTTTAAGGGGCCTACCTATGAGATGTTTCCTCTAATAAAAGATAAACCATACTACAAGAGGCCACCCAAGATGGAAAGCGATCCAAAAGACAGGGACATCAATTTGTGAATCACATGTCATCATTATCATGGACATAAAATAGACTACTACAAGATGTTTAAGCATCACCTGCAAGTCCTTTTCTAGGTTGTTTATCTTAAGGAGTACATCATGTTGGCCCGGAGTTATTCCAAGAGGAGGGGGATTGTGATAATTAAATTTATTTGACTTTTAGCAAATTGATATTTATTTTCTCTTTTTACAAATCATTTTATATTCTTTCCAACTTTCTTAAAACATTCTCTCAGTAGGTTGATAAAATGATTTCCCTTTTCATTGTTGTATTCCATCCACACACATTTATAATCTCATTCAAGCAATAAAAGTATTAAGAATATGAAATTAAATAATGAATGTATACATAGTATGGGGGGAGAGGGGGTTTAAAGGGACTTTTCAAAGTGAGGTTTAACTTGGTTGGACCCTACCTACATTCATGCTCAAGATGACACTCAAGAAACTTCACTATCACTGGTTCACTAAGCAGGAACCAAAACCTCATAAGGATTTATCACGCTTCCAAAACCGCAACCAAAAAGGCTCTAAACTCGTCCTTACCCAAAAAGTACCCACAAAAGTGCCAAGATCTTAAACAGCCCTAACTCCCTGCAATAATGACACTACTGATCGAGAAGATACAATGAAGTGTACCGTAATAAATTATAATATATTTTTAATGAAAATATAAATCAAAGTAGCTATACAAAAATAATGGTGAAATGGGTTTACTTTTTCTTCCTAGAAAAGTAAACAACCAAGTGATCACATGTATATTCCTTAAGTGGGTATTTGGGTTTGGATCTATATCTTAGGAGATTTTTGTTTTAATCTCTAAACAGCCATGTTGTTTTTAGGTTAAATCACGATAAAACATAAGTGGGTGTTTTGGTTTGTAGATTTTCTATTTTGAAATATGTATTGATCGCTATTTCTAGAAAAATCTGTGGTTTGGTATTGGGTTTTAGGATTTGGTTATATTTATCTCAAATGGTTATTTGGTTTGGTATTTGGCTAAAGGTACTATGGGCCTTAAAAAATTGGTTCACGTGGGTATTGGAATTGAAGCTTTGCTTCAATGCAGTTTTAGCTTCAATGGAAATTAGGGTAGTTTGAATCTCTCATATATAAAATGGGTTTAGGAACTTGGTTTCGCTTTTTACAAATCTCAAGTAGGATGACATAATCTTGGGATTAGGCTTGGTGAGTTGTAATGAAGGTTTGATAGTCTATTTAATGATTCAAGAAGAAACTAGTTGTCGGAGGGTAGTATGGTAAATAAGGTATCACTTAGAATTCATATTTGTAATCAAGAAATTGTGAATTTTTGTGTTTTGAAACAGTTATATCAACTAAACATTTAGTATAGTCGACTAAACACTTATATCCCGAGAGATAGATCAAGTTGGCCTAAAATAGTAAGGTATTTCTCAAGTATAGTTGATTAAACCTTGAGTTATAGTCGACTATGTACTTATAGTCGACTAAACCTTCCCTTTTTGAGGTATTAGGATGATGAGTTATGGTTTCATCATCTGGGAAACTTTACGAGGGGTTTATGTAGGTCTAGGAAGGTTGATTTTAAGCATATACAAGATCAAACAAGTTTATCTACCTTTGTACAATAGTTCCTAAATATCATTAAGAAACTAGACAATGTCTTGTATTATTTGATCATTCTTTTGAATTTATAGGGACTTGTGTTGTTTCTTTGGGATATGATTAGGAATGTACTTGTATATATGGTTTGATCTTGAACATCTCTTGATGCATTTGTTTGATCTTTGTGGATTAACCTTCTGATGTTTGTGAGAATGATTTAAATCTTAGTTGTAATGCTTGGACTAGGTTACATGGATGTAATAATCCTTGTAATATATCTCATTATGTATTGAGCGATTGTTTTGATCTCAAATACATTATAGAGAGCATAGTGAAGTGGGATCATATAACAATTGTGTTGTTATCATATAAATCCTTTCTTGGAATACCTTGTACTAAACCATAATTCGAGAATGGTCACATAAGAAGGGTCATAGCCTAAAACCCAGTTCCATGACCACCGTCAGACCTCACGTAATATAGACTATGACCAAACCAAAGGGTGACATCCAATGGATATGGTCACGACCTTAAACCATGGCCACGGGGTTCACGACCATGGTCATGACCAACTGGGCGCTAAAATCCTGACAAAATTCCCACTAAATTGGGTTACGGCTCCAGACTATGACCGGGTGCATGACAAATTTATGGTTTTCAGTTAATAGTGGTCACAGCCTTGGCCGTGACAATTTTAAAATAGTCACGGTGATGGGTAGAACCTTAATCCGCGACCACCCTGCTATGACCATTTACTTTTTACACGTCACATAACATGGTCACTATCCATATACGTGACCATGTTACTGACATGTAAATATTAAATGGTCACGACAGGATGGTTATGGACTAGGGCCACGACCACGTCCTATAGATATAAACAACCCACGTTTATTTTTCATTTCACGTGATCTCTTCTCGCTCTACATTGATACTCTCTCTACCCTTCACTCTCTCTCTCTCTCTTAGGATACGCTCAAGGAATGTCTGGTGACCTTCAATCTCTCTCTACACAACAAACTCTCTTTATATTGTGTGTGTGTAACGACATAAATTTACAATTAAGTTCCTGTATTATTTTGACCTAATTCTATGAATAAAACTGTGTTTGTAATATGTCATAGGGAGATTTTACTTTGCAACGATCCCACTCGGTCTATGACATATTGAAAAAATTGAATATGTTGCGGCAAAGATTCAAATAATCAATCATGCCGAAGTTTAATCGGTGCATGTTTATTCGTCTTCAAGTTTATTCCATTCCGAGATCACACAGGTATGTATACATATTGTTAATGAGATTTGGAATTGTTTTTATAAAGGATAAGGATGTAATTTTATAAGAAAAAATATTTTAAAATGCTTTTAAAAGTATTTTAAATGTTTTACACTACGCTTTATTCTGATAAGCTCAAAAATGAGATTGACTAAATTGAATCTCTTTTGGAAGAAACGTTTTAAAGGAAAAGTCAAACTTACTCGCGCATCGTTCGAATGAAAGATATAGCTCGTTCGAGCGAGATACTGATGTCACACGAATGACAAAGCCATCTCGTTCGAGCGAACACATTTTTCTAGACGTCGACTTAAAATCTTATTTATAGTGTGGTTTCATCAGAATTTGAGAGAAGTTCAATTTGGAAAACAGTTTTCAATCCAGTACGAGTTTTTGCACATGTTTTTCTAAGGTTTAAAAGCTTAAACACATCCTTAGAGTTTGCAAAGATCCAAGTTATCATTACTATATGTTTATGTGATCTTGTTGCACCAAGAAGGTTTATTCTATACTTGAACATCTAGGTTTTGCGGTGAAGAAAAGAGAAGGACTTCTTGTTTGACATCGTATACGTATCAAAGCCATTCGGTGGACACCGAGACATACGTGGACGCATGTGTTGTGGACAGGTATCGTGGAAGAAGGACTTTCTGCGTGGGCACTGTGAGAGGAGTGGTTGAAGATCAGAAGAGCATCATGACCATGGGGATCGATTCGTTGGGTGAGTCTTTTGTCTGTTCGTTGTAATTCCATAGTGATTGTCTAGCTTGGGTTGTCTGAGGTGTTTTCCCGTCTTGGGTTTTTCCTCGTACATCCTACATTGTGAGTATTCTTTACTTTACTTTACTTTACTTTCTTTAATACCTAGATGAATGTTTAGGATTAATCAAGATAAAATTGGTTAAAGTAAAAATTGGTTTTTCACAACTTGGTTTGGTGCACATTAAAAGTTGGATAATTTTTCGTGAAAATTGGTTTGATTTGAAACACACTCGTATAGGTCCACTCTTTCAAATTGGTATCAGAGCGAGTTACGCTAATTTATCATGTGATCCTGATTTTTCAAGTATTTTTTTTATAATACCATTTGAATTCTCACATCGTCAAATTGGTATCAGAGCAACAAAACGTAATTTATTTCTTTAGTGATCCCGTGTGTTTTCAAAGATGAATTTTGGATATAACGAATTTTTTGGAAGATGAGAATGAAAAGTGTGTTAAAATCTATTGATGAGCATGTGTGGCTAGCAGTTGAGAAAGGTTGGACACCCCATATCACTATTTTAGGCGAGGTCACTAATTTGAAGCCTGTCGAGTCATGGACCGAAACTGAACATAAACATTCACAATATAATTCTAAGGGTTTGCACGTTATTTCTTCACATGTCACACCGAAAGAATATAATATAATTATGACTTGTGAAACATCAAAAGAGGCTTGGGATATTTTGGCACTCACTCATGAGGGCACTAGCACAGTTAGGGTGTCGAAACTTCAAAATCTTACTACACAGTTTGAGACCATTAGGATGTTAGAGAGTGAGACTTTTGATGAGTTTTATGCTAGGTTGTCCAATATTGTCAACTCATCGTTTTACCTAGGTGAGAAAATTCCTGAGAACCGTGTCATTAAGAAAATCCTTAGGTTGTTACCTAGTAGGTTTGATGAGAAAGTGACTATTTTAAACTCCTTGGGTTAGTTAGATTCGACGAAGCTAGAAGAGATCGTAGGTGACTTACAAACCTATGAAAATCGACATGATTACCTCCAAGCAAGTGCCTAAGAAATAAAAGGGTTTTGCTTTGAAAACCCGAATGGAGGAAATTAAAGTTTCGAATTTCGATTCTGATTTCGATTCTGATTTTGAGGATGTTTCTTTATTGGTAAAGAAATTTTAAAAAAAAATTTAAGTTTCAAAAGTTATCGAAAGATGCCAAGAAGTTTGAAAAATTCAAGAACAACAAAGTTTATCCCACCTTTAAGGATAAGTTTGAGAAGCCTGAGAGACATGAGTCAAATAAGTGTTTTGGGTGTGAGGGGTACGGTCACAAAGTTAAGGAGTGTCCCACTAGGCTTAAAAAAGAGGGCAAGTAACCCATTGTATATAGTGCCACCTTAAGTGATAGTGATCCGGGAGAGGGAGAGAGTTCCCCCATTGAGCGTAACTTTGTTGCGTTTATGGCATGTCCTGTGAGCGACAATGATTCTCATGTGAATAACACTTCTGAGGAGGTTTTGAGTGAATCCCATCTTAGTGAGGGAAAAGAGAGTGAAGAGGAGGAAGTAGATGTGAAAGAGTTGCAACTTGCATTTAATGAGTTGTATGCCGAAACGATAAAAGTGAGAAAGGAAAATGCAAAATTGCAAGTTAAGTTGAATAAGCGTGACATAGAAAATAATGATGTGCTGATAGAGGATCTAAGGGCACGAGAGAAGAAGTTTAGGGAGAAACTAGAGTTTGTGGAGAAAGAGAGAGACAATCATAGGGATTTGATAGAGGCCTTGAAAAAGGAGATTTTAGAGTTTGAGGAATCTAGGCGTCTACTTGAGTCTAGGATTCATAAGCTGGAGGAGATATTGAGAGACTCGTCTAGAGTTAAGTTTGATTTGGAGGCTAGGTTGGAGAAGTTAGATAAGATCTTAGGCGCCGTCCAAATTAAGGGAGATAGGGTAGGTATAGGTTTTGATGAGAGAATTGTTCCCATTCCCCCCGCATGTGTGAGAAACACTAGGAATGTTAAAAAAAGGTCCACATATAGGTAATCATTTCCACCATCGCTAATCTTTCACGTTTTGTGGTAGGAACGATCACTTTAGGCGTTATTGTTACAACCTTAGACAAGCTCCTAGGAAGTTTAGGAATAAAGTTTCCCTGGTTTCCAAAATCCCCATGCATCATTTTACACCTACTTGGGGTTAGGAAATCAGATTTAGTGCCTTTAGGAATAAAACTTCGTGATTCTCGTTTGGGTGCACTTGATTCTCCTCATGCTAAATATAAAGGGTGATAGTGTTGCCATGTTTGCCATTTGCTAGTTTGCTTCATGATATATTCATTGCTAGTATAATGACTTGTGTATCATTTTGTATTATAGTTTTTCATTTGTTCGATTCCTATTGAAAAAAATACAAACAGATTTTGTTTTTGAGGAAACTTTTAAAAAACCAAAAAGATTTTTCTTTTATTTGAGTCAAAATATGTTTGAAAAGATAAAAACATTTTCGATCTTTTGTTTTTGAGTTTACATGTTTGATGTGGCATATTGGTGTTCTTGGACCCCCATCGTTTCATATCCACGTGGCTAGGACATTTGGTCATTATCATCGATGCTTAGAATGATCTTAACCATTGTTTTTATGGGGTTGTTTAGAAGTTGATATGCATTTTGATTTAACTTTTTATATATGCCATCAACGCATACATGCACGAGTTTATATGGATGTTTGACTTATCTTGCATATTTGAATTTGGTGAGGTGTTTTTATCTAAATGTTGTCATCTATGCATAAGTAGACTTAAGGAGAAGTGTGCATGTAAGAACCGATTACCGTGAGGATTTGTATTGTTATCCAAATTAAAAAAAATTATGAGTGATTCACGAAAAAGGGCTGTGAGAGTTCAAAATTGACTCGTCGTGAAAGCCACCATTTAAAAGAGCCCAAAAGAAAAGGAAATATGCTAAGAAAAAGGGCCAATAAGATTCTCTCTAAGTTGAGAATGCTAGAAACCTCAAAAGAACTTGAAAAAAATCTGTATATATGAGGGAGTTTGGTTGGAGAAAATTAAACGGATTTACACAACTAATCCTAACGTTTAAACATTGCAATTTAACGCTATTGTTTGTAGAATCGCCAAAAATCTAGAATTGTGTGCATGCAGTATGTTTAGTTCATTAAGCTCACACTTTAATTATTATATTCCTATTATAAAGTTTGATGATTTATCGCTATCAATTAGAGCTTCTTGATCTTTTCGATATGTTATAATTGTGACTCATTTGTTGTAGTTTCACTCCCATACATTCCATGTCCATGTTTGAGCACATAAGTACTATGTTTGCATGTAACTCGCATTGATGATTTTTATGCGTTTTTGCATTTAGGGTAAAAAAGCTTATTGTTTTAGCACTGTTTTGCTGCTGTCAACCCCTTCCTAGCATTTTTTTCTAGAATTTTTTTCAGTGGGCAAAAATTTATGATATTTTTGGGAATCTGGGAAAGTTTGGCCTGTCGCGAGAAGTCGATCAAATGACATCTCCATGTCGCGAGAATCTTCGTTTAAGCGACGTCCTCATCTCGTTTGAGCGATGTCCCTGACTCGTTCGAACGACAGTCTGGGAATTTTTGCTCCTTTTTGTTTGCAGCACCCTAGTTATTGTGGTATAGTTTTTTGTACTGCTGGAAGCATTCTGGACTGACTGGTTTATATGCAAGTTATATTGTTTCAAAATTGATATTTTTCATATGATTCCATTTATCACACCTAATTAGTTTGCTATATTCTTTTTATGATTCCTTTGTTTACTAACTACTGATTTTCCATTACTTGATCATATTTAGCTGGTTTTTTCATGATTACCTAGCGATTTTTAATTGATATATCTTCATGCTAGATACTAGTTGATTGGTTTATCTTTTCACCGGATTGTCTATTTGAGATAAAAAAGGGGAGAGATGTATGTGATGAAGGGGGAGATTTTTTGAGCATGTTTATTGAGATTTGATTTAAATGCTATTTGATTACATATTTTACAAATTTGTATCATATTGTTGCTAAATTGTTTAACAAATGATTTTTGAGAGTTTATTCATATTGGCATCTATTATATATATATATATATATATATATATATATATATATATATATATATATATATATATATATATATATATATATATATATATTGGTTTAATTTGTTCCACCATACTTCACTGGGTATTTATTTGTCTATTTCATGTGTGTAGGTTTGCTTAAGAGATTCAAGATTTCAAGTCTACATCATATTCAGACAGTTCATGCTTGCCGGTGCTACATATACTAGTCCTGTATTTTTTTTATTTTGGGTTTATGGGATTGGATTTAGGTGTCATACGGTTTGACAGCCCGGCTTAGGCATTTCACTGGTTTAGTTTTGTCCCAGAATAGTCAAAGGGGGATATTTATAAGGACATAAATTTTCAATTGAGTCCCTGTATTGTTTTGACATAATTAAGTGAACAAAACTGTGTTTGTAATATGTCATAGGGAGATTTTATTTTGTCACGATGTCACTCGGTCTATGACATATTGAAGAAATTGAAGACGTTGCGGCAAAGTTTCAAAGAATTAATCATGCCAAAGTTTAATTGGTGCATGTTTATTCTTCTTCAAGTTTATTGCATTCCGAGATCCCATAGGTATGTATACATATTGTTAATGAGATTCGGAATTGTTTTTATAGAAGATAAGGATGTAATTTTATAAGAAAAAATATTTTAAAATGTTTTTAAAAGTATTTTAAATGTTTTACACTACGCTTTATTCTGATAAGCTCAAAAATGAGATTGACTTAATTGGATATCTTTTGAAAGAAACGTTTTAAAGAAAAATTCAAACTTATTCGCGCGTCATTCGAATGACAGATGTAGCTCGTTCGAGCGACATACTGATGTCGTACGAACGACAAAGCCATATCATTAGAGCGACACATTTTTCTAGACGCCGACTTAAAATCTTATTTAAAGCGTGGTTTCATCAGAATTTGAGAGAAGTTCAATCTGGAAAACAGTTTTCAATCCAGTACGAGTTTTTGCACATGTTTTTCTAAGGTTTCAAAGCTTAAAACCATACTTGAAAATATGGGTTTTACGATGAAGAAAAGAGAAGGACTTCTTGTTTGACATCGTATACGTATCAAAGCCATTCGGTGGACACCGAGACATATGTGGACGCGTGTGTTGTGGACAGGTATCGTGGAAGAAGGACTTTCTATGTGGGCACTATTAGAGGAGTGATTGAATATTAGAAGAGTGTCATGACCCTTGGGGATCGAGTCGTTGAGTGAGTCGTTTGTCTATTCATTGTAATTCCATATTCATAGTGATTGTTTGGCTTGGGCCGTCCGAGGTTTTTTCCTCGTATATTATGCGTCATGAGTATTCTTTACTTTACTTTACTTTCTTTGATCACTAGATTCATGTTTAGGATTAATCAAGATAAGATTGGTTAAAGTAAAAATTGATATTTCACAACTTTGTTTGGTGCACATTAAAAGTTGGATAATTTTTGGTGAAAATTGGTTTGATTTGAAACACATTCATATAAGGCCACTCTTTGAGTGTGAGTTATATGTGTATGTGTATGTGTATGTGTATGTGTATGTGTATGTGTATGTGTATGTGTATGTGTATGTGTATGTGTATGTGTATGTGTATGTGTATGTGTATGTGTATATGTGAATGTGTGTGTATATACGTGTATGTGTGCATATGTATGTGTATATGTGTGTACGTGTATGTGTGTGTATGTACGTATATGTGTATGTGTGTGCATGTATGTCTGTTTATGTATGGTTAAAATAGTCAAATACACAAATTTAAATTTGTATGTAATTAAACTCTATAATGAATTTTTTATGCATATGTTTCTTTATCTTGGAAATGTGCACCGGTTTTGTGCATCAAGTTTGTGCATCGGATTGATTTAAATGCTTGTACATGTTTTGTGCATTGGTTTATTTAACACCCATGTCCTGCTATTTTTCCCCACTAACCATATGGATGTTATTCGGCTCCATAATTTGTCTTTTAAGTTTAAACTCATTTGACTACATTGCTCTTATTGACACTACACTAGTAATTTTAAATGTAACCACTTAAAAGAGTTTTGATTAAATCAAACACACACACGCACACATAAAGCAACATGATGGCATTTGAGTCTCATAAGGGTGTAGAGTTGACACTTAAAGCAATGGTGATGTGGGCGATCTACTAACTTGCTGCTTATGGTACCTTATCTAGTTGCAATGTTCATGATTATTATGAATGTATTATATGTGGGGAGGAAACTGAATCCACTTGGCTACATTACAGTGGTAATAAAAGTTATACGGGTCATCGTGGATTCTGTCAACCAGTCACCCTTTTAGAAATGAAAAGTCATAACTTCATATTTATCAATCACGAGAGTAGGACGGAACCTGCTCGAATTTCTAGTCACCAGATCTAGGAGAAGGTGAAGGCTACAACTACGGGGAATACATATGTAGGCAAACAACCTCAGTTTGTATGACTGAAGTGCAAAGCTAGGGAGGATCCTAACGACCCAAGTAAAATGAAGGCATGGTCCGTACAATCAATATTTTTTACTTGTCATATTGGAAAGATAATCGTGTAAGGTATGTAATGGATGTGATGCACACGGAGAAGAATATTGTAAAACATCTGATAAGAACATCCTTGGGTGTATCTATTTCAAAATATGGAGAGCCGGCGGGACACAATCTATAGAAGATGAAAATAAAGAGTAAATAGTGGTTAAAAATGATCTTACAACAAGAAGAATTTCCATCCCCCCAGCTGCTTTCACTTTGACTACTAGTGAGAAAAAGATCCTCCCAGACACGTTGTTCAACTTGAAGACTCTGAATGGTTATTCCAATAATTTATGCAGGGTAGTAAGATACTAAACAAATGACCTAAAACAATGCAAGTCTCATGAGTCTCACGTCATCATTTAATTGATCACTATACTGTTTAGGCATTTCTTCTCCGAGCGTAAAGATCTCCACTAGGAAATTATGTATATAAGTTTGTGATTTACCCTACTTTGTGCAAAAGTGGTAAATAGACAGAACATTAAAGTTGTGGAATTTACTTTAGCGGAGGCAATTTGGGAATTAGAGAAATATTTTCCTTCGTTGTTCTTTATGTGAATATCCACCTACTTCTGCATTTATGCGATGAGGCTTTTTTGGGTGGTCCCACTAGGTTTCGCTGGATGTATACTTTTAAGCACTTTAAGAAAACATTCAAATATTACATTAAGAATACACAATAAATTGGAAGGTCAATTGATGAAGAATACATAATTGTGTAATCATTGCTATACGCTTGGGAACATATGCTAGAATAAGAGCTAGGGAGGTTCAATCCTCGTGGATAATGAGTGATCGAGGAACCTGCCGAGTTTGAGGATGAATTTCCTTTTGGGAAGCAAAAACATGTGAGACTCATTAATCTACAATACGATCTGGAGACTCGTTACGTTTTCGAATTGCAAGATGAATTTGAAGAATGGAGAGGGTAAGTGGATACATAATTAACTGAATCACTCTTGTTTCATTATATGTATTCTATATATTATGATCTAAAATCTACAATTTATCTTTAGGAAGTACGAGAATGAAATTTTCGACAATCAAAGGAGAAATTGCACAACGAATGATTTTAGGGCATGGATATATATCAAAAGAGGTAATTTCCACCTCTTATATGTGCAATTATTTATTCACGTGTGGTAAAAACATTCTCTTATACAAGTTCATTAATAAATGCATTTTCTTACACACTGAGAAAAAGTTCCAAAATTTCATGCGAAAGATTTTAAGAAATTGTGCACCAATAGTTTTGATTTTTGCTTCATATCCATTTGAGGGAAAACTTTTGATGTAAAACATCAGAATTTCAATTTCTTCCTTGACTACCAATGTCTCTAGAAAAAGTGATAAAAATCCAAAAGATATGATTCTAACCCATAATGGGATTGTCTAATAAATTCTGAAACTAGATTATTTAGATTTCATAGAAATTGTATTCTATTGTGACTGGTGGAGGGTGGAGGACACTAAGAATGCTTGAAAAGTTGACCGTGACTTAAAACATATCATGGTAGATTTATCAAAGATGAAGAGTAAAGATCACATAGTCAACAATCCTTTCTAATTTGTGCCTTTTAGAACGTAAATAAGGTACTATATAAACGATGGCAATTAATCTATTATTGTGTATGCACTAAAGGGTATTACTACTCAATCAAATGCATTAAAGGCTCCTAAAGAGTTCCAGTCTGTACTTAATGACAATCCTAATTTCAAGGATCTTTAAATCGATTTAGAGAAAAATTGATTATGAAAACATGATTTTACCCTTGACAATCCTATTTGTATCTTATTACTATATTGGTCCTTGACAATCCTATTTGTATCTAAATTATATCGTATTATGATATTGACACTATATTGGAGATTTATTTTGATTTATTAATGTTTAGTTTGATTTATGAATGTTTAGATTGAATTATGAGTGTTTAGTTGGAATTATAAAAAATGCCTCTACAGGGGGAAAACCCAAAACAACCCCCAATAAGATCCTTAAAGGGCACGAACACCTCGCATTGGACTAATATAACTCATAGGAATTGAGTGTGTAGTCACAGGACACTTGGTTTGAGAATATGACAAAAATTTAGAAATAACTTGACTTAGTTTTAAAAACATGCCGCTAGAGGGGGAAAACTCAAAACAACCCCCAAACGTCTTCGTAAGGGGAATGAACACCTCGCAGAGGACCAATGTAACTCATAGGTACTGACCGCTAGTCACGGGATGGACAGGTTGGAGAATATGAATAAAATTTTCAAATAACTTGACTTAGGCTTAAAAATATGCCGTCGGAGGAGGAAAACCCAAAACATCTCCCGAAAAGCCCCCGTAAGAGGCAATAACACCTCACACGGGACCAATGTAACTCGTACGAGATGACTGTGTAGTCATGCGGTGAAAGGTTAAAATGTGAATAAAATTTAGAAATAACTAGACTTAGGTTTAAAAATAAGGCACTGGAGATGGAAAACCCAAAATAGCCCTAAAAGGCCTCGTAAGGGCATAGGCACCTGGCACGGGGCAAATGTAACTCGTACGAATTGATCACATAATGAAGGTATGAATGGTTTGAGAATATGATCAAACTCAGCAAATAACTAGAGTTAGTCTTAAAAAATGCCGCTAGAGAGGAAAATCAAAAGTAGCCCCTAAACGGCCTCGTAAGGGGCACGAACACCTTGCACGAAACCAATGGAACTTATAGGAACTGACCAAGAAGTCATGGGCTACCCTATTTGAGAATATGACTGAAATTTGAAAATGACTATACTAAGAATTAAAAACATGATGCTAGAGAGGAAAACCTAAAACAACCCTCAAACGGCCCCGTAAGAGGCACTAACACGTCGCGCGGGACCAATATTACTTGTAGGAAGTGGATGCGTAGTCACAAAACTCCCTATTTAAGAATATGAATAAAGTTTGCAACTAACCAGAAATGGGCGTAAAAACATGACCTTAGAGGGGGAAACCCAAAATAGATCCCAAACGGCCCCTTAAGCAGTAAACACCTCGTAGGGGAATTAAGTAACTCGTAGGAACTGAATGCATTGTCATGGGTGAGTGCGCTACAGCGGAATAATGCGACTTCTAAAATAAATCCTATTTTAATTAACCCAAATTTTATTTAAACCCTAATACATGCATCAATGTAATTTTATAACATAAAATCAATAAGTATGCAAAGGAAACCAATTTCAGAAAAAATCCCCGAAAAGAAAAACCTTTTATTTCACTATAATTTGTAAGTAACTTACACGGATTACAATTAAATATATTTTGACAGATGAATACCCACAGGTGTCATTCGGTGTCGTCAGCAGTGGTTCACATGCAACTATTGCACAAGAAGCGTAGTCCTATCTTTAGCCCAAGAATACCGCAACACTCCCTATGAACCTCAATCCAAATCAACAAAGAATCTTCATGCAACAAGATGCTCAATGACACACAATCATATGATGTAGATTTAGCCTCTCTATAATAGCAATATCAGCAAGATTGTATTTTGGGTTCCAAACCAATTCACTAAAGGATTGGGATGTTTTGTATATTGTGAAAACAAAGGATTAAACCTCTAAAGTGAGAAGACAAATTCATACTACTTTTTGTAGAAAACATAGACAGTTTTTGCACAGGTCTTCTTATGAAAAACGGAGTTGGAGAGTCCTATTTATAAAAGACTTAAGGCAACGACTCGTTCACACGAGATTGGATGTCATTCGAACGATATCTAAAGTCCTTTGATACTTCGCGCGACAAGACATGTCATTTGAACGACACTGGTTGTTGTTTGAACGACCGTAATAATAAATATTTTTCTTTTTCATTTTCTCAGTAAATGCACCACTTCAAAAACTCCGAAAATTATATTTTTGATGAGAAACATTAAAAACTCCGCTCCAACACTTAGAAAATATTTTATTAAAAATAATGCTAATACTTAAACACAACCTTACCAAAAATAATCTCGTGGAGACTTCTTTGATGAAGAACTTTGATATTCGAATTTGTCTTGATGCTTGAATGGTCTTGAATAATTCTTCAACGGTTGTAACGGTATACGGCATACTCTAATGTAAACAGGACTTATCAAATATGTCTTTACAAATCTTCCCCTATATCTATGCCGGTAAAAAATAAAAACAATCCGAATTATCAACTTAAAATTCCTATACAAGTCTAATACCCTCCCATGAACCCAAAAGTGAAAAGGTACTTGAAATGTAAGTCTTCAATATTTTTGTCAAAAATCTTCATCAATCTTCATCAATTTTCCTTATCATCATCAGGGTGTGTAGCATGATCTTCAATTGTTCCTACACATATGAGACAAGAAACAAATACCTTTGTGATGCATCAAGTTTGAAATAATATAAGAATAAATCAATAAATATAATCAAATCTCCCCCATAATGAAAAACTCCCCCATAATTTGTTCTCCCCCTTTTTATTTATCCGAAATAGACAAGGAAAAGAATAGACAGAAAAAACATGGAGTGTCACAACAGCAAAACAAATAGGGATAAAACTACGTGCATGCCGAGGAAATACTCAAAAGATCCACAAACTAATTTTGATTTTTCAATTTTTTCAAAGAAAAATAATTTACAAAAATTACACCACGAATAACATTAACACAACCAAATCATAGATATGGAATGAATGTGTGTGAACAAATTCAATAGGTAATAAAACTCAATCAAGCATATATGCACGATGCATAAATGTATTCCTATAGAATGAACATAAAAAAATAACCATAAGTGTAAAATTGTTGAATTTAGATGATATCGACTAAATCAAATCAACAAATCAAAGCCTAAGTGATTTTCACACCAATAATGCCCAAAACTATTTAGTGTCGTTTTGAGAACTTTTCAAAGGACGTGAAAACCCATTAATTTATATCCAACCAAACCTCCTCATATATAATAGTGTTATTTTTTTATATCTAATGAGGTTATAAATTATCAACTTAGAGAAAAACAATTGGACCAAATTGTGGCATATTTCATCTTTTTATTGCCTTAATTTTTTGCGCGGGCTTTTTTCAAACGGTGGCTTTCACGCAGAGTCAATTTTACATTCTCATAGCCCTTTCCCGTGTCACTCATCATTATTAAAATATAAGAAAATTCCTCACAGGCAATGGTTTTTACATGCACTACTTTTATTACTCTCGTATTATTGCACTTGGTTCGTTTTAAGGACAGGATTGAGATGAAAACACTCGACCAACATGTGATAGACAAGTACAATAATCAAACAAATCCGTGCATGTGTGCATTAAAGGAAATAATGAGTCAAACATATAGGAAGTATTAATTAATAACATATCAATGACTCTAAACATTGTAAATCACATGGATGACATGATATATTGTCTCAGAACACTATCAAATTGTCACATGGATAAATGGAATGAAATTATTACTCAGTAATCCTAAGTGCCCATTCATATACAGTGTAAAACAAAATACAAAACTTTT
The DNA here is from genome assembly GCA_949130495.1 of Sambucus nigra. Classification (NCBI taxonomy): domain Eukaryota; kingdom Viridiplantae; phylum Streptophyta; class Magnoliopsida; order Dipsacales; family Adoxaceae; genus Sambucus; species Sambucus nigra. The sequence continues at coordinate 687,961,921 of OX422209.1, forward strand.
TTGTCTTTTTCAATTTTTCTTAAAAAAAATGAAAATCCTTTTGTATTTTCAAAATTTTTTAGAAACAAAACCATAAATATAAACATGGTAAACACTAGCAATAGGCATAATATCGGCATGATCATCATCATATGCTAGTAAACAATAAATCACACATAGAATAATAAATCTAAGTAGGTGTGATTAAACGAGCAATTCAATATTAGCTATTAAACATAATACCAAAAGTAACTACATATAAACTAACAGTGGTAACCCAGTAGTACCAAAAACATAAGCATATGAACCCAGGGAACTAAAACAGATGAATGGATAAAACCAAATAGACCATTCAAACTAAACTCAATGTCACTCAAACAAAAATGCATGTCATCATAACGACAGCTTCACGCGACATGATATCTCGCTCGAACGAGAAAACAGAAACCCCTGGCCCCCCAGAATGTTAAATAGTGTTGTCCATTGGAAACCTTTCCAGAGAAAGATACTTGGAAGGTGCTGACATATCCAAAACAATACTAAAACAGTAGTTCAAACCAATAAAATAATGTAAACTAGAACAAAGTGAGTCATAACACTAGTAAGAGTATATCATGGAGCACAACTAGCGTATGACAAGTATCCAACACCATCAACCAAAAGATCTGACATGAGGTGAATCACGTGAAAGAAGACGGGAGTCATGAACAATTAGACCATATGCTTTTAAATCAAGTTTCCTAACCCAAATCGACGTGTACCGATGTGTGGGGGTTTAGGTACTGGTGTGACTCTCTCTTTAAACTTCCTAGTAGTGTTTTGAAGTTTATAACAAAAATACCTAAGGTGGCCTTTTCGACCGCAATGAGTACATTTGTATATGTGGCAGTGAATGTTACCTAAAGGTGGATCTCTCCTCAAAGTCCTAGGAGTCTCTTTCCTAAATGTCCTAGGTGGCTCTCTCCAATTTGTGGGGATGGCTTTGGGAATAGGTGCAACCTGTTTTCAAATCAAATCCACCCCCATCCTTTTTTATTTCGATAATGCCTAAAATCTTATCAAGCTTTTTGAACCTAGACTCCAAATAAAAATTTACTTTACTCAAATCTCTAAAACTTTTCTCAAGTTCACCTATCCTAGATTCAAGTACACGCCTAGAATACTCAAACACAAGAATTTCCTTTTCATAGCCTCCATCACCCCTCGAATACAATCTCTGTTCCTCGACATACTCAAGCTTCTCTCTCAAAATTTTCTCACGTGCCCTAAGATCTTCAACTAAAACATAATTATTTTTTCAGGTACGCTCTTTCATTTGATCTTTTAATTTCAAATTTTCTTTCTTTATTTCATAAAGTTCATTGAAAGCCGTTTGCAAGTTACGCTCATCTACACTTCCATCCTCACTCTCTTTACCCTCACTTTCATGTGATACACTATCAGTGGCTGCGAAAGAAGTATCATCATTATTCTCATGAGTAGCCACACAGTTGGTAAGGACACACTTACTTGTACAATAAATTTCTTCACTCGGGTCGCTCTCACTAAGGGTGCCAACATAAGAAATTGGTTTATTAAAAAACTCCCTAATGTTGGCGGGGCACTCAACTGTGCTATGGCCAATCCCCTCACAATAAAAACATCTCTCAGATTCTTTCTTTTTAAACATGAGAGTTTTGAAAGAAGATTTCAACCGAGATTTCCAAATAGTTTCGTCAGACAAGTGACATCTAAAATCATCAAATCCCTCAAATGGCATACCCAAACAAAATTGGAATTTAAAAAATGGATTTGGAAAAAATCAGGATCAAAACACAATAACTTAGTGCAACAGTATCTAATACTAATTTCAGAACGCTACAATGGAATAATGCGACTTCTCAAATAAATCCAATTTTAATTAACCCAATTTTTATTTAAACCCTAACATATGCATCTAGGTAATTTGATAGCATAAAATCAATAAGCATGCAAAAGAAATCAATTTCAGTTGAAATCCCCAAAGGGAAAGACCTTTTATTTTATTATAATTTGTAAGTAACTTACACGGATTACTGATTAGGCATAAATCTTCACATTTATCCCCTTAATTTAGAGGCTATTATCGTTCCACGTAGTGTAATTCAAGTGGATTTATATCATATCTTTGCTATTGAAAAATTCTAATTGGTACATCGAGTTTTGTGTGTTCGTCGTCTATTTTGCATGTATCTATTGTTGTAATTTGATTTCCGTACACAAAGCTCCAAAGAAACACAAGAAAGCAAGATTTCTGCAAAAACTGACAAAAGGGAACCGAACCCAAGAGAACTAAAACGAACCGAATCCATCATGAGAGAATTTTCTGTAAAGGATGGAAAAATAGAACCGAACCAAAGCTGGCAAATAATGAACAGATCCCATGCTAGAAGATTTTTCTGTAAAGGCTACAAAATATGGAACCGAGCCGAACCCTTTACCCGGATCATTTCTGTTATCGATTTTCCGGACTTATCCACCTGTAAAAATTAGAGTTTTACTTGGTTCAAACTCTTGCATTTCGTAATTTATAAATTGTAACTCCTACCAAACGTGGGAGGAGGCTTTTGATTCATTAAGGAAGCTTTGTAATCCATTTTAGAAGAGAATAACAACAACCCTAGTTACTTTCAAGTTGCAATTCAAGTAAAATAATTCTAATTTCTGTTTCAATCTTTGTTCTAGTTGCTTTTTCATTACAAATTTCATCTTCTCTTCATCTTCATTCAGTAGTAAAAATGGTTTCTTTCATTCCAAACGTGTTGTTTTCAAGTTTTCATATGTTCGGCTAGATTTAAAAGGTCGGGATGCATGAACTCAACTTGATGTGTTAGTTGCATGTGTATAAAATTGGTCCTCTAAATTTAGAATAATTGCATTCTATTCATACTTTAGTTCATTAGTTAATTATTTTCAAAATTTTAGTTAGTTATAGTCCATTCCCAAAACCAATCATCTTTTCTTTTTCTTTAGAGTCAGAGTTAGGGTTCCTTCATCTGCCCAACGTCGTTACAGCTCGGTTGTCCTATCTCCTTGAGGATCGATACCCGACTTATCGGATTATTACTTGTGCGACAGGCTTGCACTAGAGCCTAGAGAGTATGCACTTCTGAGACACATTCTTAGTCGCATCAAGTTTTTGGTGTCGTTGCCCGAGACTTAGGTAGACTTAGGATTAGATCAAGTCAATCTCAAACTTTGACCAAAAAATTCTAAAAATCCAAAAACTTAAAAAAAAAAATTAAAAGCACAAAAATATTTCTCATTTTCTCTGATAAGCCTGTTAATGAAAAATTCTGAACTCACTCCAACTCCCCATAATACTCCAACCTACATTCATGAAAACTCGATTGTTGAGTATGACTTTGATATCCCTAACACTCTTAATGCTCCACAGTTTTGGGTTCCACCTCCCACACCGTCACACTCAATCACAAAAAACACTTTGTTTTCCCTCTTAGGACACACTTCAAAGAATGTCCCAAGCATACCAAGTGAGGATACCGAGTCATTAAGAGAGAGAAACATGTCACAACACGGTAGTGCGGCCGCCGGTGAGGAAGAACCCCCGTACCATCTTTGAGAGAAATCTTATATCCCGAGCGCATTATCACTCTGAGATGCATTATACTCCGGTATAATGCAGGGCAATTTATTTTTAAAAATGGGATGATCCAGATTCTCCCCCACTACCATGGGATGGATTCTGAAAAGCCATATCTCCACATCAGGGAATTTGGGGATGTGTGTGAAACCCTCAATGATAAAACTTGCACGCAAGAGGTTATCTGGCTCAAACTCTTCCCATTCTATCTAAAAGATAAAGCTAAGACCTGTCTATGGTCTTTATGTCCAAGCTCGATTGCATCCTGGAATGAGTTTCAATCTAAATTTCTTAAGAAATTCTTTCCTCCACATCGAACGAACTCAATCAAGGCTCAAATTCAAACGTTTCGATAATTAGAAAATGAGTCATTCGATCGATGCTATGAACGCTTAAATGAGTTAATAACTTCATTCCCCCATCATGGACTCGATAAAATACAACTCATTTCCTTTATACATAATGGGCTGAACATTAATTCTAAATAACTCGTTGAAACTATGGGCAGTGGTCTATTTATCGAATTAGACGCCCACGATGTTGAGCTTCACCCGAGGTATGTCGTCGAGACTACCCAATCCTAGGATACATCTCACCCTAATGCTCAAAATCGAACTCGCCAAGTGACCACAACTCCATTTGCATCCGACCTATTTCAAGTAGAGAAAAATTCTGTAGTAGACGGTCGAATCGATGTGCTTGAGAGAGGAATGCGACAACTGTTGGAGAAATGTGCAGGAGAACCACCTGGATCCACCCTGAATCACATTGAGAAGGTGTGTGCAATTTGTGAGGCGGGTCATTCAACTGAGGAATGCCCGACTATACCCGCCTACGAAGTGATGCTTCAAGAGCAAGTCAGTGGTATAGGTGGATTCAAAGGTAATTTCGGTGCACCATACGGGCATTTTTACAACCCTTCGTGGAAAAACCATCCTGGTTTTAGCTATAGGAAACAACATGCTTCGATGAATCCTACTTCACATATTGCTCCTACTCCACCACCGCACTTTCAACAAGCTCCACACATGCAAGGACGTGTGCAATCACCACCACCTCAAGGAGCATATATCCATCCACCGCGGAGAAATATTGAGGATATGATAAATTAATTTATCAATAACCAGAATGCAGCCAATGCTAGATATGATCGCATGATCAGCGACATAAATGAAAATATTTCAAAAATGCAATTATCGTGGAGTATCCAAGAGAATGGAAAGTTCCCTGCCCAGGGCCAAAGACCTCCCCAAGGTCAAAATAGTGTTAGCTCCACTTCAACAGAACATCAGGAGAAATTTCAAGCTATGACCACTCTTTGTAGTGGGAGAGTTGTTGATTTTTCACCTCCCCCACACGACAAAATCAAGGACAAGGAGATTTTGCCCAGCACGAAAGAGGTCGAAGATGTCTCCTTGAATGAGAGTGACAAAGAAGACACTAGTGAGCTCGAGCTATTAGTGAAACCACCCACCGAGGCACCATTTCCTCAAAGGTTGGTTCATTCCCATAAAGGAAACCCCCGTGATGAAGTGCTGGATAGGCTCAAGCAAGTAAAGCTAAATTTACCTTTCCTTGATGCCATTAAGAAAATTCCATCTTATGCGAAAGTCATCAAGGACTTGTTAACAGTGAAGAGGAAGATGAAGGTAAAGAAAAATGTCTTTCTAGCACAGAGCGTGAGATCCATCCTACTTAATGATCTCTCGCCAAAATTCAAAGATCCCGGTGCACCCACCATTTCTTACATCATTGGATATAATAAAATTGAAAAAGCCTTACTTGACTTGGGAGAAAGTGTCAATATCCTCCCTTACACCATCTATAGGCAACTTGATCTGGGCGACCTGAAGCCCATAATGATCACTCTCCAATTAGCGGATCGAACCGTGAAGGTCCCAAGAGGTATAGTTGAGGATGTGATCATCCAAGTTGACACTTTCTACTTCCCGATAGACTTTGTCATTTGGGACACAGAGCCCTCCTTCGCCTCGAGCAATCATGTTCCCATCATTCTTGGGCGCCCATTCTTAGCTACGACTAACACAATTATCAATACTCGAAATGGGCATATGCGACTCACTTTGGGGACATGACCTTAGAGACTAACATCTTCCATATAGCCCAATATATGAGGGAAGAAGATGATCTTCATGAAGTGATCCTAATAGACGAGATCGTAGAGGAGTATTTTGAGGAAAATTATTATGGGGATGCCCTAGGGTCCTATTTAGTATCGAGCCACGAGAGTGAGGGAACGTATTCTGAATTCAAGAGGGAAGTTGAGGAGTTGAGAGAGTTACTTGATATGAGAGCGTCGGACGAGGACGCGAGAGATGTAAGTTGGGTTTCTCGATTCAAGGAGTTACCATCGAGGGAGACACGCATGGTTCCCTCCAGCAACAAATTTTTGACCCTCGAATTAAAGAAACTACCCTCCCATATTAAATATGCATACCTAGAAGAGGATAAGAAATTTCCTATTGTTGTCTCCTCTAGCCTAGACGAAGATCAGGAGGGTAAACTGTTACAGATTCTGAGGAACCACCAAAGTGCTTTCGGTTGGTGTATTGTCGATTTGAAGGGGATAAGTCCCTCGATTTGCACACATAAGATTCACCTCGAGGAGGATGTCAGGCCCTCGAGATAAATGCAAAGAAATCTTAACCCCAACATGAAAGAAGTAGTGAGGACCAAAATAATTAAGCTATTGGATGTCGGGATTATCTACCCAATCTTGGATAGCAAATGGGTGAGTCCTATTCAAGTTTTCCAGAAGAAGTCGGGCATGACAATGATTGAAAATGCTAAGGGAGAGTTAGTTCCCTAACGTACCACCACCGGGTGGCGCATTTGCATTGATTATCGAAAAGTTAATACGAAAACTAGGAAATACCATTTCCCCTTACCATTTATTGATCAGATGATTGAGAGAGTAGCAGGCCACCCTTATTATTGCTTCCTTGATGGTTATTCCAGATATAACCAAATTGAGGTAGATGTACTTAACTAGGATAAAACGACCTTCAATTTCCCCTTTGGTACGTTTGCCTACAAACGTATTCCATTCGGCTTGTGTAATGAACCCGTGACCTTTTCAAAGGTGCATGTTGAGCCTATTTAGTGACATGGTTGATAGAGGACTCGAAGTGTTCATGGACAATTTTAGCATTTTTGGCACCTCTTTCGATTGTTGTCTAGAAAAGCTAGAAAAGTTACTGGCCCAGTGTGTGGAAAAGAACTTAGTGCTAAATTAGGATAAATGCCATTTTATGGTCACTGAAGGAATAGTTCTTGGCCACATAGTTTCATCCAAGGGGATAGAAGTTGATAGAGCTAAGATAGATGTCATAGATGATCTAGACCCACCAAAATCGCTCAAAGACGTGCACTGCTTCTTTGGCCATGCGGGGTTTTATCGACGATTCATTAAAGACTTTAGCACCATTGCTAGACCTTTAAGCAACCTACTCATGAAGGACACCCCATTTGAGTGGATGGAAGCATGACATAGCGCTTTTGAAAAATTGAAAACCATGCTTCTGTTCGCTCCCATCATGCAAGTTTCGAATTGGTCCTTACCATTCGAACTTATGTGTGATGATAGAGACTATGCGATAGGGGCTATTTTGGGCCAAAGAAAAGACAAACAGGATCATGTTATCTACTACGCTAGCCGGACTCTTACTGGACCACAACTCAATTACTCCAAAACAAAGAAGGAGTTGCTAGCGGTAGTCTTTGCTCTTGACAAATTTTGGTCCTACATTATTGGTTCTCCCATAACTTGCTTCACAGACCATGCAACATTGAAATACCTACTTGTGAAGAAAGATGAAAAGCCGCGCTTCGTAATGTGGATCCTACTCCTACAAGAGTTTAATCTCTCCATTAAAGATAAGAAAGGAGTAGAAAATGTCTTTGTCGACCACTTATCACGGCTTTCGTTCAACGTACCTAGTGATCCAATACCCATAGACGAATACTTCCTAGATGAGAAACTCTTTGCTACCTCTTCTTTGCCCTGGTTTGCAAATATCGTTAACTATCTTGTCACGGGAGCCATCCCTCTCGATTGGACACTGTAAGATAATAAGAGGTTTATTACTTGGTCGCGTATGTTTTTCTATGACGATCCTTTCCTGTTTAAATATTGTGCTGAACAAATCATCCGACGTTGTGTACCGGATGACAAGATCCCCAAAGTCATCCAGTTCTATCATTCAGAAGCGTGTGGAGGTCACTTTTCGACGAAAAAGACGGTTGCTAAGATCCTTCAATGCGGCCTCTATTGACCAACAATCTTTCAGGATGTAATTAACTGTTACAAATCCTGCGAAAGGCGTCAAAGGATGGGGGAGATCACCCGACGAGACATGATACCATTAACCCGAATACTCATTATTAAGATCTTTGACTGCTGGGGTATTGACTTCATGGGACCGTTTCCCCCATCTTTTGGTTTCCTATACATCCTTGTCGCGGTAGACTACGTTATTAAATGGGTGGAAGCTATTGCTACGAAGACTAATGACAATAAAGTGGTGATTAGGTTCCTACAGGAACACATACTTTCCCGCTTCGGTGCTCCGAAAGCGATAATCAGTGATAATAACACGCACTTTTGTAACAGGCCATTCGAGAAGCTCATCAGAAAGTACGGCGTCATTCACAAAATTGGAACGACCTATCACCCACAAACAAATGGGCAGGCTGAATTAGCGAACCGAGAAATCAAGAACATTCTCGAGAAGACCATTAATCCCGCCCGAAAAGATTGGTCACTTTGATTGAACGATTCACTATGGGCCTATTGTATCGCATACAAAATCCGCTTGACAAGTCCCCATTCTACTTTGTGTATGGAAAACCTTGCCATCTTCCCATGGAATGAGAGCACAAGACGTATTGGACGATTAAGAAGCTAAATTATGACATGGATAAATCCGGTGAAGCTCGCAAGCTTCAAATAAATGAGTTAGAAGAGATATGCAATGATGCTATGAGAATGAAATTTTTTTGAATGAACGGATAAAACTCGCTCACGATAACATCATTCGACGCAAAGAGTTTCTTCCCGAACAAAAAGTGCTTCTCTATAACTCTTGACTTCATCTTTTTCTGGGTAAGTTGTGGTCACGATGGTCTGGCCCGTTCGTTGTAAAGAATGCATTCCCGCACGGAGCTATTGAATTAGACGATTTGAAAGGGGAAAATACGTTCAAAGTAAATGGACAATGCCTAAAGCCATATCTAGAGTGGAAGAAGTCGACACCGTTTGGTTGTCGAACCCCATTTACGGGGTCTATTGAGCAGGAAAGAGAGGTCGTCGCACCTCCAACGCGTATGGGGTGAATTCTTATGTATAGTAGTTAGGCTTCGGTAGATTAGATTGAGTCTGTAAGTAGGTTACGTAAGGTTAGGGTTAAGATCACGTATTTTAACAAAAAATTCATGAGGTCATCGAGGAATTCAAGTGGGAGAATAAGTGCAAGAGTTTAGAAATTTGAGAGAATAGGGTTCCAGTGCAGCAGACTGAAAAAGAAGGTTCTGTTAAAGATGGAACCGAACCGAATCCCCAAGCCGGATCGGCTCGATTTGGAAAAATAAAAAACCCTAGAACCGAACCTAATCGCCCCTGAACCGGATCAGTTCGGTTACTGCGATATTGCTTCTTCCCGAGGAACACATTCAAACCCCCATCCTCTCCCTTCCCTCCATTCTTCCCCCTTTTCCCCCCAAAATCATCCGCCCCTTTCCCTCCAAAAACCCTCACCCAAACCTCTCCCTACCACCTATAAGAACCAACCCAACCCTACTCTTCCACTCACACATCCACATCTTTCCCTCTCTACAAGACCTAGTCTTTCTTCAAAGATTTCCTAATGGGCAATCAACCTCTTACCGCAAAATATGTGTCAACCGAAGTTCTTCCTAACGGAAATGGCGAATACCTCTCCACATGGAGCGAGTATGGCGTGAACGATTTTTCAATTTCTTCCACCAGTTGCACATTGAGCGGGTTATCAACTGGGATGAGCTACCCCGCACTGTCACCGCCCTTTTCAGTCGGAGGGGGTGGACGCTTTACCTATAAGAACCTCATCCAGTCATCTGGGAGAAAAAAGTTCGGGCCTTCTATGGCACTCTCGTCCATACGAGAAACTTTGTGTGCCAATACTTTGTTGACAGCCGACCTATCCCATTCCCTTTAGAAATCCTAGCCCGCAAACTTGATGAAAAGGGCGTTCCCCAACCGAAAGTATACGACTACCCAACCAACGCCCCCACCATTCCCAAACAGCAATGCATTGATCGACTCGCGCCCGACGACATTTAAGAACTGGGTGCTTTCCCCGTGGGCCGTCTAAAAGACAAGGCGCGCATCACGTTCCACATAGTGTGTGCGAACTTGATTTAAATCTCCAATGACTCGGTTATGTGCCCTCGCCAAGCGATGCTCGTGTACCACCTGTTCGACCCAAATTTCACCCTAAATTTGGCCCGGATGCTTTATGCGGATATCACTTTCACAGACTGGGAGCACAAAGGTGCGGTACCCCTCCCGTATGCTCGCCTCATCACATACATCCTAGCCGACGCTGGTATCCAACCACCACAAGCGTTACCATGCCTCCCGGAGCCCATTGGGAAGGTATCCCGCGCGCAGAGTGCCCAGTAAAGAGCTGCCATTTGAATAGCCCGGGAGGCGATCAATTTAGAGACCAAGGAGGAAATTCCTATTGAAGAGCCGGTGGCGAAGGACGTTGAGATGGAAGGGGCTAAAGAAGAAGAATACAATGAAGACGATGACTCAGATTTCGAGCCCCTGAAAGAAAATTTTTATCGGTGACTTTCGGTGGTTGAATCCCACCTTGACGGGTTCATCAACCAATACAATCAAGATCAAGCGACTTATCGGAGGGACATAAGTATGATGCACTGACTCCAAGCCCACCTTCACGAATTCAACTTCGGCGGGCCCCAACCATCTTTCTTTTATGATCCTTATGATCCGCGTGCACCCGGGTCCTCAAATCAGCCCCCCAATGAAGCCCGTGATAGTTTTTGATGTGTTTGTTGGTTGTGGGTGTCTGAAGTGGTGTTTACTCAGAGTTGATTGTGTGTTTCCCCTTATCCTATGTAACACAGTTTGTTCTTTATCTAGATAAATGTTGAATTTATGTTCTAATTTGTTTGTTTTATTTTTCCTCAGTTTTAATTCGCTTTGAGTTAGATTTTAGTCTCTTTTCCTTGAGGACAATCCAAAAGTCTTAGTTAGGGGGGGGGGGGGGGGTCAAGTGCGTATTTCTAAAACAACAAATTTTTAAAAATTCCCAAAAATTTCAAAAAAATCATAAAACATTGAAAAACCCAAAAATATTTTTTTATTCAAAGTAAATAAAAATTGGAATTCAAATTTTTTGAAAATATCATTAAAAGTCGGTTTAAAGTCTCAAGTGGTAAAATTCAAAATACACAAAGACGAAATTGACCAAAGATGGCAATTGAGCATAGATGACTTAACGAATAAATGTGGAGATTAACAACCCTGGTGAGATTCGAGCCTTTCATTTTTGTGAAATTTATAAATCAATTCAAGTTACTTATTGACTCAAAAGTTCTTTTCAGCGTCAAATAGGTCATAGAGGATCTCAATCCTTTCATTTTGATCGATTATACAAAATGTGTGTGATATTGCCTTGAAAAATGTGCCAAAATTGATCTCTAAACTTAATTAATCTCGAAACGCATATGGTAACGAAATTAGTATTTTGGATAATGAAGTAGGGCCTCATTTGTCACCCAAAAATGTTGGCCAGAAAAAGTAGCAAAAAATTATTCCTTTTGTAACCCATATTGAGCCGAATAAATTTATCCATTTCATTTCACAACCCGAAAAACCCCAATTGGCCCGGAATTGTGAAGTTGATAATCCCAGAAATTAAGTTCGAAAAGTGCATAATAAGGGGAAGAAAAAACTAGCTATGCTCAACAAATATAGCAAGAAAAGAAAAGCGAAAAAAAAGAAAAAAAGTAGAAAAAGAAGAAAAAATGAGCAAAAGCCCGGAAACGCAATAACGAAAATCATAAGAAAACTATCCAATTCCAGATTTCTCGTACCTATCTCATTTTACCCAATACACCTTTAGCCCGAAAAAGTCCTAACCGAGTCCAAAATTGCGAAATTGGTTACCGCGTGGAGACCAAAAACACAAAAAGAGAAAAAAAGAGAAAAAAAATTCTAATTAGAGGCAATGTTCCCATTTTCTTATATTCGCAATCCGATGATGAGATCCAATTACCATATAATTCAGTCTTTTTACTTGTATGCGTGAACTTGGTTCCAATACATTTTCTCTTTTAAATCACGCATACCGAGAGAATAGCCACATTCTGAGTGATTCGTTTGTGAGAACATTCCATGAGATTTTGGAATCAAAACGAACTTTCGGATAAGTAATGTAATGGTCAATTGGTGGAAATTCGTGATTAAATTTCCGGTTTCACACACGTACACTATGATTTGAGACTCTTGAACATGAATTAATGATGACTGTTTTTCAGGAAAAGTTTGAATTATACAATTTTTGCGTATTTTGAGGTTTTTTAAGTCGAATTTTTTGGGAATATTCTCTGCAAACCCACACAAGACACAACTCATCCTACTACGATAACCTAGGGGTTTAAAGGCTTGTTGCATACGCTAAATGCAATCGTGTGCCCAAGAAAGAGGTATCCTATCCCATTTACGAGTTAAACCATGCTTTGATTCTTTTACATTGCTCATGACGATCAAGGTTCTAAGTTAGGGGGGGTTTGATTAAGCATAAATTCTTCCCATTTATCCCCTTAATTTAGTAGGCTATTATCGCTCCGCGTAGTGTAATGCAAGTGGATTTATATCATATCTCTGCTATTGACAAATTCTGATGCGTACATCGAGTTTTGTGTGTTCGTCATCTATTTCACAGGTATCCAGTGTTGTAATCCGAGTTTCATACCAAAAGCTTCAAAGAAACACAAGAAAGCAAGATTTTTGCAAAAACTGACAAAAGGGAACCAAACCCAAGAGAACTAAAATGAACCGAATCCATCATGAGAGAAGTTTCTGTAAAGGATGGAAAAATAGAACCGAACCGAATCTGGAAAATAATGAACCGATCCCATCGTCGAAGAGTTTTCTGTAAAGGTAACTCCTCCCAAACGTGGGAGGAGGCTTCTGAGTCATTAAGGAAGCTTTGTAATCCATTTTAGAAGAGAAGAACAACCACCCTATTTATTTTTAATTTTCAATTCAAGTAAAATAATTTGAATTTCTATTTTAATCTTTGTTCTAGTTATTTTTTCATTACTAATTTTATCTTTCTTCATCTTCATTCAGTAGTAAAAATGGTTTCTTTCATTCCAAACGTGTTGTTTTGAAGTTTTCATATGTCTGGCTAGATTTAAAAGGTCGAGATGCATGAACTCAACTTGATGTGTTAGTTGCATGTGTATAAAATTAATCCTCTAAATTTGTTGATTTATTACAATCGTATTGCGTAGAAATGCGACAATTGTAGATATTTGGATCTCATTTGCTTCAGGGTAACCGGGATGCTTCAGAATGCAATTCAAGTGTAACTATCGCAATACCGATTTACTCGTTCTCTGATTAAGTATGGTGCGGGCTTGAACCTCATATGCATAATGCTTGGGAGTACTAAATTCTGGGTCTAATTAATCACTGGTGATTAGTTTTATACCATCAATACTCTAGGGTTGAGGGATTGTATTCCTGTCCTGTTTTCTTCATCATATAGTTCAAGTTTTAGATCAATCATTATCAGTAATTTAGGTAATTTAGAATAGTTGCATTCTATTCATACTTTAGTTCATTAGTTAAATATTTTCAAAATTGCAGTTAGTTGTCGTCAATTCCCAAAACCAATCATCTTTTCTTTTTTTTAAAGTCACAGTTAGGGTTCCTTCGTATGTCCAACGTCGTTACAGCTCTATTGTCCTATTTCCATGAGGATTGATACCCGACTTATTGGATTATTACTTGAGCGACAAGCTTGCACTTAAGCCTAGAGAGTATGCACTTCTGAGACACATTCTTAGTCGCGTCAATTACAATGAAATAGATTTTGACACACGAATACCCGCAGGTGTCGGTCGATGTTGTCAGCAGTTGTTCACATGCAGATATACCACAAGAACCACAGTCATATCTTTAGCCCAAGAATACCGAATAGCTCCCTATGAACCTCAGTAGAAATCAATAAAGAATCTTCACGTAGCAAGATCCTCAATGACACACAGTCATATGATGTAGATTTACCCTCTCTACAAAAGCAATATTAGCAAGATCGTATTTTGGGTTCCAAAATAAGTCACTAAAGGATTAGGATGTTTTGTATAGTGTCAAAACAAAGGATTAAACCTCTAAAGTGAGAAGACAAATTCGTATTGTTGTTTGCAGAAAACGTAGACGATTTTTGCAGAGGTCTTCTTATGAAAAACAGAGTTGGAGAGTTCTATTTATAAAAGACTTAAGGCGGCGGCTCGTTTAAATAAGATTGGATGTAGTTCGAATGAGATACAATGTCGTTTAATACTTCACACGATAAGCCATGTCGTTTGAACGACACTGGATGTCGTTTGAACGACACTGGATGTCGTTTGAATGACAATAGCAATAAATATTTTTCTTTTTCTCGATAAATGCACCGCCTCAATAACCTCGAAAATTATATATTTGACGTGAAACATTAAAAACTCCGCTGCAACACTTAGAAAATATTTTATAAAAAATAATCCCAATACTCTAAGTGAAATTCTAAGGTACTTAAATACAACCTCACAAAAATTAATCTCGCGGAGACTTCTTTGATGAAGAACTTTGATATTCGGATCTGTCTGGATGCTTGAATGATCTTAAATAATTCTTCGACGGTTGAAGCGGTATATGACATACTCTAATGTAAACTTGAATTATAAAATATATCCTTATAATGAGGATTCCCAGTTTGATAATACGAATAACATTTGCAAATAACTAGAGTTAGGCTTAAAAATATGCCGCTAAAGGGGAAAACCCAAAACATCCCCAAAACGGGATCGTAAGAGGCACAAACACCTCACTCGAGACCCATAAAACTTGTAGGAACTGATCGTGTAATCATGAGATGCCAATTTGAAAATATGACTAAAATTTATAAATAACTAGACTTAGGATTAAAAACATGAAATTAGAGGGGAAACCCCAAAATAGCACCCTCGCACCGTCGCACGAGATGAATGTAACTCTTAGGAACTGAGAGTGTAGTTACGGGATGCTCGATTTGAGAATATGACTAAATTTTTTAAATAATATGACTTCAGCATAGAAACTTGCCTATAAAGGGGTGAAACCAAAACAACCATGGAGTGGACCCATAAAAGGCACGAACACCTCGTATGGGACCAATGTAACTCATAGGAACTGACCGTGTAGTTACGGGATGCCCAATTTGGGAATATGACTAAAATTTTCAAATATCAAGACTTACGCTTAGAACCATGCCACTAAAGGGAGGATATCTAAAACAACCCCCAAATGGCCCCGTAAGGAGTACGAACACATCACACGAGACTAATGTAACTTATAGGAATGGACTGCATAGTCAAGGGCCAATTTGAAAATATGAGTAAGATTTGCAAATAACTAGACTTGGGCTTACAAACATGTCACGAGAGGGAAAAACTCAAAATAATTACCAAACGACCTCGTGAGGGGCACGAACACCTCTAATGGGACAATTGTATCCAGTAGGAATTGACCTCATAGTCACAGGATACCCGATTTGAGAATATCACAAAATTTTATAAATAACTAGATTTAGGATTAAAAACATGCCGCTAGAGGGGGAATCCCAAAACAACCCCCAAAGTCCTGTAAGAGGCGCGAACACCCGTATGGTACCAATATAACTCATAGGTCTTAATTGCATAGTCATTAAGTGACTAATTTCATAAGGCGACTAAAATTTGTCAATATTTAGACTTAGGCTAAAAACACCGCTAGAGGGTGTAACCCAAAACAACCCCCAAACGGCCTCGTTTGCGACAAAAACATCTCGCACCGGACCAATGTAACTCATAGGAACTGATTACATAGTCACGGGATTCTAGGTTTAAGAATATGACTAAAATTTTCAAATAACTATGCTTATGCTTAAAAACATGCTGCTAGGGATGAAAAACTAAAAACAACCCCTAATGGGCCCCGTAAGGAGCATGAACATCTCGCACGGGACCAATGTAACTCGTACGAACTGATCGCATAATAAAGGGATGCCCGATTTGAGAATGTAACTAAACTTTGTGAATAACTAGAGTTAGTATAAAAACATGCCGCTAAAGGGGAAAAGCGTAAATTTCCCCCAAATGGACTCGTAAGGGGTACGAACACCTCACACAGGACTAAGGTAACTCGTAGGAACTGATCACGATGTCACGGGATGCCCGATTTGATAATATGACTCAAATTTGAAAATAAATATCACTACACCAAATCATGCGCATGATGACGAACTTTGGTCGTGACCATTGAAGGAGGATCGTGAATTTGGCCCGTCACCATTTTGTGCGTAACCCTTTTTAGTGGCCATGACAAAAGTCCCTGACCAACCTCATTAGTCGCGACCCGTTATGGTCACGGACTTTAGTCGTGGCCAGTCGCGACCCGTTATGGTCACAGACCTGGTCCAAGCCCCAACCATTTGGTGCCTATAAAACCTGGTCAGAGACTTGGGTCGTGAACACTTAATTTTTAATATTAAAGATGGTCATGAATTTGGGCCATGACCCAAATATTTGTGCCCACGAACCCTGGGCACGGACTTAGGCCATAACCTAACTAAACGTTCCCAAGAAACATGGTCATTGCTTTGGGCCGTGACCATTTTTGGTAATAAAAAGACTCAAATTTTTTTCCTAAATCACCCGAGAGTATGTAGTTGGTTCTTGTGGGTTACATTGGTCCCGTGCGAGGTGTTCGTGCCTCTCATGGGGCCATTTTATGGCTGTTTGAGATTTCCACCCTTTGACGGCATGTTTTAAGCCTAAGTCTAATAGTTTGCAAATTTTTGTCGTTCTCTCAAAATGAGAGTCCTGTGAGTACACGATCAGTTATCGCATGTTATAATGGTCCCGTACGAGGTGTTCGATCCTCTCACAGGACCGTTTTGTGGTTGTTTTTATTTTCACCCTTTGGCGGCATGTTTTTAAGCCTAAGCATAACAATTTGCAAATTTTTATCACATTCTCAAACCGGGTGTCCCGTGAGTATGTGGTCGGTTTCTAAGGGTTACATTGGTCCCGTTCGAGGTATTCGTGCCTCTAACGGGGCCATTTTATGGTTGTTTTATGTTTTTACCCTTTGATGGCATGTTTTTAATCCTGAGTCTAATAGTTTGTCAATTTTTATCGTGCTCTAAAAAAGGGAGTCCGGCGTGATTGCGATCACTTCCTGCGGGTTACATTGGTCCCATGTGAGATGTTTCTTCCTCTCATGGGGCCATTTTGTGGCTATTTTACATTCTAACCATTTGGCGACATGTTTTTATGACCAAGTCTAACTGTTTGTAAAATTTTGATGTGTTCTTAAACCAAGAGTCCGCTGAGTATGTGGTCAGTTCCTGCAGGTTACATTGGTTATGTGAGAGGTGTTTGTGCCTCCCACGAGTTCGTTTTGTGGCTGTTTTACATTTTCACCCTTTGACATCGTGTTTTTAAGTGAAAGTAAAAAAGTTTGCAAGTTTTTATCGTGATATCAAACCTAAAGACCCGTGAGTACGCGATCGGTTCCTGCCAGTTACATTGGTCCCATGCAAGGTGTCCGTGCCTCTCACAAGGGCGTTTTGTGGTGATTTTATATTTTCACCCTTTAACGTCATGTTTTTAAGCCTAAGTCTAATAGTTTTCAAAATTTCATCGTGCTCTCAAATCGATACTTTCGCGAGTATGCGGTCGGTTCCTTTACGTTGTATTGGTTGCGTGCGAGGTGTTCATGACTCTCACAAGGCTATTTTTTTGATGTTTTATGTTTTCACCATTTGAAGATGTGTTTTTAAGCCTAAGTCTAATAATTTGAAAATTTTCATCGTGTTCTCGAAACGGGTGTCCCATGAGTACGCAGTTGGCTGTTGCGGGGGTTAAATTGGTCCCTTGCGAGGCATTTATTCCTCTCATGGGGCCTTTTTTGGCTATTTAACATTTTCACCCTTCGACGACATGTTTTTAAGCCTAAGTCTAACAATTTTCAAATTTTTATTGTGCTCTCAAAGCGAGAGTCCCGTGAGTATGTGGTCGATTCCTGCGAGTTACACTGGTCTCGTGCGTTGTGTTCGTTCATCTCATGGGGGTGTTTTTCTGATATTTTATGTTTTCACCCGTTGACGACATGATTTAAGCCAAAGTCTAATAATTTTTAACTTTTCATCGTGCTCTCAAATCGAGTGTCTCGTGAGTACGCGATAGTTTCCTGTGGGTTACATTGGTTGCATACGAGGTGTTCGTGCCTCTCACTCGGATGTTTTATGTCTATTTTACCTTTTCACCCTTTGATGGCATGTTTTTAAGCCTAGGTCTAACAGTCTGAAAATCCTCATCATTCTCTCAAACTGGGAGTCCCATGAGTACGCAGTCAGTTCCTGCAGGTTACATTCATCTCGTGCAAGGTGTTTGTGCCTCCCACGAGGCCGTTTTATGACTGTTTTATATTTTCAATATTTGATGATATATTTTTAGCCTAAGTCTAAAAGTTTGCAAATTTTTATCGGGCTCTCAAACAGGGTGTCCTGTGAGTACGCGATCGATTTCTTTGGGTTACATTAGTCCCGTAAGAGGAGTTGGTGTCTCTCACGGGGCCATTTTGTGCATGTTTTATGTTTAATTGACAACATGTTTTTAAGCCTAAGTCTAACAGTTTGCAAATTTTTGTCGTGATCTAAAATCGGGAGTCCCGTGAGTATGTGATCATATTCTACGAGTTACATTGGTCCCGTGTGAGGTGTTCATGTCTCTCATGGGGCCATTTTGTGGCCATTTTATGCTTCACCCTTTGACGGCATGTTTTTAAGCCTATGCCTAATAGTTTGAAAAAAAAAATTCAACTCTCAAATCCAGAGTTTTATGAGAACACAATCGGTTCTTGCGGATTACATTGGTCGCGTGAGAGGTGTTCGTGACTTTCACGGGGTGATTTTTTGGTTGTTGACGTTTTCACCCTTTGACGACATGTTTCTAAGCCTAAGTCTAATAGTTTGGAAATTTTTTTTCTCTCAAATCGAGAGTCCCATGAGTACGCGTCGGTTACTATGGGTTACATTGGTCCCTTACAAGATGTCCGTGCCTCTCACATGACATTTTTGTGGTTATTTTACGTTTTCACCCCTTGACGGTATGTTTTTAAGCCTAAATCTTATAGTTTGAAAATTTTCGTCATGCTTTCAAATCGGGTGTACCATGAGTAAGCGGTCATTTTTTTCGTGTTACACTGGTCCCATTCGAGGTTTTCATGCCTCTTATGGGGTCGTTTTATAAATGTTTTATGTTTTCACCCTTTGACGACATATTTTTCAGTCTAAGCCTAACCATTTGCAAAATTTTGTCATGGTCTCAAAAAGGGACTCCCATGAGAATACGATCGATTCTTGTGAGTTACATTGGTCACGTGTGAGGTTTTCGTGCCTCTCATGGGGCCGTTTTGTGGCTATTATATGTTTTGACAATTTGACGGCATATTTTTAAGCCTGAGTCTAATCATTTGTAAAATTTCATCGTGCTATTAAACCCGGAGTCCCCTGAGTATGTGGTTGGTTCTTACAGGTTACATTGGTCCCATGCGAGGTGTCCGTGCCTCCCATGGGGCCATTTTGTGGTTGTTTAATGTTATCATCCTTAGACAACATAATTT
Organism: Sambucus nigra; assembly: GCA_949130495.1. Classification (NCBI taxonomy): domain Eukaryota; kingdom Viridiplantae; phylum Streptophyta; class Magnoliopsida; order Dipsacales; family Adoxaceae; genus Sambucus; species Sambucus nigra. Next base: position 687,981,468 of record OX422209.1, read on the forward strand.
TTTTGCCAAAGTCTAATAATTTGTAAATTTTTATCGTGATATTAAACCAAGGGTCCCGTGGGTATGCAGTTGGTTCTTGCGAGTTACATTGATCCCGTGCGAGGTGTCTGTGCCTCTCACGAGGGCGTTTTGTTGCTATTTTACATTTTCACCCTTTGACGGCATGTTTTTAAACCTAAGTCTAACAATTTGCAAATTTTTGCCATGCTCTGAAATCGGGAGTCCCATGAGTAGGAATGCAGTTCTTACGGGTTACATTGGTCCCATGCGAGGTGTTCGTGCCTCTCACGATGGCCTTTTGTGGCTACTTTACATTTTCACCCTTTGATGGCATATTTTTAAGCCTAAGGTTAACAGTTTTCAAATTTTCTTCATGATCCCAAACTGAGAGTCTCGTGAGTACGCGACCGGCTCGTACGGGCTACATTTGTCTCGTGCGAGGTGTTGGTGTCTCAAAATGGTTTGCAAAATTTTTTCATTTTCTTAAAATCAAGAGTTTCATGAATACGCGCTCTATTCCTACGAGTTAAATTGGTCACGTGGGAGGTGTTCGTACCCCATGGGGCAATTTTATGGATGTTTTCTATTTTCACCCATTGACAACATATTTTTAAGCCTAAGTCTAGAATTTTCTATATTTTCATCGAGTTCTGAAATCGGGTGTCTCGTGAGTACGTAGTCGGTTATTGCAGCTTACATTGCTCCCGTACGAGGTGTTTTTTCCTGTAATGGGGCCGTTTTGTGGCAATTTTACATTTCCCCCTTTAACGACATATTTTTAAGCCTAAGTCTAATAGTTTGTAAATTTTTTTCATGCTCTTTAATCGGGATTCCTATGAGTATGCTGTCGATACCTATAGGTTACATTGGTCCCTTGCATGGTGTCCGTGCCTCCCACAGGGGCCGTTTTGTGGGTGTTTTATGTTTTCTCCCTTTGACGGGATATTTTTAAGCCTAAGTCTAACAGTTTACAAATTTTCACCGTGCTCTCAAATCGGGTGTCTCGTGAGTACACAATAGGTTCTTGTGGGTTACATTAGTTGCGTGCGAGGTGTTCCTGCCTCTCACGGGTCTATTTTGTGGATGTTGTACCGTTTCACCCTTTGACGACATATTTTTAGGGAAAAGTCTAATAGTTTGAAAATTTTCATCGTACTCTCAAATTGGGAGTCCCGTGAGTATGCGGACAGTTCTTGCGGGTTACACTGGTCCCGTGCGAGGTGTTCATGCCTCTCACGGGGCCTTTTTGTGGCTATTTTACATTTCCACCCTTTCATGGCATATTTTAAAGCCTAAACAATTTACAAATTTTCATCGTGCTCTCAAATTGGGGGTCGTGTGAGTACGCGATCGGTTCCTACCGACAACATTGGTACCGTGCGAGGTTTTGGTATCTCTCACGGGGACATTTTGTGTCCGTTTTCTATTTTCATCCATTGACGGAATGTTTTTAAGCCTAATTCTAACATTTTTTAAATTTTAGTCGTGCTCTAAAATCGGTAGTTTTGTGAGTACATGATCGATTGTTACGGGTTAAATTGATCCGGTGCGTGGTATTCGTGCCTCTTAAGGGGCTATTTTGTTGTTGTTTTACATTTTCACCCTTTGACGGCATGTTTTAATCCAAAGTCTAACAGTTTGTAAATTTTCTTCATGCTCTCAAATCGGGTGTCCCATGGGCATGCGGTCGGTTACTGCGGGTTACATTGGTCCCGTACGAGGTGTTCGTGCCTCTCACGGGGCCATTTTGTGATTTTTTACATTTTCACCCTTCAACGGTATGTTTTTAAGACTAATTCTTATAGTTTGAAATTTTCCACCATGCTTTCAAGTCGGGTGTCCTATGAGTACGCGATTGGTTCGTGCGGGTTACATTGGTCCCATTATAGATGTTCGTGCCTCTAATGAGGCCGTTTTATGGCTGTTTTATGTTTTCACCCTTTGCCGGCATGATTTCAAACCTGTCTAACAATTTGCAAATTTTCATCGTGCTCTCAAATCGAGAGTCCTGTGAGTATACGATCGCTTCGCATGGGTTATATTAGTCGCGTGCGAGGTGTTCGTTCCTCTCAGGAGTCCGTTTTGTGGCTCTTTTATGTTTTCACCCTTTGACGACATGTTTTTAAGCTTAAGTCTAACATTTTGTAAAAAAAAATCGTGATCTTAAACCAGGTGTCCCCTAAGTATGCGGTCGGTTCATGTGAGTTACATTGGTCCCGTGCGAGGTGTTCTTACCTCCCACGAGGCTGTTTAGGGGTTATTTTACTTTTTCACCTTTTCACAACATGTTTTTAAGAAAAAGTCTAATAGTTGGAAAATTTTTATAGTGCTCTCAAACCGAGAGCCCTGTGAGTACATGGTCGGTTCTTGCGAGTTACATTGGCCCCGTAAGAGGTGTTTGTGCCTCTTAGGGTACATTTTATGGTTGTTTTATGTTTTCACTCTTTGACAGTATGTTTTTAAGCCCAAGTCTAATAGTTTACCAAATTTCATCGTGCTCTTAAATCCAAAGTTTCGTGATTACACGGTCGATTCCTTCAGGTCACATTGGTCACGTGCGAGGTGTGCATGCCTTTTATGGGGCCGTTTTGCGGATGTTTTATGTTTTCACCCTTTGACAACATGTTTTTAAGCCTAAGTCTAATAGTTTGTAAATTTTCACCGTGCTCTCAAAACGAGTGTCCCGGGAGTACGCGATCGGTTGTCGTGGGTTACAGTATTCCCGTGTGAGGTGTTTGTCCCTGACTAGCATCATTGGACACGGCCCATTATGGTCACGGACCTGTGCCGAGACCCAACCATTTGGTGCCTATAAAACCTAATCAAAGACTTAGTCCGTGACCACTTAATTTTTAACATTAAAGACGATCACGGACCTGGGCCATGACCTTAATATTTGTTCCCATGAAGCCGAGTCACAGACCTGGGCCATGACCCAACCAAAAGTTCCCATGAAACATAGTCACGACTTTAGGCCGTGACCATTTTTAGTAATAAAAAAATTAGAATTTTTTCCCAAATTAGGAGTCCCGTGAGTATGCGGTCGGTTCTTACATGTTACATTGGTCCCGTGTGAGGTGTTCATGCTTCTCATGGGGTCGTTTTGTGGATGTTTGACATTTTCACCCTTTGACAGAATATTTTCAAGCCTAAGTCTAACAGTTTGCAAATTTTTATCGTGCTCTCAAATCAAGAGTCCCATGAGTACGCGATAAGTTGTCGCTGGTTACATTTGTCCCTTACAAGATGTTCGAGCCTCTCACGGGGCCATTTTGTGGTTGTTTTATGCTTTTAACCTTTGATGACATGTTTTTTAAGCCTAAGCATAACAATATGCAAATTTTTGTCATGCTCTCAAACTGGGTGTCCCGTGAGTACACGATCGGTTCGTACGGGTTATATTGGTCCCGTTTGAGGTGTTCGTGCCTTTAACGGGGACATTTTATGAAAGTTTTTTACTTTCACCCTTTGATGACCTGCTTTTAAGCCTAATTCAAATAATTTGTCAATTCTTATTGTGCTCTAAAACAGGGAGTCCTGTGAGAATGTAGTCACTTCCTGTGGGTTACATTGGTCCTATGCAAGGTGTTTGTTCCTCTCACGGAGCTATTTTTTGGATATTTTATGTTGTGACCATTTGGCGGTATGTTTTTATGCCCAAGTCTAATAGTTTGTAAAATTTCGTTGTGCTCTTAAATCGAGTGTCTCCTGAGTATGCGGTCAGTTCTTGCAGGTTACATTGGTACCGTGTGAGGTGTTTGTTCCTCCCATGGGGCCGTTTTGTGATTGTTTTATATTTTCACCCTTTGACATCATATTTTTAAGCAAAAGTTTAACAATTTGCCAATTTTTAACGTGCTCTTAAATCGAGAGACTTGTTACTATGCGATCGGTTCCTGCTAGTTACATTGGTCCGATGCGAGGTGTTCGTGCCTCTCACAGGGGAATTTTGTGGCGTTTTTATGCTTTCACCCTTTAACGACATTTTTTAAGCCTAAATATAACAGTTTGCAAAAATTCCTTCTGCTCTCAAATCAAGAGTTTTGTGAGTACGCAAACGGTTTCTCTAGGTTACATTGGTCGCGTGCGAGGTGTTCATGCCTCTCACAGGGCCTCTTTTTGGATGTTTTATGTTTTCACCATTTGAAAACATATTTTTAATCCTAAGTCTAATAGTTTTCAAATTTTCATTCTGCTCTCAAAACGGGTGTCCGGTGAGTATGCAGTTGGCTTCTGCGGGTTACATGGGTCCCGTGCGAGGTGTTTATTCCTCTCACAGGGCCCTTTTTGGCTATTTAATGTTCTCCCCAATCGATGACATGTTTTTAAGCCTAAGTCTAATAGTTTGCAATTTTTTTTCATGCATGAGTACGCAGGCAATTCTTTTGACTTACATTGGTCCCGTGCGTGGTAGTCGTGCCTCTCACAGGGCCGTTTTTTTTATGTTTTATGTTTTCACCATTTGAAATAATATTTTTAAGCCTAAGTCTAATAGTTTTCAAATTTTCATTATGCTCTCAAAACGGGTGTCTGGTAAGTATACAATAAGCTTTCGCGAGTTATATTGGTACCGTGCGAGGTGTTTATTCCTCTCACGAGGCCCTTTTTGGCTATTTAACGTTCTCACCCTTTGACAACATGTTTTTAAGCCTAAGTATAACTGTTTGAAAATTTGTATCTTGCTCTCAAATTGAGAGTCCCGTGAGTACGCGGTCAATTCATGTGACTTACATTGGTCCCACGCGTGGTGTTGGTGCCTCTCACAAGGGGCTGTTTTGTGTCTATTTTTTGTTTTCACTCTTTGACGACATGTTTTAAGCCAAAGTCTAACATTTTGCAAATTTTCATTGTGCTCTCAAATTGGGTGTCCCGTGAGTACTCTATAGGTTCCTATGGGTTACATTGGTCCCGTACGAGGTGTTTATTCCTCTCACGGGCCCCTTTTTGGCTATTTAACGTTCTCACACTTCGATGACATGTTTTTAAGCTCAAGTCTAACAGTTTGTAAATCCTCATCGTTCTCTCAAACTGGGAGTCCCGTAAGTACACAGTCTCTTCTGATGAGTTAAAATCATCTTGTACGAGGTGTTAATGCCTCCCACGGGTCCGTTTTGTGGTTGTTTTATATTTTCACCCTTTGACGACATATTTTTAAGCCTAAGTCTAACAATTTGCAAATTTTTAATGTGCTCTGAAACAGGGAGTCCTGTGAGTACGCAATCGGTTCATACGGGTTACATTGTAACTATGCGAGGTGTTGGTGTCTCTCACGAGACCTTTTTGTGGTTTGTTTATGGTTAATTAATGACATGTTATTAAGCCTAAGTCTTAAAATTTACAAATTTTCATCGCGATTCAAAATTGGGAGTCCTGTGAGTGCGCGATCAGCTCATGCGGGTTACATTAGTCCCGTGTGAGGTGTTCATGTCTCTCATGGGGCCGTTTGGTGGCCATTTTATGTTTTTACCCCTTAACGTCATGTTTTTAAGCCTATGCCTAATAATTTGCAAAAAAAATTCAAATCTCAAATCCAGAGTTTTGTGAGTATGCAATCGGTTCCTACAGATTACATTGGTCTCTTGCGAGGTGTTCGTGCCTTTCACGGGACTGTTTGATATTTTCACCCTTTGACGACATGTTTGTAAGCCTAAGTCTAACAGTTTGTAAAAAAAAATATGCTCTCAAATCGAGATTGGCATGGGTACAGATCAGTTACTGTAGGTTACATTGGTCCCATACGAGATCTTCGTGCCTCTCACGGAGCCATTTTGTGGTTATTTTACACTTTCACGCTTTGACGGCATGTTTTTAAGCCTAAGCCTTACAGTTTGAAAATTTTCATCGTGCTCTAAAATCGGGTGTCATGTGAGTATGCGGTCATTTTGTATGGGTTAAATTGGTCCCGTTCGAGGTGTTTATGCCTCTAACAGGGCCATTTTATGGTTGTTTTACATTTTCACCCTTTGACGACATGTTTTAAAGCCTAAGCCTAACCATTTGCAAATTTTTGTCTTTCTCTAAAAAATAGAGTCCCGTGAGAACGCGATCACTTCCTGCGAGTTACATTGGTTACGTGCGACATTTTCATTCCTCTCATGGGGTCGTTTTGTGGCTATTTTATGTTTCAACCATTTGACACCATGTTTTTAAGCCTAAGTCTAATAGTTAGTAAAGTTTCTTCATGCTCTTAAATGAGGAGTACCCTGAGAATGCTGTTGGTTCTTATGGGTTACATTGGAACCATGCGAGGTGTTTGACTTCCATGGGACTGTTTTGTGGATGTTTAATGTTATCAACCTTTGACAACATGTTTTTAAGAAAAATTCTAATAGTTTTCACATTTTCATCATGCTCTCAAACTGAGAGTCCCGTGTGTATGAAATCGATTCTTACGAGTTACATTGGTCCCGTGCGAGGTGTTCGTGTCTCTCACGGGGGCGTTTTGCTGCTATTTAAAATTTTCACCCTTTGATGGCATGTTTTCAAACTTAAGACGAACAGTTTGCGAATTTTTGCCATGATCTAAAATCAGGTGTCCCGTGAGTAGGCGTGTAGTTGTTGCGGGTTACATTGGTCCCATGCGAGGCATCCGTGCTTCTCATGGAGCCATTTGTGGTTGTTTTACATTTTCACCCTTTGATGGCATATTTTTAAGCCTAAGTCTAACAATTTACAAATTTTCATCGTGCTCCCAATTCGAGAGTCCCGTGAGTACGCGATCAGTTCGTACGAACATTGGTCCCGTGCGAGGTGTTGGTATCTCAAAATGTTTTGCAAAATTTTGTCATGCCCTCAAAATCGAGATTTTAGTGATTATGCGTTCGGTTCTTGCAGGTTACATTGGTCACATGCGAGGTGTTCGTGCCTCTCACGGGGCCGTTTTGTGCATGTTTTATGTTTTCTCTGTTTGGCAATATGTTTTTAATCCTAAGTATAGCATTTTGTAAATTTTCATTTAGTTCTCAAATCGTGTGTCTCGTGAGTACGCAGTCGCTAGCCACAGCATATACTAGTCCCGTACGAGGTGTTTGTGCCTATCATGGGGCCTTTTTGTGGCAATTTAACATTTTATCCCTTCGACGACATGCTTTTAAGCCTAAGTCTAACAGTTTACAAATATTCATCGTGCTCTACAATCGGGAGTCCCGTGAGTACACAATCCATACCTACAGGTTACATCGGTCCCGTGCGTGATGTTTGTACCTCTCACGAGGCCATTTTGTGGGTGTTTTATGTTTTCTCCCTTTGACGGGATGTGTTTAAGCCTAAGTCTAAAAGTTTGTAAATTTTTATCGTGCTCTTAAATCATGTGTCCCGGGAGTACGTGATAGGTTCCTGTGGGTTACATTGGTTACAAGCGAGGTGTTCGAGTCTATCATGGGGCCGTTTTGTGGATGTTTTACCTTTTCACCCTTTGACGGCATGTTTTTAAGCCCAAGTCTAATAATTTGTGAATTTTCACCGTACTCTCAAATCGGTAGTTACATGAGTATATGGGCGGTTCTTATGGGTTACACTGGTCCCGTGCGAGGAGTCCGTGCCTCGTACAGGGCCATTTTGTTGCTGTTTTACATTTTTAACCTTTGATGGCATATTTTTAAGCCTAAGACTAATAGGTTACAAATTTTCATCATGCTCTCAAATCAAGAATCCCGTGAGTATGCAATCGGTTCCTACGGGCAACAATGGTCCCGTACGAGGTGTTGGTGTCACTCATGGGGCCATTTTGTGGCCATTTTATGTTTTCATCCATTTACAGCATATTATTACGCCTAAGTGTAACAATTTGAAATTTTTTGTCATGCTCCAAAACTAGGAGTTTCGTGAGTACGCGATCGATTGTTGCGGGTTACATTGGTCCCGTGTATGGTGTCCGTGCCTCTTACGGGGCCGTTTTGTGGTTATTTTACATTTTCACCCTTTGACGGCATGTTTTGAAGCCTAAGCCTTACAGTTTGAAATTTTTTGTCATGCTCTTAAATCGGGTGTCCCGTGAGTATGCGATCATTTTGTACGGGTTACATTGGTCCCGTTAGAAGTGTTTGTGCCTCTAACGGGGACATTTTATGGCTGTTTTATGTTTTCACCCTTTGATGACATGTTTTTAAGCCTAAGCCTTATAGTTTGCAAATTTTCATCATCCTTTCAAATCATGTGTCCCTTGAGTACGCGATTTGCTCATGCGGTTCACATTGGTCCCATTAGAGATGCCTGTGCCTCTAATGGGGACATTTTATGGCTGATTTACTTTTTCACCCTTTGACGGCATGATTTTAAAGCTAAGTTTAACAATTTTCAAATTTTCATTCTGCTCTTAAATCGAGAGTCTCGTGAGTATGTGGCCGCTTTACACGGGTTACATTGGTCACTTACGAAGTGTTTGTGCCTCTCACTAGTCCGTTTTATGGTTGTTTTACGTTTTCACCCTTTAATGACATTTTTTAGGCCTATATATAACAGTTTGAAAAAAAAATTCATGAACTTAAATCGGGCGTCCCCTGAGTATGCGGTCGGTTGCTGCGAGTTACATTGGTTCCATGTGAGGTATTCATGCCTCCCATGGATCCGTTTCATGGTTATTTTAGGTTCTCTCCCTTTGACAACATGTTTTTAAGTGAAAGTCTAAGAGTTTTCAAATTTTCGTAGTGCTCTAAAACCGATAGCCCTGTGAGTACATGGTCGATTCCTGCGAGTTACAGTGGCCCTGTACAAGGTGTTCGTGCCTCTCAGCAGACATTTTATGTTTTTTTTACATTTTCACACATTCACGGCATGTTTTTAAGTCTAAGTCTAATAGTTTACAAAATTTTGCTGTGCTCTCAAATCGAGAGTTTCGTGAGTACGCGATCAATTCCTGCAGGATAAATTGGTCGCGTGTGAGGTGTTTGTGTCTCTCATGGGGTCGTTTGTGGATGTATTATGTTTTCACCCTTTGATAACATGTTTTTAAGCCTAAGTCTAACAGTTTGAAAATTTTCATCGTGCTCTCCAAATGGGTGTCCCATGAGTACGTGATCGGTTGTGGTGGGTTACATTATTCCCGTGCAAGGTGTTTATTCGTCTCACGGGGCCATTTTTTGGCTATTTTACATTTTCACCCTTTGACGGTATTTTTTATGACTAAGTCAAACAATTTTTAATTTTTCATTGTGCTCTTAAATCAGGAGTCCCGTGAGTACGCGGTCGATTCCTGTGGGTTACATTAATCGCATGGTGTTCGTACCTCTCACGGGGGGGGGGGGTATTTTATGGTTATTTTACATTTTCACCTTTTAACGTCATGTTTGTATGCCTAAGTCTAATAGTTTGCAAATTTTTCTTGTACTCTCAAATGGGGTGTCCCTTGAGTATGCGGTCGGTTCCTGTGGATTACATTGGTCATGTGTGACATGTTCATGTCTCTAACAAGGATGTTTGGTTGCTACTTGAACTTTCACCCTATGACGGCATGTTTTTAACCCTAAGTCTAATAATTTGTTAAAAAAATTCATGCTCTGAAATGGAGAGTCCTGTGAGTACGCGAACGATTCTTGCGGGTAACATTAGTCTAGTGTGATGTTCGTGCCTCTCACGGAGCCATTTTGTGGTTATTTTACAAATTCATACTTTGACGGCATATATTTTGGCCTAAGTCGAAGAGTTTGAAAATTTTCATCGTGCTCTCAAATCAAGAATCCCGTGAGTACGTGATCGGTTACTACGGGTTACATTGGTCCCGTGCGAGGTGTTAGTGTGTATCAGGGGGCCGTTTTGTGGATGTTTTATATTTTCACCCATTGACAGAATGTTTTTAAAATTAAGTCTAATGGTTTGCAAAAATTTTGTCGTGCTCTAAAATTGAGAGTCCTATGAGTACGTGATCGGCTCCTGCGGGTTACATTGGTCCTGTGCGAGTTGTCATGTCTCGAATGGGGCCGATTTGTGGATGTTTTATGTTTTCACTCTTTGATGATATGTTTTTAAGCCCAAGTCTAATAGTTTGCAAAATTTCATCGTGCTCTTAAATCCAGAGTTTCTTGAGTACGCGGTCGGTTCCTGCCGGTCACGTTGGTCGCGTGCGAGGTGTTTGTGCCTCTCATGGGGCCGTTTTGTGGATGTTTTATGTTTTCCTCCTTTGATAACATATTTTTAATCCTAAGTCTAATAGTTTGCAAATTTTCATCGTGCTCTCAAAACGATTGTCCCGTGAGTACGCGATCGGTTGTGGCGGGTTACAGTATTCCCATGTGAGGTGTTTATCCCTGACTAGCATCATTGGTCACGACTCATTATAGTCACGGACCTAGGCCAAGACCCAACCATTTGGTGCCTATAAAACCTCATCAGAGACTTGGGACATGACCACTTAATTTTTAACATTAAAGATGGTCACGAACCTAGGCCATGACTTAAATATTTGCTCCCACGAAGCCTGGTCACGGACCTGGGCCATGACCCAACCAAAAGTTCCCACGAAACATATTCACGGCTTTGGGTCGTGACCATTTTTAGTCATAAAAAATTTAGAATTTTTTTCCCAAATTAGGAGTCCCGTAAGTACACGATCGGTTCTTATAGGTTATATTGGTCCCGTGCGAGGTGTTCGTGCCTCTCATGGGGTCGTTTTGTGGATGTTTGGCATTTTTCCCCTTTGACGAAATGTTTTCAAGCCTAAGTCTAACAGTTTGCAAATTTTTTTCATGCTCTCAAATCGAGAGTCCCGTGAGTATGCGATAAGTTACTACGTGTTACATTAGTCCCTTACGAGGTGTCCGAGCCTCTCATGGGGCCGTTTTGTGGTTGTTTTATGTTTTCACCCTTTGACGGCATATATTTTATGCCTAAGCATAACAATATGCAAATTTTTGTCTTGCTCTCAAACTACGTGTCCTGTGAGTATGCGGTCGGTTCGTAGGGGTTATATTGTACCATTTGAGGTGTTCGTGCGTCTAACGGGGACATTTTATGCTTTCACCCTTTGATGACCTATTTTTAAGCCTAAGTCAAATAGTTTGCCAATTTTTGTCGTGCTCTAAAACAGGGAGTCCTGCGAGAATGCAGTCGCTACCAGCGGGTTACATTGGTCCCATGCGAGATGTTTCTTCCTCCCATGGGGCCGTTTTGTGGCTATTTTAATTTTTAACCACTTGGCGGCATGTTTTTATGCCCAAGTCTAATAGTTTGTAAAATTTCGTTGTGCTCTTAAACCGGGAGTCCCCTGAGTATGCGGTCAGTTCTTGCAGGTTACATTGGCACCGTTCGAGGTGTTTGTGCCACCCACGGAGCTGTTTTGTGATTATTTTATATTTTCACCCTTTGACATCATGTTTTTAAGTAAAAGTTTAACAGTTTGCAAATTTTTAACGTGCTCTTAAATCGAGAGACTTGTGACTATGCGATCAACTCCTACCAGTTACATTGGTCTGATACGAGGTGTTCGTGCCTCTCATAGGTGCATTTTGTGGATTTTTTTTTATTTTCACCCTTTGACGGCATTTTTTAATCCTAAATCTAATAGTTTGCAAAATTTTCTCTTTCTCTCAAATCAAGAGTTTCGTGAGTAGGAAGACAGTTCCTCTCGGTTACATTGGTCGCGTGCGAGGTGTTCATGCCTCTCACAGGGCCATATTTTTAGATGTTTTATGTTTTCACCATTTGAAAACATATTTTTAAACCTAAGTCTAATAGTTTTCAAATTCTCATTGTGCTCTCAAAATGGGTGTCCGGTGAGTACGCAGTCGTCTTCTGTGGGTTACATTGGTCCCGTACGAGGTGTTTATGCCGCTCACGGGACCCTTTTTGGCTATTTAACATTCTCACAATTCGACAACATGATTTTAATCCTAAGTCTAACAGTTTGCAAATTTTTATAATGCTCTCAAATCGAGAGTCCCGTGAGTACGCGGTCAATTCCTGTGACTTACATTGGTCCCATGCGTGGTGTTTGTGCCTCTCACAGGGCCATTTTTTTGTTGTTTTATGTTTTCACCATTTGAAACATATTTTAAGACTAAGTCTAATAGTTTTCAAATTTTCATTGTGGTCTCAAAATGGGTGTTCGGTGAGTACGCAGTCGATTTCCGCGGGTTACATTGGTACTGTGCGAGGTGTTTATTCCTCTCACGGGGCCATTTTTGGCTATTTAACGTTCTCACCCTTCGACGACATATTTTTAAGCCTAAGTCTAACATTTTGCAAATTTTTATTATGCTCTCAAATCGAGAGTCCCGTGAGTACGCGGTCAATTCCTGTGACTTACATTGATCCCATGCGTGGTGTTCGTGCCTCTCACAAGGGGCTGTTTTGTGGATATTTTTTGTTTTCACTCTTTGACGGCATGTTTTAAGCCAAAGTCTAATTGTTTGCAAATTTTCATCGTGCTCTCAAATCGGGTATCCCATGAGTACGCGATAGGTTCTGGTAGGTTACATGGGTCCCGCGTGAGGTGTTTATTCCTCTCACAGGCCCCTTTTTGGCAATTTAATGTTCTCACCCTTCGACGACATGTTTTTAAGCCTAAGTCTAACAGTTTACAAATCCTCATCGTGTTCTCAAATTGGAAGTCTCGTGAGTACGCAGTCGCTTCTTATCGGTTACAATCATCCTATACGAGGTGTTAATGCCTCCCACGGGTCCGTTTTGTGGTTTTTTATATTTTCACCCTTTGACGACATATTTTTAAGCCGAAGTCTAACAATTTACAAATTTTTATTGTGCTCTGAAATAGGGAGTCCTGTGAGTACGCGATCGGTTCGTGCGGGTTACAATGTAACTATGCGAGGTGTTGGTGTCTCTCGCGAGGCCATTTTGTGGCTATTTTATGTTTAATTGACAACATGTTTCTAAGCCTATGTCTAACAGTTTGAAAACTTTCATCGCGATCCAAAATCGAGAATCCTGTGAGTGCGCGATCAGCTCATGCGGGTTACATTAGTCCGGTGTGAGGTATTCATGTCTCTCATGGGGTCGTTTTGAGGCCATTTTATATTTTTACCCCTTGACGTCATGTTTTTAAGCCTATCCCTAATAATTTGAAAAAGAAATTCAAATCTCAAATCTAGAGTTTCGTGAGTATGCAATCGGTTCCTGTAGATTACATTGGTCACGTACGAGGTGTTCGTGCCTTTCACGGGGCTGTTTGATATTTTCACCGTTTGACGACATGTTTGTAAAAAAAATTATGCTCTCAAATCGAAATTCCCGTGAGTACGCATCGGTTACTGCAGGTTACATTGGTCCCATACGAGATGTTCGTGCCTCTCACGGAGCCATTTTGTGGTTATTTTATGCTTTCACCCTTTGATGGCACATTTTTAAGCCTAAGACTTACAGTTTGAAAATTTTCATTGTGCTCTTAAATCGGGTGTCCCATGAGTTTGCGGTCATTTTGTATGGGATACATTGTCTCGTTCGAGGTGTTTGTGTCTCTAACAGGGCCATTTCATGGATATTTTATATTTTCACGATTTGACGACTTGTTTTTAAGCCTAAGCCTAACCATTTGCAAATTTTTGTCTTACTCTAAAAAATAGAGTCCCGCGAGAATGCGATCACTTCCTGCGAGTTACATTGGTTACGTGCGACATTTTCGTTCCTCTCATGGGGCCGTTTTGTGGCTATTTCATGTTTCAACCATTTGACGCCATGTTTTTAAGCCTAAGTCTAATGGTTAGTAAAGTTTCATCATGCTCTTAAATCAGGAGTCCCCTAAGAATACGGTTGGTTCTTGTGGGTTACATTGGTCCCATGCGAGGTGTTCGTGACTTCCATGGGATTCTACGATTGTTTAATGTTATCAACCTTTGATAACATGTTTTTTTTAAAAAGTCTAATAGTTTGCACATTTTCATCATGCTCTCAAACCGAGAGTCCCGTGAGGATGCAGTCGGTTCTTGCGAGTTACATTGATCCCGTGCGAGGTGTTCGTGTCTCTTACGGGGGCGTTTTGTTGCTATTTAAAATTTTTACCCTTTGACGGCATGTTTTCAAACCTAAGACGAATAGTTTGCGAATTTTCTCCATGCTCTAAAATTGGGAGTCCCATGAGTAGGCATGTAGTTGTTGTGGGTTACCTTGGTCCCATGCGAGGCGTTTATGCCTCTCATGGAGCTGTTTGTGGCTATTTTACATTTTCACCCTTTGATGGCATATTTTTAAGACTACGTTTAATAATTTGCAAATTTTCATCGTGCTCCCAATCTGAGAGTCCCGTGAGTACGCGATCGGTTGGTACGAGCTACATTGGTCCCGTGCGAGGTGTTTGTGTCTCAAAATGTTTTGCAAAATTTTGTCATGCTCTCAAAATTAAGATTTTCATGACTACGTATTCGGTTCCTGCAGGCTACATTGGTCACATGCGAGGTGTTCTTGCCACTCATGGGGCCGTTTTGTGGATGTTTTAGGTTTTCTCCGTTTGACAATATTTTTTAAGCCTAAGTATAGCATTTTGTAAATTTTCATCGAGTTCTCAAATCGAGTGTCTCGTGAGTACGTAGTCGTTAGCCACAGCATATACTAGTCCCGTGCGAGGTGTTTGTACCTATCATGGGGCCATTTTGTGGCTATTTTACATTTTCCCCTTTTGACGACATGCTTTTAAGCCTAAGTCTAATAGTTTGCAAATATTCATCGTGCTCTATAATCGGGAGTCCCGTAAGTACGCGGTCCATACCTGCAAGTTACATTGGTCCCGTACATGGTGTTCGTACCTCTCACGAGGCCGTTTTCTGGGTGTTTTATGTTTTCTCCCTTTGACGGGATATTTTTAAGCCTGAGTCTAACAGTTTCTAAATTTTCATCCTGCTCTCAAATCAGGTGTCCCATGAGTACGCGAAAGGTTCCTGTGGGTTACATTGGTTACATGCGAGGTGTTCGTGCCTCTCATGGGATCGTTTTGTGGATGTTTTATCTTTTCACCCTTTGACGGCATATTTTTAAGCCTAAGTCTAATAGTTTGCGAATTTTCATTGTGCTCTCAAATTGGGAGTTCCATGAGTATGCGGGCGGTCCTTATGGGTTACATTGGTCCTGTGCGAGGTGTTCGTGCCTCGCACAGGGCCATTTTGTGGTTGTTTTATATTTTCACCCTTTGATGGCATATTTTTAAGCCTAAGACTAACAATTTAAAAAATTTCAACGTTCTCTCAAATTGGGAGTCCCTTGAGTACGCAATCGGTTCCTACGAGCAACATTGGTCCCGTACGAAGTGTTGGTGTTACTCACAAGGCCATTTTGTGGCCGTTTTATATGTTCATCCATTGACAACATATTATTAAGCCTAAGTGTAACAATTTGCAAATTTTTGTCGTGCTCTAAAACTAGGAGTTTCGTGAGTATACGATCGATTTTTTCTGGTTACATTGCTCCCATGTATGGTATTCGTGCCTCTTATGGGAACGTCTTGTGGTTGTTTTACATTTTCACCCCTTGACAGCATGTTTTTACGCCTAAGCCTTACAGTTTGAAATTTATTTTTCATTCTGTTAAATCGGGTTCCCCGTGAGTATGCGATCATTTTGTAAGGGTTACATTGATCCCGTTAGAGGTTTTTGTGCCTCTAACAAGGCCATTTTATGGCTATTTTATGTTTTCACCCTTTGACGACATGTTTTTAAGCATAAGCGTTATAGTTTGCAAATTTTCATCATGCTTTCAAATCAGGTGTCCCATGAGTACGTGATTGGCTCATGAGGTTTACATTGGTCCCATTAGAGATGTTCGTGCCTCTAATGGGGACGTTCTATAGCTGTTTTACTTTTTCACCCTTTGACGGCATGATTTTATGCCTAAGTTTAACGATTTGCAAAATTTTCATCGTGCTCTCAAACCAAGAGTCCCATGAGTATGTGGTAGCTTCGCTCAGGTTACATTGGTCACTTACGAAGCGTTCGTGCCTCTCACGAGTCTGTTTTATGGCCGTTCTATGTTTTCACCCTTTAACGACATTTTTTTAAGCCTAAATCTAATAGTGTGTAAAATTTTGTCGTGATCTTAAATTGGGTGTCCCCTGAGTATGCGGTCAGTTCCTGTGTGTTACATTTGTCCCATGTGAGGTGTTCATGCCTCCCATGGGGTCGTTTAATGGTTATTTTAGGTTCTCACCCTTTGACAACAAGTTTTTAAGTGAAAGTCTAAGAGTTTGCAAATTTTCATAGTGCTCTCAAACCGAGAGCCCTGTGAGTACATGGTCGATTCCTGCAAGTTACAGTGGCCCCATGCGAGGTGTTCGTGCCTCTCAGCGGACATTTTATTTTTTGTTTACATTTTCACAGCATGTTTTTAAGCCTAAGTCTAATAGTTTACAAAATTTTTTCATGCTATCAAATCGAGAGTTTCGTGAGTACGTAATCTATTCCTGCGTGATAAATTGGTCGTGTGCGAGACATTCGTGCCTCTCATGGGGCCATTTTGTGTATGTGTTATGTTTTCACCCTTTGATAACATGATTTTAAGCCAAAGTCTAACAGTTTGCAAATTTTCATCGTGCTCTCAAAATGGGTGTCCTGTGAGTACGTGATCGGTTGTGGCGGGTTACATTATTCCCGTGCGAGGTGTTTATTCCTCTCACAAGGCCATTTTTTGGCTATTTTACATTTTCACCCTTTGACGGTATTTTTTTATGACTAGGTTAAATAATTTGCAATTTTTCATTGTGCTCTAAAATCAGGAGTCCCGTGAGTACGCGATCGATTCCTGTGGGTTACATTGGTCACATGGTGTTCATACCTCTCACGGGGGGCATTTTATGGTTGTTTTATGTTTTCACCTTTTGATGTCATGTTTTTATGCCTAAGTCTAAGAGTTTGCAAATTTTTCTCGTGCTCTCAAATGGGGTGTTCCTTGAGTATGCGGTCGCTTCCTGTTGATTACATTAGTTGTGTGCGATATGTTCGTGTCTCTCACGGGGAAATTTTATTGCTACTTGAACTTTTCACCCTATGATGACATGTTTTTAATCCTAAGTCTAAAAATTTGTAATTTTTTTTCGTGCTCTCAAACCGAGAGTCCCATGAGTACGTGAGCGGTTCTTGCGGTTACATTAGTCCCGTGTGAGCTGTTCGTGCCTCTCATGGGGCCATTTTGTGGATGTTTAACAAGCTTTGACGGCATATATTTTGGCCTAAGTCAAAGAGTTTGAAAATTTTCATCGTTCCCTCAAATCGAGAATCCCGTGAGTACGCGATCGGTTCTTGCGGGTTACATTGGTCTCGTGCGAGGTGTTAGTGTGTATCATGGGGCCATTTTCTAGCTATTTTATGTTTTCACCCATTGACGGAATATTTTTAAGTCTATGTCTAACAGTTTGCAAATTTTTGTCGTGCTCTATAATCGAGAGTCCCATGAGTACGCGAACGGCTCCTACAGGTTACATTGGTCCTATGCGAGTTGTTCATGTCTCAAACGGGGCCGGTTTGTGGTTGTTTTACATTTTCACTATTTAACGGTATGTTTTTAAGCCCAAGTCTAATAGTTTGTAAACTTTCATCGTGCTCTTAAATCCAGAGCTTCTTGAGTACGCGATCGGTTCCTACAAGTCACATTGGTCACGTGCGAGGTGTTCGTGCCTATCACAAGGCCGTTTTATGGATGTTTTATATTTGACCCTTTGGTAACATGTTTTTAAGACTGTTAAATAATTTGAAAATTTTCATCGTGTTCTCAAAATGGGTGTCCCGTGACTACGCTGTCGGTTGCTGCAGGTTATATTGGTCCCGTACGAGGTGTTCGTGCCCTTCACGGGACCATTTTGGTACTATTTTAGGTTTTCATCCATAGAAAATATGTTCTTAAGCCTAATTCTAATAGTTTTTATGTTTTAATCATGTTCTTAAACCAGCAGTTTCGTGAGTACGCGATCGATTGTTGCGGGTTATGTTGGTCCCGTGCATGGTGTTCGTGCCTCTTATGGGGCCGTTTTGTGGTTATTTTACATTTTCACCCTTTAACGACATGATGTCAAGACTAAGTCTAATAGTTTGTAATTTTTCATCATGCTCTCAAATCAAGTGTCCCGTGAGTACGCGATCGGTTCCTACAGGTTACAATAGTCGTGTACGAGGTGTTCGTGCCTCTTAAATGGCCATTTTGTTGCTATTTTACGTTTTCACCCATTGATGGCATGTTTTTAAGCCTAAGTCTAACAGTTTAAAAATTCTCATCCTGCTCTCAAACCCAGAGTCTTGTGAGTACGGGTTCACATTGTGCGGTTTACATTGGTCGCGTGCGAGTTATTACTGCCTCTTATGGGTCCATTTTGTAGTTATTTTTCATTTTCACCCTTTGACGACATGTTTTTAAGTCTAAGTCTAAATATTTATAGAATTTCATCATGCTCTTAAATCGGGAGTCCCCTGAGTATGCGATCGGTTCCTGTGGGTTATATTAGTCATGTGCTAGGTGTTCGAGCCTCCCACAGGGCCGTTTAATTGTTGTATTACGTTTTCACCCTTTGACAACATGTTTTTAAGCTAGTGTCTAACAGTTTGCAAATGTTCATCGTTCTCTCAAATAGAATGTCCCGTGAGTACCCGATCGGTTCCTGTGAGTTACATTGGTCCCATGCCAGTGTTCATGCCACTCAGGGGGCATTTTGTTGCAATTTTACATTTTCACCCTTTGACGGCATGTTTTGAAGCCCAAGTCTAATAGTTTACAAAATCTTGTCTTTCTCTTAAAATTGAAAGTTTCGTGACAATGCGATCGGTTCCTATGGGTTACATTGGTCAGGTGGGAGGTGGTCGTGCCTCTCACGAGGCCATTTTGTGGATGTTTTATGTTTTCATACTTTGACAACATGTTTTTAAGCATAAGTCTAATAGTTTGCAAATTTTCATTGTGCTCTCAAAACGAGTGTCCTGGGAGTACACGGTCAGTTACTGCAAGTTATATTTTACGTTTTCACCCTTTGACGATAAGTTTTTAGGCCTAAGTCTAACAAATTAAAAAATTTCATCATGCTCTCAAACCGGGAGTCCTATGAGTATGCGATCGGTTCTTATGAGTTACATTAGTCCCGTACGAGGTGTTCATGCCTCTCACGGGACTGTTTTGTGGCTGTTTTATATTTTCACCCTCTGATGACATGTTTTTAAGCCTAAGTCTAAAATTTTGTAAATTTTCATCATGTTCTCAAATCGGGTGTCCCCTGAGTACGTGATAGGTTCTTGTGGGTTACATTGGTTGCGTGTGAGGTGTTGATGCCTCTCATGGGGCCGTTTTGTGCCTGTTTTATCTTTTCACCCTTTGATGGCATGTTTTAATCCTAAGTCTAATAGTTTGAGAACTTTAATCGTGATCTCAAACCGAGAGTCCCCTGAGTACGCAGGTGATTCTTGCGGGCTACTTTGGACCCGTGCCTGTTAAGGGGCCATTTTGTGGTTGTTTTACATTTCCACCGTTTGATGGTATATTTGTAAGTCTAAGTCTAACAATTTGCAATTTTCACCGTGCTCTCAAACCAGGAGTCCCGTGAGTATGCGATCGGTTCTTGCAAGTTACATTGGTTCCGTGCGAGGTGTTAGTGTCTCTCACGAGGCCGTTTTATGGACGTTTTATGCTTTCATCCATTAGCGGCATGTTTTTAAACCTAAGTCTAATAGTTTGCCTATTTTCATCGTGCTCTAAAACCAGGATTTCTGTGAGTATGCGATCGATTCCTGCGAGTTATGTTGGTCTCGTGTAAGGTGTTTGTGTCTCTCACAGGGCCTTTTTGTGGCCGTTTTTTATTTTCACCCTTTGACAACATGTTTCTAATCCAAAGTCTAATAGTTTTCAAAATTTCATCATGCTCTCAAATTCAGAGTTTCGTGACGATGCGGTTGGTTCCTGTAGGTTACATTGGTCTCGTGTGATGTATTCGTGCCTCTCAGGGGGGCCATTTTGTGGCTTTTTTACATTTTCACTCTTTGACGGCATATTTTTATGCCTAAGACTAACAATTTGAAAATTTTCATCCTGCTCTCAAGTCGGGTGTCTCGTGAGTACGTAATAGGTTCCTGTGGGTTACATTGGTTGTGTGCGAGGTGTTCGTGCCTCTCACGGGGCCGTTTTGTGGATGTTTCACATTTTCACCATTTAATGACATGTTTTTAAGCCTAAGCCTTATAGTTTTCAAATTTTCATCGTGCTTTCAAACTGGGTGTCTCGTGAGTATGCGGTCGATTCGTGCGGGTTACATTAATCCTGTTCGAGTTGTTCGTGTCTCCCACTGGGCCATTTGTGGTTGTTTTGTTTTTTCACCCTTTGACAACATGTTTTAGGCCAAAGAGTAAAAATTTTCAAATTTTTATTGTGCTCTCAAACTGAGAGTCTTGTGAGTATAGGGTCAGTTCCTACGAGTTACATTGGTCCGCTGCGAGGTGTTGGTGTCTCTCAAGCGACTTATTGTGATTGTTTTATGTTTTCATACTACCACGGCATATTTTTAAGTCCAAGTCTAATAGTTTACAAAATTTCATCATGCTCTCAAATCGAGAGTTTCATGAGCACGCCGTCGGTTCCTGCAGGTTACATTGGTTGCATGCGAGGTGTTCGTGCCACTCATTTGACAATATGTTTTTAAGCCTAAGTCTAACAGTTCACAAATTTTCAATGTGCTCTCAAACTGGGACTCCCGTGAGTACATGATCTATTCCTGTGAATAACATTGGTCCCTATATGGTGGTTGTACCTCTCAGGGGGCCATTTTGTGGCTTTTTACATTTTCAGTCTTTGATGGCATATTTTTATGCCTGAGTCTAACAATTTGTAAATTTTCATATTTCTCTCAAATCGGGTGTCTCGTGAGTACGCAATAGGTTCCTGTGGTTTACATTGGTTGTGTGCGAGGTGTTCGTGCCTCTCACGGGGCCATTTTGTGGATGTTTCACATTTTCACCATTTAACATCATGTTTTTAAGCATAAGACTTATAGTTCGCAAATTTTCATCGTGATCTCAAACTGATTGTCTTGTGAGTATGCGGTCGGTTCGTGCGGGTTACATTAGTCCCGTTCGAGGTGTTCGTGCCTCCCACCGGGCCGTTAAGGGATTGTTTTACGTTTTCACCCTTTGAGAACATGTTTTAGGCCAAAGTCTAATAGTTTTAGAAATTTTCATTGTGCTCTTAAATCGAGAGTCCCATGAGTACATGGTCGGTTGCTGCGAGTTATATTGGTCCCCTGCGAGGTGTTTATGTCCTCAAGTGGCGTTTTATGGTTGTTTTATGTTTTCACACTATCATGGCATATTTTTAAGCCTAAGTCTAATAGTTTATGAAATTTCATCATGCTCTCAAATCGAGAGTTTCATAAGTACGTCTCAATTCTTGCAGGTTACATTGGTCACGTGTGAGGAGTTCGTGCCTCTCATGGGGCCATTTTGTGAATGTTTTATGATTTATTCCTTTGACAACATGTTTTTAAGGCTAAGTCTAACAGTTCATAAGTTTTTATTGTGCTTTCAAATCGGGAATCCCGTGAGTACGCGATCTATTCCTATGGGTGACATTGGTCCCGTACGTGGTGGTTGTACCTCTCCGGGGGCCATTTTGTGCCTTTTTGTAGGTTTTCACCATTTGACGACATGTTTTTATGCCTAAGTCTAACAATTTGCAAATTTTTTTCCTTCTCTCAATTCGAGTGTCTCGTGAGTACGCGATAAGTTCCTGTGGGTTACATTGGTTGCGTGCGAGGTGTTCATTCCACTCACGGGTCCATTTTGTGGATGTTTCATCTTTTCACCATTTAACGACATGTTTTTAAGCCTAAGTCTAACAGTTTGTAAATTTTCTTCGTGCTCTGAAATCGGGAGTCCCGTGACTACACAAGCGGTTCTTACAGGTTACATTGGTCTCGTACGAGGTGTTTGTTCCTCTCATGGGGTCATTTTGTGGTTATTTTACATTTTCACCCTTTGACGGTATATTTTTAAGACTGTCTGACAGTTTGTAAATTTTCATCATGCCTTTAATCCGGGAGTCCCGTACGAATGTGCTTGGTTCTTGCAGGTTACATTGGTCCCGTGCGAGGTGTTGATGACTCTCACGGGGTCGTTTTGTGGACGTTTCACACATTGACGACATGTTTTTAAGCCTAAGTCTAATAGTTTGCAAATTTTCATGGTGCTATAAAATTATGAGTCATGTGAATGCATGATCGGTTCCTCCAAGTTACATAGGTACTATGCGGGGTATTCGCATCTCTCACGATGCCATTTTGTGTCCGTTTTATGTTTTCACCCTTTGACGCCATATTTTAAGCCTCAGTCTAATAGTTTCCAAAATTTTGCTGTGCTCTTAAATCTCAAGTTTTCTGAGTACGCGATCGGTTCCCTGTGGGTTAGATTCGTCAAGTGCGAGGAGTTCGTGCCTCTCATAGGGCTATTTTGTAGATGTTTTATGTTTTCACTCTTTGACGACATGTTTGAAGCCAAAGTCTAACAGTTTGTAATTTTTCGTTGTGCTCTCAAATCGGGTGTCTCATGACTATGCGGTCAGTCGCTACAGGTTACATTGGTCCCGTACGAGGTTTCCGTACCTCTCACGGGGCCATTTTGGGGTATTTTTACATTTTCACCCATAAACGACATGTTTTTAACACTAAGTCTAACATTTTGTAAGTTTTCATCGTGCTCTCAAATTGGGAGTTCCACGAGTATGCGGTCGATTCCTCCGGCTTACATTGGTCCCGTGCATGGTGTTCGTGCCTCTCATGGGGCTATTTTGTTGATGTTTTACGTTTTCAGCATTTGACGACATGTTTTTAAGCCTATGTCTAACAGTTTGTAAATTTTCATCGTGCTCTCAAATTGGGTGTCTCATGAGTATGCGATTTATTCCTGCGGGTTACATTGGTCGCGTGCGAGGTGTTCGTGCCTATCAAGGGACCGTTTTGTGGATACTTTTTGTTTTCAGTCTTTGATGACTTGTTTTTAAATCTAAGTCTAACAGTTTGCAAACTCTCATCGCAATCTCAAATCGGGAGTCCAGTGAGTACGCGGTCGGTTCCTACGGGTTACATTTTTCCCGTGCGAGGTGTCCGTGGCTCTCACGGGGCCATTTTGTGTCTATTTTATATCCCCACCCTTTGATGGCATGTTTATAGGCCTAAGTCTAATAGGTTATAAATTTTTGTGGTGCTCTGAAGTCGGGAGTCCCATGAGTACGCGATTTGTTCCTGCGAGTTAAATTGGTTCCATTAGAGGTGTTGGTGTCTCTCATGAGGTCGTTTGTGGCCATTTTATGTTTTCACCTATTGACGGCATGTTTGAAAGCCAAAGTCTAAAAGTTTGCAAAAAAATTTCGTGGTCACAAGAGTCCCGTGAGTACCCGATTGGTTATTGCGGGTGACATTATTCCCGTGCGAGGTATTTGTGTCTCTTACGGGGCCATTTTATGTTTTCACCCTTTGATGGCATGTTTTTAAGCCTAAGTCTAACAATTTGAAATTTTTTAACATGATCTCAAATTGTATATACCATGAGTATTTGATAGGTTCCAGTGGGTTACATTATTACCGTAAGAGGTGTTCATGCCTCTCACGCGACCATTTTCTAGCGATTTTACGTTTCCACCCTTTGACAGGATATTTTTATTCCTAAGTCGAACAGTTTGCAAATTTTGTCGTTCTCTCAAATCGGGAGTCTGTTGAGTACGCGATCGGTTCCTGCGGGTTACATTGATCCCATGTGAGTTGTCCATGCCTCTCACAGGGCCATTTTATGGATGCTTTAAATTTTCACCCATTGATGACAAGTTGTTAAGCCTATGTCTAACAGTTTGCAAATTTTCATCGAGGTCTCAAATCAGGAGTCCCGCGAGTACGCAATCGGTACCTATAGAACTAATAGTTTGAAATTTTTCATCGTTCTCTCAACACGGGTGGCGCGTGAGTATGCAGTCGATTTCTACGGGTTGAACTGATCTAGTGTGAGGTGTTCGCGCCTCTCCTGGGGCCATTTTGCGGTTGTTTTACATTTTCACCCTTTGACGAAATGTTCCTAAGCCTAAGTCTAACAGTTTGTAGATTCTCATCGTTGAGTCCCATGAGTATTTATCGGTTCCTGCGAGTTACATTGGTACCATGCCAGGTGTTAGTGCTTCTCAGGGGGCTATTTTGTGATTTTTTTACGTGTTCATGCTTTGACGACATATTTTTAAGCCCAAGTCTAATAGTTTACAAATTTTTGTCGTGCTCTCAGACCAGGAGTTCCTTGAGTATGCGGTCAGTTCTTGTGGGTTACATTGGTCTCCTGAGAGGTGTTCGTACCTCTCACGTGGTCGTTTTGTGACTGCTTTAAGTTTTCATCCGTTAACGGCATGTTTTTATGCCTAACTCTGATAGTTTGCAAATTTTCATCATGTTTTGAAACCAAGTGTTCTGTGAGTATGCAGTCGGTTCCTACAGATTACATTGGTCCGATGCAAGGTCTTCATGCCTCACACAGGGCTATTTCATGGTTGTTTTTTGTTTTCACCCTTTGATGCCATGTTTTTATTCCTAAGTCTAACAGTTTGTAAAATTTTGTCGTTCTCTCAAATCGGGTGTCCCGTGAGTACGCGATAGGTTCTAGTGTGTTAAATTGGTTACGTGCGAGGTATTCGTGCCACTCATAGGTCCGTTTTGTTGCTGTTTTACCTTTTCACCCTTTTACGACATGTTTTTAAGCCCGAGTCTAAAATTTTGCAAATTTTCATCGTGATCTCAAACTGGGAGTCCCATGAGTATGCGGGTGGTTCTTGCGGGTTATATTGGTCCCTTGCAAGGTGTTCCTACCTCTCACGAGAATATTTTGTGGCTATTTTATATTTTCACCCTTTGACGGTATATTTTTAAGCCGAAGTCTAATAATTTGCAAATTTTCATCGTGCTCTCAAACCGGGAGCACCGTGAGTACGCGATCGATTACTGTAGGTTACATTGGTCCCGTGTGAGGATTTGGTGTCTATCACAAGGACGTTTTATATTTTCACCCATTGACAGTAAGTTTTCAAGCCCAAGTTTAACAATTTGCAGATTTTTTCCTTGCTCTAAAATTAGGACTCCTATGAGTAAGCGATCGGTTCTTACTGGTTACATTGGTCTTGTACGAGGTGTTCGTGGCTTTCACGGGGCCGTTTTGTGCCCATTTTATGTTTTTACCCTTTAAACGGATGTTTTTATGCCTTGATCTAATACTTCGCAAAATTTCATCGTACTCTCAAATCCAGAATCTGTGAGTAAACGGTCGGTTCCTGCGGATTACATTAGTTGCGTCCGAGGTGTTCGTGCCTCTCACAGGGCCGTTTTGTTGACGTTTTATTTTTTCACCCTTTGATAACATGTTTTTAATCCTAAGTCAAACAGTTTTTAAATTTTTTTCATTCTCTCAAAACGGGTGTCATGTGACTACGTGATCATTTCCTGTGAGTTACATTGGTCCCGTACGAGGTGTTCGTGATTCTCATGGGGACATTTTTTGCTCTTTTATGTTTTCACCCTTTGACGACATGTTTTTAAGCCTAAGTCTAATAGTTTGTAAATTTTTATCGTGCCTTCAAATCGGGTGACCCGTGAATATATGGTCAGTTCCTACGGGTTACATTGGTTGTGTGCGACTTGTTCGTGCCTCTCAAGCAGCCGTTTATTGCTATTTTACCTTTTCAACCTTTGGCGGCATATTTTTTAGCCTAGGTCTAACCGTTTCCAAATTCTTGTTGTGCTCTCAAACTGGGATTCCCGTGAGTACGCGATCAGTTCCTATGGGTTACATTGGTCCCGTACGAGGTGTTCGTGCCTCTTACGGGACCGTTTTGTGGCTGTTTTATATTTCTACCCTTTGGCTGTATATTTTTAAGCCTGAGTTTAACAATTTGAAATTTTTTGTCGTGCTCTAAAATTGAGAGTCCCGTGAGTACGCGATCGATTCCTGTGACTTAAATTGGAACCCTGCGAGGTGTTGTTGTCTCTCAAAGAGCCATTTTGTGTCCATTTTATACTTTCCCCCATTGACGGCATGTTTGTAAGACTAAGTCTACAAGTTTGCAAATTTTCATCGTTATCCAAAATCAGAGTCCCGTTAGTACGCAATTGGTTGATGCGGGTTACATTATTCCTGTGCAAGTTGTTCGTGTCTCTTATGGGTTCGTTCTTTGACCGTCTTATGTTTTCACCCTTTGACGGCATATTTTTAAGCCAGAGTCTAATAGTTTGTAAATTTTCAACGTGCTCTCAAATCGGGAGTCTGGTGAGTATGCGATCGGTTAATGTGGGTTACATTGGTCCCGTATAAGAAGTTTGTGCCTCTCAAGTTGCCATTTTGGGGTTGTTTTACATTTTCACCTTCTGCCGGCATGTTTTTACGCGTAAGTCTAACAGTTTGCCAATTTTCATCATGCCCTCAAATTGGGAGTCTGTTTAGTATGAGATCGGTTCCTGCGGGTTACATTGGTCCTGTATGAGGTATCCGTGACTCTCATAGGGAATTTTGGTGGTTACTTTATATTTTCACCCTTTTACGGCATATTTTTGAGTCTAAGTCATACAATTTGTAAATTTTCATCGCGCTCTCAAACCGGGAGTCTCGTGAGTAAGCGATCGGTACCTAAAGGACTAACAGTCTTAAATTTTTAATTTATCTCTCAAAATGGGTATCCTGTGTGTACGCGGTCAGTTCTTATAGGTTGCATTAATCCCGTGCGAGGTATTTGGGCCTCTTCATGGGCCATTTTGTAGTTGTTTTACATTTTCACCCTTTGACGACATGTTTTTAAGCCTAAGTCTAACAGTTTGCAAATTCTCATCGTGCTCTCAAACTGGGAGTCCCGTGAGTATGCATCAGTTCCTGTGGGTTACATTGGTCGCATTCCAAGTGTTCGTGCTTCTCACGGGGACATTTTGTGATTGTTTTATGTTTTCACCCTTTGATGACATGGTTTTAAGCCTTAGTCTAATAGTTTACAAAAAATTTTCATGCTCTCAAATCGAGAGTCCTGTGAGTATGCGACCAGTTCCTGCGGGTTACATTGGTCCTATGCAAGGTGTTCGTGCCTCTCATGGGGCCGTTTGTGGCTATTTGAAGTTTTCACCCATTGATGACATGGTTTTAAGGTTAACTCTATAAGTTTGCAAATTTTCGTCGTGCGATAAAATCTTGAGTCCCGTGAGTACGCGGTCGGTTCCTGCGGGTTACATTGGTCGTGTGCGAGATGTTCATGTCTCTCAAGGGGCCATTTTTTGGCTATTTTAGGTTTTTACCCTTTGATGGCATGTTTTTATACCTAAGTCTAAAAATTTTCAAATTTCACCGTGCTCTAAAATCGGGTGTCCCGTGAGTACACAATAGATTCTCATGGGTTACAATGGTTGTATGTGAGGTGTCCGTGCCTCTCACGGGGCCGTTTTGTGGTTGTTTTAACATGTTTTTAAGCCTAACTCTAATGGTTTGCAAATTTTCATCCTGCTATAAAATCGGGAGTCCCGTGAGTACGCGGTCAGTTCCTGCGGTTTACATTGGTCCTTTGCGAGGTGTTCATGTCTCTTATGGGGATGTTTTATCATCTTTTACATTTTAACCCATTGACGACATGTTTTTAAGCCTAATTCTAATAGTTTGCAAATTTTCATTGTTCTTTCAAACGGGGTGTCCTATGAATATGCGGTCAGTTCCTATAGGTTAGATTGGTCTGGTACGAGGTGTTCGTGCCTCTCACGGGGCCATTTTGTTGTTGTTTTATGTTTTCACCCTTTGTCGACATGTTTTTAAACTTAAGTCTAACAGTTTGCTCATTTTTACCGTGCTTTCAAATCGGGAGTCCAGTTCGTATACAATTGGTTCTTGTGGGTTACATTAGTGTCGTTCGAGGTGTTCGCGCCTCTCACGAGGCCGTTTTGTGACTACATTATATTTTCACCCTTCGACGGCATATTTTAAGATTAAGACTACAATTTGATTTTTTTTTCCTCGTGCTCTCAAATCAAGAGTCCCTTGAGTACTCAATCGGTTCCTTCGGATTACATTGGTCCAGTGTGAGGTGTTCCTGCCTCTCATAAAGAGGTTTTCTGGATATTTTACGTTTTCATCCTTTAACGACATGTTTATAAGCCTAAGTCAAACAGTTTGAAAATTTTGATCGTACTATCAAACTGGGAGTCTGGTAAGTACACGGTTTGTTCCGGCGTGTTACATTTGTCTCGTGCAAGGTGTTTGTGCCTCTCACGGGGCTGTTTTGTGGCTATTTTATGTTGTCATCCTTTAAAGGCATGTTTATAAGCCTAAGTCTAATAGTCTACAAGTAGTCTACGTGCTATCAATACGTGAGTCCCGTGAGTACACGGTCAGATCCTACGGGTCATATTGGTCCCATGGGAGGTGTTCATGCCTCTTATGAGGCCGTTTTGTGGTTATTTTACATTTTCACCCTTTGATGGCATGTTTTAAGTGTAAGTCTAAAGGTTTGAAAATTTTCATCGTGCTCTCAAATCGGGAGTCCCGTGAGTACGCGATTGGTTCCTACATGTTGCATTGGTCTCGTGAGAGGTGTCCGTGCCTCTCAAGGGGCCATTTTATGCTTTCTTTATATTTTCACCCTTCGACGACATGTTTTTAACCCTAAGTCTAACAATTTACAATTTTAGTCGTGCTCTCAAGCCGGGAGTCCAATGAGTATGCGATCAGTTCCTGAGGGTAACATTGGTTCCGTTCGAGGTGTTTGTGCCTCCCATGGGACTTTTTTGTAATTGTTTTACATTTCCACCCTTTCACGACATGTTTTTAAGCCTAAGTCTAACATTTTGTAAATTTTTGTCGTTCTCTCAAACCTAGAGTCGTGTGAGTATGCAGTTAATTTTTATGGGATACATTTGTCCGAAGCGAGGTGTTCGGGCCTCTCACGGGATAATTTTGTGTTTGTTTTATGTTTTCACCCTTTTGATGGAATGTTTTTAATCCTGAGTCTAACAGTTTTGCAAATTTTGATCGTGCTCTCAAATCGGGAGACCTGTGAGTACGCGATCGATTCCTGCGGGTTACATTTGTCCCGTACGAGGTGTCCATGCCTCTCATGGGGAATTTTTTTGGTTGATTTACATTTTCACCCTTTGAGGACATATTTTTAAGCCTTAGTCTAATAATTTTTAGATTTAATAGTTCTCTCAAATCGAGAGTCCCGTGAGCACAC
The DNA here is from genome assembly GCA_949130495.1 of Sambucus nigra. Taxonomy (NCBI): domain Eukaryota; kingdom Viridiplantae; phylum Streptophyta; class Magnoliopsida; order Dipsacales; family Adoxaceae; genus Sambucus; species Sambucus nigra. The sequence goes on from OX422209.1 coordinate 688,010,580, forward strand.
AAACAGTTCCTGCAATTTACATTGGTCCCATGCAAGGTGTCTGTGCCTCTCACGAGGCCGTTTTGTGGGTTTTTTAAGTTTTCACCAGTTGATGACATGTTTTTAAGCCTAAGTGTAATAACTTGCAAATTTTTGTCTAGCTTTCAAACTGGGAGTCCTGTGAGTACGTAATTAGTTCTTGTGGATTACATTAGTCCCGTTCGAGGTGTTTGTGCCTCTAACGGGGCTAGTTTGTGTTTTTTTATGTTTTCGTCCTTTGACACCCTATTTTTACGCCTAAGTTTAACATTTTGCAAACTATTCTCCTTCTCTCAAATCGAGAGTTTCGGGAGTACGCGATCGATTCCTGTGAATAACTTTGGTCCCGTGCGTGGTGTTCATGCCTTTTACCGGGCCATTTTGTGGCTATTTTACATTTTGACCCTTTGGTGGCTTATTTTAAGCCTAAGTCTAACAGTTTGTAAGTTTTCATCATGCTCTCAAATCGGGTGTCCCGTGAGCATGCGATTGGTTCCTACGGATTATATTGGTCGTGTGCGAGGTGTTTGTGCCTCTCAAGGGGCCATTTTGTGGCTATTTTACGTTTTCACCCTTTGACGATATGTATTTAATCCTAAGTCTAATAGTTTGTAGAATTTTGTTGTTCTCTCAAACCGGGAGTCCCATGAGGACGCAGTCAGTTCCTGCGGCTTACACTGGTCCCGTGCTAGGTGTTCGTGCCTCTTATAAGGTCGTTTTGTTGTTATTTTATGTTTTCACCCTTTGACGGAATGTTTTTAAGCTTAAGTCTAATAGTTTTTAAATTTTTGTCCTACTCCCAAACCAAGAGTCCCGTGAGTACGCGGTCGGTTCCTGTGGATTACATTGATCTAGTTTGAGGTGTCCATGGCTCTAACGGGGCGGTTCTGTTGCTCTCTTATGTTTTCACCGTATGATGCCCTATTTTCATCGTGCTCTCAAACGGGTGTCCCATGAGTACGGGGTCGGTTCCTATGGGTTACTTTGGTCCCATGCGAGGTTTTTGTGTCTCTCATTGGGCCGTTTTATGGATGTTTTATGTTTTTACCCTTTGACGACATATTTTTAAGCCTAATTCTAACATTTTTCATATTTTCATCGTGCTCTCAAACCTGGAGTCCCGTGACTATGTGTCAGTTCCTACTGGATACATTTGTCTTGGGGTAGGTGTTCGTGCCTCTTTTGGGATAGTGTTGGGATTATTTTATGTTTTCACCCTTTGACGGCAAGTTTTTAATCCTAAGTCGAACAGTTGGCAAATTTTCACCGTGCTCTCAAACCTGGAGTCATGTGAGTACGTGGTCGATTCCTGCGGGATATATTGGTCTTGTGCGAGGTGTTTGTGCCTCTCACAGGGCCGTTTTGTGATTGTTTTACATTTTCACCCTTTAACGACATGTTTTTAAGTCAAAGTCTAACAGTTTGCATATTTCGTTGTTCTCTCAAATCGAGAGTCTCGTGAGTACGCGATCGATTCCTGCAATTTATGTTGGTCTAGTGCGAGGTGTTAGTGCCTCTCATAAGGCCATTTTGTGTCTGTTTTATGTTTTCACCCTTTGACGGCATATTTTTAAGTCTAAGTCCAACAGTTTGCAAAATTTCATTGTGCTCTCAAACTGGGAGTCCTATGAGTACACGATCGATTACTGTGCATTACATTGGTCCTGTTCGAGGTGTTAATGTCTCTAATGGGGCCATTTTGTGGGTTTTTTTATATTTTCACCCTTTGATGTCCTATTTTTAAGCCTAAGTCTATCAGGGAGTCCTGTGAGTACGCGATCGGTTCCTGCAGGTTGCATTGGTCCTTTGTGAGGTATTCGTGCCTCTCACAAGGCCATTTTTTGGTTGGTTTATATTTTCACCCTTTGAAGGCATGCTTTTAAGCCTAAGTCCATCAGTTTGCAAATTTTCATCACGCTCTCAAACAGGGAGTCCCGTGAGTACACGATCGGTTCTTACGGGTTACATTGGCCCCGTGCGAGGTGTTTGTGCCTCTCATAGGGCCATTTTGTGGTTGTTTTTAGTTTTCATCCATTGCCAACTTGTTTTTAATCCTAAGTCTAACAGTTTGCAGATTTCCATCGTGCTTTAAAATCAAGAGTGCTGTGAGTACGCGATCATTTCCTGCGGGTTACATTGGTCCCGTGCAATGTGTTCGTGCCTCTCGTGGGGCACTTTTTTTGATGTTTTACGTTTTCATCCTTTGACGACATATTTTTAAGCCTAATTATAACTGTCTGTAAATTTTCATCTTACTCTCATACTGAGAGTCCCGTGAGTACGCGATCAGTTCTTGCGAGTTACATTGGTCCCGTGCGAGGTGTTTGTTCCTCTCCTGAGGTCGTTTTATGGATATTTTGATGGGATGTTTTGATACCTAAGTCTAACAGTTTGCAAATTTTCATCGTGCTCTTAAACTGAGAGTCCCTTAAGTACACAGTCGGTTCGTGCGAGTTACATTTGTACCTTGTGAATTGTTCGTGCCTCTTACGGGGTGATTTTGTGGCAGTTTTACATTTTTACCCTTTGACGACAAGTTTTTTAGCCAAGGTCAAATAGTTTGAAAATTTTCATTGTGCTCTGAAATCACGATTCCACTTAGTACACTATCGGTTCCAGTGGGTTACAGTAGTCCCGTGCGAGGTGTTTGTGCCTCTCAAATGGCCATTTTGTGGTTGTTTTACAATTTCACCCTTTAACGGTATGTTTTTAAGCCTAAGTCTAACAATTTGCAAATTTTTATCGTGCTCTCAAATCAAGTCTCTGTTGAGCATGCAGTCGATTCCTACGAGTTGTATTGGTCCCGTGCGCTGTGTTCATGCCTCTCATATTGCCATTTTGTGGTTGGTTTATATTTAATCCTTTCATGACATATTTTTAAGCCTAAGTCTAATAATTTACAAATTTTCATCGTTCTTTCAAACCGGGAGTCAGTTCCTGCGGGTTACATTGGTCCCCTTTGAAGTGTCCGTGCCTCTCATTGGGCCCTTTTTTGGCTATTTCACTTTTTTGCCCTTTGACGGCATTATCTTAAGCCAAGTCTATCAGCTTGCATATTTCCATTATGCTATCAAACTCGGAGTCCCGTGAGTATGTGGTCAGTTCCAATAGGTTACATTTGTCTTGTGCGAGGTGTTCGTGCCTCAAACGGAATTATTTTGTGGTTGTTTTACCTTTTCACCCTTATGACGATAACTTTTTAAGCCTAAGATTAACAATTTACAATTTTTTTCCATGCTCTCAAATTGGGAGACCTGTCAGTACGCAGTCATTTCGTGGGGGTTACATTGGTCCCGTGAAGGAGTTCCTGCCTCTCACGGGGCCTTTTTGTGGTTGTTTTACATTTTCACCCTTTGATAGCATGATTTTAAGCCTAAGTCTAACAATTTGCAAATTTTGCCATGCTCTCAAACCGAGAGTCCCGTGATAAGGCAATCGATTCTTGCGGTTTACATTGGTCCCGTGCGAGGTGTTCGTGCCTCTCATTAGGCCATTTTGTGGTTGTTTTATGTTTTCACCCTTTGACGGCATGTTTTTAAGCCTAAGTATAAATGTTTGCAAATTTTCATCTTGCTCTCAATCCGGGAGTCCCATGAGTAAGTGATCAGTTCTTGCGGATTGCATTGGTCCCCTTTGAGGTGTTCGTACCTTTAACGGGGCCATTTTGTGGCTATTTTATGTTTTCATCCTTTGACGCCCTATTTTTAAGCCTAAGTCTATTAGTTTGCAAATTTTCATCATGCTCTAAACTCGAATGTCCCGTGAGTATGCGATCAGTTTTGGCAGGTTACATTGGTCCCATGTGAGGTGTTTGTGCCTCTAACGGGGCCGTTTTTTAGCTGTTTTATGTTTTCACCCTTTGAAGACATGTTTTTATGCCTAAGTCTATCAGTGTGCAAATTTTTCTCCTTGTCTCAAACCGGGAGTAATGCTCACTTATACTGCAAACTGAAAGCTCTTTTCTTGGGCTTTTATTTTTCTAAAGTAGTTTCTCTTTGACTTAAAAATAGGTCTTTGTTTGGCAAGAAAACATGCCCTTTCCGGCCTTACCAAATGCTGCGTGTTGTAGATCTTCTTCAAATTATTATGTAAAGGGGTCCCAAATAATATGATTCTTATTCCCATTTGGATTTTTGATAGAGTATTCCAAATACGAATCCTCTCAATACGGGAGTGTAGCCTTCATCAAGAACCACCAATCCACGACACTCAAATAGTATTTTTTCTCATTCTTGATGTTTCTCATTTACAACACTCCTTTTCCCTTTCTTTGAGTGTCCGTTCGCTATAATTTTCTCTTTAACAAACTTTTCATTCAAGTTATAGGTTACTCCCAGGACACTTCGGTCTTTTTTTCTTGAATCCACCTTCGTCGCGCGTATAACTTCTTTCTCGCATACCTATTCTTTTGGAGAAGCTTAAGATCTATATTTTCATTTATGCACTCCTCCGGATAGTTGAGGTTATGAATTGGGTATTTCTAGATTTCCATTATTGATAAGTAAATGGAAACTTAAATTCCCAATTCATAACCTCAACAATCATGAGAAATCTAGAAATGGAAATATAGATCTTCAGTTTCTCCAAGAGAATAGTTGTGCGAGAAAATAAGTTGTATGCTTGACGAAGGTGTATTTATGACAGAAAGACCAAAGTGTCATGGGATTAAGCTATAATTTTTATGAGAAGCTTGTCGAAGAGAAAATCACGAAGAATGAACACTCAAAGAAAAGGGAAAATGAGTGTTGTAAATGAGATACATCAAGAATGGGGGAAAATACTATTGAGTGTCCTGGATTGGTTGTTTTTATTGAAGGCCACACTACCTGTAATGAGAGAAGTCGCATTTTGAATACTCTATCAAAACTCCAAATGAGAAAATGCATCATATTATCTGGGACCCCTTTCCAGAACAATTTCAATGAGCTCTATAACAGGATGCATTTGGTAAGGCTGGAAAAATAAGATTTTCTTGCCAAATAGGGCCTATTTTCTAGTCAAAGAGAAAATACTGCAGAAAGGGAAAAGCCCAAGAAAATGGGGATTTAGTTTGCAATACAAGTGGGAAAATATCCCTGGTAAGGTATTGGTGCCTCTCACAGTTCTGAACTTAAAAATTATCATCGTGTTCAAACATAAGGTATTTTTTCACCATGGTATGTCCTCTAGATATTCTCAAATTATCGTCGTGTTCTCGAACAGGGGGTCTCGTAACCAAGCGATTAGTTCGTACGAGTTACATTGGTCCCATGCGAGGTGTTGGTTCCTCTTACCAATCCGTTTGGGGGTTGTTTCTGGGTTTTTCCCCATAACGACATGTTTTTAAACCTAAGTCTAGATATTTTGAACTTAACGTCGTGTTCTCAACCTGAGGGTCCTGTGATTCTTCAACAAACGAAAACCAATAACAATCCAATAAAAAATAATTATCCCATACTCCTTATAACATATTAACCAATAACAAGCCAATAACAAATAATTATCCAACATCCAAACCAAACAAAACGAATAATTATCCCCTACTCCTTCTATCATCTAAAGATTTAAATGATAATGCATAACAATTATATAACTACTTCAGTTAAAGTAAAGAGTACCTAGTTCCTGTGATCCAGGAAGGCCATTAAATAGAGTCTTCTAAATGTGTGATTAAACCAAATTGATCCTGGAGACCCAAGCGTATTCTTTTACATATACATTTGTTGATTAGTTTCTTTAATACAATCTTCATAAAATGAAGATAATTTAACTTCATTTTATGAAGACTGCATCAATGCAATTGATCAACAAATGTATATGTACAGGAACACAAAAAAATTGAGCTGGGTCAATTTGATCTAATCGCAAACTCAAATAACTCTATTCTTAAACCGAGCATCTTATGAAAGTATCTAAACATTCGACTGAACATAACATATTATCAACAGTTAACATACATATATCATATTAAACATTCGTAAAAGAAACTAAACATTCATACATCAAAGTAAAGTGCTAATATACTGTTAATATCATAATAGGATACGAATAATATTGACAACGATAAAATAGTATTTTGATACTGAATCTTTATCTAAATCAACTAAAAGATCCTTCAAATTAGGGTTGTCATCAAGAGAAAACTGGAACTCTTTTAGAGATTTTAATGTATCCACTTGAGTAGTCATACCCTTTGGTTCATGCACAATAATAGACCAATTTCCATCATTTATTCACTTCGAGTAGAATACCTTCTTTACGTTCTGAAAGGCATAAATAAAAGGCTCGTTGACGATGTGATCTTTACTCTTCAGATTTGATAAATCTACCATAAAAAATTTGGAATCAGGATCAACTTTGCAAGCATTCATAGTATCCTCCACCTTTATCCAATCATAATTGAATACGATTTTTGGGAAATCTAAGTAATCAAGTTTTAGGATTTTTTGGATTATCCCATAATAGGTTAGCCCTGTATTCTTTGGATTTTTATCCCTTTTACTAGTGATAAAGGTGGTCAAGGAAGAAATTGACATTCCACTATTTTGCGTCAAAAGGTTTTCCTCATATGGGTATGAAATGAAATCAAAATCATTGGTGCGGAATTTTTTAAAAACTATTACACGAAAACTAGGGCCTTTTGCTAGGCGTGCAAGCCTGGAAGAGACATCACCTCTCTTTGGAACCTGTATTTATTAATGAATTTTTATTAGGGCATGTTTTTATTACACACGAATAAATAAGCGCGCACATAAGATGTGAAAATTACCTCTTTTGATACACATGCCCTGAAATCAGTTGTTGTGCAATTTTTCCTTTGATTTTGGGCAATTTCGTTCTCGTAATTCCTATTGGTAAATTATAGAGTTTAGATCATAAAAATATAATATACATATAATCAAAGAAGAAGAATTCAATAGATACTCACTCTCTTAAGTCTTCGACTCCATCTTGCGATTCGAAGACATAACGAGTTTCTTACTCCTATTATATATTTATGAGTTTCACCTCTTTAGGGTTCCCAAACGGTTAGTCGTCCTCAAACTCGTGAGGTTCCTCGATCACTCTTCCTCCATGAGTATTGAACCTCTTCACCTCTTATTGTGGCATATGTTCCCTAGTGTATAATGATGAATCCACAATTACATATTCTTTAGCAATTGACCCTCCAATATACCGTGTATTCTTTACATAATATTTGAAGGTTTTCATCAAGTGATCAAAAGGATACATCCAACAATACCTAATGGGACCACATAATAAATCTTCATCACATAAATGCACAAGCAGATGGATGTTGATATCGAAGAATGACGGAGGAAAATATTTCTTTAATACACAAACTGTCGTAACTAAATTTGAATTTTGCAGTTTTAATGTGCCTTTTGTTTACCATTTTTGTGCAAAGTAGGGAAAATACAAACTGAGATAATTTCCAGATGTAGATTTTTTTGTTCAGAGAAGAAAAGCCGAAATAATAGAGGGATTAATTAAATGATTACATATCAGTTTGAGACTTTCACTATTTTAAGTCATTTGTTTGGTAGCTTACTATCCAGATAAATTACCCATTAGAGTCTTCAAGTTGAACAACGTGTCTAAGAGGATTTTCTTCTCACTAGTAGTCAAAGTGAAAGTAGTCGGAGGGGTAGAAATTCATCCTGTTGTAGGATCATTTTTTAGCCATAGTTTTTACTTCATTTTCATATCCTGAGGATCTTGTCGGGCCCACTCTCTATCATTGGAATGAGATCCACCCATACATATTCCTATCAGATATTCTGTAACATTCTTCTCTGTGTGAATCACATCAATTACATAACTTACACAATTATCTTTCCAATATGGCAGATAAAAAAATATTGATCGCCTAGACCATGATTTTTCTTTTCTAGGGTCGTTAGGACCCCCTAGCTTTACGATTCAGGTTTACAAACTTGGGGTCTTTGACTATGTACTTATTCCCCGCAGTCATAACCGCCGCCTTCTCCTCGATTTACTAACTAGAAATTTGAGGTGGTGGCATCCTACGCTCGTGATGAACATGATAAAAATTAGACTTGTCATTCCTGAAAGGGTGACTCAATAGAAATCTACAATGACCCGTGTAATTCATCTTACCACTATATTGTACGCAACTGGCTTCAATTTCCTCCACACATATGGGACATCCATAATAACCATGAACATTACAACCGAACAAGGTCCCATAAGCAAGTAGGTAGTGGATTGCCCACATCACCATTGTTTTAAGTGTGAACTCTTCACCCTTGTAAGAGTCAAACACCGTCACGCCTTTATTCTAAAACTCTTTAAGTTCTTCGATTAAGGGGGATAAGAGTGTATCAATATCATCGCTTAGCCTTCAGCATGGGAATCAACAAAGATAACAATGTGAACTCCTTTCTTATGCATGGTGTCGGGGAGAGACTTAAAGGCCCCATGAGAACTGGCCAATAACTCTGACTAGTACTTAATTTATCAAAAGGGTTAAACCCATTGGTTGAGATTGCAAGATGAACGTTGTGCAATTCCTTTAAAAATTCATGGTGTTGTGCGTTTGAAATTTGCCAGATGAATCGAATGAGGCATCAGATTCCCTCCCACCTTGCATCAAACGTGCCATGTCATGGCCTCCGCTATCCACGGTACGGTAAAAAACCGTTTTCATCATAGTCTAAGTGGAAAAGAATTCAAAACCTTTTGTGGCATTTGCGAGAACTTTCAATATTTTGCAGCATTGTCCTTTCTATTCTCACAAACGACATATCTAGGCTCACCGCATATTTGATATTCATCCTTCTCTTCGTGCTCATTGTGGTACAATATACAGTCATAATTTCATGTATGAATAGATTTATACTTCAACCCCAAACCCTTAAATATCTTCTTTATGGTAGGATAATTGTCTAGTAACGTGTTCTCTTTTGGGAGAATTTCTTTAACCCACTTAAGAATTTTGGTTACACTATTCCTAGACAAACCAAATTGACTCTTCAAATTATGCAAATCAATCATTGCATATAATGCCAAGTGATCTTCATTATAATCTTTATACAACGGTCTAACCGCATCGACATTCAACCGTATATATTTTCGATCTCCTGGTAGGTCAGTATCAAATTGTTCATTATGCATATTATTTGTATCCATTGGTTGGTTATTTTGGTCGTGGTGGACTCCGTAAGCATCGTCAATTAGGTCGGTCAATGGACGATGTGTTGGTGAATCATTTACCACTTCCACTCATTGGTGTTTTGTTATGCGGTCGGTTATCCATAATTCTTCGGGAACATAAGGTACATGTTTTTCACCATGGTATCTTCTCACTTTTAAAATTCTTAAATCTATAGCTGATAAATTCTTGAACACCTTTAACATATCTATTAGTTATTTGGTCAGTCTCCCATATCCACTCTTTGTATTGTGGAAAATCTATTTAATAATCTTCAAATTGCAGTCGTGTGTTAACCTGATAAAATAAATATAGTGTCAACAACGCACTAATCAATCACAGTAAAGCACTAATATAGTGTCAACAATGCACCATTCAATTAAACTATGCAATAACTTAAATAGAAGAACACACCAATCAATGATACTACACAATCACTTAAACTCAAATTAAATAAATTTGTCTAGTGATATTCTTACAGCATAAAAAAATAATACTACATCTTCATCAAACGATAAAGTGGGCAAATGATAAAAGAGTTTAAATAATTTTTCAACCGATTGCCTTCTCCATTGTCGACTTGCATAGGAACATCTTTGAAACCGTCAAATGTTCTTTCAACCATGATCTGATACTCACCATCCTGCAAAGATCGACTATGTACTAAAGTTCCTACCTCAGTGGAGATGAGCATGCACACCCCAATGAAATTTTTAACGCTCAGGTCATTCAGATAATATTTTTCACCATAGTCACCGTGGGTTGTTGATGATGATCCATGACTTGTGACATGCTAAGGCGCTGAGAAGGGGAATGTTGAAGAAGGAAAGGACATCTGTGAGGGGAATGGAGAAGGAGGAAAATTTTTAGTAGGTAAAGGGAAACCAGGATACATTGGGGGCTGTAGGGGCATACGACTTGTTAAAAGGAACACAATTTGTGGAAGTTTCTCATTCATGCCTCCCAATTCATTTCGAAGCCCCATTGCATCCCCTTAGGTCCTAGAATGATGATCATCATTGGACGCGGGATGCTTATTAACAGAACAAAGCTTGTCAATGAGACGTGCGGTGTGTTTGAATTTTGTTTTTGGCATATGCGACGCCAAACCTCTTTTCCTTCCTTTTTGTCATTCCTCAATGTCCGTGTGAGGGCATCATTGTCAAGGTCGTCTAATGAGCTTGAAGCTGACTAACTACGCGTAGACTTTATTTATTCTAGAGTCTTATCCAAGTGAGGAGGGAATTTATTATCTTTGTCATGTCTTCCATGCACATACAAGTTGCAAAAATTCGGTATCTTTCCTTCATCTAGGTTGCCTTTTGTCCTACTCAACCACTCGTTCTTCAAATCTTCATAAGATTTCAAGCCAAGGCGGTGGACATCAGTTTTTTGGCCCCATTCTGCTTATTTTTTCCCTTTGCTGCAATTTTGAGTCCTTCGCCTCATTTTCTAGAAAATTATTCCATTGCTCGACTAGCATCTTAACATTCGAGTGGACTTGGTCTTTGAGCACTAAAATGTCAGAGGTCGATGCCCCCTTAGGGAAATGGTTCTCCCTAAGGTCTCTCCAATATGTTCAGAGTTGTTCATCAACCCGAGAAAAAAAAACTATTTTTTTGAGTTTATGGAAAATGAATACCGTTTATTGTGTTAATCATAGATGTCATCTTTAACATCTTGATCTATGAGGTTCCAATTATCAGATCCTCCCACTCCCACATTCATTTTTACTAAGGACAAACACTGGAATTTAAACTATTGGACGTGATTCTTATCCCTGTGGGATTATTTCCTAATAGAGAGAACCCAATGGGATTCTTCTCAACTGACCCGGTAGTTTCAGGATCATTGGGTGTGTTTGTAGGAGTAATGGGAGTACCTTGCCTACTGCAACTCGGATTAGTGGAGTGAACCATTGGTCGAGTTAAGAATTGCTTACCTATTAGTGATGGGAATTCTCCTTAGGGTGGTGTCCTCTCATCAGTTGGAGTGTTGTGTCCATTATCGCCTGACATTATCTTCAAAAATAATAAAAGTTCAATGTGTATCTATAATAAGTTCATAATTTCAAAGTTTAGTATGAAATTATAACCAACAAAATAAAATTTTTGACCATATATTATAATCTACCTTTTCATGGTAAGAATTTAATAAAAGTTCAATGTGTCTAATCTCCATCCAGTCGAGATTTATTTTTAAAAACCTAAGGTTTTTTGCATGTGGACAATTAGGAGGAAGCATATCTATAATAGACGGATAGATGTTAGCGACCTGAACTCCAAATCTCATCCTCTTCAGCCTATTGGCAAGATTTTTTTGACGTGTATATGTCGCGAGACATCACAGCCTTCGCCAATGCCCTTTGTACGACATTGTATCCATAATGGGTGAATTTTTTTTTCTCTATCAATGTAAGCAAGGTCAATGCTCTATCGGGATTATATATGCGAAATATATATTATACAGCTTCATCCCAACATTCTGGTTGGGAAAACAAAATACGATTGAACAAGTACTCTTGCTGGAGATGAACTCCACGGTTTACAAGGTAGTTAAATTGTTCGATCTTCCTATTCCCATATCAATAAACTGGACTATCCTCTTTATAAGGCACATTATTGAAAGAGGTACGATTGCGGTCCAATTAAAAACTTTCATACTGTTGTTGCCATTTATTAACATTGTGACTCATTTTTCTTAAGATAAATCAACAAGGGCATGAATATGATTCCTATAAATAATGGCTCTAATGAATCATTAACTAATTAAGTTAGTTTGATTTAGGTTTTGAATAATCACTATCTTTATCTTCAACCAGTATAATTTCAATTTATTAGTTATTAAGGATTTGTCGTGAAGCCCGTGCATGCTAGACCGTATGATTTGAAATCCAAACAACAACTCATCGTATAAGACACAAAATTGAACAGTATGATTTGTTCCATACTTATGTGGATAGATTGAAGACGATTATGGCTACTTTATTTCCATTCTAAGATTTCAAAATGACAAGACTTAGTATACACACACACACAGTATGTACATATATTATGTTAATAATTATCCCCAAAAAATAATAGCATATCAAACCACACACATATAAAATTCTAATAGAACAAATAGTTATATATACCTTCTTTTATATATTGTTTAAAAGAATTGTCCCTTGCACACACACAGTACACACATAATGCACACACATAAATACACACACACGTGCAATATATACAATGTGTATGTATACCTACTTTTGTATTCATTTTAATTTTTACCCAAATAATTATATATACCTACTTTTCTATTTTTTTTTAAATTGTCTCTTACACACGCACACACACACACATTACACACACAGAGTACGTAATACACACACATATATACAGTATACACATATATATATACACAATACACACACGCATACAGTATACGCACATACATACATCTATGCACACACATACATTCACACACTATACACATATACACAGACATATACATATATACATAGAAATACACATATGCACATAGAAATACACACATATATACAAATGTAAAAATACACGAATACAAAATATTAGGGTATATTAGGGTTTAAGTGTTACCTTTGAGATTGAGAGCGAGACTGAGTGAAAAAATTAAGCTTGAGAGAGAAATCTCCGAAGAGAGGGAAAGGGGTTTAAAGGTTTGGAAAATTTTGAGGTAAAATGAAAACTAGTCTAGTCTTTTAGTATAAAGACACTAGTCACGGCCCTGAGACGTGACCACATGCCGCTACCCCTTTGAAATTTAACATGTCAGGTTGAAAATAAGAGGCTGGTCACGACCCAAATCCATGACTCCTAAATTAGGATAGTCACATCGATAAGTCGTCATCACATGCCACGTGTATTTATAATTGTGGTCACGGACTAAGTTCGTGACCCCATCTGCGACAACACTTGGAGGTAACTTTGGCGCAAATTTAGCGCCATAATGGTCACACACATGTCACGGATATGGTTTGTGACCCACACCGGTCACAGTCCAAGTTTGTGACCATTTTCAAGAGGATTCCTGACCACATTTGGTCGTGGACTTGGTCATGCCAACATTGCATGTGGTCAATGCTTTAGGACGCGACCAACTGGTCAAAATCACGATCGTGACTCCCAGTCCATGACTATTCGTAGGATTTGATGTACTATATACTTGGGCTTAAAAACATTCCTCTAGAGAGAGAAACCTAAAATAGCCTCGTAATAGGCATGCACACCTTGCACAAGACCAATCTAACTCATAGGAACTAACCGCATTACCAAAAATTCCACAGTTTGAGAATATGACTAAAAATTGCAAATAACTAGGCTTAGTCTTAAGAACATGACACTAGAGGGGGAAACCCAAATTGTCCCAAAATGGACTCGTAAGGGGCAAACACCTCACAAGGAACCAATGTAACTCGTAGGAACAAAAAACATAGTCACGAGATGTCCGATTTGAGAATATGATTAGAATTTTCAAATAACAAGACTTGGGTTTAAAAACATGTCGCTAGAGGAGGAAAATCCAAAACAACCCCCAGAGGGGCTGGTAAAAGTAATGAACACCTCGCACGAGATCAATGTAATGTCACACCCTGTGTAATTTTAGCATCGGCCGCAACCAAAACTAAGTTGAGTATGAGTAAATCAAATACCATTCTTAGCATGAGACAAATATGAGACATAATAAAATCAATCCATAAGATAAATATTTGAATCAATACCAAATGATAATAACCAACTATACAATAAAAGATCCATCACATGCTAAAACTTTGAACAAATCATATCTCCAATAATGATTTAATTAAAACTGAATAATAATCAACTAATGAATAATCCAACTGAAATCTTCTAACAATTTTGGAATTGAATGGCCTAATAAAAACCCAAAAGAAGTCTGATTTGAAATAAGACTAAAAAGAAAGTCTAACTAAATAAAGGAATAAAATTAATAAACTCCAGATGCACCTCCAAACTATAAACTCTGATAATCCTATGCAGCTTCCCCAAAACTTATCCTGAAAAAAGTTAGTCAACGCACTAGGTCAAATCGCCGAGCATGAATATATACTACTCCCCTCAAATAGGGTCCGTGAATCCAGACAGTAGCATTATACGCAATAAATATTACAATAGAGTATTTTAATTACGAGTATAATTAAACCCGGGCAAGATAAATTACTAACCACCCACAAAGATTCTGATAAAGACACACCAATATCATTTTAATTATCCCACAATCCCAAATGTGTTTGTTGAAGACGTAGTGGCCAAGATATTAAAGCTTCATCAAATGTCGTGTGTATTGTGCCTCGTTTCTACATCATCAACATAGGTACATTGCTCCTAAGGTATGAATGCATTTTGAATATGTATATAGGAGCTTGGAACAATATTTATATGGGTGTACTTTATTTTAAACTGTTGTTTATTTTCAGAAAGTTTCATTTAAACTTTAAAACAAAGATTTTGGGCTAAAAATAGCAATTTTAGCTTTCTGGTTTTTCATTCGCTATTATCGTTCGAACGATAATGTCGTTCGAACGAGGTCTGCCAATGAGTTCCTCTATTGGACACTAAAATATCGTTTGAATTGTCATTCAAACGAGATGGTTGTTCGAACGAGAATTCCAACGAGATTTCTAACAAGTTCAACTTTTATACACTGGAACTTTGTTAGAAGGCTCATTCGAACGAGACTTTGTTTGAACGAAAATCTCATTCGAACGAGACTTGGCGGGAACAGTTATTCAGGTAGTTTTTGACAGTTTTCCCACTTTTCCCACTAGTTTACCCCACTATCTTTTTGCTGAATAATTAAGTGGGAGAACCAACTTTTTCCAATTAACTTTTTCATAATATTTCATCTCCCAGAGAGAGTTTGAGAGCAAAACTCCAAAAGGAAAATGTTTAAGTTTGAGTGTTCATTTTTCAAAGAAAAACCCTTAAAACACTTATGTTGTAAACCCATTGTTTGTATATCCAAGTTCCTCTCTATATATATACTTTGCTTGGAGTTTGGCACCGGTTTTATCTCTACTATTTGAAGAGAAGTTTGGGTTTGCTTCTAAATCCCACAAAGAAGAAGATTGTTTGCGTTGCCATACCCACTTGGAGAAAGTCTCCTTATTTGGGTGGCGGTTACTGAAAAAGTCCGATCGGTGGATTCCGAGACCGCGGTGGAGATCCGTGGTTATTCGCTAGGAAGAGGTGGATACAAGAAAAAGCGTCGGGGCTTGGACGGATTCAAGTCGAGTGTTGTAAGTCTTACTATCTTGTATTTGTAAAATCGTACTTAGTGGATTTGAGACTAGGGCCGTCAGAGGTTTTTTCCCGTTGTGGGTTTTTTCCCATACATCGCGGCGTAGTGATTCATTGTTTATTTTATCTTTTACAAAACTCACCTAAAACGCATGCTTAGGTAAAAAGATAAAATTGGTTTAATTCACTACTTAATAAATTTGGTGCTAAATAAATTTGGATAATGTTGATGTTAATTCAATTCAAGTCTTTACTTTGATTTGATAAAATTGGTTTGGCCTAATTTGGTAATATTGAAAATGTGACTTAGGCAAATTGTTAGGACTTGGGTTAAATTGGTTTAATTGAAAATTAACATAACTGTGTGTTTAATCTTATTTCACTTGGTTTAATTTGAATTTGAAAAGAAATTAAAATTGGTTGTTTGTTTAAGTTGAACCATCTTTCGCTTCTACATCTTCAAAGGAAATTACTTTTTGTAGTAAAGAATTCAAAAATTGGGGGCCTCGTGTTCCAACAAGTGGTATCAGAGCATTGATTAAGAAAAGCTCTACTTTTCAATGTCGTATCAAAGCCAAAAATAATAAATTATTTCGTTAAGATCCTTTAAATATTTTTGGCTAAAATGAAATTTTTCCCATTTTTAAAATTTCCTATTTTTGATGGTTCTAACTATGCGTATTGGAAAGCGTGAATGAAATCTACAGTAAAATCTATCGACGAGAGAGTTTGGATGTCTGTTGTTAAGGGGTGGTCTCCACCTACACATTTAGTAGATAATGAGCGTGTTCCCAAACCTTTCGATAGATGGAGTGAAAATGAATTTAAACTTTCAAATTTTAATTCCCGTGGTTTAATTGTCTTGTTTAGTGCGGTCACACCGGATGAATTCCATCGCATTATGAAGTGTGAAATCGCAAAAGAAGCTTGGGATATTTTACCACTCACTCATGAAGGTACAAGTGTCATAAAAGCTTCGAAACTCCAAAACCTCACCACTCAATTTGAAACCATCAAAATGAATGAAAAATACCTGACAAACGAGTAGTAAAGAAAATTTTATGGTCCCTTCCTAATAAATTTATTCCAAAAGTGATCGTGTTAAATTCTTTACCAACTCTAGCCTATACGAAATTATAAGAGCTCATAGGTGATTTACAAACCTATGAACTAGACATGTTTCCCTCTAAAACTGAAAAGAAAATAGATAAGGGCGTTGCTTTGAAAGCCCGAAATGAGGAAAAACAAGTAGTAGAGAGTGAAAGTGATAGTGACTCGGAAAATATGGCAATGTTTGCTACAAAGTTTCAAAAATTTCTTAAATTTAACAAAGATAAATTTAAAATTGATTTTAAGAAATTTAAAAAATCTACGCATGACAAAGCCGAGAAGATCCCTAAAACTATTAATGAACACTTAAATAGTGATGAGTCAAATAGGTGTTTTGGTTGTGAACGGTATGGACATATGGCAAAAGAGTGTCCCACTAAACTAAGGAGAGAGGGTAAGAAACCAATTTCTTTTAATGCAACCCTTAATGATAGTGATAATGAAGAGGGACCCGATTCCCCCACTAAGCCCAACTTTATGGATTTTATGGCTAGTCATGTGACTGATAGTGAGAACTCATCTATTGATGAAATTTTAACACATGACACTTCCAAGGTAAAAGTTTATGATTCTCTTGTCTTTGATGGTAGTGAAAGTGGAGAAGAAAGAGAGGGTGAAAATGAAGAAGAGGTTGATGTGAGTGAACTTCAAATTTTTTTTCAAGAACTATAGGAAGAATCTATTAAATTAATAAAGACCTAATTTGAAGTTAGAAGAGAGTTTAAGAGAGCGTGTCAAGGTCGTTGATGATAGTGTGTTGGTTAAAGACCTTGGGACACGAGAGAGAGCTCTTCGTGAGAAGCTTGAATATATAGAAGGCGAGAGAGATAGCCTTAGAGGTTTAATGGAGTCAATGAAAAAGGCGCTTCTCGAGTTTGAAGATGAAAATGTTTTATTAGAGTCTAGCATTTTCGAATTAAAAAATAAATTAAAAGACTCTAGTAAAGTTAAATTTCATTTGGAGTGTCGTTCGGAGAAATTAGATAAAATATTAGGAACAGTCCAAATTAAAAATGACACTTGTAGTTTAGGATTCGATACTTGTAATGAATTTACTCATAAATCAAAATCCAATGGTTTAGGAGAATCACCTAGGAAAGCTTTTAGAGGTCATTTCTTTGGTAAGTCTTTTTACCGAGTCTTTAAGTGCTCACACTGTGGTCGAAAAGGTCATCTTAGGAATTTTTGTTTTGATCTTAAATGAGTTCCTAGAAAATCCAAATGTAAGGCAACCAAGGTAGCCAAGATTCCTAAATCCCTAGATCGTCATTCATCATTAGTTTGGGTTAGGAGATCCGACTTGGTAGCTTTACAAGATAGGGTTTTTGATTCTCATTTACTATCACATGCTTCCTCACTTGCTAAATCTAAAAGGTTGAATGTGTTAGTTTTCTTTACATACTCTAGCTTTTTGTGCTTCATATTATATATCATTGCTAGGTGTATTCATGTTTAGTCATTTTTTAGTCTATGCTCCATGCTTAATCACATGCTAGAATTATGATTTTTGTTTATCTTTTGTATTATATTTAGTTTGTTTGCTTTAAATGAAAAATACAAAAAGATTTGTTGTTATCATTTGTGTTTTATTTGTTTAGTAATTTAAGATTAATTAAAAATACAAATGATTTTGTTTGTCGTTTGAGTAACTAGTTTTAGTTTTGGTTAAAAATTTCAAAAACTCAAAAAGATTTTCTTTTGTGTGTGTATTTTAGTTTGACAAACTCTATGTGGCATATACTTGCATTTGAATCCCATCTTTTACGCTCCCATGTGGCTAGAACTTTTGGTTTAGATTATCAATCCTTATTATGTTCTTTACAATGCTTACATGGAGTAGTTGGATCTTGTGTTGATTTAAATGGAACATATTTTTGTATGCCTCTATTCACACATGCACGAGCTCTTTTGAAATTTTATCGTCACATGTTATATTTGAGCTTTGTGAGGTGTTCTCCTACCAATCATGTCATCTAAATACTTGTGACCTAGGAGGACTAGTGAATGTCAAAATTCGTTGCACGTGAGATTTGTGAGAAATAAAAATATTATACATTAATGTGCACATGGAAGGGCTCCGAAAGGATTTATTATCCTTTGCGAATAGTAATCCACCGTTTGTTTGGACCTAAAAGAAATACATGGTCCAAAAGCCTAAAAATAGAATTATGGCACTAAAAAGAAAAATAATTGCCAAGGCCTATTTTTGTTTGATATATTCATTCAAATATATATGCATATTGAGGGATATTGGATGGTATATCAATGGTTTGCACAATGTCCGTTTATCCTAGTTGTACTTTCAATGTCATGACTCAATTGATTTTTAGAATCATCAAAAGTTTAGGCTTGTATGCATTGTGTATGTTTGTTCATTGAGTTCAATCTATATTGTCACATGAGGTTATATTCAAATGTGATGAAGTTTGCAATTATTCAGAACTCCGTGAACATGTTTTTAAGTTATTGCGTCTAAATTCAATTGTTGTTGGTTCACATCCCAACACTTTCATTTCCATATGATACATTTTTTCCATACGAGTGTGAAAAACTTATTTTATTTTGTGTCATTTGTGTATTTATATCTATATATACGTGCATGAGCATTATTTGGTATATTTAGTCTATGTATATATATATATATATATATATATATATATATATATATATATATATATATATATATATATATATGATATTTTTCTATCTTTTCCTTTCTTTCTAGTCCATCTATGCTTTAATTCATAATTGGTATCCATCTTGGTGCATTCTTTGTTGATATCACAAGCTTAATACTTTATGTATCATATTGGTATCATTTTCTTGCATCTTAGTCGGTATCGGTTATTATTTATTGGATTCGTTATGATTTTATTACCCATATGCTTTCATGGTCTTATCATCCTTATGCATCATGTTTAAATTAGTTTTATCCTTTGCCTATTCCTGAACAAAAAGGGTGAGAATGATAGGGGGATAAACGGTATCTAATCCTATTATAATCGTATCTTAGTTTAGAGAGATTTATCTTAGGGGGAGACGTCTTTTTAAGTAGGTCATTTGTTTGATAAAGGGGATATTTAATTTAGGGGGAGTAAGTATGTTAATTGCATTTAATATCTTGATATTCCCTATGCGTTTGATAGTTTGCTTAAGTGTGCAGGAATATTTATAAGCGACAACTTTCACCGGTAAAGATTTTGATCCTTGGGTCTTGTGTCATGTATTGGGTGGGATGTTTTCTGTCTAGTAGAGCTTCATGGCCCTTTAGGATTTTTTTGTTGGTTTTTGTCCCGGAATAGATAAAGGGAGAGGTTTGTAAGGGCACAATTCTCCGATTGAGTCTTAATGTAGTTTTGGATCTATTCTGGACAAAAACGTTTGAGTCATAGGATAGTTTTAAATTGTATCCATTCAAGCCTATGACGTGTTTGTTGAAGATGTAGTGGCTAAGATATTAAAGCTTCATTAAAAGTCTTGTGTATTGTGCCTCGTTTCTACGTCATCAACATAGTTCCACTGCTCCTAAGGTATGAATGCATTTTGAATATATATATATATATATATATGAATGCATTTTGAATATATATATATACATATACGAGCTTGGAACAATATTTATATGGGTGTACTTTATTTTAAACTGTTGTTTATTTTCCGAATGTTTCATTAAAACTTTAAAACAAAGTTTATGGGATAAAAATAACAATTTCAACTTTCTGGTTTTTCGTGTGCTATTATCGTTCGAATGAGTTTTTCATTCGAACGATAATGTCGTTCAAACGAGGTCTGCCAACGAGTTCCTCTATTGGCCATTGGAATATAGTTCGAATTGTCGTTCGAGTGAGATGGCTATTCGAATGGGAATTCCAATGAGATTTATAACGAGTTCAACTTTTATACACTAGAACTTTTCTAGAAGGATCGTTCGAATGAGACTTCGTTCGAACGAAAATCTCTTTGCTGAATAATTAAGTTAATTGGAAAAATCTCTTTGGTAGGAACAGTTATTTGGGAAGTTTTTGACAGTTTTCCCACTAGTTTACCCCACTATCTTTTTGCTGAATAATTAAGTGCGGGAACCAAATTTTTCCAATTAACTTTTTCATAATATTCCATCTCCCAGAGAGAGTTTGAGAGAAAAATTCCAAATGGAAAAAGTTCAAGTTTGAGTGTTCATTTTTCAAAGAAAAATCTTTAAAACACTTTTGTTTTACATCCATTGTTTGTATATCCAAGTTCCTCTCTATATATATACTTTCTTGGAGTTTGGCACCGGTTTTATCTCTACTGTTTGAAGAGAAGTTTGGGTTTGCTTCTAAATCCCACAAAGAAGAAGACTGTTTGCGTTGTCATACCCACTTGGAGACAGGCTCCTTATTCGGGTGGCGGTTACTGAAAAAGTCCGATCAGTGGATTCCGAGATCACGGTGGAGATCCGTGGTTATTGGCTAGGAAGAGGTGGATACAAGCAGAAGCGTCGGGGCTTGGATGGAGTCAAGTCGAGTGTTGTAAGTCTTATTGTCTTTTATTTGTAAAACCGTACTTAGTGGATTTGAGGCTAGGGTCGTCCGAGGTTTTTTCCCGTTGTTGGTTTTTTACCATACATCGCGGTGTAGTGATTCATTGTTTATTTAATCTTTCGCAAAACTCACCTAGAATGCATGATTAGGTATAAAGATAAAATTGGTTTAATTCACTACTTAATCAATTTGATGCTAAATAAATTTGGGTAATGCTGATGTTAATTAAATTCAAGTCTTTACCTTAATTTGATAAAATTGGTTTGGCCTAATTTGGTAATATTGAAAATGTGACTTAGGCAAATTGTTAGGACTTTGGTTAAATTGTTTTAAGTGAAAATTAACATAAGTGTGTGTTTAATCTTGTTTCACTTGGTTTAATTTTAATTTTAAAATAAATTAAAATTGGTTGTCTGTTTAAGTTGAACCATCTTTCGCTTCCGCATCTTCAAAGGAAATTACTTTTTGTAGTAAAGAATTTAAAATTTGGGGGCCTCGTGTTCCAACAAGTGGTATCAGAGCATTGATTAAGAAAAGCTCTACTTTTCAGCCTACCCACTAGTCCCATACCTAGAAGGCATCTTAAAACATAGGGAGTGAAAAAATACCCAACAACGTGTCGTCACAATTGCAATTTAATAATACCAATAAGTCACACAAAAAAGCATAATTAATCAAAGTATAAAACTACGCTTAATAGTCCATTCAATTAAATCTTCATTTAATTATCACAACGTCATAAACACCCAATTAATCCCATTTAATTATTTTAAATTAAATACACCAAGATTTCATCATTAATACATCATATTTCCAATTTCATTATCTCTACAAAATTTACATGATTTATACGCCCCCAAAATTCATTTAATTCAAAACCAAGGTTTTTCTACATGCAACCTATACCAATAAAACGCAAAATCCACTCATCAATCCTACCTACCCAAGGGTTATGAATGTTATTCAGATTAAAAGATTTAATAAAAATAATCCAATATTTAGTGTTCACTTTTCCTAATTTAGTCACTACTTTCTTTTAAGAAAGACATGATTAAAGATTTGGGTAGTACTTAAAATGCATATAACAAAGGAAAGGAATAGAGTATTCATTCCTGATTGAAGATTGATTTGAAAATATGATTAGTAATCTGGATTCCTCTTGAAAAATTAGCAAAGAGTTATTCATTGACAAACTTGATTTAAACCCAATTAAGCCTTCAAAAATTGTGACAAGAACTTGATCATTTTGGAGGTTAATTATTAGAGGAGAGTGAAATCTTTTGGAAGAGCTCTCTGGTGAAAAACTTGGGAAAAAGTGATTATGAGAATTCCCCCCGCGATTTATTAAGGTTATATACTAATGAGGAATCCTAACCCAACTCAAACTCTACAGTTAAGAAGCTGATCTGCGCCAAAAACTGACAGGTCGATCGATCGAGCAGGTCTGGCAGCTGTTCCCCCACAAAAAAATACATAAGGCAAAAATAATTAACACCTTATAAAAACTCCATTTAAATCCGATTTCAATTCCTCTTAAAGTTCTATTCTTATAATATTAAAACTAACATATTTAACTAATAAAAATCATTAAATCCAAAAATTTATTTTTCTTAAATATTTCAATTCATTAATTAAATTAATTAATAAAAACACGATGTGTTACATGTAACTCTTAGGAACTGACTGCATAGTCACGAGATGACTGATCTGAGAATAAGAATAAAATTTGCAAATAACTTGACTTAGGCTTAAAGACATGTCTTTAGAGGATCAAAACCTAAAATAGTCCCTAAACGGCTCCATAAGAGGCACGAATACCTCGTATGGACTAATGTAACCCATAGGAACTAACCGCGTAGTCACGGTTCGCTCGGTTTGAGAATATGGTTAAAATTAATAAATATCTAAACTTAGGCTTAAAAACATGCAACTAGAGGGAAAAAAGCCCAAACAACCCCCAATCGGACCTACAAGGGGCACGTACACCTCTCATGGAACGAATATAACTCCTAGGAACTGACCGTGTAGTCATAGGACACTCGGTTCGCGAATATGACAATGATTTAGAAATAACTAGAGTTAGGTTTAGAAGCACACTACTAGAGAGGGAACACCCAAAACATCACCCAAAAGGTCTCATAAGGAGCACGAATACCTCACAAGAGACTAATGTTACTCATTGGAACTGACCGCGCAGTCATGGGATGCTCAGTTTAAGAATATGACTAAAATTTCCAAATAACTTGACTTATGCTTAAATATATGCCACTAGAGGGGAAAACCTAAAACATCCCCTAAACGAGCCCGTAAGGGGAATGGACACCTCGCTTGGGATCAATGTAATTCGTTGGAACTGATTGTGTAGTTATGATATGTCCAGTTTGATAATATGACACAAATTTTCAAATAATTAGACTTAGGCTAAAAAAACATATCGTTAGAGGGAAAAACCCCAAAACAACCCCCTCGCACGGGCCAAATGTAACTCATAGGAACTGATCGCGTAGCTACGTGATGCCCAATTTAAGAATATAATTTTTTTTTAAATAACTAGGCTTAGCCAAAAAAATATGCCTCTAGATGGGGGAAACCAAAAATGGCCCTTCAGTGGGCATGTAAGAGATATGAACACCTCGTACGGGATTAATGTAACTTATAGGAACTGACTACGTAGTAATAGGATGCTTGGTTTGAGAATATAACTAAATTTTCAAATATCAATACTTAGGCTTAGAAATATGCCGCTAAAGGGGGAAATCCAAAATCACCACTAAAGGACCCCGCGAGGAGAATAAACATCATGCACGGGACAAATGTTACTTGTAGGAATGGACTGCATACTCAAAGGATGCTCGATTTGAGAATATGACTAAAATTTACAAATAACTAGAATTAGGCTTAAAAATATGTCACTAGAGGGGAAAACATAACATAGTCCCCAAATGGCCCTGTTAGTGGCACAAACGCCTCGAACGAGACCAATGTATCTCGTAGGAACTGACCGCATAGTCACGGGATGCCCAATTTGAGAAAATGACTAAAATTTACAAATAATGAGAATTTGGCTTAAAAACATGCCGTTAGAGGGAAAAACCGAAAACACCCTCCAAACAACCCCGTAAGAGGCACGAATACCTCACATGGGTCTAATGTAACTTGGAACTGATCGCGTAATCACGAGATATCTAGTTTGAGAATATGACTAAAATTTGCAAATATCTAAACTTAGGATTAAAAAATTCGTTGAGGGGGAAACCGAAAAGAATCCCTAAACGGTCCCGTTATGGGCACGAACACCTCGCAAAGTGTGTCCATTTGGGTCGGATTTTGTCGACACATGCCCGGCCCAAAATTCATGATGAGGAGAGAAAGGGAAAAGGTCCTTGTCTCTATCTCTATCTATCTCCCTTTTTTCCCTATGTGTGTGGATGATTCCAGGATATGGAGCTCCTCGTTCGGCCACTTATGTAGGTGTCTTCGTGGCCTGCCTCAGATATAAAATTGACCATCGTCAAATGGGGGTAACACGAAAAGATGGAGTCGTCAACCAATTTTTCTAAAAATAGCCAAAAGAATGGTGCCACCTCAATAGAAGGACAATCAAGTTCATACTGATGCATACAAAATAAAGTGATATGAAGGTCCGAGAACTAATTTACCGGATGAGAAGGTGTTAGGTACACATTCTGCCCTTTAGGTCTCACATGGGCTTTATTAATCTTCTAATTGTTTCTCCGTGATGTGTGTGTACATGTATATAATATAAATAATGGGAGAATAGAATTATTCTAATAGCATCATGGAATGGACGGAGAGGACTCATCCGTAGGAGTGTACCTGAAAATAATAATAAACATATGATATAGGTGTTCGCTGAGTCACGATTCGCTATGAAAGAGTGAATGTGCATGTCGGGCGAAGTACAAATATGTACGAGTCCAAGACTCACAAAATAGATATAATAGAATATAAAAGACATAATATGAAAATAGAGGACTCTAATCTCAGAATTGGTCCAAATGGCATCAAAATTCACGTAGTTCAAAAATGGCACATGGGTGGGGTTCAACCCATAAATTCGAATGTAAGACTCCTCTTTGAGTGTTTTGGAATGAAAATGTGTGAAAGTGTGAGAAAATGGAAGTCTTACTTTTGGAATATATGAATGAACCCTCTTTTTATCTTTTTGGGCTTTTATGAAAATAAGTTGTGAGAAATACTAATGATAAAAATTAAGATTATTTGATGTGAGATAATGAAACAAAACTAAAATATATCACAAGTTGAGAACAAAGTGAATAATAACACTTAAATGAGTAAACTAGAAAATTGTGAGGAAATTGTTGAATTTAAAATGTATGTAGGTTGGTTTTTGTAGTGGTATGAAGGTAATATGATAGGGAGAGGTGGATGAATAAGTGTAATTAGAAACGTGAGGTGGGAATGCTAGAAAATGGACCTTTTCTTTAATAATGAGAAGGCTCTGATTTCGAGAATATGTTGCGTGATAGCTGAAAGGGACCTTCCTTTTAGAGTGTAAAAAGGATAGTTTTTCTCAATCAATGCTCTGATACCAATTTGTTGGAACACGAGGCCCCCAATTTTCAAAATCTTATAACAAAAAGTAATTTCCTTTTTGAAGATGCGGAAGCGAGATGATTCAATTAAACAAAATAACTAATTTTAATTTCTTTTCAAATTAAAATTAAGCCAAGTGAAATTAAAGTTAAACAATTAATACAATTTTCACTTAAACCAATTTAACCCAAGTCCTAGAAATTTGCCTAAGTCTTATTTTCAATATTACCAATTTAGGCCAAACCAATTTTATCAATTTAAGTGATGACTTGAATTAAATAAACATAAACATTACCCAAATTAATTTTGCACTAAATTACGTAAGAAGTGATTTAAACAAAATTTTATCTTTTTACCTAAGCATGCGTTCTAGGTGAATTCTGCGAAAGATAAAATAAACAATAAATCACTACACCGCGATGTACGAGGAAAAATCCACAACGGGAAACAACGTCGGATGACCCTAGCCTTAAGTCCACTAAGTACGAAAGTTACAATTACAACCAAGATGACTTACAACACTCTACTCGACTCTTTCAAGCCCCGACGCGTCTTCTTGTAACTACCTCTACTTAGCCAATAATTCCGGACTCCACCGGAACCTTGGAATCAACCAATGAGGAACTAGGAAGCAACAGTCAACCACACATAGTGTCTTTAGAAGTCTCGTTTGAATGACATGGTAATCTCGTTCGAAGGAGATACCAATGCGTTTCGAACGATGTTCTAGAAAATCAGAAAATAATAAAAATTCATTTTAAGTCAAAAACTATTTATGACAAGCTCTAATAAGTATTTTCTGAGTAAAATAAAGTCGATACAATAATTTATTAAGATTTTATAAATTACACCCAATTAACTATTGTTCTAAGATCCTATATATATATATATATATATATATATATATATATATATATATATATATATATATATATATATATATTAAAATGCAATCATACCTTAGGAGCAGTGGAACCATGTTGATGACGTAGAAACGTGGCACAATACACACGGCATTTGATGAAGCTTTAAGATCATAGCCGCTACATCTACAACTACCCAGTCATAGGCTTGAGTGGATATAATTAAAAACTATCCTATGAGATAAACATTTTTGTCCGGAATTGAGGCAAAACTACATTAAGACTCAATCAGAGAATTGTGTCCTTATAGAGTGAGCGTATAAGCCCATTATAGGCTTCTATGTATGGTTGGGGGTGTCGATCGACATGGTATCTGGCATGTTTATCATTAGAATGCATGCCTTGCTGGGCAAGGAAAGTACACCCTGCCGATAGGCGGGGGTCTGGGGTGCCCGTAGGTAGTCCGGAATGGATTTTTTCAAAAATGGGCATAAAATACAAACTTTAAGTCCTAATCATGCACATACAAGAATATTAGTAAGGGAATTCGGACCCCTTGAATAATCCATTGAGTCACTCCTGAGTCCAGGAGTTGACCGAAGTCAAACGGGGCTTATAAGGGCTCGATGGTCTTTAGAAGGGGTATTTAGAGAAAATGGGTCATTCATGTCAATCGCGAGGCCAATTCATGAAAGGCACAAACCGTTGGAAAAGTAATTTAGAGCCCTACAAGGTTTTTTTTAATGATATATATATATATATTTTTTAAATGAAGCTTTATAACAAAAGCTTCTTAGGTCGGAGAGTTTATCAGAGTTAAACGGGGCTCAGGAGCACCTGGTGGCTTCTAGATCAGTACTCGTATTAAAATGAACCATTCATGCAAATCATGAGGCTGATTCATGCATAAGATAGACCGTTGAAAAGGTCATTAAGAGCCTTTTAAGGTTTTATTGAGCTTCTCTTAGGTTGGAGAGTTAGATGAGTCAAACAGGGCCTCAGCGCATATGGTGACCTCCATATCTGTACTAGTAGATGGACCATTAAAAAGGAGATTCAGATCCATGAAAGGTTTCATTGATCTTCCCTGAGTTTAGAGGGTTTACCGGAGTTAAATGGGGCTCGAGAGTGACCAGTGGACTATAGATCAGTACTCAGAGTATTACCTAGGGTTTATGGTGAGTGGATGAGTGTTTGGAACCAAAGAAAGTTCTTATAGGGTACTAAGATGGGGTGTCTACAGATCCCCTTAATGGTAGATCTTGGAATAAGTGAAAGATATCGAAAGATAGACAACTCATCGATATTGATGTCAATTCTACGGACCTAGAGAACTGAGGTGAGCGATTCTAAGGGTTGAGATCAATTCTGTGGACCTAAAGATGTAATGACCAATTCAGCGATTCAATGGTAATTCTAGAGACCTAAACATGTTGCAATCGATTTAGTGGGTTGAGGTCAATTCTATGGACCTAAAGAGTTAGCGACTAATTCTACAAGTCGAGGTCAATTATGTGGGCCTAAAGATACCGTGATGAATTATGAGGGTTGTGGTCAATTTTGTGGAGCTAAAGATGTTACGATCGATTTAGCGGGTGGGTCGAGGTCAATTATAAGGACCTAAACATATAACGACCAATTTAGCGAGTTGTGGTTAATTTTGTAGACCTAAAGATATGATGATTGATTTTACGAGAGGTCAATTTTACAAACCTAAAGATGTAAATATCGATATAGCGGGTTGAGGTCAATTCTGTGGACCTAAAGTTGTAGTCACTGATTCAACGGGTCGAGGATAATTCTGCAGACCTAAAGATGCAAGGACCGATTTAGCAGGTCGAGGTCAATTCTGTGGACCTAAAGAATGGGGTGACCAATTTAGCGGGTCGATGTCAATTTTACGGACCTAAAGAGTGGGATGACAAATTAAACAGGTCAAAATCAATTCTGTGGAAAAGGGTTTTCCATAAATTGGGAAATGAAAATGATTATCCCCACACGAGGTTCATGAATAAGTGACTGTCTGATAATGAGCAAGGAACATGGAATAAGACCAATATAAACAAATTGACTCGATTAAGAAATCTTTCCTTACACATTAGGTATATTATGGAGAAGAAAAGAATGTAGAATTCGAACTTAAGAACTAAAATTTCAGCCAAAATGGTCACGATTTTAGGAATATTCCAAATTTCCAATGTGATAATTTTTGTGCATATGACAGAAAACGTAAACAACTATGGAACCGATTGGCCAACCAAATCCATATATAAAAGTTTCATAATAAAAGTGACAAAATAGAAAGCAATCTTAAACTTCTAAGGCATCTAAAATAAAACTTTGTCGATAAAAATAAGAACGTACTCCAGTAGAAGATAGTTAATCTATGCCTCATACGCTATTAAAGGAGCATAGTAGGTCACACGTGCACCTAGAACCCTTGCTCCCATCTGGTTTAGTCTCCGTCCATATAGTTATACACTCAAACACGTGATCCGTGTGTGTCACAAAAAGGGAAGGGAAACTATCCTCCTTTTCCTAGTCCATCTGGAGGAAAAAGAAATTAGCACAAATATGATAAGGTAGAGTATATGGATCAAGTTTTGAATATAAATGCAGTGGGTAGCATGATGTATTCCATGGTTTGTACTTGACTGGATATAGATCAAGAAGTGAGCGTTATAAGTAGGTATATGGAAAATCCAAACAAAAACATTAAAATAAACTGACCTAAAGATGAGATTGCCAATTATGCGGGTCGAGGTCAATTATGAGGACCTAAAGTTGAGATAATCATAGGGGCTATGGGTGTACACACGCAGGTGAGGCGATTGTTGGTCCATGAGTTTGTGTACATCTAGTAACGTAAAGAGAGGATTGTGCATAAGATTATAGAGTAAGAGGTGGAGGTTCGACCATCGGTGGCCCCGAGTACATGAGGCGAGTGAGAGAGATGATGGATGAGTTGAGGATAGAAATGATGGAGGGATAACCCTATATGCTATACATATATATGAAGGTGGGCTAAAATTATCTGGATTGCGTGACCAGCTGGTTGATGTCGTCGTGCATATATGACGTGGTGAATATGCCTCCACCTACTACTATTTAGGGGAGAAGTACTAGAATACCGGTGGAGGTGGCCCATATCAATGGAATAGGTGATAGTACGATGAGGAGGAGACTATCCTTATTCATATATCTACCCCCTCTATCATTTTTAGTCGAGTAGTGGGGAAGTTTTATCGATGCCCCACCACCCTTGTGCATAAGTGGACGGGTTTGCATGTATTTTTGATGATGCTCTTCGGACTGAGGTATATTCCTTTATTTCCCCTTATATATCTTGTTCCTGCTTTAATTTTCTCTTTACTGACTTACTTGATCTTTGTTGCTTTTTGTTCCTTTTTCTTGCATACTATCCGTGTGTTGACCATTTGCTTGGGGGGCATTAAGGACTTGATGGCGTCGATGTCAGCCTACATGAGGAAGTCAGCCATCGCCCGTCTGGTGTCATTGGCCCTATTTGAGAGTTATGGATCCTGAAGTAGAGGGTCTACTACTCGTGATAGGGACAGTATGTACACTACAAAGGCTGAGGGTTATTTTTTTGATGGTTTTGAGGGGCTGTTGTGCCCCAATGTATCTGTTTTTTTTTTCTTTTCTTTTTCTTTCTTTTGTACCTACAATGAAATGTAATATATATATATATATATATATATATATATATATATATATATAATGCATTTATTTTGGGTGTTATCTTGGTTTAATATCTTACTCTACATGTATTTTAGTTTACTGCTGAGGATCCTCGTTTTTGCGAAGATAGAGATGAAAATTAAAATGAGACTCGAAGTAAAAAGGAGAACATTTATTATTAAAAATTAAGTATAAAGAGAAAAGTAATAATTTTTCAAAAAAGAGATAATCCAGAGATTTGACCTTTTTTAAAAGAAAATTTTTATTTTGGAAATTGATACTATGTAAAAGAGGAAGTAAGGAATTTTCCTAAAGGGGTTGTTGATCGGCATACCCCGTAGCCTGCCTATCAACATAAAGGTCAAGTCCAAAGCACTTATTTGGCTTTGATTGCACTTTTTGCGTACTTTGTGTACTTTGCGGGATAGAGGAGCCAGTATTGCTTTGAATGGCTTACTTTTCTGGGGCTTTTAGTATAAAAAGGTGTTTGGAGGTATTTTTTACCATCTTCGATTTTCTCTCTTTTATAGCTTTCTTCTTATTTGCTAATGTCTCTTCCAGTGTCTGAGGCCTTTTTTTCCTTACCTCAAGGGTCTGTAGGCAATGTGCCTTTACAACATTGACTATGAAGCTTTTAGTGCACGTCAGGTCTCTTTATAGCATAACCATGCCATAGACTCGAATCTTCGAGAAGAAGCAGTACAGTTCTAGTACCCAGAAGACCGTGTTTTTTGGTTCATCTTAGCCGAGGTGTTCCCTACCTATGAAGAGTACTCTGTGATGATGGGCGTGAGCCCAATGCAACTATAACTATGCTTGATTTCTTTTGTTCTCCCCAAATGTTTTTGGTGGAGTTTCTTCATGTCCCCCCCTCGGTCACCTATTCATTGGTTCTTGGACGAAATATAGACCTCAAAGCAGTCACAAATTCGATGTGTCTATGGATTTTTCTAATAATGGATTTACTGGAGCTATGGCCCCGGTTTGACTGATAGGATTTTATTGGTGATAGGTGTCCTGACGACTGATCCTTAGGTATCCACAATATTTGCATATTTTTCTTACTACTATAGTCCTTCATCGAATGTATTAGCAGAGACTCTAAACGGCATGGATATCTGGAAGGAAGGTCGGGCTGACTTTTTACGGGGGTGCCCTGTCATGCTGTTCATTTAGCTTTTTGAGAGACTGCACCTGAAGGCCCCTCCTGATTACCCTTTTGTTAGGAGTTCCCAACTTATTTACTAGACCCTTCTTAACTTTTGTTCCTTCTATGGAGAATTAGGTTAACTAGCTTGTGGATCTTTGGTACTGATGTCTTCACTGGTTTGTTCTATGGTGGGTGGACTTGAAGTTAGAAGAATATTAGTATGTGGGGTTATATAGTCTTCTCCATACTTTCGTTTACTTTCCTTGAAGACTTCTACGCCGATTAGGACGGGAGAAGGTTGTGCCACCTCGTATAACTATTTTTTTCCAGTTGAGGACTTAATCAAATCCTTGAGGATTATCGGGGATCCATGGCAGCATCACTGGCCATCGATCTATCTGCCATAATCCGTTGGAGGGACTGGGTTTGTATTCAGGGATTATTTGAAGTGGTTATGGAAATGGGTGGTTAGTAAGATTTTAGAGGAAGAGACTAATCAAAGTTAGCTTGTCGCTATTTTATCCATGGAGGAAGGTGTTGTTGTTTTGTGAAATCTTATCAGGGCATACCATTTCATGGAGAGCATCTGAAGAAACAATTAGGAATGGTTCACCAGGGGCCTTCTAGGATTAAGTAATGATGATAGGGTGGGCCATCTGATAGCTACGGATACGTTTTTGTGAACCTGGTTGTGTTTGTATTTTTTAGGAATTTGCATAAGTGTTTTGATAGTTTTTTGGTTTTTATTTTTAGATTTTATTTTGAACCTAGTTAATGGTAAGGACATGTAAGTTGAATGAACGTTGGAGGGTAGGGTTTGTTTGACTCCCGTCAATGATATTTCGTGTAATAATTATATTCCTTGACTGAAATAAAGGTAATTTTGACATATTTTGTTGTGTCTTTTTATGAATTTTTTATTTCAATTGTCTATACCAATCATTAAGGCATATACAATCCTTTTGTTCGTTCAAATGATGAGATGGACAACTGTTCTTAAGGGGAGAA
Organism: Sambucus nigra; assembly: GCA_949130495.1. NCBI lineage: Eukaryota > Viridiplantae > Streptophyta > Magnoliopsida > Dipsacales > Adoxaceae > Sambucus > Sambucus nigra. Next base: position 688,042,970 of record OX422209.1, read on the forward strand.
AATAATATCATTTTATGAAAGAGAAAGGGAGATGCCCATGTATGTTGAATGGGTTCCCTACGAACCTCTGTGGGTTTTGAAAATTTGTGAGCTTTATTTTGAAAAGAGTGTTCTGAGAAGATCAAGTCCTACGTAGTTCTGGGTAGAGGGAAACAAAGAGATTTTTTTCAAAAAGTAGGGGGTGAGAAGAGTCGTAGCTCACTGAGATTTTGGATCGAGGGTAGAACTTCTTGAGAGGATCCAGATTGAATGTATGTGCCATTTCTTCTCCATCAAGATCTATGAGCATAGCCGCGCCGCCTTATAGGATTTTCTTCACAATGCAGGGCAACTACAATTAGGTTTAAACTTCCCTTTGTCTACAATTTCTTCGAGGGCAAGGTCTCCTTTTTGGATACTGCGGTCCTTGATTTTCCTGTTGAATGTTCTCACGATTCAGTAATAATATCCTTGTATGTGGTATATAATTTTTAGTTTCTTCTCATCTAGGAGTGAGAGTCCATCATGATAGCTCTGACGCCAATCTTCCTTATTAACTATACTTTCAAGCATGACATAGAGAGAAGGCACTTCTAGTTCGATGGGGAGAACCGCCTCCATGACATATACTAGAGAATAAGGGGTGGCCCCAATGGCTATCCTAATAGAGATTCGATAGTTCTAGTGGGCATATGGGATCCGGTGGGCCCAATTTCTTTAACTTTCACTCATCTTGCTAATGATAGTTTTGAGGCTCTTGGTAGTGGCTTAAATAGTTTCTTTACTTTGGGGCAATAGGGAGAAGACTTATGTCTCTGGATTCTATATGCATCGACTAATTATGTGACCTTGGCTTCAAAATGGATTCCTTTATTTGATACCAACTCACAGGGAATCCCGTAATGACATATGATATTCTTTATGATAAACTTGTCCACTTTCTTTGCATTTAGTACCGTGTATGACTAGGCTTTGGACCATTTTGTGAAGTAGTCAATATCGATAAGGATGAATTCATGGACATTTGAAGCTTTGGGGGTGGCTTTCCCTATGATGTATATGCCTTAGGTAAATAAGGGAAAAGGAAAGTTCATATTGTACAGCTCTTGGGGAGGCAAGCTCTTCTAGGTGGGCATGAAGTGTAGGAGCTTCTCGTCTTTGATTTTCGATTTCTTAATAATTTCTTCGACAATGAGGGAAGAGTACCCATAGACATGTATGTGTTTGATTCCTCTCTTAAGGGATATTTTGAGCCCTATGGAACACGTCTCGTATTTTGTCATGTTGTTGGTGCGAGGCAAATTTGGCTTAGTGGTAATGGGGGTGTAAGAGTCATTGAGTTCAATCAGGAATATCCCAGCGCCATATCCTTCCTGGTTGGTAACTCCATCGAAGAACATCTTCCATCAGAGGTCCTCTTGAGAGGTGCAGAGGACGTCGTCATTTGGAAATTCGAAGGCCCAGAATTCGATTCCTTCCATAAGATAATCGATAAGGTAGTCAGAGATGGCCTTCCCCTTCATGGATTTTTGTGTGATGTACCCAACGTCGAACTAAGCTAGAAATATCAACCAATGGCCAATTCAGCCTCACAAAGCGAGTTTCTCTAGAAGGAATTTTATGGGATCCATTTGGGATAGTATTCCATTGGGAAATGCGAGCATGTAGTGTCAGAGTTTCTGTGCGACACACGTTTTTTTTCAAGGCAATGTAGTTGACTTCATTCCCATCTAGCTTCCAACTAGCGTAGTAGATGCCTCTTTACTTGGAGTATTCCTAAATGTATTGGTCCAGTAAAGCCCTTATTTCAGTATTGGTGATGGTGAAGTATAGGATGAGGGGGAGACATAGCTGCGGAGGCTTGAACAATTGAGGCCAAGTGAGGTATCTCTTGATGTGGTCAAAGGTTTCTCGACACGCCTCATTCCAAACTCTAGTTGAGTCCTTTCAGAGAATTTTGAAAATGGGTTCATAGATAGCGTCAGTTGGCTGATGAACCGACTGATGTCTTGCATCTTACCTAAGAATCCTCATACGTCCTTCTCCACCAGGGGTGGTGGCATCTCTAGTATGACTATTAGTTTTGCGAGATCTTCTTCAATTCCTTTCTCACTAACCATTAATACAAGGAATTTCCCTTTAGTGATGCCTAAGACTCACTTCTGTGGGTTAAGTCACATCTAGTACTGTAGCAGTCATTCGAATAATTTTTTCAGGGCGGGTACTTGACCTTCCCGAGTCTTGGAATTGCTGAGAGGGGTGTTCACGATCCGATCCGATTCGGTTTTGAGGTATATTTGGGCCCGAACCGCATTAATCGGTCCTAGAAAATTAAGGACCGAGCTCGGATCAAAATAATTGGTCTCGGTCCTATTCGATTTTTAGGTGGTTCGAGTTCAGTCTCGGTCCTATTTGGTCCGTTATAAAACAAAGATAATGTAAATTTTATATTAGATAATTCAAACGTAGTATAAGTGAAGATGGAGAAAAATGGGGGACTAGGTTTACAAACCAGTTTCATTATAGTTAGTTATAGAATTTAATTTAAATTTAGGTACAAAAACATACTAAAGGAAGCTACAGAGAAGAAATAGGTCATATGAAATTGAATAGAAAATACACCTAACCAAATTTTACAAAATCATTTCTTGTTGCAAATAGTGATCTTAATTTAAACAAAGAGAATGTTCTCTCAAGGAAGATAGGTACGCCCACAATGACAACAACAATGTTGTCAAACTGGTGATCATAAAAAAATAAGATCAATATTCTGTATAATCACCATGGGTTAGATAAATATTTTTCAATGGGTTTAGTTTAAGTCATCGATATATGAACTGGAATCTAAATCTATTAATATATGAATTGGATCAATAGTCTTTTAAAAGCTAAAGGAACTATAACAACTAGAAAATAATATACCTTAGGTTATGATGTCTGAATATTATCCTCCATTCTTTATATTTTTTTGGTTGGGTTTTTTAGAGAGATGAGAGATTTAAAGGAGGTGAGTTTGAAGAGTTAGGGTTTAGAGAGAGATAGAGTGTGTGATTTTTTTTGCGTAGGTGTGTGAGTTTAGTGGTGTGTGTGCGTGTGATACCTCGCAGGTCTTTGATTTTAATTATATTTTTAGCTAAGTAAAGAGACTTACAGTATGTATGTTAACATATATAATTTTTTTAATTTTATAAATGGGGTCCAGTCCGATCTAAACCCGTATTTTTAGACCCAAGATTGAGACCAGGCCGATTTATTTGGTCCCTCGTAATTTTGGATCGCATTGAGACCGCATTCATAAAAACCCGCAAATAGAGGTTCAGTTTGGTTCGATTCATTCGGTCCATTCGAGTTCATGCACACCTCTACCTATTGATCATTTCTTTAACATAGACCTCGACTTATCTATGGATGAGGTCATGCGGTATGGTTTTGAAATTCCTCTGTTAGTTAGCTCTGACATTTTATTGTTCAAATGGAATGGCGATGTAATAGAAGTTACCCATGGGGTGATGATGGAAGTTTTCTCTAGGTGGTCAGGGTGCATCTTAATCTAGTTGTAGAAGGAAATCCGTCGACCAATAACTTGAAATCATGACTGGACGTATTATCCACGATTATTTCAATATTGGGAAAAGGGTAATCATTCTTTGGGGATACTTTTTTCTTGTCCCGATAGTCGATGCACATGAGGACTTTTCCTCTTAATTTCAGCTAGGGAACGATATTTACAAGCTATGTAGGGTATACCACTACACGAATGATACCCACATTCAGCTTTTTGACTACCTATTCTTTGACCTTAAGGGACAATTCTATTTGGAGCTTCCTCAATTTCTGCTTGATAGGTTTTCTTTTTGGGAATGTGGGGATCTCGTGCTGAGCTATCTCAGGATAAATATCGAGCATGTCATCATATGATCATGCGAAGTTGTCCACGAACTCTTTAAGAAGCTCTTTCAACTGCGCACGCTCATGCTCGCTTAGGGTGGACCCTATTCTAATCTTGTACATATGTCTACTATAATTGAAATTAATAAATACAGTCTTATCATAATTAGTTTGAATGCGGTTATGTTTTTTTATTATTTTCCTTACTGAGATCGGTTAAGAATTGTTTATACACAAAATCACCATCACCAAAAGTTTGATTAGAATCAATGCAATTAATGTAAGGCACAATAAGACACTCAAAATCTTTGTTTATTTCATTACCAGGGAATAAAACATTGAGATTCTCATCAAAAGAGGCCTCGTTTATATTTATATCAGATATGGGAGAAACAGTGATAATTTATAGGATTTGTTGAATGGGGTGAACAACAGGGTTTGGGTGGGCTTGCACAGGAACGATCGAAATGGTATGGAAGTTAAAGAGAGGTTCCTCAGTAGTTGTAATGTTGGCATACATGCCTGATGGCACAACTTCTTAGGGAATCATGCATAGACTCACCCCTAGTGTCTGTGGGTCAAATTACTCCTCAGTGTTAGTACCCTCAGAGTTTTTAGTGATTTCCATGGCCTTGTTAGTCAGAGACTTTACTTTGTGCTTCCATTCGTCGCCCCATGTGTTGTCATCTTAGAAGAATATTTCCATTATCGACTTCAACTTTTTACATGTGGGGTGATACAAAGGTTCGAATAATCCACAAAAGGGGAAGTATTCACCTTCGGATTCGTCGCTTAATCTTTCAAAAGTGTCCACCCCAGTCGATGGAGACAATGTCCTGCTATCAAAAGTCATCGATGCATTTAAAAACCTCCAAGGTTTCATCAAATAGGTCTCCCCACCAACTAGAGGGTTTTATGTGAAATTTTGGAGGTGCTGGGTATTTTAATAGACACAATTGGGGTAGAAGGGTCAAATTCGGGGTTATCAGCCTTGGTACTGCATAGAGCTCGGATGGCCATCAAGTCTGGTTAAACATTTAGTGATTGGTCTGAATTATCCATGAACAACTTGCGGAGGCAGATCTCAGATTCTATTGAAGGAGCACAAGAAGCAGTGGAGTTTCAGAGTGGTTTGATAGAAGACCGAAGCTAATAAGTAGTGATGCCTACATGGGTGTGCGATCGACCTAAGAGGGAAAAATGATTTTGGTTTATTTTTAAGGAAAAATGGTGTATTTTTGGTATTTTGAAAAAGGGGAAAATATGTTTTTGATATTTTTGTTTTTGAAAAGAGGGAATGTAAATTATTGATGAGTTGTGTGAGATATCGATTTGAATAAATTCACAAATTCCAATAATTAATTTATTTAATTAGAGTCAATTTTAAACACAATAAAATCAGCACCCTAAACATGAAACTACGTGTGTGTGTGTGTGTCAAACAGATAAACACAAATATGTTAACTCACAGATTTCAGGAAAAATCACCAAAGGGCAAAACCTCTTATTTCACTATGAATTAAATCGCTATTTACAATCACAATGAAATCTGGAATATGCTTACCTCAGCTAACCTACATAGGCATGTAATCTAGAGTCATTAATGGATTCCACGCAGAAAACCCACATGAACCGTAGTCCAATCTTCAACAAAAATCCACACACAATGAACCTCAATAACCTCAGTCCTCAGGTGTAGAGACGCATTCCACTACTATGAAATATACAAAAGTTTTGTTCTTGGGTTCCAAAATAATTCACACAAACTATTGGGATCTTGTGAATTGAAAATAAAAGGGATTAATGCCCTAAAAGAGAAGACAAATGTTTTTGCAGTTGCAGTTTTCGTAAAACAGTAACCAAGGGTCTTCTGAACAAAAACGAAGTTGGAAAAGCCTTTTTATAGAAAATATAAGGTGGCGCGTCGCTTGAATGAAACAAGGATCTCGCTTGAACGAGGGTATGCATCGCTCGAAAGAGCTTCGTGCGACATGTCTATGTCGCTTGAATGACAACCACTGTCACTCAAATGATCCAACGCAAAAATAAAAACAATTATATTTCTAAAAATTTACCTTAGGGCTTAGAAAAATATTTTTGACGAAAAACTTAAAAACTCTGCTCCAACACATAGAAAATATTTGATACAAAATATCCCAACACTCTAAGTGAATTATTAAGGACTTAAAACACAACCTTACCAAAGTTAAACTTGTGAAGGCTTGAATGTTTAAGAACTTGATATTCGAACTAGACTTGATGCATACGTGATCCTGAACATTATTCGACATTTTGTAGCGGTATACGACATACTTAATTGATAATGAACATTTATAAAATCATGTCCTTACAAGTCTCCCCCTATGTCTATGCAGGTAAAAAATAAAAAACTTCTGAATTATTAAAACATAATGCATATACAATTCTAATACCCTCCCATGAACCCAAAACTGAAAAGGTACTATACATGCAAGTCCAATTCTTTAAAATCTTCAACTTCAAATCTTTATACTTTTCTCATCAGGGTGTGCAAGATAATGATCTTCAATATTTGTACCTACACACATGAGTAAAGCAAATTCCTTCGTGACGCATTGAGTTTGAAATGATATAAGAATAAATCAATCAATCTAATCAAATCTCCCCAATAATGCAAAAAATCTCCCATAATTCATTCTCCCCCTTTTATTTGTCCGAAATAGACAAAGAAACGAATAAACAAAATAAACATAGAGTTGTCACAAAAAATATGCATATAAAATATGAATCAATCTACGCTCATGCAAAGAGGTAACTCAAAAGCTTCCATAACCTATTTTTGATTTTTCAAAATTATCATACAAAATCACAAACCATGAGTTTACACTAAGACAACCAAATAATGGTTACGGAATGAATGGGTGTGAACATACTCCATAGGCAAATCAATGCAATCAAACATAACATATGTGCACGATACATACGTGTACTCCTATGGAATGAATCTTGAAATCGTCCTTAGGTGTTTACAGTGTTGAATTTTAAATGACTCTGACTCAATCCATCAACATATCAAAGTCAAGAATGATTCCCACACCAATAACGTCTTAAATTATGAATTCTTTTTCAAGACGTTGTTAGGACGTTCAAACCCATTTTTCCTTTCTTTCCATCCAAACACCCTCATAAATAACAATCATTATATTTTTCTATTGAGGTGGCCCATTTTTATCATATTTATATTTTTATTTCCATTAAATTTTTTCGGGCTCTTTTCAAATGGTGACTTTCAAGATGAGTTAATTTTGAACTCTCGCAGCCCTTTTTAGTGATTCACTCATCATATTTTGATGAAATTAAATCCTCACGGTAAATGATTTTTACATGCACTACTTCCATTGTCAAGTTTTATCGCATATGGCTCATTTTAAAGACAAAATTGAGATGACAACACTCACACCAATATGTGATAAACAAGTAAAATAATCAAATAAATTTGTGCAAGTGTGCATTAAAGGAACTTATGAGTCAAACATGTAGGTAGTAACATATAATCACATCTCAATGAATCCAAACATTGTAAAGCACAAAGATGAAATGATGACACATATCAAAACACTATCAAATCGTCACGTGGATATGGAATGAAATTGTGACTCGGTCATCCTAAATGTCCATCCATATACGGTGCAAAAAATACAAAACTCTATTTGTCATTTTCAAGAAATTTTATCAAAATATTTTTTTTGTATTTTTCAAAAGAAAATATCTAATACAAAAATTATACACACTAGAAATAGGAAACAATATCATCATGCAAATAATCCTAGGCTATCAAACAAGTTTAAACCTCATACATTTACCTCAGCAAACCTACATAGACACGCAACCTAGAGTCAACAATGGATTCCACGCAGCAAATCCATACAAATTGCAATCCAATCTTCAGTAAAGATCCACACGCAACAAACCTCAACGATCTCAGTCTTTAGGTGTAGAGACGAACTCCACTAAGATGAAATATACCAAAGTTTTGTTCTTGGGTTCCAAAACAATTCACACAAACTACTGGGATCATGTGAATTGAAAACAAAAGGGGTTAAAGCCCTAAAAGAGAAGACAAACATTTTTGCAGTAGCAGTCTCTATAAAACAGTAACCTCAGGACTTCTGAACAAAAAAAAGTTAGAAAATCCTTTTTATAGAAAATTTAAGGCATCTCGTCGCTCGAACGAAACAAGTCTCTCGCTCGAACGAGGACGCACGTCGCTCGAACGAACTTCGCATGACATGGCTATGACGCTTGAACGACAACCACTGTCACTCAAACAAGCCAGCGAGAAAATAAAAACATTTTATATTTCTGAAAATTCTCCTTAGAAGTTTGAAAAATATTTTTGACGAAACCTTAAAAACTCCTCTCCAACACTTAGAAAATATTTGATGAAAAATATACAAACACTCTAAGTGAATTATTAACGACTTAAAACACAACCTTACCAAGTTTAATCTTACGAAATCTTGAATGTTGAAGAACTTGATATACGGATCCATCTTGATGCATATGTGATCTTGAACATTCTTCGATGTTGGTAGCAGTATACGACATACTTAATTGATAACGTACATTTATAAAATCATGTCTTTACAGGGAAAGAAAAGGAGAATCCTCAACATGATTATTATTATTATTAGGTTTCACTTGTATTATGTTTGCCTAAATGCAAGGAAAATTTCGGATAGAACTCAAGTTTGGGGAAAAAATAGGGTTTAAGATATAAAACATGGTTTGACTTGTTCCCGGGATCACAAACATTGTCCCATTTTGAAAAAAATGCGAAATAGCGGAAAAATTCGGGCCGTATAGGGACCCAAAATTTCAATAAAGTTTTGCGTAGTAACTGGAAATCTAATTATAAGTGTGTTAAGGCAGACGCTATTAAGAGGTTTATGCATTTTGTTAGTTAGTGGAAGGGTTCCCTCCCTTTGGCACGACCTCCATGATATATCTTTTTCCTATAAGGGCAATCATTCATCGGTACGTGTAAGGAAGCCATTTGATATACCTGAATGCATGTGAATTGTATCACGATATACTTCATGGGGATGGTATGTGTGAGAGAGAATTTGATATACTCGATGTCCGTGAATGATTTCCCAACTATATATCTACCATCGTGAGTTTGGTCAAACGGTACGATGCGGGAGAAACTGTTTGATATACGTCGAAGGTATAAGGCCAATGAAAGGTGGGAATCATATTGCCTAGGTGAATCGCGCCCCGCAGGATTGGAACCAATCACGAAGTGCCCCACTCCCACCCCCCAATACGGGATAATTTTTTGTCAATATTGCCTTGCTCAGGTGATGTGATGTGAAAAAATGCATGAGTTTTGATTAGTATCTTATGGAGATTTTTTGTATGCCAAGTACATGGAGCACTGCCACTATGATGGAGATTATACAAACAGCAAGAAATAATAAGGATGATCATGGAAAGTAAAACTGGGAAGTATATACATGGAGAATGGGAACTATATAAAGCATGGTGATAAAGTGTGAAGCATGTGAGTATAAAAGTGAGTGAGAAGTGTAAGGTGGGAGAGTGACATGGAACTAGTGTGAGTGAAAAAGCATGGGAATATATACAAGTGAAGGTGCGTGCTAGTGAGACTAAGCATGTATTATATACAAGTGGTGTGTGAGATGTGTAAGTGAGAATGAGGATATATATACATGAGAAAAAATGAGGGTCTGTGTTAGTGAAGCTAAACATGGATAATCTATAAGTGGTGTGTGGAGAACGTAAGTAAAGGTTAGACTATATACATATGCAAGTGTGCGAAGTGGGCATGGTAAATATATACAAGTTGGTGTAACGTGAAATATGGTGAGCATGTACAAGTGAGTGAAGAGTGACATATACATTAGGAACGATAATGGTGGAGATAATCATGAGATAAATATACAAAAAGTAAGCAGATGAGTGAGGAGAACATACAAGTGGAGGCATATGTACGCATTCATAAAAGAAGGAGAGTTAAGAAGTAATACCCATGTGAAAATATTGTCTAGTCCTCTAGAAAGTCCAAAGAAGAGTCACGACTGTGGCCATCCGGACCAAATTCCTTCGATGCGGGCCCAGCCCTAAAGTCGGGACGATGGGAGAAGGGGAAAGGGTCCCTCTCTCTCTCCCTTTTTGCCATGAGAGTGTGGGTGATTCGAGGATATGGAGGTTCTTTTTCCTCCACTCGTGTAGGCATCTTCATAGTCTTCCTCGAATATAAAATTTTTCATCGTCAAATTTTGGTAACACGAAGAGATGGAGTTGCTAGCCTATTTTTCTGAAAACAGGAAAAAGAATGTCGCCACTTTGAGAGAATGACAATCAAAATCATACTGATGCATACGAAACGAAGTGATTCGAAGGTTCGGGGACAAATTTATTGGATGGGAATGTTTTAGGCACCCATTCCTCCCTTTCAGTCTCTCATGTGCTATATTAATCTTCTCATTTTTTTCTCCATGATGTGTGTGTACATGTATATAATATAAATAACGAGAGAATGTATTTATCCGACTCACTTTATGGACAGGACAAAGCGGACTCATCCGCTGGAGTGTACCCCAAAATAATAATAAGAAACTTATGATATAGGTGTTCGTTGAGTCATGAATTGCTATGAAGGAGCGCATGTGCATGTCGGGCGAAGTATAAATATGTAGGAGTCCAAGACTCACAACATAGATATAAAAGAATGTAAAAGACATAAAATGTAAAGGGAGGACTCAAATCTTGGGATTATCCCAAGACGCCTACGTAGCTCTAGGGGCGTCAAAGTCCACGTAGTTTAAAAATAGCATAGGGGTGGGGTTCCACCCATAAATCGAATTGTATGACTCCTCTTTGAGTGTTTTGGAAGGAAAATATGTTCAAGTGTGAAAGTGTGAGAAAATGGAAGTCTTGCTTTTGGAATTAATGAATAAACCTATTTTTGTATTTTGGGGGGCTTTTATGAAAATAAGTTGTGTGAAATATTAATAAAAAAAATGAAGATTATTTGATGTGAGATAATGACAAAAAATTGAAAGATATCACAAGATGAGAACAAAGTGAATAATGACACTTAAATGAATAAACTAGAAAAGAGTGAGGAAATGACTTCCTTGTAGATCTTTGTTACTGAATTTATATTGTATGTAGGCTGGTTTTTGTAGTGGAATGAAGGTAATGTGATAGGGTGAGGTGGATGACTAAGTGTGGTAGGAAAGTGAGGTGGGGTAATGTTGGGAAATGGAATTTTTTGGTAATGAGAAGGATCTGATTATGAGAGAATGTTGGTTAACTGCTGAAAAGGACCTCCCTTCTGAAGTGAGGTCTTGAGCCCTTTATATAAGCCATTTTGGGTTGGTGGTGTCAATCGACATGGCCTCTGGCTTGCCTATCGGCATAGTGACTGCCTTGTTTGGCAAGGAAAGTACATCCCGTCGATAGGTAAGGAGTATAGGGTGCCTATAGTCAGTCCATAACGGACTTTTTTAACAAACCGAGCATAAAAGTCAAACCGTAAGTCCGAATCAAACACGTTCTGAGGCCGTTAGAAAGGGAATTCAAAGCATGTCTGATTACATGACTATATATGCTTATTATCACTATATATGAATATAGGATGATAAAGATGTGATAAAAAGGGAAAAAGTTGAAGTTGGAATTAAGTTGAAATTTCAGAATGTTTGAGGAAGTTATTCGTGATGAAAATCATGTTTAAACTATTTATTTTATGTCAAATGTTAAGTTGAACTTGATGAAGAAATGTTACGATGCATATAGGGGTTTTATGGGTGTAAATATCTTCATTCATAGACAAAATCATCTGTGTTGATGGGAAATTGGTTTAGTGCATTGGAAATACATTTAAACAACCCTTGGAATATGAAATTATAACGTTGAAAAAATTAGCATATCAATCACATAAAATGTTTCTACGTTTTATGAAGAAAGTTTAAGAAGTTTAAAGTCTAAGGGATTAAAGTGAAAATAGTAAAGTATCAGAGTCAAAATATGAAATATAATAATATTCATATATAAAATTACTAGGATACAAAATTCTAAAATTAAAGGTTATCAATTTGTAAGAATAAGTCTTGAAATGACAAAAATGTAGTTTTTAGGCAAAAAGTGTCATTTTATGAAAATTATGGATTTAGTAGTAATATTTTCCAACTTGAATATTTATTTTGGAAGGTTAGATCTAAATAAAATGATGTGAATACATAAAATGACGATGAAAGGTATAAGAGGTGCAAAGTAAATAAATTAGAAATATAAGTCTTGCCATGTTAAAATTGATATTTTAGTACAAAAAGTGTCATTTATGTAAGTTTGTCTTATGAGTAGAATTTTCAAACTAAAGGACTTTGGTTAAAAGAGTTGTATTTTATGTGGTGAAAACTCATATTTGTAAAGGAAAAGTCAAAATAAGCATTTTTGGTAAAATGTATGGAAGGCATTTACAAGTGTGTAAATAGTGAAAAGGGTAATAAAATGTGTAAATGGGTAGTTAAACTCAAATGTTAAATTTCACAAAAAAGAATAATTAGAGTCGTTTTTAAAAGAAGAAATATTGAGTCTAAGATAAAGTGAAAATAAACTTGTGTAAGATGTGAAACTTAGAATTAAAGTGTGTCGGGACTCATCTCGTCCTGGATATTTGGCCTCATCGTCCTGTAAAAAGGAAATCAAGGAAAACAGTTTAAAAGTGTATAAGAAAGAAAGAAAGGAAAATTTGTTACAAAGATGTATAGGTAAAAGGTACTTGGAGGTCACCAAGAAATTTAAGAAGGGACCGGATTCCTAGGGGGTGGATTAATTATTAGACCCTAAACAACTGACCAGTAGCATATTCTGACATGGTGGGAGTAAATGAAATGACATATAACACTTATGGATTAGTACCCCAGTTAATCAAGTGAAAATATGATTTTGAGTACGATGCACATTAATGTAAAGACATGTTTATGAAATAATTTGGAAGATGTAAAATTATGCTAATAGTTCAATTAATGGAATACGAGCAGTGTCAAAATAAAGATTAAGTGTGAGTGGGCTTATCTCCCGGGTTAGATGGTCAAAACATCAATTACATTTCATGTTGCATTTTGCCTGAGAACATTTAATAAAATTAAAATATACTTTATATATATATATATATATATATATATTCTTTGTACACATTAATCCTCTAGTATTGCTCCTACTGGACGCAAGCTCATACGCCATCATTCGTAAAAAAACCCGGCTACTTCAAGGAAAGTTAAAGACAATGAAATCGTGAGATGTAAGGAAAGATTTTCACGCCACTCGATATCCATTTACTATTTAATTTAAATTTGTAACTTGAATGGAACTTTTGATTATGTCATTTGGAACTATTTGGAAGTATTTTAAATTTGGTTCGTAGTAAGATAGGATGATGCGAACTTTCTTTAAGTTTTAATTTACTCCATGATATTGGAAAACTTTTTTATTTCAAGTGTTATTAAAAACTTCATGAGATTGACATCATTTCATTAATTAGTAGTAATGGATTTTAGAAAAAAATGCAAAAGCAAGATTTTACTTTAAAAGAAGGGTTTTCTTAAAGAAACCAAAATATATAAGGTATTCCACAGTTGACACCCAAATTCGAGGCATCACAACTTGGTATCAGAGCATAGGATACATGTGTGTCAGAGAGTATGCTCAAATTTTATTTTTTATACTTACCTATATTTTATCATATTCTAAACTACCATCCCCTCTTTAGAATGACTCCACGTAGAAATGGTGGGCATATTAGAGGAAACACTGAGGAGTTACATCAAATGAATCAGGTTGTCAAACATATAGCTTATTCACTCTCTCAACAACACTAAGGCAATGGTACCATAACAAGGATTAGTTGGGCTGCCAATAAACTGAAGGAGTTTTGGAAACTCAACCCCCATACGTTTAGCGGTACTATAGTACCTAAAAAGGCTCATAAGTGGCCACCACACATCACTCGTATCTTTGAATTTCTTGAAGTGTCACCTGTTTATCAGGTCCATGTGGCTACATTTCAATTTATGAACCGGGACCAAAAATTGTGGACATATTATCATGCCAGTTTCAATGGGGCATTCCTTTAGGAAGATTTCATTGAGGCATTTTTGGACCGTTACTTTCCAGAATCCTACTGCGATAGAAAGAGGGACGAGTTCCAGAACTTGTTCCATGGGAAGATATCTATTGGTGAATATGAGGTGAGGTTTGAAGCTCTATCAGATTATCACAAGTATGCAGAGAGTGATGAGAAAGAAAAGACTCTATTGTTCAAAAAGGGCCTTAATCCATCCAAACAAAGTCTTATAGTTGGACAAGACATTAGTGGGTTCAAGGATATCATCAACAAATCCATCAGGTTATAAATGAATTTCGAGGATGCTAAACTAATCAAATAAAAGAGAAGAGGGTCTGAGTGTGGACTAAGAAGTGCTGGAAAAAAAATAAAGATAGTGGACCCAGTGGGTTCTTTGCAAAACTAAAAGTGACAATTGGCAATGGTTCCTCCTAGAATCAGAGTGTGGGGTTAGCGTATCCAGACAAAGGGTATTTAATATGTAGAGAACCTAATCGCTGGAAGACAAAATGTCCCTAAAAATTCAAAGGTTATCAACCCAATGATTAGGGTTCCAGTTTTAATCCAGTGAGGAACTCAAGTTTTTGTACGCCCACCCAGCATCCACATCAATCTAGTAGATTCGAGTGGGGTAGGTATAATAATAATGGTTCTCATCCCAACTAAGGTTATGATGGATAGGGGAAGTCGAAATATAGGGGGTCTGAGAACTATTTTATTTAGGTGCATCATTTTCATTCATATCCAGTTCTTTAGCTTAGAGTTTGGGTCTTAAGGTTGATTACTTTTATCCTCTATTTTGGGGGGACTTTTGGTTAGCGGATGTATTTTTCTAAACCATGTTTGTCAAAATTTCATTATCATAGCAGGGGAGTATGTTCTTGATTATAACTTAATTATCATGGACATGGAAGGTTTCGAGGTAATCCTTGGGATGGACTAGCTATGTTATTTCAATGCCATAATAGAATGTCATCGGTATAGTTTTTCAGTATTATTGCCAAATGGGTCCAACAATAGATTTAATAGTGAGAAATTTATGGACCATCTTTGAAAATACAATAACACTAAGGAACAATGGAATTACTTCAAATGGCTTTTGAGCCTTGTGGCACGGAATGCCCCTGACCGTATAATATTGGATTACCTAATTGTGCAGGAATTTTAGTAGTGTTCTCGAAAGATCTTCCAGGGATACCATTGTTGAGAGAGATCGACTTTGTGATAGAAATATCTTCAGATATCTCATCCATTTTTATTTTTCCACGACGTTTATCTCCAGTTGAACTGAATGAGCTAAAGGCTCGATTACAAGATTTATTATCCAAGGGATTCATTAGACCGAGTGTCTAACCTTGGGAGAACTAGTTCTTTTTTACAAGAACAAGGATAATCCACTTAAACTCTCCATTAAATGGATATAGTTGAATAGGATCATAATTAAGAATAAATATCATATACCCATTGATTATTTGTTCGACCAGTTACGAGGCGCTGGTAAGTTTTAAAAGATAAACCTTCGATATGGTTAGAACTAAGGACATTTAAAGCAAAACATTCATGATGATATATGAGCATTATGAGTTCTTGGTTATTCCATTCGGGTTAAGGAGTTCCCCCGCAAATTTTATGAACCTGATGAATCAGATTTATTGCTTGTGCCTAAATCGGTTTATTGTAGTGTTTGATGGAAGAAATCTTAATTTACTTAGCATCAGAAGTGGACCGCGAGGAGCATATACACATAACTTTGAAAGTACTTTGGGAAAATCAATTATATGTAATGTTTAGTAAATGCATGTTCTGGATGGGCGAGATAAAATATCTTGGCCATGTCATTTTGAGACAGGGAATTTATGTAGATCCGATTGAAGTTGAATCAGTACTAAATTGGGAGCAACCAAAGATGGTCATTGAAATAGGAAGTTTCTTAGTAATATCCATGTATTACCATCATTTCAGATATGGATTCTCTTAAATTACTACACATCTCACTAGATAACAAAGATGGAGGTTCACTTTGAGTGGTAAAATGAGTGCGAGTCATCATTTTAGAGTTGAAAGTATGACTGACTACAACACTGGTACTTATCCTCCCAAAATAAGGAAAGGGGATTATACTCTGATGCATTAGGTAAAGGTGTAGGAGAATTATTGATGCAAGGGAAGAACTTAGTAGATTAACGTCAAGTATGTTAAAAGTTCATAAGAAGAACTACCCAACTCATTACCTTCATCTTAGAATAGTTGCCTATTCTCTCCAGATTTAGAGATATTTCCCATATAGGAAACGATTTAATAGGTAATCAGCTACAAAATCCTCCAACATTTTTTCACTAAAAAAGATTTGAATCTCAGGTAGAGATGATAGATAGAGCCCATAGAATATTATTTCCTTGGTCTCCATTACCACCAAGGTATGGCCAATGTTGTAGCCGATACCTTAAGTAGGAAACCATGAATATCTTTGGTGGAAATGAGATTTTACCATCATAATATGACACAAGACCTTAAGGTTCATAATTTAGGGTTAAGTGGGGAGATCATCATGCCTACATCTATGGAATGGTAGCAAGACCTATCATACAATAAAAGGTTCTTGATGCACAAGCATGCGATGATGATTTGATATACTTTCAAAATTAAATTTTGGAAGGATAACCAAATGAGGACTTATCAATCAATAAGGATAACGGAATTAGGTTCCTAATAAGGTTAGTGATTCTAAGTACTGTGGATCTTAAGGAAGAAGTAATGGAAGAAGTACACCGATCTCATTCCCATTTCTGCATTCACCCTGACAGTTCAAAAATGTATATGGATTGATGCAAAGACTAATGGTAGTAAGGAATGAAAAAGGACGTCTCATTTTTATGGTAAGTTTCATCACTTGTCATAAAGTAAAGGTAGAACACCAAAAGATAACATGGTTGTTACAACAACTATCGGTAGCACAGTGGAAGTGAGAGCACATAACGATGGATTTCGTCACTGATTTACCTAGTACTCAGGCAAGGCATGATGCGGTATGGTTTATGGTTGATCGATTCTCCAAGTCAGCACATTTTCTACCTATTAAGGTCACGAATAATGTTTCTAGGCTTTCCAGACTCTACATACGATAATTTATAAGGTTTCACAATGAACCCTTATCCATTGTTCCGGATATAGATCCTATATTTGTGTCCAAATTTTGGAATAAACTTCATCAGGAGATGGGAACACATTTAAACCTCAGCATAACCAATCATCCATAGTTTGATGGGTAATCCGATAGGACAACTAGGATACTCGAAGATATGTTATGGCATTGCACTATAGACTTCCAGGGGAGTTGCGTAGGTAATCCACCATTAACAGAGTTTGCCTTCTATAATAATTACTATAAGGGTATTGAGATGACACCATTTTAAGCCTCATATGGAAGGAATTTCCTTTCACTAGTTTACTGGGTGGAGGTTGGTGAGAAGCACATCTCTCGGTCTGAAATGATAGAGGAAACGACTGAGAAAATTGAAGTCATACGAGTTAGGCTTAAGACTGCTTATAGCCATCAGAAGAACTACATTGACACTCGTTGCTTCGACTTAGAGTTTATTGTGGGTGATCATGTGTTTCTAAGGATCAAAGCTAGAGATGGAGTTACACAGTTTGGAATAAAGGGGAAGTTAGAACCAAGGTAAACAGGACCCTTTGAGATCTTAGAGAGAATCCGTCCAGTGTCATATCATTTAGCACTACCACCATACTTTTCTCAAGTGCACAATATTTTTCGTGTATCAATGTTAAGAAAGTATATTCCAGATTCATCACACACTATCAATTGGAGTCATTTAAACCTCCAGAATGATATCTCTTATGAGACAATGCCAATCCAAATAGTACACCACGAGAAGAAGATGTTTCGCAAAGAGACGATTCCCATTCTTAAGGTTGTTTGGGATAACAATGGCATTGAGGGAGCGATTTAGGAATTAAAATCAATGATGCAAAGATCACATCCAAAATTGTTTACTTATAAATGTTTAATTTTTTTATTTCAGGGATGAAAATTCCCCGGGTGGGAAGGTTGTAACGTCGAATTTTTTTGTAAATTAATAAACATTAAAAATTAATTTAATTATAATAATCTTGTAAATAAAATTAAGAATAAAAATACAAAAACGATGCAAACTGTGCATGCGCATTAAGTTACGCGTTTTAACTCTAACTTTTGTAAAGTAATATTAGAGTCAAAATTTTGGAAAAAATTGCATTACGTGAAATTTTTATGGTTATAAAATTAAGTTAAAATAAACTCAAAACAAAAATAATAATTATTGGTGTGAACGAACAATTCCAAACAAAATTAGGAAAAATTTTTACGTGTTAAGGGCGAATCAATTTGGCCTGTTAATCGGATCGATTTGGCACATGCTTGATTGGCTTCTTTTCATCTGTCAAACGCTTTTCATGATTAATGGGGCAAGGGAATGAAAAATCATCCAATTATTGGCCTTGTTATCCATCTTCCTATCCTTATTAGATTTAGTGGAGTCATTGTTGATTTTTTTTTTTTTTTTTTTGGGGGGGGGGGGGTCATTACGATAGAATTGGAGACTTGATAAACTGGAAGAATGGGTGATTTAGCTCATCAAATTCTGCAGAGTTTTGGGAAGACCCTAAACCAAGGTTTTTACCATTCTTCCTTATTCAAAATAATCTCCCAAAGTCCTTTATATTCCTTCTACCTATCAAGCTTCTAAGATAACCATTTCACCTTTCAATTATCTAGGTTTAAGAGGTTATTAAAGGTGTTTATTGAAGAAGAAAGCTTGCAAGAAGCTTGGAATTAGAAAGACTAATTGGGATTTATTTCTACCTATTTTTCAAAGGATATATATCTTAAAGAGGTAGGGGTTTCACACTATTTTCAAATTTAAAACCAAGAATGCTATTTATATGTATACATATGTAGGATTTACATGATCATTTATGCTTATTATCACTATATATGAATATAGGTCGATGAAAGATGTGATAAAAATGGTTAAAATTGAAGTTATAATAAAGTTAAAATTTCATAATATTTGAGTAAGTTATTCCTTATGAAAATAAAGTTTAAACTATTTATTTCATGTCAAATGTTAAGTTGAACTTGATGAAAAAATGTTAGGGTGCATATATGGATTTTATGTATGTAAATCCATTCATTCATGGAAACAATACATTTAAATAAGCCTTGAAATATGAAATAATAATGTTAAAAAATCAGCATATTAATCACATAAAATGATGTTATGTTATCTAAAGAAATTTTAAGAAGTTTAAAGTTTGAGCGACTAAAGTGAAAACTGTAAAGTATTGGGGTTAAATAAGAAATATAATGATATTTATACATAAAATGACAAGGATATAAATTCTAAAATTCAAGGTTATTAATTTGTTAAGAATAAGTTTTAAAGTGATAAAAGTGTAATTTTTAGGCAAAAAGTGTCATTTTATGAAAAGTATGGATTTAGTAGTAATATTTGCAAACTTGAATATTTTTTGGAAAGTTAATTCAAATTGAAATAATTTGAATACATAAAATGATAATAAAAAGTAAAGTAAGCATAAGGTTAATACATTTAAATATAAGTCTAATGATAAAATGGATATTTTGGTACAAAAAGTGACATTTAAAAGTTGGACTTATGAGTAAATTTTTCAAACTAAAGGACTTTAGTTAAAAGAGTTGTATTTTATGTTTGTAAAATAAAAGTGAAAATAAGAACTTTTAATAAAATGTATAAAACACATGTTTACATGTGTGCATAAATAGCGAAGAGCTTGTAAATGGGTAGTTATACTCTGTAAGAACAATTTTTCTAACATTATTTATAGCATAGTTTTAGGCTAGTTTGACGTATCTCGTTACAAATCATTACGCGTCATCAACACGAACCGAACTCAAGCATCTTGGAAGACATCCCGACATCCCGTAAAGGTATAAAACAATTTAGAGCTTGAATTAATTAACAAAATTAATGTCTAGAATGTTTATTTTTTTTTATCAAAAATGAACAGGGCATTTATTTTCGAAAAAGAAAAAAAATATTTTATTTTTTGTCTCATTCAAACGAGACTGAAAGTCGTTTGATAGGTCGTTTCTTTTATGTTTTTAAATGAGGCTAACTGTTTTGGTTTTTGTTAAGTCATTAGAAGCGAAGGAAACTCTCGTTCGAATGAGATCTATATCTCGTTAGAACGACTACGTCGCCTCAAAATTTGTGAAGAGCATATAAATACCTGTTTTGTGTTCAAAACATTTAATACTTTTGGCAGATATATTTCTGCATATTTTTTGCGAAAGTTCTCATGTTTTAATGATCTAAAGCACTTATTAATTCACAACAAAATGTCCTTGAATATTGTTCTTGTGAATTCGTTTAAACCCTAGAAAGTTTAGTATCTTTTCATAAACCTTGTGGAGAGGATATTCATGGATGACTTGTGATACCTGCGGGGACTCACTATTGAAGATGAAGACTAAGGTTGATGGAGGACTATAGTCTTGTGATTATTGTGAGGATCCTAGTCATTGTTCATTAGAGATTTACGAAGAATAGTGAATTATACTTGTGGCTGGTATCAAGTAATCTGTAAGTTGACTACCTTGTAGATTTTTAAGTGAATAAAAGGTTTTACCCGAAAGGTTTTTTTCCTGAAACTTGTCCTTAGTTGATTGCTTGTTTAATTTATTTTTTTTACCATAGTAATGCATGTTTAGGGTAATAAGATAAAATATACTTAAAATTGGATTCCTTATTTATAAATGATATAAGAGAACTCATTATTTCGACCATACAAAATCAAATCTTAAATTTCACAAGAATAACTAGAGTCATTTTCAATAAAAGAAATACTGAGTCAAAGGTAATGTAAAAATAAACTTATATAAAATTTGAAGCATAAAATTAAAGTGTGTTGGGACTCATCTCGTCCCGAGTATTTTGCCTCATCGGCCAGCAAAAAGGAAATAAAGGAAAAAGTTTTAAAAGTGATTAAAAAAGAAAGAAAGGATAGACGGTTGCAAATATGTAACAAGTAAAATCTATTCATGAGTAACCAAGAAATTTTGGAAGGGCCCTGACCTCATCCCTAGGATGAGGCTTAATGCTTAGACCCCAAAGAACTGATCAGTAGCATATTACGGCATAAAAGGAGTCGATGAAAGGCCGTATAACACACACGGATGGGTACCCCAATTAATCAACTCAAAATATGATTTTGAGGAAAATGCTCATTAATGTAAAATTAACTTTATGAAATAACTTGAAAGATGTGAAATTACGTTAATGGTTAAATTAACGGGATACGAGTAGTATTGAAATAAAGATTAAGTGTGAATGGGATTATCTCATGGGTTACATGGTCAATACATCAATTGCATTTCATCCTAGATTTTGCATGAGGACATTTAATGAAATTAAGAAGGATTTCATAACATCTACCCCACCATTTTTCTGACTGGGCGCACACTCATACCCCACCATTTTCCAAATTGCCCCAGGTATTTCATGGAACGATAAAGGCAATGAAACTGTGAGAGGCAAGGAAGGATTTACACGCTAGTAGGTTCTGTGTACTCTTTACTTTAAATATGTAACTTCAATGAAACTTTTGATTACCCATTTGGAAGTATTTCAAATTTGGTTTGTAATAAGACAGGATGATGTGAACTTTCTTGAAACTGTTATTTACACCATGATATTGGAATTTTTTTTATTTCAAGTGTTCTTAAAAACTTCTTAAACTAGACATCATTTCATTAATTAAAACTAATGGGTTTTACGATAAAAGTATAGAAGTAAGATTCTACTTTAAAACAAAGGTTTACTTAAAGAAACCAAAGTATTAAAGATGTTTCACAACTCACCCCCAAAATTGTGGTGTCACAAGGATTGGTTTAGAAGAATGAGTGTGATTTCCTCTAATATATGGTCGGCGAGAAAAGGCCTAGTCTCTCCCAACCCTACCTAGCTCCCATGAGTTATTATTTAGGATGGTCAACTTCCAAATCATCATCATCCTGACTTTTATTAGGCTGAGGTTGCTTTGCTTTGATAGAGGTGAAGAAGCAACTTCGTGTTGCTTCTTAATCACCCGTAACTTTAACAATCCCTAAATCGTTCACAAATTTGAGTGTCTAATGAAGAGAAAATGGTACTTCTCTCATAGTATGGAGAAATCCCCTCCAATTGATGGGTTGTAGGGCCAATCTGGTTGGATAACATGAAATTTAATCTCACGATTGATAGGGAGGACCTTGACAAATACATTATTTTACCCAATGGCATCTCCACGTTATCATTAAAACCAATCGAAGCTCTCACCTTTGTGTCCAAGTCTTGGATGTTGTACCTAATATTTTATAACAAGTTAACATATATGATATATGAGGATCTCCGCTCATCGACTAGTATTCTATTTACTTTAAAATTCTCCACCATTAAAATTCTCTACCCCGATGGTAAGGACCATGGCATCCTTATGGGGTAAATTAACACCAACCACATTATTATTAGTGAACAAGATTAATTGATCAAGATCATTTTCCTTTCATTCTCTCTTGGTGAGGAACGGAACCTAGAATGCATCATGTACACTGTCTATAATCCGATGCATATTTTTACTTATGAATTAGGAAGGATTAATATAAACACGTATGGATAGAATCACTCTTAATGGTGGGAGATCATCATCATCATTATTTTATAATGCATTGACTCGTAATGAGGATTTCTTCTTGTCAGCATCAATTTGTTTTTGAAGTGGCTGACCTGGATGAGATCCAGGTGTCACTTGAATATTTTGCAGTTTTATCGTATGACCATGATCCTAATAGTAAGTAAACATGAGATTAATGTCCCCATCATTTGGGTCACTAGACATCTTGGTTGACTCCCTATCATTTGGGTCGCTAGCCATAATTCTTCCATCTAAGCGTGATTAGGGAGTCTACCTCCTTCGCTTTTTTACAGCTAGTGATTAATTGAGTTGTAAATTGTCCACCTAATTTCTAAAAGGAGGATATCGATCTAGAGGTTATTTTCTCAAACCACCTAAGACTAACTGATAATACCCAATTTAGTATCAACAAGTAAACTTATATGAGCTCAATCCAGAATAGATTTTGAGGTGGAACAATGGTGTTTAAACAAGTGTATAATTGTAGAAGGAGATGAGGAGAAGATAAACAAACACTAGAAAATAAGTGGTTCAGCCATTGGCCTACTACACTGTGTAGGTGAGTGTGAAATTCACTATGAAAATAGGCACTAATTGCCTAAGTTATACAATTATTGCTAGTTTCTCTCTCTACCATAACAGAAGAAAAACTTGGTCTAGGGTTTGTATATATCAATCATTTCTTCTAGGGAAGAAGATGGGTTTAGATAGTGCTTGGGGTTCACAATGTACCCCAATCATGGAATGTGCACGTCTTTCATGGAGTCACAAATAGGATCTCAACAACTGTCCTTTAGAATGTATAACTAATGATGATGCAAATATTCCCCCACGAGCAGATGTGAGTATGCAATAGGTCCCTGTGGGTTACATTAGTTGCGTGCGAGGTGTTCGTACCTCTCACGGGGTTGTTTCGTGGATGTTTAACATTTTCACCATTTAACGACATGTTTTTAAGCCTAAGACTTATAGTTTTCAAATTTTCATCGTGCTCTCAAACCGGGTGTCTCGTGAGTATGCAGTCAATTCGTGCGGGTTACATTAGTCCTGTTCGAGGTGTTCGTGCCTCCCACTGGGCCATTTGTGGTTGTTTTTATTTTTCACCCTTTGACAACATGTTTTAGGCCAAAGAGTAACAGTTTAAAATTTTTATTATGCTCTCAAACCGATAGTCCTGTGAGTACACAGTCAGTTCCTACGAGTTACATTGGTCCCTTGCGAGGTGTTCATATCTCTCAAGCGGCTTATTGTGGTTGTTTTATGTTTTCATACTATCACGGCATATTTTTAAGCCCAAGTCTAATAGTTTACAAAATTTCATCATGCTCTCAAATCGAGAGTTTCATGAGTAAGTCGTCGGTTCCTGCAGGTTACAATGGTTGCGTCCGAGGTGATCGTGCCTCTCATTTGACAACATGTTTTTAAGCCTAACTCTAACAGTTCAAAACTTTTCATTGTTCTCTTAAACCGGGAGTCTCGTGAGTATGTGATCTATTCATGTGGGTTACATTGGTCCCGTATATGGTGGTTGTACCTCTTAGGGGGCATTTTGTGGCTTTTTTACATTTTCACTCTTTCACGGTATGTTTTTATGCCTAAGTCTAACAATTTGTAAATTTTCATACTGCTCTCAAATCGGGTGTCTCAAGAGTACGCAATAGGTTCCTGTGGGTTACATTGGTTGTGTGTGAGGTGTTCGTACCTCTCACGGGGCCGTTTTGTGGATGTTTCACGTTTTCACCACTTAACATCATGTTTTTAAGCCTAAGACTTATAGTTTGCAAATTTTCATCGTGCTCTCAAACCGGGTGTCTCGTGAGTATGCGGTAGGTTCGTGCGGGTTACATTAGTCCCGTTCGAGGTGTTCGTGCCTCCCACCAGGCCGTTTAGTGATTGTTTTACATTTTCACCATTTGACAACAAGTTTTAGGCCAAAGTCTAATAGTTTGCAAATTTTCATTGTTCTATCAAACCGAGAGTCCCGTGAGTACACGGTCGGCTACTGCGAGTTATATTGGTACCCTGCGAGGTGTTCATGTCTCTCAAGTGGCGTTTTATGGCTGTTTTATGTTTTCACACTATCATGGCATATTTTTAAGCCTAAGTCTAATAGGTTACAAAATTTCATCATGCTCTCAAATCGAGAGTTTCATAAGTACGTTTCGATTCTTGCAGGTTACATTGGTCACGTGTGAGGAGTTCGTGCCTCTCATGGGGCCATTTTGTGAATGTTTTATGATTTATTCCTTTGACAACATGTTTTTAAGCCTAAGTCTAACAGTTCATAAGTTTTTATTGTGCTTTCAAATTGGGAATCCCGTGAGTACGCGATCTATTCCTATGGGTGACATTGGTCCCGTACGTGGTGGTTGTACCTATCAGGGGGGGAATTTTGTGCCTTTTTGTACGTTTTCACTATTTGATGACATGTTTTTATGCCTAAGTCTAATAATTTGCAAATTTTTGCCCTGCTCTCAATTCGAGTGTCTCGTGAGTACGCGATAGGTTCCTATGGGTTACATTGGTTGCGTGTGAGGTGTTCATGCCACTCACAGGGAAATTTTGTGGATGTTTCATCTTTTCACCATTTAACGACATGTTTTTAAGCCTAAGTCTAACAGTTTGTAAATTTTCTTTATTTTCTCAAATCGGGAGTCCCGTGACTACACAGGTGGTTCTTACGGGTTACATTGGTCTCGTACGAGGTGTCCATTCTGCTCATGGGGCAATTTTGTGGTTATTTTACATTTTCACCCTTTGATGGTATATTTTAAAACTGTCTGAAAGTTTGTAAATTTTCATCATGCTCTTAAGTCGGGAGTCCCATGAGAATGTGATTGGTTCTTGCAGGTTATATTGGTCCTGTGCGAGGTGTTGATGTCTCTCATAGGGTCGTTTTGTGGACGTTTCACACATTGACGGCATATTTTTAAGCCTAAGTCTAATAGTTTGCAAATTTTCACGGTGCTATAAAACTGTGAGTATGTGATCAGTTCCTGCAGGTTACATAGGTACTGTGCGGGGTATTCGCGTCTCTCACGGTGCCATTTTATGTTTTCACCCTTTGACGCCATATTTTAAGCCTCGATCTAATAGTTTGCAAAAAAAATTCGTGCTCTCAAATCTCAAGTTTTATGAGTACGCGGTCGGTTCCTCTAGGCTAGATTCGTCAAGTGCGAGGAGTTCGTGCCTCTCACAGGGCCATTTTCTAGATGTTTTATGTCTTCACTCTTTGATGACATGTTTGAAGATAAAGCCTAATAGTTTGCAATTTTTCGTCGATCTCTCAAATCGGGTGTCCCGTGACTATGCGGTCAATTGCTACAGGCCACCTTGGTCCTATATGAGGTTTTCGTGCCTCTCACGGGGCCATTTTGGGTGTTTTTTAAATTTTCACCCATCAACGACATGTTTTTAAGACTAAGTCTAACAGTTTGTAAGTTTTCATCGTGCTCTTAAATTGGGAGTTCCATAAATATGCGGTCGATTCCTGCGGCTTACATTGGTCCCTTACATGGTGTTCGTGCCTCTTGTGGGGCTATTTTGTGGCTATTTTATGTTTCCACCCTTTCACGACATGTTTATAAGCCTATGTCTAACAATTTGTAAATTTTTATCGTGCCCTCAAATTAGGTGTCCCGTGAGTATGCAATCTATTCATGCGGGTTACATTGGTCGCGTGCGAGGTGTTCATGCCTCTCAAGGGGCCATTTTATGGATACTTTTTGTTTTCACTTTTTGACGAATTGTTTTTAAATCTAAGTCTAACAGTTTGCAAACTCTCCTCGTGATCTCAAATCGGGAGTCCTGTGAGTACGTGGTCGGTTCCTACGGGTTACAATTTTCCTGTACGAGGTGTTTGTGGCTCTCACGCGGCCATTTTGTGGATATTTTATATTTCCACCCTTTGACGGCATGTTTATAAGCCTAAGTCTAATAGTTTATAAATTTTTGTGGTGCTCTGAAATCGGGAGTCCCATGAGTACGCGATTTGTTCCTGCGAGTTAAATTGGTTCCATTAGAGGTGTTGGTGTCTCTCATGAGGCCGTTTGTGGCCATTTTATGTTTTCACCTATTGACGGCATGTTTGAAAGCCTAAGTCTAAAAGTTTGCAAATTTTTGTTGTTCTCATGAGAGTCCCGTGAGTACCCGATTGGTTATTGCGGGTTACATTATTCCCGTGCGAGGTGTTTGTGTCTCTTACAGGGCCGTTTTATGTTTTCACCCTTTGATGGAATGTTTTGAAGCGTAAGTCTAACAATTTGAAATTTTTTAAAATGATCTCAAATTGGGTATCCCATGAGTATTCGATAGGTTCCAATGGGTTACATTATTATCGTACGAGGTATTCATGCCTCTCACCTGACCATTTTATGGCGGTTTTACATTTTCACCCTTTGACGGGATATTTTTATGCCTAAGTCGAACAGTTTGCAAATTTTGTCGTGCTCTGAAATTGGGAGTCTGTTGAGTACGCAATCGGTTCCTACGGGTTACATTAATCCCATGCGAGTTATTCATGCCTCTCACAGGGCCATTTTATGGATGCTTTAAATTTTCACCCATTGATGGCAAGTTGTTAAGCCTAAGTCTAACAGTTTGCAAATTTTCATCGAGGTCTCAAATCGGGAGTCCTGGGAGTATGCAATCGGTACCTATAAGACTAATAGTTTTAAAATTTCCATTGTACTCTCAATATGGGTGTTGTGTGAGTACGCAGTCGGTTTTTACGGGTTCAACTAATCTCGTGCGAGGTGTTCTCGCCTCTCCCTGGGTCATTTTCTAACTGTTTTACATTTTCACCCTTTGACGAAATGTTCTTAAGCCTAAGTCTAACAGTTTGTATATTCTCATCATTGAGTCCCATGAGTACACATCAGTTCCTGCGGGTTACATTGATACCATGCCAGGTGTTCGTGCTTCTCAAGGGGCTACTTTTTGATTTTTTTTACGTGTTCATGCTTTGACGACATATTTTTAAGCCCAAGTCTAATAGTTTACAAATTTTTGTCACGCTCTCAAACCAGGAGTCCCGTGAGTATGCGATCAGTTCTTGTGGGTTACATTGGTCTCGTGAGAAGTGTTTGTGCCTCTCACGTGGCCATTTTGTGGCTGATTTAAGTTTTCACCCGTTAACGGCATGTTTTTATGCCTAACTCTGATAGTACGTAAATTTTTATCTTGTTTTGAAACCGAGTGTTCCGTGAGTACGCAGTCGGTTCCTACAGGTTAAATTGGTCTGGTACAAGGTCTTCATGCCTCACACGGGTCTATTTCATGGTTGTTTTATGTTTTAACCCTTTGATGTTATGTTTTTATGTCTAAGTCTAATAGTTTGTAAATTTCCGTCATTCTCTCAAATCGGGTGTCCCGTGAGTACGGGATAGGTTCTAGTGGGTTAAATTGGTTGCGTGCGAGGTATGCGTGCCTCTCACGGAGCCGTTTTGTTGATGTTTTACCTTTTCACCCTTTGACAACATGTTTTTAAGCCTAAGTCTAACTGTTTGCAAATTTTTGTCGTTCTTTCAAATTGGGAGTCCCGTGAGTATGCGGGTGGTTCTTGCGGGTTACATTGGTCCCTTGCAAGGTGTTCCTGCCTCTCATGAGACTCTTTTGTGGTTGTTTTATATTTTCACCCTTTGACGGTATATTTGTAAGCCTAAGTCTAACAATTTTCAAATTTTCATCGTGCTCTCAAACCGGGAGTAACGTGAATACGCGATCGGTTCCTGCATGTTACATTGGTCCCGTGTGAGGTGTTAGTGTCTCTCACAAGGATGTTTTACGTTTTCACCCATTGATAGTAAGTTTTCAAGCCCAAGTTTAACAGTTTGCAAAAATTTTCCTTGCTCTAAAATCGGGACTCCTATGAGTAAGTGATCGGTTCCTACTGGTTACATTGGTCTTGTGTGAGGTGTTCGTGACTTTCACGAGGCCGTTTTTTTATGTTTTTACCCTTTAACAACATGTTTTATGCCTCAATCTAATACTCTGAAAATTTTCATCGTACTCTCAAATCCAGAGTTTTCTGAGTAAACGGTCGGTTCCTGCAGATTACATTGGTCTCGTGCGAGGTGTTCATGCCTCTCATGGGGCCATTTTGTTGATGTTTTATTTTTTCACCATTTGATAACATGTTTTTAAGCCTAACTCAAACAATTTTTAAATTTTTTTCATGCTCTCAAAATGGGTGTCATGTGACTACGTGATCATTTCCTATGAGTTACATTGGTCTCGTATGAGGTGTTCGTGACTCTCATGGGGCCATTTTTGGCTCTTTTACATTTTCATCCTTTGGCGACATGTTTTTAAGCCTAAGTCTAATAGTTTGTAAATTTTTATCATGCCTTCAAATCGGGTGTCCCGTGAATACATGATCAGTTCCTGCGGGTTACATTGGTTGTGTGCGAGGTGTTCGTGCCTCT
Source organism: Sambucus nigra (assembly GCA_949130495.1). Classification (NCBI taxonomy): domain Eukaryota; kingdom Viridiplantae; phylum Streptophyta; class Magnoliopsida; order Dipsacales; family Adoxaceae; genus Sambucus; species Sambucus nigra. The sequence goes on from OX422209.1 coordinate 688,072,112, forward strand.
CAAGCAGCCGTTTTGTTGCTATTTTACCTTTTCAACTTTTGGCGGCCTGTTTTTAAGCCTAAGTCTAATAGTTTGAAAATTCTTGTTGTGCTCTCAAACTGGGATTCCCGTGAGTATGCGATCAGTTCCTATGGGTTACATTGGTCCCGTGCGAGGTGTCCGTGCCTCTCACAGGACCGTTTTGTGGTTATTTTATATTTCTATCCTTTGACGGTATATTTTTAAGCCTAAGTCTAACAATTTGAAAATTTTTGTCGTGATCTAAAATTGAGAGTCCCGTGAGTATGCGATCGATTCCTGCGAGTTAAACTGGAACCCTGAGAGGTGTTGTTGTCTCTCACGGAGCCATTTTGTGGCCGTTTTATATTTTCCCCCATTAACGGCATGTTTGTAAGACTAAGTCTAAAAGTTTGCAAATTTGCATCGTTCTCCAAAATGGGAGTCCCGTGAGTACGCGATTGTTTGCTGCGGGTTACATTATTCCCGTGCAAGGTGTTCGTGTCTCTTATGGGTTCGTTATGTGACCGTCTTATCTTTTCACCCTTTGACTGCATGTTTTTAAGCCTACGTCTAATAGTTTGTAAATTTTCAATGTGCTCACAAATAGGAAGTCTAGTGAGTATGCGGTCGGTTACTGCGGGTTACATTGGTCCCGTATAAGGAGTTTGTGACTCTCACGTTGCCATTTTGGAGTTGTTTTACATTTTTACCTTCTGCCGGCATGTTTTTACGCCTAAGTCTAACAGTTTGCCAATTTTTGTCATGCCCTCAAATCGGGAGCCTGTTTAGTATGAGATTGGTTCTTGCGGGTTACATTGGTCCTGTATGAGGTATTCGTGCCTCTCATAGGGAAATTTGGTGGTTGCTTTATATTTTCACCCTTTGATGACATATTTTTAAGTCTAAGTCTAATAGTTTGTAAATTTTCATCGTGCTCTCAAATCGGGAGTCTCGTGAGTAAGCGATCGGTACCTACAGGACTAACAGTCTTAAATTTTTTATTTGTCTCTCAAAATGGGTATCCTATGTGTATGTGGTCGGTTCCTAGAGGTTGCATTAATCCCATGCGAGGTATTTGTGCCTCTCCATGGGCCATTTTGTAGTTGTTTTACATTTTCACCCTTTGACGACATGCTTTTAAGCCTAAGCCTAACAGTTTGCAGATTCTCATCGTGCTCTCAAACTGGGAGTCCCGTGAGTACGCTTCAGTTACTACGGGTTACATTGGTCCCGTGCCAGGTGTTCGTGCTTCCCACGGGGACATTTTGTGATTGTTTTATGTTTTCACCCTTTTATGACATGGTTTTAAGCCTAGTTTAATAGTTTAAAAAAAATTCATGCTCTCAAATTGAGAGTCCTGTGAGTATGTGGTCAGTTCTTGTGGCTTATATTGGTCCTATGCGAGGTGTTCGTGCCTCTCGCGGGGCCGTTTAGTGGCTATTTGAAGTTTTCACCCATTGGCGACATGGTTTTAAGCTTAACTCTATAAGTTTGCAAATTTTCATCGCGTGATAAAATTGGGAGTCCCGTGAATACGCGGTCGGTTCTTGCGGGTTACATTGGTCGTGTACGAGGTGTTCATGTCTCTCAAGGGGCCATTTTGTGGCTATTTTATGTTTTCACCCTTTGATGGCATATTTTTATACCTAAGTCTAACAATTTTCAAATTTTATCGTGCTCTAAAATCGGGTGTCCCGTGAGTACGCGATAGATTCTCGTGGGTTACATTGGTTGCATGCGAGGTGTCCATGCCTCTCACGGGGCCGTTTTGTGGTTGTTTCAAGTTTTCACCCATTGATGGCATGTTTTTAAGCCTAACTCTAATGGTTTACAAATTTCCATTGTGCTATAAAATCGGGAGTCCCGTGAGTACGCGACCAGTTCCTGCGGGTTACATTGGTCCTGTGCGAGGTGTTCATGTCTCTTATGGCGATGTTTTATCATGTTTTACATTTTAACCCTTTGACGACATGTTTTTAAGCCCAAGTCTAATAGTTTGCAAATTTTCATTGTTCTTTCAAACGGGGTGTCCTGTGAATATGCAGTCAGTTCCTGTAGGTTACATTGGTCCGGTACGAGGTGTTCGTGCCTCTCACAGGGCCATTTTGTTGTTGTTTTATGTTTTCACCCTTTGACGATATGTTTTTAAACTTAAGTCTAACAGTTTGCTAATTTTTTCCATGCTCTCAAATTGGGAGTCCAGTTTGTATACGATTGGTTCTTGCGGGTTACATTAGTGTCGTTCGAGGTGTTCGTGCCTCTCACGAGGTCATTTTGTGACTGCTTTATATTTTCACCCTTCGACAGCATATTTTAAGCCTAAGACTAACAATTTGATTTTTTTCCTCGTGCCTTCAAATCAAGAGTCCCTTAAGTACTCAATCAGTTCCTTCGGAATACATTGGTCCAGTGCGAGGTGTTCGTGCCTCTCACGAAGCGATTTTCTGGCTATTTTACATTTTCATCATTTAACAACATGTTTATAAGCCTAAGTCAAACAGTTTGCAAATTTTCATCGTACTGTCAAACTCGGAGTCCCCTAAGTACATGGTTTGTTCCAGCGAGTTACATTTGTCCCGTGCAAGTGCCTCTCACGGGGCTGTTTTGTGTCTATTTTATGTTTTCACCCTTTAAAGGCATGTTTATAAGACTAAGTCTAATAGTCTACAAGTATTCTGCGTGCTATCAATACGTGAGTCCCGTGAGTACACGGTCGGATCTTACGGATCATATTGGTCCCATGGGAGGTGTTCATGCCTCTTATGAGGCCGTTTTGGGATTATTTTACGTTTTCACCCTTTGATGGCATGTTTTAAGTGTAAGTCTAATGGTTTGAAATTTTTTATCATGCTCTCAAATCGGGAGTCCCGTGAGTACGCGATTGGTTCCTACAGGTTGCATTGGTCTCGTGAGAGGTGTCCGTGCCTCTCAAGGGGCCATTTTGTGCTTGTTTTATATTTTCACCCTTTGATGACATGTTTTTAACCCTAAGTCTAACAATTTACAAATTTTAGCCGTGCTCTCAAACCGGGAGTCCAATGAGTATGCGATCAGTTCCTGTGGGTAACATTGGTCTCGTTTGACGGCATGCTTTTAAGCCTAAGTCTAACATTTTGTAAATTTTTGTCATTCTCTTAAACCTAGAGTCTTGTGAGTATGCAGTCAGTTTTTACGGGATACATTTATTCGAAGCGAGGTGTTCGTGCCTCTCACGGGATAATTTGGTGTTTGTTTTATGTTTTCACCCTTTTGATGGCATGTTTTTAAGCCTAAGTCTAACAGTTTTGCAAATTTTCATCGTGCTCTCAAATCGGGAGACCTGTGAGTACGCGATTGGTTCCTACCGGTTACATTTGTCCCGTCTGAGGTGTCTGTGCCTCTCATGGGGCAATTTTTTTGTTGTTTTACATTTTCACCCTTTGACGACATGTTGTTAAGCCAAATTCTAATAGTTTGTAGATTTAATAGTTCTCTCAAATTGAGAGTCCCGTGAGTATACAAACAGTTCCTGCGATTTACATTGGTCCCGTGCGAGGTGTCCGTGCCTCTTACGAGGACGTTTTGTGGTTGTTTTACGTTTTCACCATTTGATGACATGTTTTTAAGCCTAAATGTAACAACTTGCAAATTTTTTTCCTGCTTTCAAACTGGGAGTCCCGTGAGTACGTGATTAGTTCTTGCGGATTACATTGGTCCCGTTCGAGGTGTTTATGCCTCTAACGGGACTATTTTGTGTTTTTTTATGTTTTCGTCCTTTGACGCCCGATTTTTAAGCCTAAGTCTAACAGTTCGCAAATTATTGTCCTTCTCTCAAACCGAGATTCCCGGGAGTATGCAGTCAGTTCTTATGAATAACTTTGGTCCAGTGCGTGGTGTTCATGCCTTTAACGGGGCCATTTTGTGGCTGTTTTATGTTTTTACCCTTTGGTGGCATGTTTTTAAGCCTAAGTTTAATAGTTTGTATGTTTTCATCACGCTCTCAAATCGGGTGTCCCGTGAGTATGTGATTGGTTCCTACGGATTACATTGGTCGTGTGCGAGGTGTTTGTGCCTCTCAAGGGGCCGTTTTGTGGCTATTTTATGTTTTCACCCTTTGACGGTATGTATTTAATCCTAAGTCTAATAGTTTGTAGATTTTTGTTGTTCTCTCAAACCGAGAGTCCCATGAGTACGCGGTCAGTTCCTGCAGCTTACATTGGTCCCGTGCCAGGTGTTCGTGCCTCTCATGAGGTCGTTTTTTGGTTATATTATATTTTCACCCTTTGACGACATGCTTTTAAGCCTAAGTCTAACAATTTATAATTTTTTTTCCTACTCCCAAACCAAGAGTCCCGTGAGTACACGGTCGGTTCTTGTGGATTACATTGGTCCTGTTTGAGGTGTTCATGCCTCTAACGGGGTTGTTCTGTTTCTCTCTTATGTTTTCACCGTATGACGCCCTATTTTTAAGCCTAAGTCTATCAGTTTGTTGATTTTTATCGTGCTCTCAAACGGGTTTCCCATGAGTACGGGATCGATTCCTGTGGGTTACTTTGGTCCCATGCAAAGTTTTTGTGTCTCTCATTGGGACGTTTTATGGATGTTTTCATGTTTTTACCCTTTGACGGCATATTTTTAATCCTAAGTGTAACATTTTGCATATTTTCATCGTGCTCTCAAACCTGGAGTCCCGTGACTATGCGGCCAGTTCATGCTGGATACATTTGTCTTGGGGGAGGTGTTCATGCCTCTTACGGGATAGTGTTGTGGTTATTTTATGTTTTCACCCTTTGACGGAAAGTTTTTAATCCTAAGTCGAACAGTTGGCAAATTTTCACCGTGCTCTCAAACCAGGAGTCATGTGAATACGTGATCGATTCCTGCGGGATATATTGGTCCTGTGCGAGGTGTTTGTTCCTCTCACGGGGCTATTTTGTGATTGTTTTACATTTTCACCCTTTAATGGCATGTTTTTAAGCCAAAGTCTAACAATTTATAGATTTCGTTGTTCTCTCAAATTGGGAGTCCCGTGAGTACGCGGTCGATTCCTGCAATTTATATTGGTCTTGTGCGAGGTGTTCGTGCCTCTCACAAGGCCGTTTTGTGTCTGTTTTATGTTTTCACCCTTTGACGGAATATTTTTAAGTCTAAGTCCAACAGTTTGCAAAATTTTGTCCTGCTGTCAAACTGGGAGTCCTGTGAGTACACGATCGGTTACTGTGCATTACATTGGTCCCGTTCAAGGTGTTCATGCCTCTAATGGGGCCATTTTGTGTTTTTTTTATATTTTCACACTTTGACGTCCTATTTTTAAGCCTAAGTCTATTAGTTTGTAAATTTTCTTCATGCTCTCAAATCGGGTGTCCCGTGAGTATGCAGTTGATCCCTGAGGGTTATGTTGGTCCTGTGCAAGGTGTCTGTGTCTCTTATGGGTCCATTTTTGTGGTTATTTTATGTTTTCACCCTTTGACGGCATGTTTTTAAGCATAAGTCTAATAGTTTGCAAACATTTGACCTTCTCTTAATCCGGGGGTTCCGTGAGTACGCAGTAGGTTCCTACAGATTACATTGTTCCCGTTTGAGGTGTTCGTGGCTCTAACGGGATCGTTTTGTGGATGTTTTATGTTTTCACCCTTTAACTCCCTATTTTTAAGCCTAAGTCTTTCAGTTTGCAAATTGTCATCGTGCTCTCAAACTGAGTGTCCCGTGAGTACGGGGTCAATTCTTGTGATTTACTTTGGTCCCGTGTGAGGTGTTCGGGTCCCTCACGGGCCCGTTTTGTGACTGTTTTACATTTTCTCCCATTGACGGCATGTTTTTAAGCCTAAGTCCAACTGTTTGAAATTTTTTTTTCCTTCTCTCAAATTGGGAGTCCAGTGAGTATGTGGTTGGTTCCTATGGATTACATTGGTCCTGTTCGAGGTGTTCATGCCTCTAATGTTGCCGTTTTGTGGCTATTTTATGTTTTCACCCTTTGACGCCCTATTTTTAAGCCTAAGTCTATCCGTTTTTAAATTTTCATCGTGCTCTTAAATCACGTGTCCCGTGAGTACGTGGTCAGTTCCCGTGGGTTACATTTGTCCCGTGCAAGGTGTTCATGTCTTTTACGAGGTTTTTTTTTGTCTATTTTATGTTTTCACCCTTTGACGTCATATTTTTAAGCCTAAGTCTATTAGTCTGCAAATTTTTGTCCTTCTCTCAAATCAGGAGTCCCGTGAGTATGTGGTCGGTTCCTGTGGATTATTCGTCCCATTCGAGGAGTTAGTGCCTTTAACGAGATGATTTGTGGTTGTTTTATGTTTTCACCCTTTGTCGCCCTATTTTTAAGCCCAAGTCTATTAGTTCGTCGTGCTCTCAAATCAAGAGTCCCGTGGGTACACGGTCGGTTCTTGCGAGTAATATTTGTCCCGTGCGAGGTATTCGTGCCTCTCACATGACCATTTTGTGGCTATTTTACGTTTTCACCCTTCGATGGTATGTTTTTAAGCCTAAGTCTAACAATTTCCAATTTTTCGTCGTGCTTTCCAATCAAGTGTCCGTTGAGTACGCAATCGGTTCCTGCGGGTTGCATTGGTCCTTTATGAGGTGTTCGTGCCTCTCACAAGGTCATTTTGTGGTTGGTTTATATTTTCACCCTATGAAGGAATGCTTTTAAGCCTAAGTCTAAAAGTTTGCAAATTTTCATCATGCTCTTAAACAGGGAGTCCCGTGAGTACACGATCGGTTTTTACGAGTTACATTGGCCCCGTGAGAGGTGTTTGTGCCTCTCATAGGGCCAGTTTATGGTTGTTTTTAGTTTTAACCCTTTGACGGCATGTTTTTAAGCCTAAGTCTAAATGTTTGCAAATTTTTATCGTGCTCTCAATCCGGGAGTCTCATGAGTATGCGATCAGTTCTTGCTGATTGCAGTGGTCCCCTTTGAGGTGTTCGTACCTTTAACGGGGCCATTTTGTGGCTATTTTATGTTTTCATCCTTTGACGCCCTATTTTTAAGCCTAAGTCTATTAGTTTGTAAATTTTCATCGTGCTCTAAACTCAGATGTCCCGTGAGTATGCGGTCAGTTTCGACGAGTTACTTGGTCCCGTGTGAGGTGTTCGTGCCTCTAATGGGACCATTTTTTGGCTGTTTTATATTTTCACCCTTTGATGACATGTTTTGAAGCCTAAGTCTATCATTGTGCAAATTTTTCTCTTTATCTCAAACTGGGAGTAATTATCACTTGTACTGCAAACTGAAAAGCTCTTTTCTTGGACTTTTACTTTTCTAAAGTAATTTCTCTTTGACTTAAAAATAGGTCTTTTTTGGCAAGAAAACATGCCTTTTTCGTCCTTACCAAATGTTGTGTGTCGTAGATCTTATTCAAATTATTATGTAAAGGGGTCCCAAATAATATGATTCATTTTCCCATTTGGATTTTTGATAGAGTATTCCAAATATGAATCCTCTCAATACGAGAGTGTAGCCTTCATCAAGAACCACCAATCCAGGACACTCCAATAGTATTTTCTCCCATTCTTGATGTTTCTCATTTACAACACTCCTTTTCCCTTTCTTTGAGTGTCCATTCGCTATAATTTTCTCTCCGATAAACTTTTCATTCAAGTTATAGGTTACTCCCAGGACACTTCGGTCTTTTTTTCATGAATACACCTTCATTGCGCGTATAACTTCTTTACTCGAACACTTATTCTTTTGGAGAAGATTAAGATCTATATTTTCATTTCTACACTTCTCCGAATAGTTGAGGTTATGAATTGGGTATTTCCAGATCTCCATTTTTAATAAATAAATGGAAAGTTAAATTCCCATTTCATAACCTCAACAATCATGAGAAATCTAGAAATGGAAATATAGATCTTCAGTTTCTCCAAGAGAATAGGTGTGCGAGTAAATAAGTTGTACGCATGACAAAGGTGTATTTATGACAGAAAGACCAGAGTGTCCTAGGAGTAAGCTATAATTTGTATGAGAAGCTTTTTGGAGAGAAAATCACGGCGAATGAAGACTCAAAGAAAAGGGAAAAGGAGTGTTGTAAATGAGATACATCAAGAAGGGAGGAAAATACTATTGAATGTCCTGGATTGGTGGTTCTTGTTGAAGGCCACACTAGCTGTAATGAGATAAGTCGTATTTGGAATACTCTATCAAAACTCCAAATGAGAAAATGCATCATATTATCTGTCACCCCTTTCCAGAACAGTTTCAATGAGCTCCATAACATGATGCATTTAGTAAGGCTGGAAAAAGAAGATTTTCTTGCCAAAGAGGGCCTATTCTCTAGTCAAAGAGAAAATACTGCAGAAAAGGAAAAGCCCAAGAAAATGGGGATTTAGTTTGCAATACAAGTGGGAACATATCACTGGTAAGGTATTGGTGCCTCTCATGGGTCTGAACGAAAAATTATCATCGTGTTCAAACATAAGGTATTTTTTTCACCATGGTATGTCCTCTAGATATTCTCAAATTATCGTCATGTTCTCGAGCAGGGGGTCTCGTGACCAAGCAATTAGTTAGTACGAGTTACATTGGTCCCGTGCGAGGTGTTGGTTCCTCTTACCGAACCATTTAGGGGGTGTTTTGGGGGTTTTTCCCCTAACGATATGTTTTTAAGCCTAAGTCTAGATATTTTGAACTTAACGTCGTGTTCTCAACCCGAGGGTCCCGTGATTCTCCAACAAACAAAAAACAACAACAATCCAATAAAAATAATTATCCCATACTCCTTATAACATATTAACCAATAACAAGCCAAAACCAATAATTATCCAACATCCAAACCAAACAAAACCAACAATTATCCCATACTACTTCTATCATCTAAAATATTTAAATGATAATGCATAACAATTATATAACTACTTCAGTTAAAGTAAAGAGTACCTGGTTCCTGTGATCCAGGAAGGTCATTGAATAGAGTCTTCTGAATGTGTGATTAGACCAAATTGATCCTGGAGCCCTAAGCGTATTCTGTTACATATACATTTGTTGATTAGTTTCTCTAATACAATCTTCATAAAATGAAGCTAATTGAACTTCATTTTATGAAGACTGCATCAATGAAATTGATCAACAAATGTATATGTACAGAAACACGAAAAAATTGAGCTGGGTCAATTTGATCTGATGACAAACTCAAAAACTCTATTCTTAAACCGAGCATCTTATGAAAGTTGCTAAACATAACATATTATCGACAGTTAACGTACATATATCATATTAAACATTCATAAACGCAACTAAACATTCATTCATCAAAGTAAAGTGCTAATATAGTGTTAATACCATAATAGGATACAAATAAGATTGACAAGGATAAAATAATATTTTGATACTGAATCTTCATCTAAATCAACTAAAAGATCCTTCAAATTAGGGTTGTCATCAAGAGAAAAATGGAACTCTTTTATAGCCTTTAATGTATCCACTTGAGTAGTCATACCCTTTGGTGCATGCACAATAATAGACCAATTTCCATCGTTTATTCACTTCGAGTAGAATACTTTCTTTACGTTCTGAAAGGCATAAATAAAAGGCTCGTTGATGATGTGATCTTTACTCTTCAGATTTGACAAAGCTACCATAATAAATTTGGAATCAGGATCAACTTTGTAAGCATTCATAGTATCCTCCACCTTTATCCAATCACAATTGAATACGATTTTTGGGAAATCTAAGTAATTAAGTTCTAGGATTTTTTGGATTATCCCATAATAGGTTAGCCCCGTACTCTTTGCATTTTTATCCCTTTTACTAGTGATAAAGGTGGTCAGGGAAGAAATTGACATTCCACTATTTTGCGTCAAAATGTTTTCCTCATATGGGTATGAAATGAAATCAAAATCATTGGTGCGGAATTTTTTAAACTCTTTGACACGAAAACTAGGGCCTTTTGCTAGGCGTGAAAGCCTATAAGAGACATATCCTCTTTTTAGAACATGTATTTATTAATGAATTTGTATTAGGGCATGTTTTTATTACACACGAATAAATAAGCGCACACATAAAATGTGAAAATTACCTCTTTTGATACACATGCCCTGAAATCAGTTGTCCTGCAATTTTTCCTTTGATTTTGGGAAACTTCGTTCTCGTAATTCCTGTCGGTAAATTATAGAGTTTAGATCATAAAAATATAATATACATATAATCAAAGAAGAAGAATTCAATAGATACTCACTCTCTGAAGTCTTCGACTCCATCTTGCGATTCGAAGACATAATGAGTTTCTTACTCCTATTATATATTTACGAGTTTCACCTCTTTAGGGTTACCAAACGGTAATTTGTCCTCAAACTCATCAGGTTCCTCGATCACTTCTCCTCCATGACGATTGAACCTCTTCACCTCTTGTTGTGGCATATGTTCCCTAGCGTATAATGATGATTCCACAATTACGTATTCTTTAGCAATTGACCCTCCAATATACCGTGTATTCTTTACGTAATATTTGAAGGTTTTTATCAAGTGATCAAAAGGATACATCCAACAATACCTAATGGGACCACATAATAAATCTTCATCACATAAATGCCCAAGCAGGTGGACGTTGATATCGAAGAATGACGGAGGAAAATATTTCTTTAATACACAAACTACACGACTAAATTTGAATTTTGCAGTTTTAATGTGCCTTTTGTTTACCACTTTTTCACAAAGTAGGGTAAAATACAAACTGACATAATTTTCGGATGGAGATTTTTTCGTTCAGAGAAGTAAAGCCGAAATAATATAGGTATTAATTGGATGATTACATGTCAGTTTGAGACTTTCACTATTTGAAGTCATTTGTTTGGTAGCTTACTATCCATGTAAATAACCCATTAGAGTCTTCAAGTTGAACAACATGTCTAAGAGGATTTCCTTCTCACTAGTAGTCAAAGTGAAAGTAGTCGAAGGGGTAGAAATTCATCCTGTTGTAGGATCATTTTTTAGCCATAGTTTCTTCTTTATTTTCATATCCTGAAGATCTTGTCGGGCGCACTCTCTATCATTGGAATGAGATCCACCCATACATATTCCTATCAGATATTCTGCAACATTCTTCTCTGTGTGCATCACATCAATTACATAACTTACACAATTATCTTTCCAATATGGCAGATAAAAAAATATTGATCGCCTGGACCATGATTTTTCTTTTCTTGGGTCGTTAGGACCCCCTTAGCTTTACGCTTCAGATTTACAAACTTGGGATATTTGCCTATGTACTTATTCTCCACAGTCGTAACCACTGCAGTCTCCTCGATTTAATGACTAGAAATTTTAGTAGGTGGCATCCTACTCTCGTGATGAACATGATAAAAATTAGACTTGTCATTCCTGAAAGGGTGACTCAATAGAAATCAACGATGACCCGTGTAACTCATCTTACCACTATATTGTAGGCAACTGGCTTAAGTTTCCTCCACACATATAGGACATTCATAATAACCATGAACATTACAACTGAACAAGGTCCCTTAAGCAAGAAGGTAGGGGATTGCCCACATCACTGTTTCTTTAAGTGTGAACTCTTCACCCTTATAAGAGTCAAACACCGTCATAACTTTATCCTAAAACTCTTTAAGTTATTCGATTAAGGGGGATGAGAGTATATCAATATCATCGCTTAGAGTTTTGGGCACGGGTATCAACAAAGATAACAATGTGAACTCCGTTCTTATGCATAGTATCGGGGGGAGACTTAAAGGCCCCATGAGAACTGGCCAACAACTCTGACTAGTAATTAATTTATCGAAAGGGTTAAACCCAATGGTTGAGATTGCATGACGAACGTTGTGCAATTCCTTTACAAATTCATGGTGTTATGCGTTTGAAATTTGCCAGATGAATTGAATGATGTCATGGCCTCTGCTATCCATGGTACGGTAAAAAACGTTTTCATCATAGTCTAAGTGGAAAATACTTCAAAATCTTTTGTGGGACTTGCGAGCACTTTCGATATTTTGCAGCATTGTCCTTTCTATTCTCACAAACGACATATCTAGGCTCATGGCATATTGGATATTCATCCTTCTCTTCATGCTCGTTGCGGTACAATATGCAGTCATACTTTCATGTATGAATAGATTTATACTTCAATACCAAACCCTTCAATCTCTTCTTCATGGTAGGATAATTGTCTGGTAACGTGTTCTCTTTTGGGAGAATTTCTTTAACCCACTTAGGATTTTGGTTACAATATTCCTAGACAAACCAAATTGACTCTTCAAATTATGCAAACCAATGATTGCATATAATGCCAAGTGTTCTTCATCATAATCTTTATACAATGGTCTAACCGTATCAGCATTCAACCGTATATATTCTCGATCTCCTGGTAGGTCAGTATCAAATTATTCATTATGCACATTATTTGTATCCATTGGTTGGTTATTTTAGTCGTGGTGGACTCTGTAAGAATTGTCAATTAGGTCGGTCAATGGACGATGTGTTGGTGAATCATATACCACTTCCACTCGTTGGTGTTTTATTATACGGTCGGTTATCCATAATTCTTCGGGAACATAAGGTACATGTTTTTCACCATGGTATCTTCTCACTTTTAAGATTCTTAAATCTTTAGATGATAAATTCTTGAACATATTTAACATATCTATTAGTTATTTGGTCACTCTCCCCTATTCACTCTTTGTATTGTGGAAAATCTATTTAATAATCTTCAAATTGCAGTCATGTGTTAAACTGATAAAATAAATATAGTGTCAACAACGCACTAATCAATCATAGTAAAGCACTAATATAGTGTCAACAATGCACCCTTCCATCAAACTATGCAATAACTTAAATACAAGAACACCCCAATCAATGATACTACACAATCACTTAAACTCAAATTAAATAAATTTGTCTAGTGATATTCTTACAACATAAAAAAATAATACTACATCTTCATCAAACGATAAAGTGGGCAAAATGATAAAAGAGTTTAAATAATTTTTCAACCCATTCCCTTCTCCATTGTCGACATGCATAGGAACATCTTTAAAATCGTCAAATATTATTTCAACCATGATTTGATGCTCACCGTCCTGTAAAGACCGAGTATGTACTAAAGTTCCTACCTCAGTGGAGATGAGAATTGCACACCCCAATGATATTTTTAACGCTCAGGTCCTTCAGATAATATTTTTCATCATAGTCATCGTGGGTTGTTGATGATGATCTATGACTTGTGACATACTAAGGCGCTGAGAAGGGGAATGTAGAAGAAGGAAACGACATCTATGAGGGGAATGGAGAAGGAGGAAAATCTTGAGTAGGTAAAGGGAAACCGGGATACATTAGGGGTTGCAGGGGCGTACGACTCATTTAAAGGAACACAATTTATGGAAGTTTCTCATTCATGCCTCCCAATTCATTTCGAAGCCCCATTACATCCCCTTAGGTCCTAGAATGATGTTCATCATTGGGCGCGGAATGCTTATTAGCAAAACAACGCTCGTCCATGAGACGTGCGGTGTGTTTGAATTTTGTTTTTGGCATATGCGACCCCAAACCTCTCTTCATTCCCTTTTGTCCTTCCTCAATGTCCGTGTGAGGTCATCATTGTCAAGGTCGTCGAACGAGCTTGAAGGTGACTAACTACGCAAAGACTTTATTTATTCAAGAGTGTTATCCAAGTGAGGAGGGAATTTATTATCTTTGTCATGTCTTGCATGCATGTAAAAGTTGGAAAAAATTGGTATATTTCCTTCATCTAGGTTGCCTTTTGTCCTACTCAACCACTCGTTCTTCAAATCCTCACAAGATTTCAAGACAAGTCAGTGGACATCAGTTTTTCGACCCCATTCTGCTTATATTTTCCCTTTGCTGCAATTTCGAGACCTTCGCCTCATTTTCTAGAAAATTATTCCATTGCCCGACTAGCATCTCAACGTTCGGATGGAATTTATCTTTAAGCACTAAAATGTCAGAGGTCGATGCCCCCTTAGGGAAATGCTTCTCCCTAAGGTCTCTCTAATATGTTCGGAGTTGTTCATCAACCCGAGAAAAAACCCTATTTTTTGAGTTTGTGGAAAATGAAAACCGTTTATTGAGTTGATCATAGATGTCATCTTTAACAGCTAGATCTATGAGGTTCCAATTATTAGATCCTCCCACTCCCACATTCATTTTTACCAAGGACAAACACTGGAATTTAAACTGTTGAACGTGATTCTTATCCCCTGTGGAATTATTTCCTAATAGAGAGAACCCAATGGGATTCTTCTCAACTGACCTGATAGTTTCAGGAGCATTGGGCATGTTTGTAGGAGTAATGGGAGTACCTTGCCTACTGCAACTCAGATTAGTGGAGTGAACCATTGGTAGAGTTGAGAATTTCTCACCTATTAGTGATGGGAATTCTCCTTAGGGTGGTCTCCTCTCATCAGTTGGAGTGTTGTGTCCATTATTGCCTGACATTATCTTGAAAAATAATAAAAGTTCAATGTGTATCTATAATAAGTGCATAATTTCAAATTTTAGTATGGAATTATAACCAACAAAATAAAAATTTTGACCATATATTATAATCTACCTTTTCATGGTAAGAATTTAATAAAAGATCAATGTGTCTAATCTCCATCCAATCAAGATTTATTTTTAAATACCTAAGGTTTTTTGCATGTAGACAATTAGGAGGAAGTGTATCTATAATAGATGGATAGATATTAGTGAACTCATCCTCTTCAGCTTATTGGCAATATTTTTTTGACGTGTACATGTTGCGAGACATCACAGTCTTCGTCAATGCCCTTTGTACGACATTGTATCCACAATGGGTGAATTTATTTTTGTTTTCTCTATCAATGTAAGCAAGGTCAATGCTCTATCGAGATTATATATGCGAAATATATATTGTACAGCTTCATCCCAGCATTCTGGTTGGGAAAACAAAATACGATTGAACAAGTACTCTTGTTGGAGATGAACTCCACAGTTTACAAGGTAGTTAAAATGTTCGATCTTCCTATTCCCATATCAATAAAGTGGACTATCCTCTTTATAAGGCTCATTAATGAAAGAGGTACGAGTTCGGTCCAATTACAAACATTCATACTGTTGTTGCCATTGATTATCATCGTGACTCATTTTTATTGAGAAAAATGAACGAGGGCATGAATATGATTCCTATAATGGCTATAATGAATCATTAACTAATTAGGTTAGTTTGATTTAGGTTTTGAATAATCACTACATTTCTCTTCAGCCAGTATAATTTCAATTTATTAGTTATTAAGGATTTGTCGTGAAGCCCGTGCATTCTAGACCATATGATTTGAAATCCAAACAACAACTCCTCGTATAAGACATAAAATTGAACCGTATGACTTGTTCCATACTTATGTGGATAGATTGAAGACGATTATGGATACTTTATTTCCATTCTAAGATTTCAAAATGACAACACTTATTACACACACACACACACACACACACACACACACACACACACACACACAGTATGTACATATATTATGTTAATAATTATCCCCAAAAAATAATAGCATATCAAACCACACATAAAAAATTCTAATAGAACAAATAGTTATATATACCTGCTTTTATATATTGATTAAAATAATTGTCCCTTATCCACACACAGTACACACATAATACACACACACGTGCAATATATACAATGTGTATGTATACCTACTTTTGTATTTACCCAAATAATTATATATACCTACATTTCTATTTTTTTTTAAATTGTCTCTTACACACACACACACATTACACACAGAGAGTACATAATACACACACATATACACAGTATACACATATACATACACAATACACACACACACATACAGTATACGCACATACATACATGTATGCACACACATACATACACACACAATACACATATACACAGACATGTACACATATACAAAGAAATACACATATACACAAAGAAATACACACATATATACAAATGTAAAAATACCCGAATACAAAATATTAGGGTTTAAGTGTTACCTTTGAGATTGAGAGAGAGACTGAGTGAAAAACTTAAGATTGAGAGAGAAATCTCTGAAGAGAGGGAAAGGGTTTAAGGGTTTAGAAAATTTTGAGGGAAAAAGAAAACTAGTCTACTCTTTTAGTATAAAGACGCTAGTGACGGCCCTGAGACGTGACCACATGTCGCGACCCCTTTAAAATTTAACATGTCATCTTAAAAATAAGAAGTTGGTCATGAACCAAAGTCATGACTCCTAAATTGGGATATTCTCATCCATAAGTTGTCATCACATGCCATGTGTATTTATAATTGTGGTCACGGCCTAAGTTCGCAACCCCATATGCGACAACACTTAGAGGTAACTTTGGCGCGAATTTAGCTCCATAATGGTCACGCACATGTCACGGCTATGGTCTGTGACCCATATCAGTCACAGTCCAAGTTTGTGACCATTTTCAAGAGGATTCATGACCATATTGGGTCGTGGACTTGGTCATGCCAACATTTCATGTGGTCAATGCTTTAGGCCGCGACCAACTGGTCAAAATCTGCTTCGCGACCCCCAGTCCATGACTATTCGCAAGATTTGATGTACTATATACTTGGGCTTAAAAACATTCTGCTAGAGAGAGTAACCTAAAACAGCCTCGTAACAGGCATGCACACCTTGTACAAGACCAATCTAACTCATAGGAACTGACCGCATTACAAAAAAATGCACAGTTTGAGAATATGACTAAAAATTGCAAATAACTAGGCTTAGTCTTAAGAACATGACACTAGAGGGGGGAACCCAAATAGTCTAAAAATGGACTCGTAAGGGGCAAACACCTCGCAAGGTACCAATGTAAGTCGTTGGAACAAAAAACATAGTCATGAGATGTCCGGTTTGAGAATATGATTAGAATTTTCAAATAACAAGACTTAGGGTTAAAAACATGTCGCTAGAGGAGGAAAATACAAAACAACCCCCAGAGGGCCCCGTAAAAGTCATGAACACCTCGCACAGGATCAATGTAATGTCACACCCCGTATAATTTTAGCATCGGCCGCAACCAAAACTAAGCTGAGCATGAGTAAATAAAATACCATTCTTAGCATGAGACAAATACGAGACATAATAAAATCAATACATAAGATAAATATTTGAATCAATCCCAAATGATAATAACCAACTATACGATAAAAGATCCATCACATGCTAAAAGTTTGAATAAATCATATCTCCAATAATGATTTAATTAAAAACAAAATAATAATCAACTAACGAATAATCCAACTGAAAACTTCTAACAATTTTGGAACTGAATGGCCCAATAAAAACCCAAATGAAGTCTTATTTTAAATAAGACTGAAAAGAAAGTCTAACTAAATAAAGCAATAAAATTAATAAACTCCAGCCGCACCTCCAAACGATAAACTCTGATAATCCTATGTAGCTTCCCCAAAACTTATCCTGAAAAAAGTTAGTCAACGCATTAGGTCAAAGACCCTAGCATGAACACGTACTACTCCCCTCAAATAGGGTCCGTGAACCCAGATAGTAGCATTATACGCAATAAATATCACAATAGAGTATTTTAATTACGAGTATAATTACACGCGGGCAAGATAAATTACTAACCACCGCCAAAGATTCTGATAATGACACCCAATATAATTTTAATTATCCAACAACCCCAAAATGTTAATTTAATTAAATAAACCCAAACTATCATTTATCAATATATTTCTCCTAAGAATACCGTTCCTCCCGCCTAGGGTGATTTCTCCACTAAAATACACATCCCCTCGCCAAAATGCCAGCTAGTCCGTTTAAATTGTCGACCCCTGCTACATGACGAGGTTCCACATACAGCATGACATAAAATGTCGGTTGGCCCGTTTAAACTGTCGTCCCTCACTGATTATGTCTTCAATATATTTTAATACCCATTTTATTATCTTAGGTATTAAGTTCTCAATTTCTCAATTACATAGTTAACAACTTACCCAATCCTTTTAATCGATGTGTGATACTCAAAATACCCCTTAGTCCCATACCTAAGTGTTACCAAAGTACATATACGTCCTATCCTACTTATAAGATGAATTTGTAACATTTACTCGTCCTAGTCTCATGCCTAGGCTAGTGTGAAAATGATAAAACATAAAAATCACCCACCCCCGACATGATAATATCGTAATAATATCCCTCACTGGTCCCACACTTAGAAGGAGTAAATCATTAAAAGGCCTATGTAAGGACACAATTCTCCGATTGAGTCTTAATTTAGTTTTGGCTCAATTTCGGACAAAAACGTTTGAGTCATAGGATAGTTTTAAATTGTATCCATTCAAGCCTATGATGTGTTTGTTGAAGACGTAGCGACCAAGATATTAAAGCTTCATCAAATGCCGTGTGTATTGTGCTTTGTTTCGTCATCATCAACATAGTTCCATTGCTCCTAAGGTATGAATGCATTTTCAATATGTATATAGGAGCTTGGAACAATATTTATATGGGTGTACTTTATTTTAAACTATTGTATATCTTCAGAAAGTTTCATTTAAACTTTAAAACAAATTTTCTGGGCTAAAAATAGCAATTTCAGTTTTCTGGTTTTTCATTCGCTATTATCGTTCGAAAGAGTTTTTCGATCAAACGATAATGTCGTTCGAACGAGGTCTTCCAATGAGTTACTCTATTGGCCACTGAAATATCGTTCGAACGAGATGGTTGTTCGAGCGAGGATTCCAATGAGATTTATAACGAGTTCAACTTTTATAGACTGGAACTTTGTTAGAAGGCTCGTTCAAACGAGACTTTGTTCAAACGAAAATTTCATTCGAACGAGATTTGGCGGCAACAGTTATTCGGGCAGTTTTTGACAGTTTTCCCACTTTTCCCACTAGTTTAGCCCACTATTTTTTTGCTGAATAATTAAGTGCGGGAACCAATTTTTTCCAATTAACTTCTTCATAATATTCCTTCTCCCAGAGAGAGTTTGAGCGCAAAGTTCCAAAAGAAAAAAGTTCAAGTTTGAGTGTATATTTTTCAAAGAAAAATCCTTAAAACACTTCTGTTATACACCCATTGTTTGTATATCCAAGTTCATCTCTCTATATATACTTTTCTTGGAGTTTGGCACCGGTTTTATCTTTACTGTTGAAGAAAAGTTTGGATTTGCTTCTAAATCCCACAAAGAAGAAGACTGTCTACGTTGTTATACCCACTTGGAGAAAGGCTCCTTGTTCGAATGGCGGTGACCCAAAAAGTCCGATCGATGGATTCCGAGATAGCGATGGAGCTTCGTGGTTATTCGCTAGGAAGAGGTGGATAAAAAAAAGAAGCGTCAGGGCTTGGACGGAGTCAAGTCAAGTGTTGTAAGTCTTACTGTCTTGTCTTTGTAAAACCGTACTTAGTGGATTTGAGGCTAGGGTCGTCCGAGGTTTTTTCCCGTTGTGGGTTTTTCTTCGTACATTGCAGCGTAGTGATTCATTGTTTATTTTATCTTTTGCAAAACTCACCTAGAATGCATGATTAGGTAAAAAGATAAAATTGGTTCATTTCACTACTTAATCAATTTGGTGCTAAATAAATTTGGGTAATGTTGGTGTTAATTTAATTCAAGTCTTTACTTTAATTTGATAAAATTGTTTTGGCCTAATTTGGTAATATTGAAAATGTGACTTAGGCAAATTGTTAGGACTTGGGTTAAATTGGTTTAAGTGAAAATTAACAAGTGTGTGTTTAATCTTATTTCACTTGGTTTAGTTTTAATTTGAAAAGAAATTAAAATTGGTTGTTTGTTTAAGTTGAACCATCTTTCGCTTCTGCATCTTCAAAGGAAATTACTTTTTGTAGTAAAAAATTTAAAAATTCGGGGCCTCGTGTTCCAACAAGTGGTATCAGAGCATTGATTAAGAAAAGCTCTACTTTTCAAAGTGTTATCAGAGCCAAAAATAATAAATTATTTCGTTAAGATCCTTTAAATATTTTTTGGCTAAAATGGAATTTTCTCCATTTTCAGAATTTTCTATTTTTGATGGTTCTAACTACGCGTATTAGAAAGTGCGAATGAAATCGTCACTAAAATCTATCGACGAGAGAGTTTGGATGTCTGTTGTTAACGGGTGTTCGCCACCTACACATTTAGTAGATAATGAGCGTGTTCCCAAACCTTAAGATAGATGGAGTGGAAATGAATTTAAACTTTCAAATTTTAATTCCTGTGGCTTAAATGTCTTGTTTAGCGCGGTCACACCGGATGAATTATGTCGCATCATGACGTGTGAAATCGCTGAAGAAGCTTGGGATATTTTACAACTCACTCATAAAGGTACAAGTGTCGTAAAAGCTTCGAAACTCCAAAACCTCACCACTCAATTTGAAACCATCAAAATGAATGAAAAGGAAACTTTTGATGAATTCTATGCTAGACTTTCCGATATTGTTAATTCATCTTTTAATTTGGGAGAGAAAATACCCGACAAACGAGTAGTAAAGAAAATTATAAGGTCCCTTCCTGATAGATTTATTCCAAGAGAGACCGTGTTAAATTCTTTACCCACTTTAGCCTATAGGAAATTAGAAGAGCTCGTAGGTGATTTACAAACCTATGAACTAGATATGTTTCACTCTAAAACTGAAAAGAAAATAGATAAGGGCGTTGCTTTGAAAGCCCGAAAGAAGGAAAAACAAGTAGTAGAGAGTGAAAGTGATAGTGACTCGGAAAATATGGCAATGTTTACTACAAAGTTTCAAAAATTTCTTAAATTTAACAAAGATAAATTTAAAAATGATTTTAAAAATTTTGAAAAATCTACGCATGACAAAGCCGAGAAGAACCCTAAAACTATTAATGAACACTTAAATAGGAACGAGTCAAATAGGTGTTTTGGTTGTGAATGGTATGGCCATAGGGAAAAAGAGTGTCCCACTAAACTAAAGAGAGAGGGTAAGAAACCAATTTCTTTTAATGCAACCCTTAGTGATAGTGATAATGAAGAGGGACCCGATTCCCCCACTAAGCCCAACTTTATGGTTTTATGGCTAGTCATGTGAGTGAAAGTGAGAACTCATATATTGATGAAATTTTAACACATGACACTTCCAAGGTCAAAGTTTATGATTCCCTTGTCTTTGATGGTAGTGAGAGTGGAGAAGAAAGAGAGAGTGAAAATGAAGAAGAGGTTGATGTGAGTGACCTTCAAAATGCTTTTCAAGAACTATATAAAGAATCAATTAAATTAAAAATAGATAATTTGAAGTTAGAAGAGAGTTTAAGAGAGCGTGTCAAGGTCGTTGATGATAGTGTGTTGGTTGAATACCTTGGGACACGAGAGAGAGCTCTTCGTGAGAAGCTTGAATATATAGACGGAGAGAGAGATAGCCTTAGAGGTTTAATGGAGTCAATGAAAAAGGCGCTTCTCGAGTTTGAAGAGCAAAATGTTTTATTAGAGTCTAACATTTTAGAATTAGAAAATAAATTAAAAGACTCTAGTAAAGTCAAATTTGATTTGGAGTGTCGTTCGGAGAAATTAGATAAAATATTAGGAACAGTCCAAATTAAAAATGACACTTGCAGTTTAGGCTTCAATACTTGTAATGAATCTACTCATAAATCCAAATCCAATGTTTCAGGAAAATCACCTAGGAAAGATTTTAGAGATCATTTCTTTGGTAAGTCTTTTTGTCGAGTCTTAAAATGCTCACATTGTGGTTGAAAAGGTCATCTTAGGAATTTTTGTTTTGATCTTAAACGAGTTCCTAGAAATTCCAAATGTAAGCCAACCGAGGTAGCCAAGATTCCTACACCCCTAGATCGTCATTCATCATTAGTTTGGGTTAGGAGATCTGACTTGGTAGCTTTACAAGATAGGGTTTCTGATTCTCATTTACTATCACATGCTTCCTCACTTGCTAAATCTAAAGGTTGAATGTGTTAGTTTTCTTTACATACTCTAGCGTTTTGTGCTTCATATTATATATCATTGCTAGGTGTATTCATGTTTAGTCATTTTCTAGTCTATGCTCCATGCTTAATCACATGCTAGAATTATGATTTTTGTTTATCTTTTGTATTATATTTACTGTGTTTGCTTTAAACGAAAAATACAAAAAGATTTTTTGTTATCATTTGTGTTTTATTTGTTTAGTAATTTAAGATTAATTAAAAATACAAATGATTTTGTTTGTCTTTTGAGCAACAATTTTTTTTTTGGTTAAAAATTTCAAAAACTCAAAAAGATTTTTTTTTAGTTTGACACACTCTATGTGGTATATACTTGCGTTTGAATCCCATCTTTTACGCTCCCATGTGGCTAGAACTTTTGGTTTAGATTATCAATCCTTATTATGTTCTTTACCATGCTTACATGGAGTAGTTGGATCTTGTGTTTATTTAAATGGATTCTATTTTTGTATGCCTCTATTCACACATGCACGAGCTCTTTTGAAATTTTATCATCACATGTTATATTTGAGCTTTGTGAGGTGTTCTCCTACCAATCATGTCATCTACATACTTGTGACCTAGGAGGACTAGTGCATGTCAAAATTCGTTGCACGTGAGATTTGTGAGAAATAAAAATAATATAGATAAATGTGCATGGAGAAGTGCTCCGAAAGGATTTATTATCCTTTGCAAATAGTAAGCCACCGTTTGTTTGGACCAAAAAGAAATACGTGGTCCAAAGGCCTAAAATTACAATTATGGCACTAAAAAGAAAAATAATTGCCAAGGCCTATTTTGTTTGATATATTCATTCAAATATATATGCTTATTGAGGGAGATTGGATGGTATATCAATGGTTTGCACAATGTCCATTTATCCTAGTTATACTTTCAATGTCATGACTCTATTGGTTTGTAGAATCATCAAAAGTTTAGGCTTGTATGCATTGTGTATGTTTGTTCATTGAGTTCAATCTATATTGTCACATGAGGTTATATTCAAATGTGATGAAGTTTGCAATCAATTCAGAAATCCGTGAACATGTTTTTAAGTGATTGGGTCTAAATTCAATTGTTGCTAGTTCACACCCCAACACTTTCGTTTCCATATGACACATTTTCGCCATACGAGTGTGAAAAGATTATTTTATTTTGTGTCATTTTTGTATTTATATCTATATATATACATGCATGAGCATTATTGGTATATTTAGTCTATGTATATATATGATATTTTTCTATCTTTGCCTTTATTTCTAGTCCATCTATGCTTTAATTCATAATTGGTATCCATATTGGTGCATTCTTTGTTGATATCACATGCTTAATACTTTATGTATCATATTGGTATCATTTTCTTTCATCTTAGATGGTATCGGTTATTATTTGTTGGATTAGTTATCATTTTGCTTCCCATATACTTTCATGTTCTTATCATCCTTATGCATCATGTTTAATTTAGTTTTATCCTTTTCCTATTCCTGAACAAAAAGGGGGAGAATGATAGGGGGAGAAATGGTATATAATCCTATTGTAATCGTATCTTAGTTTAGGGAGATTAATCTTAGGGGGAGACGTCTTTCTAAGTAGGTCATTTGTTTGATAAGGGGGAGATTTAATTTAGGGGGAGCAAGTATGTTAATTGCATTTAATATCTTGATATTACCTATTCGTTTGATAGTTTGCTTAAGTGTGCAGGAATTATTCTAAGCGACAACTTTCACCGGCAAAGATTTTGATCCTTGGGTCTTGTGTCAAGTATTGGGTGGGATGTTTTATGTCTAGTAGAGCTTCACGGACCTTTAGGATTTTTTGTTGGTTTTTGTCCCGGAATAGCTAAGGGGGGAGATTTATAAGGGAACAATTCTCCGATTGAGTCTTAATGTAGTTTTGGCTCAATTATGGAAAAAACATTTGAGTCATACGATAGTTTTAAATTGTATCCATTCAAGCCTATGATGTGTTTATTGAAGACGTAGGGGCCAAGATATTAAAGCTTCATTAAATGTCATGTGTATTGTGTCTCGTTTCTACATCATCAACATAGTTCCATTGCTCCTAAGGTATGAATGCATTTTGAATATATATAGGAGCTTGAAACATTATTTATATGGGTGTACTTTATTTTAAACTGTTTTTTATTTTCCAAAAGTTTCATTAAAACTTTAAAACAAAGTTTCTGGGCTAAAAATAACAGTTTCAGCTTTCTGGTTTTTCGTTCGCTATTGTCGTTTGAACGATAATGTCATTCGAACGAGGTATGCCAACGAGTTCCTCTATTTTCCACTAGAATATCGTTCGAATTGTCGTTCGAGCGAGATGGTTGTTCGAATGAGAATTCCAATGAGATTTCTAACGAGTTCAACTTTTATACACTAGAATTTTGTTAGAAGTCTCGTTCGAATGAGACTTCATTCAAACGAAAATCTCGTTCGAACGAGATTGGGCAGGAACAGTTATTTGGGCAGTTTCTAACAGTTTTCCCACTAGTTTACCCCACTATCTTTTTGCTGAATAATTAAGTGAGGGAACCAACTTTTTCCAATTAACTTTTTCATAATATTCCATCTCCCATAGAGAGTTTGCGAGAAAAATTCCAAAAGGAAAAAGTTCAAGTTTGAGTGTTCATTTTTTAAAGAAAAATCTATAAAACACTTATATTTTACACCCATTGTTTGTATATCCAAGTTCCTCTCTATATATATACTTTGCTTGGAGTTTGGCACCGGTTTTATCTCAACTGTTTGAAGAGAAGTTTGGGTTTGCTTCAAAATCCCATGAAGAAGAAGATCATTTACGTTGTCATACCCACTTAGAGAAAGGCTCCTTATTCGGGTGGCGGTTACTGAAAAAGTCCTATCAGTGGATTCCGAGACCGCAGTGGAGATCCGTGGTTATTCGCTAGGAAGAGGTGAATACAAGAAGAAGCATCGGGGCTTGAACAGAGTCAAGTCAAGTGTTGTAAATCTGACTGTCTTTTATTTATAAAATCGTACTTAGTGGATTTGAGGCTAGGGACATCCGAGGTTTTTTCCCGTTGTGAGTTTTTTTCGGTACATCGCGGCGTAGTGATTCATTGTTTATTTTATCTGTTGCAAAACTCACCTATAACGCATGCTTAGTTCAAAAGATAAAATTGGTTTAATTCACTACTTAATCAATTTGGTGCTAAATAAATTTGGGTAATGTTGATGTTAATTTAATTCAAGTCTTTAATTTAATTTGATAAAATTGGTTTGGCCTAATTTGGTAATATTGAAAATGTGACTTAGGCAAATTGTTTGCACTTGGGTTAAATTGGTTTAAGTGAAAATTAACATAAGTGCGTGTTTAATCTTATTTCACTTGGTTTAATTTTAATTTGAAAAGAAATTAAAATTGGTTGTTTGTTTAAGTTGAACCATCTTTCGTTTCCGCATCTTCAATGGAAATTACTTTTTGTAGTAAAGAATTTAAAAATTAGGGGCCTCGTGTTCCAACAAGTGGTATCATAGCATTGATTAAGAAAAGCTCTAATTTTCAGCTTACCCACTAGTCCCATACCTAGAAGGCATCCTAAAATATAGGGAGCTAAAAAATACCCAACAACGCCTCGTCGCAATGGCAATTTAATAATACCAATAAGTCACACAAAAAAAGCATAATTAATCAACGTGTAAAACTACGCATAATAGTCCATTCAATTAAATCTTAATTTAATTATCACAACATCATAAACACCCATTTAATCCCATTTAATTATTTTAAAATAAATACACCAAGATTTCATCATTAATACATCATATTTCCAATTTCATTATCTCTAGACAATTTACATGAGTTATACGCCACCAAAATTCATTTAATTCAAAACCAAGATTTTTCTACATGCAACCTATACCAATAAAACTCAAAATCCACTCATCAATCCTACCTACCCAAGGGTTATGAATGTTATTCTGATTAAAAGATTTAATAAAAATAATCCAATATTTAGTGTCCACTTTTCCTAATTAAGACACTACTTTCTTTTAAGAAAAACATGACTAAAGGTTTGGGTACTACTTAAAATGCATATACCAAAGGAAAGGAATAGAGTATTCATTCCTGATTGAAGATTGATTTGAAAATATGATTAGTAATATGGATTCCTCTTGAAAAATTAGGAAAGAGTTATTCGTTGAAAAACTTGATTTAAACCCAATTAAGCCTTCAAAACTTGTGACAAGAACTTGATCATTTTGGAGGTTAATGATTATGGAGAAGAGTGAAATTTTTTGGAAGAGCTCTCTGGTTAAAAACTTGGGAAAAAGTGATTATGAGAATTCCCCCATGATCTATTAAGGTTATATACTAATGAGGAATCCTAACCCAACTCATACTCTATAATTAAGAAGCTGATCTGTGCCAAAAACTGACAGGTCGATCGATCGAGCATGTCTGACAGCTTTTCACCCACAAAAAAATACATAAGGTAAAAGTAATTAACACCTTATAAAAACTCCATTTTAAATTCGATTTCAATTCCGCTTGAACTTCTATTCTTCTAATATTAAAACTAACATATTTAACTAAAAAAATCATTAAATCCAAAATTTTATTTTTCTCAAATATTTCAATTCATTAATTAAGTTAATTAATAAAAACACGGTGTGTTACATTCAACTGTTAGGAATTGAATGCATAGTCACGAGATGACTGATCTATAATATGACTAAAATTTGCAAATAACTTGACTTAGGCTTAGAGGAGCACAATCTAAAATAGTCCTTAAACGGCACCATAAGAGGCATGAATACCTCGTATGGACTAATGTAACCCATAGGAACTAACCGCATAGTCACGGTTCGCTCGGTTTGAGAATATGGGATTAAAATTTACAAATATCTAAACTTAGGCTTAAAAACATGCCGCTAGAGGGAAAAAAATCCAAACAACCCCCAATCGGACCCGCAAGGGGTACGGACACCTCTCATGGGACCAATATAACTCCTAGGAACTGTCCGTGTACTCATAGGACACTCTGTTTGTGAATATGACAATGATTTAGAAATAACTAGAGTTAGGCTTAGAAGCACACTACTAAAGGGGGAACACCAAAAACATCTCTCAAAAGGCCTCGTAAGGAGCAGGAATACCTCACAAGAGACTAATGTTACTCATTGGAACTGACCGCGTAGTCATGGGATGATCAGTTTAATAATATGACTAAAATTTCCAAATAACTTGACTTATGCTTAAATATATGCCACTAGAGGGGAAAACCTATAACATCCCCTAAACGAGCTCGTAAGTGGAATGAACACCTCGCTTGGAACCAATGTAATTCGTTGGAACTGATTGCGTAGTTATGATATGTCCAGTTTGATAATATGACTAAAATTTTCAAATAATTAGACTTAGGCTAAAAAAAACATATTGTTAGAGGGGAAAAAACAAAAACAACCACCTCGCGCTGGCCGAATGTAACTCATAGAAACTGATCGCATAGCTACGGGATGCCCAATTTGAGAATATAATATTTTTTTTAAATAACTAGTCTTAGCCAAAAAAATATGCCTCTAGATGAGGGAAACCAAAAATGGCCCTTCAGTGGGCATGTAAGAGATATAAACACCTCGTACGGGATTAATGTAACTTGTAGGAACTGACCGCATAGTAATAGGGTGCCTGGTTTGAGAATATGACTAAATTTTCAAATATCAATACGTAGGCTTAGAAATATGCCTCTAAAGGGGGGAATCCAAAATCACCACCAAAGGGCCCCGCAAGGAGAATAAACATCTTGCACGGGGCAAATGTTACTCGTAGGAATAGACTGCATAGTCAAAGGATGCTTGATTTGAGAATATGACTAAAATTTACAAATAACTAGAATTAGGCTTAAAAATATGTCACTAGAGGGGAAAACCAAACATAGTCCCCAAACGGCCATGTTAGTGACACAAACGCCTCGAACGAGACCAATGTATCTCATAGGAACTGACTGCATAGTCACGGGATGCCCAATTTGAGAATATGACTAAAATTTACAAATAACTAGACTTAGGCTTAAAAACATGCTACTAGAGTAAAAATTGAAAACACCCTCCAAACAACCCCGTAAGAGGCACGAATACCTCACATGGGTCTAATGTAACTTGGAACTGATCGCGTAATCACGAGATATCTAGTTTAAGAATATGACTAAAATTTGCAAATATCTAAACTGCGGCTTAAAAACATTCCTTAACTGGGAAATTGAAAACAATCCCTTAATGGTCTCGGTATGGGCACGAACACCTCGCAAAGTGTGTCCATTTGGGTCAGATTTTATCGACACATGCCCGACCCCAAAATTGTGATGAGGGGAGAAGGGGAGAAGGGGAAAAGGTCCTTGTCTCTCTCTCTCTATCTCTCTCCCTTTTTTCCCTATGTGTGTGGATGATTCTAGGATATGGAGGTCCTCATTCGGCCACTTATGTAGGTGTATTCGTGGCCTGCCTCAGATAGAAAATTGACCATCGTCAAATGGGGGTAACACAAGGAGATGGAATCGTCAATCAATTTTTCTAAAAATAGCCAAAAGAATGGCGCCACCTCAATAGAAGGACAATCAAGTTCATATTGATGCGTACAAAACAAAGTGATCTGAAGGTTTGTGAACTAAGTTACGGGATGAGAAGGTGTTAGGTACACATTCTGCCCTTTAGATCTCACATGGGCTATATTCATCTTCTAATTTTTTCTCCGTGGTGTGTGTGTACATGTATATAGCATAAATAATGGAAGAATAGAATTATTCTAATCACATCATGGAATGAACTGAGCGGACTCATCCGTAGGAGTGTACTTGAAAATAATAATAATAAACATATGATATAGGTGTTCGCTGAGTCACGAATCGCTATGAAAGAGCGAATGTGCATGTCGGGGGAAGTACAAATATGTAGGAGTCCGAGACTCACAAAATAGATATAATAGAATATAAAAGACATAATATGAAAATGGAGGACTCTAATCTCTGGATTGGTCCAAGGGGCATTAAAATTCACGTAGTTCAAAAATGGCACATGGGTGGGGTTCACCCCATAAATTCAAATGTAAGACTCCTCTTTGAGTGTTTTGGAATGAAAATGAGTTCAATGCTCTGATACCAATTTGTTGGAACACGAGGCCCCCAATTTTCAAAATCTTATTACAAAAAGTAATTTCCGTTCTGAAGATGCGGAAGAGAGATGATTCAATTAAACAAAATAATTAATTTTAATTTATTTTCCAATTAAAATTAAACCAAGTGAAATTAAAGTTAAACAATTAATACATTTTTCACTTAAACCAATTTAACCCAAGTCCTAGAAATTTGCCTGAGTCATATTTTCAATATTATCAATTTAGGCCAAACCAATTTTATCAATTTAAGTGATGACTTGAATTAAATAAACATAAACATTGCCCAAATTAATTTAGCACCAAATTACGTAAGAAGTGATTTAAACCAAATTTTCTCTTTTTACCTAAGCATGCGTTCTAGGTGAATTTTTCGAAAGATAAAATAAACAATAAATCACTACGCCGCGATGTATGAGGAAAAACCCACAGCGGGAAACAACCTCGGAGGGCCTTAGCCTTAAGTCCACTAAGTACAAAATTTACAATTATAAGCAAGATGACTTACAACACTCGGCTCGACTCCTTCAAGCCCCGACGTGTCTTCTTTTAACTACCTCTACTTAGACGATAATCCCGAACTCCACCGGAACCATGGAATCAACCAATGAGGAACTAGGAAGCAACAGTCAACCACACATAGTGCCTTTCACCATGTGAGAATGTCGCAGCCAAAAACATGAACTTCTTCTTTATGGGATGTAGTAGGAAACCCAAACGAACTCTTTAATCGGTAGAGTAAAAGACAATACCAAACACTCCAAGCAAGATGTATATATATTGAAGCATGGAATAAATAATATGGGAGAAAACAAGAGTGTTTAATGATTTTTCTTTAAGAAATGAACACTCAAAACTTGAACTTTTTCTTAGGAAAGTTGAACTCTCAAAAACTCTCCCTAGGAGATGGAACAATATGAAAAGGTTGGTTCTAAAATTTGGTTCTCGCACCTTATCAAATATGGCAAAAGATAGTGGGCAAAAGTCGTGGGAAAACCGTCAAAAACTGCCCAAAAAAATTTCTCGCCAAAACTCATTCGAACGACTTTTTGTTCGAATGAGTTTCCATAGAGAAAAATAAAATATCGTTCGAACGACCTGGCAATCTCGTTCGAACTAAATGCCAGTTCGTTCGCACGACATGGTAATCTTTGTTCGAACCAGATACCAGTGTGTTTCGAACGACGTTCCAGAAAATCAGAAAATAATAAAAATTCATTTTAAGTCAAAAACTATTTATGACAAGCTCTAATAAATATTTTATGAGTAAAACAAAGTCGATACAACAATTTATAAAAAGTTTATAAATTACACCCAATTAATTATTGTTCCAAGCTCCAATATATATATATATATATATATATATATATATATATATATATATATATATATATATATATATATATATATATATATATATATTAAAATGCATTCATACCTTAAGAGCAATGGAACCATGTTGATGACGTACAAATGGGGCACAATACACACGGCATTTGATGAAGCTTTAATATCTTGGTCGCTACGTCATCAACTACCCCGTCATAGGCTTGAATGGATACAATTAAAAACTATCCTATGACATAAACGTTTTTATCCGGAATTGAGCCAAAACTACATTAAATTTCAATCGGAGAATTGTGTCATTACAAATCTCCCCCTTTGGCTATTCCGGGACAACAACCAACAAAAATTCTAAAGGTCCATCAAGCTCTACTAAACTAAAAAATATCCCACCCAAAATAAAATTACAATAGCTTGACTCAAAACAACCCAAGGATCAATATATTTGCCGACGATGAAAGTTTCCATTTAGAAGAATTCCGGCACACTTAAGCAAACTATCAAACGCATAGGGAATATCAAGAATATTAAAAGCAATTAAGATAAATAGTCCCCCTAAATTAATTCTCCCCTTTATCTATCTATCAACTTTGATCTACCTAAGAAGGTCGCGACTCCCCATAAGTTAAATCTCCCCCAAACTAAGATATGAGTACAATAGGAATAGACTAATTTAAACATGATGCATAAGGTGATAAAAACATGATAGCATATAGGCAACAAAATCATAACTAATCCAACAAATAATAACCAATACCAACTAAGATGCAAGAAAATGATACCAATATGATACATAAAGTATTAAGCATATGATATCAACAAAGAATGCAACAAGTTAGAACCCAATTATGACTTAAAGCATAGATGGACTAGAAAGCAAGGCAAAGACCAAATAAAAATATCATATATATACATATACTAAATATACCAAATATTCTCATGCACGTATATATATAGATATAAACACACAAATGACACGAAATAAAATAAGCTTTTCACAATCGTATGGTAAAAATGTGTCATATGGATACGGAAGTGTTGGGGTGTGATCTAGCAACAATTAAATTTAGACCCAATCACCTAAAACATGTTCACAAAGTTCTCAATTGGTTGCAAACTTCTTCACATTTGAATATAACCTCATGTGACAATATAGATTGAACTCAATGAACAAACATACACAATGCATACAAGCCTAAACATTTGATGACTATACAAACCAATAGAGTCATTACATTGAAAGTACAACTAGGATATACGAACATTGTGCAAACCGTTGATATACCATCGAATCTCCCCCAATAATCATCTATTATTTTTGAATGATAATATCAATTAAACATAGGCCTTGGCAAATATTTTCTTTTAATGCCATATTTTATTTTTAGGCATTTGGACCACGTATTTCTTTTAGGTCCATTTCAAACGGTGGTTTACTATTTGCAAAGGATAATAAATCCTTTCGGAGCCCTTCCCCATGCACATTTATACATATTAATTTTTTATATCTCACAAATCTCACGTGCAACGGATTTTGACATGCACTAGTTCTCCTAGGTCACAAATATGTAGATGATAAAATTCATAGGAGAACACCTCACAAAGCTCAAATATAACATGTGATGAATAAATTTCAAAAGATCTCATGCATGTGTGAATTGAGGCATATAAAAATATAATCCATTATAACAACACAAAATCCAACTACTCCATGTAAGCATGATAAAGAACATAGTAAGGATTGACAATCTAAACCAAAAGTTCTAGCCACATGGGAGCAAAAATATGGGATTCAAACACAAGTATATGCCACATGGAGTGCGTCAAATTAAAATACACACAATTTTTTTTTGAGTTTTTAAAATTTTTATACAAAAAAATATTTACTCAAAAGATAAACAAAAATCATTTGTATTTTTCATTAAGCCTATATAACTAAAAGGTAAAACACAAATGATAAACAAAATTATTTTTGTATTTTTCATTTAATGCAAAATAAAATGAAAGAAATATAATACAAAAGAAAAACAAAAATCATAACTCTAGCATGTGATTAAACATGGAGCATAGACTAGAAAATGACTAAACAAGCATACATTTAGCATGATAATATATCATGAAGTACAAAAGATAAAGTATGCAAATAAAACTAACACATTCAACCTTTAGATTTTGCAAGGGAGGAAGCATGTGAAAGTAAATGAGAATAAAAAATCCTATCTTGTAAAGCTACCAAGTCGGATCTCCTAACCTAAATTAATGACAAATGACTATCTCGAGAAATAGGAATCTTGGCTACCTTGGCTGCCTTACGTAGGGTTTTTCTAGGACCTCACTTAAGATCAAAATAGAATTTCCTAAGACGACCTTTTCGACCACAATGTGAGCACTTAAAGACTCAGTGAAAAGTCTTACCTAAGGAATGATCTCTAATGATTTTCCTAGGGGATTCTCCTAAAACATTGGTTTTGGCTTTATGAGTGGACTTATTACAAGTATCGAAGCCTAAACCACAAGTGTCATTTTTTATTTGGACCGTGCCTAAGATTTTATCTAGCTTTTCGGACCTACACTCCAAATCAAATTTGACTTTACTAGAGCCTTTTAATTGTTCTTCTAATTCTAAATTTCTAGACTATAACAAACCATTTCTCTCTTCAAACTCGAGAAGCTCCGTTTTCAGGGATTCTATAAAACCTCTAAGTCTATCTCTCTCCCCTTCTATATATTCTAGCTTCTCTGGAAGATATCTCTCTCGTGTCATAAGGTCTTCCACTAATGCACTATCCTCAACGACCTTGACACGCTCTCTTAAACAAGCTTCTAACTTCAAATTTTCTCTTATCAATTTAATACATTCTTTATAAAGTTCTTGAAATGCATTTTGAAGTTCACTCACATTAACCTCTTCTTCA
Source organism: Sambucus nigra (assembly GCA_949130495.1). NCBI lineage: Eukaryota > Viridiplantae > Streptophyta > Magnoliopsida > Dipsacales > Adoxaceae > Sambucus > Sambucus nigra. The sequence goes on from OX422209.1 coordinate 688,105,367, forward strand.
TTTTCACTCTATCTCTCTCTTCTTCACTCTCACAACCATAAAAAATAAGGGAATCATAAAATTTCACCTTGGAAGTATCATGTGTTTGTATATATTCATGAGAAGATTCATTATCGGTGCTCACATGACTAGCCATAAAAGCCACAAAGTTGGGCTTAGTGGGGGAATCGGGTCCCTCTTCCTTATCACTATCACTAAGGGTCGCATTATATGAAATAGGTTGCTTACCCTATCTCCTTAGTTTAGTGGGGCACTCAAAATCCCTATGGCCATACCCTTCACAACCAAAACACCTATTTGACTTGTCCCTATTTAAACTTTCTTTAGGAGTTTTAGGGATCTTTTCGGCTTTTTCATGCTTAGAAGTTTTAAATTTCTTAAAATCATTTTTAAATTTATCTTTGTTAAATTTAAGAAATTTATTAAACTTCCTAGCAAACATAGCCATGTCATCCGAGTCACTATCACTTTCACTCTCTACTTCTTATTTTTCCTCCTTTCGAGCTTTCAAAGCAATGCCCTTTTTATTTTATTTTCAGTTTTGGAGGGAAATATATCTAGTTCATAGGTTTGTAAATCACCTACGAGCTCTTCTAATTTTGTAGAGGCTAAAGTTGGTAAAGAATTTAAAACGGTCAATTTTGGAATAAATCTATCAGGAAGGGACCTTAAAATTTTCTTTGCTACTCGGTTGTCGATTATTTTCTCTACCAAATTAAAAGATGAATTAACAATATCTGAAAGTATAGCATAAAATTCATCAAAGGTTTCTTTTTCGTTCATTTTGATGGTTTCAAATTGAGTGGTGAGGTTTTGGAGTTTTGAAGTTTTAATGACACTAGTACCTTTATAAGTGAGTTGTAAAATATCTCAAGCTTCTTTAGCAGTTTCACACGTCATAATGCGTCGGAATTCATCAGGTGTGACCGCGCTAAATAAGGCATTTAAACCACGGGAATTAAAATTTGAAAGTTTAAATTCATTCTCACTCCATTTATCAGCGGGTTTGGGGACATGCTCATTATCTACTAAATGTGTAAGTAGGGACCACCCGTTAATAACAGACATCCAAACTCTCTCGTCGATAGATTTTAGTGCTGATTTTATTCGCACCTTCCAATATGCGTAGTTAGAACCATCGAAAATAGGAAATTTTGAGAATGGGAAAAATTCCATTTTAGCCAAAAATATATAAATGATTTTTAACGAAGTAATTTATCGTTTTGGCTCTCATACCAAATTGAAAAGGATAGTTTTTCTCAATCTATGCCCTGATACCAATTTTTTGGAACATGAGGCCCCCAATTTTTAAAATCTTATGACAAAAAGTAATTTCCTTTTTGAAGATATGGAAGCGAGATGATTCAATTAAACAAATTAACTAATTTTAATTTCTTTCAAATTAAAATTAAATCAAGTGAAATTAAAGTTAAACAATTAATACATTTTTCATTTAAACTAATTTAACCCAAGTCCTAGAAATTTGCCTAAGTCGTATTTTCAATATTACCAATTTAGGTCGAACCAATTTTATCAATTTAAGTGATAACTTGAATTAAATAAACATAAACATTGCCAAAATTAATTTAGCACCAAATTACGTAAGAAGTGATTTAAACTAAATTTTATCTTTTTACCTAAGCATGCGTTCTAGGTGAATTTTGCAAAAGATCAAAAAAACAATAAATCACTACGTGCGATGTACGAGGAAAAACCTCCAACGATAAACAACCTCGGACGGCCCTAGCCTTAAGTCCACTAAGTACGAAATTTAAAATTACAAGCAAGATGACTTACAACACTCGACTCGACTCGTTCAAGCCCTGACGCATCTTCTTGTAACTACCTCTGCTTAGCCGACAATCCCGACCCCACCGGAACCTTTAAATCAACCAATGAGGAACTAGGAAGCAACCGTCAATCACACATAGTGCCTTTCACGATTTGAGAATGCCGCAGCCAAAAACACGAACTTCTTCTTTATGGGATTTAGAAGAAAACCCAAACGAACTACTCAATTGGTAGAGTAAAACCCAGTGCCAAACACTCCAAGCAAGATGTATATATATTGAAACTTAGAATAAACAATATGGGTGAAAAGAAGAATGTTTAATGATTTTTCTTTAAGAAATGAACACTCAAAACTTGAATTTTTTCTTAGGAAAGTTGAACTCTCAAAAACCCTCTCTAGGAGATGGAATAATATGAAAAAGTTGGTTCTAAAAGTTGGTTCCCACACCTTTTCAAATTTGGCAAAATATAGTGGGGAAAAGTTGTGGGAAAACTGTCAAAAACTGCCCAAAAAAAATTCTCGCCAAAACTCGTTCGAACTACTTTTTGTTCGAACGACTTTACTAACGAGTTTCCATAGCGAAAAATGAAATATCTATAGAAGTCTCGTTCGAACGAGATGCCAGTTCGTTCGAACGAGATGCCAGTTCGTTCGAACGACATGGTAATCTCATTCGAACGAGATACTAGTGCATTTCGAACGACGTTCCGAAAAATCAAAAAATAATAAAAATTCATTTTAAGTCAAAAACTATTTATGATAAGCGCTAATAAATATTTTCTGAGTAAAACAAATTCGATACAATAATTTATAAAAAAATTTATAAATTACACCCAATTAATTATTGTTCCAAGCTCCTATATATATATATATATATATATATATATATATATATATATATATATATATATATTAAAATCCATTCATATCTTAGGAGCAGTGGAACCATGTTGATGACGTGAAAACGCGGCACAATACACACGACATTTGATGAATCTTTAATATCTTGGCCGCTACGTCTTCAACTACCCCGTCATAGGCTTAAGTGGATGCAATTAAAAACTATCATATGACATAAACATTTTTGTCCAGAATTGAGGCAAAACTACATTAAGACTCAATCGGAGAATTGTGTCCTCATTGAGTGAATTTATAAGCCCGTTATAGGCTTCTATTTAGGGTTAGGGGTGCCCATCGACATGGTATCTGGCATGCCTATCATTAGAATGCCTGCCTTGCTGGGCAAGAAAAGTACACCCTGTCGATAGGCGAGGGTCTAGGGTGCCTATAGGAAGTCCGGAATGGAATTTTTCAAAAATGGGCATATAATACAAACTTTAAGTCCTAATCATGAACATACAAGAATATTAGTAAGGGAATTCGGACCCCTTCAAGAATCCATTAAGTTACTAATGAGTCCAGGAGTTGACCGAAGTCAAACGGGGATCATAAGTACTCGATGGTCTCTAGAATGGGGAATTAGAGGAAAATGGGTCATTCATGTCAACCGCGAGGCCAATTCGTGAAAGGCACAGAACATTGGAAAAGTAATTTAGATCCCTTCAAGGTTTCATTAATGTTTCTTAGGTTGGAGAGTTTATCATAGTTAAACGGGGCTCAGGAGCACCTGGCGGCCTCTAAATCAGTACTCGTATTAAAATGAACCGTTCATGCGAATCATGAGGCTGATTCATGCATAAGATAGACCATTGAAAAGGGCATTAAGAGCCTTTTAAGGTTTTATTGAGCTTCTCTTAGGTTGAAGAGTTAGCTGAGTCAAATAGGGTCTGAACGCATATGGTGGCCTCCATATCTGTACTCGAAGATGGACCATTAAAAAGGAGATTCAAAGCCATGAAAGGTTTCATTGATCTTCCCTCAATTTAGAGAGTTGATCGGAGTTAAATGGGGCTCGAGAGTGACCGGTGTCCTATAGATCAGTACTCAGAGTATGACCTAGGGTTTATGGTGAGTGGATGAGTGTTAGGAACCTAAGAAAGTGCTTAGAGGGTACTATGATGGGGTGTCTATAGATCCCCTTAATGGTAGACCTTGGAATAAGTGAAGGATGTCGAAAGATAGATAACTCGTAGATGTTGAGGTCAATTCTACGGACCTAGAGGACGGAGGTGACCGATTCTAAGGATTGAGATCAATTATGTGGACCTAAAGATGTAATGACCAATTCAGCGATTCAATGTTAATTCTAGAGACCTAAAGATGTTGCGATCGATTTAGTGGGTCAAGGTCAATTCTATGGACCTAAAGAGTTAGCGACTAATTTTGCAAGTCGAGGTCAATTCTGCGGGCCTAAAGATAAGGAGGATAGTTTCCCTTCCCTTTTTGTGACACACATGGATCACGTGTTTGCGTATATAACAATATGGACAGAGACTAAACCAGATGGGAGAAAGGGTTCTAGGTGAACGGGTGACCTACTATGATCCTTTAATAGCATATGAGGCATAGATTAACTATCTTCTACTGGAGTATGTTCTTATTTTTATCGACATAGTGTTATTTTAGATGCCTTGGAAGTTTAAGATTGCTTTCTATTTCGTCACTTTTATTATGAAACTTTTATTTATGGATTTTGTTGGCCAATCGGTTCCATAGTTGTTTACGGTTTCTGTCATATGCACAAAAAGTATCACATTGGAAATTTGGAATATTCGTAAAATCATGACCATTTTGGCTGAAATTTTAGTTCTTAAGTTGGAATTCTACATTCCTTTCTTCTCCATAATATACCTAATGTGTAAGGAAATATTTCTTAATCGATTCAATTTGTTTATATTGGTCTTATTCCATGCTCCTTACTCATTATCAGACAATCACTTATTCATGAACCTCGTGTGGGGATAATCATTTTCATTTCCCATTTTATGGAAAACCCTTTACCAAAGAATTGATCTCGACCCGCTGAATTGGTCATCCCACTCTTTAGGTCCATAAAATTTACCTTGACCCGCTAAATTGGTCACCCCATTCTTTAGGTCCACGGAGCTGACCTCGACCTGCTAAATCGGTCCTTACATCTTTAGGTCTACAAAATTATCCTTGACCCGTTGAATCAGTGACTTCAACTTTAGGTCCACGAAATTGACCTCAACCTGCTATATCGATCTTTACATCTTTAGGTTCGTAAAATTGACCTCTCATAAAATCGGTCATCACATCTTTAGGTCTACAAAATTAACCACAACTCACTGAATTGGTCGTTATATCCTTAGGTCCTTTAGAATTGACCTCGACCCACTAAATCGATCGTATCATCTTTAGCTCCACAAAATTGACCACAACCCTCATAATTGAGAATTAATTTAATATTAATCTGAAATTTTATTTAAATATTTACTAGCGTTAAAAGAGTTAGTAATTATTGAGAATTTTTTTAATATTACTAGATAAGTAAAGTAGTATATAAGATTGATTTTATTAAAATTGTCATGAGTGAATAAAATGGAAATTATGGAAATTTAAGTCGGGGCGTGCCTGTGTCGTGTCAGGACTAAAGTATTATTATAAAAGTGAATAAATTATAACTCACTCGTATGGTCGTTTCGAGTGCGCCAACGTTTTCGAAAGGATCGAGATAGTCAGAAAAGTGTACCCGGGGGTTCATTTTGGGTCTCGGGACATTTTTAGAATATTAAAATAAAGTGACCGAAAGATGAGATTACCAATTATGCGGGTTGAGGTCAATTATGATGACCTAAAGTTGAGATGATCATAGGGGCTACGGGTGTACACGCACAGATGAGGCGATTGTTGGTCCATGAGTTTGTGTACATCTAGTACCGTAAAGAGAGGGTGGTGCATAAGATTATAGAGCAAGAGGTGGAGGTTCGACCATCGGTGGCCCCGAGTACATGAGGCGAGTCAGAGAGATGATGGATGAGATGAGGATGGAAACGGTGGAGGGATAACCCTATATGCTATACATCGATATAAAGGTGGGCTAAAATTTTATGGATTGCGCGACCAGTTGGTTGATTTCGTCGTTCATATATGACGTGATGAATATGCCTCCACCTACTACTATTTAGGGGAGAGGTACTAGAATGCTAGTGGAGGTGGCCCACATCAGTGGAATAGGTGATAGTACGATGATGATGAGACTATGCTTATTCAGATATCTACCTCCTCTATCATTTTTAGTCGAGTAGTGGGGAAGTTTTATCGATGCCCCACCATCCTTGTGCATAAGTGGACGCGTTTGCATGTATTTTTGTTGATACTCTCCGGAGTGAGGTATATTCCTTTATTTCCCCTTATATATCTTGTTCCTGCTTTATTTTTCTCTTTATTGACTTACTTGATCTTTGTTGCTTTTTGTTCCTTTTTCTTGCATACTATCCATGTGTTGACCATTTTGCCTGAGGGACATTAAGTACTTTATGGCATCGATGTCAGCCTACATGAGGAAGTCAGCCATCGCCCGTTTGGTGTCACTGGTCCTATATGAGAGTTCTGGATCTTGAAGTAGAGGGTCTACTACTTGTGACAGGGGAAGCGTGTACACTACAAAGGCTGAGGGTTATTTTTTAGATGGTTTTGAGGGGTTGTTGTGCCCCGATGTATCTATTTTTTTTTCTTTTCTTTCTCTTTCTTTTGTACCTACAATGAAATGTAATAATTCTCTCTCTCTCTCTCTCTCTCTCTCTATATATATATATATATATATATATATATATATATATATACATATAATGCATTTATTTTGGGTGTTATCTTGGTTTAATATCTTACTCTACATGTATTTTAGTTTACTGCTGAGGATCCTCATTTTTACGAAGATAGAGATGAAAATTAAAACGAGACTCAAAGTAAAAATGAGAACATTTATTTTTAGAAATTATGTATAAAGACAAAAGTAATAATTTTTCAAAAAATATATAATCCAGGGATTTGACCTTTTTTAAAAGAAAATTTTTATTTTGGAAACTGATACTATGTAAAAGAGGAAGTAATGAATTTTCCTAAAGGGTTTGTTGATCGGCATAAACCGTAGCCTTCCTATCAACATTAAGGTCAAGTCCAAATCACTCATTTGGCTTTGATTGCAATTTTTGGGTACTTTGGGGGATAGAGGAGCCAGTGTTGCTTTGAATGGCTTACTTTTCTGGGGCATTTAGTATAAAAAGGGGCTTGGAGGTAATTTTTTACCATCTTCGATTTTCTCTCTTTTATAGCTTTCTTCTTATTTGCAAATGTCTCTTCCAGTGTACGAGGCCTTTTTTTCCTTACCTCAAGGGTCTGTAGGCAATGTGCCTTTACAACATCGACTATGAAGATTTTAGTGTGCGTCATGTCTCTTTATATCTTAACTATGCCATAGACTGGAATCTTCGAGAAAAAGAAGTATAGTTCTAGTATCCAGAAGACCATATTTTTTGGTTCAGCTTAGCCGAGGTGCTCCCTACCTATGAAGAGTACGCTGTGATGGTGGGCGTGAGCCCAATGCAACTATAACTATGTTAGATTTCTTTTGTTCTCCCCAAATGTTTTTAGTGGAGTTACTTCATATCTCCCCCTTAGTCACCTATTCACTGGTTCTTGGATGAAATATAGTCCTCAAAGCAGTCACAAATTCGATGTGTCTATGGATTTTTCTTATAATGGCTTTACCGGAGCTATGGCCCCGGTTTGACTGATAGGATTTTATTGGTGATAGGTGTCCTGACGACTGATCCTTAGGTATCCACAATAGTTGCATAGTTTTCTTACTACTATAGTACTGCATCGATGGTATTAGCAGAGACTCTAAACGGCATGGATATCTGGAAGGAAGGTCGAGCTGACTTTTTATGGGGGTGCCCTGTCATGCTGTTCATGTAGATTTTTAAGAGACTGCACCTGAAGGCCCCTCCTGAGTACCCTTTGTTGGGAGTTCCCAACTTATTTACTAGACCCTTCTTCACTTTTGGTCCTTCTATGGAGAATTAGGTTAACTAGCTTGTGGATCTTGGGTACCGATGTCTTCACTGGTCTGTGCTATGGTGGGTGGACTTGCAGTTAGAAGAATATTAATATGTGGGCTTATATAGTCTTCTCCAGACTTTCGTTTACTTTCCTTGAAGAGTTCTACGCCAATTAGGATGGGAGAAGGTTGTGCCACCTCGTATAACTAATTTTTTTCCAGTTGAGGACTTAATCAAATCCTTGAGGATTATCGGGGATCCATGGCAGCGTCATTGGCCATCGATCTGTCTGTCGCAATTCATTGGAGGGCCTGGGTCTGTATTCAGGGATTATTTGAAGTGGTTATGGAAATGGGTGGTTAGTAAGATTTTAGAGGAAGAGACTAATCAAAGTTAGCTTGTCGCTATTTTATCCATGGAGGAAGGTGTTGTTGTTTCGTGAAATCTTATCAGGGCATACCATTTCATGGAGAGCATCTGAAGAAACAATTAGGAATGGTGCACCAGGGGTCCTCTAGGATTAAATAATGATGATAGGGTGGGGCCATCTGATAGCTACGGATAAGATTTTATGAAGTTGGTTGTGTTTGTATTTTTTAGGAATTAGCATAAGTTTTTTTTATAGTTTTTGGGTTTGTATTTTAGATTTTATTGTGAACCTAGTTAATGGTAAGACATGTAGGTTGTATGAACGTAGGAGGGTAGGGTTTGTTTGACTCCCGTCATTGATATTTCGTGTAATAATTGTATTCCTTGACTGAAATAAAATTAATTTTGACATATTTTGTTGTGTATTTTTATGAATTTTTTATTTCAATTGTCTATACCAATCATTAAGGCATACACAATCCTTTTGTTCGTTCAAATGATGATATGAACAACCGTTCTTAAGGGGAAAAAATAATAGCATTTTATGAAAGAGAAAGGGCAATGCCCATGTATGTTGAATGGGTTGCCTATGAACCTCTGCGGGTTTTGAAAACTTGTGAGCTTCATTTTGAAAAGAGTGTTCTGAGAAGATCAGGTCCTACATAGTTCTGGGTAGAGGGAATCAAAGAGAATTTTCTCAAAAAGAAGGGGGTGAGAAGAGTCGTAGCGCGATGAGATTTTGGATCGTGGGTAGAACTTCTTGAGAGGATCCAAATTGACTGTATGTGCCATTTCTGCTCCATTGAGATCTATGAGCATAGCGGTGGCGCCTTATAGGATTTTCTTCACAATGCAGGGGAAACTACAATTAGGTTTGAACTTCCCTTTGTCTACAATTTCTTCGAGGGCAAGGTCTCCTTTTTGGATACCGCGATCTTTGATTTTCCTGTTGAATGATCGCATGATTCAGTAATAATCTCCTTGTATGTGGTATAGAATTTTTAGTTTCTTCTCATCTAGGAGTGAGAGTCCATCATGCCAGCTCTGATGCCAATCTTCCTCATTAACTATACTTTCAAGCATGACATATAGAGAAGTCACTTCTAGTTCGATGGGGAGAATGACCTCCATGACATATACCAGAGAATAAGGGGTGGCCCCATTGGTTGTCGTAATAGAGATTCGATAGTCCTAGTCGGCATATGGGATCCGGTGGGCCCAGTCTCTTTAACTTTCACTCATATTGATAATGATAGTTTTAAGGCTCTTGTTAGTGGCTTAAATAGTTTCTTAACTTTAGGGCGATAGGGAGAAGACTTATGTCTCTGGTTTCTATACTCATCGACTAATTCTGTGACCTTGGCTTGAAAATGGAGTCCTTTATGTGATACCAACTCATAGGGAACCCCGTAATGACATATGATATTCTTTCTGATAAACTTGTCCACTTTCTTTGCATTTAGTTCCGCGTAGGACTAGTCTTTGGACCATTTTGTGAAGAAGTTAATGTCGATAAGGATGAATTCATGGACATTTGAAGCTTTGGGGGTGGCTTTCCCAATGATGTATATGCCTTAGGTAAATAAGGGACAGGGAAAGGTCATATTGTATAGCTCTTGGGGAGGCAAGCTCTTCTAGGTGGGCAGGAAGTGTAGGAGCTTCTCATCTTTGATTTTCAATTTTTTAACAATTTCTTCGACAATAAGGGAAGAGTCCCCATAGACATATATGTGTTTGATTACTCTCTCAAGCGATATTTTGAGACCTATGGTACATGCCTCATATTTTGTCATGTTATTGGTGTGACGCAAGTCTAGCTTAGTGGTAATGGGGGTGTAAGAGTCATCGAGTTCAATCAGGAATATCCCAGTGCCATATCCTTCCTGGTTGGTAACTCCATCGAAGAACATCTTCCATCAGAGGTCCTCTTGAGAGGTGCAGAGGATGTCTTCATTTGGAAATTCGAAGGCCCAGAATTCGATTCCTTCCATAAGATAATCGATAAGGTAGTCAGAGATGGCCTTCCCCTTCATGGATTTTTGTGTGATGTACCCAACGTCGAACTAAGCTAGAAATATCAACCAATGGCCAATTCAGCCTCACAAAGCGAGTTTCTCTAGAAGGAATTTTATGGGATCCATTTGGGATAGTATTCCAATGGGAAATGGGAGCATGTAGTGTCAGAGTTTCTGTGCGACACACGTTTTGTTTCAAGGTAGTGTAGTTGACTTCATACCCATCTAGCTTCCAACTAGCGTAGTAGATGCCTCTTTCCTTGGAGTATTCCTAAATGTATTGGTCCAGTAAAGCCCTTATTTCAGTATTGGTGACGGTGAAGTATAGGATGAGGGGGAGACATAGCTGCGGAGGCTTGAACAATTGAGGCCAAGTGAGGTATCTCTTGATGTGGTCAAAGGTTTCTCGACACGCCTCATTCCAAACTCTCGTTGAGTCCTTTCAGAGAATTTTGAAAATGGGTTCATAGATAGCGTCAGTTGGCTGATGAACCGACTGATGTCTTGCATCTTACCTAAGAATCCTCATACGTCCTTCTCCACCAGGGGTGGTGGCATCTCTAGTATGGCTATTAGTTTTGCGAGATCTTCTTCAATTCCTTTCTCACTAACCATTAATACAAGGAATTTCCCTTTAGTGATGCCTAAGACTCACTTCTGTGGGTTGAGTCACATCTAGTACTATAGCAGTCATTCGAATAATTTTTTCAGGGCGGGTACTTGACCTTCCCGAGTCTTGGAATTGCTGAGAGGGGTGTTCACGATCCGATCCGATTCGGTTTTGAGGTATATTTGGGCCCGAACCGCATTAATCGGTCCTAGAAAATTAAGGACCGAGATCGGATCAAAATAATTGGTCTCGGTCCTATTCGATTTTTAGGTGGTTCGAGTTCAGTCTCGGTCCTATTTGGTCTGTTATAAAACAAAGATAATGTAAATTTTATATTAGATAATTCAAACGTAGTATAAGTGAAGATGGAGAAAAATGGGGGACTAGGTTTACAAACCAGTTTCATTATAGTTAGTTATAGAATTTAATTTAAATTTAGGTACAAAAACATACTAAAGGAAGCTACAGAGAAGAAATAGGTCATATGAAATTGAATAGAAAATACACCTAACCAAATTTTACAAAATCATTTCTTGTTGCAAATAGTGATCTTAATTTAAACAAAGAGAATGTTCTCTCAAGGAAGATAGGTACGCCCACAATGACAACAACAATGTTGTCAAACTGGTGATCATAAAAAAATAAGATCAATATTCTGTATAATCACCATGGGTTAGATAAATATTTTTCAATGGGTTTAGTTTAAGTCATCGATATATGAACTGGAATCTAAATCTATTAATATATGAATTGGATCAATAGTCTTTTAAAAGCTAAAGGAACTATAACAACTAGAAAATAATATACCTTAGGTTATGATGTCTGAATATTATCCTCCATTCTTTATATTTTTTTGGTTGGGTTTTTTAGAGAGATGAGTGATTTAAAGGAGGTGAGTTTGAAGAGTTAAGGTTTAGAGAGAGATAGAGTGTGTGATTTTTTGTGCGTAGGTGTGTGAGTTTAGTGGTGTGTGTGCGTGTGATACCTCGCAGGTCTTTGATTTTAGTTATATTTTTAGCTAAGTAAAGAGACTTACAGTATGTATGTTAACATATATAATTTTTTTAATTTTATAAATGGGGTCCAGTCCGATCTAAACCCGTATTTTTAGACCCAAGATCGAGACCAGGCCGATTTATTTGGTCCCTCGTAATTTTGGATCGCATTGAGACCGCATTCATAAAAACTCGCAAATAGAGGTTCAGTTTGGTTCGATTCATTCGGTCCATTCGAGTTCATGCACACTACTACCTATTGATCATTTCGTTAACATAGACCTCGACTTATCTATGGATGAGGTCATGCGGTATGGTTTTGAAATTCCTCTGTTAGTTAGCTCTGACATTTTATTGTTCAAATGGAATGGCGGTGTAACAGAAGTTACCCATGGGGTGATGATGGAAGTTTACTCTCTCAAGCGATATTTTGAGACCTATGGTACATGCCTCATATTTTGTCATGTTATTGGTGTGACGCAAGTCTAGCTTAGTGGTAATGGGGGTGTAAGAGTCATCGAGTTCAATCAGGAATATCCCAGTGCCATATCCTTCCTGGTTGGTAAATCCATTGAAGAACATCTTCCGTCATAGGTCCTCCTGAGTGGTGCAGAGGATGTCTTCATTTGGAATTCGATGGCCCAGAATTTGATTCCTTCCATAAGATAATCGACAAGGTAGTCAGAGATGGCCTTCCCCTTCATGGATTTTTGTGTGATGTACCCAACGTCGAACTAAGCTAGAAATATCAACCAACGGCCAATTCAGCCTCACAAAGAGAGTTTCTATAGAAGGAATTTTATGGGATCCATTTTGGATAGTATTCCAATGGGAAATGCGAGCATGTAGTGTAAGAGTTTTTGTGCGACACACGCTTTTTTCAAGGCAGTGTAGTTGACTTCATACCCATCTAGCTTCCAACTAGCATAGTAGATGGCTCTTTCCTTGCAGTATTCCTAAATGTATTGGTCCAGTAAAGACCTTATTTCAGTATTGGTGATAGTCAAGTATAGGATGAGGGGGAGACATAGCTGCGGAGGCATGAGTAATGGAGGCCAAGTGAGGTATCTCTTGATGTGGTAAAAGGCTTCTCGACACGCCTTATTCCAAACTTTGATTGAGTCCTTTTAGAAAATTTTGAAAATGGGTTCATAGATAGCGTCAGTTGGCTGATGAACCGACTGATGTCTTGCATCTTACCTAAGAATCCTCGTACGTCCTTCTCCATCAGGGGTGGTGGCATCTCTAGTATGGCTATTAGTTTTGTGAGATCTTCTTCAACTACTTTATCACTAACTATTAATACAAGGAATTTACCTTTAGTGATGCCTAAGACTCACTTCTGTGGGTTGAGTCGCATCTGGTACTGTAGCAGTCATTTGAATAATTTTTTCAGGGCGGGTACTTGACCTTCCCGAGTCTTGGAATTGCTAAGAGAGGTGTTCGCGGTCCGATCCGATCCGGTTTTGAGGTATATTTGGGACCTAACCACATTAATCGTTCCTAAAAAATTAAGGATCGAGATCGGATAAAAATAATTGGTCTCGGTCCTATTCAATTTTCAGGTGGTTCGGGTTCAGTCTCGGTCCTATTTGGTCCGTTATAAAACAAAGATAATTTAAATTTTATATTAGATAATTCAAAGGTAGTATAAGTGAAGATGGAGAAAAATAGCGGACAAGGTTTATAGACCAGTTTCATTGTAGTTTGTTATAGAATTCAATGTAAATTTAGGTACAAAAACATACTAAAGGAAGCTACAGAGAAGAAATAGGTCATATGAAATTGAATGGAAAATACACCTAGCCAAAATTTACAAAATCATTTCTTGTTGTAAATAGTGATCTGAATTTAAATAAAGACAATGTTCTCTCAAGGAAGATAGGTACGCCCACAATGACAACAACAATGTTGTCAAACTGTTGATAATAAAATACTAGATTAGTATTCTGTATAATCACCATGGGTTAGATAAATCTTTTTCATTGGGTTGAGTTTAAGTCATCGATATATGAACTGGAATCTAAATCTATTAATATATGAGCTGGATCAATAGTCTTTTAAAAGACAAAGGAACTATGACAACGAGAAAAGAATATACCTTAGGTTATGATGTCTGGATATTATCCTCCATTCTTGATATTTTTTTGGTTGGGATTTTTAGAGAGATGAGAGATTTAAAGGAGGTGAGTTTGAAGAGTTAGGGTTTAGAGAGAGAGAGTGTGTGTGTGATTTTTTGTGCGTAGGTGTGTGAGTTTAGTGGTGTGTGTGCATGTGATACCTCGCGGGTCTTTGTTTTTAGTTATATTTTTAGCTAAGTAAAGAGACTTACAATATGTATGTTAACATATATAATTTTTTTAATTTTATAAATGCGGTCCGGTCTGGTCTAAACCCTCATTTTTAGACCCAAGATCGATACCGGACCGATTTATTTGGTCCCTCGTAATTTTGGACCGCATTGAGATCGCATTCATAAAAACCCGCAAATGTAGGTTTAGTTCGGTTCGATTCATTCGGTCCATTCGAGTTCATGCCCACCTCTACCTGTTGATCATGTCATCAACATAGACCTCGACTTATCTATGGATGAGGTCATGCGGGATGGTTATGAAATTCCTCTATTAGTTAACTCCGACATTTTATAGTTCAAATGGAATGGCGGTGTAGCAGAAGTTACCTATGGGGTGATGAAGGAAGTTTTCTCTCGGTGGTCAGGGTGCATTTTAATCTAGTTGTAGCAAGAAATCCGTCGACCAATAACTTGAAATCATGATTGGATGTATTATCCACGATTATTTCAATATTGGGAAAAGGGTAATGATTCTTTAGGGATGCTTTTTTCTTGTCCCGATAGTCGATGCACATGCGGACTTTTCCTCCTAATTTCGGCTAGGGAACGATATTTACAAGCTATGTAGGGTATTCCACTACACGAATGATACCCACATTTAGCTTTTTGACTACCTATTCTTTGACCTTAAGGGACAATTCTATTTGGAGCTTCCTCAATTTCTGCTTGATAGGTTTGCTTTTTGGGAATGTGGGGATCTAGTGCTGAGATATCTCAGGATAAATATAGAGCGTGTCATCGTACGATCATGCGAAATTGTCCACCAACTCTTTAAGAAGCACTTTGAACTGCCCACGCTCATGCTCGCTTAGGGTGGACCCTATTCTAATCTTGCGTATATGTATACTAGAATCAAAATTAATAACAACATTCTTATCATAATTAGTTTGAATGCGGGTATGTTTTTTTATTATTTTCCTTACTGAGATCGTTTAAGAATTGTTCATTTACAAAATCATCATCACCAAACGTTTTATTAGAATCAATGCAATTAATGTAAGGCGCAATAAGACACTCAAAATCTTTGTTTATTTCATTCCCGGGGAATACAACATTGAAATTTTCATCAAAAGAGGCCTCGTTTATATTTATATCAGATATGGGAGAAAAAGTGATAAGTTATAGGATTTGTTGAATGGGGTGAACAGCGGGGTTTGGGTGGGCTTGAGCAGGCACGATCGAAATGGCATGGCAGTTGAGGAGATGTTCCTCAGTAGTTGCAATGTTGGCATACATCTCTGATGGCACAACTTCTCAGGGAATCATGCATAGACTCACCCATAGTGTATGTGGGTCAAATTACTCCTCAGTGTCAGTACCCACAGAGTTTTAGTGATTTCCATGGCCTTGTTAGTCAGAGACTTTACCTTGTTCTTCCATTCATCGCCCCATGTGTTGTCATCTTGAAAGAATATTTCCATTCTCGACTTTAACTTTTTACAAGTGGGGTGATACGAAGGTTCGAATAATCCACAAAAGGGGAAGTATTCACCTTCGGATTCGTCGCTTAAGCTTTCAAAAGTGTCCACCCCAGTCGATGGAGACAATGTCCTCATGCCAAAAGTAATCGATGCATTTAAAAACCTCCAAGGTTTAATCAAATAGGTCACCCCGCCAACTGGAGGGTTTTATGTGAAATTTTGGAGGTGCTGGGTATTTTAACAGACACAATTGGGGTACAAGGGTCAAATTCGGGGTTATCATCCTTGGTATTGCATGGATGGCCATCAAGTCTGGTTAAACATTTGGTGATTTGTCTGAATTATCCATGAACAACTTACGGAGGCAGATCTCAAATTCTACTGAAGGAGCACAAGAAGAAGTGGAGCTACAGCGTGGTTTGATAGAAGACCGAAGCCAATAGTTAGTGAGGCCTAAGTCGGGTGTGTGATCGATTTAAGAGGGAAAAATGATTTTGGTTTGTTTTTTAAGGAAAAATGGTGTATTTTTGGTATTTTGAAAAAGGGGAAAATATGTTTTTGATATTTTTGTTTTTGAAAAGAGGGAATGTAAATTATTGATGAGTCATGTGAGATATCGATTTGAATAAATTCACAAATTCCAACAATAAACTTATTTAATTAGAGTCAATTTTAAACACAATAAAATCAGCACCCTAAACATGAAACTACGTGTGTGTGTGTGTGTGTGTGTGTGTGTGTGTGTGTGTGTGTGTGTGTGTGTGTGTGTGTGTGTGTGTGTGTTAAACAGATAAACACAAATGTGTTAACTCACAGATTTCAGTAAAAATCATCAAAGGGCAAAACCTTTTATTTCACTATGAATTAAATCGCAATTTACAATCATAATGAAATCTGCAATATGCTTACCTCAGCTAACCTACATAGGCACGTAATCTAGAGTCATCAATGGATTCCACGCAGCAAACCCACACGAATCGCAGTCCAATCTTCAATAAAAATCCACACACAACGAACCTCAATAACCTCAGTCTTCAGGTGTAGAGACGCATTCCACTAAGATGAACTATACAAAAGTTTTGTTCTTGGGTTCCAAAATAATTCACACAAACTATTGGGATCTTGTGAATTGAAAACAAAAGGGATTAATGCCCTAAAAGAGACGACAAATGTTTTTGCAGTTTCAATTTTCGTAAACAGTAACCACAGGTCTTCTGAAAAAAACAAAGTTGGAAAAGCCTTTTTATAGAAAATCTAAGGTGCTGCGTCGCTTGAATGAAACATGGCTCTCGCTTGAACGAGGACACGCATCGCTCGAAAGATCGTCGTGCGACATGGCTATGTCGCTTGAATGACAACCACTATCGCTCAAACGAGCCAACGCAAAAATAAAAACATTTATATTTCTAAAAATTTTCCTTAAGACTTAGAAAAATATTTTTGATGAAAAACTTAAAAACTCTGTCCAGCACTTAGAAAATATTTGATGAAAAATATCCCAACACTCTAAGTGAATTATTAAGGACTTAAAACACAACCTTACCAAAGTTAAATTTGTTAAGGCTTGAATGTTTAAGAACTTGATATTCGGACTAGTCTTGATGCATATGTGATCTTGAACATTATTCGACATTTTGTAGCAGTATACAACATACTTAATTGATAACGAACATTTATAAAATCATGTCCTTACAAATCTCCCCCTATGTCTATGCCGGTACAAAATAAAAAAATCTGAATTATTAAAAAATAATGCATATACAAATCAAAAACCCTCCCATGAACCCAAAACTGAAAAGGTACTATACATGCAAGTCCAATTCTTTAAAATCTTCAACTTCAAATCTTTATGCTTTTCTCATCAGGGTGTGCAAGATAATGATCTTCAATATTTGTACCTACACACATGAGTAAAGAAAACACCTTCTTGACGCATCGAGTTTGAAATGATATGAGAATAAATCAATCAATCTAATCAAATCTCCCCCATAATGCAAAAACTTTCCCATAATTAATTCTCCCCCTTTTTATTTGTCCGAAATAGACAAGGAACCGAATAAACAAAATAAACATAGAGTTGTCACAACAAAAATGCATATAAAATATGAATCAAACTACGCTCATGCAAAGAGGTAACTCAAAAGCTTCCATGACCTATTTTTGATTTTTCAAAATTGTCATACAAAAATCACACACCATGAGTTTACACTAAGACAACCAAATCATGGTTACGGAATGAATGGTGTGAACATACTCCATAGGCAAATCAATGCAATCAAACATAACATATGTGCACGATGCATATGTGTACTCCTATGGAATGAATCTTGAAATCGTCCTTAGGTGTTTACAGTGTTGAATTTTAAACGACTTTGACTCAATCCATCAACACATCAAAGTCAAGAACGAGTCCCACACCAATAATGTCTAAAATTATGAATTATTTTTCAAGACATTGCCAGGACGTTCAAACCCATTTTTCCTTTCTTTCCATCCAAATACCCTCATAAATAACAATCATTATACTTTTTCTATTGAGGTGGCCCATTTTTATCATATTTATCTTTTTATTGCCTTTAAATTTTTTCGGGCTCTTTTCAAATGGTGACTTTCACGATGAGTTAATTTTGAACTCTCGCAGCCCTTTCTTGTGATTCACTCATCATATTTTGATGAAATTAAATCCTCATGGTAAATGATTTTTACATGCACTACTTCCATTATCAAGTTTTATCGCATATGGTTTGTTTTAAAGACAAAATTGAGATGACAACACTCACACCAATATGTGATAAACAAGTACAATAAGCAAACAAATTTGTGCAAGTGTGCATTAAAGGAACTTATGAGTCAAACATGTAGGTAGTAACATATAATCACATCTCAATGAATCCAAACATTGTAAAGCACAAAGATGAAATGATGACGCATATCAAAACACAATCAAATCGTCACGTGGATGTGGAATGAAATTGTGACTCGGTCATCCTAAATGTCCATCCATATACGGTGCAAAAAAATACAAAACTCTTTTTGCCTTTTTCTAGAAATCTTATCAAAATATTTTTTTTAAATTTTTCAAAAGAAAAAATCTAATATAAAAATTATACACACTAGAAATAGGAAACAATATCATCACGCAAATAATCCTAGGCCATCAAATAAGTTTAAACTTCATACGGTCAGTAATGGATTCCACGCAACAAACCCATACAAATCGCAGTTCAATCTTCAGTAAAGATCCACAGGTAACAAACCTCAACGACCTCAGTCTTTAAGTGTAGAGACAAACTCAACTAAGATGAACTATACCAAAGTTTTTTTCTTGGGTTCCAAAACAATTCACACAAACTACTGGGATCATGTGAATTGAAAACAAAAGAGATTAAAGCCCTAAAAGAGAAGACAAATGTTTTTTGCAATAGCAGTCTTCGTAAAACAGTAATCTCAAGACTTCTGAACATAAACAAAGTTAGAAAAGCCTTTTTATAGAAAATTTAAGGCATCTCGTCGCTCGAACGAAATAAGGATCTCGCTCGAACGAGGACGCACGTCGCTCGAACGAGGACGCACGTCGCTCGAAGGAGCTTCGCACGACATGGCTATGACGCTTGAATGACAACCACTGTCGCTCAAACAAGCCAACAAGAAAATAAAAACATTTTATATTTCTGAAAATTCTCCTTAGAAGTTAGAAAAATATTTTTGACGAAACCTTAAAAACTCCTCTCCAACACTTAGAAAATATTTGATGAAAAATATCCGAACACTCTAAGTGAATTATTAAGGACTTAAAACACAACCTTACCAAAGTTAAACTTGCGGAGGCTTGAATGTTTAAGAACTTGATATACGGATCCGTCTTGATGCATATGTGATCTTGAACATTCTTCGATGTTTGTAGCAGTATACGACATACTTAATTGATAGCGTACATTTATAAAATCATGTCCTTACAGGGAAAGAAAAGGAGAATCCTCAACATAATTATTATTATTATTATTATTATTAGGTTTCACTTGTATTCTGTTTGCCTAAATGCAAGGAAAATGCCGGAAAGAACTCAAGTTTGGGCAAAAAATAGGGTTTAAGATATAAAACACGGTTTGACTTGTTCCCGGGATCACAAACATGGTCCCGTTTTGAAAAAAATGCAAAAAGCGGAAAAATCGGGTCGTATAGTGACCCAAAATTTTAATAAAGTTTTGCATAGTAATTGGAAAACTAATTATAAGTGTGCTAAGGTAGACGCCTATATGAGGTTTATGCATTTGGTTAGTTAGTGGAAGGGTTCCCGCCTTTGGCACGACTTACATGATATATCTCTTGCCTATAAGGGCAATCATTCATCGGTAATGTGGAGAAGCCATTTGATATACCTGAATGTATGTGAATTGTCTCACGATATACTTCATGGGGATGGTATGTGTGAGAGAGAATTTGATATACTCGACATACGTGAATGATTTCCCAACTATATATCTACCATCATGAGTTTGGTCAAACGGTACGATTTGAGAGAAACTGTTTGATATACGTCGAAGGTATGAGGCCAATGAAAGGTGGGAATCATATTGCCTAGGTGAACAGCTTCCCGTAGGATTGTCACCCATCGCGAAGTGCCCCACTCCCACCCCCCAGTACGGGATAATTTTTTGTCAATATTGCCTTGTTCAGGTGATGTAATGTGAAAAAATGTATGAGTTTTGATTAGTATCTTATGGAGATTTTTTGTATGCTAAGTACATGGAGCAATGCCACTATGATGGAGAATATACAAATAGCATGAAATAATAAGGATAATCATTGAAAGTAAATGTCGGAAGTATATACATGGAGAATGGGAACTATATAAAGCATAGTGATAAAGTGTGAAGCATGTGAATATAAAAGTGAGTGAGAAGTGTAAGGTGGGAGAGTGGCATGGAACTAGTGTGGGTGAAAAAGAATGGGAATATATACAAGTGAAGGTGCGTACTAGTGAGAGTAAGCATGTATTATATACAAGTGGTGCGTGAGATGTGTAAGTGAGCATGAGGATATATATACATGAGAAAAAATTAGGGTCTGTGTTAGTGAAGCTAAACATGGATAATATATAAGTGGTGTGTGGAGAACGTAAGTAAAGGTTAGACTATATACAAATGCAAGTGTGCGAAGTGATCATGGTAAATATATACAAGTTGGTGTAAGGTGAAATATGGTGAACATGTACAAGTGAGTGAAGAGTGATATATACATGAGGAAATTGAATGGTGGAGATAAATATGAGATAAATTTACAAAAGGTAAGCATATGAATGAGAAGAACATACAAGTGGAAGCATATGTACGTATGCATAAAACAAGGAGAGTTAAGAAGTAATACCCATGTGAAAATATTGTCTAGTCCTCTAGAAAGTCCAATGAAGAGACACAACTATGGCCATCCGGATCAAATTCCTTCGATGGGGGCCCAACCCTAAAGTCGGGACGATGGGAGAAGGGGAAAGGGTCCCTCTCTCTCTCCCTTTTTTCCATGAGAGTGTGGGTGATTCGAGGATATGGAGGTTATTTTTCCTCCGCTCGTGTAGGCATCTTCATAGTCTTCCTCGGATATAAAATTTATCATCGTCAAATTGGGGTAACACGAAGAGATGGAGTTGCCAGCCTATTTTCTGAAAATAGGAAAAAGAATGTCACCACTTTGAGAGAATGACAATCAAAATCATATTGATGCATAATAAACAAAGTGATTCGAAGGTTCGGGGACAAATTTATTGGATGGGAATGTTTTAGGCACCCATTCCTCCCTTTCAGTCTCTCATGTGCTATATTAATCTTCTCATTTTTTTCTCCATGATGTGTGTGTACATGTATATAATATAAATAACGAGAGCATGTATTTATCCGACTCACTTTATGGGAAGGACAAAGAGGACTAATCCGCTGGAGTGTACCCCAAAATAATAATAAGAAACTTATGATATAGGTGTTCGTTGAGTCATGAATCGCTATGAAGGAGCGCATGTGCATGTCGGGCGAAGTATAAATATGTAGGAGTCCAAGACTCACAGCATAGATATAAAAGAATGTAAAAGACATAAAATGTAAAGGGGGGACTCAAATCTTGGGATTATCCCAAGACGCCTACGTAGCTCTAGTGGCGTCAAAGTCCACGTAGTTTAAAAATAGCATAGGGGTGGGGTTCCACCCATAAATCGAATTGTAGGACTCCTCTTTGAGTGTTTTGGAAGGAAAATATGTTCAAGTGTGAAAGTGTGAGAAAATGGAAGTCTTGCTTTTGGAATTAATGAATAAACCTATTTTTGTATTTTTGGGGCTTTTCTGAAAAGTTGTGTGAAATATTAATAAAAAATGAAGATTATTTGATGTGAGATAATGACAAAAAATTGAAAGATGTCATAAGATGAGAACAAAGTGAATAATGACACTTAAATGAATAAACTAGAAAAGAGTGAGGAAATGACTTCCTTGTAGATCTTTGTTACTGAATTTATATTGTATGTAGGCTGGTTTTTGTAGTGGAATGAAGCTAATGTGATAGGGTGAGGTGGATGACTAAGTGTGGTAGGAAAGTGAGGTGGGGTAATGTTGGGAAATGGACTTTTTTGGTAACGAGAAGGATCTGATTATGAGAGAATGTTGGTTAACTC
This sequence comes from Sambucus nigra, assembly GCA_949130495.1. Lineage (NCBI taxonomy): Eukaryota > Viridiplantae > Streptophyta > Magnoliopsida > Dipsacales > Adoxaceae > Sambucus > Sambucus nigra. The sequence continues at coordinate 688,127,501 of OX422209.1, forward strand.
CTTAAAAGGACCTCCCTTTTGGAGTGAGGTCTTGAGCCCTTTATATATGCCATTTTGGGTTGGTGGTGTCAATCGACATGGCCTCTGGCTTGCCTATCAGCATAGTGACTGCCTTGTTTGGCAAGGAAAGTACATCCCATCGATAGGTAAGGAGTCTAGGGTGCCTATAGTCAGTCCATAATGAACTTTTTGAACTTAATGAGAATAAAAGTCAAACCGTAAGTCCGAATCAAACACGTTTTGTGACCGTTGAAAAGGGAATTCAGGGCATGTCTGATTACATGACTATTTATGCTTATTATCACTATATATGAATATAGGTTGATAAAGATGTGATAAAAAGGGGAAAAAGTTAAAGTTGAAATTTTTGAATGTTTGAGGAAGTTATTCGTCATGAAAATCATGTTTAAACTATTTATTTTATGTCAAATGTAAAGTTGAACTTGATGAAGAAATGTTATGATGCATATATGGGTTTTATGGGTGTAAATATCTTCATTCATAGATAAAATCATCTATGTTGATGGGAAATTGGTTTAGTGCGTTGGAAATACATTTAAACAACCCCTGGAATATGAAATTATAATGTTGAAAAAATTAGCATATTAATCACATAAAATGTTTCTACATTATATGAAGAAAGTTTAAGAAGTTTAAAGTCTAAGGGATTAAAGTGAAAATAGTATAGTATCAGAGTCAAAATATGAAATATAATAATATTCATATATAAAATTACTAGGATAAAAATTCTAAAATTAAAGGTTATCAATTTGTAATAATAAGTCTTGAAATGAAAAGAATGTAGTTTTTAGGCAAAAAGTGTCATTTTATGAAAATTATGGATTTAGTAGTAATATTTTCCAACTTGAATATTTATTTTGGAAGGTTAGTTCTAAATAAAATGATGTGAATACATAATATGACGATGAAAGGTATAAGAGGTGCAAAGTTAATAAATTAGAAATAGAAGTCTTGGAATGTTAAAATTGATATTTTAGTACAAAAAGTGTCATTTATGTAAGTTTGTCTTATGAGTAAATTTTTCAAACTAAAGGACTTTGGTTAAAAGAGTTGTATTTTATGTGGTGAAAACTCATATTTGTAAAGGAAAAGTCAAAATAAGCATTTTTGGTCAAATGTATGAAAGGCATTTACAAGTGTGTACATAGTGAAAAGTGTAATAAAATGTGTAAATGGGTAGTTAAACTCAAATGTTAAATTTCACATGAAATAATAATTAGAGTCGTTTTCAAAAGAGGAAATACTGAGTATAAGATAAAGTTAAAATAAACTTGTGTAAGATGTGAAACTTAGAATTAAAGTGTGTCGGGACTCATCTCGTCCTGGATATTTGGCCTCATCGTCTTGTAAAAAGGAAATCAAGGGAAACAGTTTAAAAGTGTATAAGAAAGAAAGAAAGAAAGGAAAAATTGTTAGAAACATGTATAGGTAAAAGGTACTTGGAGGTAACCGAGAAATTTAAGAAGGGATCGGATTTCTAGGGTGTGTCTTAATTCTTAGACCCTAAACAATTGATCAGTGGCATATTCTGACATGGTGGGAGTAAATGAAATGACATATAACACTTATGGATTGGTACGCCAGTTAATCAAGTGAAAAGATGATTTTCAGTACGATGCACATTAATGTAAAGACGTGTTTCTGAAATAATTTGGAAGATGTGAAATTATGCTAATAGTTCAATTAATGGTATACGAGCAGTGTCAAAATAAAGATTAAGTGTGAGTGGGCTTATCTCCCGGGTTAGATGGTCAAAACATCAATTTCATTTCACGTTGCATTTTGCATGAGAACATTTAATAAAATTAAAATATAATTTATATATATATATTCTTTGCACATATTAATCCTCTAGTATTTCTCCTACTGGACGCAAGCTCATACGCCATCATTTGTAAAAAAACCAGCTACTTCAAGGAAAGATAAAGACAGTGAAATCGTGAGATGTAAGGAAAGATTTTCACGCCAGTGCAGTTCCATTTACTATTTAATTTAAATATGTAACTTGTATGGAACTTTTGATTATGTCATTTGGAACTATTTGGAAGTATTTTAAATTTTGTTCGTAGTAAGATAGGATGATGTGAACTTTCTTTAAATTTTTATTTACTCCATGATATTGGAAAACTTTTTTATTTCAAGTGTTATTAAAAACTTCATGAGATTAGTAGTAATGGATTTTAGAAAAAAATGTAAAAGCAAGATTTTACTTTAAAAGAAGGGTTTTCTTAAAGAAACTAAAATATATAAGGTATTCCACAGTTGACACCCAAATTCGGGGCAGCACAGCTTGGTATCAGAGCATAAGATACATGTGTGTCAGAGAGTATGCTCACATTTTATTTTTTATAGTTACCTATATTTTATCATATTATAAACTACCATCCCCTCTTTACAATGACTGCACGTAGAAATGGTGGGCATATTAGTGGAAACACTTACGAGTTACATCAAACGTATTCACTCTCTCAACAACACCAACGCAATGGTAGCATAACAAGGATTAGTAGGGATTCCAATAAACTGAAGGAGTTTAGGATACTCAACCCCCATACGTTTAGCGGTACTACAGTACCGAAAAAGGCTGATAAGTGGCCACCACACATAACTCGTATCTTTGAATTTCTTAAAATGTCACCTGTTTATCAGGTCCATGTGGCAACATTTCAATTCATGAACCGGGACCAAAAATGGTGGACATATTATCATGCCAGTTTCAATGAGGCATTTTTGGACCGTTACTTTCCAGAAGCCTACCGTGATAGAAAGAGGGACGAGTTCCAAAACTTATTCCATGGGAAGATATCTGTTGGTGAATATGAGGTGAGGTTTTAAGCTCTATCAGATTATCACAAGTATGTAGAGAGTGATGAGAAAGAAAATACTCGATTGTTCACAAAGGGTCTTAATCCATCCAACCAAAGGCTCATAGTTGGACAAGACATTAGTGGGTTCAAGGATATGGTCAACAAAGCCATGAGGTTATAAATGAATTTCGAGGATGATAAACTAATCAAATAAAAGAGAAGAGGTTCAGAGTGTGGACTAAGAAGTGCTGGAAAAAAACTAAAGATAGTGGACCCAGTGGGTTCTTTGCAAAATTAAAAGTGGCAATTGGCAATGGTTCCTCCTAGAATCAGAGTGTGGGGTTAGCGTAGCCAGACAAAGGGTATTTCATATGTAGGGAACCTAAGAACTGGAAGATGAAATGTCCCTAAAAATTCAAAGGTTATCAACCCAATGATTAGGGTTCTAGTTTTAGTCCAGTGAGGAACTCGATTTTTTGTACGCCCACCCAACATCCACATCAATCTGGTAGATTCGAGTGGGGTAGGTATAACAATAATGGTTCTCATCCCAACTAAGGTTACGATGGACAGGGGATGTCGAACTATAGGGAATTTGAGAACTATTTTATTTCGGTGCATCATTTTAATTTATATCCAGTTCTTTATCTTAGAGTTTGGGTCTTAAGGTTGATTACTTTTATCCCCTATTTTGGGGGGACTTTTGGTTACCGGATGTATTTTTCTAAACCATGTTTGTCAAAATTTCATTATCATTGCAGGGGAGTATGTTCTTTATTATAACTTAATTATCATGGACATGGAAGGTTTCGAGGTAATCCTTGGGATGGACTAGCTATGTTATTTTAATGCCACAATAGAACATCATCGGTATAGTGTTTCAGTATTATTTCCAGATGGGTTCAACAACAGATTTAATAGTGAGAAATTTATGGACCATCTTTGAAAATACAATAACACTAAGGAATAATGGAATTACTTCAGATGGCTTTTGAGCCTTGTGGCACAGAATGCCCCTGACCGTATAGTATTGGATTACCTAATTGTGCAGGAATTTTAGAAGTGTTCTCGAAGGATCTTCCAGGGATACCATTGCTGAGAGAGATCGACTTTGTGATAAAAATATCTTCAGCTATCTCATCCATTTTTATTTTTCCACGTCGTTTAGCTCCAGTTGAACTGAATGAACTAAAGACTCGATTACAAGATTTATTATCCAAAGGATTCATTAGACCGAGTGTCTAACCTTGGCAGTAGTAGTTCTTTTTTCCAAGAACAAGAATAATTCACTTAGACTCTCGATTGACTAGAGATAGTTGAATAGGGTCTTAATTAAGAATAAATATCATATACCCATTGATTATTTGTTCGACCAGTTACGAGGCGCTGGTATATTTTAAAAGATAGACCTTCGATCTGGTTAGAACTAAAGATATTTAAAAGATAACATTCATGATGATATATGAGCATTATGAGTTCTTGGTTATTCCATTCAGGTTAAGGAGTTCCCCTACAAATTTTATGAACCTGATGAATCAGATTCACCGCTTGTTCCTAAATCGGTTTATTGTAGTATTTGGTGGAAGACATCTTAATTTACTTAGCATCAGAAGTGGACCACGAGGAGCATATACACATAACTTTGCAAGTACTTCGGGAAAATCAGTTGTATGTAATGTTCAGTCAATGCATGTTCTGGATGGGCGAGATAAAATATCTTGGCCATGTCATTTTGAGACAAGGAATTTATATAGATCCGATTGAAGTTGAATCAGTACTAAATTGGGAGCAACCAAAGATGGTCATTGAAATAGGAAGTTTCTTAGTAATATCCACGTATTACCATCATTTTATATATGGCTTCTCTTAAATTACTACATATATCACTAGGATAACAAATATGGAGGTTCACTTTGAGTGGGAAAACGAGTGCGAGTCATCATTTTAGAGTTAAAGTATGACTGACTACAACATCGGTACTTATCCTCCCAATATAAGGAAAGGGAAGTATATTCTGATGCAGTAGGGAAAGGTGTAGGAGAATTATTGATGCAAGGGAAGAACTTATTAACTTAATGTCAAGGATGTTAAAATTTCATAAGAAGAACTACCCAACTCATTACCTTCAGCTTAGAAGAGTTGCCTTTTCTCTCCAGATTTAAAGATATTACCCGTATAGGGAACGATTTAATAGGTAATCCGATACAAAAACCTCCAACATTTTTTCACTAAAAAAGATTTGAATCTCAGGCATAGATGATGGATAGAGCCCATGGAATATTATTTCCTTGGTCTCCATTACCACCAAGGTAAGGCCAATGTTGTAGCCGACACCTTAAGTAGGAAACCATGAATATCTTTGGTGGCAATGATATTTTACCATCATAATATGACACAATACCTTAAGGTTAATAATTTAGGGTTAAGTCGGGAGATCATCATGCCTACATCTATGGAATGGTAGCAAGACCTATCATACAATAAAAGGTTCTTGATGCACAAGAGTGCGATGATGATTTGATATACTTTCAGAATCAAATTTTGGAAGGATAACCAACCGAGGACTTATCACTCAATAAGGATAATGGAATTAGGTTCCTAAGAAGGTTAGTGATTCTAAGTACTGTGGATCTTAAGGAAGAATTAATGGAAGAAGTACACCGATCTCATTCTCATTTCTGTATTCACCCTGACAGTACAAAAATGTATATGGATTAATGCAGAGACTAATGGTAGTCAGGAATGAAAAAGGACATCTCATTTTTATGGCAAGGTTCCTCACTTGTCATAAAGTAAAGGTCGACCACCAAAAGACAACATGGTTATTACAACAACTATCGGTAGCACAGTGGAAGTGAGAGCACATAACGATGGATTTCGTCACTGATTTACCTAGTACTAAGGCAAGGGATGATGCGGTATGGGTTATGGTTGATCGACTCTCCAAGTCAACACATTTTCTGCCTATTAACGTCACGAATAATGTTTCTAGGATTTCTAGACTCTATATACGATAATTTATAAGGTTTCACAATGAACCCTTATCCATTATTCCGGATATAGATCCTATATTTATGTCCAAGTTTTGGAATAAACTTCATCAGAAACTGGGAACACATTTAAACCTCAGCATAACCTATCATCCATAGTTTGATGGATAATTCGATGGGACTACTAGGATACTCGAAGATATGTTATGGCATTGCACTATAAACTTCCAGGGGAGTTGCGTAGGTAATCTACCATTAACAGAATTTGCCTTCTATAATAATTACTATGAGGATATTGAGATGACACCATTTTAAGCCTCACATGGAAGAAATTTCCTTTCACTAGTTTACTAGGTGGTGGTTGGTGAGAATCACATCTCACGGTCTGAAATGATAGAGGAAACGACTGAGAAAATTGAAGTCATACGAGTTAGGCTTAAGACTGCTTATAGCCATCAGAAGAACTACAATGATACTCGTTGCTTCAACTTAGAGTTTATTGTGGGTGATCATGTGTTTCTAAAGATCAAAGCTAGACATGGAGTTACACAATTTGGAATAAAGGGGAAGTTAGAACCATGGTAAGCATGACCCTTTGAGATCTTAGAGAGAATCCATCCAGTGTCATATCATTTAGCACTACCACCATACTTTTCTCAAGTGCACAATATTTTTCGTGTATCAATGTTAAGAAAGGATATTCCAGATTCATCACACACTATAAATTGGAGTCATTTAAACCTCCAGAATGATATCTCTTATGAGACAAGGCCAATCCAAATAGTACACCACAAGAAGAAGATGTTTCGCAAAGAGACGATTCCCATTCTTAAGGTTGTTTGGGGTAACAATGGCGTTGAGGGAGCGATTTAGGAATTAAAATCGACGATGAGAAGATCACATCCAAAATTGTTTACTTAGAAATGTTTAATTTTTTTATTTCAGGGATGAAAATTCCCCAGGTAGGAAAGTTGTATCGTCGAATTTTTTTGTAAATTAATAAAAATTAAATTACGAGTAATTAAGGAATTAATTTAATTATAATAATCTTATAAATAAAATTAAGAATAAAAATCCAAAAATGACGCAAACCGTGCATGCGCATTAAGTTACGCGTTTTAAATCTAACTTTTGTAAAGTAATATTAGAGTCAAAATTTTGAAAAAAATTGCATTACGTGAAATTTTTATGGTTATAAAATTAAGTTAAAATAAACTCAAAAATAGAATAATAATTATTGGTGTGAGCGAACACTTCGACGAAATTAGGACAAATTTTTACCTGTTAAGGGCGAATCAATTCGGCTTGTTAATCAGATCGATTTGGTGCATGCTTGATTGGCTTGTTTTGATTTGTCAAACGCTTTTCATGATTAATGGGGCAAGGGAATGAAAAATCATCCAATTATTGGCCTTGTTATCCGTCTTCCTATCCCAATTAGATTTAGTGGATTCATTATTGATTTTTTTTAGGGGGGGGGGGTCATTACGATAGAATTGGAGACTTGATAAGGAGGAAGAATGGGTGATTTAGCTCATCAAATTCTGCAGAGTTTTGGGAAGCCCCTAAACCAAGGTTTTTAGCATTCTTCCTTATTCAAAATAGTCTCCTAAAGTCCTTTATATTCCTTCTACATATCAAGCTTGTAAGACAACCATTTCACCTTTCAATTATCTAGGATTAAGAGGTTATTAAGGGTTCTTACTGAATAAGAAAGCTTGCAAGAAGCTTAGAATTAGAAAGATTAATTAGGATTTATTTCTACCTATTCTTCAAAGGATATATATCTTCAAGAGGTACGGGTTTCACACTACTTTAAAATTTAAAATCAAGAATGTTATTTATATGTTGTAAGGACATTTTTGTCCATTATCAATTTGTATGTCGTACGTCGTTACACCGTTGAAGAAACTCAAGATCACATCTACATCAACGGATCCGCATATCAAAGCTTCTTCAACATCATAGCCTCTGCGAGAATGAACTTGGTAAAATTTTGTTTTTACGTTCCTTAAAGTTCATATTTAGTATTGGGAAATTTTTATAAAATGTTTTTTATAAAAATAAGAAGTAAGTTTTTTCAAGCAAAATTAGGCTTTTAAAAGTTTTTTATTTTTCTGGGAAGCCGGACCGATCCGCCTCCGAACCGGTCCGCCCTCTACCCAGACCGATCCGCCTTGCTCAAGGTCCAGTATACCACGGATCGAATGCGAACCGATAAAGCCAATTTTTAAAAGAACCGATCCGAGGTCGGACCGATCCGCCTCCCAAACGGACCGGTCCGCCTGGGATAAGTTCGATCAGATCCGTGTGATTCTTTTCCACCGACATTTATTTTCTATATATATTCCTAGTTCGTTGGTGTATTTTTTCAAGTCTTCGAGAAAACGTTTTTAAGAGTTAAAACACAACAAGACTTCATTTTTTGATGTGCCAAATATCTTTTTGATTCACACACAAAAATCCCAATTACTTTTGTGAATCTTTTGGAACCCTAGAACACAAACTTTGTTGTTGTTCATCTTTGTAGAGAGATCTTTGCAACCGAGAGCTGCGTGTCATTGCTGAGGGAGTCTCTACAAAGTTTTCTGCCTGCGTGTCATTAAGGAGAGTTGCGGTTCTTCCTTTGTTGTTTGGGCTGCGAGTCCTTGGAGGGTGTTGCGTGTATTCTCTTGCTGAGTTCAAGACTGCGTGTCTTTGTGGGTTGGCTACGCGTTGAACCATTGCAGATTTCTCTATGTAATTGTAAGTTGCGACTTGTATATTCATAGTGAAATAAAGGTTTTACCCGAAAGGGTTTTTTTCCTGAAATCTGTGTCTCAGCATATTTGTGTGTCACATGCTTTATGGGTTGACACATGCACTTTAGATGCATGATTAGGGGCTGAAATTAAATAAGTGTGTCAAATTAGAAATTTGCGAAGCTAATCAATTATCACACGTAATTCTCACGTTCTCATATGTATACATATGTAGTATTTACATGATCATTTATGCTTATTATCACAATATATGAATACAAGTCGATGAAAGATGTGATAAAAATGGTTAAAAATTGAAGTTATAATTAAGTTATAATTAAGTTAAAATTTCAGAATATTTGAGTAAGTTATTCCTTATGAAAATAGTGTTTAAACTATTTATTTCATGTCAAATGTTAAGTTGAACTTGATGAAAAAAAATGTTAGGATGCATATATGGTTTTATGTGCGTACATCCATTCATTCATGGAAACAATACATTTAAATAAGCCTTGAAATATGAAATAATAATGTTAAAAAATCAGCATATTAATTACATAAAATGATGTTATGTTATCTAAAGAAAGTTTAAGAAGTTTAAAGTTTGAGCGACTAAAGTAAAAACTGTAAAGTATTGGGGTTAAAATAAGAAATATAATGATATTTATACATAAAATGACAAGGATAAAAATTCTAAAATTAAAGGTTATTAATTTGTTTAGAATAAGTTTTAAAGTGATAAAAGTGTAATTTTTAGGCAAAAAGTGTTATTTTATGAAAAGTATGGATTTAGTAGTAATATTTGCAAACTTGAATATTTTTTGGAAAGTTAATTCAAATTGAAATCATTTGAATACATAAAATGATAATAAAAAAGTAAAGGAGGTGGAAAGTTAATAAATTAAAAATATAAGTCTAATGATAAAATTGATATTTTGGTACAAAAAGTGACATTTATGAAAAGTTGGACTTATGAGTAAATTTTTCAAACTAAAGGACTTTAGTTAAAAGATTTGTATTTTATGTTTGTAAAATAAAAGTGAAAATAAGAACTTTTAATAAAATGTACAAAACACGTGTTTACAAGTGTGCATAAATAGCGAAAAGCATGTAAATGGGTAGTTATACTCTGTAAGAACAATTTTTCCAACATTATTTACAGCATAGTTTTAGGCTAGTTTGACGTATCCTATTATAAATCATTACGCGTCATCAAGACGAACCGAACTCAAGCATCTTGGAAGACATCCTGGCATCCCGGCATCCCGTAAAGGTATAAAACAATTTAGAGTTTGAATTAATTAAAAAAATTAATGTCTAGAATGTTTATGTTTTTTATCAAAAATGAACAAGTCATTTATTTTCGAAAAAGAAAAAAATATTTTATTTTTTGTCTCATTTAAACAAGATTGAAAGTCGTTTGATAGGTCGTTTATTTTATGTTTTTAAATGAGGCTAACTGTTTTGGTTTTTGTTAAGTCATTAGAAGTGAGGGAAAGACTCATTCGAATGAGATCTATATCTCGTTAGAACGACTACGTCGCCTCAAAATTTATGAAGAGCCTATAAATACCTGTTTTGTGTTCAAAACATTTAATACTTTTGGCAAATATATTACTGCAATTTTTTTGCGAAAGTTCTCATGTTTTAATGATCTAAAACACTTTTTAATTCACAACAAAGCGTCCTTGAATATTGTTCTTATGAATTCATTTAAACCCTAGAAAGTTTAGTATTTTTGCATAAACCTAGTGGAGAGGATATCCATGGATGACTTGTGATACCTGCGGGGACTCACTATTGAAGATGAAGTCTAAGGTTAATGGAGGACTGCAGTCTTATGATTATTGCGAGGATCCTAATCATTATTCATTAGAGATTTACTAAGATTAGTGAATTATACGTGTGCTTGGTATCAAGTAATCTGTAAGTTGACTACCCTGTAGATTTATAAGTGAATAAAAGGTTTTACCCGAAAGGTTTTTTTCCTGAAACTTGGCCTTAGTTGATTGGTTGTTTAATTTATCTTTTTTACCATAGTAATGCATGTTTAGGGTAATAAGATAAAATCTATTTAAAACTGGCTTCCTCGTTTATAAGTGATATAAGAGAACTCATTATTTCGACCATTCAAAATCAAATATTAAATTTCATAAGAATAACTAGAGTCATTTTCAATAGAAGAAATATTGAGTCAAAGGTAAAGTAAAAGTAAACTTATATAAAATTTGAAGAATAAAATCAAAGTGTGTTGGGACTCATCTAGTCCCGAGTATTTTTCCTCATCGGCCAACAAAAAGGAAATAAAGGAAAATGTTTTAAAAGTGATTAAAAAAGAAAGAAAGGATAGACGGTTACAAATATGTAACAAGTAAAAGGTATTCAGAAGTAACCAAGAAATTTTTAAAGGGCCCTGGCCTGATCCCTAGGATGCGGCTTAATGATTAGACCCCAAAGAACTGATCAGTAGCATATTACAGCATGAAAGGAATCGATGAAATGCCGTATAACACTCATGGTGGGTACCCCTAATTAATCAACTCAAAATATGATTTTGAGCAAAATGGTCATTAATGTAAAGGTAACTTTATGAAATAACTTGAAAGATGTGAAATTACGTCAATAGTTCAATTAACGGGATACAGGTAGTATTGAAATAAAGATTAAGTGTGAATGGGATTATCTCATGGGTTACATGGTCAATACGTCAATTGCATTTCACCCTAGATTTTGCATGAGGACATTTAATGAAATTAGGGATGATTTCATAACAACTAAAATATACTTTATATATACAAATATTCTTTGTACCTATGACTCTACTTGTATTTTTCTGACTGGGCGCACACTCATACCCCACCATTTTCCAAATCTCCCAAGGTATTTCATGGAACGATAAAGGCAATGAAACCGTGAGACGCAAGGAAGGATTTACATGCTAGTAGGTTATGTCTACTCTTTATTTTAAATATGTAACTTGAATGGAACTTTTGATTACCCATTTGGAAGTATTTCAAATTTGGTTTCTAATAAGACAGGATGATGTGAACTTTCTTGAAACTGTTATTTACACTATGATATTGGAATTTTTTTTATTTCAAGTGTTCTTAAAAACTTCTTAAACTGGACATCATTTCATTAATTAAAACTAATGGGCTTTACGATAAAAGTATAGACGTAAGATTCTACTTTAAAAGAAAAGTTTCTATAAAGAAACCTAAGTATAAAAGATATTTCACAACTCACCCCCAAAATTGTGGTGTCACAAGGATGGGTCTAGAAGAATGAGTGTGATTTCCTCCAATATATGGTCGACGGGAAAAGGCCTAGTCTCTCCCAACCCTACCTAGCTCCCTTGAGTTATTATTTAGGATGGTCAACTTCCAAATCATCATCATCCTGACTTTTATTAGGCTGAGGTTGCTTTGCTTTGATAGCGGTGAAGAAGCAACTTCGTGTTGCTTCTTAATCACCCTTAACTTCAATAATCCCCAAATCGTTCACAAATTTGAGTGTCTAATGAAGAGAAAATGGTACTTATCTCATAGTATGGAGCAATACCCACCATATGATGGGTTGTAGGGCCAATCTGAAATGATATCATGAAATTTAATCTCACGATTGATAGGGCGGACCTTGACAAATACATTAATTTTACCTAATGGCATCTCCACGTTATCATTGAAACCAACCGAAGCTCTCACCTTTGTGTCCAAGTCTTAGATATTGTAACTAATATTGTATAGCAAGTTAACATATATGATATATGAGGATCTCCCCTCATCGACTAGTATTCTATTTACTTTAAAATTCTCCACCATTAAAATTTTCTACCCCGATGGTAAGGACCATGGCATCCTTATGGGGTAAATTAACACCAACCACATTATATTTAGTGAACATGATTAATTGATCAAGATCATTTTCCTTTCACTCTCTCTTGGTGAGGAAGGGAACCTAGCATGCATCATGTACACTGTCTACAATCCTATGCATATTTTTACTTGTGAATTGGGAAGGATTAATATAAACACGTACGGCTAGAATCACTCTTAATGATGGGAGATCATCATCATTATTTTGTAATTCATTGACCCGTAATGAGGATTTCTTCTTGTCAGCATCAATTTATTTTTGAGGTGGATGACCTGGATGAGATCCAGGTGTCACTTGATTATTTTACAGTTTTATCATATGACCATGATCCTAATAGTAAGTAAACATGAGATTAATGTCCCCATCATTTGGCTCGCAAGCCATCTTGGTAGACTCCCTATCATTTGGGTCGCTAGCCACAATTCTTCCATCTAAGTGTGATTGGGGATTCTACCTCCTTCGCTTTTTTACAGCTTGTGATTAATCGAGTTGTAAATTGTTTAACTAATTTATTAAAGGAGGATATCGACCTAGAGGTTATTTTCTCAAACCACCTAAACCTAACTGATAATACCCAATTTAGTATCAACAAGTAAACTTATATGATCTCAATCCAGAATATATTTTGAGGTGAAACAATGCTGTTTAAACAAGTGTATAAGTGAATAAGGAGATAAGGAGAAGATAAAGAAACACTCGAAAATAAGTGGTTCAGCCATTGTCCTACTCCACTGTGTAGGTGAGTGTGAATTTCACTATGAAAATAGGCACTAATTGTCTAAGTGATACAATTATCACTAGTTTCTCTCTCTACCATAACAAAAGCAAAAATTGGGCTAGGGTTTGTATATATCAATCATTTCTTCTACGGAAGAAGATGGGTTTAAATAGTGCTTGGGGTTTACAATGTACCCCCAATCATGCAATGTGCACGTCTTTCATGGAGTCACAAATAGGATCTTAACACCAATCCTTTAGAATGTATAACTAATGATGATGCAAATATTCCCCCATGATAATATGTGATTTTTCTATAATTTCCTACCCACATGGACTGGCAAAGTTGAAGTCCTGCGTCGTGTACATTAAGGTTTTTTCGAGGGGGTCTCAGCCCGAACGAGTATGAGACCTCAATACTGGTTCGATCATCTGATGAAGAATGTTAGAGTACGGTCTCAGCTAATCATATGTTCAGTCGAGTCAAGTTTGGGTTGGGCTAGTTGGACAATTTAGGTCTTAGCTACTAAGATTGTACACGAGACGAGACTAGGTAGTGGATAAGCCAGTTGAGGGGTCTCTATTTAAAACTGCAGACGAGGTCGAGACTGTTAACGTCGGATTCATGTAAAAAGTGTTCTTTATAAGTTCGGCTTGGGACGAGCAAGTACCAGGCTAGGACGAGGTTACAGTTGGGTATATCAGTGACCTTCCATAAGGTGGACGAAAAAACATGACATATGAAGGCATCATGATAAATCCATAGGCACATGGATTGTCTATAGTGTCTAATGTAATGTTATGGATCTGTTTTGCCATCATATGTGGTCATCTTAGAAATTGAGAACAATTTTCGAGGCTTTGGTGAATATATGTCAATACTAAAAGGAGACATCGATCCGTGACCTAAATACCTTTTCGCAAAGTCCTTTGGGGTGCATTCCAATTTTGGGTTAAGGCATCCTTCCAACTCTTATTGATAAATTTACACATATCGTCACACCCCATGATCCTTTCCCAAAGGTTTATATTTGGCCAAATGCTTAATGTGACTATATTTAACCAACCGATTTGAGCATATATCATGGTTCTTATTTTTTCAAAAAGAGGAACGGTCTCTTTGATGGTCAGATCATTACACTCGTGAGATCTTGAACCTAAATTCTCTTCCATTACGTCCAGCTAAAAGGAGTCTAAAAGATCGAATCCTCCTTCTTTTGTGATGTTACATTGTTATGGGAACTAAACCCACACCCTTCAGATTGTTCGATTAATTACATATTCAATCAAGAATATCCCCATCTCATTTGTTCAATTATTTCTCATGGAGGTTAACCAAATGTGATGTTGCATTCTTGTAAGTGGGTTACATAGATGGGGTGTTTCGTTAACGGTTGGGACCATACCTGTGAGGAGTGATTCCTCAAGCCGTGTATTACTAAGATATTGAGGGAACACGAAAGGAGTTTGTTCCCTCCTCACAATTCGAACTTCTAATTGAATATGGTTTTCATCATGCGAATACTAGGCCTTGTATGTAGTCATATCAAATGAGGATTAGTATTTCACAAATGATACCAAATTGTAGGGGATATCGATCCTACAATAATACTAAATAACATTTTATCCACAATTATTAGTGCAATATAATAACCAGACACAAATATATGTGGTTCAATAAGTCATCCATTCTAATTCCACATGTGAGGGAGAGAGGAGTATTATTACTTTTAGAAGGGGAGGAAGAAGATGACTGGAGTGCTAGTTACAATAATGTGAAGTTAGATTCCCTTGAATATTAGGGTTATGTCTATTTATAAATACAACAGTCCTTGAGCCTTAATCTTCCCTTATATTAATAAATTGTTGTTCTTGATCTTATCCTTAATGTAGTTGAGTTAGATTATATGTATCTGGTCATATCCATTGATACTTTCCTTAATTCACCTTTACCTTCTCTGTGATCTCCGGATGACCTAATCATTATAACTTTCTAATTTCCACGTGTTATGCCACGTGGCATACCTGACTCTTAGTACCTAACTGCTTTATCCCCTCATCGACTTCAATATTCTCACCACTTATTCATATGAGAAAGAGATCTATAACATATTAGTATCCTTAATTGAAATTCTCCCAAATGTTAACCCGTCTAAAGAAGGTCTCCACCCCTCCTCCTACGAGTACAACCCCTCATAAAACTAACATATATCCCCCTTATCTTCCCCTTTTTCTAAGTAATCCAGTCCCTCACTAAAATTTTATTATGTGAATAAATACTGAATAATAATTTCCACTTTATGGAAAAAATTTAAATTCTTATCTCCCCCTTTCAACCAAAATTCCCATAACTTTTGACTCTGGTTAATCTCCTCCTGAATAATTATCCTAATCACTTCGACTTTAACGACCTCTCCTCTCTATCTTCCCTCGACAACCCCTTAGAAATGTTTCATATTAGTACAAAATATCTTAAGAATTATCTTTTAATGGACTCTCTAACAGTGCCAAAACTCTCTTTATTCAACGTTTCGATATCATCTTTGAATAAGAGAGATTCTTATACAACATATACCTTTTACTACCCTTCACTCGTTATAGATTCTTATACAACATGTACTCCTCACTACCTGTATTAAACGGGATTTTTAAACATGACCCTAAATACCTACGGTCGCTGTTTAAACCTTAATAAAGCATTCAAGTTCAATAGTCTTCTATACTTACAGCCTTACAATTTTACTGAATTGACCTAGACCCCCAATAGTTTCAGTAATTAAATAGCCCCTGAAAACTTTAAAGTAATAAAACTTGACTTATATTTCACTCCTAAACCTCAACTTTATATCTAATTAATCCTTTAGACTTAATGAACATAAAATAACAATTTCATCCCCTGAAACTTTTATAATTACAAAAGTACCCCTATACTTTCTGAAAGGGGTACTTTTAAGGATATAAATGTAATTACAAAACCAAGAAAAGACCAAACATCAAAGTTCTATTAACTACAGTAAACTCCCTTTCCACCTTGTGCACCACATCAGCACAAGTGCACACAATGCACATATGTGAGTTACATTTACCAACCTTGAAAACTTCATATAAAAAGCTCAAATCCACCACCCAATTCCACCAATCGAATTCCCTGAGTATGTACTATAAATATCCCACAATTTCAGTAGTTAAGACACACTTCAAACTTAAGTTCAAAAACTTAAAATTTCACTCAAACCAGTTAGACCATGATATTATGAGTTATTTTCAGTTCTCTCAATTCCAATTGCTTTCTGTGTAGTTAGTATACTTAGAACAATCATAATATGCAAGCTTTTACGTATAGAACACTGTAGATTAGAAAAAATGTGAAATTACACCATTAAAGATTGAGCTTCAATGGTGAATTTTGTTATAAAGGTCCAAACTTTGATTTAAAGATTGGTATAACTTCACTACAACCTAAGGAACTTGAGTGTAATGATCAAAAGCTACGAATGTGTCTATTAAGCTCAAATCGATCGAAAGTGTATGTTTTGAACTAGAAAACTAAAAATTTGAAATTCTCCATGTATAATTCATCTCAACCTTTGAAATGAAAACCAAACTACTCTTGTATAGAAGAAAAAAAATCATGCTCATAATAATCCTTGTCATATCCTTAAAATCCACGAATGTTAAGTCAAAATTTCAGAAAACGAACAGTTTTAGAACTTGAGAAATACTGCATCTCAATCGACATTACTTATTTATTCAAATTCCTTATGAAAACTTAGGTTGAGTTTGTTTAGAGATCATCTCAAATGATCTATAAATGAAGGAGTTAATCAAGGTAAAAAATTAAAAACCCTGAAGTCAATTGTCGAGGGGAAGAAGATGAATTTTATGACCAGAAACATTAACCTAACGCGTGAGGGCGCGTGGCCAATCAGAAATTTTTGAAATTTTTTCCAATATTTTTATTATATTATTTTTGGTAAAAATGGTATAAGGTAAGGCCACGTTTGGATTAAACTATCCTAAGTTATGTAAAAAAGAGGTTTTAACTTAAGAATATTTCTTCAAAATTACAATTTGACCCCTCCTGACTTTTTTAACTTAAGAATTTGATCCCTAAATTTTGTCTATAAAGACTTCAAAAAAATTTAGACAAAAAGTCTCTTGCACCAAAGTTCAAAAATGATCTTAAGTCTATTATTTAAAGTCCCAAAATATTTACAATTAAACCTCCGAAACTTTAAAAGATACAATTTTAGTACAAACTGACTCACTTAATCCCAAATACTTGCATACCTAAACATTGTATATAGAAATTCAACTACCGGCTGCTCCCAATATCCTCTTGTGATATATAAAGTTAACCGATATACCGAGCTATTACACCCCACCTAATTAAATACCAAGTGATCAGTCCTTTATTAAATTAAATCAAAGTATCCAGTTGGTCCAGTCTTAGCATCACTATCGAAAATATTTATTTTAATAATCACCTAATAATTAATTAAGCTAGTGACAACATATTTTGCCCAATAATTAAAATCAATTAATTTAACCATTCACACATTCACCATTTTTCTAATTGAATAATTTACGGATAAAACACCATTTAACTGAAAATGATAAAGCAAACATAATCAATCCAATTAATAAAATCCAAACCACCAATCGTAATAATACCAAATCCAACTGAAATTGAAATGCTGAAATGAAAAGAGTGCAATGTCTCTCTAACATAAATAAAATGAGAATGGATGACACATGCCCTAACTGAGAAGCCTAAATCAAAGAACTGGAGTCATAGATGTGGAGGCATCTAAATATGAGGACCTACAACTCCCACAATATCTACAACATGTCAAAATATCGAACAGTCTAAGCCTGGCATCCATGTGAATGGACACCTAAAATAATTTCACAAGAAAAGATATTTTGCAAGATGCGAGTCAGAACTGGAGTGTAAAATATTTTAAAACAATTTAGCAAGTATTTAAAACTTGTAATAAAGAAAATATTATGTGCATGTTAGCTTTTCGAGCACTCACTTGAGATTCTCACCTCTTAACTATTGTGCACGCCTAACAAACCTCTAACTCTTCCTAATTACTTTTCATCACACCTAACTAGGTCATAGCCATAATAACCCGTATTCCCCACAGATAATTATTATTAAATATTTCTGCATTTTCTATCCCAAAAAAAATTTCCACAATAAGGTCAAGAATTCGCATAATTAATTCAATTCTATTAACATACAAATCTACATATTCATATGGTAGATTCAATCACAAGTATTAATTTTCCATCACACTACTATAAATAAATACTAATACAACACCCCTAGACTCAGTTGAGGTACAAGCATACTCTGCTATCGAGTCTAAGTACATCTCGTACTGAATAAGGACAATCAGTTCGAAATTACCCTCGAACTATATAAATACAAGTCACAGATATTGGAGGAGAACATAGTTCCAAGTCTATGGGCTACACAAATACCTATGCACCCATATGACCACCCACTTATCAACTCATAGATAAATCATTCCTAGTTTCTATGCTCTAAGGCACCTATCTAATATCCCCCCAAAGGCTCATCAAGATAAGATTTTCCTCTCTTTAAGACCTCTCGTGATAGCAAGTATGGTAGGTATGTCATACACAGAATAGATAGCACTATATGTATTCATAGAACCCATTAAGATCATTAGGTATACGCATAACCCAAATAATTTAGTCCATACATAGTATTATTATCACTACTACTAACGAAATATTTATTGAATTACAATACTCTCTCTCGTAATTCTCAAGGATAACTTATCGCTCCAAACACCTTAAAGTTTTATTCCCAAATAACTTTAATAATTCTTCCCTATACTGAAATTAATTCCACATTATTTAATCTCACTCAAAGTAACTATCCTGGATAAATTGGAACCAAATCAATTTTTTAGAAATCCTGTCATGCCACTCAAACGAAAATGCAACTCATTTGAACAAGATATCATGTCGTTTGAACCACCTCTTCGAGCGAGAATCCATCTCGTTAGAACGAGATGATGCAATATTGTCCCCAACCTCTACCTGTTAAGTTCTTCAACCATTTTCAACCCAAAAACCTCTACAGTTTACTCCCAAACTCCTAGTAATCAATTCCAAAAATTGTTTCAACATATAGGGAAGATTTCTAACAACCTATAAGCATTAAATCCTTAACAAACAACCCTAAAATTAGAAACTCCAAATTCATATAAATTTGAAACCCTAGTTCATCAATTTTCAATTCAAGCATTCTAATTCCAGATTTAATCGCCAATTTTCATCATACATTTGTGATTATTCTTCTAACTACATGAATAAATCAATTTCATATCAATTCAGTCCTAATTTATGCATTTAAACATTACTGTTCATTAATGTCCCATACAATTCAAGGGTGTTTATCACCTACACTAACATGAACATTATTATTGCTAAAAGAAAGTGGGGATTAAACACTTTTCTCATAAAAGAAGTTATGATCCATTGATTTTGTTGGTATTGTTGCGATCCTCATTCTTCGATCTATGCGGTGGTGGTCTCGATGGAGAAAAAGGTGCACCGGTGGTGGTTCTGGTCCTAGAAATCTCCCCTCCTCCTCCCCCCTTTTGGCCTCTCTGTGTCTAAAACCTCCTCAAAATGCCCTCTCGGGGTGCCGGTTTGGCCTAAATCTGTACCGGGATCCAAACTAAACCACTGGATAGACTTTTCTAACTATTTCAACCCTTCCGAGCACATTGGCGCACTCAAAATGACTATTTGAGTGACTTATAAATAATTTATTATTATTTTTTATTCCCTTAATTTAGTCCCGACATGATTGAGACTCTTGTCCCGACTTAATTACCTTAATTATCTTATATCTCGCTCGCAAAATTCTCATAAATTCACAATTATATATTAATTTATTCACTTAGTAATATTCAATGTTATTCTCATCAATAAATACTAACCCTTATCTCGCTAGTCAATATTTATTTTCATCTGGATTAATTATTAGTTAAATTTCCCATACTTAAATTTTAATTAATACCTTGTTTTAAAAATCTTAAAAATTATGGGGTATTACATACTTCCCCCCTAATAACGGAATTTTGTCCCAAAATTCAGAAATAAAATCATACCTAGTAAAACTAATTCTGGATATTCTCGCGCATCTCATCCTCACGCTCTAAAGTAGACTCCTCGACGTTATGGTGCTCCCACTAAACACGCACAAGTGGAACTATCTTTGACTTCAATCTCCTATCGTTATGGTCTAAGATAGCCACCGCTCTCTCCTCGTATGAACTATCAGGCTATAAGTAAATCTTCTCCAGCGCGATGTGAGTGTGAGCCAACTCATCCCGGAGATACTGTCAAAGTGAAGAAATATGGAACATGTCACGAATACGATGCAAGTTCTTCGGCAACCCAAGTCTCTATATGAAACTGGTTATATCTTCTCGATAACATAAAATGTCCCCACATAACTCGATACCAACTTTCATTCCTTCCCAAATCTCATTATGTCCTTCATAGGAGATATTCGTAGTAATTCCTGGTCCACCACATCAACTCTCAAAAGAACCATTTGGCATTGGCGTAGCTTTTCTATTTGTCCTGGGCTATCCGTATAATCATCTCTATACTCTAGCCCAAGTAGCTTATTATCCACCACATCTAGACAACAAGCAGGAGAATGACAGAGCCTACCATAAAATGCCTCAAATGGTGTCATGCCAATTATAAACTGATAGGAGTTATTATATGCAAACTCCACTAGTGAAATATACTATTCCCAACCTAGCCTCATGTCAAGTATACACACTGGCAGTGTATCTTCCAACATTTGATTCATCCTCAGAATTAAGATATGTGCTGGCACTAAAACTTTGGATTCTAACACTCGACTCATCTGAACGAATTCAAAGTTAACTCGTAATAATTTTTTGGTACTTCCACTCTACCTATGTCAGTGTCACCCTTTTTGGCTGAAAGTCCATTCCTTACGACTCCAGGTTAGCTACCAGTCATTTCCATTATTATATGCTGATTTATTTCATTAAGTATCGCCTATACAATGGCACATCGTATTATCGTGAACCCACTAATAATGCTTCAAAAAGATGAGCCTACAATTTACTGGGCTTATCATCTGTGTTGGAAATTGCCATATTTTCTAGGTGCCCATTTCTCTTGATGCTAAGTCTCGTAACTCTCTCCATGGGAGACATTCCTAACCACCCCTGACCACTTATGTCAGATTCCATACTTTGTGTACGGTGGTATGTGACACCCCGCCTAATAAAATACCGGGTGATCAATCCTACAACAAATTAAAACAGGAATCTCAGTTGGCTCATCCTTAGCATCACTGTCGAAAACTTTTTAAAACTTACTAACCACCTAGTATTCCAAAAGCTGGGGCCAATTTTAACTTTTTAATTACACAAAACAGTACATGGAGAAAGAAATATAAACCATTCACACCACTAAATAAAACTCAACTAAATAATTAATTAAATAATTTGCCGAATAAACCATCGGCCACCAAAGTGAAATAATCCGAAACAAATATCCAACAGAGGAATAAAACAAATCTGAAAACTAAACAGAAAGTCTGGGCGACATGCCCTAAATAAAAGTGAAACTGATACAAGATTCCTACTCTAGGAATGAATGAATGATGCGTCTAATCCAAACTCCTGCTAGCATCCACATATGCCGCAGCTCCGTGTCCCTGGAATAAAATAACAATCTTGGCGTCCCTGTGGTTGGACACCTAAAAGGTTTTGAAAATAGTTTTATAGCAAGGGTTAGAACCCAAAATATTTTAAAAATATTTAGCAAGTAAATTAACTGCAGTAATTTAAAATGCAGGAATGCGCATCATATTTAAGTTAGTGTCGCACTCCCTTGTGGACATTCTCACCGCTCCACTATTGTGCACACCTACCGGTTACCTTAACCCCACCTAATTGTACTACCCCGTCCAACTAGTCCTGGTATAACCTTATCTTGCCATACTACTCTAACTCGAGTATAAATGATTCTTGAATTATAAGTTATCTCACAATTAACTTAATTAATTCCTCTAAATAATAGCATATAACCGTGTCACAAGTTATATAAAGTAAATACATCACACATTGTATTATTACCCATATATAATATTTACTATCATTATATACGTACCTTTATCACAGCATCCACACATATAACATACGTATATCCATCCCTTCGAGTATACCCTCGCCGGATGATTCCCTCTAAAATGCTATCTCACTAGGTGTGCTCACAAAACCTAATTTCCCCAAGTTGGAATCGCTCACCAACTTGGCCCAAAATATAAACGTAGTGGAGGCGGTCATATTCCTTCCCTGAAAGTGTGATAAATCCCTCACCTATATATATCGGACGCTATGACCTGGGGATATACTCGCCCTACTCCTCGAGCTAGGGGATTCACCCACATCGCACAACCTCCCTTGATAGCATTAGAGTATAAAGATTTGAATAAGTATCTAGTCACTGATATTTAATATCACACACAATATATACACGTGTATATATATACTATCACTACACCGTATATATATAATATAAATCCCGTCTTTACCGTGTACTCAATATTCCGTACACTGACTGTAATTTAATATCGCACACAATATATACACGTATATATATACTATCACTACACCGTATATATGTATTATAAACTCCCACTTTACCGTGTACTAAAAATCACATACACTGCCTGTAATTTCCAGAGTCTGTGGCCCGACTCAACACGATTAATTTTCTCACTTAATAATTTATCATCTTCTCGAGTCTATGGTCCGACTCTAATATAATTAATTCAAGCCTCAAATAATATAATACTTTCGCCGAGTCAATGGTCCGACTCTAATTAAATTAATTAACACACCCATTAATTTAATACCTCCCCGAGTCTATCGCCCGACTCTAATTAAATTAATTAACACACTTATTAACATAATACCACCCCGCGTCTATCGTCCGACTCTAATTAAATTAATTAACACACTCATTAATTTAATACCTACCCGAGTCTACAATCCGACTCTTTATTTAATTAATTTACACATTAATTAATCAACACAAATTCGAGACTGTGGTCCGACTCTAATATAACTAATTTACACATTAATTAATTTACACCAATCTGAGTATGTGCTGATACTCTAATAAAATTAGTTAACACACTTATTAATTCAATACCTTCCCGAGTCTATAATCTGACTCTGATTAAATATATTATCACACCCATTAATTTAATACCTACCCGAGTATACCATCCGACTCTAATTAAATTAATTAACGCATTCATTAATTTAATAACTTGGTGTCACCCAACCATTATCCCCGGACTCACTTACTTGGCCCGTAACTTAATACTTTCCGAGTCTATGTTCCTATCACAAGGAAACACACAATAGGCATTCACAACCCATGTAATTCTATAAAACAGTAAGTATTTACACAACCCAATTATTCATACTTGTACATAATATATTTCTCTCTAATATTCACCGTACTTGTTTGCTTTACGAATTTATTTCACTTTCGTATTAATTCAAGTATTCACACAACTCTAAGGGTCTTAGTTACCCCTTGTTATTTCAATTCAGTAGTTACCGTTGTTAACCCACTGACCTAACAAATTTAAGCTCGCTCACGTTTTTTCGTAATTATATTCTTAACATCTCAAATTAGAGTACGTGACAATCAAGCCTATGAATATCCACTTTAACTCTCTCACAAAATTAAAATCCAACACTCAATCATAGACCTACTTCCATATCATTATTCCATAAATATATTTCATCAAGGTCCCAAACACTTCCCCGATAAATTTTAGACATTTGAGGCTTAAAAAGAAAAATCTCAAAATTTCCGGCAGATTAAACACCCTCTAGTAAAATTTCGATTTCTCCCTCTACAGAACTCCGATTGACCTGATTCCAAGTTCATTGGATAGATAAGAGAAATACCTTTCCATTAATGTATGGTTAACACTCTAATTAGAAGTAAAATTCAAATCGCACACGTTTAAATTCACATTAAAATTCTAGCAGATTACTATGTTGACAGATCAAACACCCTGTAGTAAAATATCGATTACTCACTCTACAGAACTCCGATTGACCTGATTCAAAGTTAATTGGATAGCTAAGAGAAATAAATTTCTTGGAATGTATGGTTCACACTATAATTCGAAGTAAAACTCAAATGGCTTACGTTTAAAGTTGTGTCAGAAATTCTGGCAGATTGGCCTCTTGTGTTCATCAAATAAACCCTGTGTCATTCAAGATTTATGTTCTTCATACAAGAACTCGTAAAGATTCCATGTTAATCATCAAATATATTCAAATTTCATTTTATCTTTACTTAGGGATATATAATACACCTATTTCTTACTTTGAATCTCAGCCAAGTATTCCATTAACAAAACCCCATTTTCACCCATTTATACCCAAAAACAAATTTTGATTTACACATCACTATGATATGAATTGATTATCATCAATTTAGAAATCACAACAGTTAACCACTTGCTTGTAATTGTTCGTAGGGTCTGATTCCGTTGGTGTAGAGATTGGTGGATGAAGAACACCCCAAATTAACCCTTTAATTTGGCTCCAAAAGACTCCCAATTGCTCTTGATTTGCTTTCCCCCAATTTCCTCTCAAGCCCTAGGCTTAGAGTTGTGTCGACTGCTGTTCCCTAATCTCTCAATTAGGTTGAAATACTAAATCCCATTGTTAGCCTAATGGGCCTAATTATAATAGCCCAAATCACCCCGTGTGGACCCGACTATGTCCAAAAATACCCCGATACTCAATTACTACCCCCGGGTACTCTTTTTCTGACTATCTCGACCCATCCGGATGCAACCGCACACTCGGAATTTCCATCCAAAATACTTTTTGAAATTTCCAAATGTCGACCTCAAAATGCGACACACGAGATTTTTAACCATTAAACTTAAAAGTCGTCAATTATAAATAATTCGGCTCACTCAATTACATTCTCCAGCTCATGAATTTAAGTTTCTCCAATTTAAATATTTTTATAACTCCCAAAAATAATTAAATATTAAACCCTCAAAATTACGGGGTGTTACATGGTATACTTTCACCACCTTCTTGAATTTTACAAAAATAGCATCCTAATCACTTCTCATCTACTCAAGTCAGACTTTTGAACCTTCAATTGGTTATGATGTAATTCTTGTCATATTACTCCTCTGTGCAGAGGAGTTTCTAATTATCATCGAAAATAAAAATGTACATTCTTTGTAGTTTTCAACACTCTAATCACTCCCTTTACGTCTACTCTCGGGTTTATGGTGACACTCCTTGCTCTCAACGCAAATATATTATCTGTCTTATTTTAGTCCCATTTCTATATTAACTGTGCATCTACGTTCATTTCATATCTTTCCACATTTTCTCTTCGAGGACGATACTGAAAATTTCAACTAACTAGGGTACCCATACACCCTATGTCATGTGCACTTTAGCAAAAATCAACTGAGCATAATATGCTTGCATTTAACATAATATACTTGTCATGACTATATTATAAGGTTATACTCAACCACCCACTTAGTTCTAACTCCGTTATTTTCTAGGTTTTCCCACCAAATCTATTCATGGTGAAAACGTTCTACACTAGTTTTCATATCAGGCTTATACGGCTCTATCGGCCTTATATTAAAATAGAACTATCAACTCTCAATTATATTCACACATATGAATAATAATCAAGGTATTAAATACATGTACTAAAGACCAAACCTCTCCTGACCTCCTGTGTTTGTTAAGTTTCATGCGTGAGATGTCTCGCCAAGTGAAATCTAAACAAGGAACCGCCCTGATACAATACTATCTAAAAATTTTGGTCGTCGAGATCCATTACGTCCTCAGTCCATAACATGTACTCCTACATCCCTGTATGCTGACATAAAAGTCTACTCATCCACTCTCATCCCACTAAAGATGACAAACAACACGACGCTCTTACGATCACAAGTTCTTAGCTCTATATAAGTAGCGAACTATATATCTCCGATCTACAAAGAAGATAAAGCACCCTGAATCACATAAGTGAAAAGTCCCTACACAGGAGGATTAAATATAATCAGACAGCATACTCACCAAAGTCCATGATATTTCTATATCTATATATAACATTACAGATATAGCTCTTTATATTTGATCATCATATAACATACAATATATGAAAGTAGGAACAACCCTCTTTCAAGCTATGCCTAACAAAATAATAAATCTCACCGTGGAATAACAGGCACGATAGTCTTATCACACAACCTACCACCGTTCAAACTCTCGGTATCCAGTCACTACACATGGTTATAATAAGTCTTACTTTTCTATCTCTGAAAAGTAGAACAGTAAAAACATTAATTTCTTTCAGTGCCCACACTTTCTCCCTTACGGCTGACACATAAATGATCTCCATTACCCAACGATAGATATATGTGAAACAACCAAGCCTATATTGCCAATCCATCCACTAAACTCGACTCACTCTCTAATTTTAGTGTTAACAATCAACAGTGTGGCATATATATGTCACCCAAACTACTTCCGTATTTGCAAGTGTGAACCAAAGATATTACCTCTCATTGGCATCTGTCTCTCCTGATCGTCGGTTCCCTAAATGAACTCCCATACCATAATTGATCCCTGATCTGTTACAATGATTATACATCTAAGATCTCATCCTATATTTGCCTTATGCCTCACTTTGGGTAATCCCTTATTTTTTTAAAGCCCATACTTCCTTAAGTGGCGCATCGACCCAAAAATCTCTTCTCGATGTAACAATTGTCAGAGAAACACCCATGTCCCTGAACCTAGTCCTGTTGGCCTCCTCCTTCCTTCTATTTAGTCCCAACAGCCCTAAGGAATGGATATACTGCGTACTTTATTGGTCCTACTTAAACCCACCACTCTTGGGTTGGTAACCCTTAACCTAACTCTTTTAGCCCGATTTTCCTTACCGAAAATCCTGCTCCTCCTACTGTTATGCTCCACTGGCACAGTTCCTAATTTTACTAGTCTCACTATCTTGCCTTGAACAAGTTCAACACAGGTGACCCTAGTCTCTATACATAGGACACTTTCTTGTGTTATCCCCTATCTTTGGCCTCCATACGAGGTGTTTTCCTCTCAGACTTGGTAATCTTGGTCCCAATTGTTACTCTCATTGTCCTTCTGGATATGTTGGTCCTATGGAACTTATTATTAGCCTCTATGGACCTGATTGACTCCATCGTCATATTGTAGGAATTCAATTAGTCAAAATCATCTAAATGGTTTCCCTACTGGTTATACTCTCATGTGGTGCTTCACTAACACCGTTAAATTTAGTATTGATCTTCGGCTAGATTCTCTAACCCTTCTATCTCACTTCTTCTGGAAGCGCTGATATAACCTTATAAATGTACAACCTTGATGACATCAACATTAGTCATCCTAGCTGGATTTCTCATCCATACGTTTTTTATTCTACTCACGGGTACTTTATTAACTATAAACCCTTTTTATTTTGTGCCCCTTTTCCAGGTACGAAGTTCATTAAGAACATCAACCTTTCTCTCAAGATCAGTCTTGTGGTCAGTTTCAAAATTTTATTCGCATCACTTTTAGAATAGCAGATGGAAGACTCCATGGTTAAACATAACTCAAATTTGTTGTTGAATTTCACACATACTTCTTTATACATGGCGATTGACTCTCGTCACTTAATACCACTTTTATGAGCTAAAATTTACCCAAAATTAAATCCTGGGTGTTGTTTTACTTCACCCTACACGGTTGCCTTTGGATTTTCTTCTTCCATTGGCCCATTACACTTTATCTCTTCCCCATATCATTATAAATGGCTCTTCAAAGTAGTCCTTTCGACTCCTTCACCCTTTGATGACAAAGCTGGGCGAGTCTGAAATACTACTAACATTAAATATGTTGGTATTTGGTGAAGTTACTGCTTTCTGGTGATTTTCCCATTATCACTTGATTGAATAACGCTCATGGTGACTTTTATCGCGATCACCATTCCCATAATACTCTATGTCTTCTGGTGAGATTCTCCTCACGCAGTCCTTCTTACGAACCTCGTTAGTCGTCCTACAAATTTTTGGTGTACTAAGTCCAATCGAACTCGTATATGAATCACATAAACTGTACTTAATTGCAGGATAACATAGGTCACAAACGTAGAGGAATACAACAATCCTATGATAAGGCTCTATATCAAAGAATGCTACGCTAAAACGTAATAAGCTGCCCAGATCCTAAAAGACTCTAGAAGCTGATGCTCTGATAAAATATGTGACACCCCTCCTAATTAAATATCGGGTGATCAGTCCTTTATTAAATTAAATCAAAGTATCCAGTTGGTGCAGTCTTAGAAACACTGTCGAAAATATTTATTTTATTAATCACCTAATAATTAATTAAGTTAGGGACCAAATATTTTGTCCATTAATTAAAATCAATTAATTTAACCATTTACACATTCATTATTTTTATGAATGAATAGTTTATGTATAAAACACCATCTAACTGAAAATGATAAAGCTGACATAACCAATCCAATTAATAAAATCCAAACCACCAATTGCAATAATACAAAATCCAACTGAAACTGAAATACTGAAATGAAAAGAGTACAATATATCTCTAACATAAATAAAATGATAATGGGCGACACATGCCCTAACTGAGAAGCCTAAATCAAAGAACTGGAGTCATAAAGGTGGAGGCATCTAAATATGCGTACCTACAACTCCCACAATATCTACAACACATCAAAAGATCCAACAATCTAATCCTGGCGTCCATGTGGATGGACACCTAAAATAATTTCACAAGAAAAGATATTTTGCAAGAGGCGGGTCAGAAATCGAGTGTAAAATATTTTTAAAAAATTTAGCAAGTATTTAAAAATTGCAATAAACCAAATATTATGTGCATGTTAGCTTTTTGAGCACTCACTTGAGATTCTCACCTCTCAATAATTGTGCATGCCTAACGTACCTTTAACCCGTCCTAATTATTTTTCATCACACCTAACTAGGTCATAGACATAAACCTTCTAACACTCTCCCGTAGCAATAACCCGTATTACCCACATATAATTATTATTAAATATTTTTTCTTTTACTTTACCAAGTAAAATTCCACAATAAGGTCAAGAATTCACACAATTGATTCAATTCTATTAACATACTAATCTACATATTCACACGGTAGATTAAATCACAAGTATTTATTTTCCACCATATTACTATAAAAATATACTAATACAACACCCCTAGACTCAGCTGCGGTGCAGACATACTCTGCTATCGAGTCTTGGTACATCTTATACTGAATAAGGACATTAGTTAGGAATCACTCTCGAACCGTATAAATACAAGTCACACACATTGGAGGAGAACATAGTTTCAAGCCTATGGGCTACGCACATACCTACGCACCCATATGACCGCCCACTTATCAACTCACAGATAAGTCGTTCTTAGGTTCTATGCTCTAAAGTACCTACCTAATATTCCCCTGAAGGCTCATCAAAATAAGATTGTCCTCTCTTTAGGGCCTCCCGTGATAGGAAGTAAGGTAGGTATGTCATACACATAATAGATAGTACTATATGTATTCACACAACGCATCAAGATACACAACCCAAATATTTTAGTTCATACATAGTATTATTCTTATTACTACTAACAACATATTTATTTAATTACAACTACTCTCTCTCGTAATTCTCAAGGATAACTCACCTCTCCAAACACCATACAATTTTACTCCCAAATAAATTTAATAATTCTGTCCTATACTGAAATTAATTCCACATTATTTAATCTCACTCGAATTAACTATGCTGGATAAATTAAAACCAAAATGAATTTTCTAGAAATCATGTCACGTTGCTCAAACGAAACTGCATCTCATTTGAACGAGATATAAGGTCGTTTTAATGACCTATTCGCGCGAGAGGACATATTCTTAGAACGAGATCTAGTCTCGTTCCAACGAGATGATGCAGTTTCGTCCCCAACCTCTACCTATTACGTTCTTCCACCATTTTCAACCCAAAAAGCTTTATTGTTTACTCCCAAACACCCAGTAATCAATTCCAAACATTAGTTCAACATATAGGAACGATTTTTAACAACCTAGAAGCATTAAATCCTTGACAAACAACCCTAAAATTTGAAACCCCAAATTCATATAAATTTGAAACCCTAGTTTATCAATTTTCAATTAAAGCATTCTAATCCCAGATTCAATCGTCAATGTCCATCATAAATTCGTGGTTATTCTTCTAACTACATGAACAAATCAATTTCATATCAATTCAATCCTAATTTATGCATTTAAACATTACTGTTCATCAAATCCCCATACAATTTAAGGGTGTTTATGACCTACAATAACATGAACATGATTATTGCTAAAAGAAAACAAGGATTAAACACTTGCCTCAAAAAATAAGTTTTGATCCGTTGATGTCATTGGTATGGTTGCGATCCTCATTCTTCGATCTACGCGGTGGTGATCTCGATGGTGAAAAAGGTGCACTGGTGGTGGTTTTAGCCCTGGAAACCTCTCCTCCTCCTCCCCCCTTTGGCCTCTCTATGTCTAACACTGATAGCCCTAATCTAACCAACGTACCCGACCTTTTATTTCTTTAATTTTCATCATTAATTATACTCCAAAAATATAAATTTCCAAAATGCCCTCTCGGGATGCTGGTTTGGCCTAAAACTGTCCTAGGACCCAAACTAAACCTTTGGGTAGACTTTTCTGACTATTTCGACCCTTTAGGACACATTGGCTTACTTGAAATTACCATTTAAGTGACTTATAAATAATTTATTATTATTTTTATTCGCTTGATTTAGTCCCAACATGACTGACACGCGCGTCCCGACTTATTTACCGTAATTGTCGTTTATCTCGCTCGCGAAAATTCTCATAAATTGAAAATTATATATTAATTTATTCGCTTAGTAATATTCAATGCTATTCTCATCAATAAATAGTAGCCCTTATCTCACTAGTTAAAATTTATTTCAATCAAGATTAATTATTAGTTAAATTTCCCATATTTAAATTTTAATTAATCCCTTGTTTTAAAAATCTTAAAAATTATGGGGTATTACATGAGCAAGTACGTTTTCCCTACATTTTCAATAGTAAACTTTGCGCATTTGTCGTACTTATATTGATACCACTATATGATATCTCCTATTTACTCTTAATACATTCATGTTATAATACTGTCATACTACATATGTTATTACATATCATTGGTATTTGAATTTATCATCGATATTTGAATCTGACCATGGATCAATTTTAATCCTTCTCCCCTAATAATTGGTATCATGTTCCTTATTGATTCAGTTACCCCTGCACTTTTGTGCCATTATATTATAAGCATCAGTATTAACTAGTAAGTAGACTGACGTGTTATCAACGAAGCTTTCTACTTGGCCTAAAGGTTTCAGATGATTGAGAGCTTAGATTTATTGCTACATCCGTAAGAGTGCCACTTTCATTGTGTGCCTAGTTACTATTCCCCAAAAGTTTTTGGTTGATTATTATTATTATTATTATTATTATTATTATTATTATTATTGTTATTATTGTTATTGTTATTATTATTATTATTATTATTATTATTATTATTATTGTTGTTGTTGTTGTTGTTGTTGTTGTTGTTGTTATTGTTGTTGTTGTTATTATTATTATTATTATTATTGTTGTTGTTGTTGTTGTTGTTGTTGTTGTTATTATTGTTATTATTATTATTATTATTATTATTATTATTATTATTATTATTATTATTATTATTATTATTATTATTATTATTGTTGTTGTTGTTGTTGTTGTTGTTGTTGTTATTGTTGTTGTTGTTGTTGTTGTTGTTGTTGTTGTTGTTGTTGTTGTTGTTATTGTTATTATTATTATTAGTTTAGTTTTACTGATGGATTAATTATTCTATACCCCTTAGTGAACTGGTAAGTATGGGATTATTAGTTCAAAAATCCATGATTTTCTTTACATGGCCCTTTATGAAATATTATAAAGACTTATTTTTTTAATGAACTTGTAAGTATGGGATTATTAGTTCAAGAACCTTAATGTTCTTTATAAACTGATAAGTATGAAATTATCAACTTTACTTCTTTAGCGTTGCTAAAACACTCATTCTATACACAGTCCAACTCTCATCTATTCATATATATTTGTTATAGAACTGGTAGAACCTTCTTTTCATATTTGTGTTAATTCTTTTTTTCTCCAGATGAACTTGGAGAAAGAGGATAATATGTATTTCATAATAGAGACATATATTGATCACCTATTTTCATATGTGACTGTGTGGGCAGAGAATAAACTAGATGGGAGATAGGTGTGACGCTTTTTGATTTTCTATATTATAGTTTGTACTAAAAAACATAACTCACCCCCTGTGGTGGTACAACCTTATGTAAAACTACTTAATAATGAATAAAGTTATGTTATTCCACTTTAACTTTAATTCATTTCTTTATATGTACTTATTGCTCTTTCATACCAAAAAGAAGGGTGTGAAACTACCCTCCACTTGGTAACCATTCCACCCCCTCTCAATCATGTCCACCAACTCCACTTCCTTTAATCACATGTTCTTTAATCTAATCACAGCCTAAACCTTAAAATCCCCTCATGTTCATAGGATAGTATGAAATATCCTAACCAAGACATGACCAAAAAGCTCATGTTAATTGACCATGTGAATAAACTAACCTCTAGTGACATCATGATTAAATAAGCGGTTAAGACTACAACATCATAATATGTGATTCTACTGTTGAACATTGAAAATAGTAGCACGTCTATGTTTTTGAGTGAAATCCACCACTTGCAAAATAATTTAAACAAAATAAATGCCGTAATTTTTTTATCTATCTAAAATTTGGTCACACCAAAGATATGAGACCAAAGGTTTTCAACCAAAAATTTCTTCTTTGAGGGGGAAAGGTGTTAGTAAAAAAATATCATAAAAGGGTGTTGGACATTTCAATAAGTTGTCTCTTTGCGTCTTTTTTTATGATTCATTATCTAAATTCAAATTGAGCTTGGAACTTTGCATCAATGGTGTTTATTTACTTATTTTGTTTGTGCAAACGAGATATGATATAATCTTCTTGGTTGGTAAATATCATCATATTATTATCCTTTAGGCTAATCACTTCTTAATTATGAACATTGTCATAAACTCAAACGTTAGGTAAGTAGGATAATTATGTTTTATATTTTTTCTTATCCAAAATGGGTCTTTGTGTTATTATGTTATTTCATACATGCTTGTATCTCCTTGTAAAACCCTTTATTGAGTTAATTTAATAAAAACCAACATGTTCTCATTTTCTTAGCATCTTATGCTTTCATGATGTAATTGTGACTAATTAGTTGATATATCCATGCATGTTCCCCATTTTGTATTTCTTTCATGTTCTCTTACACTAGTTTAATTGTTCATAATTTTTTACTCACTTCGGGAAGGGATTGAAATGAATGTTTGGTGATATTGATCACTTGTGAGTGCTAAATTTTGTTTGTATATACTTGCTCTATTTTAGTCTTAATTGTCTTTAGACTTTAAAACATTACCTTAGAGTATGTTATAATACTAGTGACTTTGATATTGGTATACAATTGTTATACGTGTTAATATAATTGCTTTACATTTGGGAAATTATATTTTCATTATATGATTACTTGTTTACTTGTCTTGTCACTATGCTAAAGTTACTCTGATTTTGTTTAATTATATCTAGTTGTTGATGATGACTTTAGGATGATTTAATGACATTTCATTATACCCTCATTATTATGTATCCTATATATTTTTTTGTAATTTATATTCATTTTGAAACCCATGCTTTACCTGTGGATGTTTTTGTGACCATTTCATAGAGTTTGTACCATATTTCATACATGCTTGCTTCGTTATACTTTATCATCTAGCTTATACTAGTATGCATATCTATTTACACATTACATGAATTAGGATTAGAGTTATATATTCATTATTTGGCAACTTATTGTTCTTAATTAGTTACATATCATTTCACATTATTAACCAGTATGTATTAGAATCCTAATCTCTCTTGATGTGCTCATATTAGTGTTAAATACATTTTCAGTATTTCTATTATCTTGATGATGGTTTATATAAATATTTTTCATGTTATATCATAATTGTTCTTTTATGACTTTGTATATTATACCGTGTGATTCATATCCCTTATTACTACATCTCTTTGTGTTTATTATGATATATATAACATTTTTTATAATTGGGTTTGTGGCTCTCCAATATTACTTTGTATAGTTATTTTTCTTATGTCCTTATTGAATCATTTACTTAATGGTATTATCTTTCCTTTCATTTAAAGGGATACAAGTTTTTATGGTGTAGGAGAATCACTATGAGACAAAAGGGATAAAACTATAGGGAAGAAATTTTGTGAAGATAAAAATCATATTCTAAGTTAATTCTCTTTATAGTTGAAATTCCTAGAAAAAAAAGTATTTACACTATAACATGTTTGGGAGAGTTGGGTAAGCGGTGCATGTTTTAGCATTTTTAGAGATATACATTTGATCATTACCTATATTCTATTTATATTATTATTACCTTATGTTCATATATTGTTTTAACTTTTATATCAGTTATATCGTGATATGTTGATTTCAATAGTTTTAGATATTCCTTTACTAGTTCATTTCTTTATAAGATGTTTCATTATGTTCTTAGTGACATCATTTCTTGTCTCAATTGTCTTTCCTTTGTCAATACCATGACAAAAAATAGGAGAAGGTTTAACCGGGGTGGGTGGGTGTAGCATTATGAGATATTATGAATTAGGAAATGAAATAGTTGGAGAATAAACTAAAGGGGAGAAGTTGATATGCCATATTTTTTAGAGACTTCACGTAAACTTGGTATATGTTCATTATTAGTGATTAGATGAATTGCATTAACATTTTTATAATTTTTTTCATATTATTACTTATGTTTCAATGTTATTCTTTTTATGCATTGGTATTTTGATGTTTTTTTGTTCTTGGCGGGAAATATCTTTTAAAGTTCCAAATGGTTGAGAAGTCTCTTGCGATTCATGTGACTATGTCTTTCTATCTTGTAAGACTTTGGCCAGGCAATATCGTGTCGTATCTGAATATATAATTCATCTATTTGTAATCTTTTTATTTTTCTATTTTATCACACAATAAACAAAGGGAAAATTATAATTGAGTAAGTATACTCATTTTCCCTCTGATAGTTAGGTTGCCTTATTCCATTGACAAAAATCTACTTTGAGTCATAATCGAAGAGGTCCTTCACTAGCCTTCAACATCATCATCCAGTCATGATTCACTTTGATATCCATCAGCATTACACTTTAGGATTGAAGGAAAATTGACTTATCAAACTTAGTTTTATCCAAGGTTAAATAATTTTCATAAAAGGTAAAATACTTTTGAAATTTAAACTTGTGGATGCTTTTATAAAATGTCAAACACATGGTGTAACATATTGTTCATATACAAATTTATTTATTAGAAAATCATATTTAGTGTATTACAAAAATATGTATTACTTGATTGAATGCAACATATTTTGGAATTTTTCTTAAAATATTTTTTTCCAAAATTTTAGAAGCAAAATTGGACATTTTTTTAAACATGGTGCGGCACTACACCCAAAAATTGAAAATTGTATTAGTATCATAGTCATAGGTTAAAATCATGACCATGTTGGTCACGGTTTAAAATCATGAGCACCAACTAAATACCATGACAAGGACAATGACTCATTCCAAATACTGGTTATGATTATGGATTGTGACTTTTTAGATGGAAAAAATGGCGCCAACATGGTCATGATGGTGGTTATGGTCCGTGACCATGAGTCATATATTGTGATAGTAAGTATAGTGTGTAAAATTAGACCACGATCATAAATCGTAACCACCATTCGTGACAACACCGGCATTCAAAATGGTAAAGGAAGCTGTCACTATCAATGATCGTGACCTTGTTTCAGTTATAGACACACCCATTTGAGTTTATTTTCCCTTATTTATCTCATTCTCACTCTCCCCCCCCCCCCCCCATCTCTCTACGAAATACATTTGAATTACCACAACTAGAACCACACCACACCTCTGGCGACCACAACACACTTGAGGTCACCCCACACACTTTCTCTATCTCTACAATTTTATATGTATATTCATGTGTGTATGTTTGTACATTTATCTCATGTGTGTAAATTTTTTCATACATTTATATTGCAAAAGATTATATGTGTATGTATGTACATTTTGTAAATTTCTCTCATTTGTATATGTTTGTAAAATTATTCTATATGTATCCATACATTTTGTCATTTGTGTGTATTTTTGTGAACATGTGGATAAATTCTAAAATCTAATAAATATTAGATTACAAAACCCTCAAAACTATTTAGGGCTTTCAATGAGTTCTATTATACCCAATCACTCAAAATATGTCCAATGAGTTCTGTACGATCGCAAAAACTTATCAACTTCGGTTTAGCCTCAAGTAACAAATAAAGAACTCATAATTAACAAACATGAATAATGCACACTTGCCTAGAAAATATTGATGATTCTCGGATCAATAGCGTAAAATAATTAAGATCACCTAGGACTCATTGTGCAAACCCATTGATCTTCAACTTTAACACCCTTAAAATAAACATATATCATTTTACTCCCTCAATCTTTTGAATATATCAAATTTGAAGCATCAATAAAAAAAATTCCTTGTCAATTTTTCTTTTCATTTGCATCTATTTTCTTTTAGTTTCTTTAAATTGTGGCCTTTCACGCAAAGGATATTTCTCCTTTTGTTTCCCCTTTCCATTGCACCCCTCATAATTTTCAAACACAACAAACTCTAGGATAATGGTTCATACATGAACAAATCCCCCATAGTCAAATAGATATGTATATGATAATATTGATAGGAGAACGTCTCATTTATCTCATGCAACATATGTAGTTATAATCTAAAAGAGCTTGTTCAATGTGTGTGTCGAGGCATATGCAAAGTGAATCCATTAAGAAAATCAAAATAGAACCACATAATGCAAGCATGATTAAGAAAAGCCCTAAGCATAAAAAATCATAATAAATTTCCTAGCCATGTGGAAACATGGAACATATGAGATTAAAACACACATATATGGCAAAAAAATTGTGTAAAACCAAACTACACAAATAAAGAAAAATCTATTTGAATTTTTATAAATTTTTTAAAAAATAACATCAATTTCGAAAGCAACTCTAAAGACAAACCCAATAATTTTGTATTTTTCTCAGTAAGACTCAATAGAAGGAGAAAAATAATAATAAAAAAGATAAATATCATACAACTATAAATAACATACAACATGAAGCACAAAAGCTAGTGTATTGAAAACATACAAACACAATCAATCATTAGATTTAGCGTGAGAATAAGCATATGAAAGAATAAGAGAAGCAATAGCCTAACATTAAGTTCTTCGAAATCCGATCCACATATGTGTAATGTGATGATATATGGTTTTGAGAACCTTGGTGACACTAGATTTAGACTTATTAGGACCTTTTCGAAGATCAAAATAAAAACGATTAAGGTGACCTTTCCTACCATAATGTGTGCACGTCTAGAAACAAATCCTATGAATTGATCTTTTAATATGATTGAATTTGTTATATTATTAATCATATTAATGATTTTTATAAAATTCAACATGTTTAATAAGAATTGAATCAAACCTGAGATGAATCGGTTAGAATTATGAAGTTAGGATTCTAAAATCCATAATCTGAATTTAACCATAAATCCTAGTTATAATTGCTTAAAACTCGATGTTATAAGTTAATGATGTTAATAAGTTAAAAATATATTATATTCGAAGGAGAGTGGGAATTATATATATTAAAGGATCTAAATATAGTTTTTAGGTCGTAAATATGATCGTTTTTAGAACATGGAGAAAATGAACATTACGTCAATGTAATTAAACGAGATTAGGGTCTTATTCAAATAAGATAGGGAATCTCGCTCAAACAACATGGTAACGGGTTCAAATGATGGGGTAATTATATGAGAAAGACTTTGGTATTAGTTCAAATGACTTAGGGTTGTCATTTAAACGAGTTAGGGATCTCATTTGAATGAATTTGAGATAGTTTAGCAATAACTTCTTAATTAATTTGTGATAATTAATCAGATATTTGAGTTTCTTTTTTAAAATTTGTGGGTAGACTGGATTTTTGTTTTTTCTTTATGTGAAAGTTCTCATAGGGGACATACTAGGAGAAATGTTAAAGGGTAACGTATAAAGTTAACCACGTTGGTACCTAAGTGATATAGGTATGCTTACCTTAGTCCTTTTACCCTAATCCTATTATTGACGTACGCATATCCCGAGTGCGGATAAATAGGGGAATTATATCATATAGCCTTGGGTGTGGCGGCTGTGTGATATAAAAAAATGTGTAGTGATTAT
This sequence comes from Sambucus nigra, assembly GCA_949130495.1. Lineage (NCBI taxonomy): Eukaryota > Viridiplantae > Streptophyta > Magnoliopsida > Dipsacales > Adoxaceae > Sambucus > Sambucus nigra. The sequence continues at coordinate 688,166,324 of OX422209.1, forward strand.
CCCTTGTTGAGCCTTTGAGGATATAGGTTTGGGATGACCTATAAGTATACTTGGTACGCATTAGTGATCCCCATTGGAAATAGGGATAGACTTGCATACATTTACGTGAGGGCTTGTGCATAGCCCATTTACTTTGATGTGAGTGGAGGTATACTCATTTGGATACTGGACTTATGTTATTATATTTCCCTTACTGTAATTATACACGCGATATATATCCTAGATATAAGATTATCGAACCTTGTTAATTATAATCATATAAGAAAGAGTTTTAATTAAATTTCACTAGGTTCACTTGGGTTGGAAACTAGACCTTCATGTAATATTTAAGTTGTTTGGGTTAGGGTAACTTAAAAATAACTAAAATATGGGATGAATAATAAATATTACTATTATTGTGGCCTAACTTTAATTACATTCTTACTCTTTGTAGACTTACTAGGTTTATTCCTATTTGTGTAACCAATTTTCAAGTCTTAAAATATAGCACCCACCACAACCCTGATCTCTTCCACTAAATTTTATTTCCAGTTCTCATTTATTGTATGTAGGTGTCAAGAATGCATGCTCATTCTTATTTCTTGAATTTAGTTTTTAGTTTCCATTGTCGTGTTTTTGTATTGAGATTTATTTACTTTGAGCCATTTCAATTATATTCAGAGTTGAGTATTATATTTTGAGGGAGCTATGGTATTTTAATGATAGATTTATATATTTTATGAGATTGACATTAGATCTTCATTTGGTTTATTCATCTTATTAGTGTTAGCTATTTATTGTTATAGGTTTATTTTATTTCAATCATTCTTAGTATGATACAAATTATTTAAACTCATATATTATTTATATTTAGAACTTGATAACCTAGTTATGGATTTTACGGGGCTTCACAGTTGGTATTAGAGCTAGGCTGTAGTGTCTTAGGGTCTTAGGGTCTTGACGTAGCATTAATTCTTTAATACTTGAGATTCTTGTTACCTAGGATTTTGTACTATTATTTTCGTATTACTGATATGCTTTTGTTTATCATCTTTTCAAATAGTGAATACATGGAGATGACCCTCGTGTTATATAAAGGTTGCAAATGCCGAGTCAAAAGACCCATAACCATAACTACAGCATCCATAGGGGAAGGTGCCAGTACTTGCATTGACAGACTTAGCACCCATCATAGTGCACACCGTAGTAGCTACCATACCCTCAATGCCCCAGGATCAACCATCACTACCAGCACCACTGATGATTGTACCTACCCCGTATACAACATTTATGCGGGTTAGATCTTGGAGTAACTTCAAAAAGGTAATTCATAAGAGTTTGGTGGATTCCATCATATCTTTATAGTGCATGCAAGACATTAAGAGGAATCTACATGAGATAGATTTCTTGGAGGTGCACAAAAAGATGTTGGGGAATTTTAAGCTTATAGGAGATGGGATATGGTAGTGCGAGTCAGTCACCAGAGAGGAGGATAGGTCGAGACTAACCATTCAATAGTTCTGGATAAATTTTGGGGGGAAGTATTTCCCATAATCTTAACATACGAGTTTAAGATTGGATTTTATAAAGCTACAACAAGAGGTGCGTATTGTCGCAGAGTATGAGGGGGAGATCCCCCACTTACCTTTTTTACCCTCGATGAGGTTAATATAAAGATCAAGAGGATGGATTTTTTCATTTAGAGCCTCACGTGGAGGATTAGGAAGGTGTTGTCTGGCAACCCAAACTTCACTACTTACACTTAGGTAGTGGATGACATGTTGCTTCATTACAAGAACACCGAGGCTTTTAGAGATAGAAATCATCAAAGAAAGAGAAGATTGGGTGTAATTAAGGGATGAATACTAGGGAGAATAATGAGCCATCCCTAGTGTATTGTGGTTTATAATAGCAGCATAAGGGAACAACTTAGGGGGAGCAACCCCTAGAATATTTATAGTGTTGGATGATCAGTGGCTATAGAGTGGATAAGGATTGGTCCATCCGATCCAAGTCTAATATGGATAGTATGTCCAACATAGGCATTGGTAGAGAGGATAGGTATGACATGTATAGGGTCAACAACATCGACCCTAGGGTTAGGGTTACAAGGTTGCAATTAGGGCCTCCAAATATTGGGATATATCTTTACTTATGGCGAGAAGGGACACATTCAAGATGTTCCCTAGGGGAAACCAGGTCGAGAATGGCCAATATTAGTAGGGAAATAATAGGTTATTCCATCCCCACCTAAGTATCAAGCACTACTACTACCACCACCACCACCACCACCACCACCACCTAGAGATCGATTATGAGGCCACCCATAGCTTCATTATGGACCTGTTTTTAATATCTATAAGCAGGATGAGCAAGCCCCACCACAGGCCATTAAGGGTACAGTTTATGTTTACGATTGGTATGCACTCATTTTGTTTGATATGGGAGAATCACATTCATTTGTTAATACTACTTTTACTATGACTTCGGGGTTATTAGAGGTTGCTAAAGATGTTTTTATGCACGTGGATACCTAGATTGTAGGGGTGTGGCATTTCGTCATATTTGTAGGGACGTGGCACTTGAGATGGGTCATTTATGATTTTCGATCAATATATTGGGTATGTACTAGTTAGCACAATATCATGCACATATCGATTCTAGCGGGAAGGCGATAACATTTTCCATTCTTGGGTAGTATATGTTTCTTATAGTGATGCTAGGCTTGGGGGAGAGTCAAACACTCACTTGTGCTATATATATATATATATATATATATATATATATATATATATATATATATATATATATATATATGCTACTACATTTGAAGAGGTCACTATATCATTAGACCCGATATTGGTTATTCAGGAGTTTATAAACATTTTTAATGAGGTATTGGGGTTATTGCTAGCATGAGAGATATATTTTGTCATAGACTTAGCACCGGGCACCAGGCACATTATGATGGCACTACACCAGATGGATACTTTGAAGATGAGGGACTTACGAGATCATATTTAGCAGAACTTGATCAGGGTCCATATGGAGGACCGAATCACCATGGGTAGCCCGTATGTTGTTTATGAAGAGGAAGGAGAGTTAGATATGGTTGTGTGTGGACTATCGAGATAAGAACAAGGTTAAGATATGGAAAAAGTATCCATTGCCATATATTAATGACATATTCAATCAGCTAAGGTGTACATCATTCTTTTCAAAGATATAATTGTGCTAGGGATATTATCAGTTTTGAATTTCGGATGACAATATTCTAAAGAGGGATTTTCAGACATTGTATGGGTCCTATGAGTTCCGGGTCATACCATTTGGATGACCAATTAGCCAACGATTTTTAGAGATTTGATGAACAAGGTGTTCCAGCGATTTTTATATCAGTTCGTCACAATGTTCATTAATGACATATTGGTGGATTCTCGATCTGAAGAAGAGAACATTCACCATTTGAGGATTGTTTTGCAGATGCTTTGGGAGTATTCTAAGTTCTTAAAGTGAGGATTCTGGTTGAGATAGGTGAAAATTTTAGGGCACATTATGTTGATGGTTGGGATTTCGGTGGATCCTAACAAAGTATCGGCTGTTATAGAGTGGAGAAAACTCACAACGCCTATGTAGGTTAGAATTTTCTTGCGTTTGGATGTGTACTACAAAAGGTTTATTTAAGGATTCTCGAGGATTTTTAGTCCAAAGAATCACCTCACCCGAAAGGGGGTGCTATTTGTTTGGAGCACAGATTATCAGAGATCATTTGAGGATCTCAAGAAGAGACTCATGGAAACATTCGCACATTTTTTTTTTACCGCGGGGCAAAGTGGAGTACATGGTTTACATCGACGCATCACTTAAGGGTCTTGGAGGAGTTTTATAGGATGAGAGGCCCATAGCTTGTTCTTCTTTAATCTTAAGCCTCACGAGGTAAACTAACCCATCCATAATTTAGTGTTAGCAGTGGTAGTCTTTGACCTTCATATTTGGAAACCCTATTTGTCGGGTGAGAGGTTTGCATTGTTTTTTTATCACAAGAGACTTTACTACTTTTTCAATCAGTGGGATATAAACACGAGATATAGGAGATGGTTGGAGTTTGTTAAGGACTACCACTTCTCGAATCAGTATCATATGGGGAAGGCGAATATGCTAGAAGACACTTTAAGATGTAGACTTACTATGAGTTTGGTAGATTTATGGGTAGATAAGGGGGAAGAGTTATATAAATTTTTATCACAGTAGTGGAGTACTTTGCATATAATGGATGTGTTAGAAGTGTATATAGCAGTTGTGGTAGTCACACCTGATGTTGTGTCACGAGTAATTGAGGCCCAAATGATGGCTCCTTATCTCAAGAGAAGGCATGGGAGATCCTATCTAGGGGAGTCCTCGTCTATTAGATTGGCTCAAATGAAAGTTTGAGATTTTAGGGGAGGTTGGTTATGCCATAAGGTCCCAAGATGTGGAGGATAGTTTTGGCCGAGGCACATGGTTCGCGATTCACTATATATCTTAGGGGTGATAAGATGTACTGATTCATAAGGAGGAAGTATTAGTGTGCCATAATGAAGATAGATATAAATGATTTTTTTTTCTAAGTCTAGAAACTTCTAACAAGTAAAGGTGGAGCACCATAGATAAGTAGGGGAGTTACAACCATTAGAGATTCTCTTGTGGAAGTGGGAGAGAATCTCTATGGATTTCATTATTAGATTCTCAATGTCCTAAATGGGACATGATTCTAATTGGATAATCATTGAAATATTGACTAAGGTGGCTCATTTCCTTCTAGTGCAGACAAACTACACCGAGGAGAAGTATTCCCAACTTTTTATTGCTGAGATTTTACATCTTCATAGGGTACCGCTGGATATTATGTCTAACAATGACATCACTTTTGTTTCCTAATTCTGGGGAAGATTTTAGGAGGTGATGGAGGTACAACTGAATATGAGTAGCGCATTTCACCATCAATATATGGTCAGACTGAGCAGGTGAATTATATTTTGAATGATATGTTGCGAGCTTGTGTGTTGGATTTTAAGGGGAGTTGGTATTAGCACTTGCCGCTTGTGGAGATTTCTTATTACAATATTCATTAATAGACTATTGGTATGTCATCCTATGAGGTGTTTTATGGATGGCTGTGTCATTAATTGAGTTAATTGTTGGAGATAAAGGATATGAGGGTGTTTGGGTCGGATTGTATTCGGGATGCCTCATAAAAGGTGGCCCTCATATAGGGGAATATGAATACTACCTAGGATCTGGAGAAGAGTATGATAATAATAGGGAGAGTAAGTTCTAGTTTCAAATGAGGGATGAAGTTCTTGTGAAGATGCCCATAATGAAGGGTGTTACGAGATTTGGATCCAAGGGGAAGTTAGCCCCGATATGTTAGTACCTTCATGATCTTAGATAGTGGTGTATCATTTATGCTCACCTGATCAATGATCGAGTGTGAAATGCATGCGCATGTAAGTGCACGATCGTTGATTTTGTTTCGCCTACTCAATACAAACAAACCTAAATTACGGCTACACTTGCGAGGCAAGCACAACAATAAGTCGGGTATCGAAAATCCACTGGGACGAGATGCTAGAATTTAAGTGATTTAGTGATCCGAAATAAAAGTGTAAAAGATGATTACAAACTAAAAGAAAAGATGCATGAAAGGGAAATGATTAACTAGGCGAGGGAAATGAATCTAGACTAAGAAATCGGTAAAACTATAGGTTGGTCAAATATCCATCACTCGGGTTAATTTGTATAAAATGGTTACATGGGTCAACGAGTTATTACAAATGCGTCTCATTTCAACAGTTAATTAAATCAAGGGTTGTCACACCCCTAAATCCTCATAAAAGCCTAATAAGATTTTGGCGTCAACAAATATCCCAAAAAGTACGCGCGAAAGGTCGTAAGCACGGGACATACATGATATGTCCCGTCAAATCTCCTAGGCGTAATAACTAGGACAATGCACCCGAAATACACCCATAAACACTATTACCAAGAAAAGCAATGCATTAATCCGAGTGAGTTCCATTCAAACACAACCTAATTTAAATTTCCAAGAAAGCATGTTAAAAATGCGAGAAATGGAAAGCGGTAAATAAACGCGATAAATCTAACTAGAAAGCGATTAAAGAAAGCAAGTAAACTAATTAACAAAGAACATAAATATAATTAGAAAGAAATAATGAATGAAATACAAACTATATTAATGGAGAGGAAGATGAATAGTGCAACATTCAACCCAAATGGGGTGTCAATCCAAGAAAAATTGAAGAAGAACTCTCCAAAACCCTCAAACCGTAAACTATTCTACCCTAAAACTATATAAAATTGTCTATATCTGATTATTACAACAAAAATTGTATTTCTAGTAAGTTGGAATACGTAAAGAAAAGAAAAGAGAAAATAAAATAAAAGGAAAAATATCTCCTGGAAACAAGGGATCGATTGATCGATCATGAACAAAATATCCCTTATCGAGAAAGATCGATTGATCGATCAAGAAGGTCACAACCAAGCAGCCTACTGCATTCCCTTTTCTTCCTCTTCTCCTTCTCTTTTGGTTTCATTATTTTTCCTTCTGCTGAAACTCCCGTAACTTTTTTGTTATGAATCGGAATCGCGCACCGTTCATAGCCACGCAAATCTTGTGAGGAGGGATACAACTTTCGTGTAGATGTTGGGCAAGGAGCCCAATTTATGAAATGACTAAAATGCCCTTAAACATGCGATCATGTACAGAAATCGAGCGGAATGCGTCAGAACTTCACACTTAGCATCCAATTACCTATAAAATCTCAATTAACCCCTACAAAACATGTTAACGTAAAAATCTGAGGTTGTCTGGTTAACAAGCATAAATATAGGGAATAAGATACCCAAGGGGGCTAAAATGCGTAGGTTCGAAGAATGAAATACGCAATATTTGCGTATCATCACACCCCCAAACTTACACATTGCTAGTCTCTAGCAATGAAATAGGATGCAACAAGAACTACAAGCAAATCGAAAATAGGGATATGTACAAAAGCATGTTATAAAATCATAAGCCCACTTTCGTGGGAGATTCGATTGCATTTAGCATACGCAATAATTTGTTAAACCCCTAGGTCACCCTAGCGGACGAGTGTCGTCTCGTGAGGGTTTTCAAGGATGACACCCACAAACATCACATGGTTTCCTCAAAATATGCCCAACCCAACATGCGACAAGCCTAATAATAGCGAAAAGGATTTCATACACATTATTAGCACATTGAAGGACTTCAAACAAAAGTCCAAATCATTAACATTATAAAATGCACCTCATAGAATTGAAACCTTAAAATGTGGGAGGGGGAGCGAGCACATGCAAAGTGTGATTTGGCGAAAAACTTATATAAATCGGATACACATTAAAGCAAGCATAAATTCAATCCTCACGGGCATTACACTCATCAAGCAAAATCACTCGAAACAGGGATCTAACACACGGAACATACGGGCTAAAGAGCAAATGTAAATGAAAACTAGGCCGCACACATTCACAAATGAAGACGCTATATATAAACTGAAAAATCGTAATCTCAATGAAAGATACCGCACATTAAAAGAGGTGAAATGTATTTTCACAGATTATCAAAACTATTATGTCTTTTAAATTACATCAACCTAAGATCACATAGAACTTTAATAGGGTTGTAATATAGGCTAGGCTAGGGTATGAAATGAAGGAATGTATGTACAGATTCAAAGTGTTCGGAATGAAAACTCGGGATAATGGGAAAATGTGGGCAATATCAAAATTGGAAAACAAGTTTCGAAAAGGCATTACATATATCATCGGGGAGAGTAATCAAAGCATATTGAACTATGTACAACGTATACAACTTTCTATTTCTTTTATTTTCTTCTTTTTCTCATTTTTCTTTTGTTTTCTTTTTCTTTTTGCTTTCTCTTTTTCTTCACTTTTTTCACTTTTTCTTTACTTTAAAACTCTCATATGCCTAAATTGCAACCGACACCACAACAACAACATTCAATCCCAAGTAACAATCCAAACAAAGGTATGGAAAGTGTATGTATGGGATAAAACTCCAATTTATAGTTGGTTGTGGGAATTGGGTTATGAAACGAAGGGATATATTTAGGCTCAAAGGGGTTAACGAGGGTAAACATATAAGGGTGACGTCAAGGCTAATATGGGTGATATAACAAAGAATGCCTATGATCATTTCACAAAGTTTACGCAATTCTCGAATCAAAACAATATATCAAAATCATGATCAAGTAACACATTTCAAGTATGAACTCAATTAATGAATGATCAAATGAAAGAATGGTGATATTACCAACGAATTCAACGTTTTCAATGAGAAAAGAATAGTGTATACACTCACAAACGACGAAAGGTACAAAGCTTACTCAGTGTAAGTATACACAATGCAACAAAAGATTACTGAGTTATAAAAATCTTAAACCAAATCAATAAAATAATAAAAATGCATGTGCTCATGGGATTAAAGTTTAATTCATGAAGTTATTCATAATATCAATAATTGAGACTAAAGTCTAATAACTTCTAAAATTGAGAACATGCATCATTGGGTTGTCTATTGGATCGGGAAATTATTGAAATTTATCATCGGAAATAAATGCAAAATGCCCAAAAAGGAGAAGAAAAAAAAGAAAATATTTTTGAAATTTTTAATTTTTCTAAGAAAAGCATACTAAGTAACTAACATGTGAGCAAAAACATGGAGTAAATAAAGAAATAGATAGAATATCCCACACCCCCTAACTTAAAACTTGCCATTGTCCTCAATGTGAATTAAGAACCAAGTTAAAGAGAGGAAAAGAGCGATATTACCCAAAATTGGAGCGATCCCCATAAGAACAAGTCCAAAGAATCTACAAAACAAGTTAGTACCGAGCATAGCAAAAACAAACAACAAAAAGTTAACTAATTACACTAGACTAAATTAAAAAGGAAAGAAAAAATAGAAAAAAGAAAGAATAAAAAGCTAACTATATACAACCTACTATTTAGGCTTCACACTAACTATACACTAGAAGTCTAAATAGCTGAGGGTCCACCGTGAAAACGATTTGACTTTGGAGGATAACCGATGTACCCTCACATACAAGCATGCCTTTCAAAAAATATGGATTTCGTTTTAACAATGGAAGGCATGTTTAAGGCCGAAGAAAGGAACCATCGCCAATTAAAAGTTTTGGAGGGACGATGGGGGGTTTGGATTGAACGGGTGACAAAAATATGTGGGGACCGAGAAAAGTCGAATATCCTCCCAATATTTTTTACATTGGAATGGGAGGTAGCGCACACGAAGGCACGGATGCGATCATGGATGGCGAATAGAGAAAGTTCTCATCATCGGCGAAAAGGTTTAAAACATTAAAGTTTGAAACCGAATCATCGGGTACTTATGACGGTGTGATAATAGAGGATGAAAATGGGGATGAAATAAATTCAAACTCATGAGATGAATCATCATCGCATGAAGATTGAGTTTCGAATGAAATAATATCATTTTCAATGAAATGTTCGTCTTTGGGGGCCAAAGAAGAAATTATTTCATTGCAAATAGATAATACGTCATTTTCATCCTCACTTTCAATCGAAAGTCTCAGAAGCAAAATCGTCATCGGACTCAAATAATAAATCCAACTCATGTTCCCACTAACGATTTTTTCCCGATAATGAGTTTTAATTTTCTCATTTTCATACATACGCAAACCCTCACCGAATGTCATAGGTCGAGGTGCGAATCCTTGAAAATGGGAACTTTGAAAATTACCATCGTACTTAAACGAAAACTCATTATTATAGGAATTTTAAAAACTATTGCAATTCGTTTCAAAATTCCTATTATAAGGAGGTAAAGGCCCAAAATCATTATCATCATCATCATCAAAATACACGCACTCCAAAGCTTGACTTTTGTAATACTCTCCCAGAGTCATTTTAGATGTTGCAATTTTTTGGGATTCTAAGTATTGACCAAAATTCAAAGGTTTGCAAAAATTTTGAGAATTATCATAATGATTACCGAAAGAATTGGAATAAGACATGCTTACCCCAAAAATGGTTCGAAGTGGCGAATTCCACAAAGTAAGTGCGCGCGGGAAATTCGAGCGTTTCTAAGTTCTCAAATGTGGAAGTCCTGCAAAAAGGTTAGAAAATAATACAAATAGAAAGAAAATACTATGAAATACTAAATCAAATAAAATCTAAAACAAACAAGTCTCCGGCAATGGTGCCATTTTGATTAAGCAAGTTATCGGGATCAAAGCACTGAACCAATTAAGATTCAAAGCAAATCATCCCCGGCAACGGCGCCATTTTGATAGAGTGAGAAATGCTTGCGCGTGTAAGTGCACGGTCGTTGTTTTCATTTTACCTACTCAATACAAAAAACCTAAATTACGGCTACACTTGTGAGGCAAGCACAACGGTAAGTCGGATATCGAAAATCCACTGGGACGAGATGCTAGAATTTAAGTGATTTAGTGCTCCGAAATAAAAGTGTAAAAGATGAATTACAAACTAAAAGAAAAGATGCATGAAAGGGAAATATTAATCTAGGCGAGGGTATTGAAACTATCAAAGCGAGTAAAACTATAGGTTGCGTCGAATATCTCTCACCCGAGTTAATTTGTATAAAATGGTTACATGGGTCGACAAGTTATTACAAATGCGTCTCGTTTTGACAGTTAATTAAATCAAGGGTTGTCACTCCCCTAAATCCTCATAAAATCCTAATAAGATTTTGGCATCAAAAAATATCCCAGGAATTACGCGCGAAATGTCGTAAGCACGATACATACATGATATGCCCTGTCAAATCTCCTAGGTGTAATAACTAGGACGACGCACCCGAAATACACCCGTAAACATTATCACCAAAGTGAAGAAACGCGTTAACCCGAGTGAGTTCCATTCAAACACAACCTAATTTAAATTACCTAGAAAGCATGTTAAAAACGCGAGAAATGGAAAGCGGTAAATAAATGCGATAAATCTAACTAGAAAGCGATTAAAGAAAGCAAGTAAACTAATTAACAAAGCATGTAAATATAATTAGAAAGCAAGAAAGAATTAAATACAAACTATATTAATGGAGAGGATGATGAATAGTGCAATATTCAACCCAAATGGGGTGTCAATCCAAGAACAATTGAAGAAGAACTCTCCAAAACCCTCAAACCCTAAGCTATTTTACCCTAAAACTATCTAAAATCGTCTATATATGTTTATTACAACAAAAATTGTATTTATAGTAAGTTGGAATAAGTAAAAAAAAGAAAAGAGAAAAGAAAAGAAAAGGTAAAATATCTCCTGGAAACAGGGGATCGATCGATCGACCCCTTTTTTAAAACTGTAAAAAATTATTTTTGGTCTATTTTTTTTGTGGGGTAACTAAACATTTCAGGGATTAAAAATTGATATGTTTGACCTATTTTTTATAATATTAAAAAGATTATTTTGATTTGATTTTTTTTTGTGGATTCTATAAAATATTTGAAATTCCCCACCAAAATGAGGTCAGAAATAATTTTTTCTACTATTTTAATAAACTAGGTCTGCATGTGAGGTCTTCATTTAAGGCCTCATAGGAGATGTATATATATATATATATATATATATATATATATATATATAGAGAGAGAGAGAGAGAGAGAGAGAGAAATCCATCCTAGGACCCATTAATCACCTCCTTAGGTCCCTAACACTCACACATTCACCATAAACCCTAGGTCATACCCATATACTGTTCTCGAGGCCACCAGGAGCTCTCGGGTCAACTTTTTCGTCTAAGCATAATCTGAATGAATCTTTGAAGGGCTTTGAATCTCATTTCCAAAGGTCCTCCCCTTACACGAATCGACCTTACGGTTCAGACGAATGGTCCGTTTCGCAATTGAAAACTGATCTAGTGGACACTAGGTGCTCCCAGGCCCCGTTTGACTCTTATCAAATTTCTTGCCTGAGTTAAATCTTAATGAATCTTTGAAGGTCTATGAATCCCTTTTCAATGGTCACTCACATGTGTGAATTGGTCTTACAGTTCATACGAACGAGTCTCTTTATCTCGAAAGTGATCTAGTGGGCTCCGAACACTCATATGCCCCGTTCGACTCTGGACAACTTTCCATGTTACGCGAAGCTCAATGAATCTTCAAAGGTCTCTGGATCTCCTTTCCAATGGTTCACCCTATGCACGAATAAAACTTACAATACGGAGGAAAGACCCATTTTACTTCGAAGGATCACCGAGCGCTTTCGGGCCCAATTTGACCTCGGTCAGCTCTCTGAATCGAACGAAGGTGAATAAAATCTTGAAGGACTCTAAATACCCTTTTCAAAGGTCCATCCCGTGCATGAATTCAGTCTTACGATTCGAACGAACGAACTATTTTCCTTTGAAAACTTCCTACCCCGAGACTAATGGGCGCTTTCGGGACCCGTTTGACCTCGATCAACTCTTGGAATCGGTAGTGGCTCAATAGATTCTTAAAGGGCTCTGAATACCCTTTCCAACAGTCTATCCCATGTGCGATTCTGACTTACGATACATATTTTACAATCATTTTTCCAAAAAACATGTCCCAAACTACCAAATGACACCCTCAGACCCTGCTGGCCTGAGGGTCCATGTCAATAGGCAGGTCCAGGATCCTACCAATCAACTCCCTCTTGGCCCTATAAATATAGGCCATGACCTCACTTTGAGGGGCACCCCTAAACATCCCTCTCAACAATTAAGAGAACATTCTCTCGAATTCCGAGTTGTTCCCTTCCTAAAAAACCCATTTCCCATATTGCATTTCATACTTTTCATATTTCATTTAGAAAATCCCCCCCCCCCCCCACCTCTTCATACCACCTTCATCCCATTGTAAGATCAACATATCTACACTCGAGATCAACTTTAAGTATTTATAAGGAGGTCCAATTCTCCATCCTTTTCCCTAAACTCTCCTATTTTAGTATTAACTTCTTAATTTCTACTTTAGTACTTTCTTTCATTACGTCACATATATTAATCTCAAATCTTTATTAATAGTATTTGCACATACTCTATTTTCATTAAAAAAAAACTAAAACTAAGAAAAAGAGGGTGCATCTATAAATTCCAAAAGAGGTATTCTCACTATACATTCTCACTCTTAAAGCACATCTCTCTCACACACACACTCCCATGCATACGTTCATTTCATAAACTCCCAACGGGTGTACTTTTTCCCCACTGAATTCGATAAAAGTTTGATGGTAAGGGGTGATTCTCTTTTTTCTAAGGTTCAAACCTTTAAAACAATCCCAAAACATGACATCTGATGAACTTCCCTCGTCCACCAATATGCGAGCCATGTTATAGCCATGAACATGTGTGCTGATGATGAGGGGGTCGTCATATGGGGCCAAAATTTCTTTGAACTACTGCCTTGAAAATCCCATAATGAGACTACTTATATCAACCTTCTTCATTTTACAGGGCTTAACTTCGAACTCGATCGAATTCACCTCAACCCTCTTGGTTCTAACTATTTCTTTAACCACATTTGCTTTTATGTCACTTAGCTCAGATCCTCCACCTTCCAACCCTCCACAAATAATTTTTACATCAAAAGAAATCATACAAAGGCTACCTTAATTGTAGGAGAGTTGGCATGAAGTCCAGGGTCGTCTTCACCACTATCGTGTGACTTTGGTTCATTTCTATTTGCTTGAACCTCATTCTTTAACTTGATGTCCTTTCTTGTATTAGACATTTTTCTTCCTTCATCTCATCTTCCACTCGTGTCCACAAACTTTCGAAGCTTTCCTTGTTTCAGTATTTTTTCAATCTCGTCTTTTAGGGCGAATCACTGGTTTTTCATATGACTATGGTATTACTGAATCACATCACTTACTTTTGTCCCTCTTGTGGGGTGGGGACTTCAACTTATTCATCCACCTGAACTCTTTGTCATCTTTAATCTCGTTCAGTATCATGTGAGGACTTAATGTCAGTAGAGTGTATTTGGAAAATTTATTGTCGTTGGACCTCTTTTTCCTTCATTTTCTTTATCTCAACCTTGGACGAATTTTCCACTATTAACCTCTTTCAAGTCACTTCTTTGGCCTCCATGGCCTCCTCCGCATTCATGATTCTATAATAGACTTTGGAGGATCCTTAGAGAGGTTCTATAAAAGTTTCCCGGGTTGCAGACCGTTGATTGAGATGTCACGGTGATAATCTCCTCATAGTCTTCAACTTTCAACTTTTATTAGTTAAAGTAAGAGATTTAGTCTCTCAAAGGATGATTCTTTCCTTGTTTCACATTTAGTAGATGAGTCTTTCACTGATCGGCTTCATGCCAAAACAAAAATTATGAATGAACTTTTCATCCAGCTGTTTAAAATTTTCTATGAACCCTCTCGACATGCCAGTAAACTATACATGAGTCGTGCCTGTGAGGGTGCCGAAAAATGCTCGGCACCTCATTTTGTCAGGTGTTGAGTATATGTCGACGACCGACGAATATAATTCTATGGGATGAACAAGGTTGGTACTTTCATAATACCTGGGTGCCACGGTCGGTGGCTTAAACTTGGCAGGAGTTGAGTAGCTGACTATTCTCGGCATAAATGGAGATCCCTCCATGTACTCCCTGTGACTGGGGTTTCGTCTTTTAATGAGACAACCAATCTTGTCTTCCAACCTCGGGATTGAGCTATTCCAAGGCTTTTCTTAGTGTACTAAGTTATCTCCACTCCATTCTATTGCTGCAATGATCTCGATTGTCGGCTCTCTACTTGCGTCCACTTCTGACTTCTCGGTATTCCCTTATCTCTCAGTCTCGTCTCGACCCATCATTAACGTGACGACCAGTGGCACGTATCCCTTCTATACTTCAGGAATGTTGGTCTCGGTCACCATCACACCTTGGGTCGAGACGATTGAAAGTCGACCCATTAATATGCTTTAGTTGTAAGTTCGGGATAAGTCACCGCTTTATAATATGAGATATGGATAACTTGATCTGTTATCCGAGATAAACGATGGTGTTACCATGTGGTGAAATATTAGGGTCATACTTCCAGGATTATCACGACCTTGCGACGTGAGACGCGAAGTGACTCAATCCATCGGGTAGGTTTGGCTATGGAGCCGACTGATGGTATTATTGCATAGTGATCCCCCATTTATATTTCTTTGTATGCTTATAACTCTGTTAGGTGAGGGACTCCTACGAGTTTACTGATAGAAGTACGAGAAGGTCTCGTGAAGGTAGCTACCTTTGTGTTGTTATTTTGATATCTATATGCGTGTATATGATATTCGTCTTGTGATGGAAACTTTTATCGAAAGTCCTATGTCACATTTATGTGTTTTGATATGAGATTATATATATTTTATTATACGAGTGACATAAGTGAGGATTGATACATGATCGTATTATGTACGTATGATATAGTCTAGTGATTGGCACGTTTATTTAAATAATATTAAACAAGAAAAAATGTTATGTTACGAGACCGTGTGTATCTTAAAGAGTCAAAGATGGGTATCGGGTTGTATTTTGTACGTGTGTAGTTTGTTTCATCCTATATTAGTATTTCGTTATGTGATATTACTTATTACTCTAGCGATAGAGGCATAAGTATTATACCTTGGGATTGGAACACTCATGTAGTATTTCACTTATGATGAGGGGTGAGGTATCTCTTACATGTTAGTGTTGATGGATTGTCATGTTTATCATAAATGAGTCGCATGATTATTACTGTTTTGATACTATAAGTTATTTATTACAACTTTGGGGTGCTAACCTAGATATCTAAACCCTTTTTCCCCACAAGTATTATTATTGTTATATACGTGAATATCAAAGTTGGGCGGTCAGACATACAGTGGTTGAAGATTCAGTTATCATAATTAGAGTGGGTGGGAGTTGTTTTATTTCGATAGTCACTTGTATTCAAGAGTTTTGATTTAGAAGTGGTTACAGCTGTATTTCCTTTATTTCAGTTAGGACATTTGTATAAAAGAGATTTATAAAGTAGATTCCGTTTTATAGGTGTTTCATTTTATCCCATTTCAGTCATTCTTATCGCCATCCCTTATTGTTTTTATGTTGTGGATTTTTTTTACAATCATGTTTTTTATTTTTACGTTGATACCGAGAATAATATAAATTGATTAGCGCTCCCCTATCTTCATTATATCAGCCCCATTAATTGGGCGTGAAAAATACGGGTGTAACATATTTATCCTTATCTCTTGAGTTGTTGAATTATAGCAAGTCTCCAGCCAGACATGTTATCATTATCCATGGTGATTCTCCCTTAGTTTCTCCATAATCATCGGGCAACCAAGACATTACAATTCCTTAAGTGCCACATCTTTTACCACGTGGACTATTTGACTCTTAATCCTTTTACTTTTGATCCTTTGATTTTCTCAAAGGGAGAATATTTATATTAAGTTAACATAACAGTCTTGTAAATGATCAAATACCAAAAAGTTCCTCAAATATTTTTCAATACACATTTAGTTCAAGTCTTTTATTTTGTACCAAAACGTCCCTTATTCTCTTATTTTTAAAAGTCCGCACTAGCGGCATAGTGAAGGACTTTTTCAAGCAAAATAAAAACGCTTGAACTAAACATGTATTAAAAAATGTTCGAACGACTAATTTGATATATGCCCCTCTTATAAAATGAGGTTGGATCCACCAACCTGTCATAAAAGTTCATATTAATATCTAATAAAACAGCATGACTTAAGATAGATAGAGAAGAACAAAAAACATGATCAATCTCCTCTATACTTGAAGCATATTTTTCGAAGGTATATGCCACTCTATTTATTTATATGCCTTCAAAAGAAATCCAAGCTTTGATAAATCCTTTAACCAAGTCGTTTCATTCCATAACCCACATGTTTAGTCGTCTGTTGATTGAAATACCCTATACAACAGATTTTGATTCCATCCAACTATCAAAGAACATAATTTTTATACAGTTATGGAATAGAGATCCTCAGTTAAATTTCCTCGTGTATCTTCCGATGCTGCAGACACATTTAAAAAGCAAAAATAAATTCTGTAGACGATATTACACTTTACAATATCCATTATAGCAAAAAAGTGCCCTTTGTTATTATTCTACAATAAGAACCACTAGAGAATACTGATGCACAAGACCTTCTCTCGATGGAATAATACTAAAAAATTAAAATAAGGGTCATTTGGCGTTTGCCCCAAAGTTTAATTTATTATCGCTTTGAGTACGATGTTCACCTTTTGTGACACATTTTACACTCTATATAACTTTTCGTGATATTTTTTTCCAAAAAAATTGTCAAGGAAAATATTTTCACCCCTCAATAAAGAAAAAAAAATCATGATAGATTTAAAAAATGCGCATTTAGGGGTACACTTTTTTTTTTTTTGATAAGTAAATGATATATAACAAAACCATCGCTAAGGGAGCGAACCCGTATACAGGAAGTATACAAAAAAACGAAATGAACAAGAACAATGGGAATAGACTAAACAAAATCCCGCATAGAGAGCCAGCCTACGTCATAGAGTGAAACCCGTCGACAAACTCAATGACCTCCTGAGTCGAGACGACGAATCTTTCCTTCCTCCAACTAAGAAGCGTGCTCAAAAATATAAAACGAATCCTCGAGGGAGCCGTCTCAATCCCATCAAAGCATCTCGCATTCCTTTCCTTCCAAATCGTCCAAAATATACAATGTGGAACTAATCGCCACACACTCTTATCCCCCGACCATCCCCACGGCGGTCTCCACCCCTCTAGGAGAGCCCTAACAGTCCCTGGCATAATCCAAGTGGTACTAGAAATGGCAAAAAATAACTCCCACAAACCTCTCGTCACCTTACAATGAAGAAGAAGATGATTGGTCTTTTCCTCCTCCTCCTTACATAACCAACATCGACTCGCCAGACGGTATCTTCTCATTTGAAGGCCCTAAAGAGTCAAGATAGCCTGCCTAGCTGCAGTCCACACAAAGAACCTTACCTTCTGTGGCGCCTTCACCTTCCAAATACTTTTCCAAGGGAAGAGGTCCCTAGTATTCCTCCTACCGCTCAGAATCTCATAGTACCCTCTAACCGAGAACACCCCTTTCCCTCCCCCCCTCCACTTAAGGGAATCCTCCCTAACCGTCGGACGGGGGGCCGAACCCAACCATTCAAAGAACAAATCCGCCTCCTGCAACTCCCAATCCCAAAGTCTTCTTCTGAACTGAGGGTTCCACGTCACATTCTCCCCATTAAACGATAAGTGCTCTACCACCAACCCATCTTGATTTCCTCCAAGGTTAAACATCCCAGGAAAGAGCTCCTGAATAGACCCCTGAACTCCCCATTTGTCCTTCCAGAATTTGATCCTGTCGCCTCTCCCAAGAGAGAACTCGATGTGATCGGAAAAAGACGTCCATTCCTTCGCTATATGTTTCCACAAACCCATTCCATGTGGAAAGGGCGCCACCAACGGCCCCCACCCCAAACAAGTACCCCCCCCCCCCCCTCTAGCATTAACCACTCTTCTCCACAACCTATGTTCCTCCCGAGGAAATCTCCACAGCCACTTCCCCATCAAAGCTTTATTAAAGTAAACCAAGTTTCTCACACCCGCCCCCCCTTCCTTAATCGGCTTGCACACGTCCTCCCACCTAACCAGACTATGCTTAAAGCCAATCTCCGAGCCTCTCCACAGAAAATTCCGCATCAGCTTCTCCATTTTAAGACGAACAGCCACAGGTATAGGTAGAATGGACATATAGTAAGTAGGCAAACAGGACAACAAACTCTTAATCAACGTGAGTCTCCCCCCTTTGGACAGAAACCCATTCTTCCACCCTGCCAATTTTTTACGCATTCTTTCCAACACCGGGTCCCAGATAGCTTTTGACTTGTACTTCGCACCAAGCGGTAATCCAAGATAAGTACTAGGAAGATGCCCAATTCTACACCCCATGATTTCTCTGAATTCCTCCACCCTAACTTCTCCCCCGATTGGGAAGACCTCGCTCTTCCCCGCATTGATTCGCAAACCTGACACTGCCTCAAAACAAATAAGGAATAACTTTAGAGCACGCACTTGCCTTTGATCAGCATCACAGAAAATAATCGCATCATCCGCAAAAAGCAGATGTGAGACAGACACCCTATTAGCACCCGGAGTCCCCAAAGAGAACCCCCTGATCCACCCGACTTGGGCCACCATTCCCATCATACGACTAAACGCCTCCATGACCAATATGAATAGGAATGGGGATAGTGGGTCTCCCTGACGAAGCCCGCGTGAGCTCGCAAAAAACCCTTCAGGCACCCCATTAATAAGAATGGAAAATCAGGTCGTCTTAACGCACCTCCCGATCCACCGACACCATCGATCACCGAACCCCATCCTCCTTAATAAATACATAAGGAAGTCCCAATTGACATGATCATACGCCTTTTCGATGTCAAGCTTAATAGCTAAGCCCGGAGGCCCACTCCTACATCTGGACTCCACACACTCATTAGCCACCAAAACAGCATCAAGGATCTGCCTGCCTCCCACAAACGCGTTTTGAGACTCAGAAATAAGAGAATCAATGACCTTTCTCAGCCTAACTGACAACACCTTAGCGAGAAGCTTGTAGATGCTACCAATCAAGCTTATTGGTCTGAAATCCCTGATATCAATCGAGCCCCCCTTTTTGGAGATCAAGGTGATAAAAGTAGCATTCAACCTCGGCACAAAGTAACCCCTATCGTGGAATTCATGGAAAAAATCCATCACCTCCCTCCTGATCACGGTCCAACACTGCTGAAGAAATGCCATCGAGAAACCGTTGGGACCAGGCGCCTTGTCACCACTCATCGATTTCAGAACCCTCACCACCTCCTCTTCGGTGAAAGGACCCTCTAACCCAATCGCATCATCCGAGGAGATACGCGCAAACTCAGCCCCATCAAGAGAGGGCCGCCACTCATGTTCTTCCCTGAACAATCCCTCGTAGAACTGAGAGATGGCCCCCCTAACCTCTCTTCCCTCTTCATATACCACACCCCCCACTTTTATATTCCGAATATAATTACCTCGCCTATGAGAACTTGCCACCTTGTGGAAAAACTTAGTATTTAAATCACCCTCTTTTAACCACAACGCTCTAGATTTCTGCCTCCAACTAATTTCTTCCTGAATGAGCCTCTTCCCAATCTCCCCTTTCTTCACCTCCCTAAATCTCTTTTCCTCCTCCGAGAGTCCTAATATCCCCTCTTTCTCATCGAGCCTCCTTACCTCCTCCAATAAACTAGTAGTACCCAGACGAACGTTCCCAAAAACCTCTTTATTCCACTTTTTCAAATCTTCCTTAAGTAATCCTAATTTAGAGGCCAGTCTAAAACTAGCATTCCCCTCTACTTCATAACTAGACCACCAACCTCCTACATTGCTCACGAAATCAGTCTCCTTAAGCCACATATTCTCAAATCGAAACGGCGAACTTCCCTCCCCCCATCCCCCACACTCTAAAAGGATAGGGCAATGATCCGAGGTCACCCTAGGCAAGCAGGACTGAACCACCCCAGGAAAGTGCTCTTCCCACTCCTTTGACACAAGAAAACGATCCAGTCTAGACATGGATGGCCTATCCCGGAAGCTAGACCAAGTAAATAGGCCGCCCGCCAACGGAAGGTCCATCAACTCCAAGTCATCGATAAAATCAGAAAAATCACGCATATACCTATCGATTCTTCCTCCACTACTTTTCTCCCCTAAGAACCTCACCACATTAAAATCCCCCCCCCCCCCCCATACAAACGGGGACATCCCAAACCCTACTAACTCCCGCTAATTCTTCCCACAATTCCCATCTACTAGCATCCTCCACTGGACCGTAAATACCCGAGAAGCTCCACGTAAAACCATCTTCAATATTTTTAAATAGGCAAGAAAGGGTCCATCCACCCTTCATGGTCTCAAGCAAGTCAACTACGTCTGATTTCCACAAAATCAACACCCCTCCCGAAGCACCGTCAGCCTCTAAGCTCACCCATTTTACCCCCCTCCCACCCCAGATGGACCTGATACAATTAGCATCCATATAACACATCTTAGTCTCCTGAAGACACAATATGTCGGGTTTCCACCTCGCAATGGCACCCCCTATAACCCCCCTTTTGTCTCTGTCATTCATCCCCCTAACATTCCACGAAATAATACGCAGCTTCATTGTACTAATAGACTTTAAACCAATTCTACCTTGTTAACTTTCTCCCTCTCCCCGACCCCACTTCTACTCTCAATTTTTTTGAACAAAGCCCATGCTTCTTTCTCGAATCCCTCAAAAGTGACCCCCGAGTCTTTGCTAATAGCTTCCATCATACCCTCTTTCCATCCCACCGGATCCTCGTCCCACACCTCTTGGTCACTTCCCCTATCATCACCCTCATGATCCGGGATCTCAATGTCCACCCACAGACGGGAATTATTCAAATCCTCAAAACTCGAACCATCCCCCCTAACTCCCTCTCTATTCGGCGACTGATTAGCTCGTAACACTCCGCACCCCTTTCCAGCCGAGGAAGTAGTTTCACTAGCCATCACGACCACTTTGTTACTATTGACTAGCTCTGATGGCCCACCCATATTAATTTTACCCTCCCCTTTACGTTCCGTCCTGGGTAATTTTTTATTTCCGCCCACCTTTCTCGCAGCCAAGACTTTTTTACCATTTTTTTCGGAGCTCCTGAGCGCCTTGATATTTTTGAGCCCTAACATGGCATTGCCAACATACAAATTTTTATTCTTACTAAAACTTGTTTTTAACGGCACAGTGTCCATACAAACTAGAGCCTTATTTTTATCCAACTCCTCTAAGTTTAAGTCAATTGACAAAGTACCTTTTTTAGCAGGCTCCACACACGATTCTTCTAGATAAGACATCCTGTCGTCGACCACACTCAAGTGCTTGACCCCAACCAATTTATCCGCCTCTTGAACCAAGCCAATCTCTGGATGAATCTCCCCATACTCTGACACTTGAATCCCCTTATCCGAATCTGCCCCTTTAAAAACTGTAGGTAGAGAGCTACAGGGTACCTTGCCTATACCCATTTGCTGATTACCTTTGGTTGCACAAAATTCTGCACTGACACAGCCACTACTCTTGACCGAAATATCTTGAGTGCCCCTAGACTTGAGATGGCTGTCCCCATCACCTGACCCTTGTAAAACCTTCCCATGCACATCAGACGCTTTTCCCTGCAACATATCTTCCTTATTACTTTTAAGTACACGTTTCCTTAAACCATGGATGTGACCTCCCTCTGACCTGAAAGGAGCAAAACTAGTACCAATGACACCCACCTCCTGCCCCGGATAATACGCAGCCACCCCCTCTGCATTTAGGGGTACACTTGAAAAAATTCGAAAACTAATTTGACATTCGAAGGCACAGAAAATCGAAAAATGTGATATCTTCAAAATTTTCATTACAAATGTGGAGTATCAAATAAATTAAAACTCTCGTTAAGAATTGTTACAAAGATTGTGACGGGGGAGCATATTTTCATCAGTGGACCCTCCGGGGGAACACATTGAAGTACATCCGCATTCTAAGTAGCAAAATACATTTTTCCTTCTTGGTTAGAACACAAACGATTGTGACATGAGTTAGTAAATGTGTTTTCAACATCAGAATTCACTATGAAAAACGTGAATTCAACATCAGAATTCGGCCACGCAAACTATCGCCGGTCCTTAAACGAAATATCCTGAGGGCATCCTTTCACATGGGAAGTTGGGACTTATCTCTATAAATATCTTGTTTAGTTATTCACGCTCTTCACCACCTCAAATCTATTACAAAACAAATTTGGTGTTCAAAATCCTTTGCGTTTGTTTATCCATGGAGTCCTCAAATTATTCAATTAATTATCTAGTAAAATATATCAAGGAAGAGATATTCTCTAAGCTTGATGTTGAATCATTTGTTTCCCCATCTGCTTATGACACGGCTTGGTTAGCTATGATTCCACAACCAAAAAAAGCAGATGGCCCCAGGTTCAAGAGTTGCTTGAAATGGATACTCAATAACCAGAGAGAAGGAGGGTTTTGGGGAGAGCCCAACAGTGATGGTCTTCCCACCATTGCTTCCCTACCTTCAACTCTTGCATGCATGGTCGCACTCAAAAAGTGGAAAATTGGTCATGAGTATATAGAAAAAGGTACATGTAGGGTGATGGTCAAGCAAGCTATCATTTGTTTAGACACGTTAAAAACAAATTCACATTTTATTTTTTTTAGTTTACTGTATAAATATTTTGTGCACCCGATGCAACTATCATTTTTCTAATATTAATATAAACCTTTTGATATATATTTTTAAGCAACATAAAGTGACTTTTGGATGTAATTTGAACTTTTACGTAACACAAGAAAGTGTTGGGGTAACAAATTTGGAAACGAAATGATAACACGATATGAAGCGAAACAAAATTTATAAGACCTTTCGTGTTCGAGTCTGCATTTTTGGACACGTAGTCAGATCGTATCGAGTTCGTGTTCAATTTGTGCCATGAAATTGGTCCGATTTGAACACTATAGTGATCCAATATAGAGCCAATTAAGGACACGGTATATGCCATATTTAGACTTATTATCAAGCACATTTAAATCAATCACCAAACCACTATTTTTTTTTAATTCCTCACTAATTAGAGAAAATCTAATTAAATTTAGATAGATTGTCGTGTCGAGTTTTATTTATTCTTTTATCATGTCGTGTTGTATTTTAAATGTGTCATGTTTGGATTGAGAAAAAAACACGATATCGTGTCGAGTCGGGTCGTTTGAAAACACGACCCGTTAACCTGTTTTGCCACCCCTCTCTAAATCGACTTGTACAATTTTTCTCTCCCTCTTTGCTACAGGCTCGACTTAAATGTGCGGCGATTTACAAACAATTATTTCACGTGGTGCCACAGATTTTTTTTTTTAACTTTCATCATTTGTACTACTCTTGCAAGAATTTTTATTTACGCATTAATTTTATTTCCCAATTCATCTCTTCATATGATGCAACACTAGAGTATTATATTTTCTTGTCCTTCCATCATACAATACTAATAGTTATGGCCTATCAAATAGAATAAATATTGCCGCATTCAGCTCAACCAAATAATGAGCGAAGGATTCCTGAATTTATATTTTGTGGTGCAAAATTTTAATTTCTAGAAATAGTACTTACATTTTTTTTACACCTTTCTTTACATGTATTTTAAATATCCTCAACAGAGCTTCTCATAAGTGACATTACTTGAGTCTAACGTGTGACATTTGCAGCATGTCAAATACTGAAACATTTAACTTCGAACCAAATGACAATGGATGGGGGGTGATCCAAAATTTTATATCTTGCAATCCAATATTTTAGTTTCCTGGTCTTAGACTTTTTTTTCTCAAAATTGTTTTCTTAATTAGAAATAAATGTACAAGGATAAACATTTATAGAAGCAAATAGGTATTTATTTTTACTCCAACCAAATTAATTATTTTGCTTTTGCGTCTTAATT
Organism: Sambucus nigra; assembly: GCA_949130495.1. Taxonomy (NCBI): domain Eukaryota; kingdom Viridiplantae; phylum Streptophyta; class Magnoliopsida; order Dipsacales; family Adoxaceae; genus Sambucus; species Sambucus nigra. The sequence continues at coordinate 688,190,914 of OX422209.1, forward strand.
ATTCTGTTTCTTAATTAGGAACTAAAACAATATTTCAATATAATTTTCAGGGTTGGAATTTATGCATGCAAACACAGAGATGCTCCTTAAAGTAGATTATCAACGTCTGCCTCGATGGTTTGTTATTGTTTTCCCTGCTATGGTTGACCTTGCGAAAGCGATATCTCTAGACCTTGTTTTCCCAGATGACTTAAAATCTGTCGTTTCAACCATTTATTCAACGAGAGAGCAAATACTTCAAAGGTAAACTTTCCTTTGTTCTACTTAATTAACTTTTGAGAGCTTTGTTTAAAAAAACAAAAAAGTAGTGTTACCGGTACCCAAAAAAATCGTCTAAATTATCTACAAATTAATGGACATATCAGTAAAATATTGTATTATGTTATTATTATATCGGATTGTACAACATATATTGCAATGCCACATCATTTGAGAAATATTTTTACGACTTATATCATTAACTAAAAAAAAGTTTTGCATGTTTAATATATCAATAATTCTATGTCAACGTGAATTTCTTGAATTGATCGCGACATATTTTTACAACTCATGATTTTCTTGAATTGATCGCAACAAGATGACATAATATGTCGCGATTGATTATTATTTTATGGATGTGGGCACGCATTAGCGACACTAATCAATCACGATACATCAAGTCAACGTGTCGCGACCTACTCATGAAAATAATGAACTAGAGGCAATCTTAATATATTTGTCTTTAAGTTTCCGTGAAAGTTATGTCACAAAAATGTGACTTCTTAAATTACAATTAAAAAATTAAAATCAGAAAAATAATTAAATATTTAGAGGTCATTTTTTTAGGACTTTTTAAAAATAATTTTGTATTTCTAAAGGAACCAACAGAAAATATATGAGAGATGTACCAAAGTTTAGCGTAATTAGTAAAACGTACTAAAGCTTAATGGCCCATATTTCGAAGGTATATAAGTTTAAAAAAACCAAGTTTTTAAATAAAAGTTTGAATCATTAAATAAATATTTATCGTAGAAATAGTGAATAAATAAATTACTGTCTTACGTATATGTTAATTGATTTTCAGGAAGCAGATTGTAGATGAGAGCCACTATCCTCCTTTATTGTCATATTTGGAGACCTTGCCATCAACATATGATGTTGATCAACAACTTATCATAAAGCATTTGAGTGATGATGACTCATTGTTTCAGTCACCCTCGGCCACAGCTCGTGCATTTATGGCTACTGGAAACCAAAAGTGCATGGATTATCTAGAATCCCTTATTCAAAGATTTCCAGATGGAGGTTATAAAATCTTCTTATTAACAACTCAAAATACTTTAGAAAGATAATACTCAAAATAACGATATGACACGCATGCAAAGTTAAATTTTTTATCTGTGGAAAAAATGTGAAACATATATTTTATACGTATGGTATCATTATTTGCGTTTTGTACCTTGCATATGGACAAGTCAAAATTTATACAATGCATTCCCTCTACATTAAACATTGTAATACACAGAAATAAGTTTATTTTGATAAAAACACGTATGCTATATATATTTTTCTGCATGTACTTTTCTAAATGCCTATAATATTTATATTTTGGATATGGCTATACACACTCTATTTTCTTTTCAAATATAAATAAAAGACTATTATACTCTTAATATCAATCCTTCCATCCATACTTCTCTCTTATACAAAAGAATAAACATTTTTCCTACCTCAAAATTATACATATAAATAAAAAGTAAAATTTACTATAAACTTAAACACATAAAAAAATTACTATTAACCATTTTTTATAAATATAAACTGTTTTGTTAAAAAAAAACATTTTTTTATTAAGAAAGACTCTTTTGTTAAAAGAAACGTTTTAATATAAAAAAAAAATGTGTTACTTTTAAAAAAACATTTAAACCATATATTTTATTCAAAAATAATACTAAATTTTCATTAAAATTTTGAAAAATAAATTTTAAATAGTTACGTATATTTAAATATTTATTTTAAATATAAAATATATTTCGTGTTAAAATTATTAGGGGTACCGCTATTGGCGTTTCCCGTATTGAAACACGATGGCACATTCGTTTTTTTACCTAACACTAGACCTGCCAAAAAACACGATAATCCGTTAACACGACCCGACCCGACACGAAATTATAAATTAATGGGTTTACCTTTATTGGGTTTGGGTCATTAACGGATTAACACAAAAGACCCATTAACACTAACGGTTTGGGTTTGAAAATTTACTTATATCCGTTAATACCCCTTAACACTAATGGGTACTATAGGGTCGTGTCGCATTTTAATTGAATCGTATTCGGGTTTGATTTTAAAAATAAGATTTTGTGTTTTGTCGTATCCCTTTTATTTGGGTCGTGTTTGTGTTTGATAAAAAAAAAAATTCATATCATGTCGTATCGTGTAACCTTGTAATTAAATCGCATTTGTGTTGGGTAAAAAAATGAGTGAATACTGTTTTTTGATAAAATAAAATTAAAAAATCGTTAAAAATTTAATTTACAGAAAAAAAAACTATTTTTTCAAAATAAAATGGACGGAAAACAATTTTTTTGTTGATAATCATTTTATGTTGTGAAAAATAGTTTTTGTTTGGAAATTAAATTTTTTTAATAAATTCCCCAAAATAAAATGATGTTCAACCAAAAAATTCGTCTTGTGTGGTGTCAAGTAAAAAAAAATTCATGTCGTTTCAACAAAAAAATCATTTTCCGACCATTCTATTTTTGGAAAAAAAAAATTCTGTAAATCAAATTTTTTTAACTATTTTTTAAATAACCAAGACAAAGAAGTCCCACAAAAAAAATTGGTTCAACTCGAACATTGATTCAAATCTCTCTTTCTTTGACGAACATTTTTAACATATTTTTTCCATTGATTTTATAAGTTTTTTTTTTTATTTTACTCGGAAACTCATACACTTGAGATTTTTTGTTGAGATTGGTAAATGAGATTATTTGTTGAGACTTTTTTTTTTTACTTTTGTTGCTTTTTTTATTTTTTGAGATTCTTTTTTTAGTTCTACTGCTTTTTTTATTTGCTGGGATTATTTGTTTAGATTTTTTTTACTTTTGTTGCTTTTTATGCCTCTTGAAAATATTTAATTTCATAAATTTTTGCTGGAATATTTTTGTTCAAATGTTGATATTTATGCAGATTTTTAGTAATGTTTGTAGAAAAAAAATGGTTGAATTATGATGGTTGAAAAAAATGGAGGTTTGTATTATATTTGGGGAATAAGGGTAGATATCTAATTATCAAAAAGTTTGGAGGGTGGGAAGAAAAGAGTGTAGCGCTAATAGCTCTACCCTTATATTTTATCTTTACATTAATTTACATATTCTTTAAGATTTTTTTTAAATGCTTATATGTATACTTGTACTGTTTGGATATCTTCTCATGTATTGCATTTATGTCTTCTTTCTTTTTATTCCCACATTCACATTTGGCTCATTTTCTAGTCATCAAAAAAAATTTCTTAATATACAAATTTAATACACGTACAATATGTGGGAGATTGTTTTAACACTGCAACAACGGTCCCCTTGTTTAACCAGGGACTCCACTCTTTAAGCTGAAAAAAAATGTCCTATACAATCAGGAAATTGTTGTCAAGATATCCATATGTACAAATGTAAATTTCTTTATATTGAAAAATGAAAAATCTCGGTGTATACTCTATGTACATGGATTTCGCTCCATTAACGGTTGATTTTAATGCATCACTTGTTTATCAAAAAATAAAAATCAAAAGACCGTGTTAGTTTGTTGTTATTTGGGTCTATGTTAGTCTGTGAATTGATTCCTTTTTTTCATTTTTATAATAATCACTTTAATATAACTTTGTGCAGTTCCCCCAATGTATCCCATGGATGAAGGGATGATAAAGCTCTGCGTAGTTGATCAAGTACAAAGGCTAGGGTTGGCTGAACATTTTCGTGTAGAGATTGAAGAGATTTTGAACAAGATTTACAAGTATACAACATTTTCTATTATATTTATTTGATTAGCAACATACTTTTAGGTCACTCGCAAATAAATTTTAAACACTAAAGGAATTTTGATAAATTTTAAATACTTAGGTCTACTAATTCTCTTCTTGTAGAATTCCACGCTAGTGGCATAACTGGTGGAGCTAATGGTAAATTATCCTTAAATGTTTAAAAATTGTCAACAAGAGACCTAATTGTAAATGTTACATAAAAAGTTTGAGGACTGAAACGTTACAATGAGCAAAGTTTAGGGGCAACTCGTGTTTACTCTTTTTATTTTACTTGCTCTATGTTATCCTTCGTTATTATTCTCTTAAAGGATTAATTTTCATATTTGTTACAAAAACATGTAGGAGTTACAAGAACCAAGAACCACAACCCGCACACATGAGGTTCAATCCGATACAAATAAACAAGGACTCCTTAGCATTTCGTCTACTGCGAATGCATGGATATAATGTAACTCCATGTATGAAATGGACTCAAACTAGTCACCTATATGGTTCTTCCTCTATTCTGAAAACTTCGTTCACTAACTAAACATGTGTTGGTATGCAGGCAACTTTTGCTCGTTTCTACACAACGAAGATATTATGTTGAACATGGAACAAAATTGTGAACATTTTATGAGTGAACTCTATAATATTTATAGAGCTACAGACCTTATGTTTCCAGGAGAAGATGAATTGGAGCAGGCAAGATCAATTTCAAGGAAATTGCTTGAAAAGGCTTTAATGTCAAAAAATGGAGGCGATAATCCTGCAATATCCCCAAGTTTTAAGAAACTGGTAATTCACTTTTTTAGTTAAACATGGAAACAAATAAGAATAGCGTTATACACCCAAAACACTCCACAAAAGTTCTACTCTTATTAAATTAGTCAATAAGTAGTTCTTAAGGTTTCACAATTTTTAATATCACATTAAAGAGTCATCATAATTCACTTTTGACGATGAACAGTATGTTTGAATGGGTTCAAATTTGTTTATCCTCATATGATGAGATTTAACATAACTCATATGTTAATGGTTGATTTTCTGTTATATTAAGAAGCTTATTGTTTAGTTATCTATGCTTTCAAATTACATCATAAGAGAATCATACAAAATAATGTATTTACGTCATAAAATAAGCTTATTGTTTAGTTATCTATGCTTTCAAATTACACCGATCCACAAATAGTTAATGAAAAAATATGTATTTACAAAGCCATAAAAATATATCCAATTCTGGATAACTTTTTATGGAGCGTTTTTATCTTTCTCACCAGCAGTTAAGTAACGACAAACATTAGAAAACAATAAAAATAACTTTTAATTAACATTATTTGTGAAAGAACAAATTAAGTCACTGAAAAGAAATTTATGGAAGAATTAATTACACAAAGAATCGTTGACGTTGCGGAACACTGGACCACCAGCTAGCTTGGCAATGCCACGTGAATACTAAAGATGATGAGACAATGTTTTGTTATTGGTTTGACTTGATCATAAGTGTTAACTTTTTTTTATAAATAAATTTATTGTAGAAACCAACCGCTAAGAGAGAGTATACATTACATCCTATAAAAAAAATCAAGAAAAAGACCCTTACCCGACATCTACTATACCTACAATTAGGGGTGGCAATTCGTGTGCGTCGTGTCGTGTTCGGGTCGTGTCATGTCGGGTTCGTGTTAAGTATTAATCAACCCTAACCCGACCCATTTAACTAATCGTGTCAGATGAGCAAACACTAACCCGACCTATATATTATCGTGTCGTGTTCGGGTTGACCCGCATAACCTATTAAGTAAAATATAAAATAATTTTTTTCTTCTCTCTTAACCAATCATACCACTCATAGGCCTACAATAACTTAAATTTAATTAATTTCAACTTCTTGCAACACATAAATAATTTATCATCCGATTCTCCATGAATTTTATAGAATGCCTATCAAGATATATAAATTATCGAATATATTCTCCATAAAATACGAGTTAAACGGGTCTATTCGTGTCATTTTCGAGTTATACGTGTTTGACACTAACCCAACCCGTTTATTATTCGTGTTGGCGGGTCGTGTCATATTCGGGTTCGTGTCAAGAAATCGTCAACCCTAACCCGCTAACTTCGTGTCGAGTTCGTGTCGGGTTATCGTGTCGTGTCAAAAATTGCCACCCCTACCTACAATCTTCTGTGAAGATCCTCCACAAACTCTAAAATGTTAACATTAAAGTCGACTTATCTCTCCTTAGACCAACTAAGTGAGGCGCTTAGAAAAAGGTAATGAATCCTACAGGGACACAGTTTCAACACCTTCTAAGCATCTCGCCTTCCTCTTTTATCAAATAGTCCAAAAAAATAGTGTAGGACCAGGCACATACTTTGCTTTCTCCCTTCCACCCCTTAGCTGAGTTCCAGGCCTCTAATTATGCCCTCACTGAATCGGGCATAACCCACCCAATCCGGATAATAACAAGGAAGATATCCCACATGCTTCTTGTCACCTTATAATGCAGAAGAAGGTGATTCATTTTCTCTTCTGCCTGCTTACATAACCAACAACAGCTATCCATAAACCGTCTTCTCTTCTACAATCCCTCATTCATCAAAATAGCTTGTTTCGCCGTTGTCCCAATAAAGAACATCACTTTCGGGGGAGCCTTAGACTTTCGTATTTGCTTCCGTGGGAAATGCGTTATATGGTTCCCATTTCTTCTCAAAATGAAATAGAAAACTCTCATCGTAAAAACTCATTTCCCACCTGCCTTTCATCTCAACTCATCATCCCTACTCGACGGACGCAAGGTCAATACCAATCAATCAAAGAAACCTCAGCCTCCTCGAGCTCCCGCTCCCGCTCCCAATCCCATAACCCCTTTGCTAAATATAATTGTGTACTCTCTTTAGATATGACATAAAATGAAATTAGTAAAATTAAAATTGAATTGAAAATAATTTATAGTCTATATATACACACACACACTCATTTATCTCTTATTAATAAATGTTATTACTCATTTTATTTTTGCATGTAGATTGAGCATGAGTTGTCTCTTCCGTGGATTGCACGGCTTGATCACCTTGATCACAGGATGTGGATTGAAGAATATAAAGGCGTGCCTGTGTGGATTGGAAAGGCCGATTATCACAGGTACATTTTGTTGTAACAAAATTTAGTTTCGTACATTATAGCATTCATGTAACTACTTATGAATATCAGACACTAACATCACATGATACCAATTTCAAATTTAGGTTATCGTGTCTTCATAATGAAAAGCTAATGCAACTTGCCGTGCAAAATTATCATTTTCGACAATCAATCTACGTGAATGAATTGGAGGGGCTGAAAAGGTAGATTTTTCTCCTTGCATATATTTACACGATACTATTAATTCAATTATGTAAAAATAATGATATATCTAGAAAGAAAATCCATTTCATTATTATGGAGAGTAAGGGCCCGTTTGGTTGCGTAAACTATTTAATTTTATAAATTGATCAATTTGAAATGAATAGATTGTCGATGTATTAATTTTAAATGGGTTTAAATCTAATTCGTGGTGTGTTTGGAAAAGAAAAATGGAGTTATTTACTTTTAATATATGTATGTGTGTGTGTGTGTATGTGTGCGTAGAGAGAGAGAGAGAGAGTAGTATGGTGAGAGTACTCTATGGGAGTGGTGCATTTAAGATTCATGTTGTAATTATAAATTGTGCAATTTCAATCTTTTGGTGAAATGAACTAATTTAAGTTTTTGTGAATCAACATGAATTGGTTCATTTTTGAATTTGTTCATTCTTGCAACCAAACACTAATAATAAGGCAATTCATGAATGAGTTAATTTTAAATGGACTAATTTACAATTTTGGGAACAACCAAACAGGCCCTAATTGTTTTTGTCTATTTTCATGGGGTCATTGATAAAGGTGGTCCAACCAATGGGGCCTCAACGAAATGGGATTTGGTCGGGAAAAAACTACTTATAGTTACTTTGCGGTTTCCGCTAGCAGTCCCCAGCTACCTGGTTATTCTGATGTTCGAATGATCGTCGCAAAGAGCGCAATAATTATAACAGTTGCGGATGATTTTTACGATATGAAAGTAGGTTCCCTATCGGAGTTGCAAACCTTGACAGAGGCGGTTCAGAAGTACATTTTTTACTTTAATTTGTTGACATTTTACATCATATATTTGCGTATTTAGGATTTTAATACCTTTATAATAGGCTTGTTAAACTTTACCCCATTTTACTATTTTTTATTTGATTTAGTACATATTTCATTAATGCTCACTTAAATTTAACAGAGGATATATTAAAGTAAGTAAATTTTAATTGAATGTAAAAAAGCCTATTATACAGGTATTGAAGTAAATATACATATATTAGTGTAACTACCTTACCATGAACATTTCTTTACGATTACAGATGGGATAGCAAAGGCTTAAGTGGCCCCAGTAAAATCATATTCATGGCTCTTGACGATATGGTTAACGAAATTGTAATAAAATACTTCCATCAGCACGGAAGCGACATAACAGAAAATCTTCGCGATATAGTAAGAATTCTTACACATGCGCTTGCGCTTGCATATATATATATAGTTGAGTTTTGACCGCATTAAAATTTACGAGTTTCCTTGGGCCTCCATAATTTTAACTTTTCCTACGGTCACCTAAAAGCATCATAAATACACTTTTAACTCTTTGTAACAATCTTTGTGACGTTTATGGATACTTAAATTGCTATTGGGTGTCGAAGTCGAAAATAAAAATTATAGTTACCGAACTGAATGTGCCTAAATACGAGTTGAATGTGGTATACTTTGTTATTAATGTCTGGAAACATTTTTTTCATAAAAGTGGCGAGAAACATTTGTCGCCTGGATGACGGAAACTAGGTGGAGCATCAACGGATATGTACCATCCATCGATGAGTACCTTGAAACAGGAATGACATCCATTGCTGCACACACACTGGTTCTTACTTCTTCTTGCCTATTGGGTTCAATGCTACCGCAGGAGAAACTCATGTCTGTCCAATATGAAACCATTACAAAGTTGCTTATGGCTATGTCTCGCATGTTAAATGACATTGAGAGCTACAAGGTACATGAAAAATGTTCCATTTAATGTTTAATCTAACATATTTCCAAAGTAATTTATAGTATGTAATAGTGACATTAACACATGAATAGTGACACTAACTATGTATCCATTTGACCTATCTCCGGGTAAATGTCATTCTCAAGAACAAACAATTCTTTTTAAAAATATATTTAACTATAAATTATTTTTGAAAATAGGTTATAGACCTTATATTAAATGCCCCTAAAAATAATTAAATGAATGGATCAATTCCATGTGGGACCATGCACTTAAGGTACATTTTATTTTATATAATGCTAACACACACCATGTCGGATTTATCCAAAAAATAACGGAGGCATGTGGCACTAACAAATGTTTATACGTGACATGTCATTAAAGTCCTTAATTCATCATATAAGTGTTCAACGTAAACCTTATATACGGTTCCGTCCCCTTGGCGGGCTTTTTAATGTCATTTATTTATCAAGAAAAGTGTTCAACGTAAACAATTTATTTATAAGATAGTCCATGTAGTCTACATGTTATGGTGTAAAATATATCTATTTTAATAAACTAAGAAAATTCCATTTAATAGTACTTTTAAAAATTGCGAGTAAAACTATTTATTCTTGAATTCTATCTTACCATTGTTTAAAAATAATAGTAGCTTATAAAAATTCTAATGACATATCTTTATAAACGGTATAAAATGTTGATGAAATATTTTTATCAAAATCCTCTTAGTAGGGTTGTTAAAGTTTTTAAATGTTTTTATTTAGTGACAAAAAATAGTTATCATTAGTAAGTTTAATGACTATTTTTCACTAATGTTAAATAAAATGGCTATAGCCTTTTATGACAATCCTTTTATCATATTTATTGCCAGTATTCACTGATTATATATCCTCGACACTTCTGCATTATTTTTAGTACCTGGGTTGGTTCTAATGGTGTGTTTTCATTTTTTATACATATTTTATGAAAATAACAAAACTTAAAATTTTTGTGCAATGTATTGCAGAAGGAAGAAAAGGAGGGGAAGACAAACCTTGTATCGCTCATGGTGAAAGCTAATCCACAAGCTGGCATTGAAAATTCAGTGGTTGGTATAAAACAAATATTACTTGAAGGGTTAAGGAAAGATTTTCTAAAACATGCTCTCAGGGATGATCTTGGGGATTTGCCAAAATCATGCAAGCATCTACATTTATCATGTCTAAAAACATTTCAAATGTTCTTCAACTCTGCAAACCGATTTGACTCCAATACAGAACTACTACAAGACATAAATAAAGCAATATATGTTCCTTTGGAATCTCAAACCCCAAAACATGTAAGGCCTCCACCATTAGTTCACACCAAAACCAGACAGGGGGAGTCATCAAAAATATCTTCTAGTTTCCATCAATCCTTCACACAGCGGGGTCCTAGGAATTTCATTGGGAAACAATTTCACAAGACAATTAGTGTGGGTGGATTTGGGAAATTGTTTGTCCCATCAAAATTAAATATATGCTTCATTTGAATCACTTTATTTGCCATATTATGGCCAGATGGTTGAATTTTAAATATAGCTTCTTATGTTGTAATCAATTTGTCACGTATTGTAACATTTCTATAAATATACTATAATATAAGTTGTGCAAATTTGAAGCAAATGCTCTCTCTCTCTCTCTCTCTCTCATATATTAATGCATAATGAGCAAAATATATAGGAGATCGTAAAACGACACAAAAGTATTAGTTGTTGGGTTGAACTTCAACGGGACGATGTCTTTACTAAGTGTACCATATAAGATATAAATAATGTTAGATAAAATTTATTAACTCGCCATCCATCATTAAGGCTTGTTAACAATTATGTCTAATTGTATATATATTAATAATTATATTAGCTATTCTATAGTTATTATATATACTAGCATGCAATTCATGCGATGCACGAGTTGCATATATTATGAATTGAATATCTTATTTTAAAGCCATTATACCGATACTCTATTTTTTCATTTGTTGCATGCTTATTGTTATATGTAAAAATTATCCTCCAACATGGACCAATGATAAATATACACCTATCCTCCTACGTGGCCGACCAGCCACCTTGATCAGCTTTAGAGACACTTAGTTGGCTAAAATGTCAACCAACTCTAGAAGCCTACCATCAGGAAAACCAACAGTTACTCAGATGGGATGCCAACCTGAGTAACTGAGTAACTGTTGGAATTCAACTCTAGGCATCCCATCTGAGTAACTGTTGGTTTTCAACTCTAGAAGCCTACCATCAGGAAAACCAAGAGTTTCATTTATTGTATACAAATTTAAATGCCTAATAATATAAAGGCATTTCGTCTAGGGTTTTACACCGCTATAAATAGGAAGTACTCCCTCAGCTGGAGGGACAATTCTAATCACTCATATGCACATCATACTGAGCTATTGTAAACCCTACTAAATAAAACCAACAGTGGAGGTAGGATATTTTACAACAGAAACGCGTTAAAAACTTCTTCTATTGTGTGTGTGATTTGCTTAACTTATTATATTAATATCTAGTGATTATAAATCTGGCGTAAATTCATTTTTAGACATCAACAAATTAGCGTCGTCTGTAGGAACTTCGACTGTTAATCGTTGTTCTCTACCTCGAATATTTCATTCTCTAGCTTAAAGAATGAATATGATCCCTAAAAGCAGCCTGGTGGTTGTAGGCAATAATCAAGAAATATCTGCTCCACCTGGTAAAACAAATCTTCAAAGAATTTTATTTAATTTGGCTAAAGGACAAGAGGCTATGTAGGATTCAGTGAGCTAGTTGGCTCGTACCATGCAAGAAAAGTATTTTAATTCCAGGAGGGATATGCCACCTCTACCGGCCATAAATGAAAGAAGTCATTATTCTCGTTCTTCTCGTGATCGGTCATATCATTTTAGTCCAAATTTTTTAGTCCAATCAATTAATTATTATGACGGTAGATCTTTTTTCAAAGAAAGACCAAGTGTATTAGAGAGCTAAGTAGGGAGTCTTCTTTTGATCGATTAGGTTCCCGAGTAACCAAAGGCCATTATCAAGAGCACGAGTGTCATCATGAATGCATATAAGGTTCTGTGAGATCAAGAGCTAGTATTAGGGGCTCTGTGCGTGATGAGCATACCTTTTAGGAGGAGACTTCAGCACATAGGCACAGTAAAGATACTAAATCTACCTCGGTCAAATCCAAGCCAGAAGAAGATACTTGGAAGGGATTAATGGTTGGAAGATCGGTTAGGTGAAATGGTCAAAACCAAGAATCCACTGGAAAGGAGTTTTGTTAAAGGTTCACGTTTTATTCAGGCTATCGTGAACTACTCTACTCTATCCAAGTTCAAGACACCATTAGTTACTCCCATGCACGATTAAAAAACTGATCCAATCCTACACATAGATTTATATCAAGCTGTTGTCGACATCTACTCAGTGCTCGATGAGATGAGGTGTAGATCTTTCTCCAGTTTTATCACAGGGCCAGCCCAAATCTAGTATAATAATCTCCCAAGGGGTAAAATCTCTAGTTTTCATCAATTAACTGAATTATTCATAGATAACTTTTGATTTTGGGCTAAGCCGGTCAAGAGTGTCACCCATCTCTTGATCATGCGACAAAAGCCGAGAGAAAGTACTAGAGAATATATTACAAGTTTTAATAATGAAAAACTAGAGGTGGTGGACTATGAGGAAAAGACATCCATTGCAGCGCTTATGAGTGGGTTGCTCGCTAAGGATCTCTACTATGATTTGGCGAAGAATCTCCCCAAACCATAATGGAATTAATGGTTAAAGATGGAAAGATAATAAATGTCGAGGAAGCTATGGCAGCCAAGGAAGCTCTTGAGACCAAGGGTGAAGGTTAGAAAAACAATTCTAATTCATTCAAGAAGGATAAAAAAGACAAAAAGCTGGATCGAATCAAGAAGTATGATAGATATACCCCACTCAACAAGTATGTTCACTATATCCTGGAGGAAATCAAAGGGAACCGAGAGTTGAATTGTCCTATAAATTTGAAGACACCCCCCAATAAGAGGGATAAGTCCAAGTACTATGGCTTTTCATATGGACCATGGGCAAAGCATTAACAGTTGCATTGCATTGAAGAATGAGATTGAAAATCTTATTCGACATGGAAAGTTGAGTAAGTTTGTTGATCGATATTGCAATCGAGATGATCGAAGAAGGTCTAAATCTCTTGCCCGAGTAAGAGAGGACAATAAAAGAGAAAGATTCCAAAGCTTAGGGCTAAAGGAAAATAAGCTAGAACCATATCATAGACCTCTTATTAGATTTGCAGGAGAAAAAGTATACCCATTGGGAACAATAAAGATAGAAGTTTTGGTCGTCACCTGGCTGACGAGCAGGAGGGAAAGAATTCATTTCTTTGTATTGGATAAAAATATCCCATTAGCTTATAATAGCATCCTAGAAAGAGTGGGGATAAATCAGTTAGAGATTGTGACATCTATAATGCATCAATGTATGAAATTTCCAACAAATTATGGAGTCAAAATAGTAAATAGTAATCACAAAGAAGCCAGGGAATGTTATTATAATTCGGCCGACCAACAAGAAATCCAAGTTAATGGTACAACCACTTTCCACATCAACACTCTGGATTCTTGAGAAGAAGTGAAGCTGGTAAAGGGGCAAGTTATAGAAGAGACAAAAGTTACTGTACTGGATGACGAGAAGCCAAAAAGGACTACCCATATTGGTTCAAGATTGTCTCCCTCTCTCAAACAGGAATTAATTACATTCCTTAGAGAAAGGAAAAATGTGTTCTCTTGGAGCCACGATGATATGTTAGGGATTGATCCAAACTTTATATGCCATGAGCTTAATATCTATTCAGTATCTAAGCCGATCAAGAAAAACCAAAGAGTTATTAACCCTAAGAAGAATACAATAATCTTAGAGGAAGTGAATAAGTTACAACGAGCACATTTCATTGAAGATGTTAAGTACCCTAGTTGGTTAGATAAAGTGGTAATGGTCAAGAAGAAAAATAACAAATGGAGCATGTGTGTAGATTTCACAGATCTTAATAAGGCATGTCCAAAAGATCATATCCCTTTACCAAGGATTGATCAATTGGTCGATGTTACAGTAGGTCATGAGTTACACAGTTTTGTGGATGCTTATTCTAGTTATAATCAGATCAAGATGAAACCTGTAGATATGAAAATCATTTCCTTTACTACCAGTCAAGAAACTTATTATTACAATGTCATGTCCTTTGGATTGAATAACGCTGGAGAAACTTATCAGATGTTAATGAATAAGGTTTTTAAAGACCGGATTAGAAAAAACATGAAAGTATATGTAGATGATATGCTCATCAAGAGAAAATTTTCCACCGACTACATTACAAACTTATCTCAAACCTTTGATCAATTCGAGAAACATTAGATGAAGATCAACTCGACCACACGTATTTTTGGGGTACCAAAAGGAATGTTCCTTGGGTGCATTGTCAATCAAAGGGGGATAAAAGAAAACCCTACAAAAATCAAAGCCTTGCTTGAAATGCAGTCCTGACCAACAAGAAAGAGGTTTAAAAGATGACAGGAAGAGTAGTTGCATTAAACCGTTTTGTCTCCCAAAAAAATGACAAATGTATTCCATTCTTTAAGGTGCTTAAAAATACCTTTGTGTGGAATGATGAATGTGAGAAATCCTTCCTAGATTTGAAGAAGTACTTGGACTCTCCCTCACTCCTTTCCTGACCAGTTTTGGGAGAAAAACTATATCTATATTTAGCTGTTTCAGAGTCAGTTGTCAGTTCAACTTTGATCCGACTAGATAGATGAGTTAAAAGGCCAGTATATTATAGTAGCAGGGCATTTTGAGGAGCTTCAATCAGATATCCATGCCTGGAGAAGTTATCCATATCTCTCATTAAAGCCTCTAGGAGGATGAGGTCGTACTTTCAAGCCCAGACCATTGTCGTCAACACGGATTTGCCTTTACGATAAGCATTATATAAACGAGTGTATGAAATTATCTATGAGTCCGGAGTGGTAATAAAAGGCCAAGTAGTGGAAGAAGTCATTACCGAATTCACATATATGGAGGAGCAACATAATCCAAATTTACATGCCGAACAGACTTTTTTGGAAGAGAGCTTAACTCAAAAGCAAATAGAGTTTGTGACTAAATAACCAGACTCATCGGCTGCTCAGGAAAGGATTCAATTGAGCAAGAATATATTCAAATATGGAGTCCTAATGGAAGAATAATTCTCCGATGATATTCCAATCTGGCAGTTGTTTATAGATGGGTCTTCATATGCTACTAGAAGTGGAGCAGGTCTCATCATCAACATTCCAAACGATTTAGTTGTGGAATGTTCTCTGAGATTACAATTCAAGGCTTCTAATATTGAGGTCGAATATGAGGCATTGATCATAAGATTGGAATTAGCTTCATCATTGGGTGACGATGAAGTGTTGGTATATAGTGACTCTCATCTGATTGACAATCAAATACAATAGGTTTATAGCGTCAAAGGGGAAAGATGATGAGGTATCATAAAAATGATATGGAGGTTATTTTGTTGTTCACTTCAGTATGAATGGTGAGAATTCCTAGGATTCAGAATGCCCGAGTAAACGTTCTTGCTCGGCTTGCTTCAGCTACTCAAACAGAACTCAGGCGAACAATCACAGTGGAAGAATTGATAGAATGGTAGTCAACATCATCTCTGTGGAATTAGGTCACTTATGGATGGATCCAATTAGAGAGTATATTGAAAAAGGAACATTACCATCCGACCAGAAAAAGGTCAGGAAGATGAGGAACAAAGCATCCAGTTATGTGTTAGAAAAAGGTATCCTGTATAGGCGAGGATAGACTTTTTCCCTACTTCATTGTGTTCATCCAAACGAAGTAAATGATCATATTAAAGAGGTTCATCACATAACTGGGAGGTCTCTAAGACAACGGATAGCAATGCAAGTTTACGACTGGACGATGATGAAATCAAACTGTGTTGCTTTCACCAAGAAATATGATAGGTTCTAAAAATTTGCCACCATCCATAGAAGACGAAGAGCAACTTTAACGCCTATCACTTCTCCATTGCCTTTCACTATCTGGGGAATTGACTTGGTCGGACCACCGCCGACTACCAATGGAAAGTTCAAATATCTAGTTATAAAAGCTGATTACTTCACCAAATGGGTGGAAGTTGAGTCTTTGATTGACATGAACTATCAGAGGGTTTTCCAGTTCATATGGAAAAAAATCATTTATAGGTATGGCATGCCTTATGCCTTCATCACCGACCATGTAACATAATTTGATAATGAAGAATTTTAAAAGTACTGTGTTAGGTCTGGCATTCAGAAACTTCATTCAATACTTGGTCACCTACAGAGTGATGGCCAAATAGAAATCACTAATATAACCTTGATAGATGGGTTAAAAAAAAGGTTGGATGAGGGTAAAAGAAACTGGATTAATGAACTCCACGGTATCCTTTGGGCATATAGGAATACTCCCAGGATAACAATGGGGGAAACCCCATACATGCTAACTTTTGGCACTGAGGCAGTAGTACCAGTTGAAATAGGTTTGTCGACTCATAGGGTATTGAACTTTGATTCACCCAAGAGTAACCTCATAAGATAACTAGATCTGTACATGATAGAAGAAGTCCGAGAAGATTTTTCTATTCGGATGGCTACATACCAACAAAGAACTGCAAGGTTTTATAACCGAAGGGTTAAGCCGACCAACTTGAAGTAGAGAGATCTGGTCCTAGAGCCTAATTAGCATGGTTCAGACTGTATCTCGGCAGTTATCAGACTAGAAAATTATCGCTTGGAAACTCTGAAAGGAGAAGAATTCAAGAATCCTTGGAACACAGACCACCTGCACAAGTATTATCTGTGATCCAATTTTCGAAAATTCCATTTATAATGTAATTTGTTATTCAGGTTAATGAAATTTCACATTTTTCGCCATTATACATCCTTTTTGTGTTTTCTTTTTCGAAGTATGGTGAATAAAT
Source organism: Sambucus nigra (assembly GCA_949130495.1). Classification (NCBI taxonomy): domain Eukaryota; kingdom Viridiplantae; phylum Streptophyta; class Magnoliopsida; order Dipsacales; family Adoxaceae; genus Sambucus; species Sambucus nigra. The sequence continues at coordinate 688,208,048 of OX422209.1, forward strand.
TAATGAGCAATTTTAATTCAAACTCAAACTTTTCCAACTTCAGAAAAGTTCCTCGCCAAACTTTCCCAACTTCAGAAAAGTTCATGGTTCAAACTTTCCCAACTTCGAAAAAGTTCTTTATATTTATCAAACTTTTTCAACTTCAGAAAAGTTCCACGTTAAAATTTTTCAACTTCAAAAACGTTAAACTTCATGTATGATTTGTCCTCGGCAATTCAAGAACAAGAAGTCCATAAAATTTCTTCAATAAAGATTTTACTCGACCAGGTTAAAACACTGGAGTAATTATACATTCCTAGTACACTTGGTCTCGACGGGTAACTAATGCTAGAACTTAGTAAAATAAAGCTATTTATAGTTTTATCTAAGTGCCTTTGTCAAATCTAAGTCCGTACAAATGATTCGAACATGAATCAAGTATTAAAATTTTGATCAGGTTATTTAGTTTATAAGTCGATTAACTAATCATTACACAGGTTACCTAGTCGGCAAAAGGATTAATAGCAACTATAAACTTGAATAAAGATAACTCAATTAAAAATAACTTCATTTCATTAATCAAAATGTATTACAATATGAGCCATTGATCAAAATACAGTACAATAAGTATAAATTTATTCTATTGTCCATCCTGGCAGGAGGATCATCAAGGGTATATGGAGAATTTCTTATGTTGAAATTTCTTAGCATCTGTTTATTGTTGATGCTCGGCCTATAAAGCAAGTGAGGAGGACGAACTATCTCACACTCGTCATGAAGGTTATAATCCCCCAAATATTTACTTATTCTGCATTGAGGAATGGCATCAGGAGGAATCCATCTCGTGTCCAATTTGGAGGGAGGTTTGTCACAATCCAAGTGCCACAAGTCACTGTTATGATCATACTTCAGCAAGGTCAACAAGTTGATCCACCCCCATTTGTAACCTTTATGATTGCTTCGAAAAACATGATCATATAAGTGATCTAAGGCTACTTTATAACCCTCTATCCAAACTTCCTTTGGATTCTTGTGAAAGTGGAATGTTAGCCTATCCACTTGATCTTTGAGTTTATTGAGGACAATATCTTTATTTATCAACACGGCATCTATGTCGGTAAGAGTTTTCTTATTCCTATCTTCCTCAATGGTTGGGAGAACAACTATACTTTACCTGGAAGCTTGCCCTGGTTTGGTTTTCTCTTCTGCACTTTACCTGGAAGCTTGCCCTGGTTTGGTTTTATTTTCTACAAAGCTTCCAGTTTTCTTAGCAACTAGTGGTGGTTAACTTCTTCAGGTTGTCTAGATCATTACTCGGGGCATTATTTACTTTCTCTAGCATTGCAGTAATTGATCTGGCACTTTCAAAATCTCTTTTCAAAGATAAGTCTCTCTTGTGCAGCACAGAAGTAATATATTTTAATTTCTGGTCAAAACCATTACTTTCACTTAGTTCCTTATACTTGGCTTCATAGTCATCATGGGGAAATTCTTTGGACACTTTGTAATCTTCCTGCATCTTCTCAATCATCTCATAGTAACCAACATCATTTTCCACTACTTAATCCAAGAGGTAGTGGAGATGAATGTAATACTCCTTCACTTCATCAGAAACTTTTGGGTTGAGCAACCCTGACAAATCTCCCTTAGACAAAGGAACATGGACAGCCTCAAAGACATTTTTTCACCGCCTAAGTAGGTTGGATTCATCAGAGACAATAGCTTTCTTCCTGGCATCAAACTATAAGGTTACAAGTATGAGTTTCTAGTACAAATCCAGAAAAATAGGTAAAAGAGTACAACAAGAAATTAAAATCATTATAAGGAATAAACAGTTGAAAAGACAAGGTTGTCCTTTCATTGATTAATATTTAAGTAAAAAAGTTAATACATCATCAAGAAAAGAAAAATAAAAAGTAAACTTGTTAAAAAGGAGCTAAACCTTCTCCTTGTACTGAGCCTGGTCTTGGCTGGCAGTATCAGGTTGGTCAGCATTGGAATTTGGCACCATTAAAGACTCAATGGGCATTAGTGACGACTCGTTGGACCCCTCTTTGTCATCAAAATCCTCATTCAGGTTAGGAGGAGTACCAGGACCATGTCTTTGGAAGATTTCAGAGTCAGAGTTTTTTCAGCACCGACCACCTTCAGGGCTTGAGACCACCCTTCCTTGAAGGATAGTTTTTGGCATACTCAATTTGAGTAGAGGCATAAAAAATGGTCTTTTCATAACCTTTATCAAAGGCAGATTTGCCTTTGGCCTTTAAGGAAGTCACGTTAGAAGTCAAGCCAACCACTTTATCTTCAGTAGTTTTGGTTCGAGTTGTAACTTTTGAGAGCTTGTTTTCAACAGTCTTTGCCCTGTTTTCTCTCCAAAGCCTATCGGGAAGCCTCCAAAGGCCTCTTCCACTTCACTAAGAAAGGACCTCAATTAGTCATCCTTCTACATAATTTGGTTGAAGTCAACCAAAAACTATAAAGTTAGCAAAAGAACAATATAAAATGGTTAGGAGGAGATCAGCAATATGGAGAAAAGAGCAAAAAGTGAGAAGATTGCCAATTTCAAGTTATAACAAGCCCTCCCATTCATCCTGGACCTGGGCATGAGGTTTGATGCATCTCACTCACTAGTAAGTGTCCCAAATTTAATCAAACCCCTAGCCAGTTCAGGGTTGATAGCAATAGACGTTGACCTAATGTCAAGGTCAGCCTAAATTTTTCTCACCAACTCTTATTGGTCAGCATTCTTCTTTGTCACCAATGATTGTTGGGGGCTTGTGTTTTCTACGCTTCTTTTAGAGGGTCTGTCAAACCCCTCTTTAATCTCTTTAATTGAGGATTAGCAGATTGAGTCCCTTTAGTGGCTTGGGACTTGATATGATTCAAATATTACGTATTTCATCCTCCGAACCTACGCATTTTATCCCCCTCGGGTATCTTATTGCCGATATTTATACTCGTTAATCAGACAACCTTGGATTTCTACGTTAACATGTTTTGCAGGGGTTAATTGAGCTTTTATAGGTATTTGGATGCTAAGTGTGAAGTTCGGACGCATTTCGCTCGATTTCCGTACGCGATCGCACGTTCAAGGGCATTTTAGTCAATTCACATATTGGGCACTGTCCCATCATCTTCACATAAGTTATATCCCTTCTCACTAGCTTCGCGTGGCCACGAACGGTGCGCGATTCCGAGTTCGTGTGAAGAAGTTACGGGAGTTTTAGCGGACGATAAATGCAAACAAGCCAAGACAGCATGCAGCTTGGCTCACACCTGCTTGATCGATCGATCGACCAAAGGGGTCGATCGATCGATCCTTCAATTTTCAGCAATCGTGGGGAGACAGTGGGCTTCAATTTTTAGCATCGATCGATCGAGCCCAGGAGATCGATCGATCGATCCCCTATTTTCTGCAGATATTTTGGCCTTTTCTTTTCTTTTCCCTTTTCTTTTCTATTTTAATTCCACTTAGTATAAATAGCATTTTTGTTGTAAATATCATATATCAAGGTATATTAAGTTTTAGAATCATTTTTAGGTTAGAATAGCTTAGGGTTTGGGTGATTTTGGAGAGTTCTTCTTCATTTCATCTTGGATTGACACCCTTTTAGGTTTGTAAGTTGACTATTCATTCACCCTCTCCATTAATATAGTTGTTTTTACTTAATTCTTGCTTTGTTAATTAGGTTTACATTCTTTCATAATTAGATTCACATGCTTTCTTTATTTTCTTTTGTGACACCCCGACTAATTAAATACCGGGTAGCTACTCCTTTATTAAATTAATACAAAATGCCAAGTTGGTTCAGTTAATAGCATCACTGTCGAAACATTTTAATGATTTCTAACCACCTAGTATTTAAAAAGTAAGTTGTCAAATTTTAAATTAAATCTGATTAACATGCGATAAATGAAATGTAAAAGAATGACATCACCAAACACCATAAGGTCTCAATAAAGTAACCAACAAATAATAATAAGTCTGGAGGAAATACTCCTCACAACAATCTCAATATGGAAATAGATGAAACAAGTCTGCATCCTGAATTAATTACAAACCAAAGTCTGAATAATTGAAATATAAAAAGTCTCTAATAGAAATGGGCGACATGCCCTACAAATGATGAAACTGAATATGGAGTCAAGACTGGAAAATGAGGCGTCTAATATCAAAGCCCTGTAACTTCCACAACAGCTACAGCTCGTCACCTGAATAGAGATCCTATGCATGGTGTCCATGTGGCTGGGTACCTAAAAAGGTTTTTACAAAAATAGATTTAAAAGCAAACGGGTCAGATCCCGAAAGTGGAGAGTATTTTAAAAACAGCAAGTGCTTTAATAACATTTAAAACAATGAATGCAAAATACATGTTAGGACGTGCTCTCACATGAAATACTCACCTCTCGTCTAACTGTGCACTCCTAACGTTCCTGTACCCATTCATGTGTTAGTTATATCTAACTAAACTGTCATAAGTTCTAACCCAACTACTCGTTTCACAATATGAATTCCCAAAGTTATCACTTAAATAAATAGCTTTACTTAAACTCGGATTCTCAATTATTAGCATTTCCGTTTACAGGAGGTTATCCCCTTATTTATCTTCTCAAGGAGTTACTATAAATTATTCTCATAATTAAACATAACAATTCCTTTTCATTTAACCGTATATTATTCACATCATAAATATACAATATAAGCACCCCGAGGCTAAGCTGCGGTGCACACATACTCTGCTATCCATCCCGGTACATCACGTACATAAGGATTACAAACTCCGAATCTCTCAGGAATTGTTAGAATAAACACCACACACAAAAATGGAGGCGAACATAATTCAACATATCCATGGTCACGTACATACCTACGCTCCATAGTCAGCTGGCTTAATAACTCACAATTAAGTCATTCCCTTGAACTATGTCCTCTAGGTACCAAACTAAATCCGGGCACACAAGGATTAGATGGCCCTAAGCGAACGTAAACCTCCCGTGATAGCAAGTATGGTAGGTATGTCATACACAAAAATCATATACTAAGCATTCACACATCTTAGATGTCTCAATGTTAATAAAGGTACATTCTACATCCTTATACCATTATTCCAATTTTATACATTTTAAGTCTTCCGATAATATAAAATGTAGACTGTCGACATATCTCATGTCATAGTTTCTTGTACTTAAAACCTATCTCAAAGGGACTATTAAGTTTCCTATTATTCCCACATATAACATCATTATTCTTAAGGTCCTTACTTCTGCCCCAAACCTCATTTCATCAATTTATTCAAATTTACTCTTTTAACCCTAATATTATCTCACTCATCGAGTTTCATTAGCTTTTAGAATAATTCCTCAAATTGAATTCTAATTAAGGTCCAAATTCTATAACCATACTTACTGGTCTTCCTTAAGTCTAAGGATATTCATAAAAGCCTCCAATAACATTTTCTAAGGGTTAACATCATTAAAATTTAACTAGGGGAAATTTTACTCATTCTGGGAAGGTCGATCGATCGATGGTGGTCGATCGATCGACTGATGAATGTCGATCGATCGATCGCACCAGGTAGGCTACGGACTGGTTCGTTTTACAGTCCTCAAATCGTCCCAAAACTCCATTATAATGCATGAAACTCTAATCTAACGTTATAATATCATCATACAACCATCCTACAACATTGTTAACGTTCTAAAACCAATAATTCATCAACCAAGGGCTTTATTTGGATCAAAACTTCATCAAGAACCCTAGTTTTCTATTTCTTTCAAGAACATTAATAAATCTCTTCTTAAATCCGTTTTTTAGATCATCAAGGGTTATATTTTGAATTCATAATTCGTCCAGGATATGTCTACATGAAATTCCTAACATAGTTCATAGTTTTAATCCTCAAATTCATGGGTCTATATCAATCTTCCAAGACAAAATTCGATAATTACCTAAACATGGAAGAACACATTCATGGAATTAATTGTAACTAAATCACTTGCCTTATGTTCCAGATTTGTTGTTGGTTGAAGATGGTTGAATTCCTCTCTCTCTCTCTGCAGAATTCTCCTCTCTCTCTCTCTCTCTCTACAAGCTCTTCTCACAAGATGACAATGGAGGTGGGGGTTGGTTTTTGGCAAGTTAGAAATAGTTTCTTAACTTCTCCCGTAGCCCACTACTTAGATTGGGGTTGGAAATGGGTTAGTGGGTTTAATGATAAGTTGCAATTAAAGTCTGATTTTCGTGGGTTTTAATTTTCAAATTTTTCCGAAATTACCAAAATGCCCTTTTAAGTTATCGGTATGGCCCAATAATGCCCCGGGACCCAAACTTTACCCCCGGCTAGTGTTTTCTGACTATTTCGACCCTTCCGGACTCGTTGGAGCACTCAAAATGACCATAGGGTTGATGAAAATAAAATTCACTTTTTAATTAAAAATTATATTCTTGACGCGACTGTCATGCGCATCCCAACAAAATTTCCCAAATTGCCGTATTTCAATCTCGCGACAATTTCAATAGTTTCAATATTCATATATCGCCATATATACACATTATAATCAAATACCAACTCACATCTCCCTACTATTTTATCCGGATTAATTCTCAATTAATTCACATATAATTAAATTAATCTCATAAATAAATATCAATAAAAGTACGGGGTATTACATACTTCCCCTCTAATAACAGAATTTCGTCCCGAAATTCGGAACTAGAAAGTACCTGGTAAAAACAACTCTGGATAACATTCGCGCATCTCATCCTTGCGCTCCCATGTGGACTATTCGACATTATGATGCCGCCACTGAACACGTACTTACGGAACTATCTTTGACCGCAGTTTCCGCTCACTTCGGTCCAAAATAGCAATCGGCCCCTCCTCGTAGGAGCTATCGGGCTGGAAATCAATGTCCTCCAAAGCAATGTGAGAATGATCCAAATCATCTCTAAGATATTTCCTTAGCGAGGAAATATGAAACACATCATGAATCCTGTGTAGATGCTCCGGTAATACAAGTCTATACGCAACAGACCCAATCCGCTCGGTGATAGGAAATGGTCCCACGTATCTCGGTGCCTACTTCCCCTTCTTCCCAAATCGCATAATCCCCTTCATAGGAGATACTCTGAGTAAAACCTGGTCCCCCACTTGAAACTCCCTGAAGAATCTCTTTGCATCGGCGTAGCTCTTCTGCCGATCCTGAGCTACCCGAATGCGGCTCCGTGTCAATTCTATCCTCGCCGAAGTATCCTGAATAACTTTCGGCCCAAGTAGTTTGTTGTCCCCCACCTCCAATCAACATTCTGGGGAATGACAAGGTCTACCGTACAACACCTCAAATGGAGCCATGCCAATGGTGAACTAGTAGGAGTTGCTGTAAGCAAACTCCACCAGTGGAAGATACTGCGCCCATCCACCCCCGAAGTCAATGATGCACATCCGCAACATGTCCTCCAACATCTGATTTGTACGCTCGGTTTGCCCATCGGTCTGCGGATGATAAGCCGTACTCAACCGCAATTCCGTGCCCATGGCCTCCTGAAAACTCTCCCAAAACCGTGAAACAAATATCTTGTCTCTGTCAGACACGATATTTAGGGGCACACCATGAAGTCTCACTATTTCTGCAATAAAGAGCTGGGCATACTGTCCCGTAGTGTAGTCGGTCCTTACGGGTAGAAAATGAGCGACTTTGGTCAACCTGTCCACAATTACCCAAATGGAGTCGTGACCTCTCTGTGACGTAGGCAACCCCGTGATAAAGTCCATGGAGATGCTCTCCCACATCCACATCGGGACCTCTAATGGCTGTAGAAGTCCTGCCGGTCTCTGATAGTCCACTTTTACCAGCTGATAAGTGGCGCATTTAGAAACAAACACGGCAATATCTCTCTTCATCCCGCTCCACCAATACTATCGTCTCATGTCTTGGTACATTTTGTCCCCACCGGGATATACCGCGAACCGTGAGCCGTGCGACTCTGCCATCACCTCGTGTCGCAGTTCCTCCCTTTTCGGAACTACCAGTCTTCCATTGAAGCGTAATCCCCCGTCTGAGCTAACGGTATAGGACTCGGCTCCCTCTGCTAGTAATCGAACTATCTGCTCCTGATAGAACTAGTCATTTGTCTGTGCCTTTACCACCTTCGTGACAATCTTCGGTGTAACAGTCATCACAGACATGAACAATCGGGCCACTGCATCCTGGTGTCCCAACTCCTTCCACTTTGCCTTCCACACCCCTGCCACTTCATCTACTGGCCTACGACTCAACGCGTCTGCTACCATGTTAGCCTTCCCCGGGTGATATTGGATATCAAACTGATAGTCCTTCACAAACTCAAGCCACCTACGTTGCCACATATTCAACTCCTTCTGCGTGAATAGGTACTATAGGGACTTGTGGTCTGTGAACAATCGAAACTTCTCCTCCAAAAGGTAATGTCTCCAAATCCGAAGGGTAAATAGAACTGCCGCTAACTCCAAATCATGAGTAGGGTAATTCTTCTCGTGAGTCTTAAGCTTACGGGAAGCATAAGCTATGACCTGACTCTCCTGCTGTAGTACAACTCCAAGTCCTTGTAAGGACGCATCGGTGTAAACAAGATACTCAACTCCCGGTCTCGACAATGCTAACACAGGTGCTGAGGTTAACTTGTCCTGCAACTCATCGAATGCCAACTGACAGGCATCACTCCAAATGAACGGCACACCTTTACGAGTCAGATGTGTCATGGGACACGCTATCTTGGAGAAACCCCGAATAAACCTCCTGTAGTATCCTGCTAAGCCCAAGAAACTACGAATCTCAGTCGGTGTCGTGGGCTGTCCCCACTCCCTCACCGCGGATACCTTCCCCGGATCAACAGATATCCCCTGGTCGGAAATAATATGCCCCAAAAACTGAACCTCCTTCAGCCAAAACCCACACTTCTCGTACTTTGCATACAGCTCGTTCTGACGTAGCGTCTGCAAAACCTGCCTCAAATGCTCGGCGTGCTCCTCCTCTGTCTGGGAGTAAACCAGAATATCATCAATGAAGACAATGACGAACTGGTCCAGGAACTCTCTGAACACCCTATTCATCAAGTCCATAAACACGGCTGGAGCGTTGGTCAAGCCAAAAGGCATAACCTGAAACTCGTAGGAACCATATCTCGTTAAGAAAGCAGTCTTCGAGACGTCCTCTTCCCTGATACGCAACTGATGGTATCCCGATCGCAAATCAATCTTTGAGAAGAAAGAAGCTCCTCTCAACTGGTCGAATAAGTCATCGATTCGGGGCAACGGATACTTATTCTGTATCGTGACCTTATTCAACTCCCGATAATCCACACACAACCTCAACGATCCATCCCTCTTCTTAACGAATAACACAGGGGCACCCCACGGCGAAGTACTCCTCCGAATAAACCCCTGACCCAACAACTGCTCAATCTGATCCCGTAACTCTCTCATTTCAGCTGGAGCCATACGGTAAGGTGCGCGGGAAATAGGCCGAGTGCCCGGCGTCAAATCAATCACAAAATCTATCTCCCTACTCGGAGGTAATCCAGGTATATCCTGAAATACATCGGCGAACTCACTAACAACGGGTATTGAATCAAGTGGTATCACCACTTCCTTAGAGGTCTCCTCCTCTATGTAGTACAAATGAGTGGACGATCCTCCCTCAGGGCGAGGCATCGCCACTAAAAACATCTCCTGCCCGGGAATGGCAAAGATAATACTCCTACTAAAATAGTCAATCATGGCTCGGTACGCAACTAGCCAATCCATACCAATAATGGCGTCATACTCGGTCATCTCTAACACTAACATATCAGCGGGTAACGTAAACCTCCCGATCTCTATACCCACACCTCTACACATAAGCGAAATCATGGAACCCCTACTCAACGGTGAGTCTACATAAGTAGCGGTGCTCTCTGCGGTGTCTAATAACCCAATGGTGCGTGCAAATCTCATAGCAATAAAACAGTGTGTAGCTCCCGTGTCAAATAAAATGCGCCCCAGAGTCCCCTGAATAGAGAACATACCCTCAATAGTTGGCGGATTATGTGGGGCTGCGGCCTGCTGAAGCCGATACACTCTCCCATACTGAAGTTGTCCCTGCTGAACTGGGACTGCTGGAATGGGTGGTAATGCTGCCATCTGTGGTGGTGCCGGGAGGGCGGGGGGAAACATAGGCCTCTGCGGCTCCTGTCAAGCACCTTGCTGCTGCTGCTGCGGGGCCCTTCCCCTATCAGGACAATCCTGACGTTTGTGGTCAATCTTACCACAAATGAAACACTTCCCCTGGAAGTTTTCCCCTCACTTCCCCTGCTGACCACGGCCCTAGTGACCGTTACCATTTCTGCCCTGGCCTTGCTGGACCTGGTGAAACTGCTGCTATTGACCATTTTGACCCTGCTGGCCCTGATGGCCGTTCGGACCCTGATGGCCCTGCCTAAAACCTCCCTGTCCGTGCCTGAAACCCCCTGATCGGAATCTCTTAGAATCCCCCTGCTGGGAACCCTGATCAACCTGCCTATACTGACCCTGAGCTGATTGTGCCCCGCTGGCACCATTTCCCCTTGTACTGCCCTGATGGCTGGACTCTTCTGATCGCTTCCCCTCTGTCAAGTGAAAGCGGTGGTCCTGGTAATGGAGCAGTGCAGCGTTAACCACATCAGATAGATTCCCCAACAAGTGCTGACGGATCCTCCAAGTCAACCCATCTGTAAACTTCTGAATCTTTTTATCTTCTGTCGGTAACTCATCCGGTACAATGTTCAGTAAGTTAGTGAATTCGGCCTCATACTCGGCCACAGTCTTACCCTCTTGTCTAAGGCTCATCAACTTCTTCCTCATTTCCGTATGAACAGCTGACAGAAAATATTTGTGGTCGAACCGCACCCAGAACTCCTGTATAGTGAGAGTATCTCTCTCCTCTGCGGTGGTAATAGACTCCCACCACTGCAATGCAGAACCTACTAGCTTGAAAGTAGCTAGTATCTGCTTCTGAATATCGGTGCACTCATACATCCTCAGGTGCCTCTGAATATCCTTCCTCCACTGACTAGATACCACAACATCGGAGCTACCTGCGAACTCCGGAGGGTGTGCTTTCTGAAAAGCATCTCGAACACGTTCCCAAGCAGACGGGAATGCATGTGCCTGAACTGGCGCGTCTACCGGTGCCTGGGGTGGTGCCTTCTGTACAACGACAAGAGCGGCATTTACCGCTTGGGCTACAATGGCTACAACCTCGGCGGCATTCATGGTGCCCAGTATTGGAGCTGGCTGTGGCTCAGGCTGTGCATTCCTAGGAACTCGTGGTGCACGTCGTGGAGGCATCTGAAATAAGAGTAAAGTCTATAAGTTCGCAGTTATAAACTTAAAATAGCTTAAGAGCGAAGCATACATAAAGGAATACAACAGTCCTAAAATATAGGGCTCTACATCAAAGAAAGCTCAGCGAAAACATAATAAGCCCTACAGATCCTAAAGGACACTAGAACCTGATGCTGTGATACCACGTGTGACACCCCGACTAATTAAATACCGGGTCGCTACTCCTTTATTAAATTAATACAAAATGCCAAGTTGGTTCAGTTAATAGCATCACTGTCGAAACATTTTAATGATTTCTAACCACCTAGTATTTAAAAAGTAAGTTGTCAAATTTTAAATTAAATCTGATTAACATGCGATAAATGAAATGTAAAAGAATGACATCACCAAACACCATAAGGTCTCAATAAAGTAACCAACAAATAATAATAAATCTGGAGGAAATACTCCTCACAACAATCTCAATATGGAAATAGATGAAACAAGTCTGCATCCTGAATTAATTACAAACCAAAGTCTAAATAACTGAAATATAAAAAGTCTCTAATAGAAATGAGCGACATGCCCTACAAATGATGAAACTGAATATGGAGTCAAGACTGGAAAATGAGGCGTCTAATATAAAAGCCATGTAACTTCCACAACAGCTACAGCTCGTCACCTGAATAGAGATCCCATGCATGGTGTCCATGTGGCTGGGCACCTAAAAAGGTTTTTACAAAAATAGATTTGAAAGCAAACGGGTCAGAGCCCGAAAGTGGAGAGTATTTTAAAAATAGCAAGTGCTTTAATAACATTTAAAACAATGAATGCAAAATACATGTTAGGACGTGCTCTCACATGAAATACTCACCTCTCGTCTAACTGTGCACTCCTAACGTTCCTGTACCCATTCATGTGTTAGTTATATCTAACTAAACCGTCATAAGTTCTAACCCAACTACTCGTTTCACAATATGAATTCCCAAAGTTATCACTTAAATAAATAGCTTTACTTAAACTCGGATTCTCAATTATTAGCATTTCCGTTTACAGGAGGTTATCCCCTTATTTATCTTCTCAAGGAGTTACTATAAATTATTCTCATAATTAAACATAACAATTCCTTTTCATTTAACAGTATATTATTCACATCATACATATACAATATAAGCACCCCGAGGCTAAGCTGCGGTGTACACATACTCTGCTATCCATCCCGGTACATCACGTACATAAGGATTACAAATTCCGAATCTCTCAGGAATTGTTAGAATAAACACCACACACAAAAATGGAGGCGAACATAATTCAACATATCCATGGTCACGTACATACCTACGCTCCATAGTCAGCTGGCTTAATAACTCACAATTAAGTCATTCCCTTGAACTATGTCCTCTAGGTACCAAACTAAATCCGGGCACACAAGGATTAGATGGCCCTAAGCGAACGTAAACCTCCCGTGATAGCAAGTATGGTAGGTATGTCATACACAAAAATCATATACTAAGCATTCACACATCTTAGATGTCTCAATGTTAATAAAGGTACATTCTACATCCTTATACCATTATTCCAATTTTATACATTTTAAGTCTTCCGATAATATAAAATGTAGACTGTCGACATATCTCACGTCATAGTTTCTTGTACTTAAAACCTATCTCAAAGGGACTATTAAGTTTCCTATTATTCCCACATATAACATCATTATTCTTAAGGTCCTTACTTCTGCCCCAAACCTCATTTCATCAATTTATTCAAATTTACTCTTTTAACCCTAATATTATCTCACTCATCGAGTTTCATTAGCTTTTAGAATAATTCCTCAAATTGAATTCTAATTAAGGTCCAAATTTTATAACCATACTTACTGGTCTTCCTTAAGTCTAAGGATATTCATAAAAGCCTCCAATAACATTTTCTAAGGGTTAACATCATTAAAATTTAACTAGGGGAAATTTTACTCATTCTGGGAAGGTCGATCGATCGACCTTGAACCTCGATCGATCGATGGTGGTCGATCGATCGACTGATGAATGTCGATCGATCGATCGCACCAGGTAGGCTACGGACTGCTTCGTTTTACAGTCCTCAAATCATCCCAAAACTCCATTATAATGCATGAAACTCTAATCTAACGTTATAATATCATCATACAACCATACTACAACATTGTTAACGTTCTAAAACTAATAATTCATCAACCAAGGGCTTTATTTGGATCAAAACTTCATCAAGAACCCTAGTTTTCTATTTCTTTCAAGAGCATTAATAAATCTCTTCTTAAATCCGTTTTTTAGATCATCAAAGTTTATATTTTGAATTCATAATTCATCCAGAATATGTCTACATGCAATTCCTAACATAGTTCATAGTTTTAATCCTCAAATTCATGGGTCTATATCAATCTTCCAAGACGAAATTCGATAATTACCTAAACATGGAAGAACACATTCATGGAATTAATTGTAACTAAATCACTTGCCTTATGTTCCAGATTTGTTGTTGGTTGAAGATGGTTGAATTCTTCTCTCTCTCTCTGCAGAATTCTCCTCTCTCTCTCTCTCTCTCTCTCTCTCTCTCTCTCTCTCTCTCTACAAGCTCTTCTCACAAGATGACAATGGAGGTGGGGGTTGGTTTTTGGCAAGTTAGAAATAGTTTCTTAACTTCTCCCGTAGCCCACTACTTAGATTGGGGTTGGAAATGGGTTAGTGGGTTTAATGATAAGTTGCAATTAAAGTCTGATTTTCGTGGGTTTTAATTTTCAAATTTTTCCGAAATTACCAAAATGCCCTTTTAAGTTATCGGTATGGCCCAATAATGCCCCGGGACCCAAACTTAACCCCCGGCTAGTGTTTTCTGACTATTTCGACCCTTCCAGACTCGTTGGTGCACTCAAAATGACCATACAGTTGATGAAAATAAAATTCACTTTTTAATTAAAAATTTTATTCTTGACGCGACTGTCACGCGCGTTCCAACAAAATTTCCCAAATTGCCGTATTTCAATCTCGCGACAATTTCAATAGTTTCAATATTCATATATCGCCATATATACACATTATAATCAAATACCAACTCACATCTCGCTATTATTTTATCCGGATTAATTCTCAATAAATTCACATATAATTAAATTAATCCCATAAATAAATATCAATAAAAGTACGGGGTAATACAGCTTTGTAGTGTAGATTTACCGCGTTTATTTACCACTTTATTTATCACGTTTTTAACATGCTTTCTAGCTAATTTAAATTAGGTTGTGTTCGAATGGAACTCACTCGGGTTGACGCGTTGCTTGGCTTTGGTGATGGTGTTTACGGGTCTATTTTCGGTGCATTGTCCTAGTTATTGCGCCTAGGAGATTTGACGGGTCATATCATGTATGTCCCGTGCTTACGACCTTGCGTGCATAATTTTCAGAATATTTATTGACGCCAAAATCTTATTAGGCTTTTATGCGGATTTAGGGGCGTGACAACCCTTGATTCAATTAACTGTCAAAACGAGACGCAATATAAATAACTCATCGATCCATGTATCCATTTTATACAAATTAACTCGGGTGAGGGATATTCGACGCAACCTATAGTTTTTATCACTTTGTTAATCTAGCTTTATTTTCCCTCGCCTAGTTGATCATTTCCCTTTTTCGCATCTTTTTCACTTTTAGTTCAGAGCACTAAATCCTATAAATTTTACCATCTCGTCCATGTGGATTTTTGATACTCGACTTACTGTTGTGCTTGCCTTGCAAGTGTAGTTGTAATTTAGGTTTGTTTGTATTATTACGGTGAAACGAAAAAAACGACTGTGCCCTTATACGAGCACACATTTCACGCGTGATCAAAATGGCGTCGTTGCCGGGGATGAGTTGGTTTTAGACTTTAGTTGATTTAGTATTTCATAGTATTTTCTTTCTATTTGTATTATTTGCTAATCTTTTTGCAGGACTTCCACATTTGAGCACTTAGAAACGCTCGAATTTCTCGTGCACACCTACTTTATGGAATTCGCCTTTTCGAGCCATTTTTTAGGGTAAGCATGTCTTATTCCAATTCTTTCGGTAATCATTGTTATAATTCTCAAAATGTTCATAATCCTATGACTTTCGGTGAAAACTTAGAATCCCAAAGAATTTCAAATTCAAATATGACTTTGGGCGAGTATAACAAAAGTTAAAATTTGGGTTATTGGAATGATGACAATGATTTTGGGCCTTTACCTCCTTATAATAGGAATTTTGAAACGAGTTGCAATAGTTTTTAAAATTCCTATAAAAATGAGTTTTCGTTTAAGTCTGATGGTAATTTTCAAAGTTCCCATTTTCATGCATCCACACCTCGACCTATGACATTCGGTGAGGGTTTGCGTATGTATGAGAATGAGAAAATTGAAAATCCTTATCGGGAAGAAAATCGTTGTTGGAAACATGAGTTGGATTTATTATTTGAGTCCGACGACGATTTTGCTTCCGAGACTTTCAAAGTCGAGGAATGTTTTGAACCAAAGGAGGTACTTGTGCCTACTTTGGAACAAACCATTCTAGACTTTGCCCATTGCGTAATAGATATTGAAAGTGAGGATGGAAATGACGTAATATCCATTTGCAATGAAATGATTTCTTCTTTGGCCCCCAAAGAAGAACATTTCATTGAAAATGATATTATTTCCTTCGAAACTCAATCTTCATGCGATGATGATTCAACTCAAGAGTTTGAATTTCTTTCATCCCCATTTTCATTCTCTATTATCACACCGTCACAAGTACCCGATGATTCAGTTTCAAACTTTAATGTTTTAAACCTTTTCGCCGATGAGGAGTACTTGCTCGAGTCTCCTTCCATGATCGCATATTTGCCTTTGTGTGTGCCACCTCCCATTCCAATTTTAAAATCCTTGGGAGGATATTCAGCTTTTCTAGATCCCCACATGTTTTTGTCACCCGTTTAATCCAAATCCCCCATCGTCCCTCCAAAACTTTTATTTGACGATGGTTATTTTCTTTTGCCTTACACATGCCTTCCGTTGTTAAAACAGAATTCATATTTTTCGAAAGGCATGCTTGTATGTGAAGGTACACTGGTTATCCTCCAAAGTCAAATTATTTTCACGGTGGACCCTCAGCTATTTAGACTTCTATTGTATAGTTAGTGTGAAGCCTAAATAGTAGGTTGTATATAGTTAGCTTTTTATTTTATTTTTTTTTCCTTTTTAATTTAGTCTAGTGTAATTAGTTAACTTTTTGTTATTTGTTTTTGCTATGCTCGGTACTAACTTGTTTTGTAGATTCTTTGGACTTGTTCTTATGGGGATCGCTCCACTTTTGGATAATATCGTTATTTTCCTCTCTTTAACTTGGTTCTTAATTCACATTGAGGACAATGTCAAGTTTTAAGTTAGGGGGTGTGGGATATTCTATCCATTTCTTTATTTAGTCCATGTTTTTGCTCACATGTTAGTTACTTAGTATGCTTTTCTTAGAAAAATTAAAAATTTCAAAAATATTTTCTTTTTTTTCTCCTTTTTGGGCATTTTACCTTTATTTTCGATGATAAATTTTAATAATTTCCCGATCCAATAGACAACCCAATGATGCATGTTCTCAATTTTAGAAGTTATTAGACTTTAATATCCATTATTGATATTGTGAATAACTTCCTGAATTAAACTTTAATCCCATGAGCACATGCACTTTTATTGCCTTATTGATTTGGTTTAAGATTTTTATGACTCGGTAATCTTGTGTTGCATTGTATATACTTACACCGAGTAAGCTTTGTACCTTTCGTCATTTGTGAGTGTATACACTATTCTTTTCTCTTTGAAAACGTTGAATTCGTTGGAAATCTCACTATTCTTTCATTGATCGTTCATTAATTGAGTTCATACTTGAAATGTGTTACTTGATCATGATTTTCATATATTGTTTTGACTCGAGAATTGCATAAACTTTTTAAAATGATCATAGGCCATCTTTGTTATATCACCCATATTAGCCTTGACCTCACCCTTATATGTTTACCCTCGTTAACCCCCTTGAGCCTAAATATAGCCTTTCGTTTCATAACCCAAATCCCATAACCAACTTTGAATTGGAGTTTTATCCCATACATACACTTTCCATACCTTTGTTTGGAATGTTGATTGGGATTGAATGATGTGGTTGTGATGTCGGTTGCAATTTAGGCATATGAGAGTATGAAAAGTAAAGAAAAATTGGAAAAAGTGATGAAAAAGAGAAAGCAAAAAGAAAAAGGAAACAAAAGAAAAAAATGAGAAAAAGAATAAAATAAAACAAGTTCAATAATCTTTGATTACTCTCCCCGATGATATATCTAATGCTTGTTTGGAACTTATTTTCCAAATTTTGTTATTGCCCGCATTTTCCCATTATCTCGAGTTTTCATCTCGAACACTTCGAATCCGTACATACATTCCTTCATTTCGTACCCTAGCCAAACCTACATTACAACCCTATTAAATTCCTATGTGATCTTTGGTTGATGTAATTTAAAAGTCATAATAGTTGTGATAATTTGTGAAAATGTGTTTCGCCTCCTTTAGTGAGCGGTATCTTTAATTTAGATTACAATTTTTCAGTTTATATATAGCGTTCTTCATTTGTGACATGTGTGCGGTCTAGTTTCCATTTACATTTACTCTTTATGCCCGCGTGTTCCGTGTGTTACCTCCCTGTTTCGAGTGAATTCGCTTGATGAGTGTAATGCCTGTGAGGATTGAAGGTATGTTTGCTTTAACGTTTATCCGGTTTATATAAGTCTTTGCCAAATCACACTTTGCATGTGCTCGCTCCCCTCCCACATTTTACGGTTTCAATTCTATGAGGTGCATTCTATAATGTTAATGATTTGGACTTTTGTTTGAATTCATTCACTTTCCTAATAATGCATATGAAATCTTTTTCATATTGTTGGACTTATCGCATGTTAGGTTGGGCTTATTTTGAGGAAACCATGTGATGTTTGTGGGTATCATCCCCGGAAACCCTCACGAGACGACACTCATCCACTAGGGTGACCTAGGGGATTAACGGCTTATTGCATACGCTAAATGCAATCGAATAGCCCGCGAAAGTGGCCCTTTGCTTTTATACCATATTTTTGTACTTATCCTGCTTTTGGTTTGCTTGTAGTTCTTGTTTCATCCTATTTCATTGTTAGGTACTAGCAATGTGAAAGTTAGGGGGTGTGATACGACGCAAATATTGCATATTTCATCCTCCGAACCTACGCATTTTAGCCCTCTCGAGTATCTTATTCCCTATATTTATGCTCATTAACCAGACAACCTCGTATTTCTTCATAACATGTTTTACAGGGGTTAATTGAGCTTTTTATAGGTATTTGGATGCTAAGTGTGAAGTTTGGACGCATTCCGCTTGATTTTGGTACGCGATCGCACGTTCAAGGGAATTTTAGTCAATTCACATTTTAGGCACCTGGCCCATCATCTTCACGAACGTTGTATCCCCTCTCGCTAGCTTCGCGTAGCCACGAACGGTGCACGATTCCGAGTCCATATGAAGAAGTTACGAGAGTTTCAGCGGACGAGAAATGCAAACAAGCCAAGACGACATGCAGCTTAGTTCACACCTGCTTGATCGATCGATCGACCAAAGGGGTAGATCGATCGATCCTTCAATTTTTTACAATCGTGGTGAGACAGTGGGCTTCAAATTTTAGCATCGATCGATTGAGCCTACGCACTTCATCCTCTTTAATCTCTTTAATTGAGGTTCAACAGATTGAGTCCCTTTAGTGGCTTGGGACTTGATACGATTCAAATATTACGTATTTCATCCTCCGAACCTACGCATTTTAGCCCCCTCGGATATCTTATTGCCTATATTTATACTCGTTAATCAGACGACCTTGGATTTCTACGTTAACATGTTTTGCAGGGGTTAATTGAGCTTTTATAGGTATTTGGATGCTAAGTGTGAAGTTGGGACGCATTTCGCTCGATTTCTGTACGCAATCGCACGTTCAAGGGCATTTTAGCCAATTCACATTTTGGGCACTATCCCATCATCTTTATAGAAGTTATAGCCCTTCTCACTAGCTTCGCGTGGCCATGAACGGTGCGCGATTCCGAGTTCGTATAAAGAAGTTACGGGAGTTTTAACGGACGAGAAATGCAAACAAGCCAAGACAGCATGCAGCTTGGCTCACACCTGCTTGATCGATCGATCGACCAAAGGGGTCGATCGATCGATCCTTCAATTTTCATCAATCATGGGGATACAGTGGGCTTCAATTTTGAGCATCGATCGATCGAGCCCAGGGGATATTTTAATTCCACTTAGTATAAATAACATTTTTTTTGTAAATATCAGATATCAAGGTATATTAAGTTTTAGAATCGTTTTTAGGTTAGAATAGCTTAGGGTTTGGGTGATTTTGGAGAGTTCTTCTTCATTTCTTCTTGGATTTACACCCTTTTGGGTTTGTAAGTTGACTATTCATTCACCCTCTCCATTAATATAGTTGTTTTTACTTAATTCTTGCTTTGTTAATTAGGTTTACATGCTTTCATAATTAGATTCACATGCTTTCCTTACTTGTTTTCTAGTGTAGATTTACCGCGTTTATTTACCGCGTTTATTTATCGCATTTTTAACATGCTTTCTAGTTAATTTAAATTAGGTTGTGTTTGAATGGAACTCACTCGAGTTGACGCGTTGCTTTGCTTTGGTGATGGTATTTACGGGTCTATTTCGGGTGCATTGTCCTAGTTATTGCGCCTAGGAGATTTGACAGGGCATATCATGTATGTCCTGTGCTTACGACCTTTCGTGCGCAATTTTTGGGGTATTTGTTGGCGCCAAAATCTTATTAGGCTTTTATGCGGATTTAGGGGGGTGACCACCCTTGATTCAATTAACTGTCGAAACAAGACGCATTTGTAATAACTCGTCGACCCATGTATCCATTTTATACAAATTAACTCGGGTGAGGGATATTCGACGCAACCTATAGTTTTACCGCTTTCTTAATCTAGTTTCAATACACTCGCCTAGATTAATATTTCCCTTTTATTCATTTTTTTCTTTTTAGTTTATAATTTATCTTTTACACTTTTATTTCGGTGCACTAAATCCTATAAATTTTAGCATCTCGTCCCTCTGGATTTTTTATACCCGACTTTCCGCTGTTCTTGCCTCACAAGTGTAGTCGTAATTTAGGTTTGTTTGTATTAACGCGGTGAAACAAAAACAACAACTATACCCTTACACGAGCACACATTTCACGCGCTGATCAGGACTTCTTCTCAACTGGCTTCTTACCAGCATCAGTATTTTTCTTGGGGAGAAGAGATAATGGCCCACCCAGTAAGTTAGGCATCTTCCAATTGGTAATGTATGTTGAAGGAGAGAGAGGATCTCAGAAATATTAAATGATTCAAATGAGGAAGAAGTTCTTCTTTGGATGAATTCAGCACCAGCAGATTCGGTGGTGAGGAAGTAGGTACAAAATCCTCTTACAAGTTGATTACAATTTTGGGCAGCAAGAGTGTTGGTCGGGTAACAAAAGATATGATAGAACTTTTTTACTCAAACAATAAAGAAGCTGATCGGGGATGTTCTTCTCCCACTCTATGGTTAAGTCCCCACAGAAACTTCAGATTTTCAAGGTTAAATTCCCCTTCTTTGGGACACCTCTTCTTACTTTCCTCTGCATTAAAAAGAAACAATAAAGTTAGTTGGAAAGCCTTAGAAATGCATGATAAAAGAGGGAAAATAGTTAATAGAATTACAACATATGCCACGTCCTGATTGAGGACATTTGGGACCAGGATAACATACTCCAGTAGGGAGGGGAGCATGTTCCAGTTCTTTACAACTACACCATTATCCAAATAATCCTTATTGGAATCAGGTAGATTCACAACTAAAGCCCTATTGGCTTGCCTAATCTTTAAATAATATGTACTTTCTCCAACAGTACCCCACTTATAGTAGAACATCAACTCCAAGACCCCAATATGGGTCCCATAAAGTTCATGTGGCCTATGTACACCGTTTACAACCCTCAAAGTATTGGTGCTACTCTGGCAGGAACTCAATCAAAATATTGGCAAAACTGAAGAAAAATAGGGTTTGGTGGAAAAGTAATGTCGGACTCAGCAATGAATAAAGCGAGGATCCAATGATCCTCAGAAAGTGAATACACATTTATGGGACCCGGGGATATCTCTAAATCTACCCGATCAGGAATTTTTTTCTTTTTTCTCTAAACTCGTCTAACGAATTCTCATCTACTATGTGAACCATGGTGGAAATAGAGGAAAAGATGATAAAATAGAGAAATATAGAAAGAAGTCTTACAGGGAATCTAAAAGTAATTGCGAGAATTGAAGAAAAGAAAGCAACAGCAACGAATGATCGCATAGAGAAAGCTGGGAGACGGAAGATTTGAGGTAAAAAAAAAAAGGAGAAAAATTTCCCTGTATGTATAGTTTGCCTCGATAAATGGAAAAAAAAAAGATTACCTGAACGAACTATATAGCTACCGCCAGCTACACACCTCCCGAAGCATCAAAAGACTACTGTATCCTTTAACGGTCCAAAAAAGGTCGAGTTATTTACAAAAATCCTATTATCAAATAGTATTGGTAAATTTTTTTACAACTGTAGGAAGTTTTTGCCAGCCAAATTTTTATAATAATACGCTGAACAATTATTTAGAGTAAATACTCCATACTTTCCATCAATCATCGAGAATGAAGCATTGGGGGCTTTTGTCGTATGTAAAAATTATCCTCCTACATGGACCAATGATAAATATACACATGTCCTCATATGTGGCCGACCAGCTACCTTGATCAGCTTCAGAGACACTTAGTCGGTTGGAATGCTGACCAACTCTAGAAGGCCAACCATCAGGAAAACCAAAAGTTACTCGGATGGGATGCCAACCAGCACTGAATTCTAAGAGTTTCATTTATTGTATGCAAATGTAAATACCTAATAATATAAAGGCGTTCCATTTAAGGTTTTACACCACTATAAATAAGAAGTACTCCCTCAGTTGGAAGGAGAACTCAAATTACTCGTATGCACACTATATTGAGCCATTGTAAAACCTACTAAATAAAACCAAGAGTGGACGTAGGCTATTTTACAACTGAACCACTTTAAAAACTTCTTCTATAATGTGTGTGATTTTCTTAACTTACTATATTATTATCTGTGATTATAAATCTGGAGTAAATCCATTTTTAGACATCAACAATTAATATAAACTAAAAAATGTCATATTTATAGCAACTTTATAAGCAACCAAAATAATATGAAACAAACTCTATTCAATTTTCTTTAAAGTTAAGTAATCCAACATTATTGTATCAAATGCAAAAAAAATTCATTCCAAATATAATATCTTTTGTAAAGAAATAACACTCAAAGATAAAGCTAGAAAAATAACAAATATCCCCAAAATAAATTGTTTTAAACTGTTAACAAACATATACTTTAATATTTT
The DNA here is from genome assembly GCA_949130495.1 of Sambucus nigra. Lineage (NCBI taxonomy): Eukaryota > Viridiplantae > Streptophyta > Magnoliopsida > Dipsacales > Adoxaceae > Sambucus > Sambucus nigra. The sequence continues at coordinate 688,230,861 of OX422209.1, forward strand.
TCTAAAAAAGATATACTTCAATATATATGTAAAAATGTATCCTAAAGTGAATCTAGTTTTTTAAATATTTGTACTTTCAACAAAAAATGGGGAAAATGAAAAAAAAAACTATATGTAAAAACTATATTTCTATCAGTTTGTCTTTGTAAATTTTATACACACTCAAGAATTCTATCAATTTAACTTTATAAATGTTCAATTTTCTATTATTTGTAAATTTTATACCTACCGAATTTCATATATTAATTGAAAGTTCTCATCTGCGACCTGGCTATCGGGATATATCTTAAAATATCTGAGATTTCAACAATGTCATCTTTTTCAATACCTGTCATGGTTAGTACAAGTTTCCATGTGAGAAGTTTATATTGAGAGATCAAAATTATTTTTATCCGGAGAGAGAGATCTTTTAAATTTCTAAATGACTTTTGATTTATCTATTTTTTTGGTTTCAAAGAACATAATGTTCAAGATGACTTTTGGTTTTATTTTTAGGTCATTTAAGAGTTGACCCCCATTTAATTCTCTATACTGAGTCTAACCCCCGCAAATTGATTTTCTTAAGGTTTGCCCCCATTTTTAACATTTCGTCCAAACTGCCGTTAATTTTAACTTTTATTCTCAAATTGCCCCTCTTTATTGTTGAGACATTTTCAATCTGCATTTCATTTTGTTACCAAAATGAGGACATTTCCACCCAAGAAAAAAATTGTTTTCAGTTAAAAATTATTTTTTATAATGTTTAAAATTATTTATAATGTTTTAAAAAATGTTAAAAAGTGTTTATAATTTTCAAAAATGATTTTCAGTTAAAAAAATTGTTTATAAAATGATTTTAAAAAATGTTTAAAAAGAATTTAAGTTAAAAACATATATTCCCAAGAAAAAAAATCCCAGTAAAAGAGTTGATTATAAATTTCAGCTATAAAAAATGATTTTCAATAAAAGAAAATATAATTCCAAAAAAAAAAATTGACCAAAAGAAATTTGTTTTCCACCTAAAAAAATTTTGGCCATAAAAGAAAATATGTTTTTAACCTCCAAATATGTTTTCCAAAAAATATTTTCCACAAACAATTTTTTTTCCACCCAAAAATGTTTTCCATTAACAAAAAAAAATCCAGCATAAATACAAAATAGTCGGGTGCCATTTTTAACATATTCTATTAAATCAATATTTTGACAGTTAGTCTCTCTCTCTCTCTCTCTCTCTCTCCAAATTTTAACAATTTCTAACATTCTTTATATAATTTCTTTGTTTATATAAAAACTATTTTTCTATAATTATATAAAACAGTTTTTTATATAAATAAAAGACTGTTTGTATAAAAATCAAAATAGTTTTTTATACTTTTTTAACAATTGTTTTCTATAAATAGAAGACAGTATTTACAAAAAAAATGATTTTTTTATAAATAATAGACTGTTTTTTAAATAAAAATTGACTTCTTATTTATATAAAAATAATTTTTATAATTTAAAATCAATAAAAGCCCACAGCCCATTACAACAAACCCTCACCTCCTCACTCTCTTTCCCTCCATCCGTCACCTCCAAAAAAAAACATCCGTAACAAACCCAAAACCCACCGCCAGAGACCATTTTCCCAGTCGGCGCTGATAGAGAGATCATTTTCCGCTACCGGCCTTGCCATAATTACCTTTTTCCACTGGCTCTTCACCACTGCAAAACATCACGACATATCAAAATACTTCAAATGATGTTTTGTAGATCTATATGAGTGGGGTTTAGAAATGAAGTATAAAGAGAAAAGAAAATGTATGAAAGATGGCAATTATACCTTTGAAGTAAGCTAAAATCGAATTTTTATTTGAGATGGATGGATTATAAGAGTCTCTGTTGTGTCAAATAAAACCCACATGTTAAAGATAGGTTTGTTAATGGTTAAGAAATTTTGTTAAAGCTATGAAGTCCATCTAATGAGTTACATATTAAAGCAAGGGTATAATTGGAAATAACCATGTGGGTTAACGGTTGTTTTGACGGAATGTTAAAAATGGGGGTCAAACCTTAAGAAAATCAATTTGCGGAGGGTTTGACTCATTATAGGGAATTAAATGGGGCCAAACCTTAAATGACCCTTTATTTTTTTGGCTTCAACCAAACGACTTTTGATATATCTATTTTCTTTGTTTCAAAGAACACAATGTTTAAGAAGACTTTTGATTTATCTAATTTTTTTATTTCAAAAAACACAATATTTAAGGTGAGAGAGAAAATAATAATAAGTATTAAAACCTCATTAACTCCTCTAATACTATCATATTAACATATAACATGTGCACGCACGATGTGCAATGAATAAATGTAATGATAATTATAAAAATTAGTATATATATCATAAATTGAATATCTTATTATAAAGCTATCATAAAAGGTTAATCTTTCATAAATAAAATCTATCAATTAGTTTTAAATGTTTTTATTATATAAACACTATTTTTTATAAATAAAAACTTCAAAACAAGTGTATCTATTTTATATATAAAAAAATTATACATATTTTTATTAGTTTTTAGTTTATAAAACTGTAGGTCAGTTATAGATATAAACTTAATGTTTTTCCTATAACTAAAACGTTAAAAATATTTTTATAAGAAAAAACCTTTTTTATTTATGTTAAAGGCAATTTTGAAATTTTAAAAACTTTTTTTAACTTAAAAACTAATTTTTATAAATGAAAAATTCAAAAAAAAACTTTATGTATTTTACATAAAAAAAATTATACATATTTTTATTTTTGTTTTTAGTTTAAAAAACTTTATATCATTTATTCATAAAAATTTAAAGTTTTTTTTATACATACAACGTTTAAAATGTTTTTATGACCAATTTTTTTATTTTATATAAAAAACAATTTTGAAATTTTGAATACTTTTTAAAAAAAAATTATCGAAATAAAAATGTTATATATATGTAGTAGTATTAGTATCATTGTGTAATTTGATTTGACTGGAGAATGATGAAAATAGATTAATTGAATCTAGATTGTATTGGATCAAAAGATTAATTAATGGAGTCTAGAATAGATCATCTTTTTACTTTTCAAACAACTTTTGATTAATTCATTTTTTTAGTTTTAAAAAAAATGATTTTTTTTTCTAATTTCAAATAACACAATTTTTAAGATGAGAGAAAAAAGGATAGCGAGCATTAAAGTCACTAACTCCTCTAATACTATTGTATTAGAGGTATAACTAGAATATAACCCCTGCGATGCACAGGCGATGTACAATAAACAAACATAATGATAATTATAAAAATTTGTATATATCATAAATTAAATATCTTATCTATAACTCTAGACTAATAAGTGAACATTGCATATTAACATAATATATTAGGATGAAACTAACAATAGACATAAAAAATACAGTTTGAGTACCAATCCTTACTCATGTCACCTGTAAAGTAGGATATGCACGATATCATACATAACACATTAACGTGGCATGGGGATCTTTATTAAAGTGATCATCACTGGACTATATCTTCAATTATTATAGGTTTCATAATAACCACAAGAAGGAATCTACCTTCGGGGACCTTATCGTGCTTTTATCGATGAATTCATACGAGTCCCTCACCGAATGGATTTAAAATTATGAACACATATAAGAATGGGGGATCAGTACGTAGTAACAAAAACAAAAATTCCTACACCAAAACTTGGCTGATAGATCAAGTCATCCGCATTTCACGTCGTGAAACGGTGACCGCCTGAACATATGATCAAGCATACTGACCTACACAAAGTCCTGTGTCAACAGACAAGAGTGCAATACTGATCAACAACCATTTAAATTAAACCCCGACAAGTAGATTCCCCACGAGTCAAATACGGTAGGTTCACATTAACAAGCAATATATATATATATATATATATATATATATATATATATATATATATACACACACACACACACACACACGCACATACATACATATAGAGAGTCTCCTATGAGAACCTTAAATGAGGACGTCCCCTACAGACCTGTTTTTTTAAATAGTAAAAATAATATTTTTGAACTGCTTTTTGTGGGGTAGTTAAACATTTTAAGGAAGCCCCACAAAAAAATCAACTCAAAATAATTCTTTTGTTATTATAAAAAAATTGGACAAATATGTCAATTTTTAATCCCTAAAATGTTTAACTTCCCCACAAAAAAACAACTTAGAAATAGTTTTTTTATAGTTTTAAAAAATAGGTTCACACGAGTGGTATTTATAGGTGGTATGAACAAGGGTCTCTCTCTCTCTCTCTCTCTCAGAGAGAGAGAGAGAGAGAGAGAGAGAACTAGAATGATACCTAAAACGCCCCAAAATCATAAAGTTAATATGGTCGGATCGATTCTTCCCCTAAATTTTGATGTATTCAAAATATGGATCAATCTAGATCGATCCGTTGAGTCTGGTGTGTTGATGTTCATCCTTAATGTCGTTAATGGCGGATGGAAACTGCTTAAATTCATCTTAAATCCTCCACACAGGACCCAAAACCCAACCTTCAACCATAATTACTACATATTAATGTTCCTAACCCGTTTCTACATGGATCAACATCATTATAACAAATTTAAGCGTTCAAATTTAAATAATATCAATTTAAACCTAACTTGATCTTCTTCATTTAATTGAATCAAATTAACATTAGATTTGAAGAAGATTTCTCAAATTGACGTAGGGCTTGTGTTTAATTAGTAAGGACTGACACCCCTTAAATATCCTTAAACCCGCAGGTCACTAAATGGCCTAATTATGGGCCTCCATATGAGCCCAATAAACTATCTAAAGTAGTCCAAAACTTAACACAAAGGTATGCCTACCTCGTGTGATCAATCTAAATTAATAAAAATACATCTTCGGGGCTCGGTATCAGTCTAGAGTCTGATCCAAATGTTAATACCTCTTAACACACGATGGTACATTAGGACGCAAAACAAGGTATATACTTACTTATTTTACCATAACCACACATAGTTAAATCTCGTATAATTAATATAACCGTTGATACAAAAATTAGTCAGCTGACGTGGACTAATTATATGAAGACATGTGCCATCTAATCTGACACAAATTTAAGGTACCGAGCTACTCAACATATCGAGGTACTCAACATACCGAGCGACTCAGCATACCGAGCAACTTGTTAGGAAGATCAAACGACAAAGGCAGATTCAATGATTATTCTTTACCATGTACAGATGTATACGCCCATTCAATAACAGCATATCGTCTATTCACACTAGCAGCCTAAGGGCTATAAATACATTGTAATACCCTCACAACAGGGTAAGCTATCATAAGCAAACGTAATTGAGATCAGGGCAAGACACCCAATAATACAAGACAGTGGACGTAGGCCATTTCATCAAATATGAATCACTTTAAAAATCTCTTGCCTTATTTCTTTACTTATATTTATCAATGATTAATTAATTAGATCAAATCTAGTTTTTTACAACAACAGATTGACGTCGTCTGTGAGAAACGACTATACGTTGCGTTTTTCACTAAAAACTTATCATAAATGGCTAATATCCCAGAGTCCAGCAACAGGAATAATGAAGGGAATCTGCCTAACCCTTCCCTTCCCCCAAATGCCAATGATATCACTGGAATTTTAGAAAGTTTATCCAGGGGACAAACGGTTATATAGGAAACTATACGATAGTTCATTCAGACTGTTCAATATAGAGCGTTTTCCCAATCAAGCCATCAAAGCATTCGCAGGAGCATGCGTCCACCACTTTCACGATCTAAACATACTGAAAACCATCATACTGGGAATTCAAGTGATCCATCCTATCACCCTGGTTTGACTTCTCCTATAAGAATTTTAGATTCTCAAGAAGATATCACTCTAACTCCAGAAAGAACAAGTGCACAGGGGAGGTTGAGCAGAGTTTCACCCTTCGACCGTTTGGGCCCTAGGAGGAACCGAAATCCTCCTCGAATTACGTCGAGAAATTCTCAATAACCAAATGATCTAAGGGAAGGCTCATCCCAATTACATCCAAATCCCAGGTTTGCAGCTCGCAGAGAAAGATCCCAAGAGGAGAATTTTGCGCGATCTATTTCTCGGGTAAATATAAATAAATCAAAGGCTGGAAATGATGCATGGAAGGGATCTATTCAGAGATTGAAAGACGGGTCAGGGGAAATGGCTAAGGCCAAAAACCCTCTCCAAAGAACCTTTATCAAAGGATCTCCATTTGTACAAGAAATTATGGATTTTCCCACACCATTAAAGTTCAAGGCTCCTATATGGTCACACCTAAGTACGACAAAAGAAACGATCCTATTCTCCACGTAGAACAGTACCAAGCTATAGCAGATATTTATGCAGTCCCAGATGAAATGAGGTGCAGAGCATTCTCATGAACAATTACTGGATCTGCTTAGATATGGTATAACAGCCTTCCTCGAGGAAAGATTGCGACCTTCCATCAACTAGCAGAGCTCTTTATAGGAAATTTATGATTTGGTGCAAAGTCAGTTAAAAGGGTAGCACATCTATTGAGTGTTTGACAAAAAGTAGAAGAAAGTACCATGGATTATATTACTCATTTTAACAACGAGAAACTGGAGGTCATAGACTATGAGGAGAAGACAGCCATTATAGCTCTCAAGAGTGGTCTTTTTCCAGACAAGTTGTATTACACTTTAGTCAAGGATTCCCAAAAATCCATGGCTAAATTGATGGCTAAAGCAACTAAAATTATGAATGCCGAGGAGTCAATGGATGCGAAGAAGAATGCTGAGTCAAAGTTAGAAGCTAAAGCTGAAGGCAAGTCGGAGAGGAAAGATCATAAACATAATAGTGGGGGAAAGCAGTCAAAAGGCAAAGAAGCGTTGGAACACTTGAGGAAGTATACGAATTATTCTCCCTTAAAGGTAGATATAAACCACGTTCTGGAGGAAATCAAGAACAACGAGGAACTGAATTGGCCAAAAAAATTAAAATCAGCTCCTGAACGAAGGGATAAATCCAAGTATTATGAATTCCATAGAGATCACGATCACACAACCAAGCAGTTTGTAGCTCTATAAAATGAAATTTAGGCACTTATTGGATGCGAAAAGTTGAACAAGTATGTTGATCGCCAGAATGGTGGAAAAACGAACCCAGAGCTCGACAGAGATCCAAATCTCCTTACCGACCAGGAGAAGATAAGAAAAGGGACCATGAAGATGATCCTTATCTCCCAAAAAGTTCAAGATAACCTAAACGTGAGGTATTTTCAATTCGTTTTGGTTCATTCGATCGCAACATGATTACAGGTGGAGACGTTAGAGGGGGAGATCATACCGCTGAAAGGAAAGTTTACCTCAATGAGGCTCAAGCGTGTTCCTATATACAGAGCATAAATCTGGAAGAGGAAGATCGTCCGAGGAAGGTTCACAAAGATAAGATGGTCATTGGATTTTCTAAAAATGATCTGGAAGGCGTATTGTATCCTCATGATGTTCCTCTAGTGGTCAAAATGAGATTGAAGGATGTGATCATTTCAAGAGTGCTGGTGGATAATAGTAGCTTGGCATACAACATATTTTACCCTTGCTTCGACAGTTTGAACTTGAAACTTGGTCAATTGGAGCCGTATCACAGGCCCCTCATTGGGTTTTCCAAAGAAAACATTTTTCCACTTGGAACGATCAAGTTAGACATGATGATTGGTACCTGGACATCTTACAGAACATAGAATGTACGGTTCTTCGTGATGGATAAAAATGTCCAGTCAACCTACAATATCATCATGGGGAGAGTAGGCTTGAAAAAGTTTGAAGCAGTCCCATCCACTGTACATCAGTGTTTAAAATTCTCGACTAACTTTGGAGTTAGAATTGTGAAAGTCGGTCAAAAAGTAGCTCGGGAGTGCTACTACTCCTCTGTCGAGCAAGAAGAATTAGAGAGCGCCAGAAAGAAAATAACCAATTATCAAGTAGATAAATCTAATGAGTCTGAGATTGAAACGTTAGACCCAAGAGATGAAACAAAACTCATTAAAGGCCAAGTAATGGAAGCGACGAAAGGTATTATTCTGGATGATAAGCAACCAGAACGAACAACTCAGATTGGTGCTTCACTTGATCCAGTACTGAAGCAAGAGTTGGTGGCATTTCCGAATCACAGAAAAAAATATTTACGTGGAGTCATGAACACATGCCGGGGATAGACCCAGCCTTCCTATGTTACGAGCTCAATGTCAATAAAGAGATCAAACCAGTGAAGCAAAGAAGAAGAGTCTTTAGTCCGGAGAAGAATCAGGATTTTCAAGAGGAAGTTAAAAAGTTGCAAAAGGCTTCTTTCATCAAAGATGTCAAATATCCTGATTAGTTGGCTAATGTTATGATGGTAAAGAAGAAGAATAACAAGTAGAGAATGTGTGTGGACTTCACAGACCTGAAAAAAGATTACCCGAAAGATCATTTCCCTCTGCTCAGGATTGATCAACTGGTAGATGCAACTTCGAGGCATGAGTTTCTAAGCTTTATGGATGCTTATTATGGATATAATCAAATTAAGATGAAACCAGAAGACAGGGAGAGTACCTCTTTCATTACCCCACGGGGAATATATCATTACAATGTTACACCTTTTGATCTTAAAGATGCAAGTGTTATATATCAACGGCTGATGAACAAGGTGTTTACAGAGCAGATTGGCAAAATAATGGAGGTGTACGTTGATGACATGTTGACTAAAAGCAAGAAAGCTGCTGACTATATAGCTGATTTGAGCCAAATATTTTATCAGTTGGAGAAGTACCAGATGAAGCTAAACTCGATCAAGTGCATTTTTAGCATACAAGAAGGCATGTTCCTCGGGTACATTGTGAATCAAAGAGGTATTGAAGTAAATCCTAACAAGATAAAAGCCTTGCTGGAATTACAATCTCCAACCACCAAGAAGTAAGTGCAAAGCCTTATGGGGCGTGTTGCAGCTCTCAATAAATTTGTCTCCCGAGCAACTGATAGATGTCTTCCATTCTTCAAGGTGCTTAGAAAGAGTTTTGAGTGGAATGAAGAATGTGAGAAGGAATTCTTAGAGTTGAAGAGATACTTAGGTACACCTCATTTATTGTCCAGACCAGTGGTCGGAGAAAAATTATACATGTACTTAGCTATTTCAGAAAGTACCGTCATTTCGTCTTTGATATGAATAGAAAGTGGGGTGTAAAAACCAGTTTATTATACGAGCAAGCCATTCAGGGGAGCAGATATCAGGTATCCAAAACTGGAGAAGTTAGCATTGGCATTGATTAAAGTGAGCAGGAGGATGAAATCATATTTTTAAGCCCATACAATAGTGGTATGCATTGACATGCCACTCAGACAGGCTTTACATAAGCCAAAAATTCTGGAAGATTGATGTATTGGGTAGTGGAATTAGGGGAGTATGACATTATCTATGAGCTAATATCCTCTCTCAAAGGGAAGGAAGTGGCGGATTTCATTGCTGAATTTACCTACCCAGATGTCTTCGATCAATAGGAGGCTAATGCAGAGAAACTTTAAAATGTTAGAGGAGCAACAGAAAATATCCCCGAGTAACTCCCAGCAGTAGAATTGTCAAAAGGGGTATCCACCGATCAACTAGAATCCTCTGGTAAGGTGCAAGATTCGAAAAAGAAGTATGGAGAAAAGAAAGACAAGAAATTTTATCAAGGGATTTTGTCAGACCAAGCATTTGATGATAATATCCCTATATGGAATTTATGTGTCCATGGTTCTTCATGTGCAACAGGTTGCATAGCTGGAATTATTCTCAACAGTCCAGATGTGATAGGTATAGAATATGCTCTACATTTCCAACTCCAGGCTTCCAACAATGAAGCTGAGTATGACGCTGTAATTGTGGGCCTCAATTTAGCTAAATCATTAAATGCAGAGCAAGTTTTGGTGTTCAGTGATTCGCAACTAGTGGTGAATCAAATGCTAAGTCTTTACACAGTAAAAGGGGAGTTCATGTAAAGGTATTTAACTAAAGCTATGGAGATTGTATCCAATTTGGCAGTTGTCCAAGTAATTAGAATACCAAGATTGGAGAATACCATAGCAAATGCACTTGCTCGGTTAGCGTCATCTACGTGCATCGAGCGATAAAGAACAATCCCCATTGAAGTACTTGCAAGCAAAAGTATTGATGAATATTTGATGGTGGATTTTATCTCCTTGGATATAGGACCTTCCTAGATGGATCCCATCGGGGCTTATATCGAAGAAGGTACTTTACCAGCCGACCAACTTACAACTAAGAGGTTAAAGTATAAGGCTTCCAGATATGCCTTGAACAATGGAGTTCTGTACAGAAGAGGTGTGATAGCTCGTCTGCAAAGGTGTGTTCATACAGTAGAAGTTAAAGATCTAATAGAGGAAATTCATAAAGGATCCTGTGGGGCTCACATAGAAGGTAGAACTCTTTTAGAAAGAATAAATACACATGGGTATTATTGGTTAATAATGCGCGCTGATTGTATGACTTATGCCAAGAAATGTGACAAGTGTCAACAATTTTCTACTATACGAAGAGCTCCTCAGGCTCTCCTAACATCAATCACTTCACCTTGTCTGTTTGTTATGTGGGGAATAGATTTGGTCGGGCCTTTGCTAACTACAAGAGGATAATGCAAATACTTGGTGGTGGCTGTTGATTATTTCACAAAATGGGTGGAACCTGAACCTCTCATCGATATGACTTACGAAAGGGTCTATCAATTCATATGGAAGAATATTATTTATAGATACGGTCTGCCTCATGATTTTATCACCGATCACGGTACCCAATTTGACAATGATGAGTTCACAACTTACTGTTTACGATCCAAAATTCAAAAAATCCATTCTACTCCAGGTCATCCCCAAAGTAATGGGCAAATCGAGGTGACGAACATAACTCTAATGATTGGGTTGAAGAAGAGATTGGATTATGCTAAGGGGAATCGGATCAACGAGTTGCACTCAGTGTTATGGGCTTACCAAATAAATCCCGGAACAGCAACTGGGGAATCTCCTTACATGTTGGTCTTTGGGAATGAAGCGGTGATACCTGCCGAACTAGTGTTACCTACACATAGGGTACTTAACTTCACTTCTCCAGTAAGTTATTTGATGAGACGCTTGGACTTGTACATGCTCGAAGAAGTCAAAGAAGATACGGCGATTCGCAATGCAGCCTATCAGCAAAGGACTGCCATGTTCTATAATAAAAGGGTCAAGAAATGTGATCTCAAGGAAGGCGATTATGTGCTCAAGAAAGTGATTTAAAAGCATAATAAGTTGGAGGCAAATTGGCATGGTCCATATCGTATCACATCTGTGGTTCGACCTGGCACTTACCGAATAAAAACTCTTGAATGGAAAGAATTCAAAAATGCTTGGAATGCCGAGCATCTATGAAAATACTACCAGTAATGTAACCCATGTACCCAATTGGTTAAGTATGAATGAAAATGATGATTTCCCCAATCGTTTGTTTTATTTTCTTTTCGGAGTAGTGCTACACACTTAGCTTTGCAGCAAAATAATTTTTTCCAGTAACAAAGTTGGTCGGTGTCAGCAAACTCACCAATAAAGTTGGTCGGCATCACTATAAACACCAAAAATGTTGGTAAAATAATCGAGCAAGGAAAGGTCTGCTTGACTATGGGTGACCTAAGAGGCATCTAAACTAGGCAAGAAGATGGGTAACAAATCCACTGCCTAGGCACAAGGGCAATTATTTACTTAAATGATTATCACAACTAAGCAAGAATATGGGATAAACTTCCATTGCATAGGCACTTATGGGTGATAAGTCACTACAACTAGACAAATACATGGGGCAAAAGTTCCATTGTCTAGGCAATCGAATTCAAAAAGGGCAAAATGTCCATTCAAATATATATATACTCAATGACTAAAAAATACAGTACTGTTATAATTGATCATGCAATTATTTTATTTCTAAGGAAATAAAATTACAAAGAGATGCTTTTTCTTCATTTACTAACAAAATACAAATAGCATATTCTATTGATTTCTTTACTTCCAATTTAGATACAGGATCCATTCCAGCTGGAGGATCATCTAAGGCAAAAGAAGAATTGATAAAGTTCAGGTCCTACAGTATTCTGGTATTACTTGAACTTGGTCGATCATGCAAATAAGGAGGTCTGGAAAACTCAAATTTTTCATGGAGACTGTAATCACCAAGGTATTTAGAAATCAAACATTGAGGAATAGAGCTAACTGGAATCAAGCTAACATCCAGCTGAAACAGTGGTACTGGCAGATCAAGCAACCTAGGCTCATACCAATCCTACAGCTCGATTTCTTGCTCAACCTTCATCATAGTCAGAGCATTCAACCACCACTTTTTGTAATTCTTATTGTTTGATTGCTTCAACCTGGCATCAAAATTATATAAAGCTTCGTTATTATCCCCCCATCCAGAACTCTCTAGGTTGCTTATGAAATTAATAAGTTAATCGCTCAACATGGTGATGAAGCCTCTTGACCAAACTTTCCTTATTCTGCAACGCAGAACTATAATTGGAAAGTTGCTCGGTAAGAGTTTGGATTTTTTGGGACATCTGAGCTAGAGCTGGATTTTTTGCCTTCAGTTGAGTAGCTTGATTTTCTAAAGCCTGTTGAGTCCTAGTATCTTCGATGCTACTCCGACCAGCTCTCGTTCTACCCCGAGAAGTGGATGCAGGTCTGACTCTATTTAAAGCTTCTAATTCTTCTCTTAATGAGGCCTTATTAGTCTCCAAAAAGGAAAAACCTTCATCATTAACTGGGACCAGAGCTCCAAAGGAAGAAGAAGATTTTAGTTATCTCAGGTCTTCTCTTAAAGCAATATTTTCTTCCTCCAGCAGCTTAGCAATGTTTCTATGTTCCTCAACTTTAAGTTTTAACACACTCTCTCTCTTATTATGGGCTGAGATAAATTTGTCATAACCCCGATCGATGCTCCACTATTGGTACTTCTTCTCATAACCTTCATGCAGAAGAGTAGTGGCTTCCTTGTGTTGAAGTGGAAGTTCTTCAATCATTCATTGAAGATCTTTAATCATTTTATAGTAACATACGCTATTTGCTACGGCCCGATCAAGTAGACATTTTAAATGCTGATAAGCCTCAATTGCTCGTTCAGAGGCATCAGATCCAAGAATATTAATTATTTCTGCTTCAATAAAATCTGTACGACCAGCTTTGAAGTAATCTGCACACTTCTTCATCAACTATGTATCATGAGCTAACAAGAGTTCTATCCTGGCAATAAACTAGCAAGGATAAGTAAAAACAGATCAACAATAGCATAGCTATATTGAACACTAAAGGAGAAATTCAAAATAAATATCAAGTCCATTTTATTGATCATAATAGAGGAGGGTACAACCAAAAGTACAAAATAAAAGAAAAGAGCAAAAAATTGCCAGACAACATTACACCTTCTCCTTATTCCCTACAACATCCTCAGCTTATTTTGAAGAAGGGATTGGCTGCTCGGTGGACAGCTAACGTTTCTTGGAGGAAGTTGTTTTTGGCGGAACTTTCTCGAAGGATTGAGGGATAGTGGCAGCAGGTGTTTGTTCTACTATCATCAAAGAAGATTCATCAGATCCAGCTTTATCTTTTTTTTCTTCTTCAATAGTAGGAGGAGGGCCGTGAACATGTCTCTGAAATAGTTCAGAATCCTCAACAACGTCCAACTCCTTCAATGCTGCCACCCATCCATCCCTAAATAACTTCAAACTTTCATACTCCATTTGAGTAGAGGCAGTAGTTATAGCTTTGTTCCATCCCTTGTCCCAGCCAGAGCTAAAGCACTTCTTCATAGTAACTTTTCTCTCCGCCTTCTCCGAAGAAGTATTTTCCCTAAGAAGATCTTTAATAGATTTTACTTTCTGTTCGAGATCTTTCTTACGCCATTCATCCACTTCAAGCTTTCCCTCAATTTCCTCCTTGTTGGAAATGGCGACCTTCCATTTTTCCTCGGCTTCCTCCTTACTGGAAATGGGAAGCTTTAATTTCTCCTCTGCCTCCTTAGAAGCTTTTATAGCTTGTTGTCGAGCTAGATATGCCTCCTTGGCAGCTTCTATAACTTTTTATTGAGATGTCTTAGCAACTTTAATTTCATTCTCCCATGCGGTTTTGTCATTTTAATACTTTTATTGGGACTCTTCCAAATATTTTGATAACCCAGCAAGGGCTTCTTCTACTTCACTAGAAAAGGAAGAAGCTTTGATAGCTTTATCCTTCTCCAAGATATTATTGAAATACACCAAAAACTGAAGGAAGAAGAGAAACTCAAATTAGAATATGAAGATTACACGCATAATTAAAATGACATGTATAATGACACTTAGTGATGCAAGGTGTTGGGCTGCCAAGTCAGTGACTTTCCCCCGAGGAGTAGAAGTCTTAGCAGCTCGGCAATTAGGAAGATTTCCAGACCAAATCTATTTTTTGGCCAAGCCAGGAGTAATTAGTTCTGGAGAACTGGCCTTCAAAGAAGGTATTTCAACCACAGTAGGTTGAGCAGCAACATCAACGGTCTTCTCAATAAGACCCCTTCTCAATATTTTTGAAGGAGGAGACTATTCAATCAAAGGTTCTATCTCTTCTTGAACAACAGTAGCCCCTTAAATCAAAGGTGTTGCCTCTTTTGGAGCAACAGGGGGTTTCTTACTGATATCCTTGATAACTATGGTTGCTCCCCCAGATGGAGTAATATCTTTTTTCTTAGTCCCTTCAGTTGGGACATTTTCTTAGCTCTTTTTTGCCCCATCAGCGCTAGGGATAACCTTGGCAAAGAGATCAGGCATTCTTCTCTTCTTCATCATCATGTCAATAATAAAAGTGCCCAAATCAGAGGAAGATTCTTTAATAATTGAAGAAGATGTTGGAGCCTGCTCAAGATCAATCACTAAAGAAGGAGCAAGAGGCCGAGCAATAAAAGAGGAATTGGTGTTCTTATAGCTCAGTAAATAGGAAGCAGACCTCACGTACTCCCCAACAATTGATTGATGCAAACCCCAGATGAGCTTCAAATCTTTTATATTAATATCACTCTCTTTTGGGGGTTTCTTTTACTGTCAACTGCAAATTAAAATTGAAAAAGTAAAAGTCAGTGAACCATTTTATCAAACAAAAATAGAGTTGGCTTAAAATAAAAAAATAGCCTATCCCATTGCCATAAGGTGGACATCTGGGACCTTGGTACACGTATTTCCCCTTTAGTGGGGGGTGTTGCCAATTTTTCATCACAAACCCATGTTTAAAATAATCCCTATTAGAATCAGGGAGATTGACCACTAAAGCTCTGCTAGAAAACCTAGTTTTTAAATAAAAGGTGGTGTCACTGGTGACCCATTTATAACAGTACATAATTTTAGGAATCCCTGGACGATTTCCATGAATTTGATTCAACCTATATATGCCATTTAACTACCCTCTATGTATTTGGAACTACTTTTGCAGGTACAATATCAAAATATTGACAAAATTCCAAACACATGGAATTAGGCGGGAAAGAAAAACCACATTCTGCTACAAAAATAGAGGGAAACTAGTGTCCCTTAGCTAAAGAAAATAAATCATAAGGGCGAGGAGGTTCTTCCAAAACAACCTGAGAAGGAATCTCAAAATCGGCCCTAAACTTATCTAATGACTCGATAAGGTAAACCATGATGGCTAAAGCAAAGAAAAAAGAAGGAAAGAAGAAATTCTTACAGAAGATTAAGGAATCAGCCAAGGAAGATGAATTAAAAGAACGTTCGTAAGAAGAAAAATAAGAAGACAAAGAGTTTGGAAACAAGATAGCAAAAGGTAGAAGACAATCGGATTTTATCGCCGGTATATAAGCTGCATCGGAAAATGAGAAAAGTAATAATCACACATGACAAATGTTGTGTTACCAACGGCTAATCAAAAGAAAAAGATGCAAATACCCAAGCATTTGTTAAAAACTCAAAATATTTGTTAAATTGCCATTTCGTACTCAAAATTGTTACATAAAATGAAAACTTTTACAAGTGTTGCAGTTCTGTAATTAATCAAGATGTAAGAAATGTGCCCGATCAACTTTTGGGTAAAATATTTCACACTCTCGTATCAAAACTCAACTGTGAAACATTGAAAGCTTATGTTGATACAAAAATTAGTCTGCTGATATGGACCAATTATATGAAGACACGTGCCATCCAATATGGCATGAATTCAATATACCAAGCTACTCAACATACCGAGCTACTCAGCATACCGAGCAACTTGTTATGAAGATCAAATGATGAAGACAGATTCAATGATTATTCTTTACCTTATACATATGTATACGCCCATTCAATAACGGTATATTGTCTATTCATACTAGCATCCCAAGGGCTATAAATACATTGTAATACCCTCATGGTAGGGTACGCTATCATAAGCAAACGTAATTGAGATCAGGGCAAGACACCCAATAATACAAGACAGTGGACGTAGGCCATTTCATCAAAGTCGAACCACTTTAAAAATCTCTTGCCTTATTTATTTACTTATATTAATTAATTAGATCAAATATAGTTTTTTACATCAACAATCACCAATTAATTATTTAAGACATGCAACACAATAAATCACATTAAAAGCAAAATTTAATCATCATCAAACTTATGCCTTTTATTTTTACCAATACACACATGTAATAATTATTCTCATTTATTAATTTATTTCTTAATTAATATATAATAAATAAATATCTCAAAAATATAGTGTATTGTATAAAAGAACCACCAAATTAGGGTTAACATCAAGAGCATATTGAAACTTTGTAGGCCTTTAATGTGTCTTCATGAGTAGTTAAACCCTTTGGAACATACAATATAATAGACCAATTGTCATCGTTTATGCACTTTGAGTAGAATACATTCTTCAAGTTTTGAAAGGCACAACCAATAGGTCCATAGACCATGTGATCTTTACTCTTCATCTTCGATAAATCTACTATGGAAAAAAAATTTGCATGATTAACTTTTACAACCATTAGTAGTGTCATTTACCTTCACCCAGTCACAATATATAATCCCATAATAGGTCACTACCACATCCTTTGAATTTTTATCTCTTTTGTTAGACACACAAGAAGCCAATGAAGAAATTAAAATTCCATGGTTTAGCATCAGTAATTTTTTCTCACGTTGGTATGGGATTAAATTGTTACCGTTAGTGTAGAATCTTTTATATTCTTTTGCACAAAAACTGGGACAGTTGTCTAGAAGTAAAATTCTTGAAGATAAATAAAACTTTCATTTATTAATGGATTTGTATTAGGGTATATTTTACAACACATTCATAGGTAACCGTAACAAGTGATGTGATAATTACCTCTTTTGATACCCATACCCTAAAATCATTCATCGTTGTGACCCCACATAAAATAAATAACTTGATTGATCAATTCTAAATATAAATAACACACGAGTCTAAACATTTTTTTATCATTCTAAGAATGATTCAGGTAAAATAAAACTATAACAGTAAAGAGCTAATTGTAATAATATGAATAAATCAAATGAACCTCTGATACTAGTCTAATAAAAAAATTATACCCCATCACTAGAATACCACAACTAAATGAAATAACCTAAAATAAATAAATCCTAATACAAAAATCTGAGACCGACAACTAGAAATTAAATGAGAAAAGTTAAAATGAGCATACAGGCTCGAAACCTACATTCTATGAATGAGAGTTGTAACTAAATGTGAGTGGAAGATATTAGGGTTGTGGTGGTTATTGTTTCCTAGGACCTGAAAACAAGTTCCACAAATAGGATTAAACCTAGCATGTCTACGAAGAGTAATAATTCAACTGAAGCTCTTCCAAAATAATAATAATGCATTTTCATCCCATATTTTAGTTATTTTAAAGTTACCCCAACCCAGATAACCTAAATATCACATGCAAGTCTATTCCCGAACACAAGTGAACCCAATGATATTTAATTATAACTCTTTATTTTATGTTTATAATTAACAGGGTTCCATAATCTTATATTTCGAATATAAATTTTTCATATAATCATAATAAAGGAAATCGCTTAAGTCCAATATCTAATTGAGTATGTTCCAATACATTTTGGATATACATTTTAGGCCGTGATGGAAAATGTTGGAAGTTTTGGGTAAAATTTTAAGAAATTTAGGAAGATGGTCATTCGAACGAGTTAGAGGCCATTTGAATGAGATCGGTGTTTCGTTTGAATGAAGATATGTGGTTCGAACGAGAAGCCCATTTCGTTCAAAGTGGGTATCCAACGAGAATTAAATGAGACCCAACTGCATACCTAAACAAACTCGTTAGAAGGTCGTTCAAAGTCTAGTTCGGACGTGAAGCCGTTGTCGTTCGAATGAGAGGCCATTCTCATTCAAACGAGTGAAGTAAATTTTTTTTAAATTGAGTTGTTTGATTGATGAGGTGTCGAATTCTGGTGAACCCAGGTTGGTGAAAATCGGGATTTTGATATATGGGGGTGTTTTTATAAGGTTTTTTTGGGTTTTGGTTGGTTATTTGGAATGTGAAGAAGAGAGAGAGTGGGGGTGGGTCTTCCACCATTTTCAGCATTTCTCCCATCCCACCACCACAAATGACCATGCCACCACTATGTATCCACCTAATGCTACTATATCCTACCAGTATTCCACCATATCCAAACCCTACATACCCATTTCCACCATTGTTGAGTAGAGCTATGAATTTTTGAGGTTTGTTGGGGGGGTTTTGGAGAAGATGAAGATCGTAGATATACCGAGTTTGGAGGGATTTTCTTGGACCTTTCATGGAGAATGTATGTGGATCAAGGCAATATCCTTGAGGCAACCTTAGAAAGTGGGAGGTTTCCATCTTCTTAGACATTCATCCTACCATTATTGGAGCTCCATTTAAGGTGGAAAACTCTACTCTTGATATTAAGACTATATTTTCATATTAGTAGTCTTGTTGTAAGATTACAAGTGTAGGATGTGTATGAATTAAATGATGGGTTTCTAGTAAATTTGGTATTTAACATTTTTATGAAACAAAAATGTTGTAAGATGTTATTTTGTTAGAAAATAAATTATGAAAGAATATTTCAAAGTTGTCTTGAAATTAAAGATTAGGATTTTTATGAAATGGAGTATTTATAGGGGTTTAATGCTAAACAATTAATGAAATAAAATGTTTTGAAAATGATCTTTATCTTCCTAGAATACTTTGGTGAAATAATGTTCTAAAGTTTCTTGCAAAATGAATATTTATAAAAGTTTTACAGTTGTTGAGTTTTAAGTAATAAAATGTTTTGCAAGTATTACAAATTTCCAAAATAAAATGTTTGTTTGACCCATTTAATGAGATTTTTTAAAGAAAAATCCATTTTCTTCTGTATGTAAACTTGTAGTATTTTGATAATGAACACAAACAACTTTAATGAAGGTTTAAGTGGGTTTAAAAGTGAAATAAGGAAAATAGAAATTATAATCTTTAAGGTGTGGGATATATATGTTAAAAGTGTGGTAAGTGTAAGTTTATAAGATTACATGTATTAATAAAGGAAAATGGTATTTTCTTATAGAGTAGTCTTCAAATATAATTGGGTTTCTTTGATAAAGAAAGTGAGGAACTTTCTAACTTGAAAAATGATTATAAAATGTGTTGAATAAGTGTTAATGGGTTAAAATATTGATAAATTGGTATGTGTAACTTAATAACATTTTGGGAGATTAACACTTATGAAATTAGAAGAAAAGGACAAGTTTGGAAACAAAAAGGGTAAAACAGTAATTTTACGTAAAATGGAACATTTTTATGAAATAAAAATATTGGAAAATATATTACATGAAATATTCCTCAAATAACATGATTTTGGAATAAAATTAATGTTAGACATAAAGGACATTAAATGATGATTTTCAAAGTGTAACACAAGTTGGGGTGAAATCCCGGATTTTGGCTTCGATCGGATAAAAGGGAAAGTGGAATAATGCGAACATTTACAAAATATTAAAACATATTAATAAGGACTCAGATGGCACCGAGATAATTAAGAAGGGCTCGAAGCCCTGAGATGAAATACCTAAAACCATTGGCCAGAGCATATGGCGTTATAGTCGATGGTGTGGAGCTCATTAAAGTATGTTGATATTCGAAGATTCTGAGAAAAATATAATGAAATGGAACATGTCAAGAAATGGGTTGTGTGGTGAATACATGAAAATACTACCTACTTGGATGAAATAATAAATATTCAGGTACGGGATAAATTGGACAAGTAATGGGAAAATTGATTAATGTCCATAAGTTAAAGGAATGGCAAAGTGTATTGATTGAATGGATAGTTGAAAAAATCTAAAGAGGCTTAACCCATGATTAACACAAGGGTGTGTTTACGATAGGTTTTCAAAGGAAAAGAACTATTTTCTAACACAGTGTTTCATGTGTTGAAAAGGTAGTTTTCAAAGAAAATACTAATGTGAATTAGTGTAAATGAAGGGGTAATTTTAGGAAAATAAATGGGTTTCCTTAAACAAAGTTTATTTGATTTAATTATTTAACCGGGTGTGTTAAATCAAGGAATAAATGTCAAGTTAAGAAAAAAATGGATTTCTTTACAATATTAAGGTAAATTAATCGGGGTAAACAACATTTTTGGAATATAAATGGTTTCATGCATTAAAGTATATATAAATACGACAGTCGCGTGTGCACATAGGCATAACATGTTAGATTCTTCTTTATGTCGTTCGATTCTATACTGTATTATTATATATTTCCCACTGAGCATTCAACTCACTTGCTCGTCTTTGTTACCGCAGGTTGGGTGCGATTTTATATTTTGAGAGCATTATTCAGGTAAGTACTCTCTTTTATTTTTTGTTATTATCTCTATATGCTTGGATCCACAGGACTCTTCCCACGGGTCCCTCACATAATATAATTCAAATTGGAATCTCATTTTAAATAAGTGTAATGTTAAATAAATGAAACTAGATTAGAAACATTACATAGGTTGTTTCACTAACTTCACACATAACGCTCGGGTCAGATCGGGTTAGCCACACGTAACCCATAAATATTGTTCGGGGAGTTACAAATGGTATCAGAGCTCTAGGTTCGAGGTTGCTTTCAGGAGTGACGTGGTGAGGTCGGTAGTGGATTTTTTGATGTCGGTGTTGGTTTTGGGTCTGTCACACTAGATTGGTGACGGTTTTAGTTCGTGTTCTGGATGGTAAAGCCAAGGAGATGTGCAGAACGGATAATTTATTGCCAAGTGGCATATGACCAAGTTATTTATTATTAATTGATTTTGCATTTCTGATGAAGATATATTAGGAATATGAGAGTGTTTGCGTGAGCTAATAGTGGTGACACCGTGATTTTTAATGTGGGGTGCTCGTGTGTTAACCCTTGATGATATGAGAGATTTGTTTTGGTGTTGATAGACCATAATGATGCCCATTGAATTAGAAACATGAATTTTATAAATCCAACTATGGAGATTAGGTGTCTAGAGTGTCGTTCCTAGGCAGTATTGGTCGTGATAAGAATGCGTTGAGTTTAGGGGTGTGGTACTTTCGAAGGGATAATCATGGCGATGTAATTAGGCAAATTCGATCCTTGGGGTATTATCATGCCATGAGATAATTGGAAAATTTTTAGACGTAAGCAACTATGTTGGTCAACACTTGGGGATGTGTACTCAGTTTGAGTCGGTGAATTATTATTATTATGGGTAAGTGTCTTGGCAGTTGTTGATTGAAATTTGTACCTCGCAAGGTATGATGATGAGAGTTAAGGGAAAATTATGGTAAGTAAGTTTCATATGCAAAAATGATAGTTAGGGGGGTTAGGAGTGAGGTCAGGATAGTCTTCCATATTAGGGTTTTAGAATTTATGATGCAATTTTGAGGGATAGGATCTTTAGTGATGTCGACAATGCAGACCTAGGGGTTTATAGGCTATAAGCAACATCATGTATCCTACTAGAATCTTTAGTGGTGTTAGTTTGTGATTTGGTATGTGGCCTAGGTTCATAGTCATTTATAAGGGTAATCAGAGTATCATCTAAGTGTTGGGGTCATTTAGTGACACAATTATTGATTAGATGCGAGGAAATCCTAGTGTGTATGTCATTCAAGTGCATCTTGGAGTGTCCATGGGATAATTGTGTGTGGCATCATTGGTATTAGAAATCGATTGTTTTGATATCTTAAGGTATTCAATGGTCAAGGTGCGCTAGGTGTAAAGACTCATAGACCAGTGTCATTGGGAGCACCTAGTAATCGCAATATAGAGAAGTTTGTAGAGTGTGCTATAATGAGAAAATTCAGGGATGATAAAGTCTTATCGGATTGAGGATTATTATGCAGAGTATGTTCAGTGTACTTAAAAAACCAGTTAATTCCGGCATGAAGAATTACTATTGTCCTAGTGATGATCGTAGTGAAGGTCAGGTAATGACCACAGGTAGGCGGTGTGACACTTAATTTTGAGGAGTCCTAGTAAATGTATTCGTCACTTAGAGTGATCATCTGGAGACTTAGGTGACACCCCAAAAAATGGGTATATCGAAGCGTGATTATAATGTTGGCATGTGTCTACAGTATAAGTTAGGATAACCCTAGCAAGATTGGGACCAGTTCTTGGCACGTCTTGCCAAGCCGGTATGGATTAGAAGATGTAGCCCTGTACATTACTCACTACCCTTGGTAGGCCAACGGCAAGATAAGCTCAGTGACAACCTTGTGTAGTTGAAGATAAGTTATAAGGTGAATTTTTCTCTTAACGGGGTTCTTCCTAAGGAGACTTTGGGATGCGATCGCGGTATAATAATGACCTAGGTGTGTTAGGTTAGTCACGATATTACTAGAAATGTGGATAAGGTCGGATTTGACGGAGGCATTAGGTATTCGCCAACCGAAGTGGTTTGTGCGTATCAAGGATGTGAGGGGAAGAGCCTTACTCATAAGAGAACAAAAGATTCATACATTTCTTTGGTCTTGTGAGAATGAATGGTTGTGATTCGATTCATCACGGTTGGTGACTCAAGCCAGGGTGCGTGGAGAGGATGATACCAGTAAGAATGTCTGGGCGAAGTTGTAAGACTTCAAGAATATGGCATAGGTTCACTTTTTGTAGACCATTACCCGTTGCGTACTGATGGGATTTTCTCGGAATGGTTTTCTGTTACTTTGATGTGTGTTCGATAATCGAGGATTGGTATTCCCACAAATGTGGTACTCGAATTAGTACCATGTCATGGTACGATACGATTAAGCCAGTATAGTGTGGGTGGACCTGGTATGGTTAGTGCAGATCGATAACTGTGTGCTCCCCTATCTGAGGTGCCCTTTCTATTGCATAACGTTCTTTGTATGTTGATTGCACTTTTGGTTGCAGAGTTTGCTCGTACTATTTGCCTTTCATAGCATTAACGACCTTAGAATTGGTCTGGATGGAATTTAGTGGTTCTGGTTATAAAGATTAGGATGGTGACTTGAGGACATTGTATAGTGTTAGAACTCAAGGAAATTTATCACATAGTGTTACCTTGCCATGGCGAGTGGATAGGTGTGATACTCAAGTGAGTACTCCAAGTGAGACACCTAGAGTAATATCAAGGTCATCAGAGTGGCGCAATGGAAGGTGTTGGCCAAGTGCGCAATGATGATTTGGTCAGTGTGTTGCTCCATGGAGTGAGTAACTTAAGATATGAGGTTATGTGATCATGATTACCTCGGGATTTGAGGAAACTCGAAATATGTAGCCTTTGGATTTGAGATGGTTCTTGATGATGAGTTTAAGGATGGGTTATATTACGGTTCGCTCTTGGGTGAGTGTCAATCACTAGAGAGGGTTTCCCGGTAGGGACACCAATATGCTTGGGTATTAGTAAGGTAGTCTTGGGACATGATTGAATGTGACCGGCAGGCGAGTGGAGACTCGAGGATGATTATTCGACATTGATGGTTAGCATAACGATGAGCGTTAGAGTATGACTCATGTTGAGCTTTTGATGACCATCCTGTGAGAGGGCGTATGGTGTTATCTTAGCAACTGAGGACTTTGATAATTTAGTCTTAAAGGATTTCGGTAATTTAGAGTAGAAATTGGTGGACCCTATAAGCTTGAGGATTTATGGGTCGATAATTTCGGGGATGAAGTTTCCTAAAGAGGGAAGAATGTAATACCAACCCCTAATATTTTATTATTTTCCCGTATAACATGTGAATATATGAGAATCTTGGATTTGTCTTACTAGCATATGAACTTTGATTTCTATATTTGATTACTTTTGGGCCTTAATGGAAAATGTTGGAAGTTTTAAGTAAAATTTGAAGAAATTTGGGAAGATAGTTATTTAAACAAATTGCAGGCCGTTCAAATGAGTGTGGTGTTTCATTCAAATGAGAAGCCAAGGTTGTTCGAAGTGGGGATCAAATGAGGATTAAACGAGGCCCATCTACATACCAAAATAAACTCGTTAGAAGGTCGTTCGAAAGCTAGTTCAAAAAATAGGCCATTCTCGTTCAAACGAGCGCAGCAAAAAAATTAAAATGAGTTCCTTTATGTGTTTTCATGTTTTGGGCCATTGGATTGAGTTTTGGTGAAGCCAGATTGGGAAAAATTGGGATTTTGAGGTTTGGGGTGTTTTTATAAGGATTGTTTAGGTTTTTTGTGGGTTATTTGGAATGTGAAGAGGAGAGAGAGTGGGGGTGGATCTTCTATCATTTTTAACATTTCTCCCCTCCTACCACCACAAACCACTATGCCACCACCATGTATCCACCTAATGCCACCATATCCTACTAGTATTCCACCATATCAAAGCCCAACATACCCATTTCCACCATTGTTGAGTAGAGCGACGAATTTAGGGTATTGTTGGGGGTTTGGGGAGAAGATGAAAGTGGAAGATATATGGAGTTTGAAGGGGTTTTCTTAGAGCTTTCATGGAGCATGCTTGTGGATCTAGGCAACCTCCTTGAGGCCACCTTAGGAGGTGGGAGGTTGCCATCTTCTTAGACATTCACCCTACTGTTGTTGGAGCTCCATTTGAGATGGGAAACTCTATTCTTAGTACTAAGTCGATATTTGCATATTAGTAGTCTTGTTGTTTTATTATAAGAGTAGGATGCATATGAATAAAATGATGTGTTTCAAGTGAATTTGGTATTTAACATTTTTATGGAACAAAAAATTGACAAAATGTTATTTTGTTAGGAAATAAATTAATAAAGAATATTTCAAAGTTGCCTTAAAATTAAAGATTGGGATTTCTATGAAATGGTGTATTTCTAGGGGTTTGATGCTAAACATTTGAAAATGATATTTATCTTCCTAGAATATTTTGGTGAAATAATGTTCTAAAGTTTCTTGCAAAATGAAGATTTATAAAAGTTGGACATTTGTTGAGTTTTAAGAAATAAAAATTTCCTTTATATTTTGAAAGGTATATTTTGCAAGTATTATGAATTTCTAGAATGAAATGTTTGTTTGATCCATTTAATGGGATTTTTGGAATTAAATTATGTCTTCTTATGCTTGTGAACTTGTAGTATTTTGATAATGAACACATAAACAAGTTTAATGAAGGTTTAAGTGGGTTTAAACATGAAATAAGCAAAATATAAATTCAAGTCTTTGAGGTGTGTGATTAAGATGTTGAAAGTGTGGTAAGTGTAAGGTTGTAAGACTAAATGTATTAATAAAGGGAAAATAGCATTTTCTTATAAAGTAGTCTTCAAATGTAATTGGGTTTCTTTGATAAAGAAAGTTAAGAACTTTCCAACTTGGAAAATATTTATAAATGGTGTTGAATAAGTTTTAATGCGTTAAAACATTGAGAAGTTGGTATGTACAACTTAAGAATGTTTTGGGAGATTAAGACTTGCGAAATTGAGAGAAAATGACAAGTTTGGAAATAAAAAGGGTAAAATGTTAATTTTACGTAAAGTATAATTTTTTTATGAAATTAAAAGGTTAAAAAAATGTTACACAAAATGCTCCTAAATGAACATGATTTTGGAATAAAATCAATGTTAAGTGTGACGGACATAAAATTATGATTTTCAATGTGTAACACAAGTTGGGGTGAAATAATAGGTTTTGGCTTCGACCGGATAAAAGGATACGTGGAATAATGTGAACATTTGCAAAATGTTAAAACATGTTAATAAGGACTCGGATGACACTGGGATAATTAAGGAGCTCCCAAATCTCTTGGATGAAAGATCCAAAATCATTGGCCAAAGCATGAGGTAGCATAGCCGATGGTGTGGAGCCCGTTAATCTATGCAGATATTGAAAGATTCCAAAGAAAAGATAATGAAAATGGAACATGTCAAAAAATGGGTTTTGTGGTGAATACATGAAAATACAAACTACTTGAATAAAATAATAAATGTTCTAGTAAAGGTTAAATTGGACAAGTAATGGAAAAATTAACTAATGTCCACAAGGTAAGAGAATGGTGAAGTGCAGTGATTGAATGGATAGTGAAACAACCTTAAGAGGTTTAACCCATAATTAACATAAGGGTGTGTTTATGAGGTTTTCAAAGGAAAATAAATATTTTCTAACATGGTGCTTGCTTGTGTTGAAATTGTGATTTTCAATGAAAATACTAACATGAATTGGTGTAAATGAAGGGGTAATTTCGGAAAAAGAATTGGTTTTCCTTAAATAAAGTGTATTTATTTCAAGTATTTAATCGGGTGTGTTAAATCAAGGAATAAATGTCATGTAAAGAAAAATGGGATTCCTTTTACAAGATTAAGGCAAATTAATTGGGGTAAATAATGTATTGGAATATATACGGTTTCATGCATTGATGTATATATAAATAAGGCAGTCACATGTGCACGTAGTCATAATGTTTTAGAGTCTTATCTCTTCCATTCGATTTTATACTGCATTATTTTATATTTCCTGCTAAGCACTCATCTTACTCCCTCATATTTGTTACGACGGGTTGGGTGCCTTTTCATATTTTGAGAGCATTATCCAGGTAAGTACTCTCTCTTATTTTATGTTAGTAGCTCTGTATGCTTGGATCCGTAGGATGCTTCCCACGAGTCCCTCACCTAGTATGATTTAAATTGGAATCGCATGCTAAAGGAGTGAAACGTTAAATAAATAAAACTGGATTAGCAACATTACATAGATCGTTTCACTTCACTTCACACCTAAAACTCGAGTCGGACTAAGTTGGCCATTGGTAACCCATAAATCTAGGTCGGAGCATTACACACCTAGTTCCTGACCATTCCATAGTCTCCCATGATACTAAGTCACTTAAAATATATAATTAATGTATTATCCTATATTATGTAGATTTCTCAAAAGTATGCATTCATGTAATACGAAAACGAATCATATAACAACTTATAAAATGATAAGTTACATATCATATGTCACAACATGAAAATAAATAAATAATTAATTGTGCAATTTAAATCAATTCACGATAAATGCAGGGTGTTACATCCCCCCCCCCCCCCCCCCCAAATAAGGAATTTCGTCCTCAAAATATAACTTTATATACCCGACTCTAAGATCTCAATATACCTCGCACACATGTCATTATATCTCTCCCAAGTAACCTTAACCTTGTTCTGGTGTCCTCACTAAACTCTAACTAATGGAATGACCTTCGATATAATAGTCTCCTCTATCCAATCAAGAATGTGTTGTGGTCTATCCACTGAGCTCGCGTTTGGATAAAACTCAATCTCATTGAAGTTGATGTGTTCATAGTCTAACTTATCCATCGGGAACTTCCTCAAATGGAAACTTGAAATACATTGTGTACTCGCTTAAGATGATAAGGTAATGATAAACGATACGCCATTAGTCCCACCCTATCCAAGATCATAAAGGGATTAACATATCAGGGTAAATTTCCCTTGGATCCAAATCTTATAACACCCTTCATTGTGGACACCTTCATAAGCACTTGATCCCCCATCTACAAATCTAACTTACTCTTCCTCTTGTTTGCATAACTCTCAAGCAAATCCTAGGTAATATTCATATGCTCCCTGATGGGAGCCGCCTTCTATGAGGTATTCCGAATAAAATCCAGCCCAAACACCTCCTATCCCTTATCTCCAACCAATAACTCAATAAATTACACTATCATCCATACAACACCTCATAGGGTTCCATACCAATAGTCTATTTATGAATATTATTATTAGAAATATCCATGAGTGAAAAGTGCTGATACCAACTCCCCTTGAAATCCAATACACAAGCTCGTAGCATATCCTTAAAAAATGGATTCACCTACTCAATCTGACCATCTATTAAGGGTGAAATTGCTACTCATATTAAATTGTACACCCATCGCATCATGAAAACTTCCCTAGAATCGAGAAACAAAAGTTATGTCATTGTCGGACACAATATTAAGCGATACCCCATGAAGACGTACAATATCTACAATAAAAAGTTGGGATACTGCTCATCGGTGTAGTTTGTATGCACTAGAAGGAAATGGGACCTTTGACAATCTTTCAACGATGATCCAAATGGAATCATGTTCCCTTTAGGACATTGGCAATCCGACAATGAAATCCATAGAGATTCTCTCCCACTTCCACAAGAGAATCTCTAACGGTTGCAACTCCGCTTGTAAGATGTGAGGGTAGATTTTGGGAAGCACCACGTTAACCGTGTTTTAGACTTAAGAAATGTGGTTGCACCCACGTATCCATCTCGTTGAGAAATCAAAGTCTACGTAGTTCGTGGGTCCGTACGAAATGCCAGAGAACTCTAATTTTGGTGGTTTTGGTGGGGGTACCAAATCCGGCGAACCGCCTCCAAATGCCTGTACACCGTAATAAAACTATGAAAATTCGCTCGTCACTATCGAACCCATGATGGATCTCAAGAGGTTCATGGGGGAGAAGAGTTAGGTTTCTCTCCTTACTTTACCTCTAAGACCATCATCCATCAAATGGGGGGGAAACCCTCCTTTTATAGCAACAGTTCCTCAAGTGGGCTTGACACATGTCATGTAATCTGTGGAACCAAGTGTCCAATATTTATGGGGCCACTTGTCATAATATATGTATTGTCATTTTAAATGAACGAATTAAATTACTACAAAAGTATAATGCGGAGTATACGCAATATATTAATTCGCGCGTAAGAATATCTCTACCCGTGTAGGGTCTGGATCGTAGTAAAACTTGATGAATCATAAATCAATATTTGATCAAATATGTGGTGTTAATTACTAGAGCGGTGGTGGTTAATTTATTTAACCCCACTCTACATTTTCCCCCTCGTAGGCATAGTTGATGTGTTGATGCTTTGGCTGAGACATATCAACTATGTGTATGAAATAAATAGTTTAGCCTATTTCGACTAGAAAATCATCACATAATCGTGTTTGATCTGTTATCATGTGTGCATTTTCATAAGTCATTCGTGTATAGTTTTGAAGGCTATCGTTGTTGTCTCTGCTTGTCATTTTGGAGGAGTATTTTGGGGGTTGCCCCATTTCCTCTCGAATGAACATGTCTCCACAATTTTATTGTTGTTTTAAACATTTTGAACAACAAAATTGACAAATGTACTGGCCCAAGCAACCAATTGGTGGTTATCTAAGTATAGTGGATCTTTTGTAATCATAACATTAAAACTTGTCAAGATTACTCGATCGTGCAACCGTTAGTGCTTCGAGTGAACTGGGTTTTTTTAGACTAATATATTTTATAAGTGTGCCCAACTTTCTTTGGTCGAGAAACTATAAAGGTCCTTTTAGGACTTTAAGAGTGCTCAAAAACCAGGGTCTTTAATCATGCCTAGTAGTATAGGAATTTAGTCTCTTGTAAATCAGGATTATGCTTAGTAATGTAAGGCTTTAAGTCTTCCTTATGAGGGCAATGCTTGCCTAGTAGTATAGGACTTTGATGCCTAGTAATGTAGGACTTTGAATCTCCCATGAGCGAGGGTCATGCGCGTCAAGTTATATTAAACTTTAAATCTCCCATAACCGAGGGTGGTGGCAGGCCAAGTCATATTGGTCTTTAAATCTCCCGTAAATGATGATGGAGGCAGGCCAAGTCATATTGGTCTTAAACTCTCCCATAATCGAGGATCAGGCGGGACAAGTCATATTGGTCTTAAAATCTCCCATAACCAAGGTTCAGGCGGGCCAAGTCATTTTGGTCTTAAAATCTCCCATAATCGAGGGTCAGACGGGCAAAGTCATATTGGTCTTAAAATCTCCCATAACCAAGGGTCGGGCGGGTCAAGTCATATTGGTCTTAAATTCTCCCATAATCGAGGGTCAGGCGGGATAAGTCATACCGGTTTTTATCTCTACCGTTTGAAGAGAAGTTTGGGTTTGCTTATAAATCCCACAAAGAAGAAGATTGTTTGCGTTGACTTACCCACTTGGAGAAAGGCTCCTTGTTCGGGTGAGGGTGACCAAAAAAAGTCCGATCGGTGAATTTCGAGACCGCGCTGGAGCTCCGTGGTTATTCACTAGGCAGAGGTAGTTACAAGAAGACGCGTCGGGTCTTGAAGGAGTCGAGTCAGGTGTTGTAAGTCATCTTGCTTGTAATTGTAAATTCCGTACTTAGTGAATTTGTGGCTAGGGCCGTCCGGGGTTTTTTCCCGTTGTGGGGTTTTCCTCGTACATCGCGGCGTAGTGATTTATTGTTTATTTTATCTTTCGAAAAACTCACCTAGAACGCATACTTAGGTAAAAAGATAAAATTTGGTTTAATCACTACTTATGTTTAATTTGGTGCAAAATTAATTTGGGTAATGTTTATGTTAATTTAATTCAAATCATTTAATTTAATTTAATAAAATTTGGTTTGGCCTAAAATTGCAAAAATGATTCATGAATATTGTTAGGCAAATTTCTAGGACTTGAATTGGGTTAAGTTGGTTTAAGTGAAATTAACATAAGTGTGTGTTTACTCTAATTTCACTTGGTTCAATTTTAATTTGAAAAGAAATTAAAATTAGTTAATTTGTGTGTTTAATTGAACCATCTCGCTTTCACATATCTAAAAGGAAATTACTTTTGTAGTAAAGACATTTAAAAAATTGTCTGCCTATCGTTTTCAAAGTGGTATCAGAGCCGGAGCGCTAATTTGTCGCATCAAAGATCCGTTTTTCGGCTTTTATAATGTTTGTGCTCCTTATATTTTTAAGGTGGTTCATTTTTTTACTCACTCTCATTTTTTTGTATCTCTCGATGGGACGTCTTAATGATAATTTGTCCTTTTCTAATGATAATGAACTTTTTGCTATTCGAGAGGAATTTAATGGGGTTAATAGTGTAATAAGAAATTAAGATAATTAAATTTGAGATTTTCAAAAAGAATTAAATTTCTTGAAAATGAAAATTCTTGTTTTAAAGCTAAAATTGAGTTTTTGCAAATCTCCCTATCTCAAAAAGATATTTTTCGTGAAAAGCTCATGGACATAAATTATAATTTTAATATTTTAGAAATGTCCAAGAAAGAGAGTAATTGTCGAGAAAAGACTCTTACAGACAAGTTTGCTCACATTGAGGGGGACCGTGATAACCTTCTAGGTGTAATTGAAATTTTAAAGAAGGAGTCCTGTAAATTTGAGGAGTCTAGTTTATGTAATACCCCGTATTTTTGGCGATATTTATTTTTGGGATTAATTAATTAAATGAGAATTAATTGAGAATTAATCCGGATAAAATACTAGCGAGATGTGAGTTGGTATTTGACTATATTGAGTATATATGATGATATATGAATATTGAATTATGAAATTTATCGTGAGATTGATATACGGTAATTTGGACATTTTATTGGGACGCGTGAGACAGTCGCGTCAGGATACAATCATTTTAATTATAAAAGTGAATTTAAATTCTATTAACCGTATGGTCATTTTGAGTGCGCCAACGCGTCCGGAAGGGTCGAGATAGTCAGAAAACACTAGCCGGGGGTTTAGTTTGGGTCCCGGGGTATTTTTAGGCCATACCGGCAACATAAAGGGTATTTTGGTAATTTTGTATTTTTGGGAATTTAAAAGTGACGAAAATTAGTAAATTATATCTGATGTGAATTTGACCCACTAAACCACTAACCAACCCATGTTAACCCAATAGGCTACGTAGGTTATTAGAATTAGGTTTTTAATTCCTTTCCCAAAAACAAACCCTAGCCACCATAGCCATTGGAGAAGAAAGCTTGGAGAGAGAGAGATAGAAGGGAATTCTGCAGAAAGAGAGAGGGAACTCCTTCAAATCGTCATCAAAATCTGAGATTGAATCAAGGCAAGTGGTTTAATTTACATTTTATGCAGTAAATATTTCTTCCATGTTAGAAATCTTGATAATCATTCTTGTTTGGGAGATAAAGGAAAACCCATGAAATTGGAGTTGTTAGTTTAATTTTGGATGTAGGTTTGCATGTAGAAACGTTATTGGAAGATTGAATTAAGAGAATTACAAATTTATGTGATATAAAAACGGATTAAATTCTGGGAATTGATGATGATAAATTCTAGGGTTTATGTTCTTGAAAAATTGGGGAAAAGAGTAGAGACTTGTGATTTGATGATGTTTAGAAAGAATTAATCCTTTATAATACATTAGTATGTGACTTTAACATGTTTAGGGACGATTAGAGACCTTAAACAATTGTTAGATTGAGGTTTGGATGAGATTTGAGGTGTAGAGAAATTGGAAAAACGAGATAGAATTTCTGGGCTTGAATCTGGTCACTCATTAGAAGACCTACCCAGGTCGTTCGAATGAGCTTATAAAGAGTTGATAGCTTGGGGTTCTAACGAGAGGGATGTTCGTTCGATAATCTCGTTCGAACGAGATCTCGTTAGATAGCCCAGTTCGTTCGAACGAAATCTCGTTCGAACAGCCTCGTTCGAACGAGACTTATAACGAGCTGGCAGTTTAGGCCTTTTTGGCCTGTTTTGATTTTGGGAGTCCCGTAAACTTGTTCGAGGATAGAGATAACATTCCTTTGATGATGTATTGGTATACTTGGGACAATTGGGACATAATGAGGAGTAAATTACATAATTGTGGAACGAATCAAATAGACATTTGAGTCGAGACGTGAGTGCCTACTACGATGTGAGAATAAATTATGGCGTGTATGATTATGAACCGGGATTATATAAATTGTATAAATTATAAGTTGGTACGAGAATTCGATAAGTACTACAATTAAACTACGGTGATTACTAAGATGCGTGTTTACTTAGTATTGATATATAATTTGTGTGTATGACATACCTACCATACTTGCTATCACGGGAGGTTTGCGTTCGCTTAGGGCCCTCTAATCCTTGTGTTGCCCGGATTTAGACTGGTTACCTCGATGAACATAGGTCAGAGAAGGACTTATTGGGATGTTAATAAGTCTGCTGATCGTGGGAGCGCAGGTATGTGCGTGACCCATGTGATGTGACTGTGTTCACATCCACTGTTTGTGATTTGTGTTATCTGAACGATTCCTGAGAGATTCTAAATGCGTGATCATTATATACGTGATGTACCGGGATGGATAGCAGAGTATGTGTGCACCGCAGCTTAGTCTCGGGGTGCTTATATTGTATATTTATGTTGTGGAAAATATACCCTTAATAAACTGGGAACTTTCATATGGTATTGTGTGTATAACTATGGAATAACAAAAGGGATGATCTATTATGAGTTGTATTACTTTTATGTGAAAACCTGAATTTACGTTAAGCCCCCTATTAAATTGTGAGCGTTATAATGTTAATGGGAGCTGAGTAATAAGGGTAGAACCTATGACAGTATAGCTAGATATGATGTCACTTAGCTAGTGGTTTGTGTCATTTTAGATGGGTACTTACGTTAGGAGTGCACAGTTAGACGAGAGGTGAGAATTTCATGTGAGTGCACGTCCTAACATGTACTTTGCATTTAATGTTTTAAATACTTTTAAAGCACTTGCAGGTTTTTAAAATATCTCCACATTCGGGCTCTGACCCGTTTGCTTTCAAATCTATTTTTCTTGTAAAACCATTTTAGGTGTCCAGCCACAAGGACACCACGCATAGGATTCTCATTCCGATGACGAGTTGTAGTTGTTTGTGGAAGTTACAGGGATTTTCTTTTAGACGCTTCTATCATTTGGACTCCATGTTCAGTATTCCTCAGTTGTAGGGCATGTTGGCCAAGTTCTATTAGAGACATTTCCATTTCAGTTTTTCAGACTTTGGCATGTATTGATTCAGTATTCAGTATTTAGTTATTCATTTCAGTTGTGGAGTTTGTTGTGAGGAGTTTTTCCTCCGGATTTATTTATATCGTGTGACGGTTATTCTATTATTTCGTTATGGTGAATGGTGATATTATTCTTGCTTTAAATCTTTTACTGCATGTTAATCAGACTTTAATTAAAATTTGACAACTTACTTTTTAAATACTAGGTGGTTAGATATAATAAAATGTTTTCGACAGTGATGCTATTAACTGAGCCAACTTGGCATTTTGATTTAATTTAATAAAGGACTAGCTACCCGGTATTTAATTAGTCGGGGTGTCACAGGTGGTATCAGAGGATCAGGTTCTAGTGTCCTTTAGGATCTGTACGGCTATTATGTTTCCGCTAAGTTTTCTTTGATATAGAGCCCTATATTTTAGGACTGTTGTATTCTTGTGTGTATGCTTCGTTCTTCAGCTATTTTAAGTTTATAAATAGTGAACTTATAAACTTTATTCTTATTTCAGATGCCTCCACGACGTGCACGACGAGTTCCCAGGTATGCAACGCCCGAACCCCAGCCCGCTCCAGCTCAGGGCATGATGAACGCCGCTGATGTTGCAGCCATTGTAGCCCAAGCGGTAAATGACGCAATTGTCGTAGTTCAGCAGACACCACCTCAGGCGCCGGTTGCCGCGCCAGTACAGGCAAATGCATTCCCATCTGCTTGGGAACGTGTACGTGACGCTTTTCAAAAAGCGCATCCGCCAGAGTTTACAGGTAGCTCAGATGTGGTAGTCTCGAGCCAGTGGAGGAAGGATATGCAGAGGCAATTGAGGATGTATGAGTGCACGGACGTTCAGAAGCAGGTGCTAGCTACTTTCAAGCTAGTTGGATTTGCACTGCAGTGGTGGGAGTCTATTACCACCGTGGAAGAGAGGGATACTCTCACTATTCAGGACTTTTGGGTGCGGTTCGAACGCAAGTACTTTCCGTCAGCTGTTCACACGGAAATGAGGAGGAAACTGATGAATCTAAAGCAAGAAGGTAAGACCGTGGCCGAGTATGAGGCCGAGTTCACGAATCTGTTGAATATCGTTCCGGATGAGATACCGACAGAAAAGAAGAAGATTGAGAAATTCACCGACGGGTTGACATGGAGGATCCGTCAGCATCTGTTAGGGAACCTTTCGTTGGCCACTTATTCTGATGTGGTTAACGCTGCTTTGTTACACTGCCAGGATCACCACTTTGATATGGCTGAGGGCAAGAGATCGGTAGAGTCTAGCCATCAGGGAAGGACTGGAGGACATGGTGCCGGTGGGTCACAATCAGTTCAGGGGCAGAGACAGGGTGAGCAGGGTTCCCAGCAAGGGGATCAGAAGAGGTTCAGATCAGGGAATTACAGGCACGGACAGGGAGGTTTCCGTCAGGGCCATCAGGGTCCAAACGGCCATCAGGGCCAACAGGGGCAGAATGGGCAGCAGTTTCAGCAGGGCCAGCAGGGCCAAGGGAGGAACGGTAACGGCCACCAGGGTCGGGGACAGCAGGGGCAAAGAGGAGGGAACTTCCCAGGGAAGTGTTTTGTTTGTGGCAAGACTGGCCATAAACGACAGGATTGTCCTGATAGGGGCAGGGCCCCACAGCAACAGCAGCAGGGTGCTCGCCAGGAGCCGCAGAGGCCTATGTTTCCCGTCGCTCTCCCCGCACCGCCACAGATGGCAGCATTGCCACCCATTCCAGCAGTCCCAGCTCAGCAGGGGCAGCTACAATATGGACGTGTCTATAATGTCCACCAAGCAGCAGTTCCACAGGCACCGCCCGCGATTGAGGGTACGTTTCCTATCCATGGCACTATGGGTCGGGTATTGTTTGATACGGGGGCTACACATTATTTTATAGCTACGCATTTCGCAAAAGCCTTAGGGTTGTTAGCTACGGCAGAGAGCACAGTGACATGTATCGACTCACCATTGGGGAATGGGTCACTTATATTCTTTATATGCCGGGGAGTGGGGGTAGAGATTGGTAGTCTGGTATTACCTGCAGATATGTTGGTATTAGATATGCATGTTCACGATGTGATTATCGGTATGGATTGGCTCACTGATTATAGAGCCATGATTGACTCCTTTGGTGGGAGCATTGTTTTTGCCATTCCGGGGCAAGAGATGTTTGTAGTGGCGATGCCTCGCCCAGAGGGAGGCTCGACCGCTCATTTGTATTACCTAGAGGAGGATACCTCTAAGGAGGTTGTGATTCCTTTAGATTCGATCCCAGTCGTCAGGGAGTATTCGGATGTGTTTCAGGAGATACCAGGCCTACCTCCCAGTCGAGAGATAGACTTTTTTATAGACCTATTGCCAGATACGAGACCTATAGCACGCGCACCGTATCGTATGGCTCCGGCAGAGATGCGAGAGCTACGAGATCAGATAGAGCAGCTGTTAGGTCAGGGCTTTATTCGCAGGAGTACCTCACCTTGGGGCACTCCAGTTTTGTTTGTAAATAAGAGGGACGGTTCACTGAGATTGTGTGTGGACTACAGGGAGTTGAACAAGGTCACGATACGGAATAAGTATCCGTTGCCTCGAATCGATGACCTATTTGACCAGTTGAGAGGAGCTTCTTTCTTCTCGAAGATTGATTTGAGATCGGGATACCATCAGTTGCGTATCAGGGAGGAGGATGTCTCGAAGACTGCGTTCTTGTCGAGATATGGTTCTTACGAGTTTTGGGTTATGCCTTTTGGTTTGACCAACGCTCCAGCAGTGTTTATGGACTTGATGAACAGAGTGTTCAGGGATTTCCTAGATCAGTTTGTCATTGTCTTCATCGATGATATTCTGGTTTACTCCCAGACAGAGGAGGAGCACGCCGAACATTTGAGGCAAGTTTTGCAGACACTACGTCAGAACGAGTTGTATGCAAAGTATGAGAAATGCGGGTTTTGGCTAAAGGAGGTCCAGTTTTTGGGACACATTATTTCTGACCGGGGAATATCTGTTGATCCGGGGAAGGTATCCGCGGTGAGGGAGTGGGGACAGCCCACGACACCAACGGAGATTCGTAGTTTCTTGGGTCTAGCAGGATACTACAGGAGGTTTATTCGGGGGTTTTCGAAGATAGCGGGTCCTTTGACACATCTGACTCGTAAGGGTGTGCCGTTCATTTGGAGTGATGCCTGTCAGTTGGCATTCGATGAATTGAAGGATAAATTGACCTCAGCACCTGTGTTAGCATTGTCGAGACCGGGAGTTGAGTATTTGGTTTACACCGATACGTCTTTGCAAGGACTTGGAGGTGTATTGCAATAGGAGAGACAGGCCATAGCTTATGCTTCCCGTAAGCTTAAGCCTCATGAGAAGAATTACCCCACGCATGATTTGGAGTTGGCGGCAGTGGTATTTGCCCTACGGATTTGGAGGCACTATCTTTTGGGGGAGAAGTTCCAATTGTTCACGGACCACAAGTCCCTACAGTACCTGTTCACGCAGAAGGAGTTGAACATGTGAAAAAGGATGTGGCTTGAGTTTGTAAAGGACTACCAGTTCGATATCCAGTATCACCCGGGTAAGGCTAACGTGGTAGCAGACGCGTTGAGCCGTAGGCCAGCAGATGAGGTGGCAGGGGTGTGGAAGGCCAAGTGGAAGGAGTTGGGACACCAGGATGCAGTGGCCCGATCTTTCATGTCTGTGATAACCGTTACACCGCAGATTGTCATGAAGATAGTATGAGCACAGGCTAATGACTCGTTCTGTCAGGAGCAGATAGTTCGATTACTAGCAGAGGGAGCCGAGTCCTATACCGTTAGCTCAGACGGGGGATTACGCTTCAATGGGAGATTGGTGGTTCCGGAAGGGGAGGAATTGCGACACGAGGTGATGACAGAGTCGCACGGCTCACGGTTCGTGGTACATCCCGGAGGAGACAAAATGTACCAAGACATGAGACGGCAGTATTGGTGGAGCGGTATGAAGAGAGATATTGATGAGTTTATTTCGAAATGCACCACTTACCAGCTAGTAAAAGTGGATCACCAAAAACCGACAGGACTTCTACAGCCGTTGGAGGTCCCGGTGTGGATGTGGGAGAGCATATCCATGGATTTTATCACGAGGTTGCCTACGTCGCAGAGAGGTCACGACTCCGTTTGGGTAATTGTGGACAGGTTGTCCAAAGTCGCTCACTTTTTACCCGTAAGGACTGACTACACTACGGGACAGTATGCCCAGCTCTTCATTTCAGAGATTGTGAGACTTCACGGTGTGCCCCTAAATATCGTGTCTGACAAAGACAAGATATTTGTTTCGCGGTTTTGGGAGAGTTTCCAGGAGGCCATGGGCACGGAATTGCGGTTGAGTACGGCTTATCATCCGCAGACTGATGGGCAGACCGAGTGCACAAATCAGATGTTGGAGGACATGCTACGTATGTGCATTATTGACTTTGGAGGTGGATGGGAGCAGTACCTTCCACTGGTAGAGTTTGCTTATAATAACTCCTACCAGTTCACTATTGGCATGGCTCCGTTTGAGGCGTTGTACGGTAGGCCTTATCGTTCCCCAGCATGTTGGTTAGAGGTGGGGGACAACAAACTACTTGGGCCGGAAGTGATTCAGGATACTTCGGCAAGCATTGAGTTGATTCGGAGTCGCATTCGGGTAGCTCAAGACCGGCAGAAGAGTTATGCTGATGCGAAGAGGTCTTTCGGGGAGTTCCAAGTGGGGGACCAGGTTTTGCTCAGAGTATCTCCTATGAAGGGGATTATGCATTACGGGAAGAAGGGGAAGTTGGCACCGAGATATGTGGGGCCATTTCCTATTATTGAGCGGATTGGACCAGTTGCGTATAGACTCGGGTTACCGGAGCATTAACACCGGATTCACGATGTGTTTCATATTTCCTCGCTAAGGAAATATCTCAGGGACGATTTGGCTCATTCTCACATCGCTTTGGAAGAGATTGATTTACAGCCTGATAACTCCTACGAGGAGGGGTCGATTGCTATTTTGGACCGAAGTGAGAGGAAGCTGCGGTCAAAGATAGTTACATTAGTGCGTGTTCAGTGGCGACATCACAATGTCGAGGAGTCCACATGGGAACGCGAGGATGAGATGCGCGAACGTTATCCAGAGTTGTTTTTATCAGGTACTTTCTAGTTCCGAATTTCGGGACGAAATTCTGTTATTAAGGGGGAAGTATGTAATACCCCGTATTTTTGGCGATATTTATTTTTGGGATTAATTAATTAAATGAGAATTAATTGAGAATTAACCCGGATGAAATACTAGCGAGATGTGAGTTGGTATTTGACTATATTGAGTATATATGATGATATATGAATATTGAATTATGAAATTTGTCGTGAGATTGATATACGACAATTTGGACATTTTATTGGGACGCGTGAGACAGTCGCGTCAGGATACAATCATTTTAATTATAAAAGTGAATTTAAATTCTATTAACCGTATGGTCATTTTGGGTGCGCCAACGCGTCCGAAAGGGTTTGACGTTCTTGAAAAATTGGGGAAAAGAGTAGAGACTTGTGATTTGATGATGTTTAGGAAGAATTAATCCTTTATAATACATTAATATGTGACTTTAACATGTTTAGGGACGATTAGAGACCTTAAACAATTGTTAGATTGAGGTTTGTATGAGATTTGAGGTGTAGAGAAATTGGAAAAACGAGATAGGATTTCTGGGCTTGAATCTGGTCACTCGTTAGAAGACCTACCCAGGTCGTTCGAACGAGCTCGTTCAAACGAGCTTCTAACGAGTTGACAGCTTGGGGTTCTAATGAGAGGGATGTTCGTTTGATAATCTCGTTCGAACGAGATCTCGTTAGATAGCCCAGTTCGTTCGAACGAAATCTCGTTCGAACAGCCTCGTTCGAACGAGACTTCTAACGAGCTGGCAGTTTAGGCCTTTTTGGCCTGTTTTGATTTTAGGAGTCCCGTAAACTTGTTTGAGGATATAGATAACATTCCTTCGATGATTTATTGGTATACTTGGGACAATTGGGACATAATGAGGAGTAAATTACATAATTATGGAACGAATCAAATAGACATTTGAGTCGAGACGTGAGTGCCTACTACGACGTGAGAATAAATTATGGCGTGTATGATTATGAACCGGGATTATATAAATTGTATAAATTATAAGTTGGTACGAGAATGCGATAAGTACTACAATTAAACTACGGTGATTACTAAGATGCGTGTTTACTTAGTATTGATATATGATTTGTGTGTATGACATACCTACCATACTTGCTATCACGGGAGGTTTACGTTCGCTTAGGGCCCTCTAATCCTTGTGTTTCCCGGATTTAGACTGGTTACCTCGATGAACATAGGTCAGAGAAGGACTTATTGGGATGTTAATAAGTCTGCTGATCGTGGGAGCGCAGGTATGTGCGTGACCCATGTGATGTGACTGTGTTTGCCTCCACTGTTTGTGATTTGTGTTATCTGAACGATTCCTGAGAGATTCGAAATGCGTGGTCCTTATGTACGTGATGTACCGCGATGGATAGCAAAGTATGTGTACACCGCAGCTTAGTCTCGGGGTGCTTATATTGTATATTTATGTTGTGGAAAATATACACTTAATAAACTGGGAACTTTCATGTGGTATTGTGTGTATAACTATGGAATAACAAAAGGGATGATCTATTATGAGTTGTATTACTTTTATGTGAAAACCTGAATTTACGTTAAGTCCCCTATTAAATTGCGAGCGTTATAATGTTAATGGAACCGAGTAATAAGGGTAGAACCTATGATAGTCTAGCTAGATATGATGTCACTTAGCTAGTGGTTTGTGTCATTTTAGATGGGTACTTACGTTAGGAGTGCACAATTAGACGAGAGGTGAGAATTTCATGTGAGTGCACGTCCTAACATGTACTTTGCATTTAATGTTTTAAATATTTTTAAAGCACTTGCAGGTTTTTAAAATATCTCCACATTCGGGCTCTGACCCGTTTTCTTTCAAATCTATTTTTCTTGTAAAACCATTTTAGGTGCCCAGCCACAAGGACACCACGCATAGGATTCTCATTCCGATGACGAGCTGTAGCTGTTTGTGGAAGTTACAGGGATTTGCTTTTAGACGCTTCTATCATTTGGACTCCATGTTCAGTATTCCTCAGTTGTAGGGCATGTTGCCCAAGTTCTATTAGAGAAATTTCCATTTCAGTTTTTCAGACTTTGGCATGTATTGATTCAGTATTCAGTATTTAGTTATTCATTTCAGTTGTGGAGTTTGTTGTGAGGAGTTTTTCCTCCGGATTTATTTATATCGTGTGATGGTTATTCTATTATTTCGTTATGGTGAATGGTGTTATTATTCTTGCTTTAAATCTTTTACTGCATGTTAATCAGACTTTAATTAAAATTTGATAACTTACTTTTTAAATACTAGGTGGTTAGATATAATAAAATGTTTTCGACAGTGATGCTATTAACTGAGCCAACTTGGCATTTTGATTTAATTTAATAAAGGAGTAGCTACCCGGTATTTAATTAGTCGGGGTGTCACAGTTTATTACTTGAGTCCGAAATTTTAAAAATGAAAAAATGATTTACTTGACTCGAGTTGTAGTTGTAATGGTTCTAGATCATCTTGTTCAAATACTTTTGTTGCTAAAGCTAAGACCATTGTTTGTTTTAGAGGGTCGACTTTATCCAAGGACGTTAGAAAAAGTCACACCGTAGGTATCATTCCGCGTGTTTTCACATGCTTGCATTGTGGTAGGAAAGGTCACCTTAGGTCCTTTTGTTTTAATCTTAAAAGAAGTCCTAGGAAGTCTATGTCTAACAAGTCATTATTTCCCAAATCCCATCATTTTAAATATCATATATATGGGTGAGGAAATCATTTTTAGACACACTAGATATTAGATTTGTTGATTCTCATTTGATTTCACATGAAACCTCCCTTGCTAAATCTAAAGGTTGAATGTGTTAGTTTTGTTTGCATACTCTAGATTTTTGTGCTTCAGATTATATATCATTTCTAGGTTTATGCATGTTTAATCATTTTCTAGTCTATGCTCCATGCTAAATCACATGCTAGAATAATGATTTTTGTTTATATTTTGTATTATACTTATTTCATTTTGTTTGCATTAAATGAAAAATATAAAAAGATTTTTGTTTATCATTTGGTTTTTTATCTCTTGTTAATTTAAGCTTAATGAAAAATTCAAATGATTTTTGTTTGTCTTTTGAGTATATATTTTTATTTTTGGTTAAAAATTTCAAAAACTCAAAAAGATTTTTTTTTTGTGTATTTTAGTTTGACACACTTTATATGGCATACACTTGTGTTAGAATCCCATCTTTTTCGCTCCCATGTGGCTAGAACTTTTGGTTTAGATTGTCAATCCTTATTATGTTCTTTACCATGCTTACATAGAGTAGTTGGATTTTGTGTTGATATAATGGATTCTATTTTTATATGCCTCTATTCGCACATGCGCGATCTCTTTTGAAATTTATTCGTCACATGTTATATTTGATCTTTGTGAGGTGTTCTCCTACCAATCTTGTCATCTACATATTTATGACCTAGGAGGACTAGTGCATGTCAAAATTTGTTGCACGTGATATTTGTGAG
Source organism: Sambucus nigra (assembly GCA_949130495.1). Classification (NCBI taxonomy): domain Eukaryota; kingdom Viridiplantae; phylum Streptophyta; class Magnoliopsida; order Dipsacales; family Adoxaceae; genus Sambucus; species Sambucus nigra. Next base: position 688,273,734 of record OX422209.1, read on the forward strand.
AATTAAAAATATTATATATAAATGTGCACAGGGAAGGGCACCAAAATGAATTATTATCCTTTGTGAATAGTAAGCCACCATTTGTTTGGACCTAAAAGAAATACGTGGTCCAAAGGCCTAAAAATAGCATTATGGCATTAAAAGAAAAAATAATTGCCAAGGCCTATTTTTGTTTTATATATTCATTCAAATAATATATGCTTATTGAGGGAGATTGGATGGTATATCAACGGTTTGCACAATGTCCATTTATACTAGTTGTACTTTCAATGTCATGACTCTATTGGTTTGTAGAATCATCAAAAGTCTAGGCTTGTATGCATTGTGTATGTTTGTTCATTGAGTTCAATTTATATTGTCACATGAGGTTATATTCAAATGTGATGAAGTTTGCAATCAATTGAGAACTCCGTGAACATGTTTTAAGTGATTGGGTCTAAATTTAATTGTTGCTAGTTCACACCCTAACACTTCCATTTCCATATGACACATTTTTGCCATACGAGTGTGAAAAGCTTATCTTATTTTATGTCATTTGTGTTTATATATATATATATATATATATATATGCATGTGCATCTTTGGTATATCTAGAGTATGTATATATATGATATTTTATTTGGTCTTTGCCTTGCTTTCTAGTCGTTCTATGCTTTAATTCATAATTGGTATCTAACTTGTTGCATTCTTTGTTGATATCACATGCTTAATACTTTATGTATCATATTGAATCATTTTCTTGCATCCTAGTTGGTATCCGTTATTCTTTGTTGGATTAGTTATGATTTTGTTGCCCACGTGCTTTAATGTTCTCATTACTTTATGCACATTGGCATGTTTAGCTTGTTATCCCATTATATTTATCCCTCGTTTAGTTTAAGGGGTGTATATGATTTTATTGGGGGAGATAAGTTACGTTTTGATTCTTTAGCCTTTGTCTATTCCTGAACAAAAAGGGGGAGAATGATAGGGGGAGAAATGGTATCTAATCCTATTGTCATCGTAACTTAGTTTGGGAGATTTTGCTTAGGGGGAGAGTGCTATATTCTTAGGTTGATCATAGTAGATAAAGAAAAGAATTAATTAAGGGGGAGTCTTTATTTTAAAATTCCCTATGCATTTAATGTGTTTGCTTAAGTGTGCAGGAATTATTCTAAGCGGCAACTTTCACCGTCAAAGATTTTGATCCTTGGGTTGTTTGAGTCAAGCTATGTATTTTTCATTTTGGGTGGGACATTTTTAAAAGTCTAGTAGATCTTGACGGCCATTTAGGATTTTTGTTGGTTTTTGTCCCGGAATAGCAAAAGGGGGAGATTTGTAAGGACACAAATTTCCAATTGAGTCCTTTGTAGTTTTGGCTCAATTCTGGACAAAAACATTTGTGTCATAGGATAGAGTTTTTTATCATCCTTCAAGCCTATGACATACTAAAGTTGAAGACGTAGCGGCCAAGTTTAAAGCTTTATCAAAACGCCGAGTTTATTGTGTCTCGTTTCTACGTCATCAACAATGTTCCGTTTGCTCCTAAGGTATGAATGCATTGTAAATATATATAGGAGCTTGGAACATTTTATATTGGGTGTAGTTTGTTTTTAAACTACTTTTTATTTTCATAAAGATTTTATTAGAACTTTAAAATAAAGTATATAAAGTTTCTGGGCTAAAATCAAATTTTTATACTTTCTGAAAGTTCGTTCGAAATTGTCGTTCAAACGAGTTTGTCATTTGAACGAGAATGTCGTTAGAATGAGTTTTCCAACGAGTTCCCACATTGGCCACTGGAATGTCATTCGAAGTGTCGTTCGAACGAGAATGATGTTCGAACGAGTTTTGGTGGGAACAGTTAATTAGCAATTTTTTTAGCAGTTTTCCCACTTTTCCACTTCTTTTACCACTAACTTTTTACCTGATTAATTAAGTACGGAAACCAACTTTTTCTTTTTAACCTTTTCATATCCTACAACCTCTAAGAGAGAGTTTGAGAGCAAAATTCAAAGTAGAAAAAGTTCATGTTTAGAGTGTTAATTTTTCAAAGAACAATCTTTAAAACACTCCTGTTTTACACCCAAAGTTTTTTATCCAAGTTCATCTATATATATACTTTGCTTGGAGTTTGGCACCAGTTTTTATCTCTACCGTTTACAGAGAAGTTTGGGTTTGCTTCTAAATCCCACAAAAAAGAAGATTGTTTGCGTTGACTTACCCACTTGGAGAAAGGCTCCTTATTCGGGTGACGTTGACCAGAAAAAGTCCGATCGGTGGATTTCAAGACCGCGCTGAAGCTCCGTGGTTATTCACTAGGCAGAGGTAGTTACAAGAAGATGCGTCGGGGCTTGAAGGAGTCGAGTCGGGTGTTGTAAGTCATCTTGCTTGTAATTGTAAATTTCGTACTTAGTGGATTTGAGGCTAGGGTCGTCCGAGGTTTTTTCCCGTTGTGGGTTTTTCCTCGTACATCGTGGCGTAGTGATTTATTGTTTATTTTATCTTTCGCAAAACTCATCTAGAACGCATGCTTAGGTTAAAAGATAAAATTTTGTTTAATCACTACTTATGTTTAATTTGGTGTTAAATTAATTTGGGTAATGTTTATGTTAATTTAATTCAAGTCATTTAATTTAATTTGATAAAATTTGGTTTGGCCTAAAATTGCAAAAATGATTCATGAAGATTGTTAGGCAAATTTCTAGGACTTGAATTGAGTTAAGTTGGTTTAAGTGAAATTAACATAAGTGTGTGTTTACTCTAATTTCACTTGGTTTAATTTTAATTTGAAAAGAAATTAAAATTAGTTAATTTCTGTGTTTAATTGAACCATCTCGCTTCCGCATATCTAAAAGGAAATTACTTTTGTAGTAAAGACATTTAAAAAATTGGGTGACTATCGTTTTCAATTACTATTCATCAAAATTTAAAATGACTAAAATACCCTCCCGCGTTACCGATTAGGCCTAAAAAATGCCCTGAGACCCAAACTAAACCCCTGCTAGTGTTTTCTGACTATCTCAACACTTTCGAACCTGTTAGCGCACTTGAAATGACCATACAGATGATAAAAATATAATTTACTTTAAAATCCTTTAAATTAACTCCTGGCGTGACTGACACGAGCGTCCCAACTTAATTTTCAAAATTACCATATATATAACTCACGGCAATATTAATAAATTCATTAATCATATATTACCATATCCACTCAGTAATATTTAACATAATTATCATAATCAAATACCAACTCTCGTCTCACTAGTATTTAAATCCGGATTAATTTCCAAATGATTATCCCCTTTAATTTAATTAATCCCATTAAATAAAATCAATAAAATTACGGGGTATTACATACTTACCCCCTAATAATAGAATTTCGTCCCGAAATTTGGAAATAAAATGTACCTGGAAAAAATAACTCTGGATAACGCTCGCGCATCTCATCCCCGTGATCCCAAGTAGACTCCTCGGCATTATGATACCGCCACTGAACACGCACTAATGGTACTATCTTTGACCTCAATTTCCTCTTGCTACGGTCTAGGATAGCAATCGGCCCCTCCTCATAGGAACTATCATGTTGTAGATCAATCTCCTCTAAAGCATGTGAGTATGGGCCAATTCATCCCGAATAAATCTCATCAATGAGGAAATGTGGAACACGTCATGGATCCTATGTAAGCGTTCTGGTAACCCAAGTTTATACGCAACTGGCCCAACCCGCTCAATGATAGGGAATGGTCCCATGTATCTAGGTGCCAACTTCCCCTTCTTCATAAAACGCATAATCCCCTTTCGTAGAAGACACTCGAAGCAGAACTTGGTCCCTTACATTGAACTCTTAGAAGAACCTCTTGGCATCGGCGTAACTCTTCTATCGGTCCTGAGCAACCTGAATACGTATCCATATCATCTCTATCCTCGCCGAAGTATCTTGAATCACTTTCGGCCCAAGTAGATGCTGGGGAATGACAAGGTCTACCGTACAATGCCTCGAATGGAGCCATACCAATAGTGAACTGGTATGAGTTATTGTAGGAGAACTCCACCAGTGGAAGATACTGCTCCCGACCTCTGCCAAAGTCGAGGATGCACATAAGAAACATGTCCTCCAACATTTGATTCATCCGCTCGGTCTGTCCATCAGTCTGTGGTTGATAGGTTGTACTCAATCGCAACTCGGTTCCCATAGCTTCCTAGAAACTCTCCCAAAATTGTGACACGGATATCTTGTCCCTGTCAGACACGATATTGAGAGGCACACTATGGAGTCTCACTATCTTAACTATGAAGATCTGGGCATATTGCCCCGTAGTGTAGTCTATTCGAGCTAGCAGAAAGTGAGCAACCTTGGTCAACCGATCCACGATTACCCCTATGGAATCGTGACCTCTCTGCGATGTAGGTTTTCCCGTGATGAAGTCCATGGAAATTCTCTCCCATTTCCACATAGGAACCTCTAATGGTTGTAGAAGTCATGTCGGTCTCTGATGGTCCACCTTTACTAGCTGACAAGTTGCACATTTCAAAATAAACTCGACAATATCCCTGTTCATCTCACTCCACCAATACTGTCGCCTCATATCCCGGTACATCTTATCCCCATTAGGATGTACCGTGAATTGTGAACCGTGCGATTCTATCATCACCTCGTGTGGCAAGTCTTCCCCCTCAGGAACAACTAATTTTCCATTGAAGCGTAAGCCCCCGTCTGAACTAACGGAATAAGACTCGGCCCCATCTACTTGTAATCCTACTATCTGCTCTTGATAGAATGGGTCTGCTGCCTGAGCCTGTATAACTCTAGTAATGATCTGGGGCGTAACTGTCATCACAGATATGAATGATCGGGCCACTGAATCCTGGTGTCCCAACTCTTTCCACTTCTCTTTCCACACCTGGACCACCTCACCTACCAGCCTACGGCTTAACGCGTCTGCTACCACGTTAGCCTTCCCTGGGTGGTAATGGATATCGAACTGATAATCCTTCACAAACTCGAGCCACCGATGTTGAAGCATATTTATCTCCTTCTGCGTAAAGAGGTATTGTAATAACTTGTGGTCTATGAATAAACGAAAATTTCTCCCCCAGGAGATAGTGTCTCCAAATCCAAAGTGAAAATATGACAGCCGCTAGCTCCAAGTCACTGGTGGAGTCATTCCTCTCATGAGGTTGAAGCTTACGGGAAACATAAGCTATAGCCTGACTCTCCTGCTGCAGTACACCCCCAAGTACTAGTTAGGACGCATCAGTGTAGACTAGATACTCCACTCCCAGCCTGGGCAATGTTAAAACTGGTGCTGAGGTCAACTTGTCTTTCAACTCGTCAAAAGCCAACTGACAGGTATAACTCCAGATAAATGGCACCCACCAGCGAGTCAGATGCGTCAATGGACCCGCTATCTTCGAGAACCTCTGAATAAACCTCCTATAGTATCCTGCTAGGACAAAGAAACTACGTATCTCTATCAGTGTTATGGGTTGTCCCCACTCCCTCATCACTGATACCTTCCCCGAGTTAACAGATATCCCCTATCATAAATGATGTGCCCCAGAAACTGAACTTCCTTCAGCCAAAACCCGCATTTCTCATATTTTTCACACAACTCACGCTGTTGCAGTGTTTTAAAAATTGGTCTCAAGTGCTCAGCATGCTCCACCTCGATCTGGGAGTAAACCAGAATGTCATCAATGAAAATAATAATGAACTGGTCCAGGAACTCTCTGAACACCCTATTCATTAAGTCCATAAACACGACTGGGGCGTTGGTCAGGCCAAAATGCATAACCCTGAACTTGTAGGAACCATATCTCATTAAGAAGACAGTCTTCAAGACATCCTGCTCCCTAATACGCAACTGATGGTATCCCGATCTCAAGTCAATCTTTGAGAATAAGGCAAGTCCTCTCAACTGGTCGAATAAGTCATCGATTCGGGGCAACGGATACTTATTCTGTGTCATGACTTTATTCAACTCCCAGTAATCGACACACAACCTCAAAGATCCATCCCTCTTCTTAACAAACAACACAGGAGCACCCCACGGTGAAGTACTCCTACGGATAAACCCTTGACCCAACAGTTTTTCTATCTTATCCCATAGCTCCCTCATTTTTGGTGGAGCTATATGGTAAGGTGCGTGGGATATTGGCCGAGTGCTCGGTGCTAAATCTATAATAAAGTCTATATCTCTACTAGGAGGTAATCTCGTAATATCCTGGAATACATTAGCGAACTATCTAACAAATGGAATCGAATCAAGTGGTATCACCACCTCCTTAGAGGTCTCCTCCTCTATGTAGTACAAGTGAGTGGACGATCCTCCCTCAGTACGAGGCATCGCCACTAGGAACATCTCCTGACCGGGTATGGAAAAAATAATACTCCTACTAAAATAATAAATTATGGATCTATATGTAACTAGCCAATCCATACCAATAATCGCATCGTACTCGGACATATCTAATACTAGCATCTCGACAGGTAAAGTAAATATCCCAATCTCTACACCCACGCCTTTACATATAAAGGAAAGCACAGAGACTCTACTCAACGGTGAATCTACACAAGTGATAGTGCTCTTCGTGATATCTAATAATCCCATAGCGCGTGCAAATCGCATGGAAATAAAATAATGTGTGGCTCCCGTGTCAAATAAAATACGCCCCATAGTCCCCTGAATAGAAAGCATACCCTCAATTGCGAGAGGATCCTGCGGGACTGCGGACTGCTGAAGGTTATAAACTTGACCATACTAGAGCTGCCCCAGCTGAATTGGAACTACTCGAATAGGTGGCAGTGCTGGCATCTGTGGTGGTGCTGGGAGGGCGGCGCGGCGAGAAACATCGGTCTTCGGGGCTCCTGTCGAGCACCCCGTTGTTGCTGCTCGAGGCCCTACCCCTCTCAGGACACTACTAGCGTTTGTGTCCAATCTTACCACATATGAAACATTTCCTTGCGAAGTTTCCCCCTCTCTGACCATGCTGCCCACGACCCTGATGGTCATTACCACCCTACCCTGGCTATACTGGCCCTACTGAAACTGTTGATGGCTCTGGTGACCATGCTGACCCTGCTGACCATGCCTAAAACCTCCCTGGTCATGTTTAAAACCTCCTAATTTAAATCTCTTAGAATCCCCCTGCTGGGAACTCTGATCACCCTGCCTGTGCTGACCCTGAGCTGACTGTGCCCCACTGGCACCATTACTCATCGTCCTGCCCTGCTGGCTGGACTCTCCTGCTCACTTATCCTCTGACAAATTAAAGGGGTGATCCTGGCAGTGAAGTAGCACTGCGTTAACCACATTTGAATAGGTGGCTAATGAGAGATTTCCTAGCAGGTGCTGACGAATCCTCCACGTCAACCCATCTATGAACTTCTGGATCTCCTTCTCTTCAGTAGGGATATCATCGGGAACGATGTTCAGAATATTGATAAACTCAGCCTCATACTCTACCAGTGTCCTCCCTTCCTACTTAAGGTTCATCAATTTTTGCCTCATTTCTGTCTGAACTGCTGAGGAGAAATATTTGCGGTCGAACCGCACCCAGAACTCCTGAATAAAAAGGACATCTCTCCCCTCGACGGTGGTAATGGACTCCCACCACTGCAATGCTGCTCCTACCAGTTTAAACATTGCAAGTATCCACCTCTTCACATCTGTACACTCATACATTCTCAAGTGACTTTGGATGTCCTTCTTCCACTGGCTCGATATAACAACGACGCAGCTCCCAGCAAACTCCGGAGGGTGCGCCTTCTGAAAGGCATCACGGACACATTCCCAAGTAGATGGGAATGCATGAGCCTGGACTGGGGATACCACTGGTAACTGAGGTAGTGCCTCTTGCACAACTGCTAACACGGCATTTACCGTCCGGGCTACAATGGCGGAAACTTTAGTAGCATTCATAGAACCCTGGACTGGTGCAGGATGAGGCTTGGGTTGGGCACCCCTGGGAATTTGTTGTGCGCGTCGAGGAGGCATATAAAATGAGAGAGAAGTCTTATAAGTCCATAGTTAATATCTCAAAGTAGCTGAAGAACGTAAGATACACAAAATAGTACAACAATCCTAAAATATAGGGCTCTATATCTAAGGACGCTACGCAAAAACATAATAAGTCGTACAAATCCTAAGGACTCTAGAACCTGATGCCCTGATACCACCTATGACACCCAGACTAATTAAATACTGGGTAGCTACTCCTTTATTTAAATTAATACAAAATGTCAAGTTGGTTCAGTTCATAGCATCAATGTCGAAAACATTTAAATTAATTACTAACCACCTAATATTTAAAATAGTGAAGTGTCAAGTTTTAAAGTTAATTTAACCAACAACAAAATAATCTAAATCATCATTCGACCGTCACATAAACAATCACTACACCAAATCTATTGGATTGTCACGCTAATTGACTGTGACAAGTCCAACTTGTCGAGGTTAATAACCGTGACAAGTCTGGGGGTGACAATATTTGTTGTCACGGACTTATCACGATCATTGACCGTGATAAATTCATTAGACTTGTCATGGTCATGTCACGATCAATGACCGTGACAATATTAGTCACGGTTATTACTGTGATAAACCCGTGATATTTAATAAAAAAATTATCATGGTCAATGATCATGATAATTCTGGACAGAATTAAAAAAACATATGTTGGACAGTATGGCCACTGCCACTGCCCAGCAGTATATTTGTACCTGTTATAGCAACGTTATACCTGTTCAAACATCATATATCCAAATAAAATAGAGATAATGCAAATATACATTTAAGACAATATGCATCACAATATAATCCAAATATAATTCAAATATAACAAGTTAAAACAATTCAATTCAAATAATGTCACTACATGTTTGGGGTAGGTTTGAGGAGGTGAGTAGGCCACACGATATACGAATTAATACACCCAGCAATATGAATCATGCCGCATTGTTCTCGCAACCACAATGGGAATTTCTCCTTCCTGGGTATCACATGCGTGACGAGCACCTTGGCCTCAATGTCTTGAAGCAAACATCCATGAACTGGTATACCCTAGACGGTATTCGGGTCCCTCAACTCCTGTCCTATCCGCTGGCCATCAAATATGTCCTGTATAAACACGCTCGTCCAACCAAGTGTCGACATCGGTCAGTCAAAGGGAAACAAATAAGGGACTGGACATCAAAGTCTGCACGTGTCGGTGATGAAGCAGCGAGGTCCACATCCTCGTCCTCCTGCACCTCGTCCTCCACCACCACCTTCTCCTTCCCTTTCCCCTTACGGTTTTCACCCAACGAACGCTTCATGAATGAGAACATATCTTGGACCGTCGCCTCTAAACAGGACAGCTTCGCGTCATGCGAGCCCACCGTTCCAGCCAAACCGGTGTCGCTTATCTCCAATCTGATGATCCTAGATTTGTCCACCCGCGAGCTCACCCCCTTGTCCTCCCCTTGTGATCAGCGCCAAGCACTTGGATGAGTGAGTCTATGGACAAATATGCCTTATCGGCATCAGACTAGGACTCATGCACTTCCTTATGCTTTGTCTGAAACGACGAAAAGCAATTATTAGTTAAATAAGTGAATAAAAAAATTATAACATAATTAACAAAAAGTAAATTGTCGGATAACTTACAATCGTGGCTGCGACTCTCGGGGACACCTCCTCATCCTTCCCCTTCTACGTTCGAATACCCACATAAGTACCGAGCCTATGTGCCCTACAACCAGGGCCACTCCCTGTCTCCTGAAATAAACTAATGCAAAATTAGTATCGGCCCTGCAAAGTAAAAAAATGCAGAATAATATATTTTTGTAATTATAGAAAAATTAAATCTTACCATCATCCTATGCTCCACCTAGGCGTCAGACGTCTGGCCCGAGTAGTGCACGTCCGTCTTTTTTGCCTGATTTTCCCTCCCCGATTGGCGAGATGCTAATTGTCGCTCCTCGATCTCATTGTCAATGAACTTTTTCCATTGTGCTAATAAGATCGCCTCCTTCGGCAGGACGGAGTCATGCATTCGGATAACGAAGTCTCAGGTCTTCCCAAAGTACCGGGTCCGCATATTTTTCTTCTACGTCTTGTGTTGCTCCCTCAACTGCTCCAAGATGGAATTACGTAGTTTTGGATCTAGGCTGAATTGTTCCTGTCCAACAAATACAATGTTAGTTGCAAATAAATATAAATATAAAATGAAATTGAAATTGAAATCGAAATCGAAATCGAAATCGAAATTGAAATTGAAATTGAAATATTCATACAAATATAAATATAAATACATTACATGTAGTATCGCGCAAATAGCTAACTTGAGCTCATTTGGCACCTCCCTCCATCTACTGTATCCCGGGACGATGATCGTCTTTACCAGCTCGAGGGATCTCGCTAATATCCCCGTCTTGTTCTCGATGGTCATCCCCAATTTGCCATATTTTGGGAGCCTAGGGTCCGAGGAGCCCTCGTCGCCTCCGCTACCACCGAGCCCAGATGACATCATCATAATCAGCATCATCATCCTCGCCTTAATACCTGAAGGAGACATTTTCTGTAAAAAAAATATTGTTATTAGTACAAATCAAAATGAATTAGAAGAAGACATGCAAATATGTACAATTACTAATAATCCAAATGAATTATTACTATTTAACACCTCAATTCTGAATTCCAAAACAACAGCATCTAACTCATAATATGTACAATTACTAAAAATACGAAACATCCCCCACTCACACACACATACAATACACAAGAGTGAAAATGATAAGTGCAAATCAATTAAAAGCATTAAAAATGGATTGATAAAGAAAAAATTGGAATATTTATTACAAATTGAAAAATTATTTCAAATTCGGGTTATTATAAAAAATGGATTGATATTCGGTAGGAGCAGCCAAGTCATCCCCACTACTATTTAGACGCTTTAGAGCATGTGGGACAATTGACCACGGCTCGTTGTTGATATACTCCGAGTAAAACACTTGGTTGACCTTCTGAAATGCACAAACAAATGGCTCATCGCTCACGTGGTCGTTGTTATTCAACTTGGACAAGTCAACCATGATCAAATTCGTACCATGATCAACTTTACACGCATTTTTATCCTCAACTCTTACCCAGTCACAGTAAATAAACCTCCTTAAAGCTTATATAATCCAATTAAAATATATTTCGAATTACACCATAGTAAGTCATTTCAGCTTCAACGAGGTTTTTATCTTTGGCGCTCGCTCGAAAGAAAGTAAGAGACTTATATGAATTGCCCGAGTTCTGTACATTTGTACTTTCCTCGTACAATTTTGCACCAAATACGTAACCGTTCAATCGATACTTTTTGTACTCTTGTGATATGAACAAGGGTCCAGTGGCTAGACGAGCAAGCCTTGATGTCGCATCACCCGTCTTTAAGAGTTGAGAATATAGATAAATTAATTAGATTAGTTGTAAAGTTTGAGTGTAATGTGATGTTATATAACGACATTTTCATTATAATTACCTCTTGTGACAACCACAGCCAAAATTAGATGTATGATTGAACTATTGTTTTTCGTCTTTTATTGTTCCACAGGCTTCATATTTTCTACATATTACAAAATTAATCTTGTATAAAATAATCTAAAATATTCTCAAATAGTGTAAAACTTAAAATAATTTAAACTTACTTTTTCCATTCTTCGACATCTTCATGTGTGTCAAATGGATAACGAGCTACTTATTCATGTTCCAAAATTGTAAATTTCACTCGTTTTCCCATCACATGACCACCATCATCGATGAACTCATCAGTGTCATCAACGTTGGTCGAGTTAGGCATATATTCCTGAGTATAGATTGATGACTCCATGGTGATGTATTCCTCTACAATTGATCCTGTAATATATCGCGTATTCTTGACGTAATCTTTAAAAACTTTCATCAATCTTTCAAATGGATACATCCATCTATATTTAACTAGACCACAAAGAAGTGCCTCGTCGCATAGGTGTACCAACACGTGTACACTTATGTCAAAGAATGCTGGGGGAAAGTACTTCTCCAACACACAAATTGCTTCGGTCACCGCCAATTTTGCGGCCACTATGTGTTCTCGATTGACTACCTTCTCACACAAAAGTGAGAAGGTAATACTAATTTGCATAATAGCCCTCCGTAAATCCTTGTTCTTGGAGAAACAGTGCTTAAACAATAGAGGAACCAATTGCACGATCACATGTTAATCGTGGGATTTATAATTATGTAAATTATGAGTAGCATAATTCATAATCCTTTGCAAGTTGGGCAAAAAATTAGATGGGCCCTTCAAATTATATATTGTGTCTAAAAGAACCTACCTTTCCCCACTCGTCAAATTAAACGCACCAGGGGGAATTAGTGTCCTTCCCCTACTATCTTCTTTCAACCATAGTTGTGGCTTAAGTTTCAACGATTTAATGTCTTTTCGTACATTTTCTCCATCCTTTGAATGACTCCCTCCAAGGCAAGTGACCATAATATATTCAGCGAGGTTCTTCTCTACATGCACCACATCCTATACACGGTGCATCGAGTTATTCTTCCAATAAGGCGAGTCAAATAAAATTAACCTCCTAGACGATGCCTTTCTTGTCTCAGTTTCATTCCCATTTGGGGTCTTCTTATGCTTGATATTCTTAAATTTGGGATTCTTACTTGGCATATTAGGGCCACATTCAAAAGATTTACTTTCAATTTCAGAACCTGAAAGTTGTCTCAGTGGTAGCCTATGTTTAACTCCGCCCAATAAAAAATTAGAACCTTTCTCAAATCTAAAAATATGAGTCGAGGGTAAAAACCTCCTATGGAAATGGTATACATTTTTTGAGCTAGCAGATAGACGAAGGGATTCAGTATCCTCTCCATAAATAGGACACTCTAAATAACCATGTACTACCCAACCAGATAATGTCCCATAAGCTGGAAAATCATGAATTGCCCACATCAACATAGCTTTCAGCGTAAACTCTTCTTTTCTAAAAGAGTCAAATGATTGCACACCCTTTTCCCACAACTCATTTAATTCTTCCACCAAAGGAGCCAGATAGACGTCGATGTCATCACTTGGTGCCTTTGGCTCACGTATCAACAAAGACAGCATCGAAAATTTAGGTCTCATACACTGAAGGAGGGAGGTTGAGTGGGGCTAGGATCACTGGCCATACACTCTGATCGGTGCTTGGATTTCCAAATGGATTGAAACCATCTGTTGATATAACCAAACGAATGATGCGCTGTTCTCGTACAAAATTGGGATACTCATAATGCATCCTCCTCCGACCTATAGAATCAATAGGATGACGCATGAGATTACCCCTTACTTCTGCCCTATAATGCCAAGTCATTGCCTCCGCTATCCATGGTACTGTGGAAAATCGCTTTAATCTAGGCCCAACGAGTAAATATTTCAAACTTTTTGAGGCACTTTTTAGCTTATGGCTTCCTTACCAGTAGATTGGACATATCTAGGTTCATCGCATACCGGACAACGATCGAGATTTTCATACTCCTTTTGGTATAGTATGCAGTCATACACACAAGCATGAATCGATTTATACTTCATTCCCAAACCTTTCAAAGTGTTCTTCATAACATGATAGCTATTTAGAAGCGTATTCTCCATGGGTAGTAAGACCTTTACCCAATTTAGAATTCCTATCACGCTATTGCCAGACAAACCGTACTGCGTCTTCAAACTGTGCAAACCAACCATGGCATATAAAGTTGTTTGATATTTCTCACAGCCAGAGTATAATGATTGAGTCGCCTTAAATTTTAAACTTTGGTAGTCATCGTCAAGATTTATCGTGATATCTTCACGAGCACTTGAACCTTGTACATCATTAGTAACCTCATTCTCCTCTTCTTCATAAACTTCGTACGCATCATCAACTAAATCCTCTAGCATATTATGATCTACGCCATCCCCTTCTACATCTATCCTACTTGTTGAAGGTTGTTGTGAAGGTCATTCAGGTACAAAAGGAACTTTCAATTCACCGTGAAAACTCCAAAATCGATGAATTTCTTGCATACCCCATCTTAACAAATGTAGTTCAACTGTTTTCCACTCAAACACCTTACCATTCTTACACCTAGCACACGGACACAAAAACTCTTCATATTTATGACATCTCTTTACGTATTTTACAAATTCATTAGCACCTCTGCAAAACACATCCCCCATTCTATTTGTCTCACCCATCCACTCTTTGTATTTCACATATTCCATCACAACCACCACAACTAATCACCTATTAAAGGTAAGAAGCGTATATTCATGGATTAGTATAAACAAAACTTAGATTTATAGTATGTTTCATTTAATAATGTCTTATTTATATTCGATTTTTAAATTTCAATTTCAAATTCAATTTATAATAGAAATTCTTATTTCCTCCATCTCCTCTAAAGGGTGAGTGGTCCTATCCCATTCAAGACCGCATATTTATGTAATATACTTAATAGCTCATGCACATTGTTACGATTTGATAAAAATTCGACAACATATCCCCGTAGTTCTCCAAGTACACAATGTAGATTGGCAAGTGTGAGTGTTATTTCAATTGATCAATCGAAATAACAGTCACACTTGTCAATCTAGTATGTACCCAGAGAACATTAGGATACGACTGCAGAACTTCCTCCAAAAGTAGCCACTAAGAATATTATTATACAGAAATTATGTAGTCCCAAACTGTCCAAAATATTATTGTACAGAAATTATGCATTCCCAAACTGTCCAAACGGGACAATTCGAGAGATCTCATTGCAGGGGTAATGACTATCGAACGGATTTAAGGGCTATTGAATGCGTACATATAAGAACTAGAAGGCTAGTATCTATGCGCACTATATGTAATTTCAAGTATGTTTCATTTAATTATCATACTATATATTGTTCGTGATATAAAGTAATTTTAAAAAAGTTAAAAAATCCCACCCCCATATGGACAATAATCCAGTGGTCATGCCACTTTTAAAATTAACCAACCGAACATCGATCCACTACAATCCAACCACAATGGCAATAACAAATGTGTATCCCGTACTCCTTCTAATTCATCTACTCAATTAATTATTTTCATCACTTAAACTAACATTCAAAGTATACAATTATTAATTTACTAATTTATAATGAGGGGCAATCCTACTTACATATGAAAGGGGCACTAATTATTAATTTATTAAAAAAATTAACAGCCAATCAATATTTAATCAATCAATTCTTTTACAAGGGGGACTACAATATGAGGGGAAATATCTAATAAACCAATAAAAAATTAATTAAAACAAACACACACATGCACATATACACACACACACACAACCATGCCCCCTTCCCCCCCGCCCTGCCCCCCCCCCCCCCCCCACACACACACACACACATGCACACACATATATACACACACACACATACACACATGCGCGCGCACATATACACCCCCTCCCCTCCCCAGCCCTGCCCCTTCCTCCCCCACACACACGCATATATACACCACACACACGCATATATACACCACACACACACACATACATACACACACGCACATATACACACATATATACACAAATGGAATAGACATAGAGAGAGAAAGTGTACCAAAATCGTAGAGAGAGAGTGCAGTCGCTTAGAGAGAGAGAAATGGAGGGAATAGAAATCGGTGGGAAAAAATAAAAGGGAATGGTTTTTTACTGAGAGAATTATCACGGACATGTCACGGTCTATGACCGTGACAACTTTATAGGTTTGTCACGATAAATGACCGTGACAAGTCCGTGATAACTTTATTTGTCACGGCCTTGTCACGGTCATTGACCGTAACAAGTCTTTGTTGCGACCTCGTCACGATCAATGACCGTGATAAAAAAATGCGTGTTTTTTTATCATGGTCATTGATCGTGACAAGGCTGGCCGATTGAAGGGTGTCACTTTGACCATTTTAGTGTAGTGAATCTCATGAGATAATCAACAAAATGGATAGCTAATGTCTGGAGTAAACACTCCAATAATAATAGCAATGTAAATAAACCCAATACAAATGTCTGTATGAAATAAATAAATCCCAAGACTGAAATAACAGAAAGTCTATAACTGTTGTCACTTAATAGAATGGGCAACAGGCCCTAAGTGGAATAAATAACTCCCAAAAGAAGCAAAGACAGGTGTGGAGGCATCTAGTAACGAGATCCTATAACTTACACAACATCTACAACACGTCAAATGAATGGAACTCTTAAGCTTGGCATCCCTGTAGCTGGGCACCTAAAAAGTTTTAAAAGAAAAACATATTTGAAAGCAAACAGGTCAGAGCCCGAGGTGAAAACAGTTTAAAAAATATTGCAAGTGTTTAAATTACAATACTAAACAACACATATATTAAACATGTTAGTCACGTGCCCTCACTTGAGATTCTCACCCAGCATCTTTTAAATACCAACTAGTTATACCACTGCATGTCTAGTCTATTCGACCCCCATTCAGACGGTTCTTACTTGAGATGTCACCCATATTATTTAAATAAAATATGTTCGTAACTCACAAATTCAGTAATTAGATTACTTAGCTCAAATATTAGTTAAGTCTACAATGTTCTTAACTCAATTAAATTCCTTAATTATTCGCATCTATTAAGTAGCAGTGAATCAGTCACAAGTACATATATAAGACACCCATTACATATATACATATATGGCACCCCTAAGCTAAGCTGCGGTGCACGCATACTCTGCTACCGAATCTCGGTACATCACATATATAAGGATCACGAGTTCCGAATCACTCAGGAACCGTTTCAATACAAATCACACATAGTGAAGGCTAATATAGTGCACATGCCCATGGGTCACGCACATACCTACGCTCCCATGGTCAGCTGACTTATCTACTGTAACACCCCAAGATTTTTGAGACTGAGAAATTAAATTTTTGAGAAAATAAAAGTTAATTAAATTACAGAATTTTAAAATTTGGGAATTGAGATCCAAAAATAGAGAACATTTCAAAGTATTCCGGATGATGATTTTGAGGGTACCATCAATCCCGGAAGGGTCGAGATAGTCAAAATGACTGTCATTGGGTTTTATTTCGGCTCTGAAATATTTTTAAGTCAATTTGGCTCGAATTGGAGTAAACGAGTCATTTAAAGTGTGTATTAACATTTAAAACTGGGTTTATTGTTTTAAGGGATTTAAAGGCTTACGGATCAATCCATCTCAATTAGAGAAAGAGAGAAAGAGAAATGAAGAAGGAAAGAAGAAGAAAGGAAGAGAGAGAGGAAGAAAAGCTTGGAGATTCTGGCCAAAACGCGACATCGAGGACGATCCAACCTCTACAAATCTGAGGCAAGTGCTTAATCTTGCTAAATAAGTCATTTGTGTATTTGATTTCATAATTTGTGGGTTAAAGAAATGGTTTTTTGGTATTAATATCAAAACCTAGATTTTTGGGTTCAATCTTGAAATCAATGTTTAAATATGGGTTTATTGGCTTATAATCATGTTGTGATAAAGATTTGGAGGTTAGAATAGAATTTTAGGTTTTAAAATTCATGGGTTTCTATGAAGAAGAAGAACCCTCCAAGTTCTGCAGACCCGAATCGATTCGCCCCTTAAGCGAATCGATTCGGCCTAGGCAAAATTAACAGGTATGTATGACCGAATCGATTCGAACCCAAGGCGAATTGATTCGGTTTGAGACAGAGTCCCAGGTCCTTTGGACCGAATCAATTCGTAGTAGGAGCAAATCGATTCGCCCTTGAGACCGAATCGATCCGGGCTAGGCCAAATCGATTCGGAAACAGGGCTAGTTTAGGGTATTTTTTTAGGATGATCTCTAACCCTTTTTGGTTAGGTTTATTGATTTTGGGCCTTCTCTTATGATGAAAGAGAGATGTTTTGGAGTCACACAAGGGGGTTTCTCACACATTGTGATCATGGGGACTTCTTGGGAAAATTTGATAAAAATATATCCAAGTATGTATTTGGAGATGTGTATAGAGATTGTGGAGGAACTTCATTGGGATTGAGAATCATACTTAGAGACAAATCGTAAGTATAAATGTGTTGGGAGGCTAAGAACTCTTAGAGAGAGTTGCGAGTGTATGTTGGGAAATTTCTGGGCCGACATTTATATCGAATCCTTATAAGGGTAGGATATGATTCAGACACAGTTTGGGGCCCAATGAAAGAGAGTGGTCGCATACCCTTAGTAATGATAAACATCAAGAGATGAATTTGAGAGATCTTAGACTAGGGGATTCACAAAAGTGATTGAACTTTAGTCGAAATCGAGAGCAATGGGATCATATTCCCAACTGGAGTAGAGTGTCTAAATCTAGTCGGGGTAGATGTTGTTTATCGGTGTGTGATTTACAACGGGTATTTTCCCTAAGAAATGGGATTATTTGATGAAAATAAGATTGATCTTGAGGCTTATAGACTATTAGTTAGGTGTATACCGATAGTCAAAATTATTACTAGATTTTATAATGTGCTCTCGGATATAGATGGTATGTGTAGTGATGGTTTCCTACACAAAATCTTGGGTGACAACCCTAATGTTGGATATATATGTATATATATATACATATGATTTTGGGAGACTATTCATCATAGGAAAAATGATTGAATATGTTTCAAGTGAGGGATTGTATTCACATATCGAGGTAAATTAAATGAGTTTGTGGTGACGCCTGTATATTGAGGATTATGTATACTTATAGCTGAGTTTATATATCGTATGCATATGAACGAGAATTAGTTGTATATATGGATATATGGATATGTGAATATATGTTTATATATCTATATAGATATGAATATATGGATATATTTATGTTGTGGACATACATGGTATGGATATTTAAACCGTATATGATGGTTTAATGTTTGATCATATGATGGGATCATATGGATGTATGTATATTATGCATGTGAACGATATATATACTTATGTGGTTAAGCATACCCCGCTCATGCTATCATTGGGAAGTTTTCGCGCAGAGGGTGAGCATCCTGGCTTAAGGAGCAGGGTGTGAATATTCCCCAGGTCATAGTCGTCCAGTGTGTTATGATGTGATATATATATTTTTGGGGTGGGACGTGGTGGGTATGTCTCGTCTCATTGACCGGTTAGGAGCTATGACCGCTTCCCAAGACGTCGTGTGCGTGAGTTTATCACGAGGTGGGTGTCGTTGATCCCCACCAGGTGGTCCCCGGTTTTGCTACGTGAGCCGGCCACTGGGAAGATGATAGCATGGTGCAGTTTATCGGCGATATATATAGCCGGGTATATTATGTGCATGGCCTATGTACATCATATGTAGTATGTACACTTGGCTATGGGATTGGATGATGGTATATATATATATATATATGGTTAGAATGAATGCCTATATATATATATTTATATATCATATAGATGAAAGGATATGGACTTTTTATGGAGTACATCTTGGATGATTATGGTGTACTAGATGATTGGGGGTTGATGTATCGCATTTAAGGAATATTTCGGTTACATCATCCCAAGGATATTATTTGGAGACTTTGAGTTGTTCTTACATGGTAACCTATATTTAGTAGTACTGTATGTGTGGCATAATGGATCTCTAGGATCGACATTGTCAAGGAGTAGTGTAACGGGGTGGTTCCTTGTTTGGATTTCGCTTTGCAAGACACCCCACGCACGAAACGTAGTGTAATGTTGAGATTAGAGAAAAGTTCTGTCAATAATTTCGTATGGCATGATGGATCTCCAGGATCGACGTTGACAATGATTAGTGTAACGGGGTGGTTCCTTGTTTGGATTTTGCTCTGCGAGACACCCCACGCACGAAACGCAGCTCAGCGTTGAAATTGGAGAGAAGTTTTGTCAATAATAAATTTTGTATGCCTATTATTCAGAAATTAAATCATATGTTTCAACCCAAATGCATATGGGTAACTTATTAAGATTTATAATTGGTTAAATTATAAACCGAAATTCATTAAGCCTAATATGGCATATATGTTTGTAAAAATACTTAAGTGTGTTTAGAAGGAGTGGATTCTTGGGTTATAATAGGAAGGCAGATCTCGTGGGTATAGTCTAGGCCTATGATAAGTTGGGTTGTCCTTAAAATTGGGGTAATTTAACTAAAATCTGAAGATGCGAATAGGTGCGCGTCGTTAGATGAGAGGTGAGTTGGGGTTTCACGAGAGTGGATTCCACTTTAATTATGAAATAAGTGCACCGATATTTATTATGCACGGTTAACACATTTGCTAAATATTTTTCACACATGGGCTCTGACCCGTTTACTTTTCTCTCTTTCTTGTGTGTGTGTGTATATATATATATATATATATTACTATAGGTGTCCTACTGCATGGATGCCGGATGACCTTCTATCCAGAGTCTTGGGAGCCGTGACATGTGCGGACTGTTGCGGGATGTATCTTGTAGTCGCTTCCTACTTCTAAAAATCTAGGTAGGATTCATGTTGTATATCGGGTTTATACTCAAGGGATATTTATAGATGTGTATATTTACTTCATTTCTGTCACTGTATTTGCTGTGACCCGACAGCTTATTCGGGTTTACTTCCTTGTGGTATATTTCAATTGTAGTTATTTTATTTCATTTTATTCTAGCATTTCATTTCTCATAGTTCTTTCCTGCATTTTTCTCTCCTTTATTCGTAGTGTTATAGTGTTGGGTTGTCGTATGTTGCATATTTTATTTTATTTTAACATCTCGATTATATGATATCAGGTCGTTAGTCCTATATTATATAGTATCGGCAGTTGATGTTGAGACTGGACCATCTGAAACTCCTGATTTAATGTAGTATAGGGTTGACCACCCGTTATTATTTTAAGCGGGGTGTTATAGATGGTATCAGAGCATCAGGTTCTAGAGTCTTTAGGATCTGTGCGAGTTTTCTGCGTTCTTCCATTAACGTTCTTGATATAAAGCCCTACTATTAGGACTGTTGTGTTCACTGCGCTTATCTTCTTCTGTGAAGTGTATTCACTTGATCGACGATCTGATAACAGTTGCTCTCATTTCAGACGTCACATAGATTATGTCGTCTAGGACAGGACCAGATTAGAGAACTCTAGCAGTGATTCAGGGTAACCTATAGGTGGTTGAGTAAGAAGGGAAATTACTTGAATGGCGAATCTTGGACTTAATAAGGTAAGTCTGAGGAGAGGTGTATAGTGTAGTCCTTGGGAGGTTTAGATTGAGAAACCCGTCAACCTTCGTTAGGAAACCTGGTATTGGTGACTCTTACCGATGTGAGGTAGGTGGAGTTGTTCCAATATTAGGACTATCGCCTTCTGGGATGAGGGAGAAAGAATTTGGAGACTCAGTTTCGTTGCGTAGGACTAAGGGAGTTTTCGGTAGCCGTAATTTCGTTTTGTCCTTCAAAATGGTTTGGAAGGATTTTGGGGAAGATGTTTCTCTTTTGGAGAAATAGGTAGGAAGAATGATTGTCTTGGAAGGAGTATAGGACTTTAAATAAGGATCCAAGGATGAAGTAAAGCAATTGGATTAGAAGTATAAGGTAAAATACGTTTCTTTGGGTTTAAGTCATGCTTTGTGCGATATCGGGAATGTTGAGGGTTATAATATTGAATTTCGGAGGTACGGAATGCCAAGGTTTGTCGAGTAGTGACTATAAGGTTATTGTCTTATGGGTAGGTTAGGGCGTGTAATTATAGTGTCCCAAGGAGGGAAGGACCTATTTTGAACGATGTTTTTGTGTGATATGTAGGAATGGTATAACTGAGAGGTTCAAAGTTTGGTAGATTTATTTTGAGCGGACAATTTAGCTCATAGTTGTGCTAGTTTTGAGAACTAGGTAGTGGTTAGAAGTGTTGTATTTGTTGAGGCCTTGTGTTTTAAACACGAGGTATTTGTTTGTCCTGTCAAAAGACGCGGGATTTATTTATATTATATATTGTTACATAGGCCTTCGGGCAGTATCAAAAATATGAAAATCTTTTATAAAATCTTAACCCTGGTCCAACTAATCTCAATCCCCGACCTAGCTACACAGTAGTGTATTGGGAGGGTTCCTTGTTTGGATTTCTCTTGCGAGACCTCCCTCGCACGAAGGTGGCTAGCGTCCGGAATTGAGGAGAGTTCAACCATTGGGAATTTTCAAACTTTTATATAATTAATATGTTATTATAGATTATATTGGTGATAGTATATTACGATTTGAGGCTAATGGATCCTGATTATAATTCTACGAGTGGAAAGCTCGGGTACGGGGTGTATGGGCACCCTGGGTAGTTAGTTTGCTTTAAAATCTATATGTTTTGACGTGAGAACTAGAAAGGATCGGTATAGTGATCCTGAGAGTTGATGTAAGGACTAGATGAGATTGAGGTCCTAGGCACATCTTAAATTTCGCGGGCGAAATTTTTCTAAGGGAGGAAGATTGTAACACCCCGTGATTTTTTAGACTGAGAAATTAAATTTTTGGAAAAATAAAATTTAATTAAATTGGAGAATTTTAAAATTTGGGAATTGAGGTCCAAAAATAGAGAACATTTCAAAGTATTCCAGATGATGATTTTGAGGGTACCATCGATCCCGGAAGGGTCGAGATAGTCAAAATGACTATCACTGGGTTTTTTTTCGGCTCCGAAATATTTTTAAGTCAGTTTGGCTCGAATTGGAGTAAACGAGTCATTTAAGGTGTGAATTAACATTTAAAACTGGGTTTATTGTTTTAAAGGATTTAAAGGCTTACGGATCAAGCCTTCTCAATTAGAGAAAGAGAGAAAGAGAAAGGAAGAAGGAAAGAAGAAGAAAGGAAGAGAGAAAGGAAGAAAAGCTTGGAGATTCCGGCCCAAACGCGACATCGAGGACGATCCAACCTCTACAAATCTGAGGAAAGTGTTTAATCTTGCTAAATAAGTCATTTGTGTATTTGATTTCATAATTTGTGGGTTAAAGAAATGGTTTTTGGGTATTAATATCAAAACCTATATTTTTGGGTTCAATCTTGAAATCAATGTTTAAATATGGGTTTAATGGTGTAGAAATGGTTGGGATAAACTTTGGGTTGATTTATTGGCTTAGAATCATGTTGTGCTAAAGATTTGGAGGTTAGAATAGAAATTTTAGGGTTTAAAATTTGTGGGTTTCTATGTAGAAGAAGAACCCTCCAAATTCTGCAGACCCGAATCGAATCGCCCCTTAAGCGAATCGATTCGGCCTAGGCAAAATTGGCAGGTCTGCATGACCGAATCGATTCGGACCCAAGGTGAATCGATTCAGTTTGAGACAGAGTCCCAGGTCCTTTGGACCGAATCGATTCACAGTAGGAGCGAATCGATTCACCCTTGAGACCGAATCGATTCGGGCCAGGCCGAATCGATTTGGAAACAGAGCTGTTTTAGGGGATTTTCTAGGATGATCTCTAACCCTTTTTGGTTGGGTTTATTGATTTGGGGCCTTCTCTTATGATGAAAGAGAGATGTTTTGGAGTCACACAAGGGGGTTTCTCACACATTGTGATCATGGGGACTTCTTGGGAAATTTTGGTAAAAATATATCCAAGTGTGTATTTGGAGATGTGTATAGAGATTGTGGGGAAACTTCATTGGGATTGAGAATCATACTTAGAGACAAATCGTAAGTATAAATGTGTTGGGAGGCTAAGAACTCTTAGAGAGAGTTGCGAGTGTATGTTGGGAAATTTCTGGGCCGACATTTATATCGAATCCTTATAAGGATAGGATATGATTCAGAGGCAGTTTGGGGCCCAATAAAAGAAAGTGGTCGCATACCCTTAGTAATTATAAACTTTAAGAAATAAATTCTAGAGATCTTAGACTAGGGGATTCACAAAAGTGATTGAACTGTAGTCGGAATCGAGAGCGATGGGATCATATTCCCAACTGGAGTAGAGTGTGTAAATCTAGTCGGGGTAGATGTTGTTTATCGGTGTGTGATTTACAACGGGTATTTTCCCTAAGAAATGGGATTATTTGATGAAAATAAGATTGAGCTTGAGGCTTATAGACTATTAGTTAGGTGTATACCGATAGTCGAAATTATTACTAGATTTTATAATGTGCTCTCGGATATAGATGGTATGTGTAGTGATGGTTTCCTACACAAAATCTTGGGTGATAACCCTAATGTTTGATATATATGTGTATATATATATATATATATACATATGATTTTGGGAGACTATTCATCATAGGAAAAATTATTGAATATGTTTCAAGTGAGGGATTGTATTCACATATCGAGGTAAATTAAATGAGTTTGTGGTGACGGCGTGTATATTGAGGATTATGTATACTTATAGCCGAGTTTATATATCGTATGCATATGAACGAGAATTAGTTGTATATATGGATATATGGATATGTGAATATATGTTTATATATCTATATAGATATGAATATATGGATATATTTATGTTGTGGACATACATGGTATGGATATTTAAACCGTATATGATGGTTTCATGTTTGATCATATGATGGGATCATATGAATGTATGTATATTGTGCATGTGAACGATATATATACTTATGTGGTTAAGTATACCCCGATCATGCTATCATTGGGAAGTTTCCACGCAAAGGGTGAGCATCTTGGTTTAAGGAGCAGGGTGTGGATATTCCCCAGGTCATAGTCGTCCAGTGTGTTATGATGTGATATATATATTTTTTGGGTGGGACGTGGTGGGTATATCTCGTCTCATTGACTGGTTAGGACCTATGACCGCTTCCCGGGACGTCGTTTGCGTGAGTTTATCACTAGGTGGGTGTCGTTGATCCCCACCAGGTGGTCCCCAGTTTTGATACGTGAGCCGGGCACTGGGAAGATGATAGCATGGTGAAGTTTATCGGCGATATATATAGCCGGGTATATTATGTGCATGGCCTTTGTACATCATATGTAGTATGTACACTTGGCTATGGGATTGGATGATGGTATATATATATATATATATGGTTAGAATGAATGCCTATATATATATTTATATATCCTATAGATGAAAGGATATGGACTTTTTATGGAGTACATCTTGGATGATTATGGTGTACTAGATGATTGGGGGTTGATGTATCGCATTTAAGGAATATTTCGGTTACATCATCCCAAGGATAGTATTTGGAGACTTTGAGTTGTTTTTATATGGTAACCTATATTTAGTAGTACTGTATGTGTGGCATAATGGATCTCTAGGATCGATATTGTCAAGGAGTAGTGTAACGGGGTGGTTCCTTGTTTGGATTTTGCTTTGCGAGACACCCCACGCACGAAACGTAGTGTAATGTTGAGATTAGAGAAAAGTTATGTCAATAATTAGGTATGGCATGATGGATCCCCAGGATCGACGTTGACGAGGAGTAGTGTAACGGGGTGGTTCCTTGTTTGGATTTTGCTCTGCGAGACACCCCACGCACGAAACGCAGCGCAACGCAACGTTGAAATTGGAGAGAAGTTTTGTCAATAATAAATTTTGTATGCCTATTATTTAGAAATTAAAGCATATGTTTCAACCCAAATGCATATGGGTAACTTATTAAGATTTATAATTGGTTAAATTATAAACCGAAATTCATTAAGCCTAATATGGCATATATGTTTGTAAAAATACTTAAGTGTGTTTAGAAGGAGTGGATTCTTGGGTTATAATAGGAAGGCATATCTCGTGGTTATAGGCTAGGCCTATGATAAGTTAGGTTGTCCTTAAAATTGGGGTAATTTAACTAAAATCTGAAGATGCGAATAGGTGCGCGCCGTTAGATGAGAGGTGAGTTGGGGTTTCACGAGAGTGCGATTCCACTTTAATTATGAAATAAGTGCACCGATATTTATTATGCACGGTTAACACATTTGCTAAATATTTTTCACACTTGGGCTCTGACCCGTTTACTTTTCTCTCTTTCTTGTATATATATAAATAAATAAATAAATATAAATATATATATATATATATATATATATATATATATATATATATATATATATATATAGGTGTCCTACCGCATGGATGCCGGATGACCTTCTATCCAGAGTCTTGGGAGCCGTGACATGTGCGGACTGTTGCGGGATGTATCTTGTAGTCACTTCCTACTTCTAAAAATCTAGGTAGGATTCATGTTGTATATCAGGTTTATACTCAAGGGATATTTATAAATGTGTATATTTACTTCATTTCAGTCACTGTATTTGCTGTGACCGGACATCTTATTCGGGTTTACTTCCTTGTGGTATATTTCAGTTGTAGTTATTTTATTTCATTTTATTCTAGCATTTCATTTCCCATAGTTCTTTCCTGCATCTTTCTTTCCTTTATTCGTAGTGTTATAGTGTTGGGTTGTGGTATGTTGCATATTTTATTTAATTTTAACATCTCGCTTATATGATATCGGGTCGTTAGTCCTATATTATATAGTATCGACAGTTGATGTTGAGACTGGACCATCTGAAACGCCTGATTTAATGTAGTATAGGGTTGGCCACCCGTTATTATTTTAAGAGGTGTGTTATATCTACTCACAAATAAGTCATTCACACTCCTATGTCCTTAAGGTACCAGTCTAAATCCCCCCGAAGGCACACAAAGATAAGACGGTCATTTCCCGAAATTCAACCTCCCGTGATAGCAAGTATGGTAGGTACGTCATACACATAATCATTCATATACTAAGTATTCACACAACTTAGGTAATAATCATTTTAGTTTAGTTATATTCCATCCCCACATCGTATGTCACGCACATATAATAATATCGTCCCATTTATTCTACATAATAGCTTTAGCGCGACAATTCTTGACATATAACTCCGAGTACCTTCTTTATAGCAATTAGATTACTAAGTCCCCCGCTGGTCTCTAAGGTTATCTCGGTATTTAGAGTCCCTCTCCTACTGTTCTTAACCTTACATCATCAACCACCCAAACTGGCTCTCAATTTAAGTAATTTCTAATCGTACCTCACACGGTAAGCATCCCTAAGAATCCCATTAAATTTCATAAGGTATAACATATTCCGGGAACTAATTACGATCCTACTTGCCTCAATCAAGTCCCACAATCTTTTATAAGTCACACTATAATTTCTTACAAGCTTGGGATTCGACAAACCTTATAAGGAACAATTTTACAAAAATCAGAAGGGGTCGATCCATCGATCGATCGACATTCTTGAGTCGATCAATCGATCGAACAGGTATCTATCCAGAATTTCCATTAACAGTTACGGGTTCTCTATATTTTACTCCCAAATCCTCTATTACAATGTCCCAAACTCCCAACCAAGTATTCTAATCATCAAACCAACATATATACATAAATTTTAACGTATTAGAATCATTAAACCAACAATGATTAACAGTTTTTGGGATCAATTCACATATTTTTTTATTAAAAACTCTATTTCTCCTATTTTCTTCAAGATCTTCATATAACACCATATAAATTCGTGATTCTTTACACATGGATCAAGATTTCGTAACTAGTATATGACCAAGAGTGTATCTACATGCAACCTACTCAGATTAAAGGTTTAATTCTCCAATTTCACAATAAAAATCACTATTTATGATAAGACATCAAATCTACACTATCATGAAAAGTGTATGCCTTGAATCTTTGCAAAATAAATCACTTGCCTCTATTTAGAAGTTCTAATCCTTTGATGACGATATAGGTTGGTTCTCCTTCTCTATCCGGTCACAAATCCAGCGATAGTGGTGGTGTGTGGTGGTTATGGCCTTGGAAACCCTTGTAACTTCTCCTCTCTTTTCACGTTGCCCACTATTTGGTTTTGACTGATAATGGCCCTAAGGTTGGCTGATAAACAAAACCCAATTTTCGTAGGTTACTATTCATCAAAATTTAAAATGACTAAAATACCCTCCCGGGTTGCCGATTATGCCTAAAAAATACCCCGGGACCCAAACTAAACTCCCTGCTAGTGTTTTCTTACTACCTTGACCCTTACAGGCACGTTGACGCACTCAAAATGACCATACAGATGATACAAATATAATTTACTTTAAAATCCATTAAATTGACTCCTGACGAGACTAACACGTGCGTCCCAACTTAATTTTCGAAATTGTCGTATTTATAACTCACGATAATATTAATAAATTCATTAATCATATATTACCATATTCACTCAGTAATATTCAATATAATTATCATAATCAAATACCAACTCTTGTCTCTCTAGTATTTAAATCCGGATTAATTTCTAAATAATTATCCCATTTAATTTAATTAATCACATTAAATAAAATCAATAAAATTATGGGGTATTACACCTGGTCAACCGAGGTCTTGATCAAATCACTTTATCTTGATTCGAAGACAAAATCAAAATAGCCGGTCGACCTCATGTCAGAGGCCGATCGATCGGGTCCTTGAATTCGTGGACTCTTTTCTCCTTTTTTTCCACACAAGGGACTCCAGAGTATAGTGACCATATCTTATTTGTTAGGAATCGGATTGACACTTCGTTAGAAGCTATACAAAGATAACTTAGAGACCTACAACTTTCGTAGGAGTCCAGGCACAAAGCTTAGATGGAGAAATGACTAAATTGCCCCTGAAGTTGTGTAAAGCATTATAACTTTCCTCGAAAGCACACACTTACACCGTTTAGCATTCCAATCCCTACAAAAGATCAAATAAACCTTGAAAAACATATATAAATCGAAACCAAAGGTTATACAGTAAAAAAATCTTTAATAAGTGAAATAACGGCCACAAATGTGCGTGCATGCATAAGAAACAGGAACAAATATACGATATTCGCGACTAATCATGCATCCTAACATTTTTGCATCAAGTTCAACTTATCATTTGACATGAAGTAAATTGTTTAAACATGATTTTCATAAGAAGTAACTTTTTTAAACATTCTAAAATTTCAACTTAATTCTAACTTCAACTTTTATCCAGTTTTATCACATCTTTATGCCATACATATGAATACATATAACTAACATTCTTGATTTTAAACTTGAAAATAGTGTGAAACCACTAAGAGGTAGAAATAAATCCCAAATAAGCTTCCTAATTCCAAGCTCCTTGCAAGATTTCTTCTTCAAATAAACACCCTTAATACCCTCCTTAAACCTTAGTAATTGAAACGTGTAATGGTTGTCTTACAAGTTTGATATGTATAATGAACAAACATTTTATTTTCATAATGCCATTTTCTCCTTAATGTCAGCTTGGGAAATAGTTAGATTGTGAGATTGTGTTCAATTCTCTTTTTTAATTATTTGGGACAAGAGAATACCTCATAAAATGCCAAGGTTCATGTGGAGATATATATACAAAGGGATAGTTATTAATGAAACCATGAGAGACTTAAAAATTTCTTTTGTGTCTAAAGGCAGATATTGTGACAATGCTAGGGAGGAAACAAGGGGTCATCTTTTTAATAAAAGCAAGATGGTTATGAAAGTTTGGTCATAATTTCAAGTCATAATGGGATTTCCTCAGATAAGTAATTACTTAAGAGCTATACTCATGTCTTAGTGTAAGTTCGAGAGGAAAGAATATAATAGCTATCTTGTGTAAGATTTTACCTAACTTCATCGATTGGTGTATCTGGTGTGGAAGGAATAAATAATTTTTTAGGGAGTTCAAATGAAGGAAAAAAATATTATCGCTCAGGTTTACGAGGATATCCAAGTTATTTTTAAGGCTTTCTCATACAATAGGTATAAAGCTAAAGTTTTTCAAGATATTATTAGAGACTTCAACATTTTTTGTTTATAGATGTCTATTGAGAGAATTCTTGTATGCTATTGGAGAAGGAATTTTGTTCTCCCCGTTATAAATAAAATATCCTTCTTTTCTTAAAAAAGGGGGTTAGTCAATTTAGCATAGGAATAAGACTCCATAATAACTGAGGAAATATTGATTAAGTTAAATAAGGTTGTTAAGCTGGCAAATTGGTTAAGAGGTTAATTGAAACATTGGCATGTCGATTAATGTTACAAGCGAGTGAAGTCAGTTAGAGATCCCAACTTCCCCAACTGACAAGAAAGTTAATAAGAATGCTAACTTATAAAATTTTAGTCAATAAGTTAATTAAAATTTGGCGTGTTAATTAATATTACAAGTTAGTGAAATAAGAACATTATCGACTAACGATTAAGTTAATTAAGAACATTAACTACTCAAATTTTATTCAATAAGATAATTAAATCATATTCCTGTTGAATAATGTCATAAGACAGTGAAGTCGATTATAAATCCTGACTTCACCAACTAACGATTAAGTTGAATAAAAATTTTAACTTGTCAAATTTTGGTAGTAGGTTAATTGAAACATTGATTTATTAATCAATGTTGCGAGCCAGTGAAGTGGATCACAGATCCAACTTCACCGAAAAATGATTAAGTTAAATAAGAATGTTAACTTGTCAATAGGTTAATTGATACATGGCTTGTTGATTAATGTTACAAGTCATTGAAGTTTGTCACAGATGCCAACTTCACCGACCTACAATTAAGTTAAATAATAATGTTAACTTGTTAATTATTTTTTAATAGGTAAATTGAAACATTGGTATGTTGGTGAAGTTGGTAAATAGGCTAAATTTTGCTCAATAGGTTAAAGACTAATCATTTAAATTTTAGGGGCAATTGAAGGATAATGAGTCGGGTACACCACGTGCCCTGATACATGGAAATTAGAAAGCTATAATGACCAGATCATCCGGAGATCACAGAGAAGCTAAAGATGAATCAAGGAAATATAAATACATATGACTAGATACAGTTCTAATGTGACTCAACAACCTTAAGGATATGATCAAGAATAACTGTCGATTACTATTACATATGCCTAAGGCTTTAGGACTCTACTATCTATAAATAGACATGACCCTAATGTTCAAGAGCATTTAACTGCACATTATTGTATCTGAATCTTAGACTCTCAGCTAAAACCCTTGTAGTCTAAGTTATTTTCTTCCTCCCTTTTCAAAAGTAATAATATTTTGTTATCCCTTCTCTTTAGACGTATGCAGGTTGACCTACTAAACCACGTATATTTGTGTCTGATTTTAAAATTTCACTCATATTTGTGGCGAAATTGGTATTTAGTATTTTTGTAGGATCGATATCTCTTACAAGTAGTGTGGCCACATGGGGTTCTTTATTCCTTTCTTTCAGCATTGTTGGGAGATTGTGAGGGAAGGTGTCATGTCTTTATTTAGATATTTTTGTTAGATAGATCATTTCCATTGGAGTCTTAATGAAATGTTCATCACTTTAGTGCTAAAAATGAAAGGGCGGTTGATGTGAGTGACTTCAGATCAATAATCTTGGTTTGGTGTGTGGATAATCTTTTTATGTAAAGTGTTGTAGGCTAGGCTAAGAAGAGTCATTGACTCAATTACTTTTTAGTCTCGAAATTATTTATAAGAGGGAGGGAAATTCTTATTGTGGTATTCGTGGTTAATGACTGGATGGAATATAGATTGAGAAACGGAATGCCAAATGTCATTTTCATGTTGGATATTGAGAAGTCTTGTGATCATGTGAATTGTAATTTTTAGTCATACAATCTAGAGAAGCTGGGTTTGGGGAAGAAGTGACTTATCGGGGTTCATAGTTGTATATATTTTGTTATATTTTTAGTGTTGATGGATGTCACTATAGAAGGTTTTTAAGAGTTCTTTGTGACAAGGACATCCATTGTACCCATTCTTATATATTTTGGTGATCCATTGAGAAGACTTTATTTAAAACAGTGGATGTTGGGTTGTTTAATTATTTTTAGAGGGTACGCTATTTGAGTTTCAGATTTTTGTTTGTGGATGACACTATTATTTTTGGAAAAAAGAAGTCCACTAAGTTAGGAGTATTAGCCTTCTTATTGTGTGTTTTGAGGTTATCTCGGGGATTCACACTAATTTGGGGAAGTGTGATATGATTTTGATAAGGAGATGGGTAAGGGTGGATAATTTACAGGAAATATAGAATGCAAAGTAGGGTCGGTTCCTTCATTTTTTTTTAGGTTTGCCTTTGGGGCGCAATTAAGTTTAATGTTATTTGGGATCCATTCTTGGAGAGGGTAAATAGGAGATAGATAGTGTGGAATAAAAACTATATGTCAAAGGGGGGATATTAATGTTGATAAAAAGTACTTTGTCGAGGCTCCCTACTTATTTTTTTTAATCAATTTTGTCACTTATTTTGTCCATTCATATGAGATTGGAGATGTTGATTCAAGATTTCTTGTGGCAAGGAAATTAAGAGGGCTTCAAACATCGGTTTGTAAGGTAGGAGGAGGTATGTAGGTCAGTGAATGAGGGTGGGTCGGGGGTGAAAATTCTAGCTCATTCCAATAAGATTTTGGTGTGTAAGTGGTTATCTCTTTAGAGGAGTAACGATCAGGGTAACACGTTTCTCCTATATAGTGGGTTTATGGAAAATTTGATGGGGTGGAATGAGTTCTTTAGTTATATGACTTTTGATATAGGGTATGGTACAAGAGTTTATTACTAGATGGATTGGTGGAGTGGGGAGATGTCTGTAGAGGAGAGGTTTTTAGGTAATTTAGCATGGAGAGGGAGAAGAACAAGTCGGTGGTGGATAATGTTAATAGGGAGGGAGTGAGATTAGTGTGAAACCCTAAATTCTGGAGGCGGTTTTGAACTTGGTAGGTAAAGGAGATGTTGGAGTGGTTGGTAGGGGTAGCAATACCTTCAAATTTTATACATATTTTGTTGTGCATGTGGGTGATTATGCATATATATTTCCAATTTATCCCCATAGTTTAGGTCTTTTTATGATCCCGTGCAGTGTAATTAACTTGTAATTATCCCACATTTAAGCAACTAACCCTTTTCGTTAAGTATTTTGTGTTTCATGTATCTCTTATGTGTTTTACAGGTATTTCATGCAAGTTAGTGCGAAAGAGAACTCGAAACAGTGAAAGAAACCAAGAAAGAGGGAGTTCAAGGGTATTTTCATAATTATGTAGCCATTGTTCGGAGGTGGGGCCTACTCTAAGTCAAAGACAATGAAGTTACAAGAATACTGGAAAAAATGGCACCCGAATCCGAGCTACGGTGAAAGAGTTATGCAAATTTGAAGATTGAGAAGAAAACAAGAGAAAAATTCTAAGTGTAAAAGAAGAAAAGAGGAACTAGACCAAAGAAATTACACGAACCCCGGGCCAAACCAGTTTGGGGGCTAACCAATTCGCATGTACCCCTGAACCGGTTCGGGAGTTTTGATGCGCAAATTTTTATTATCTTTCTATTGGTCCAAAGAGTTGTATTAAGAGTAAAACTCTTCCAAAACGTGGAGGATCATTATATGTACTTAGAAAAACATAGTTTTAATACATTTTTGAGAGAGAACAATACAAGAGAAGACTCAAGAACCCTATTTTGATTTATGCATAGAAGATTTACACTTTCAAAGGTTAACTTCAAGGTTTTCATCAATCAAGTTTGTTTCCTTCTTTGTTCTTCAAGTTGATTTTAATTGCATGTTCCTTTATTTTTCTAGGATTCTAAATCTCCCATGCATGTTTAACACTAGTGTAGTTATGATTTTCAACACATGCAACGTTAAGATTTGTGTTAGTTTTCACGAAATCATGTCCGGCTAGATTTCTAAGGGTTGGAATGCATGAACCCAACCCGATGTGGTTTGCATGGATATAAAAGTAATTCCCTGAATTAAATAAATGGTTGAATCATGTTGATTAGTTGTCACAACCATCGTAGGATTTTTAACCTCATTTTCCCTAGGTAACCATAGTTTTTAAGAGTGCGAGCATGTCAGCTATTCCAACACCGCTTTATATATATTCTCGATTATGTATGATGCGGGCTTGTACCCTCATATATGTAATGCTTGAAATTAATAAAGTATGTGGTTTAATTAATTATCTAATTCACAACTAATTTTATATCTAGTAAACGTACTAAGGTTTGGGGGATTGTAGTCCAACCTAATTTTCTCATTCATATTCATTAATTCATCGTTAGTTTACTTCTGCATACGTAGTTTAATTACTAGTTTAATTCATTTGCATCTAGTTCGTAGATAAACTTAAAATCAATCATCTTTTCTTTCTTCTTCTAGAGTCAACCTTAGGATTCATCATCTTACCTATCGTTGTTGCGTTCTACGTCCTATTCCCTGAGAATTTGACCCTGTCTTACCGGGTTTATTACTTACGCGACCGGTTTGCACTTGAACCGTAATTAGCATGCACTGGAGACACATTTTGAGTCGCGTCAAATTTTTGGAGTCGTTGTCAAGGACTAGGTAGACTATTATGTTAGGTTGACTTAATCTAAAATTTTACTCCAATTCTTAAAAGCCAAAAAAAATCATAAAATTCACAACATTAAAAAAAATCAGAAAAAATAAAAAATAAAAAAATAAAAAAAAAGTTTTAACATCTCTCGAAGTCCTTTCATGCAAAATTCGCAACGAACTCCTCAATAAACTCCCACATTAATTCACAAAAATCGTATAGTTGAGTACGACCCCGTTATCCCACACACTCCTAATGCGCCTCAATTTTGGGTTCCACCTCCTACATTGCCAAATTCCATTACAAGTCACGTTTTTAGGATACCGAGTGAGGACACCGAGTCATTTAGAGAGAGAGGGCCATGTCATAACATGTTAGTTATGGAACGGGTGTGGAGATATACCGTATTGTCCCATGAGAGAGATCTTATAACCTGAGAGAACTGTCACCCCAGGATTCATTATGTTCCATTTTTGTAATGGGATGATACAAATTCTTCCCATGTTTCACAGCTTGGATTCGGAGAAACCATACCTCCACATCTACAAGTTCGAAGAGGCGTGCTACACGTTTAGTAATTAATCTTTCACTCAAGATTTCGTTCGCCTAAAAAATTTTCCTTTTTTCTTAAAGGATAAAGCTAAGACCTAGCTTTGGTCTTTATCACCGAACTCAATTGGATCATGGAGGGAAATGGAAGCCAAGTTTCTCTCAAGATTCTTTTCCCAACATCGAACGAATTCCATCAAAGCTCAAATTCAAACATACCAACAACAAGAAAATGAGCCATTCGATCGATATTGGGAGCGTTTCCAAGAGTTGCTTAGCACATTTTAAGAAGTATCGTCTTATCTCTTTCTTCCACCAAGGGTTAAGTATAGCATCTAAACAACTCGTTGAAACTATGTGCGAGAGACCATTTTAGGAGTTAGATGCGAATGATGTAAAGGCCTATCTCAATTATGTTGCCGAGATTACTCAAGCATGGGACACATCCGATCCTAACACCCAAAACCGGGTTCGATAGAGGCCCACTGGTCCTTCTGCATCCGAACTCTATCATTTGGACAAAGAAGCTGCAATGAAACTTCAAATAAACCAACTTGCTAAATAATTTAAAGATGTAGTAGAATTACGGACAAGAGAAACACCTAGATCCACTCAATCAAGAGAAAATGTGTGTGACAATTATGAGGCGGGTCATTCAATAGAGGAATGTCCGACGATACCCACTTGCAAAGTTATGCTTCAAGAGTAAGTGGGAGCGATAGAAATCTTAAGGATAATTTTAATGCCCCTCACGGGAATCCTTATAACCCTGCATGGAGGAACCATCATGGTTTTAGCTATAGTCAATCGAATGCCGCATTGAATTATAATTCACACGTTGCCCCCCTCCACCACCGCCACCACATTTTCAACAAGATCCACATATTCAAGAACCACCTCCCGCGACATATATCAACCCATCGCGGAGAAATTTTGCGAATTCTTTGAAACAATTTATTCAATCTTAAATGGCAACCAATGTTCAAAATACCCGCACGTTCGCCGAAATGAATACGAACATTTCGAGATTGCATTCTTCTTTAAGTATCTAAGAAAAGGCTAAGTTTTCGGCGCAAGGCCAAAGACCTCCCCGGGGTCAAAATAATGTTAGCCCTACTTCCAACGCTAATCAAGAGCAATGTAGTTCGATAACCACTCTACGTAGTGGAAGAGTTGTTGACTTGTCACCATCTCCACACAATGAGCAAAATGACAAGGAGATTTCACCCGACACGAAAGAGGTCAAGATGCCTCCTTAATAAAGAATGGTAATAGCGATACAATCAATTTTGAGGTAGTAGTAAAGCCACCCACGGCTGCATCGTTCCCTCAACAATTAGTCCCTCACTCAAAAGGAGTCTCTCGAGACGATGTGTTAGACGTCTTTAAGAAAGTAAAATTGAATTTTCCTTTTCTCGATGCCATAAAGAAAATTTTCGCCTATGCTAAAGTTCTTAAGGACTCATTGACAGTGAAAAGAAGGATAAATGTAAAGAAAAATGTGTTCCA
This sequence comes from Sambucus nigra, assembly GCA_949130495.1. Classification (NCBI taxonomy): domain Eukaryota; kingdom Viridiplantae; phylum Streptophyta; class Magnoliopsida; order Dipsacales; family Adoxaceae; genus Sambucus; species Sambucus nigra. The sequence goes on from OX422209.1 coordinate 688,310,084, forward strand.
AGCACAAAACGTCGGCTTAATACTGTCAAGCGACCTTCCACCAAAATTCAAAGATTCAGGTGCACCCACCATTTCGTGAATCATGGGGAAGAATCGAATCGAGAGAGCACTAATAGACTTAAGAGAGAGGGTTAACATTCTACCCTATTCCATCTATAAAAATTAGGTTTGGGGAACCTTAAGCCCACGAATATGACTCTCCTACTCGCAGATCATTCCGTGAAGATACCTCAGGGAGTCGTTAAGGACGTGGTCGTCCAAGTTGACACTTACTACTTCTCGATAGATCTTGTCATTTGGGATGAGGAATCCTCCCTTATACCGAGCAATCATGTTCCCGTCATTCTCGGCCGCCCATTCTTAGTTATGGCTAACGCATTAATCAACACTCAAAATGGACGAATGCAACTCACGTTTGGGAATATGACCCTTGAAATAAATATCTCTAACATCGCCAAGCCCGAGGGTGATGATGGCGAATCGCTAGAGATGGATCTTATGGAAGAGACAATACACAAGCACAAGAGAAATCACATGAGAGATACATTTGGGGTATGCCGTGTTAAAGCAAGTGAGAGCGATAATTCGAGCATTGAGATAGAGGCCGAGAAAGAGGAGTGTTTAGTGACTTATGTGGAGAATGAGAGAGATCATGTGGTTGATTGCGAGAGAGAGGATATGGAAAGTAAGAAAGAGAGCAAGGTAGGCGATATAACCTTAGGAGATTATGAAAAAGAATTCGGGCCAGTGGATGGGAGCCTCCCTGCTAAAGTCCAATCATTATTGGACTCGTATAGTCACGTCAGTGAGAGAGAAGGGAAAAATAGGATAGATGAGGTCCTTATTCGTGACCATCCACCCATACCACCTGAAGCCTCGGATGCAGTCAAGGAAGGGACTAGAGTCTCATCCGATTTAGAGCTCGACCCATGCATTCTCGAAGTTAAGAGAGATCGTGGATTACCATGTCCCTCTAATTTTGATCGAAATGTTCGTTCCAAGCCGGGACAAGAAGTTTCAATTCGATTGGGCACCATGAGGATCCCATTCATGAGAGCTATAACGAACCTCAAGGTGACTCCCTTATCTATGGGGTGGGTCCCAATTTGTTCTGACTATTGGTTTACGATGCTAGGACGGGGAAGACAAGGAGAGCATCGGACCCCGTACAGGGGGTCGGATGAGTTTTTAGTGGAGAGAGAGAGGTCGTTGCACCCTCGACACGTATGGGGTAATTTTTGTTGTATTTTTGAGTCGTGTGTGGGAATTATATAGTGTGTTTTTGCATTTTAAATATTAGCTTGTTTTATTTATCGCACTTATTATTTTTTCTTCTTTATCTTTTAGTCCTTTTGATTGAGGATAATGCAAAATTCTAAGTTTAGGGGGGTGACAAGTGCGTCGTTTAAAAACTTCACAAATTTTTAAACTGCCAAAATAAAAAAAAATTGAAAATTGAAAAAGCCAAAAATATTTTTCTTCAAAATAAATAAAAATTGAAATTTGAAATCTTCAAAAATATCACTAAAATTTTGTTTGAAGTCTCAAATTGTAAAAATTAAATGCACAAAGCCAAAATTGACCAATGATGGAAATTGAGCGAAAATTGACGACTTGACGAATAAGTGTGGAGATTAACCAATCCGGTGAGATTTCGAGCCTATCAATCATTGTGAGTTTTTAAATCAATTCGAGTTAATGGTTAACTCAAAGTTCAATTCAGTGTTTAAAATAAGTCGTTGAACATCTCCATTCTTTTATTTTGATCGGTTACAGGAAACGTGTGAGATGTTGTCTTGAAAAATGCGCTAAAAATATCTCTAAGCTAAATTAATCTCGAGACGCATATGGTAAAATAATTAGTAATTCGGACAATGAAGTAGGCCTTCATTTGTTTAACCTAAAAATATTAGCCATAAAAAGCAATGAAAAATTATTCCTTTGCAACCCAATTTGAGCCTAAATAAATTTTTCGATTCGTTTGATAACCCGAAAAAACCAATTGGGCCGAAATTGAGGAAATTGAACATTCATTAATAAAGTCCAAATGGTGCAATAAAAAGGGTCCAGAAAAAATAAAAGAACAATGCTCTACAAAAATAGCAAGAAAAGAAAAGAAAAAGGTAAAAAAATAGGAAAAAAAAATAGAAAAAGAAGAGAAAAATGAGCAAAAGCCCGAAAAAACACTAACGGACATCATAAGAAGATTTTCCAATTCTGAATTTCCCAACCATTCTCAATTTTACCCAATGCACCTTATAACCCAAAACAGTCCTAATCGAGTCCGAGTTGCTAAATTGTATACCACGTGGAGACTTAAGATACGAAAAGATAATAAAAGACATTAATTGGTGTGAATAAGAGGTGATGTTTCCTGTTTTTCAATAACCGTATTCCAATGATGAGATCTTTTCACCATAAAAATTTCGTCTTTTAATGCGCGAATTTTGTGTTCCATTATACTTACTCTTGTAAATCACACATACCGAGAGAAATAGCCACATTCTAAGAGATTCGTTTGTGAGAGTATCCCGTGAGAAATTGAATCAAAACGAATTTTTGAAAAGTAACGTAATGATCAATCGGTGGAAGTTAGCGGTTTAATTTTCGGCTTCGCACACACACATAACAAATTGAGACTTTCGAATATAACTTTAATGTGACCATTTTTTGGGGGGAGTTTAAATTGTATAATTTTTAGGTATTTTGATTTTTATTTGAGTCGAAATTGAATTTTGTGGGTATATTCACTGCAAACCCTCACGAGGCACCACTCGTCCTATTAGGGTAGCTTAGGGGTTTAAAGGCTTGTTGCATACGCTAAATGCAATCGCTTGCTCGCGAAAAAGGTATTCAATCCCAATAAAATTTCAAAGGGTCTTTAACTCATACTCTTATTCTTTTACAATGCCCGAGACGCGCAACGTTCTAAGTTAGGGGGGTTTGATTAGGCATACATATTTCATATTTATCCCTATAATTTAGGTCTTTTTATGATCCAGTGTAGTTTAATTAACTTGGAATTGTCTCACATTAATGCTACTAACCCTTTTCGGTAAGTATTTCATGTTTCGTGTATCTTTTGTGTTTTACAGGTATTTCATGCAAGTTAGTGCAAAAAGAGAACTCGAACAGTGAAAGAAACCATGAAAAGGAGAGTTCAAGGTCATTTTTGTAATTCTTTAGCTATTGTTCGAAAGTGGGTCCAACTGGAACGTCGAAGACGACGAAGTTACAAGAATTTTGGAAAAAATGTCACCCGAATACGAGCTACGATGAAAGAGTTATGCAAATTTGAAGATTGAGAAGAAAATAAGGGAAAAATTCTAAGTGTAAAAGAAGAAAAGAGGAACCAAACCAGAGAAATTACACGAACCCTAGGCCGGACCAGTTTGGGGACGAACCGGTTCGCATGTACCCCTGAACCGGTTCGGGGACTCTGATACGCGAATTTTCATTATCTTTCTATTAGTCCAAAGAGTTGTATTAAGAGTAAAACTCTTCCAAAACGTGGAGGATCGTTATATATAATTAGAAAAATATGGTTTTAATAAGTTTTTTATAGAGAACAATACAGGAAAAGACTCAGGAACCCTAGTTTCATTTATGCAAAGAATATTTACACTTTCAAAGGTTAAATTCAAGGTTTTCATCAATCAAGTTTGTTTCCTTCTTCTTTGTTGTTTAAGTTGATTTTAATAGCATGTTCCTTTTTTTTGGGATTCTAAATCTCTCATGCATATTTAACACTAATGTAGTTATAATTTTCAACGCATGCAACGCTAGTTTTCACGAAATCATGTCCGGCTAGATTTTTAAGGGTTGGAATGCATGAACCCAACCCGATGTTGTTTTCATGGATATAAAAGTAATTCCCTGAATTAAATAAATGATTGAATCGTGTTGATTAGTTGTCATAACCGTCGTAGGACTTTTAACCTCGTTTTTCCTAGGTAACCATGGTGTTTAAGAGTGTGACGCGCGTGTCAGCTATTCCGACACTGCTTTATTTATATTCTTGATTATGTATGATGCGGGCATATACCCTCATATATGTAATGCTTGAAATTAATAAAGTTTGTGGTTTAATTAATTATCTAATTCACAACTAATTTTATATCCGGTAAACGTACTGGGGTTCGGGGGATTGTAGTCCAACCTAATTTTCTCATTCATATTCATTAATTTATCGTTAGTTTACTTCTACATACGTAGTTTAATTACTAGTTTAATTAATTTGCATCTAGTTCGTAGATAAACTTAAAATCAATCATTATTTCTTTCTTCTTTTAGAGTCAACCTTAGGATTCATCATCTTACCTATCGTCGCTGCGTTCTACGTCCTATTCCTTAATAATTCGACCCCATCTTATCGGGTTTTTACTTACGCGATCGGTTTACTCTTGAACCGTAATTAGCACGCACTAGAGACACATTTTGAGTCGCATTAGTGGGATATGGATGGAGTGTTTTCAGTATGAGACTTCTACTCGAAGTTGAAGGGAGGTAGTGGCGTAATTTTTCCATGGACGAGTATGTGAAGACAAAGGAATCCATAAAAATATGCTTTCGTTATATGAATTGCAACTAAGCAAGCCATTTTGACGTTAGGAGGCCTATGAGGGAGGGGAAGTCGTTTAGCAAGCCGATATCGGTTGTCTAAAGAGGCTAGTAAGATCATCAACCATTTACTTTTTAGTTGTTTGGTATCGAGAGGTTTGTGAGAGGTCATATTTTCTCTTGTTAAGATTCATTGGGTCTTATATGAGTTTGTGACAAAGATATAGGAGACTAGTGTGGAAGTTGATTCCATAATGCATCTTTTGGACGATTTGAAGATAAATAGTTATGAAATGTCTTGAGTGGGTGAAGTTGGCTCTGAGTAGACTTTGATATCTCTTTTTGATTTTTCTTCATCTTAGGATTAAGAAGAACCTACGTAAATTCATTAATTTATAGATTTGTTGGAGGAGTTTGAGATGGGATAGTAGTTTTTTTTTTTTTGTGCGGAGCAAAGTTGTCCCCCCCTTCCTTTTGTTTTGGATCAAGAAGACCCTACGAAAATTCATTGTATATGGTTTTCCTTCCCCTTAGGTGGGTGTTACATGGATTTTCATTACCGATCAAAAAAAATTATTTGATGGGGTATGTGGGAACTTACAAATTGCAAGTAGTAATTTTCATTATGTGTTTGAACTTGGACGTGGGATAGTTTATTTTGATGAGGATTACATTTTTCTCTTGGATATCCAACTTTCTGAAAATAAAATTTTGATGTGCAATAGTGCTTGATTTGATGTGAAAACAAACTATATGCGGTGGCATTTCAATTGAATTTTATCTGATGTAAATTATTTGATAAGATTAATTAATTTTATGACCATTCTTATTCGATTTGAAAGTTGAAAATTATGTCTTAGAAAAAATGATAAAATCAAAAGTCTTGTTGAATTTAAAAGTTAATGTCTAGCTTAAAAAATTAAAATCTGAAAGTGAGAGAAAAACAATACCAATTATACAAGGCCGGTCCCGAGAATTTTGGGGCCCCGAGGCGAACTTTTGAATTGGGGGCCCATATTTAACAAAGAGATTTTTTTTATTAATTTATAAATTGTTGGTTTTTTTTAACTGAAAATATGTGGACTTATTTTTCGGGAGTTGCGGCAAGTTTAAATGTTTATTCGTTTAGTTTTCAACAAATTTTTTGGAAACAATTGAAAAATGACGCTACAAATATACATACGCTTATGAAATTTTGGGACCCCTAAAATACATCGAAAATCGAGGGCTCGGGACGGTCGCCTCTCTCGCCTCCCCCCAAAACCGGCTCTACAAATATACTCATGGACTACAAACCAGTTAATTGTTAGATTTTGACCTATTGATAGGTAACGATTTGGTTAATGGTAACAAAACATGACCCAAAACAATTCAATTGCTGTATATTCATCTTCTTTATTGTGCCTTATATTATCTTTTTTCCAGTAGATACATGCACACAAATCTTAATAGGCGGTACACCGTTTATTTCATTTTGACAACTCATGACAATAAGGAAAATGAGAAACATGATGCTAATGTTAATGCCACTTCAACAGATCTATTGCTGTACTTAAAACATGAAGAAACCACACGTGAAATTGCATTTGATGTGGGCCTCACTGAATTTTCTGCTGTCATTCGCCGTACTAGTTAGGGAAGGGCAGGCGTGTGATTATAAGCATGCATTTTTAGGTGTTGAAATTCATTAAAGAAAACAAGCGTGGACTTGACCTACAATATACAGATGTCATTTTAAGTTTGTGCTGCTTTTGTATAAGTTTTGAATATTCTTAAATTAATTGTATCATTTTCAAATGACACAGAATTGTCACTGTAAACGAATTATCATATTCAAAATTGTATAACCTTACTTTTTCAAAAGCTCTCGCCTTCCTATATTATTTTGCAATTAGACAAAATGCAACGTAATCCAATAATGCTGATACGAGTTAAATTGATGTTGCTGAAAATTATTAAATTATATTAATATTATAATTAAGTAGAAGTTCTTATGCAAAAGGTTGTAAATGTTCGTAAGCGTCATGATCATTCTAAAAAAATATAACTATTCGTGAAAGGCTCTGTATATTGGGGGAAAAAGACGCATTTTATTTATAAATAGATCATTACTCTCTCATTTTGAATTGTCAATTTTCTCTTTCTCCCTTATTCTTAAGAGTGTACTACATAAAATTGTGTTTGGAATTTCTTGAAATTGAAGAATCACTACTCTGAGAACAAAACTTGTTCTATCTAGATAGATAATTGTTCGTCAACCTTGGAAATAGTAGAAGCACCTCAAGATTTATTTGTGAAATACAAAACTCGAATTTGATTATCGGGTTAATTACACTTGGACCCCCTAAACTATACCGCTACTAATACCCCCCCCCCCCCCCCCCCGGTTCAATTTCTTCAAATACCACCCTATACTTTGAAAGACTGTGCAAGTTGCACAAAAACGTGACATGCGTTAGTTTTTTGGTAGGAGAATGGTCACGTGTGTCTCGCATGGGATTTACGTGAGGGTAACTTAATCATTTAAGAGAAGGTATATTTTATCTTTTTAAAAAAACTACACACCTCTCTCTCTCTCTCTTCTTCTTCTTCTTCTTCTATTATCCTCCTCCCCCCCCCCCCCCCCCCCCCCCCCCCTCTCACAAACACACACACACATATATGAACGGATCTAGGGCCGGGAACACCCACACGAACATATCTGGGGCGAAAGGAGGGGGGGCTTAATCACTGGTGGTGGTGCAAGAGGGAGGGGGGAGCACGATCAAGGTTTTTTTCTTTATATATATATATATATATATATATATATATATATATATAATTTTCTGAAATTATTTTTTTATTTTCTTAACAAAATTTTCTTTGGAAAACCATTTATTTATTTATGGAAATTATTTTTTTTCATTGGATTTAATTTTTTCATTAAGAAAAATCTTTTTTTGCTAAATATAATTTTGTATTTGCTGAAAATAATTTTTTATCTTGAGAAAACCATTTTTTATTTATTGAAACAATTTTTTGTTTGTTAAAAATAGTTTTTTAAAACTGGAAATCAATTTTTTATTGTTGAAAATTATTTTCTTATTGTTGGAAATAATTTTTTAATTGCTTAAAATATTTTTTATCGCTGGAAATAAATTTTGTTGTTAGAAATAAATTTTTATCTTGGGAAAAGCATTTTTTTTATTTATTGTAACCATTTTTTGTTTGTTAAAAATAGTTTTTTAATTACTGGAAATCCTTTTTTTATTGCTAAAAATTATTCTCATGTTGTTGGAAATCATTTTTTATTGCTGAAAAAATTTTATCGCTGGAAATAAATTTTTATCATGGGAAAACCATTTTATATATATGGAAACCATTTTTTTATATATTCGTATTTTTCAAATGTCTCAAATATTTTAATTACTGGAAATAAATATATATTCAATTTTTTTTTAAAAAATGGTAAATTTTTTCCATAGTTTTTTTATATTTTTTGGTATTTTCTTAATTTTTAAATGTTTTTTGCTGTTATTTAAATATTATTCTTATAAACATTTAGGTTTGGAAAAAAATGCCCTTACTTAAGGTCACGTGCCACACACATGACTAACGGTTTTTGTCAAAAATTAACGGAGTTAGACGGGAGGGGACTACTTATAACCATTTTCGAAGTATGGGGTGATATTTGAAAAAATTAAAAGAATTAAGGGTGAAGTGTTAGTAGGGGTATAGTTCGGGGGGCTCAAGTGTAATTAATCCTTGGTTATATTTTGTAACAGTCCCTTTTATTACACAATTTCTCATTGCATTTCATTTATCACAATAAGCACAAATATAAATTGCATCATTGCATGATTTATTTGCGAAATAATTTTTCGCTACGGTTATTGATTAAAGAAAATGTTAGGCTTCCAATTAAATTGTACAATTTTTTTCATACAAACTAATGTGTCACCAATTAATAATGGATAAAGGAAAATATTAAAAATGTTTTCCGACAAAATCATTGATTGGTACAATACCTGTTTATATAAAAAAAAAAGTCAATTTATTTAGAAGTGTAGCATTACTCATTGATGAGGGAACTTTTGATGATTTGGGGGAATATTAATGTTATCCCGATAAGACATATGATAAGACATGATAATTAGCTTGTTTTTTTTTTTATTTTGAGAATTTATTAAATAGAATAAAACAGAAAAGCCCTCTTAGTGGCTTATAAGAAAAGAAGGGGGCATGACAACCAAACCTTTGAAAAATAAAATAACCACCAAATGGCAATGGAAGTAGCCAAAAGGTTGTAAGCAACTAAATCTTTGGGACATGCCCCAAAGACTCATACAAAACACAATAATAAACAACATAGAATTAAGAGAATATGAAATTAGGAGAAGTTGATAGGTCTTTGGCAACAAAAGAGTGAAATTCAGAAGGAGCAGACCACCACCATCGAATTTCAGAATTGTTAGTCCCCATTTTAGTCAACAAATAAGCCATTGTATTCCCCTCCCTATAAATGTGTGAGCACATGAAATTCATATGGGATATGATAAATCTGCAGTTCAACCATCTAACTTTAAATTGCCATGGACGTTCAAAATTTTCGTTTTGGATGCACTGTAAAACAGCCATAGAGTCTATTTTTAACCACAAGTTGAGCCATTTGTACTTCCATGAAATTTCAATATCGAAAATGACTGCATATAACTCTGCATAAAATGCAGTATGATGGCCAATATTAGCACAAAAAGCCTCTCGAACAAAGCCTCTACAATTTTGAAATACTCCACCTATAGTAACCAAGTGAGGATTGCTTAAAGACATCCTATCAATATTTAATTTTGTCCATCCACTAAGGGGTGGGTACCATCTAACTTCAATGATTTTAGGAGCTTTTCTCATTTTGCATTTAATCTTAAAAAAATAAAGAATAGCCAGGTCAGAAACCACATTATGCATATGGCCCTTGCAAAATCTACCCATAAAAGACACCATATTTATCAACGCATTGATGCATGAATTAGATAATGGAGTTGTACCATAAAAAATGGACTAATTCCTATCCTTCCAAATAATACCAACACCCCCTAGGATGCAAGCAAACCAAATATTTCTCAGTTGAGGACTAAATTTTCTACTGATCACCTTAACTAAAGGTTTGTGATTGAATTTCCCCACACACTGATTTTAAAAATGTCTGAGATCCACTCCCAGATGACTCGAGCGAAGCTGCAATGAATGAAAAGAAGTTGCATGGTTTCCACATTTGACTTACAAAGCTCACACCGGGAGCTTAACTTGAAGCCTGTCGACTGAAGGACATCCTGAGTTGGTAATTTCCCATGAATTAATTTCCACATGGTAAAAGAAATCCGAGGAGGAATATGGCTGTGCCAAACAAGATCCAACAACTTGTTTGAATTTTGTTTGACTCTACAGAAGTCGTAAGCGTCTTTAAAGTTGAGGAAACCATTATGAGAGTGAGGCCAAATTAATTTCTCTTAAAGGTCAGCTAAAGGAAGGTCTAAATTTTGAGGGGCGGCATCAATTAATTGAGAAATTGGAGTTCCCAACCAATTATCAGTCCACAAACGCACTGTATCACCATTACCAATTTGCCATTTTGCATTCAGTTTTATCACAGCAAAAGCATCCTTATATCCTGGACAGATTGAACTTATTTTAAAGCAACCTTCAACTCCTAAAGGATTAAAACTTGCGTGGATAAAATCAGACCAAGTGGAGGGAGTAGTAACAGAATCCCAAGCTTTTTTCATGAGAGCAGCCTTATTTAAAGAAATAAGACTCCTTAAATTCAAACCCCCTTCAATTGTGGGATTCATTTATTTAAGTAGATATTATTGTTAATATATTAGATGTATGAAATATATTTTGAGTAGATAAGAAATAAGAAATTTAGTAATGTTAATGATTCAACAACTCTAAATGGGTTTGTTAATGGGTTAATGTGTCAACCCGTATACATTTCAAAATAGTCCATTAAATTCATATCTTAATAATTAACAATGGACCCTTGTGGTAATTTACAATTCCTACCTCAACGTTTTAATCTGGCATAAAAAATCCTAACTATGTTAACCTTAGCAATTGGACCATTGGGCCTAACATCATTAGTTTAACCTAACATCAATCGTATGTAGCAGCTCATGTGACGTATGACGTGGCACAATCTAACATCACACCCATTAAAATGACGACATGTGGAAAATAATATGAAAAAATATAAAAGATGAATAACTATTTAAAAAAAGTTTTCAAAATATAAAAAATAAAATTAATTATGAAAATTTATTTAAAACTAAAAAAACTAGACAAAAATATATTTTAAAACTAAAAAAAGAGAGAAAAACAGAAACAACAAAAATTCAGAATGAGCGAAAAAAGACACTAAAAAGTTTGGAAAATATTAGAAAACCTAAAACCTAAAAAATAAAAAATAAAATACAAAAAAAAATATTTTAAAAAATAATAAGTAATAAAAATTACTAAAAAACTAAAAATATATTTAGAATTAAAGAATGTAGATTTAAAAACTAAAAAACAAAATATACCTCTGAAAAAAGGCAAAAAATAATATAAAATAAACTAAAATTAGGGAAAAAAATGAAACCATCTAAAACTAAAAAACAAGAAAGTTTTTAAAACCGAAAAAGGAAAGAAAAAGTATATCGTAACCCATCCACCCAATGCCCCATTTCCTTGCACACCCCACCCCAACCCAAACCACATCCACTACCTCCACCACCCACCCATAATCACACACACTCTCTCTGCACAGACACCCACACAATATATCAACAATTTGATTTTAAAAAGTCTAGGGTTTGGTTTGATTATGATTTATAAGTTTTTTTTACATTGATTGGAGAGACTATTATGATTTTAAGTTGTTGAAATATTTTTGTGTTTTTAAGATGTTCTTCATATTTTTATTTTTTTATGTTATATTCAATATGGCATAATTTAATTGGTTATAACGGTGTTAAGCCCGAGGGTCCACTGAATGTACTTCAGAATTTACCATGCCAAATTCAAATATTTCGTTAAGAATTTCAAATTAACCTAAATTTTAGGATATACAATATTTTTTCCCCATAAAAGTTTTTTACGCGTCATTTGCAAAGTCATCGTCACGTCGATATTCCATTAACTTCAAGTACTAGAATTACCCTTGAAGATTCTAATTGCATTACAATGTTTCAAGGTTTGTCATGCGAAATTGAAACAATGGGTAATATTGCAAATTATTCTAAACTTCAAGATTTACGGTTGTTTTTTCCCTTTGATTAATTAATTAAATTATTTGGAAATTCATAACTTTTTATGTAAAATTCAAAAAAATATGAGAAAAATACTGTCGGATTTGTGATGTCATGTAGATGGATTTTAAATATAAATTTCTTAAATTTAACATACTATTAATATACTTCATTGTTGGTGGTAAATATAGAGAATAATTTCAAATAAACAGAGCCGAACAGGAAAAATAAATCACATAATTATACAAGATAAAGCATATGTGGTTCGGTAATATGCCTACGTCCACGAGCTGGTTCTTCTCTTCTTATTAAATAGTTTGCAATAATAAGAATTATATGTCCCTTTTCCCAAGGGTGAGGGTTATATTTATAGGGAACGGGGAGGAGATGGGTTGTGTAGGACTCTCATGCTACCCAAGGTAATTGTGATGTGATCATGTAGATCTTTTCTCGAGATTATCGCTAATCGGACTCCTCCTAGTGCCTATCCCAAGTTGCGACCTTTTATCTTAAGCTTTTAGGAAGGTGTATGAGTTTTCCGTAATTACTCGGATAATTTTTCCATAATTTTCCCCAAAGCTTTATGGCCTTGTAGGGGTGAAGAGGCTTGATCACTAGTGACTTATAAGACTGTTCGCTCGTTATGCTTGATCACCAGCTAGTGGTAGCTCTGTAGAATACAATCACTTGTAAAAACTTTTGAAGAAAATATTTGTTTAATTCTACTCGTTAGACTTGATGGGCACGCTTGTAATTTTTCCCAGTTATGCAAGGGTACGTTGGTAAAAGGTGCTTGAAAATGACAAAAGGTGGGATGCACGTGTGTCAGCTGTCACCTTAGGTCTTGTTTCAAATGATTAGTCATATTGGAAGTTGAACCATGTATTTCAAAGTTCTCAATACTTTCATTTTATATTTAATTTCAACCAGTCAATACATCATGAGCTCTCTTCATCTTTCTTTAATTGTAAGTTTCTATCGTTCTCCATTTTTCTCTTTAATTAATCTCCAAACAACCATTTTCTTTTATTTTCTAAAATCTTCTTGCGTTCTTTCCTTATTTAACTAAAAAAATGTTTTATGTTGTTAATGAGAAAACCCTAAGAGAATCTAGGGAGAAATTCTCAATCCCTAATTGGGTAGAAATAAAATGCGTTGGTGAACTGGACGATTGTTATAATATTTTGGGTGACCATTAGATACACATCCAGTCACTGGCAAAAGAGGTATCACTTTTCCTCTAAATCAATTATTTTTGGATTTTTTTGAATTCTTCGTAGTTGTCCATACCCAATGCATCATAAACAAATGGAGGATTATGAATGGGGTTCACATAGTTAACGAGTTGTATAAAATCAAATTAAGATTCTCAAAGTAAGGTATTGTTATTCGTGAGTTAAAAAAAGGATAATACATGTTATTTGAAGACGAGAAAAGTTGGTAGAGAAGGGTTATTAGAGGCATGGATTCATTGCTAGAAAATGGCAACATTTACCAATCCCCAAGGGTGGTAAGCCTTATAGAAATTTTAGATGCCCATCAGGGGGCACAATATTGGTTAATTGCTACCTTGATTGTATTTGTTTTTTATGACCAGTTGCAATAAAAAATGTTGTTAACTTTTCTTCTTGTCTTGTGCTTGGGATTCTAATAAAATGGATTATGTAGCTTCTCACGTTAAATTGGACTGAACTTGTGAAAGTGTGGAACTTAAAGAGGACTTTGACTCCTGTGTCAAGCATCCCAGGTCGGCCTCTCTACTGCTTGAGTACAAAAACACCACCTCTTATTTCATCACTAGGCTTGTTGCTATAAACCTTGAGGTTCCAGACCTTTTGAGTGCCAAAAAGTCTTCAAGTGAGTCTACATTTGTATCCTTTGATCCTAAAGATGTTAGCTACTCTCAGTTGTCCTTGTAGACACTTCAGATAAAGAAATATCCCCAAGGAAAAGAAACCTTAATCTCTTGAATAAGTCTGACCTCCCTACTTCTTCGAAGGTTAAGGCCACCAAAAGGAAGGAAGTCGGAGGACCATCTAATTTGGTTACCCTGTTGGACTCTCCCGATAAGGAAAAGGCTTAAAATAAGAGCAAGATTGATGGAGATACTTCCTCTGTTTCCATCATTCCCGTCAAGAAGGTGTATGCCCCCCATTGAGAAGGGTCGCCAAATTAAGTCGGTGGCAAAGAATCCCCCTTTGTCCCCTGCTGTACTGAGCGGGTCGTTCTGGAGCTGGAAAAGGAGCAAGTTTGCAAGCTGACTTTCAATCAGCATGTTTTTTATGTCGCACAAGTATTGTCTTTTTTAAGTTATGTGACTTCTAGTCAGATTATTTTCTTAAAGTTTCAATTATGACCTTGACCTGTTATCATCATGTTTTTATAGCTCGTTACATACTTCATTGAACATCCTTAACAAATAGGTTAAATAGATCAAAGATAACGACGACCTAAAAAAAATCCTTGGGAGACTTTTAAGTCTACTAAAAAGTCATATGATGCCTAGAAGAAATCCACTAACTTGGAGTCATCTAAGTCAAAGTTGGGGAAGGATTTACTGAAGAAGGCTTTCGAGGACAATGCTCGGCTTTTAATTGATTCCCTAACATTAAAAGACATATCCTATGACCAAGCATATGTGAACACCTTTGGACCCTGCTCTTCGTATAGAGGATCCACCTTATTGGGTTTGAAAGAGTCATGACCCTTTTGACACACTTAGTGATCCCAAACTAGGTGTCAAAGCTCACGCTCAACTAGATAATGTGGTTAGCTACTTTTGCTACACCTTCGCACTAGAGCCCAAGAATGTGGAGGAAGTACTCATGGATGAGCATTGAATATGTGATATGCAAGATGAGTCGCTTTAATCTCAAAAGAACGACATCTATAAATTAGTTCCCCGACTTAACGAGACTAATGCATAAGTTGATAAGAACACAAAAGTGTTATATTTATACCTCAAATAGATGCATTTTACTTGCTAGTTCTCTGTAAAATTGACCTTATGCAGGTATTTTATGTATCTTGTAGGTAAAAATATATGCGGGGACTCAAGTGTGTTATTTCAAGGCAATTTGAGCAAAAAAACGAATGCATGTGCATTTTTAAAGGCAAAATAGTAAATTTATATGACTAAATTTGAACTCGAACAAAGAACGAAAATTGTAGGCCTTGATCCAAGGTACTCCTGAGTTCAAACGGCGAGTCAATATGACTTGAGATGAAGAAGTTATGATCGTCAAAGTTTAAAACCGTGAAAAATCAAAGCCAAAGCTCCGGGCATTCCCGAAGTCAAACCCTGTGATATGAGAACTTGTGAAACATTAACGGCATCAAATTTAGGGTCATGTCGGTTCTTGTGGTTCGTCATTTGGAGGTAGTATGAAGAAGATAGGAAATTATGGGGTTGTTTTATAATTTTGGAAATTCTGGAATTTCATTGAGTTTATATATTTGTTTTATATCACATTAAATCAATTTTTTTATTTGCTCAGTGGTAGGCGAACGGTTTTATTAAGGCATCTATGTTTCGAATTTCATGGGACGCTAAGGGCCCATTTGGTTTTGTATTTAGAAAACTCGATTTAAACGTTGTTTTTAAATACAGTTTTGTATGTTTATAATTATTGGTGCGCGTTTGGTAAACTTATTTTTAAATACTGTTTTTTGAAAATTAGCAATCATGTATATTTATATTATACATGTGTGTGTGTGTGTGTGTGTGTGTGTGTGTGTGTGTGTGTGTGTGTGTGTGTGTGTGTGTGTGTATAGTGAGAGTCTCATATACATACCAAACGGTACATATTTACGGTACGTACCAATTTTTTTAAATAGTAAAAAAATTATTTTTTTGCTGAATTTTTTTTATGATGTTGAAATATTTCTTTAGGTTCATATAAAAAATCAACTCAAAATAACATTCTTTTCTATTTTAAAAAAATCGGTCAAACTTTCGTTGCTTTTAAAGCACTTTAAAAGCTGCAAAAGTTTGACCGATTTTTTTAAAATAGTAAAAACGTTATTTTGAGTTGATTTTTTTATATAGGTCTATTGAAATGTTTAAACATCATATAAAATACTCAGCTCAAAATCATTTATAAAATGGTTCCGCGTCAGCGGTATGCACCGTTAGTATGTACCATTTGATATATAAATGAGCCTAACTCTCTCTATATATATAAACACATATATAAAACTTTCATACATACATGATACATGAATGTATGCATATATATGATACAAAAAACTTTCATACATGATACATGAGTGAGACATACATGATACATGAATGTATATATATATATCATATATAAAACTTTCACACGTGATACATAAGTATATATTAACATACATGAATTGATAATATTTTTTAATAAATATGTACTATATGTATATTTTTTATTATTCCATACATTAATAATATATGTATAAAACTTTATATAAGTATCATGTATCTATTAATAATATTATTTAACTTGGTATTATTCCATACGTAATTTTGTGTACATGTACATATATATTTTTTATTTATAAGAATTACACATATATTAATGTATCATGTATGTATATTATATATTAAGGTATATATGCATTACAATATTAAGAATGAATAATTCTGAGCTAAAAAATAAAAAAGAGAAATTATAAAACACCCTCAACCCTGAAAAACTTGATTATAACACAGAAATATTATAATTCAGGGCCCGTTTGGTTCTCTATTCGAAAAACTCGATTTAAACGCCACTTTTAAATACATTTTTAAAATTCAGTTTTTCGTATTTATAATTATTGTTGTGCGTTTGGTAAACTTGTTTTTAAATACAGTTTTTTGAAAATTTGATAAAATTGACAAATATGTATATTTATATCATACATATGTGTGTGTGTGTGTGTGTGTATGTATATATACACAAATAAAACTTTCATATATACATGATACATGAATGTATACATGCATACATACATACATACATACATACATACATGTACATTTAAGATCATGTATTTTTAGGTATATTTAATGAGGTATGTTGGGGAGTTTAACTATAAAACTTTCATCCATACGTGATACATGAATGTATACATGCATACATACATACATACATACATACATCATAAATTATATACATGTACATTTAAGATCATATAATTTTAGGTATATTTAATGAAGTATGTTGGGGAGTTTATATATACTAGTTGTGCCCACGTGCGTTGCACGTGTGGTCGTTTTCAGATATTAATCTTCCACTGCAAATCTGTGAAGGACAAAGTAATAAAAATACTTGCAACATATTATGTAGAATCTATTTTGTTAGAATATAACATAAAGTACCTAGTACGGAGCATCAATCATTACCCTCAAAATCAAACCTCCATTCAACTCTAAACTATACAAGATATTCTTGTTCTTGCTTAGTCATTCATCCGTGCTTACTCCTATGTGTCAGCCAACTAACAGGTATTTGTAAGCAACAGCAGCAACTGCTGCTGTTGCAAGCGTGTCATGCATGTGGGCGATATCGACTGACGACTAAATCATATTTAGGACTCGAAGGCCTTCGTGGTATGACTAAATCCGCGTGTGGGACTTTTTCTTCGAATGCTTTTTCTGTTTGACCGTGGCCGTAGAGTGGTACTAAGGTTTATTCTGTAATTTCATCCTTGCACACAGGGCATTGAGGCTGTTGGTGATATTGGATTTCAGCAGACACACTTGGGTAATGAATCCATTTGTAAATACAAGGGAAGCAATAGAGGTAATTACATGGTCTTGAACCATGTCTAGGTAAATGTTACAGTCGAAACCACCGGTCGCATTATTTTTCGTTAAGTTGGTGGATTGTTTTCTAACGCTTTCGACTTGATATTGGTCTACTTTTCTACCGTACCAAAGAAATAAGATTCTCATCATTGACTTTATTAATTGGGTACCTAACCACTTCTCTCTTTTTCTTACTATCATAAAAAATTAAAATGTTATTCACCATTTTTATAACTTACCAATCAGATGTACCCTACACTAATCACGTGGAAAAAAAATCTTCTCTCCGATGTAGGCGAAAGACAATAGCATTTTGCCAAGTGCTAAATTTTCAAGACTAAATAAATGGGAGAATATGTGCCACCATTTTCATTATACTCGACAATTTAGGTCGCAACCTATAAAATCAATTCCAAACCCATCTACATTCCCTCTATATACGTATCCATCTAGTCTTCCATATATATGAATCCAACAATTATGACATAATGAAAATAGTTTGAAAAATTTAGGATAAAAAAACATATATTCGGCTAATACTTTTTTATTTGTTAATTTTTTTCAATAAAGAATAGTATTTTAAACTATTTTTTAAACTATTTTTTTATTTTTTTAAATTAAAAAATAACTGTTTTCTATCAAAATCGTTATGATAGTTTTAAAAAACTTTTTTTTTATTTAAAAAGTTGTTATGATAGATAAAAAAAAATTAAGATAGATTTAAAAACTTTTTTTTAAAATGTTTTTTACATAAAATTGGGAAAAAAATTAACAAATAAAAAAACTGTTCTTTATATTGAAAACTGTTTTTTATACTGAAAACTGATTTTTATATTTTTTAAGTAACACAATCACAACCCAAATAAAACCCGACGTGACATACAGTCATATTTTTTTATACCGGTGGGGAGGACCATTTTTTTAGTATGTTGGTACGCGCTAACGGTATGTATAGGCAGTATTATAAAACATTTTAAATAAAATGTACAAAAAAAACAGTTTTAAACAATTTTTTAAATGACTAAAGATTTTATTTAAAAAAAAATTTAAGTAAAATCCAAGCAGGGGAGTGTTTTAAGAAAATTGTTACAAAAATTCTAATAGTTACAAAAATTGTAACAAAAATTATAATAGTTACAAAAATTGTTTTATAAAAATAAAAAGTCAGTAGTTCTAAAACAGTAACTATTAGAATCTTAATTTTTTTAAATAAAATCTTTAGGCACTTAAAAAGTTGTTTAAAACTGTTTATTTTTGTACATTTTATTTAAAATGCTTTATAATACGCGATCAAAATAAAATTAACACGACATGGCACGACACCCCTCAAAATCTTAATTTCACGTAAAATGAATATGACATATATGAAAGTGACATGGCACGACACAAAATCTTTTTTTTTTTACGAAATGCGAACACCGCCCACTTGTTGTGTTGCATTTTAAGTGGGTTGTGTTAGTATTTGGTAAAAAATGAGATTTCGTGTTCTGTCATATTACCTTTATAGGTGAAAATAAGATTTTGCGGCGTGTCGTATTACCTTTATAGGTGTGTCATATTACCTTTATAGGCATGCTGTGTCATTTTTATTTTGGTTGGGATCGTGTTTGGTTAAAAAATAACATATATTGTGACGTGACACGTTTACTTGGGTCGTGTTACTGTTTTGTAAAAAAATAATATTTCATATTGTATCGTGTCACTTTTATTAGAATCGTGTTCATGTTTGATTAAAAAACAAATTTGTCATGTCGTGTTGTGTCGAGTTGCTTTTATTTGAGTCATGTTCGGTTATAAAAATAATTTTCAATTTAAAAAACAGTTTTTATTTGTTCATTTTTTCCCAATTTTATGTAAAAAAAACATTTTTTTTGAAAAAAAAAACAGTTTTTAAATCTATCTTTAAAAAAAAACTTCTATAAAAGTATCATAAGAATTTTTAAATAAAAAAAGGTTTTTAAAACTAACATAATAGTTCTTTTAACAGTTATTTTTTAATTTTAAAAAGAAACATATATCAAATAGTTCCTCGAACATTTTTAAATACCCATTTAGTCTAAGCTTTTTTATTTTGCTTCAAAAAGTCCTTTGCCACATATTTTGGAGAGGGAGTGCCGCTAGCGCGGACCTCTAAAAATAAGAGAATATTGAGTGCTTGAGGGATTAAATGAGTTAAACTAAAAATATGTGTCCTTTAAAAAAAATATGTATTTACAGTAGGGACTATGCAATAATTGACCATTTAAAAAATAAAAAAATGTTTTAAAATACTGTTTTTATTGAAAAAAAATTAACAAACAAAAAAGTATTTGTTTGATCTTTAGAGCAAAGGGCAAGTTTGTCTTTTAAAAAGTAATTGAATTGTTTTAAAAAAAAATAGAATCTTTAAGAAATAAACATAAATACAAACATGTCTAATTGGGAAATACATATGAATGCATAAAAAATAATAATCCAATAAGGTGTGAACTTGGTAATTCCTTAACTTAAAAAATATATCTATTTTTTTTTAAATTAACATTGAATTTAGAATTATTATAAAACATGAATAGAACAATAATAAAATTGGAAATAAAAAATTTGAGCACAAAAGAGAGACAACAATCATGAATGAGATAGATATAATTACAAAAATTATGTATTTGCTTTGAAATTAACAAATGCATACTTTTGATGGCAAATATGAATCTGATGGAAAGATGAAGGAATTTGGACAGTTCACTCTATATTTTAGTTATTTTTAGCTAACCTTTATATTGGTAAGAATTTAATTGGGCTCGAAGTAACCAAGTAATTCTCTGTCTTTTCCTTGTATTGGGTTTGCCAGATATATTTTCTGATGGTGGAATGGATGACATTTCTAACAATTTGGGAAATGACGTGTCTGGAAGATTATATAATAAGTTTAGTATGAAAGGAGCATGAGAAATGTAATTGAATAATTTTATAATTTAAAACAAAATTTTAATTAAATATAAGAATGGTGAAAATATATGTAAGGAAATACAAATTGAATTTTCATTAACTCCATGTAAATGGCACATATATAAGTTGTTTACTATGTAAAAAAACTGATGCGCAAACTTGGTGTACAAATTTGATAACTTTGACTTTTGTGTGTATGTCGTTGTTACAAGCCAAGTTGATCAAAACCTCAATTAGCTACAAAATATAACAAACTCAAGTGTAGCGGTAAGTAAGGATGTCAATCCACATCAAGGGGGTAAGCTAGAGACAAACTCAATTGTAATTTAATTTATTTATTTTTTTTGTGCTTTTCAAATATTAAAACAATTTGGGTGAGATGAGAATTTAAACTAAACTAAATCAAGATGTAAATAAAAGTAAATGAAAATATTAAGTAAATCTAACTAACTAAAAATCTAAAATATGAGAATGGTGAGGAAATAAAAGTGAGAACAATCAAGGGCTAGGATGACTCTAAATATTTTAGTTAATCAAAATTAATTAGTTCAAGTACTCAAGGATAGTCTTATGTTCTTCTCATATAAAAATATTTCTGAAATTTAGATTGAAACTGACTCAATTTTAATTTTCAATCACATCTCGTCATATAATAGATGTATTCATTGGCAACCTAAAAAAGCTTTTAAATATTTTCAAGACCTCTCTCAACATTTCATAATCTCAATCAAGGTCGGTCCTAGAGTTGTGAACAGAGCAGCAGTGTCGAGTTCGGAGCTGAAGCCAACTCTTCATAAATAGAATACATGGAACCGGTCAACCTCCAAAATATTCTATTCGAAATTACTCGGTCTCTAAACAAACACAAACAACATTTCAATCAATTTTGACATTCCATAAGCAACCAAATTGCTCCCTGCCTACTCTCAAGGTCTCTTTGAAACTTACGAATTTTATCATCATTTACTACATAAGGTGAACTCAATTCAATAAGACATGTGACGGGCCGAAATCGAACATTTCATAAAAAATGAAAAAGCAAACTGAATAATTCGAGGCCTATTTGTACATTTTAATATCAATTGAAGAGGTGGATTTCATCTCAGAAAATTCAATCGTGTACAATGTGACTTGCAAAGGTGCTTTGCGTGAATCGATACAATTTGCAAACGTAAAAGATATAACAATTGGAATCATTTATAAGAGTTAGCAGGATTAATACCTTAATCATGCTAATGTTTTGTTAGTGCTCTTTTCAGTTACTATTAAATCAGAACATCCACAACGGTACAGCACACTGGTATCAACCGTTCTTCGTCTTGTCTAACAACAAACTATTCCTCCAAGATCTTTAAAGTCACGAATCCACCAAGTGCCAAACGATAGATTGGAATCCAAAAACCTATGCAAAGATAATTTAATCGCTCACTTAGCGCACATTCTTCAACATATAATTAAAATGATATAAAACTTGAAAAACATAAATAAAAGATTTATAACTCACAAATATATGCCAACAACTATATATTTAAATTAATACGAAATTTGTAAAATATAAAAATTAACTTAATTTGACGATAAAATGACAAATAAAAAGAAAAACATAAATACAGTATAAAATTTGGATATCTGATATTTTTTAAAAACATAACTGTGGAAATAATTATTGAACAACTTAACATAGCAATTTAACAGAACCCAAAAACGAACATCGTTACTAATATTTTAATGGCAAAGATTTTAATATTTTAGAAATTCTACAATTACAAATATAATTTCCACAGATTAAAAAATCCAACCACATTGAAATTTGCTTTACGTACAAACTTATCAGATTATTATTAACATTTTAAACCGAAACAGAAGCAAAAATTACATAGGGAAGTAGGAGTACTAACCTTTTTTTTTCAGAAGAACCAAAAGCAAGGAAAAAATATTGGATGGCATAGAAGATACATATCTAATATATGAAAAAATTCCGTAGGCATTCCTAACTGTTGGTGTTTCAGATTCCATTTGACAAGTTGAATAATTGTGGAAGATTAATGAATTAACATTAATTTGGCATTTGATACAATGAATGAATGTGCAAAATAAATGTGTTGTCATTAATTCCTGACTGTTGGTGTTTCAGATTCCATTTGACAGGCTGAATGAATGTGGAAGACGAATGAATTAACATTAATTTGGGATTTGATACAATGAATGATGTGCAAAATGAATGTGTTGTCATTAATTTTTGTGACAGTTGATTTCTAGGGTTGGATTGGAAGAACGAAAATGGTAGAAGAAAGTAATGTGGAAGATGAATGAATTAACATTAATTTGGGATTTGATACAATCAATGAATGTGCAAAATGAATGTGTTGTCATTAATTTTTGTGGCGGTTGATTTCTAGGGTTGGATTGGAAGAACGAAAATGGTAGAAGAAAGTAGGGATAGATAATTGGGTGTATTAGCAAGGGTATGGTAGGAAGTTTAAAATTAATGAGGGTAGTTTAGTCCTTTGATTTTTGAAGAGGAAGTAGCCTCTTTTAAAGTAGTAGAGATAGAGATATATATGTATGTACCTAAAAATACATAATATTAAATGTACGTGTTTATAATTTATGATGTATGTATATATGTATACATTCATGTATCATGTATGCATGAAAGTTTTATGTATGTTTATGTACGTGTTTATAATCTATGAGTTTTATGTATGTTTATGTACGTGTTTATAATTTATGATGTATATATATATATATATATATATATATATATATATATATATATATATATATATATATACATAATATTAAATGTACGTGTTTATAATTTATGATATATGTACACATTCATGTATCATGTATGCATGAAAGTTTTATGTATGTTTATGTATGTGTTTATAATCTATGAGTTTTATGTATGTTTATGTACGTGTTTATAATTTATGATGTATGTATGCACGTATGTACGTATGTATGTATGTATGTATGTATGTATGAAAGTTTTATGTATAGATGAAAGTTTTATACATTCATATATACATAAAACTTTCATGCATATATACATACATACGTACATACGTACATACATGCTTACATATGTATGTATATATGTATGTATGTATGCATACATGATATATGAATGTATACATACATACATCATAAATTATAAACACGTACATTTAATATTATGTATTTTTAGGTGTATATATATATATATATATACTGCATGTATAATTTACTATAAAATTATATACATACATAAATTGATAATATTTTTTAATACATATGTACTTTATGTATATTTTATATTATTCCATACATTAATAATACATGTGTAAAACTACATATAAGTATCATGTATCTATTGATAATATTATTTAACTTCATATTATTTCATACGTAATTTTGTGTACATGTACATATATATTTTTTATTTATAAGAATTGTACACATATTGATGTATTATGTATGTATATTATATATTAAGGTATAACTGCTTTAAAATATTAAGAATGAATAATTCTGAGTAGAAAAATAAAAAACAGAAGTTATAAACCACCCTAAGCCTATTTTCTGAAAAAACTTGATTATAACACAAAAATATTATAATTCTGTTTAAAAACAGGTTACCAAATGAAGATTTTTATTAGAATTGTATTTAAACACAGAAAACAGAATTATAGTTACAAATCAAATAGTCCCTCAATGTTTAAAACAGATTGTCAAATACAAATTTTTGTTAAAATTATATTTAAACACAAAAAATAAAATTATAATTACAAGCCAAACCGCCCTAATTCATTTTTTTGGTATTTCTGGCGCGTGCCACCAGCGATGGAATCTCCCCTCTTTTGTTTGATTCAGCCGAAATCCTCCATTAACAGTAACCAATTTGCCTTAGTTTAGTCTTAAAAACACACCACACTTGCTTTTAAATAAAACAAAATTCCACAATTCCATGTCTGCTTTTGAAATGAATTCCCACGTGAAAAGCCATTGCCTTGTTTTCTTTGGCCGAAATGTCCCCTCTCCACCAGCTTGTCTCATTCACCATATTAGTATCACAGATATTCCACTTTCATTATTTTAGACCAATAGGTTATTCGCCCGTGCACGCACTAACCCTTGTTATCCTCGTTTGGCCGAAATTCACAGCAGACATTTGCCCATTGTTTAGATTAGGGGTGATAATTTGGGTCAATGAATCGTGTTTGGATCTGGCTCGATACGGTACAACTTGATTTTATTTGGGCTGAATACGACACAACACGACGTCGTGTTTATTTTTATCAACACGAACACGACCCAATATGAATAGCACGATAAAAAAAAAATCGTGTCAATTTGACACGATTGGCACGGCCGACACGATAACCTGTCAATTTAACAAGGAAAAAGTACTCTTAGGTCCCTCACAAATAAATTTTAAACACTAAAGGAATTTTGACAAATTTTAAACACTTAGGTCCACTAATTCTCTTCTTGCAAAAGTCCACACTAGTGGCATAACAAGTGGACTTAATTGTAAATTGTCCTTAAATGTTTAAAAATTGTTACCAAGGGACCTAATTGTAAATTGTCCATTTAACAACACGATAACCCGTCAATTTACTATGTCCATTTGGGTCTAAATTGGGTTCTAATTGGGTTGAAATTGGGTCGTGTCAATTGGGCGCTAATGGGTCATTGTCGGCCAATTTCGTGTCAATTTCTTGGCACGAACACGACACAACCCGCTAACGGGTTTAAAAAATCAGGCCCGAACACGAATAACTATTTTAATTTCTTGTTAATTTTGTGTTGGATCGTATCGTGTTGTCGTGTTCGGGTCCGAATTGCCACCACTAATTTAGACCCATTTACTCTAAAAAATTGAAGACCCATTTTGTCCCATTGTGTATTATTCTCCATGTTTACAAATTTGTAGTCAATTTATGGATTTTCATTTAAGGTGTTCGAATAACAATTACATTTTATCCATTCATGTGACATTCATAGTGTTATGATATTTGGCTTCCTTTCTTTATTGTGCTTAATAATGAGTTGTTAGCATTTTGTTGTTCGTTAATGATTACTTTCGTCATGGTAGACTCTTTATCGCCTTTATTGAATGCATGAATTGACATTTTGAACATTGTACTTGCTTGTTATATGTCGAGTACGATGTTTTCATCCTAATAGTATTTAATAATGAACCCAATGTACTAGGAACAAATTGTTCTTATAAGAAACATTGCTCGAATTTCTTTTCTTGAAAATTTTAATTTTATTTAAAGAAATGGAAAGGGTGTATGAAAGAATAAAACTTCTTTGTGTTAAAATCCATTGGTGAGAACTTAAAAGATTATTTCAGTACATAAAAACAGAAGTTACAAGGATAATTTTTTTCAATGATAATAGACTATCATGAGTATTATGACTTCTTTAAAAATTTTGAGAGTGAATACTTAAAATATGATATTTTGAAGGTGTTATAAATTGAAGACCAGTGGGTTTGTACAATTACCTTCCATGAAAAATATTAAATAGTTTGGCACTATTGATTTGAGAAGCATTAAAATTCATGGAATGTTGCATAAGTCGAGTCAATATCACTTCGTTCATCATTCTTATATCTAAAGTTGCAATTGAGTTCTTACACATCCATGATTCGAATATTTTTGTGTTACTCCATGAAGTGATTGTTAGTACTTATACTTATATGTACTATCTATACATATGTACTTTTTATACATTTGTATATTTATATACTCAAAATTTTAAAAAGTTTTCAAAAATAGTTTGTTGCTTCTTTGGAATCTCATCACATGTACTTAATTGTTTATTCTTTAGGATGATATTTCATATTTGGATTTGTGTGATGATGACTTTTTAGGATTAGTTTCTAACCCTTTTGTTTATTAAGGGGGAGTTTTTATAATTTCTTTAAACTTCAATGTATCATGGGTTTTGCTTTTGCTTTTTAATGTGTAGGTTACTTTCGCCTTGATGATATCGTGGACTACATGTAATGATTTTCTAACAACCTACCTTAAATAAACATTTAGTCCCTCCAAAATTATAAAGTCCCCAAGAAACTCTATACTATGTCCAAATTACCAAAATACCCTTAAGTGAAGAATTATGTTATTATACACCTTCCTATACAAATTAAGTCTCAGCCTTAACCCAAAGTTTAACCAAATAACTTACATTTTATAAGAATATCATGGACCAATCCACTAAGATTGAGAAATTTAACATAATCCCCTAAAACTAAGAAAAAATAACTTATAGAGACTAGACTCTAAACCAAAACTACCTAAGGAGCAAACTAAGAACCTAACTTATTTTCACTTACCTCCCTAATGATGTGGGACGAGCTGGACTACCAACATGGCATAACCATATGGAGTATAGAAGATACCCATTTAAACCCCACATGTACCTTGGTTGAAACTTGTACAAAACCAAAATAAAACTCACCTCCAATTCCCCCAATGAACTCTCCCTCAAAAACCCTATAAATGGCACCCTTTACCCCTGAGAAAACTCAACTCAGCTCAACACAATTTCAAAGTAAGATTTTCAATTTTTATGCATCTTTGTCATTTTTTGTGTGAATGTTGTTTTCTTACATTTGGTTATATTTTGGCACCTATATAGAGGAAATATATGTAGTTACATGTGAATGTTATGTGTGAATGCATTGTATAAGCTTAAAAACTAAAATACTCCATCGAAGCTTAAGTTTCATTGGTGGATTCTGCTTCCTTCACTTTGAACCAGTTTTAAAGTAAGAAAACTTAAGCTTTGGTCCTTAGGAACCTATGGGCAATGCGTAATTGAACCAAAACCAAACTTTAATGATCGAACTAGAAGTTTGAATTTTTCGGCCCTGAAAATTTCAGAGTTTTAATTCAGGATTTATACTTCACCAAAATCCTTCAAAACAAGCCTGTTTGATTGTATTTTCAACATACATTTTGATCATTACCATGCCCGAATAAGAATCATAGCTTTCAATCATTTATCCCCAGGTCAAAATTTTGCTATTTTTATAGAAACTCAATATCTTAAAGTAACCACCAAAATCTTTTAAACCAATATGGTTAAATTCCTCTTTAAAAATTACACAACATTCATTTAGGAACAAAATCAAATGAATTTCTAAAACGTTTTGAATTTGAGGTCAAAGTTTCAAAATCATAAAGTCAAACTGTCGAAGGTTGAAGCTGAAGTAGATTACACGCACGCAAGTGAAGGTCAAACCAAACGCGTGTAATGTTTGACTGAGTGCGTCTCCTATCAGAAAATTTTGATCTTTTCCACAATTTTTACTTTTAAATATTTAATAAAATGGTATATTACATCACCCTGTTTGGATCCCTAGAAAGCATAATCTCGATAAAATCAGTTGTAAGCTTAAAAACTTAATTTTCATTTTACACATAACCCCCTGGACAATTTTCCAAGTAGTTAAAAACATTCCCAAACTTTTTCTTAAATTCTTTAGGTCAAATAAAGTCATTTTTTCTCTTTTCACAAAACCCAAATCCCAATGGAAATTAACAAAATATTACATCTAAAACTTTTCAAAACTCCATTTTATACCCTTTTGATTATATTTAAACTGCGATATATTTTAATTCTTCACTCGACTGCATTACATAAGCATTAATTTAGACATATACTACCTACTTATTCTCTCCTAGATTTCAAACTATCTAATCAACCACCGTGAGATAGACATACAAAACTGCAAACTGCATTTCCAAAATAGGTGATTATATTTTCACTATTAAACAATAAACTTATGCCTTTGTACATAATTGTGTTGTTGTATCACTATGTGATAATTTGAACTCATACCCTTATTACGAACTCATTTTTGTAGTTCATATCTATCATGAATATCGTTCTATCTATATCTCAATTATTCTTGAAACTCGATACACCGCTGCCACCTATAAATTCAGTACGCCACTGGATTGCTTTTAATTCTAAATTATGGTATAACCTTGCATACTATTTGACTTAATTGAAATAAACCATGAAATTTGTGTCTTTTATAAGTGCAACCCTAGTAGCATACCATACGATTTAGGGATTAGACCCGAGTATACCATGGTAGTTCTAATTAGCATGTATGACTCAAATGGTGAGTGCCTAGTTATTATTTTGCTACATTCGTATGAGTGACACTCTAGCTAAGTGTTATAAGCTAATTACTATTCCATCATTATTTGGATTGCATATCTAAATGTATTATATGTTATAGGAAATATTGTAACAGTATGGCTATGCAGTTGCAGCCCCTATAACAATTATTTTATGGGTTATCTGGTTATAATCTGAACCATTATCATTGTAACTTAATATAATTAGTTGCAATTCATCATATTATTCTTCTACATATTAATAAACTTCAGTATACCCCATCTAGTTCTATGATATATAATTTTGTTTCTATCTATAACATCCGCATAATTTGATTCTAGTTATATTTGGACAGTACATGTTACTCACATCTTAAATAGAAATAAAATTATTTACTTGGCATATTTTCTTAATTATTTCTCTTCGAGATGGACACTGAGCCTGAAGACGATGACATGACACCCGCACCTATAAACTTTTACTCTGTTTTACCCCCAAAAATTATTTCGATAACATATGTGTGGGCGGTAGCAGACAAGGATGGTAGTCCCCACTAGAATGTCTATACTACAACTTATCAGCTCATGTGATTCCCTTATGTTTACTATAAGTTTCTCTTATTATTAGTGGCATGTACGAATAAAGATGTATTTCCATTTATTTTAGACACAAGATGTAATATAATGCCTAACATCCCCTATAATAAAAACATTTAAATTTAGCTTTACTTCCATTATTTCTTTTATATTAGTATCCTTTAGTTACCATTAAAGCAGAGAATTGCGGATGCGACAACTTGGTATCAGAGCATCACTAGGT
The DNA here is from genome assembly GCA_949130495.1 of Sambucus nigra. NCBI lineage: Eukaryota > Viridiplantae > Streptophyta > Magnoliopsida > Dipsacales > Adoxaceae > Sambucus > Sambucus nigra. Next base: position 688,339,550 of record OX422209.1, read on the forward strand.
TTTATGCCAATGCGGGACTGAGCACAAGAATCTTCCATCTATGACTTATAAGCTTACTATCCTATAAATTCTTTGATACATTCTGGAACTCAAACTGTTTTTCAATAATGCATATATGGGATGACATTTATCTCGATATCTGAAAAAGTACTCACGAGAGGTTGGAACAAGAAATTAAAGATATGGGATATGAAAAGTTGTGTCAACACATATGGAGTATCGACCGTGACTGGGTGATTTTTACACATGAGATCAAAAACATATTACTTATCGGATGACCGAAGGGAGAACCTTAAGCAACCAGACAATCAAAGAAATTTTTCCAAGACCCCAATACGTTGCAACAGGCTATTCATATTACATGGGATATAGTGCCACCAAATGAGATCAGAGTAACTCCTCCCAACTCCCCTATCGACTATGGCTCCATTTCACCAAATACTACTTGTTTTATCCCTTCAACCACTAGCACCTCTTTTGATGATTTTGATCCTTCAAAACTCGACCCTGAGTTTGACCAAGTTGTTCCTAAGATGGCTTGAAGACTTTTAACGGAATATAGCTATAAATAAATAAAGAGTGGGTTTCTAATAGAAGAATCCCGGTAGCTAACCTAATCGTTCTTTTGTAGCAGCTAATCGTTCTTTTCTTATAAAATATGATCATATGGTTATGTACTTTCCTTATTTTTTTTAAGTTTATTATGTAATAATATATGTAACCCGACCTACGATAATATGAAAATTTATTAGATTTATCTATACTTGTAACTAATCCATTAATATATTATTTATATAAAATGGTTAATAGTCGTGCAACTAAGAGTAGGATCTAAGAAGAACGATCAATTCTAAATATGCCTAATCCAACTACCACTGGTGAAGTAATTCTATGTTGTCTACAAGAATTAACTATACGAACCCAACAATAACAAAACATACCACCCAACCTTTAGTGAATAATGAAATACCAGAAGAAACACAAAGGATGAATGCTCATAAGGAATTTTCGAAGCAAAAACCCCCAATATTTTTGGAAAGCCCGGTGCAGCGAAGCAGAAAAATGGATCCGCCAAACACTCAAAGTACTTAACAGAGTTGGCATTAGTATTTAATTTAGGATAAGATTGGCTTCGTATTTATTTGAATGAGAATAAGACTTATGGTGGAAGTCTATTCTATGATCCCGAAATGTGAATGAGTTAAACTGGGAGAAATTTGAAGAAATCTTCTTCAATAAGTACTTTTTAGAGTCTACAAGGGATCAGATGATCATGGATTTCCTAAACCTACAACAACAGATGATTGTGGCTCAATGTGAGGCTATGTTCACAGAATTATCTTGTTATGATCAAGAGTACATTAATACAAAAATCAAGAAATGCAAGCATTTTGAATGAGGGCTATGCCAGAATATCAAATCCTCATTATTCCTCTGCAAATTCTTGAGTTTAATCGAATAGCCAAAGTAATTTCCCTTATAGAAAAGAACCCAGCATCTGGTAACACGACCCGAATTTTTACTCCTCCCAAAAATCCTTATGTCAATATAAACCAACCAAATCAGTGAGATCATCCCTACATTAAGAACAAATATGGTCAAAATTTAAGTCAAATCCTCATAACAACAGTCGACCTTTTGTGAGATGTCACGAATGCAACCAAGTAGGACATATTAGGCCCCAATGCCCTCTTTTACAAATGTCTCCTCCATGTACCTCTCCCAATTTGAGCAAGCCTTCCTTCAAATATCCAATCAATGATTATAACCATTTAGTGCAAAAACATTTCCACAAGAAGAAACAAGAACCACTTAATAGGACCTGAGGTCAAAATTTCTCCCTTCTCTCAATGAAAAATCTAAATCACCAGGGTGTGGAAGAAGGTAATCTTCATTTCGATAATATTTCAACACATATATCATTTTATTCCAGATCCACACACTCTTTTATTATTCATTCATGTATGAATCATCTACAATTATCATCTAGTTCGTTAGCTCATCCTTTTACTATAGAAATGCCAACGGGAAAAATGGCTAGTTTTGACAGGATTTATAAGCATCACACATTACACTTTGCATCCATGACCTTACCTATAGATTTAATAGTCCTTGATCTAATCGAATTTGATTTAATCATTGGAATGGATGTATTATCCCCAAACTTTGCTTATATTTATTGTTATGCAAAGACTGTAACATTCAAACCACCCCCATCAACCTTCATTCCGTTTTCAGTGAAGAAATCCCCAATAACCCCTACTTTTTCAGATAGGTAAGAAGGAAGCTTCTTCCCTTTCCATCATCTTAGACAGATATAAGTACGTGCTTCCTAAAGAATTACATGGAATACCTCCACCTCGAGAGATTGAATTCTTTATCAATTTGTTATCAAATACATATCCTATCTCAATACCCTTACCGTATGGATCCTTTAGAGTTGTGAGAACTCCGAACACAACTAGGCGATTTGTTAACAAAAGGATTTATACACCCCTACACATCACCTTGGGTAGATCCATTTCTATTATTGAAAAAGAAAAACAGAAATTTTTTATCATGCATTGATTATCGAAAGCTAAACTAGGTAATTAAAAAAAATACCCTTTGCCCCAAATAGGAAATCTGTTTGACCAATTACGAGGATCAAGAATATTCTCAAAGATCGATTTAAAATCTGGTTATCATCAACTTTGTGTCAAGGAAGAAGATAAACCCAAGACCGCTTTTCGAACAGGATATGGTCATTTTGAGTTCTTAGTTATGTCTTTTGGACTGACAAATGCCCCCATCGCTTTCATGGACTTAATTCATAGAGTATCTCGCCCTTTTCTGGATCATTTTGTATTCATTTTTATCGATGACATTTTAATTTATTCCAATACCAGGGCAGAACACGAGGAACACTTATTCATATTGTTGGACACTCTTCGTAAACATCAACTTTATGTCAAGCAAAGTAAGTGTGTCTTTTTCTTAAAAGAGGTGAATTTCCTTGGACACGCAGTCACTAGAGTAGGCATACAAGTATACCCGACCAAAACCATTGTCGTACTAAATTGGCCTCAACCTCCTACCAGTACAAAATTACATAGTTTTTTGGGACTTGGGAGATACTACCGATGGTTCATGGAACGATTTTCTTAAATTTCTTTACCTTTGATGAGACTAACCCGAAAGGATGTTCGGTTTGTATGGACCTTTGAGTGTCAATAAGATTTTTATACACTCAAGGAAAAACTAACCACCAATCCTGTCCTAACCATTCCGTCCAGTAACAGTAACTATTACGTTTATACTAGCACTTCTTTACAAAGACTAGGTTGTGTCTTAATGCAGCAAGGAAAAGTGATCGAATACAGGTCACGATAATTAAAAATACATGAATGAAATTATCCGCTACACGACTTGGAGTTAACAGTAGTGGTCTTGAATATGAATATCTGGAGATGTTATCTATATGGAGAAGAACTTCAGTTGTTCTATCACCAAAAAATACTTAAGCACATATTCACTCAAAGGGATTTAAACCTTCGACAGAGGCGATGGATAGAATTTTAGAAGATTATAAATTTGATCTGCTCTATCATCCCGAAAAAGGTAACGTAGTTGTGTATGCATTAAGCCATAAAGCCCAGGGAAACCTCCATAGTATGTTTGTATTCTTAGAAACCATAGAAGATTCTAAAAATCAAATTGTCCTGCAAAACATTGTAGCTCGCCCCACTCTGCACAAGAAAATCATTGACCTTCAAGAGCAAGATGAATTTTTTAACTCCCAAAAGTAGAAACTTCTAAAATAACCTCTTCGGCAAAGATTGAACCCCGGACGCTAAGCGTGGGTTCAAATTCAAAAATAGAATATGTGTCCCTTTCATATCCTCATTATGGGAAAAAATCCTACAATAATCTCATCATTCCAAATTCATGATTCACTTCAAAAGGATTAAGATGTATCAAACCCTCAAACAAAATTATTAGTGGCCAAGTATGAAAAAGTATATAGTCCATTTCATAGCCAAATGTTTAACTTGTCAATAAGTGAAAATTAAACATCAACACCCCAGAGGATTACTTCAACCACTCCCTGTCCCAGAGTGGAAATGGGATCACATTACCATGGATTTTGTCAGCAAATTACCCCGAACTTCTCAAGCCTACAATTAGATATAGGTTATCGTTGATAGTGTTATAAAATATGCCCTCTTTATACCAACTCGATCCACTGATTCTTTCCAACGACTTAGTGAGCTCTATATTCGAGAAATTATTCGACTCCGTGGTATACCTCTTTTTATTATTTTTTATTGAGACCCCCAATTCATAGGAAATTTTTGGCAAGACCTACAAGTAGCAATGGGAACCCAACTATATCTAAGTACTGCCTTCCATTCTCAAACTGACAATAATTGGAACGAGTAATTTAAAACCTTGAAGATATGTTACGAGCATGAAAGTTATATTTTCTAAGTACATGGAACAAACATTGGGCATTAATTAAGTTCTCTTACAATAACAGCTACTAAATCATCATTCAGACCACCCACTATGAAGCTCTTTACGAACGTCCTTATCGATCACCCCCATACTAGAACGAATCAGGGAGAAATCGTATATTTGGACTCGAAATTATCACCAAACCTAAGAAAAAGATACGGCTTATTCGAGAAAGATTGCATTCAATCCAGAGACGACAAAAAAGGTACGTCAACACCCGAAGAAAGCCTTTAGAATTTCAAGTGGATAATGAAGTATTCCTTCCTATGTCCCCAAGAAAAGGAATAATTTGGTTTGGAAAAAAGGAAAGTTAGAATCTCATTATATTTGTCCCTTTAAAATCATCAAAGTATTGGACAAGTGGTCTGCCAGTTAGAATTACCACACGAATTATCCAATATACCCGACATTTTTCACATTTCTCGGTTATGAAAGTACATCCCTGAGCCAACTCACGTTATCACCAGGAAGGGTAAACCATCAACCTCAATCACAAATTCAATGAAGTTATTCTCCAAATCCTCGACTAATAAGAGAAGCTCCTTTGCCGTAAAATCATCCCACTCGTCAAAGTTCTTTGGAAACACCGAAGAACTAAAGAAGCAACCTGGGAGACAGAAGATGCTATGAGACAACAGTACCCCACGCGTTTTTTAGGTAATTTCAAGGAAGAAATTTTTTAGGCGAAAAGATTGTAACAACCTACCCTAAATACACATTTAATCCCTTAAAAATTCTAAAATTCTCAAGAAACCCTAGACTTTGTCAAAATTACTAAAATACCCTTAAGGGAAGAATCGTGTTATTATACACCTCCCTATACCAATTAAGTCCCAAAGTTTGACCAAATAACTTACATTTTATAGGAATATCATGGACCAATCCCCTAAGTTTGAGAAATTTCACAAAACCCTTAAAACGTTCAAAAATTAAATTTAGGCCCTAAACTCTAAACCAAAACTATCCAAGGACCAATCAAAGAACATAACTTATTTTTACTTAACTCCCTTATGATGTGGAACTAATTGGATAACCAACATGGAATGTACCACATGGAGTACAGAAGGTACCCATTTAACCCCCACATGTACCTTGGTTGAAACTTGTACAGAACCAAAATAAAATTCACCTCCAATTCCACCAATGAACTCTCCCACATAAACCCTATCAAATGAACCCTTTACCCCTGAGAAAACTCACCTCAGCTCAACATAATTTCAAAGTAAAATTTCCAGTTTTTATGCATCTCTGTCATTTTTTATGTAAATGTTGTTTTCTTTCATTTGGTTATGTTTTATGCACCTATATAGAGTAAATATATGTAGTTACATGTGAACGTTAATCTATGAGTCCACTGTACAAGCTTAAAAACCAAAAAACTCCATTTAAGCTTGAGCTTCAATAGTGGATTTTGCTTCCTTGTCTATGAACCAGTTTTAAAATGAGTAACTTAAGCTTTAGTCCTCATTAACCTAAGTGCAATGCGTAATTGATCCAAAACCAAAAGTTTTAATGGCCCAAATCAAGTTCGAAATTTTTGGCCCTGAAAATTTTAGAGTTTGAATTTAGGAGTTATACTTAACCAAATCCCTTAAAACCAAGCATATTTGATTGCATTTTCAAGATACAATTTGACCATTACCATGCCGGAATAAGAATCATAGCTTTCAATCACTTATCCTTAGGTTAAAAAATTTCCATTTTTATAAAAAATAAATAGCTCAAACTAACCCACCAAGTTCTTTGAAACCAACATGGTTGGATTACTCTTCAAAAATTACACCATTTTCAATAAGGGACCAACTTACATGAATTTTTAAAATGTTTCAAATTTGAGGTGAAATTTTCAAAACCCTAAAGTCAAACTGTTGAATATTAAAGGTGAAGTGGATTACACGCGGGCTAGTGAAGGTCAAACTAAGTACGTCTAATGTTTGACTAAGCGGGTGGGAGGGCGTCTCTAATCAGAAAAATATGATTTTTTCCAAAATTTTGATTTTTAAATTCTGAATAAAATGGTATGTTACATCACCCTGTTTGGATCGCTGAAAAGCATAATCTCGAGAAAATTTATTTTAAGTTTAAAAACTCAATTTTCATTTTACACATAACCCCCGACCAATTTTCAAAGTATTTCCAAACATTCGCAATTATTTTCATAAATTCTTAGGTCAAATAAAGTCATTTTTTCTCTTTCCACTAAACCTAAATCCCAATGAAATTAGAAATATATTACCTTTTTAAACTTTTTAAAATTTCATATTATACCCTTTTGATTATCTTTACGCTGCAGTATATTTTAATTCTTCACTCCACTGCATCACTTAAGCATTAATTTAGACCTATACTACCTACTTATACTCTCCCTGATTTTAGACTATCAATTCAACCACTATGAGATAGACCTACAAAACTACAAACCGTATTTTCAAAGTAGGTGATTCTATTTTCAATATTAAACAATTAAACTTTTGTTTATGTACATAACTGTGTTGTTGTATCACTATGTGATAATTTGAACTCATACCCTTATTACGAACTCATTTGTGTAGTTCATATTTATCGTGAATATTGATTATATCGATATCTCAATTATTCCTGAAACCTGATACACCGCTACAACCTATAAATTCAGTATGCCACTGAATTGCTTTTAACCCTTAATTATGGTATAACATTGCATCCTATTTGACTTGATTGCAATTATCCATGCACTTTATACCTTTTATCAGTGAAACCCTAGTTGCATACCTTAAGATTCAGGGATAAGACCCCGAATTACCATGGTAGTTTCAATTAGCTTGTAGGACTCAGATGGTGAGTGCCTGGTTATTATTTTTCTATATACATATGACGTCACTATAGCTAAGTGTGTCAAGCTAATTATTATTCCCCGATTATTTGGGATTGCACGCCCATATGTATTATACGCTTTGGGCGATATTCTAACAGTATCGCTACGCAGTTGCAACCTCTATAACAAATCATTTATGAGTTATTTGGGTATAATATGAACCCGTATCATTGTAACTTAATATAATTGGTTGTGATTCATTCTTTTATTCTTTAACATATCAATAGACTTTAGTACACCCCTATTAATTCTATGATATTTCATTGTGTTTTTATCTTTAACATTCAAATAATTTGATTTCAGTTATATTCTGACAGTACATACTACTCACATCTTATATAGAAATAAAATTGTCTACTTGGCGTATTTGCTTAATTATTTCTCTTCTAGATGGACACTGAGCCCGAAGAAAATGACATGCCACCCGCACCTATGATTTTTTACTCCATTTTACCCTCGAAAACTATTTCGATAACATACGTGTGGATGGTAGCAGATAAGGATGGTAATCCCCATTGGAATGTCTATACTACAACTTATTAGCTCCTGTGATTCCCTTATGTTTACTACAAGTTTCTCCTACGATGTGTGGCATGTACGAATAAAGTTGTATTTTCATTTATTTTAGACGCATGATGTAATAAGATTCCTAGCATCCTCTATTATAAAAGCATTTAAATTCCGCTTTCCTTCCATTATTTATTTTATATTAATATCCCTTGGTTACCATCATAGCATACAATCACGGATGTGAAAGATTTTTAATCGAATACAATGTCACTTATGATTTTTTGTTTTTAACTTTTGGAGGGAATTAGTTGTATTTGTCTTAGGGTTTATTTTTTTCCCTTCTTGTGTTTTGTACCGAAATAGTCAAATGGGGATATTTGTAAGGGCAACATTTATAACTCCTCGTCATTTAGTTTAGTTTGGCTTATCCCATTATACTCCACTGCACCGCCATGAACATTCTCAATATTTCAAGTGAATAAGGGTTAGTGACCAAATGAAACAACCAAAGATCGATCATCACTACAGTTATTAGAAAAGGTTTATGAGGTTATTTCGTGAATTCTTATTATTCAGGGGGATTTTTAAGAGTTTGAAAACTTTAAATATTTTCCAAAATATTTTTTGAAGTTTTTTTAAAATTCTCTATGTCATTAGAATGACCTTGGATGTCATTCAATCAATATCCTATACCTCATTAGAATGCTTCATGCTTCGTTCGAACGAGATTTATTATTGTGTCTTTTAGCAAGATCTGGAATCTAGTTTAATCTATCGTTTGAAGTGTGCTCGAACGAGAAAGGATACTTCGTTTAAACGAGATGTACCTTCATTCGAATGAACATGCCAGATTTCAATTGTAATCTTTCATACCAATCTCTTGGGGATACTTTTCCCTATAAATAAAGATGCGGGCTATATTAGTGTTCAAGCCTTTTAAAGTTCTTTTAGTGATCAAAGTCTCTTAATTTTCCAATCCAAACCCCTTGGATAATTTGAGATCACTTTTCCAAACCACGAAGAACAAATTATGTGTTCCAAACCCCGTGGAGTTAATTCCCTACTGTTGACCTTTATGGATATTATTTTCTACAACTAAAGAAGAAAAGAATATTGATTCCTGAGGCTAATCGGTGGATATCGAGGTAAGATGAAGCTTGTTGTGAGACAGTGCTGGATTCTCATTGCTTACTATGGACAACTTGAATATATTATTGCGTAGCTTAGTGGATCCCTAAGTGTTTGTAAGTCTGTTGTTATTTGTATTGTTGAAATACAATGTTGAATTTAGGTTTTGCTCAAAAGGGATTTTTCCTCGTCTTCTTCCTATTTTTGGTTTTAGTGTTGGTTTGTCTGGCTTCATTTAGATTCAATAATCTTGCATGTTCACATAACTTAATCAAGATAAAATTTGGTTCAAATTAGAATTGGGGTTTTTTATGTGTGACCTATTTTACGACTTGTTCATATAGTCGAGACCTGCACATTTTCAACATGTTGTGATCATACATAGATAAATAATTATTGGTCATTGACCTATTATTCCCCCTGAGGTTGCACGGGGTGTATGTCAGATTTATACTAGCTACAAGAGGTTAATTTTAAATTATTGATTAATAATATTTCTAATATATTACTATTTTGATATTTATTACCTTGTTTCATTTATGTCGAATGAATACTATAGGAATATGTGTCAATAAATACTGATAAATTATAGTCTGGGGGATACGTTGTACCTCTAGACAGATAATTGACACCACTATGTAAAATATATAGATGCAATGTTGGTCGAGAAAGACTACAATATTTTTTGTTATGCATATTAATCGTGATGCAATTTGAAAAGAGTGTGATGTCTTCTAACAGAGGTTCGATGTAGCGGAGACAACCAGGAAGAGCCAAGTTCATCATCCCACCCGAGATGGTGTAGATTGCGCCACAGTAGTAAGGGCATCATACCTATTTTTTATTATTATTATTATTACTTTAAACGTTGTGTCCCGAGTAGTTGTTTTATATGCTTTCTGGTATATAATTATATTGATACATATATGTATGTTTTTGTTTAATATTATTTCTTTATTTCATTTTTCTTCATTTACATGAATTTAATAGAAAATATAATTAAATTGAAATTGTAAAAAAGTATAATTTAAAGGGAAAAATATGTTGGATTCTATTAACATCCAAACTACCATGCGCACTTTTACAATGGCGTTTGGTCTCTTAGGACAAGATTAACCATGCTACTCCAAAACAAGAAAAACTAAGAGCATGTTACTACTTATATTACATGTTCGGAATAACATTATTATATTACATGTTTGGAATAACATTATTAGTTTTCACAATGCTCCGGAGAGACAAAATCCTAAAATGGTGGAGTAGAATAGTAATTTACAAAAAATGCTCAATGCCTCGGAGACAGTCTTAGTTTTTAATTCCCCCACCCATAGCTAAGAAATGGTGTTATTACACATTTAAATCATACAAAGGGATGTTAGAAACTTTTTCATATTTTAGAGGATTATGTCTAACACTAGGGGTACTTACAATAAATGTGTAGCTTACGGGTTTTAACAATTTTACCAAAAAACTGTCCAGTGTAAAACACGTGTGATACTTAACAATGCATCTTATCGGGACATGTTTGTGAAAGTTTTCTTCATGGCCAGGTATGATAGGATTCGTGTTTAAAGGGGTTGACTTATTTATTAGATGTAATATAAATACATTAACTATTCATTATTTAATTAGTCGTGTCATATTCAATTGTCAGCATTTTGAACCCTGGTGTAAATTTACTTGAAAACTCAATTTGTATAATTCAATATGATAATATTGAAACTAGAATATATAATACTAGTGAATATAAATTATTAACTTAAATTAATGGATCTTAACATGACTTAAATGTGATTAACCAGGGTCAGATCTAAGGGTAGGCCGAAGAGGCCACCGCCTTGGGCCACTAATTCATGTAAAACAATATAAAACCCAGAACTTTTTAGATATTTATAAATATATATGAGTGAGGGTGTGAACATATATTCAAAAATACAAATTCGTACGGTATTCAAATACGAATTTTATAGACATATATGTTAATAATTATCCGATGAAGCAGCAAAATTAAATAACACGTTTAAAAATTCAAGAAAAAGGATAAAAATACGAAAAGTATATGTATCCATCGAAGATAATATGTGTACGAGGCAAAGTATACATATTTGTGGATATTATTTGTTTGAATATCCATATTCTTAGAATATTCAAATTTATGTTCTTGTATCTTAATATGTTTATATATTTATTTCATAATAAAAAAATATTTTTTCTAAAGAGGATTAAACCCCAAATTTCATAAAGAAAGAGAAAAACAGCCTTTCTCTGGGGGCTTACAAATAAGTACATGAAATAGAGAAATTTTTAATAAAAGATGAAAGAAACCTAGATAATGGACCTTTGAAAGGTCTAGCTTTAAAGGTTAAGGAAATATCAGCATGAATCTAAAAAATAATGGACTTGGCGTTCATAGAAATTCCTTTAAAAGAAGCTTTATTCCTGGCACACCATATTTTCCAACAAATGAAGCTTGGGAGGATCTTGCAAAGAATGGCCTTGATGTTGTTTCCTTTTGAGTTAAACCACCATAATAAAAGACGATATTTTAAACTCGGATTTTGAAATAAGGCCAAACAGCTTTAATAATATCACTCGAACCAAATAAATGGGAAATATTTTCTTTATTGTATTGTGAACAATAACGACATCTTGAAACCAAAGGAATGTTAATATTTTTTAAATTAGCATCATACGTTCAGAGGTAGTCTAGGATCCCATATCATAGAAAATGAAAATTGAATCCCATGTTTATGACGCACCATATCCCATGCTACTTTGAAAATAAATCCTTTAGAAAACCAACCACCATTTGGAGAGTCAAAATTATCTTCATCAGTGATGTTAAACACCGATTGCATCCTTTTCCACATCCCACTTGCTAAGGATGGAGACCCTCTAAAATTCAAATGGGCTAATTGATTATATTTGGCATTCATAAAATTGGCCCATAAAGAATTATTTTGCTTGAAACAGAACCTTAATTTGCAAGAAAAAGCTACACTCAAATCATATAACTTACGAATACCCAAACCACCTTCTGATTTTGGCCTGCAAACTATATCCCAAGAAATCCAATGATGTTTAAAATTGTCTTCCAAATTACCCCAGAAAAAGTTTACACAAAGCATATTAAATTCTTTTATAAAATCCATCGTGGGTAAAATAACGAAAAAAACATGATAACCAATCATCATAAGAATGGTCTGAATCAAAACCAATCTACATGCCATAGACATATATCTGGACTGCCACTGTTTGAGACGATCAACTGTATTATTCGATATTGAAGCAAATAAAATGCTACGTTTTCTGCCATGAAATAAAGGAATACCAAGGTAGTTTATAGGTAAATTTTTAGAGACAAACCCGGTGATATCTATGATCCTTCTTTTCTGACGAACTGTACACCGAGGAGCTGTTATAACATAGATTTTGGCCTTATTCACGCATTGCCCAGACTGATCTTGATAATTAGCTAGAAAACTTTTAAATGCTCGGAGAGATCTCAAATTACCATTCAGAAAAAATATAATATCATCCGCAAATGACAGTGAGGAAATATGGGGGCAGCAAATCGGCATAGTATAGTTTTTGATCGAACCGTCTAACATCAGATTATGTACTCCTCTGTTCAAAACCTTCGCTGCAATAACAAATAATACAGGTGATAATGGGTCTCCATGACGAACTCCACGCTCAGATTTGAAGAAACCACATGATTTTCCATTGATAATAACAGAATACTAACAACATGATAAAATCCACCACACAAGATTAATACATGCTTCCGAAAAACCAAATGAACGTAAGACCCTAATTATAAATCACCACGATATTTTGTCATAAGCTTTGGCCATATCCACCTTGATGACAACATTATTGATTTAACATGACTTAAGCCACTTATTTTTACTCTAACTAAAACAATTCTCATCAAAAGTTGAGCCAACGAGATAATATAAAATAAAATCTCACTTAGTTTGAAAGGGGTTTAAGTTGCTTATGAATATTGATTGTGAATTGTGATTGCAAATTTTGTTGTGGATTTCATCACATTATCACTTCACAACATATGTGTATTATCTCTTCAACCATACATTGGATTGTTAAAATTTTGGCTCCGCCTCGAGAATTATCAATGAATGTGAAGCAACTCTTTGTCTTTTTTAATAAATCAACCAAAACCTACCTAATATAACAGGAATTTAAGCTAGCGTCCATTTCATAATAATGCACCAAGTTTCGTCCTTCCATACAATAAACTAAAGTTTTATAAGATTTCTTGAGGAACACACATAGTGGAGTTGAGATAAAGAGGAAGGTGAGTTATGTAGTTTCGATATATGCTAATATATATAAAGTAAACAAAAATTATCTGAATCCGGAAAATCCTAGAGGATTCGCATAAAGATAGTTTTATGTATTTGGGAAAATATGGATATCAATATTCCACTTTAAACATACGAATGTTGATAATATGATATCTTATAAGTATCCTTTCATTTACCACCCATAGCTATAAGTCGCCCAACTTCTACCGATCGATAGGCCCAATTTTATAACTTAGTGGTAGGACAGTAAAAGAAATGGCGAGGGCCATTAGCACTTAATACTTAAATCTAGTTTACCCCAAAAGGCCACATTCGACTCAAACCACTGAATCTATCATCACCTCCTCTTATGAGTCACAAACCTAATTTCTAATCATAGGAATCTCATTAAAATAAAATTCCCTCACAACTCAATTAAATACTTCATTTTTTCCTCTTCATTTTCGTCCCAACTCCCTGTTTCCAGATGGAATTAACCCTTATGCACAATAACCAAATCAAATGTAGAAATTAGATTACATTTCAACCCCCTCCAATTCCGAACCTTTTTCTTTAAATTTATAATTATTATTTAAGATTCATTAACTTTTTCGCTTTTATTTATTTTACTATTGTAAGTTGGTGGTCATGGTTGGAATGTTAATTAATTGTGTGATTGTTCATAACATATCGTGATTCGTAGAAAGTATATTTGAATGAGAAAAATTGAAAAACCAACAAAATGTAGAAAATGTTATGCAATTCCAAACAGGATCCCGTTATAAATTTGTTTTTAAATTGATTATGAGGAACATTGGAACGAAACATTGATAGAAGATAAAGAATTGACACATTAAGATAATAATGAGAATGGTAATGAAGAAACTTTAAAGATATAATACATAAAACGTGACAGAAAAAGAATGTGATAATGAAAAGATTTAATTATACTTACCCCCTAAACTTTACTTCAGTTCACCATCCGATCTTTCATTTTAGATATTTAACCCCGTGAACTTTCAAGACGACTTCAACTAATCTCCTGACACTAACACCATTAATTTTTTGGATGAAAAATGATGCGTGGCTTCTATTTGACTTTTTTAAAGGGATATTATTATCTTTTTAATATTTTCTAACAAAACATGTATACCTTTACTTTTCTCCCATCCCCCCCCCCCCCCCCCCTTATCCTCTCATATAATCCATGGTTGTTCCTCTCTCTCTCTCTCTCTCTCTCTATATATATATATATATATATTGTGTAAAAGCATAACTTGCCCTTATCTTAGGCTAGCATAGTTTTTAGCATATTCCTCTATCATTTTATCGAGCCGTCATGAAGAACCGAATTTCCATCATCTCCAAATTCAAGATGATTCCCACATTACAAAGGTATAAAATAATTTATTTTTTTGAATTTATTTACGTTTATAATTGGGAGATGATTTTTTAAATTTAAAATCGAGGCATTTTTCTTTATGTTAAATTTTCAATGTTCACTCATCTCATTCAAACAAGATGGGATTCTCACTCTCACAAGATCATCTTTTCATTTGAAGAGCCATTTGAAGTTTACTTCAATTGAACATCGAATGAGGGCGTATTGTTTTGCATCATTCGAAGGTCGTTTGAAGCTTGTTCAAACGAGATTAGTTTTTGCATTCTAACTATCTTGTTGTCGTTCTAACGAGATTCTTTTCTCATTCGAACGAGCATAGTTTTTGTTAAAATGAATGTTTTTGCCTTGAATATTATGACGACTTATAAATACCTGTTTAGTATAGATTTTAAAAGATACTTTTGCAAAAACGATCCCAGCATACCTGGTATAAAAGTTTCCACTTTCTTTAGGTCAAAAACACCTTTTGATTCATAATCATCACTCCCAACTATTTTTGTGAATCCATTTAAAACCCTAGATAGTTCTATATCTAAGTTACTCTTGTGGAGAGACTCTCTTCATAGTTGACCATTGTGGTTCTCGAGGGGTCACTACTGAAGGAAGACAGAGGTTGATCAGTGGATACCGTTGGTGGATCGCCACTTGTGTACGACTTAGGAGATAGTCGTATTTTACAGAGGTTTTTTAAATTGTGTCTTATAAAACTCTATAGTGCTGATTGAAAAAAGAGTTTACCCTAAAGGGATTATTTTCCCTCATATTGCCTTGTCTCTTTGCATGATTTATTTTATCTACTTTATCACCTAGATTCTTGTCGTATATTAAAAAGATAATATTTGGTATTGTGTGTGTTGCACGCTAAATTATATAAATAATCCATTAAGATTACAAGCACACTCTCATACATACCAAGCATACATACTTGCTAACACAGACTTATTTTTTTAAATATTAAAAGAAAATCTTTATGAGTTTAATTTTTGTATGTGGTATCTAAATATTTGAAGGGACCCATATTATAAAAATCAACTCAAAATAACTTTTTTTTGCTATTTTAAAAAATTGGTCAACTTCCAGAGCTTTTAAAGTGCTCTAAATGGTACAAAAGTTTAACCGTTTTTTTAAATAGAAAAAAAATGTTATTTGAGCTGTTTTTTTTTGTATAGGTCCCTTGAAATGTTAAAATACCACACAAAAAAACTCAAGTAAAAAAAAATTACTATTTGAAAAAAATTGGTATGTACTGGAGCCTGTCTAGATATATAGCGTGTCTCTCTCATCTTCATCTTACTCTTTCACACACACAAAAATATGAATTTACACACACGGATCTAAACACACACACACACACATATAATAGATTTATTGAATCGATAATTTTTTGTTAATGCAGAAGAAGAAGATATTGATTTAAGGGTTAATATGTGCCTAAATCTAATATCTATGTGTTTGTTGGTATGTTGATTGGGTATTGGGTTTCTCTGTCCGGGATTTTTTTTATGATGGGTTTGAAAAAAAATATTGGTTTAGTGGTTTTTTGTTTGCTCAAATTCAAGATCTATTTGGGAGATGATAAGGCATTGGGGATTTTTGTTCGAAATTTGGAATTTTTTGTTAAGATGCTTTTTTTTTTGCAGGAAACGTGTTTTTTATTAGGCTAGAATTTTTTTTTAAAACTTTTTATTTTTCTTGTGTGCTACTAGAAATTTGTTTTTTTAGGAAAACTTTTTTTTCTTGGAAATCTATTTTTTAGCCCGTAATTTTTTATCATTTTCAAGTTTTTTTGAAATTTTATTTAGTTTTTTAGTATTATTCCAATATTATATATTTTCATAATTTTTTTAATTATTTATTAATATTTTTTAGATTTTAAAAAATTCAGTTTATAAAATCTTTTTAAATGATTTTTGAATATTTATAGAATTTTTTAAAGTTTTTTTCAGTGATGTTTATGTTCTTCAAAAACAATTATGTAGTTTCAAAAATTTTTAAATATTTTATAAAATTTTCGAACTTTTTAATTATTTTTATATTATTTAAGAAATCAATATTTTCATACTTTAAAATATTTTTTTACCTATTGTTTGCAGAATTTAAGTTTTTTAAAATGTTTCCATAAAAGTTTTTATTAATTTTGTTAATTACCCATATGTCCTAAACTCTACCCCCTTGTCACTTCACCACTCGAACTTTCATTTTCTGGAGTTAACCCCCAAACTTTCTAAGTGACTTCAAATAACTCTCACGATCCTAATATTTACACCCAAAAATCTCTCCAAAACACCACATAAAATTTAAACACAAACTTTACTAACCACACCCAAAAGTATTGTACCTTTTATTTTCTTTAACATGTCTAATATACCCCAAACTAAAAAAAAATTACACACAAACTAATACCACATAATCTAAAACACCACAATAAACAGAATTTAACCTATTGATCTTCCCACTGAAATGTTTAAACCCACGGTTAAACATAGCCCAAATCATCTTGTTCATTTCTTTCCAAATCTCCATCTTCGTGTGTTTGTTGTGTTGTTGTGGTCTTTGTTGTGTTGTTTCTATACAAAAATCAAGGATAAATGGGCTACATTGCAATGGTTTTGGAAAAGAAAGTTAATGATCAAGCTTCCCAAACTCAAATGATCCAACTAACACGTGATGATTTTGAGGTATTAAAGCACCTCTACACACTATATAATCTATAAAACAACATTAAAAATGAACAAAAGATTCAAAAAAACGGGGTGACTACACTTATGGTTACCCGTCGTCGAAAATGACAGTTACTCTCAGTCATAAGTGATCGTATTATCTTGTACCATGATTTCATTAGTCAATAATTGAATCACGGTTATATCTGGATGTGGGGTCATAAACTGCGATTTCACGGTTTGACGTGGTTGTGGTTTTACTAGCCATAGTTACTTTACACCATATGTATCCCTGTAGCGGTTGTAATTGACCGTGGGATCCATATTGAAATTAAACTTCAATGTGGATTTTTGTTATTATATTATCAATTCTTATTATACTGATTATTATATTATCATTTCAGTTAGATGATTCGATATTTGATGATACATTTTGCAAGATATAGACAATATCATTGTATCGAGTGTATCTACTCAACGTGCTTCCACCGAGGAACCGAATATGCATGAACCGAATATGAGCGAACAAGCAACGACATCAACCTCACCCAAATATTTACGCGATTTGTTTCCAAATTCCATAACGTCTATGGTAAAAAAAACCATATCACGTAGTTAAATTTCAACAATTTGATATGATTGTATGATATAATTTAATTGTATACATTGTTAAGATGCGAAAATAGAAGAAGGATTGGATATTAATGCAATTAATCAAGACCATACAATTGAATTCACCACTGAGGAGGCATGTTTAGTTTATTTATATTGTACTCAACATGATTTTTCATTTATACTTGAAATTTCCATTTGAACTATCTTTTCATTTAACAATGTTCATCCTGTGCAGATTTTTTATTACCGCGATAAAATGATTAATTGGTGTCAATAAGTTGGTCGCAAGCTTCATCCTATCGTGATCATTCTGAAATCCAACAAGGCCAGTTTAGCCCGAAAGGGTAGGATCGTACTTGGTTGTGAGTGAAGCGAGCTTCATAGAACCAAAAAAGACGAGGGGATGGACAAGAAGAGGAAGCGGTGTTTCGAAACACGAAATTGTGATTGTCCCTCTCGATTGAAAGGCGTTCCCAACGATAATGGTCGTTAGAAGGTAGAAGATATCTGTGGGATACACAACTATGAGGTGTCTAAATCACTTGTTGGACACCCTTATGCCGGTCGACTCTCCTAAGAAGAGCGGAACATTGCTGCTGAGATGATCAACAATAAGGTGGGCCCAAAGGAAGTACTCTAGACATTGAAGAAGAGATCGGAATACAATTGTTCATCCATATGAATAATATATAATGCTAAAATAAAAATAAATAACGTTGGGATGCAAGGGCGCACCGCCATGGAATAGTTGATGCATTTGCTCACGGAGAAGAGTTATGTCCACTGGCATAGAAGGAATGAGCAAACTGATATGGTGAAGGATTTATTTTTCACACATCCCACCTCTTACTACTTCCCGAGTGTATTGATGATCGATTGCATACAAGACCTATTGGTACAATATGCCATTATTTGAGATAATTGGGGTCACTACCATCGAATAATCTTTTTGCATTGCATTTGCTTTTATGAAGAGTGTGAAAGAGGGGAATTTCAGTTGGGCTCTACATCATTTGCGATCACTATACGAGCTAGAAGCTTTGTCACAAGTTGTTGTCTCTGATAAACAACAATCTTGTCTAAATGCCTTTGTGTTTTTAGTTCATGCATGCATGGACTAATCGCGTACCCCACCGTGGAAACCGCACAACTAATAGAGCGGAGGGTGCCCGTGTCCAACTGAAAAAACACTTAACAAATAGCACCAATTCATTTGTGACGGTGTGGAAGGGTATGGACACATTTCTTGGCCACGAAGTCACTCAAATACAAACGGAGTTTCAGATGACACTCCAATCCACCAAGCATGGACACAATGACGCGTTGTTATGCGAGATCCTTGGTAGGACATCACATTATGCCTTGGACCTAATTGTTATTGAGATTGATTGCATGTGATCGGTGTTCTGCGTATCAGCCACTAACACCAAATATACGGAGATACGGTGCTCCCACATACTTCCCATCATACGCGGATTACCATGTGTCCACGAGTTGGACTGATGAGATAAGCTAGGCCACGCAATTCCACAGTGGGCACTAGATGATCATTGGAAGAAACTTGCCATTGTCCCGGACATCCCTCGATATCGTGACCTTGAATATAATCCTGAGATGGTATTTTTTAAGAGATGGTGGACTGAGGAAGGTAAAGCTATTAGAAACATGATGTTAAGCAAGTTAATGGAAATTTCTCAACCCTATAGTATGTTATTGATGAAGCTCGTACAAATTCGTCAAAAGGGTGATCCACCTAAGGGGGAAAAGTCTGCTAATACGTCTACGAAAATAACCCCTTGTGCTTGGGATAAATATGTACCATCCTCAGCGGAACTTAAAAAAATCTTTGCAAACAGGACCCCGTTGACGGGCGCGAAATTGGGTACATGGTCTTGGGAGAAGAAGATTTATATAAAGCACGTTCCCGAGTTCTTCTAATCATTTATGGATCATATATATGATTTAAAATCGGATGGAAACTGTGGATATGCGGCTATTTATAAAGGTGCGGGTGTTAGGGACGCACTAGAACGTTATCATGTTATTCGTAGTGCTATGTTGTTCGAACTACGTAGGGACAAGATGTTTTTGGCTACCATTATGGACTCCTATGATATTGATGAGTATAAGAGGATATTGGACTATTTTAGACACTCATGCACAAGCAAGCGTTGGTTTGTAATGCCAGAGTTTGGCTACTTTCCGGCGAATGAACTTAATCTAATGGTTGTATTGATATCCAAATTACAATGGTTACTTTTTTTTCCATTCGATGTTGGTCCAAAATATATGATGGAAGAGAATCGCATCATCTTTATCCTCAACGTATAAAATATTCATTGGGTGAGTTTGAAATGCACAAGATTTTGTCTCATACCACCAATTTCCTCTCAGTGGAGATCGAGGGCCAATCAAGATGTCGTAGAGTGGCATACTTTGTTCAAGTTTCGCTTACAAATGTTTCATAATATATCTCCCAAAGACATTACGACGAAAGATTAATCGTGCTTGATATCATCGGATGAAGATGAGGACTTAACGGAGACTTAAATTGGTGAAAGTCTCAGGGAAGATTGTAACTTTTATTGCAAATTTTGGTTATATGTAAATTAGTTACTGGAGAAAGTCTTGGGGATGATTGTAACTTTTTTCAATCATTGATTATATGTAAATTGGTTACTGGTGAAAGTCTTACCAATTATTGATTTAACTTTTTGTAACTTTTTGCAATCAATGATTATATGTAAGTATTTGTAACTTTTTGCAATTATTAGTATAATATAAATTAGTTATTATCCAAAGTCTTAGCAATTATTGATTGTAACATTTTTAAGTTTTTGTTCAAATATTGGTTATATATGATAAGCAAGATTTTTGGTTATATTTGAAAAGCAAGAGATTTGAAATCTTGGGGTATTGCAAGTAACATACGGTCCATTAAAATTTTATATATATTCACGATGACACCACACCATGACAGCAAAATATACGGTAACACCACACTGGCAGATACATATACACGGTTATAAATCACCGTCCAAGTTATGCAGAGACAAGGGTTACTTTTCAACACAACTAATACAGTCAATCGAAACCGTTTGTTACAGTACCACGGTGACCTTAGACCGTGACATCATAAGACACAATTGCATAGACTAGGGCTGTCTCCCAACCTAAATATCTCGGCCTAATGTAACCATGCTTAACAAATACACAATGCCTTATGGACATATGTTCTTAAACCACGATTGGACCCCACCGTCCCAGTGAGGCAGAGACTAGGGTTATTTTTCAACCCAAAAATCACGTTTAAACAAAAGCGTTTACTATATATTAACGGTTCCTTACGGTCGTATGTTTGTACATCACATTTTAACCTCACCGTCCCATTAAGGTAGAGACTGGGCTATTTTTCAACCCAACAATCATGGTCAAATGAAATCGTTTACTATATATTCACGGTGCACTGTGGCCATAGGTTCTTATATCACGGTTGGACCTCACCGTCCCATTGACGCAAAGACTTGGCCATTTTTGAACCTAAAAATCACGGTTAAATGAAATTGTGTACTACTCAATCATGGTGTCTTATCGCTGTAATGTCATTAACCACAGTTTAACCTCGTTGTCCCATTGAGACAGATACTTGGCTATTTTTCAACCCAAAAATCATGGTTTAAATGAAACCGTGTATTGCATACTAACGGTGCCTTGTCACCGTAGAAGCTTATATCTCGATTGGACCTCACCGTCCCATTGAGGCAGAGACATGGACTTTTTTCCAACACAAATATCACGGTTAGTTAAAACCGTGTTTTACACATTTACGGTGACTTGTGACCGTATGACCATAACCACGGTTGGACCTCACCGTCCAGTTAGGCAGAGATAAGGGCTTTTTTCCCTAGTGAACACTCGTGTTGAATTGAAACTGTGTGTTACTTTTTCCCTATAACACCACACCGTAGTCATTTTCTCACGGTCACACCACATCGTGTACATCTCACAAACGGTTGGATTCCACCGTACATTATATCCATGCCTTAGTATTTGTTTGTAATGTACAATGAACCAAGAATAATTTGCCATCAATTGTTCAAATAAAATTTTATTTAAAAAAATTAAAAATTTCCACACAAGAATAATGTCAGACAAGACATGTTAATATTACATTCAAACACAAAAAAATATTGTCCGTACATGTCATAATTCAAATTTGTTAGCACATGTCATACTTCAAAATTGTTTTACAACACAGTTGAGTTGCAAATAAATCCTTCCATAAAAGTCTGTCTACTTTCGCCTTAAATGCTTCTTCGGGGGCTTTTTGATTGGGGGGCCTTCTGCTTCAGGGATTTGATCTTGGGGGTCGGATCGTGTCGTGCCTTAGTCTGAGTTTCTTGATACACCGGTACCTTCCTCTTTTCTTTATGCGAGTGCGTTCCCTTGGCCTCAAGCAAGGAGTCAAGCATTGCACGTGATAGTTTAAGGACATATGAAACCTCCTCATCCTAGCCGGCTTCAATAGCCTCCTGAAGTGGGCTAATGGCTACGTTTATCCCCTGGGCCTATTTACAAATTACCAACAAATGTGTTAGATAAAACTCGGGAAGAAAATAAATGAATTTATGATTAAATTTTGAAACATTTACCATTTTATTCGAGTGCTTTAACTCCAGCTTGCGTATTCTATGCTCGGGATTTTGAATGTACGGATGGAATCTTTCTAAGTACCAAGACATATACCCATCCACACATTCCCAAGGAACATTCTTGACCACGGTCGAGCGTCTGGCGTCGAAAAAAACGTGGTTGACCCAATTAAGTTGATACCATTTCTCGAAATCAAACTTTAATTTGTATCGAGCCTGGGTCTTTCCCCTCACCTATAATAAAGGGAGCATTGGCGGTCTAGGGATTGTTTGAAATCAGCCACCCTGGCGTAAGACCCTCTTCGGGTAATAAGGTTCCTCGACAAAATAGTAAATGAGGAGGTCGTTGTACCATGAGATCTCATGAAATGGGTAGGCCTAATTGTTTACAGAGTAGGGATCCCATACAACCTAAACATATTTCTAAATGTTAGTACATAAAAAAAGAGAATAGATACTAACTTTAAAACAAATAATAATTACGTATGAATCTTTTAAATATTCTAAGGTTCTCCTTAGCTCCAGTATCAATGCAAAGGCATCACCTTACACCGTTTGCCCCTCCATATCCATAGGTGCGGCTCGCTATGCTGAAACTCGAGATTTCTAACACCCCTCACCAAATTGAAGTGGTCGTATATCCATGCCTGCAGTCAAATAGGCATATTAATTAGGAAATTCATATATTACAAAACAAATTAAAAGTACGTGTTAAATTTAAAATATGTACCACGATAAGGGGAAGATATCCGGCCACCTGTCGAATGTCTACCCACGAGGCAATCCCCAACTGCCGATATAAATGGGTCAATACACCCATCCCCCAAGCATAGTCTTTGCATTTATCGACTTTTCACAAATATTTTAGGTAGTACACTAAGACTCGGTTCCCCGATTTGTTCGGGAACAATAAGCAACTGATTATGAAAAGCAATTACCCCCTAGCAGCCTTCTCAATCTGTCTCTTTGTGACACCCCCCCCCCCCCCCCCCAGCTTCTTAACCCTCCCCTTGCACAAATTCATTATTCAGTCAAAATAAATGGCATAGATAGACTTGCAATCCTCCTTAGCCTCCTCCTTGGTACAACTAAGCGATTCGATTTGGGTCGCCTTCTCCTCGGCTTTTTTAAAAACAATATCGTACACTGATTTACCAACTACCGAGATTTTGAGGAGATGGTACACATCATTAAGGGTGATGGTCATCTTATTAAACGACATATGAAATGAATTTGTCTCTGGCTGCCACCGTTCGATGAATGACAACACCGATACATAGTCTATGTACCGTTAGGAGTGTATTATCAGACCCCACAGAACCGAGTTCTTCACTAACTCGATAACCCGCTCATCCTTCGTCTCTATGTCCCACTCAGCAAATTTTTTGTAGTGAATAGCCGATTTGGTTATGAAAAAATTTCAACAATTCGAGGTTATTTGGTGTGCTCCCCTCAAGCGGTTGTGAATCCGAGTGGCTTATTTTTTACGTGCTTTCTTCTCGGGCGCTTTATATTTGGACGGTTGAATTTCGTCTTCTGATGAAAAAGACTCGTCTGTGCACCCCTCTACTTTTTTCTCTCATTCTACCTCTTCTTCCTCTCCTACTTTCTTTCCTTCTTCATATTTTTCATCATCCCTCTCTTTCTTCCTCTCTTTCCTCCTCTCTATCTTCCTCCCTTTCCTCCTCTCTTTCTTCCTCTCGTAATTTTTCATCTTCTTTCTATTCCTTTTTATCTCCTGCTCTTACCTCACCCCCTTCACTAACCCAAAACAAATCACCTACCACCGCCTCAACCACTTGCTCAATTGACTGCAACGTAGCACCCTCACCAACAGTAAGTAAACCCCCTAACACTTGATCGACTACTTTATCCAATGATTTCGTAGGAGAATATCCTTTGCTCGAACTAGCGGCCTCACCAGCACTACTACTACTAGAGGAAGATACGGGTGGTCGTACTTCCTTCGCCTCCTTCAACCTCCTCTTTCACTCAGATGCGGTAGGAGGATTTTTGCTTCTTCCCATTTATATGACCTTCATAAGAAATTAATAAAATTAGATTATAAAATGAAGATCAAATTAATAAATTTTTACTAACGAAGAAATAATAATATGTAAGGGCCTAAAAATGACAAAAAAATTCATAAATACATGCATAAATAAATACATTCATTATGTTGAAACTTGCAAAATCAAGTATACATGCATACATTAAAAATAATTATAAATATTTTCAATATGAAGAAAATATAAAATGGATGGTTGTCCAATAATATGTAAGGGCCTAAAAATGATAAAAAAAAATCAGAAATACATGCATACATAAATACATTCATCATGTTGAAACTTGCACAATCAAGTATACATGCTTACATTAAAAATAACTATAATTATGTAAGGGCACATAAACATTGCTAAAAAGACATGTATATATGAAATATGAAATACATTGCTACATACGGTGATTATTAGCCGGGAAACAACACACTGCGGTAAGAAGAGATCATGAAAACCAAAACATGGTGGTTTATGGTCGTGAAAACCAAAATGCGGTGAGCCATGGCCATATATTGGCGAATCACGGTGGAGTGTGACCGAATACGCTTGGCACCTTCAGCGACGGGCAGCCGTAGTGCAGAGAACTGTAATACCCCGTAAGTTTCTAGAATAAATAATAAAGTAATATTTTTGGAATAAAACAAATATTTGGAAATTGTGTTTATTCAAAAATTTTAATTTATTAATTTTGAATATATCATTTTTTGGTATGGCATAATGTTGTGTGACGGATTTTGTATATTAATGTTTATAATATTTGCATGTGTTAGAGAAAATACATAATTGCGGTGTGGCACAATTAAAAATGTATAATATTGGAATAAAATAATTCGAAACGTATTTAGGTGAGTATATGGGCTCGTTTAGGCGTTTTATACCTTTAGAAATAGTCATGGGCCATAAATACATTAGTTGGGAAACTTTTGGGCTAGTTTGGGTATGGATTCGGGCCCATTTGGGGGTCCAAAGTTTGGGGGTTTAACCCAATTCTGGATTTAGAGTAAATAAGTATTTAAAGGAAGCTTAACCACTCCCCACTGCTCATAAGAAAAAAACCTAAACGTAACTGCTACCAAGAGAGAAGAGGAAAAGAATCAAAAAGGGGAGAAAGGGCAAAAATCAGAAGGGAATCAAGGGGCTTCCTTCCACAACTTATTAAGGCAGGAATTCTCTTACTCAATTTAACTTTCAATGTATTTCTTGATGCATTATAATGACCTCCTAAGATTTTTAGATTTTAGGTTAATTCTTGATGATTAGATTTTGAAGAATTATCCCATGCATATAGAGGATTGATTTTAATATAGAATTGTGACCCGGAAATTTAGGTATCGAATTCCTGAAATTTATGATAGAAACCTTAGGGTTCTTGGGATGAAATTGGGAAAATCTTGATGGTTATATGTAGAGGACCTTAATGTTAGTTTATGATCTGTAAATCTAATGTAAATCCCATACTAGATACCCCCATTCATTGAATTAAACCTTTATTTAGATTGTGAATGAAATCTGGGTTTAAACACTTTATTCATGTTCATAAATTCTGGGAAATTGGGTATGGAATTGGGATTCATATATGAAACTAATCATTCTAACTTGGGTAATTAAGTGTTAGAGACTTAACTACATGGTTGAAAAGTGAAATAAACCATTGGAAGGAAATTATAAATCACGAATTAAAAATAACAAGCAGATCTGGGCTATTGGAGCAAAACGAATCGATTTGAACTTGGTCCGAATCGATTCGGCCAAGAAACTGAATCGATTCGGTCCTGCTGTAAGGCGAATTTGTGCTAGAATTAAATGCTGAATATTTTTACAACCCCGTACGAGTTGGTGAGATGATGTTTGGAGTAACAAGGAATATATTAAATATATAGACGTGACCCACACATTTATGGAAATATTATATTTAACAAGATAGTTAAATGATTGTTAAGGAAAATTGGAATTAATAATTAACTAGATGGTCAATTATTAATTAATGAACACTTGTGGATAACATATGGGACATTTAGGTAATTATAGAGTAGTTACCTATACATATTATATGAGATAAAAATATATGTACCTTTATGTATTCATGTGGACATACCAATGTTCGTGGACAGTCCTATCGGCTTGGGGTTTCGTGTGTTCGGACTGCATAGCACACATCAGCACAGGTGGGGTGGACGATGTGTAGGTTATTTAGGTACTACATAGGAGCGCCATCTATGAGAGGTAGGGCCGTGATCTGGTATATTGCATAGGGACCGCCCCAATTTATGTGTGTTTTTTAATATCTGCTTAGGATAAGAGATTCCTCTAGACTTGCTGATAGAGTACGAACGAGACACCAACTGTAGATGCCTTCATGTGTCGAATATATGAAAGGATATATATATATCAAAAACTAATGAGATTAATTAAATTGCCTAAGATCTTGTGATCTCTCTTGCTGACCATCTTTTCAGACTTATTGATTCTAGCATAGGTGATTTTTCGTTGTAGTTTATTATTTCATTTTAGACAACTGTAAGGGCATAAGCCCGAGCTTTCTTGTGTGGATGCCTTCGTGTGTTGAATATATGAAAGGATATATATATATATATCAAAAAGTAATGAGATTAATTAAATTTCCTACGACTGGAGGCATAAACTATAGGCCGTGTTATATTGTGCATAATAAATGTTTATGCCACTTCCATGCTATATATTTGACAAAGACCGGTAATTAATCATAGTCGGATCCATTGTAATAATTGGATTTAATTAATCCAATAAATATTAAATTGGCACGCTATCCCATATATCATTGTGGGACTTATTAGGATGCAATTAATTTCACACTTAGATGATGGATGAGATGTTAATCGCATGTGAGTGACGATGGGGAATATTTATTTTGCATCAACTATACTTATTGCATCTTAAATTGATTAAGTTAATTATTGCACACCTAGGGCTCTGACCCAA
This sequence comes from Sambucus nigra, assembly GCA_949130495.1. Classification (NCBI taxonomy): domain Eukaryota; kingdom Viridiplantae; phylum Streptophyta; class Magnoliopsida; order Dipsacales; family Adoxaceae; genus Sambucus; species Sambucus nigra. Next base: position 688,367,196 of record OX422209.1, read on the forward strand.
ATTTAAATATTTTCTCCCCCCAGACGCTCCTAGACAGGGATAGCGGGATTGTTGTTATATTAGTCTTGCGATCTCTCTTGCTTACCATCTTTTTAAACTTATTGATTCTAGGATAGGTGATTTTTCGTTGTAGTTGATTATTTCATTTGAGACAACTGTAAGGGCATAAGCCCGAGCTTTCTTTACATTATAATGGGTTGAGATATTTACTTTCTTGTCAAATTTTATTATTTACTTGGTGTTGATTTGGATTCGTTTATTGTTACGAGATATTCGTTGAACCAAAATTATGGGCCTTTAATATATTATTTATATTACGGGTCATTTGAGAATGGTATTAATTGACAGACAAGCCCCATCTTCCGCGTATCGTGCCTGACCAGCCTTTACGTAAGAAAATGGGGGTTCTTACAGATGGTATCAGAGCATAGTCCTACTGTCCTTAGGATATGTATTGCGCTCATTACATTCTGCATTGCGTTCTTTGATATGTAGAGCCTATGCCTAGGGTTCATTGTATTCTTATATTGGTACTAATTCGAACTTTGTTTACTTTCATATGGCGAACGGACAGAGGGGTAGGCCGAGGCTCGTAGTTGCACACGCTGTCGAGGAGGAGAATCAACTAGAGCCACAGCAGTAGCCACAGGCCCCACAGTTGATTACACCCCCAGAGATCGCCACCATTGTGTCTCAGGTGGTTTCTACGGCTATGGCATCCATGCTTCAGCACTTCCCACTGCCACAGGCACAACAGCAGCCACCACTACCACAACAAGTGACCATACCGGCTCAGGCACCAGGTTATATGTGGGACAAAGCAAGGGAGGCCTTTATTAACGGCCAGCCTCCAGAGTTTTCAGGCAGTTCAAATATATTGGTGGCGAGTACGTGGAAGAAAGACTTAGAGAGGCATCTACGGATGGTAGAGTGCACACCTCTGTAGAAGCAGATGCTAGCTTCATTCAGGTTATTACATGCTGCGCTTCAGTGGTGGGATGTGATTATCACGATTACATAGAGAGATAGCTTGACCATTGATGAGTTTTAGGAGAGGTTTGAAGGGAAATACTTTTCCTTAGCCATGCAGTCTGAAATAAGAGGCATGTTTATGGAGCTAAAATAAGAAAGTCGCACAGTAGCTGAGTACGAGGAGGAATTCACAACCCTTTCGTACTTGGCAAAGGAGGATGTTAGTACTAAATGAATTCACCCATTCATTTAGTTTCTTGTAGGCATGCTATGTTGATTTTTTCTCCGTTTTAACGTATTCATAAGTTTTTTACACTTGTCAGTTAGTGTACTAAATTTAATTTTATGTATTTTATTTTTATTTACGTTTCTTCTTTTAACTAGAGAATTCGTCATAAGATTTTACATAAATTTTACAATCGGTAGTCAAACGGACACTAACCCCCCTCATTTTTTATCCGAACTTGAGCACGGGCAATGGTAGAGCCAAAAATATTAATTAATTAATTTATTATTTAATTAAGTAAATACTCTTATAAATAAATGCTTCCGTTCTCGCGGCTTAAAAGAGAAAATTCGACATATTCAATCCCAATACATTAACAGAGCAAATTTAAAATTGAGCATACCAACAAGTTGAGTATCCAACAATTTAGGAAGCAAGCAAAGTACCACCTGTAAAAACCAGCTAGGATTAACTTTAGGGTCGTTTTGTACGTGATAAAGTTAGGTAAAATCTGATTCATTCCAAACAACCCTGAAAATGTGCAAAAATTTTACATTTGGTAAAAGACTAAATTGAATGAAAATGTGAACCACGATAGAGTACCACTTCTGTGGAAAAGTAGGTGGAATCAAAATTCATTCAACATAGATTGAATTCTTATTTTTCTATGGGAATCCTTACAAATAATTTTTCTGAAGACAACCCATAGAAATATTAAATTATAAAAACTACGCTTATAATCTAAATATTTATTTTGTGAAGATAATTTAATAATAATGATTTGTATTAAATTCAAACTTTTACAGATTTTATTTATACAACTTTTTTTGTCCATACAATAATTTTATTAACTCACTATATAATACAGACATGTCTATAATAAATTACTATATTTTAAAAATATTGAAAAATCCGTGTGTGTGTGTGTGTGTGTGTGTTTGTGTAGGGGTTTCAAAAACGAATCACTATAGCAATGGGTTACCCGACTGACTTTTTTTTTAAATAGTAAACAATCTCTTTTTTATTTTATTTTTTATGAGTTCTAGACATTTCAAGGTAGCCTAAAAAAACCAACTCAATAAATTTTATTTTACTAAATTGAAAAATTGGGTCAAAAATGCCAATTTTTATATTGATTTTTTTGTTTTTACAATTTTTTACCCCAATTATTTAAAAAACAAAAAAAAAATCATTTTGAACTTACTTTTTTAGGGACATCTGAAAATGTCTAAAACCCATAAGAAAATCTAACTCGAAAAAATATTCTTTGCTATTTTTAAAAAAGTGTCCGTCGAGTCACCCAGTGACCCATTTTTTAACCCCTCCCTGTATAGAGCGAGACTAGTAATAAAGTTACTAAAGAATATTATTGATATATATTGTACATTCTCATGTCACTTGCCATGCATGAACCAAACACTAAATTTTGATTCCTAATAGGAATTAATTGGTTAATCAAACATGGTTAATCAAACAGGATTCAAAACCCTAGTAAAATGTTTCCTAGCAATTATTTTTCCAATAATCACAATTCATCCAAAAATATTACCGGGTACCAAACGGAGCCTTAAGGTTTTGACAAGAGAGAGAGAGAGAGAAATCAACCTACCTACCTACCTGTACGATATCCTAACGAGCTTTATCATATATTTCTTTTATACAACTTTTTTAAGAAATATATGGAGGGAAATGATGGGGTTGATAAGGGAAATGTTGCCCCAAAAAAAAAGGTTTCTGTTAAAGCAAAATGAGCTCCTTTCTGTATTTTTTACTTTAACATTGCATATACAACAATCTGAACAAATTACAAACTATGTAAACAAAATTACATGATTGAGAATTATGTCAACAATAATTCTACAATAGAAGTTACCACATTGTCATCCTAAAAAGCATTAACGGGCCAACTCGCAACTTGGGCTCTAAATAGACACCTCGGGCAAAAAGAGAGCTAACATAAGAACCAAAAAGAAGCAACTGAAAATTATTCAGATAATTGCTCTTACGAATTATCAGATCCAATCCTTGGGGTTAATACAAGCATCCAATAGTTTCCATTCTTCACTACCCTCCTCCGGTTGCTGTGAACCAAAAAATAATTATCATTTCAATTGCAGATTTCATTTTTCCTAATTAACGGAGCAAAAACAATTATAACGAAACTTAGGGTCGAGCAAAAGCTTACATGGTCGTATTCCCACCGTGCAGATAATGGAAGAGAAACAAGTATACTCTCAATACGTCCTCCGGTCTTGAGACCAAATGTTGTTCCTCGATCATAAACCTTGATTTTAAAGAAATAAAACCCCAACAAAAAACAAATATATGAATAGAAAAGAAAAGAAAGGGCTATTTAGAGTTGATCGCCAAAATTAAATTCAGGCATAACTGACTAGTATTGCCCAGTGTTCTCACGTGTATTGTTTATAAACCTTTGGCTCCCAAAAACTTAAAACGACGTCATAAAAGATACTCAAAAAGCATCGCAAAAAACATTTCATGACACTTACCATTGCCAAAGGTGTATATAAACAAAACCTGTGGGAACCGATGCCAGTTACACCAAAATGTATGGGCCAAACCCCAAATAACAAACAAGTAAACGAAAGAGAAGCACCAAATTAATTAGTTTTTATACCAAATTGAATTCTACATAGCGCCCCCTACGCAATTGTTGCCATGCTTTGTGTTTCTCTGTAAACGCCATATCCTTCCTCTTCTCTATTATAGGTACATATGCAGGTACAACAGAATTTGCACATTCTGAAGTTCAAAAACAACTGTAAATATCTGGATCCCAAAGAATCAAAAAGAAACAATTGGTAGAACTACAAAAACATTAGGGTAATTTGATTAGAAAGATGGAAAAAATCTTTAAACAGATATTTTATAAATAAAAAATGGAAAAGGGTGAAAAGAAGAAATGTGACTGGTTTGATTAGATGCTCTCATAGTTCTCCAATTTTTCATGGAATCCAATAAGACATCTAGCGAAACCACTTTTCTATTCTTCTACTCTTTTTTCCAACTGTTCATATATGAACCGTTTATTAAATCTTTTTCAACTTTATAACCAAACACACCCTTAAATATTATATTCTCGGAGCAATTACCAGTAGCAAAAGATAGAAGCATCTCCTGGTCGTAGTCATTAAGATCATCAAAAAATATACCCCCAAGTCCTCGTCTCTCATCTCGGTGCTGCATACAGCATTACTAGTCAATAAAAAGCAAAACTGTGCACAAAATCAACCTGTTCAAATCTCAATTCAGGACAGTAGTAAGTAATCATTATTAAAATATTTTCTATCAGGTTGATATAACCATAAAATACAATTTCTACACAGTTGAGATTTTCCACATAATAATTTATTCCAAATCAAATTAAGTAAAAAATAACTGATGTATTATTTATGTGAAACATGTACAATGCAAGGTTTGCGTTGATACATTTTGATGTTGATGCCCAAATCAATGCCAGAAATTCAACTGTCCCATAACTCCTCCCTAGGAACCTTTTTCTCCTAAAGAACCTATCATTCACAATGGAGAAGATGATCAACGTCTTCATCCTTTTATTATAAAGAATACGCCAAGATGGAGGTAACATGTATTAGGCTTTTTTTGTTTAATCAATTCGCAAGTGTTCACATTTTTGTGCACAACCAACCATGCAAAAACTTGGAATTTGAAGGAATATCCCTTTCAAAACATCCATTTATATGGATCAAAAATGGAAAGGAATGTAGAAGCTATCTAGGGGATCAAAACAAGATTACAATAGAAAGCCCCAGAAGAATTGCCCACCCATTCCCTTTCTATAAGAGGAGTCATTGAGAATTTGCTGAAAATTCATTCATTTGAGAATTTCAGAATATCCCTAATTATGTGAATTCCAGAATTTCCCTATTCATTGATCCCATGAATATATGAAATGTGAATTCCAAGAAACAAAAAAGGTGACAACAGCTTGCAGAATAAAGGAAATATGGTTTAGTCTTAGTCACAAGGCGCAATATAAATCCCTTATCCATTCATTCTCCCAAAATCTAATTTTCCCTTTCGTCCCCCACTTCTAGTTGAATATGTTTTTGAGAAAAGACTTGAAAACTATAGAATTAAGAGAGAGATAAAACCCTATTCTAACAACCCACTAGGTGTGGCAATTTACGAACATTCCGCTAACACAAGAAGTTACCAGGTATGACTTAACGTGCTCAGGTCATAATTGGGTGTACTGCTAGACTCGCAAAAGAAACGAAATGATTTTGTGTAAATTTGCAAAATTCATATACAATCTGCAGACTCATATAAGTACAAATACAATGACATCAAGGTGGTTCTTTTCAATAGACACAAAGTGTATTAGCACAATAAGATGAAACTATACCGTTTCCCGTAATCAAGATGTATCAACTAAAATATTGTGCTACATCTCTACCGATGGTGTATCTAATTTCATCTAAAAGACTAATGTACACAACCGATCACCTACTAAGCAGAATAAAAGACACCATGTAATATATATAATTAAAAAAATAAATCTATAACCATTATGTCCTTACATGATTCCCATTAAAAATGGAAAATTTTCTTTTATTAAATAAACGATAAATCCACAACTAAACTACTACATATTCATAAAGAATGGTTTTAGTCAGTTGACCCAGACGTGGACATAATGAAGAGGCAAAAAACTACCAAAACATACAATTGAATCCTTTCTAGCTTAAAGTTGTTGGATCTTATTTTTGTTACTTCTACCCCCATGCCACCTACTGATCCTCCTCCCAAATAACTTGAAAATGAATCAAAAGTTGAGGCTACAAAGTTCACATACACCATTGAGCAATCGGAAGCACTTGTTAAGATTCGACACATTGATTTAACCATCCTAACAGCTTCAATAGTGGAATGAAAAACACAATTTGACCTGTATTATGCTTGTGGATTCCAACTGGCCTGTCCAACTTCAAGTTCCAAGATTATATCCTTTCCTCACTATAAACCTCCAGCTCCGAATATGAATCGGGCATTGGTGCAGACATCATGAAGACAATTTAGGTGTTCAGATTTAATAATTTTGTTGTTCCTTTATCTTTAATCAAATTGTTAGTTTGATGTAAGTTAGGATTGCTTTAGGAAACTAGTATTTATCCACTAATCATTACGATAATTTTCGTATTTATCAATTAGCTATTATTTATTGGTAGGACTAGAATTTTTTAGTAGTCTTGATAATGAATTAGGATTTCTTACCCTATAAATAAAGAATAATGATATGAATCCCAAAAAATGTCCCAAATCATCCCCCAAATGAACTGAGATAGCATTAAATGTTGTACTTTTTACTGTAATATTACAACACAGTACAATACTTTTAATGCTAAGTCAATTCATTTGGGGATGATTTGGGGGATTTAGTTGGTACTCATTGCATTACTCATAAATAAATAATAATGTTTTTTTTACCAATTAGTCTAGTTTATTAAGTACATAATTCAATAGGTCCTACTATCTTTTTTTGTCCAATAAGGCCCATGAAAAAGAAAATCGCTCCAATAGGTCCTATTTGTTAACATGTAGTGAATATTCACTACATGTGTAAACTCATTTGAGTTAAAAGCTTTGTGAGCTTTAACTGTGGGCATCTTCTTCATCCCCTTTCTTCTTCCCTAAATCTATCTCTTCTTACTCTACATCACTCATCCACAATACACACATCGTATTTTCACAAAGGAACCCTTTCCAAGATCCTTTGATTCATTTTTATTTTTTATTTTTGGTAGATTGTCCATGGTTATTGATAAATGTTTCATATATACAGCATCTATATATTTGTTGCTTACAACACTTTCTTTATTTAACCATGTTGTTTGTCCACGGTTATATATAAGTGCTTTTTGGCCCTGCTTAATATGTATTCTGCGTGCACACACCAACAGAGGAAAAGAAAAAAAGAACCACCACCACCTTCATGAAGAGAAGCGTGATTAGATTCTCAATTTCCATCCAGCCATTTAAAAGATCAACCCTCTCTGGGTCATATTTACTACTACTCCTAAACTCCTATGGATATTATTGTTAAATCCCATTCCCATGAATTCTGCATCCTCATTTACTATTAGCAATAATAATAGGACAGCATCATTAAACTATTCGACCAACATAGCATCTGAGAGCATCTTTCAATGCTAATTATGGAATTCTCCAGAGTACTTCTTGATATTGGAAAGTGGGTGCACAAAAAAGTATGCTATAGTAATTTAAACATTACAAAAGACATACCTTAATGCAGAAATAATCATCACACCATTTCTTGAAACGTGGATAGAAGCTAGGATCAAACTTGTCACAAGCACTTTTTTGAATCTACAAAAGAAGGTCAACGTCAGCATCTTCCCTAGTGAATGAGCTGTCAAAAGAGCAGACCACTTTTACGAGATTGTATCATAAAATTGTGATGGTAAAAATTGACACTGAACCCTTTTTTGAATTTTCAATGTGAAAAATTGATGTGTAATGCATGCAACTTCAGATTCAACAAACATTTCTTTAAGAGGAAAGTAACTTCATTGGCTGATAACCAGATTCCTATTTTTTTTTCTCAGCAGACTAACTTGCTAGATGTAAAACAAAGAAAGTAGTTGGAACTTCTAAAACAATGCAGGCACCTGTTTTGTCCACAAGAGCAAGAATGCTGCATAATTTTTTAGATGTTGGAATATGAGTTGAAGACGTTGAAATTTAGCCTCATAACGGAATTTAATGTTATGATGTGTAATTATACCGAATGGAAGTGCTTGACATCCTCCTCAAAGATGTAAGCAGGAGTCAAATCAGTACCACCACCGAACCACCATTGTCGTGGTGCTCCTGGAGCATCTGTTTATGTGGACAAGAAGAAATCAATAATTCACAAGTTCCTACAGTTTTATCACACTGGAAAGCATTAAATTACATATAACAAGCATTCTGTTCAAACATTCAAGTTTCGCACCAACTCGTTAAAGGAATTTGGTTTGTTTTCATCTATATACACGTACCAGATGATTATCACAAAGTTCTTAATGTCCTAAGAAAAAAGAATGATGATATGACACTTCCTAGTGTTACAATTGCATTTGTTTACGACGCTTGAAGAATGTTTAGTGAAAAATACCCCTAGATGACAGTATTTCTTGTAAATCAACGCCCACATTGTAAGAGTTCGCAAAAAAGACTTTTGAGGCATTACATGTACCAATAAAATACAGAATTGTCCGATATGACACAACCGGCATCGCCAATAGGATAGTGCTATATCACATGTCATTGCACTGATAGTGAAGGCAGGTGAAGGTCAACCAAAGAAAGTTTCTACAATTCTAACTATAATAAGAATTTTAAATTCTATAGTAGTTCTAATTGGCATTGGCTCTGACCAAAAAATAAAATTGACAAGGGACAACTTATGGTTCACCAGGTCAGGATATAACTGAACCATGCCCACAGTTGTCAAAATTGTACGATTCGCGATTCGAATCGTACGATTCGATTCGATTCTCACATAAAACGATTCGAATCGAGTTGAGAATCGTATAGGGTTAAAAAAATCGAACTGAATCGGAGATTCACAATTCAAATCTTACGATTCGGATCCGATTCAAGCCCGATTCACTTTTTTTTCGCGATTTTTTTACATTATAACCATACGTGTATACCGTTGAGAAACTGAGTTTTAGAGAAAAACATGTTCTCTTGGCTCGGTTATTTCTTGTCTATTCTCTTGGCCGAGTATCTTCTATCTTTTGCTTTTTTTATTGTTATACAACCTTTGTATTTGTTATAAAATCTTTGAAGGTATATTTGTTTTGTTATTTTAAATTAATATTGTTTTATAGGTAATCTTAGTATTTATTTTATTGTTTTAAATTAATATGGTTTACTGTTTTAAATTAATATTGTCGTAAATATTGTTAATCTTAGTAGGTAGGCTGTTTAAAAATTTTGGAAACATTTGTTTTACGGTTTTACTATTTTAAATTAATCTTGGTATTTATTTTATTGTTTTAAATTAATATGTAGGATGTTTTACATTAATATGTAGGCTGTTTTATGATATATTTTTGTTTTTTACATTTTTAAGCTTAAAATGAATGAGAACATGTGCTACGGTTAATTTTCGTGATGTATTTTGGTATATTCATGTGCTACGATTAGTTTTTTGTCATATTATGCTTAATTACCAATTCTATAGTGTTAAATCCCATTTATGTATGTTTTACTACATTTTTATCATTTGGTTCCGATTCGATTCACGATTCGGGGGATAAACGATTCGCGATTCGGGGGGTAAACGATTCACGATACGATTCGCGATTTGACAACTATGACTATGCCCTAGGCTAAAAATTGAAGTAATCCCAAGTGATTTCAGATAGGTGTTTTGTTCTAAACGAAGACCAACAAATATGAATATGCATAACACTAAAAAAATGCTACGAGCTGTCCAATACATATTTGTTCGAGGCTTGCCAAGGCCCAAGAAAATGATAAGGCTCTATGCCCAACTTATTTTAGATCACTCGCGAATGCAGTAAAGATTAACTAACAATGCTATAAATATTAAGTTTCTCTGCAGTATTTATCAACAAAAAGAATGCTAAAAATACATAATAATAGAAGAAAAAGAACATGTGCATAAAATTTACTAGGTGGGTACTTTTCCAATTATATACTATACTTGACCAACTTATAAATATTACATATTAACATATATGCACGTACGCTCAAATTCTTAATACTAAAGATTACTACTAGAAAAGGATATTTTCATAATACTAATGGTAATGACTTTTACGTAGTCGGATTAACGCAAAAGTAGTTGACCTTAAAAAAAGCCTTGATTCCAATGCTTGTGTCGTTACTTTTTCCATTAATAGTAAATTCAGTTCTTACAAAATTATTATAATACACTGGATTTAGACAATATTTGATTTTTAGCAAGCATTCTTTTAATTAATTTTAACCAAACATTACAAGGGATCCATTATGGTAACCAAAAGAGGTTTTTCATAAGCAGGATAGGAAAATCAACATAATAAAGCATTTTGGTAAAGTAACATGAACAAACATGCTTTTAGAATATCAATATTCACAAATAACCTATATATAGATCCACAAATATCATCGTTAAGGACAAACAAGTACCTTTTGGGGCATCAGTCTCAAAATACCTATAATTAAAATGCAGCGTCGGTGCAAAGGGGTTCTTTGGATGTAAAACCTACAAAACAAGAAAAGGTAAATATAAGAAACTACTCCATTACACATACGTCAACATGGACCAAGATAACATCTAACACTTTAGTGGTTCAATAAATGGTAAAGAGCTCCACGTGTTAGCCAAACACCTGAACTTTAAAAATCAAGATGATAGTCCAACATCAACATTTCAACCACCCACAGTTCAAACTTAGGCGTTAAACTTAGGAAGAATAAATAAAATGACAAAAAAGAAAAGAAGAGTAAGAGAAAGAAGGAACGAAAAAGAGCAGCATATTTGAAAAGCCAAAACAGTAACACCATTCAGCAGCAGGGAGAAGCTATAAAAAACAGCAATACCAAATAACAGACCTATAGGGCAACCCTTTACAACCTACCAATGGAATCCATCAATAATTTGCAAATAACGTAAACTTTCAAAGTTGAGCCGATGTGCCGCAAGAAATTTTAACTTTCTTCCAAATCACCATTTGCATCTCTTTATACTCAAAGTTCTCTCATTCCTTTATAATCCAACACGCATAAAAGAGAAACATTTACCCTTTTTTCCATCCTCGAAAGACCCATTCCACATGACTTTGGGAAGGCTCCTACTATCTCCAACTCCATATAAAATTTATTCCAATGGAAGAAGATGTGCTTTCACCCTCTTCTTTACACAATATATACTAAGACGGAGAAACTTAAGTATTTATCTTTGTTTGGATCGATTCAAAAGTGCTCGCCTTGTTTCATCTGCCAATCATGCAAAGACTTGTACTTTTGGAGGAACCCCGAATTCTCAAATCATTTTATAAATTCGAAGGGAGAGATGGGGAATCCACCAGAATTTTAGTGAAAGATATACAAGAAAATATAACGGACAAAATTTCCCATCCAAAACCTTGTATCCGAAGAACCTTGAGGCAAGTGAAAAATCGTCCACAAGACAAACAAGGGACAAATACATCAAACTCCAGGTCATTGAGATTTCTTCTACAATTGAGTATCCCGGAATAGTCAATGGAAGCATGAGGCTATAATAAGATGAGTCCAGACCTAGGGAGCTAAACACTCAGATATTCCTCGGCAAGCATCATCCAACAATCCGACTTCCTACCCACACACCCACACCACACACACACAGCGCGCACATACAAAAAATGAGATAATATTAATTGGAAATTAATACAAACAATCATATATTGACTTCCAAGGACATTAAGAAGAACTCATTTAAACAATTTTAGAGTCTCGCTGATTAGCATGAATCTTATTCCTACTCCTCATAACGGAACCCCATAGGAACTCATATACAAGAGGAGATCTCCATACTCATTGGCCAATAAAAAAGGTTCCCTTATTAAATTCCTCCACCGCCAAACAAATTATTTTATCTCTAGTGAAATTGAAGCTCCAAGAATAATCCGTTTGCCCAAAAGAGAAGTCCTCAAGAATTTCTCCACCCCAAACCATTTATCGTTTATCGTTTCTAATAATTTATCCATCCCTTAACCGTTTAAAATTGAAGCTCCAAATATAATCAAAAGAAGAGTTCCAAGATACATCAGTCTATGGAAGCAGTAAGATAAACTAAGGAACAAAACAGAACACTAATTTTAAAATCCTCACCAGACCCCCCAACCCCCTAAAAATATCAATGAGACGAATATTCTTAAGAAAATGAATCCAAATCTTGAGATATAAACTTCCCAAGACATTGATACGAAATTCTATCAACAATTTTAGAGTCTCACTGATTAGAATAAATCTTGTTCATAATAATAGAATTCCTTACACTCATGTTCAAGATGGATCTGCATAACCATTTGCCAAAAAGAGAAATGTTCCTAGTAATCAAATTTTCACCCCCCAAAACCGCGCTTCTTGCTAGGTCTACATACGATCCACAAAATGCCCAAAAGAGAAATATTCCTTGTAATATTATCACGACGATCCCAACCCAAGTGATCAAGAATTTGCTCTGCCTTTCAAAATTAATCTAAAAGGCACCATTTTATTTTCGATGTGGAATTTTACACCGCGACTTTATTTGCCACCAACAACAGATCAAGGATATGCCTTTCACCTACAAAAGGCGCTCTTGTGCCCAGTCAACAGTCTCATTTAACACTTAAAGATGATTTTTTTTTGTTTTGAGGGGGGTGGGGGGAAGGATGAAGCAAATATAAGTGGCATTTGTAAGTGCATTTACCACCTTATTTTTAAGGGCTCTCCTAAACACTCTCATTATGTTCTCTCTCATGATACTCCAATAATCTAATAAAGCGTCAATTCAAAAGCCATCAAGTGCTTTGTCCGTCACACTCGAACAATGCTTGTCTTCAAACTATTCATTTTTCTCCCCACCAATTACACCCCAAAGCAAACATCCTTCCCTTCTTTATATAACTTCTCAAAAAATCTCACACTTCCTCCACGATCTCTCTACTCTATCCAAAATGATGCCCCTTTTTTCCAATTAAGTCATGAACTCTTCAATTTCCTCTTATTATTACCCCATTCTCTCACCCAGAGAACTCTATTACTTTGATTTAAACAGATCTCCTCTAAAAATTAACACATTTACTCTAGTTTTTAGAATAATCACATATCATGACATCCTCATCTAACCTTCCATAATTCTCTAAATCATCATCATCTAACCCTCCATAATTCTCTAAATCATCAATGACTTTAAATTTGTTGGTGATGGGATTTTTTTCCAATCTGACATCCACGGACAACTCCCTATTCTGTCCAATGGTCTTTTGTTTCCAAAATTCTAATTTTTCAATAAATTTGTATCCTTCCGGCCCCTTATATCACTCACTCCCACCACTCCTCTAAAGTCCTTATGTTACAACCACATGTTTTTTAAAATGATAATGCACGAGCACCAAAGAGTTAATGTTTTAAGAGAAGAGTCGGAAATGGACTGATACCAATCTAAACCAGTCCTTCTGTCTAACTAGCGTGCAAGAGAAACTCTCTCTTATCTACCAAACACAAACAACGGAAAGAAATTCACAATCTTTTCTCCTCTCTTCTCTATTATTATCACTTTCTCTTCATTTCTCCTCTCTAAACTCTCAAACATAACGTTAAACAACGTGTGTCTAAAAGAAGAGGACAATGGTTGGTATCTAACCAACGCGTTAATAATAATATATTTAAGTGTACAAAAATCTATCAATTCTAGTGCAAGATAAATTCTCCCTCAAGTTTGACCCCAAGTGATGCAAATCTCTCTTGCTCGTGGTCAACCTTTTCTTATTCACTTTTTCTGACACTATAAGATGTGGGTTCATTAAAGACAATTAGTATTTAGCGAGGCATAACCCCTTTCAGAATGATGAATAATGCACGAATAAATAACGTAATAAATGAGAATTCCAACACTTCTAATAAATAGCTTTTAAAGCCACAGAGCATATATTAAATGAGCCCTTACAACATATATACCCCTTCAACGCAATAAATGAAGTAAATCTCAGCAATCAGCTTGATTGGAGGGAGAAAGAACAAGCACTTTGGTACAATAAAGGCAAGGCAGTAAACCTCTATGCGCAATAAATGAAAATGATGGAGAATAAAGGCTAGTTAAGTTCTGAGAATGAAGAAGATAAACTCTAATAGTGATAAACTCGCAAGAAGCTCTTGTGGCTGGAGCATGGCTACCCGAAGATTTTTAATAAAGGTGACAAGTGAAAGTATTTATATGAGGACGAGGTTGTTCGAATGATCTTGTTCGCATTAAATGTTCTGACCTCATTTAATTCTAAGAGTACTGTGCATTTAATACCAAGGATAGCATATTAAAAGCCTTAGATATTATTTCCTAACGGGAACATTGTTTATGCTGTCAGAATATCTCTTTGCATTGATTGAGATGTGACAAGTTAGTACAAAGGTTTGTTTCATGACGGTTGATGGGATATTCCCTTACATGCACCAGGGGTTAAAAGGAATCAGTTTACTCTAGTGTCAACTTTCTCGAGCTCCTAAAGCGTCAGAGATTGTGACGTCATAAAGATAGTGAACAGTGGTTTATAAGATACGTTGTCTTGTCACCCAAATGATAGTTGTTCGAACAACCTGAAGTCATGTTTGAATTTGGGGGGAGGGGGGGGGGGGGGGGGGGGGGGGTGCAAGGGACATTTGAACAAACTGCTTTTGGCGAGGTACCTCAAGTGAGGTCTCTAGAATTTGGTGTTTCGGAGTGCTATCTTGAGCCTATTGAATAGAGATTTTGCTCAAGTGTACCAAAGAGGTTGAGATTATTTTCAATGTTGCCTTGTTCCCAATTCTCCAAACAAAGTCCCTGTGAGATTCCCTAGATGAGGTCATTCAATAGAGCATATGATCTCTCCCATGTCCTGCCAGACATGGTCCTTCGCGGATACCGAACAACCTCAAAAGTTATTACAAATTAGTTCCAAGTATTTGACAATAAAAGGGAGTAAATACAAATCACTGTTCCTATTACACAGCTTGTTTCTTGTGGGGAGGTCTCTCGAGTGACCACGCTCCTCTTAGGAGTGTTTGAGCGAGTAATATGGCTGTGGGACTTCCTGTGAATGATCTTCCGAACGATCTTGATTCTTCCATTAATCCTCCTATGTGGGCAAGAATAGTCATTCAATCAACCATGAGCTTGAGCCTCCTTCTACATTTTCCCCTTCATATATCTATTTGTTTTACTTGTAAAGAAATATCTGTACGAAACATCACCAATTTACTTCGAATGACCTGTGGCCTATAAATAAGTGTCATCTTTTATTTGAACAATTTGTTGGAACGAGCACGTAATTGTCAATTAACATCATTTTTTTAAATGGGATATGTTTAGAATAACCATACATATTCTTTGCATTCGAATGAGCATTTCCTCGAGCGACCTCATAAGCTTGGTCATTGGACTACCTCAAATATATTTTATCTCAGATACGTTTTATCTCAGATATATTTTATAAAAGAATTTTTTTTTAAGTTCATTTACGTTTGGGGGATTAAAATGGTTTTTTAAAATTCCCCCCCCCCCCCCCCCCCACACAAAAAAAATCATTGAACTCCCCCAAAGGATATGAAAAGGTTGTCATAGCCCCCAAGCTAGGTAATCATTATTAAAACATCACGTCACATTTAATGTATCCGTTTATCTTCCCCCGCCATAACACATGGGAATTTGGGGTAAACGCGTGGCTGCCACGCGATCTTGGTTTGCTGTTGTGTCACTGAGTAATGATTATTCCTTCTGCGCATGCACGACCACGCGCGCGTGGGACTACTCTCACCGTTTCAAATTCACTTCTTTCCCTTATAAAAGGGTTTCGTCTTCTCTAACAGACATTTTCATTTTCAAAACTTTTGCAAACTTCAGCGTTCTTAGAGAGAGAAAGAGCTTTTACTTCTTCGTCCTCTGTTACTTGAGTGTTTAAGTTTACTCTTCTTCTTCAACTTACTCTTCTTACTTCCAACTTCTAAAATGGCTCCTATCATCAAAAAGACCCCTCTACCATAGGTGCTTCCCCCACCGCCCTTACCCGTCAAGCTCAGTGGGGCAAACACCGTTGTGCCCCCTTCTTTAGTAAGGCTGGCAATTTCTGGGCAATGGCTAAGTCTTTCCCAATCACCAGACAGCCAGGCCGGCTCCCCACTTGCTTGTGGAGGCTAGTGACGAGCTTGAACCATGAGCTTGAACCAATACTCTTGTGTGTGCAAGATTAATCATTCGATCAATCATGAGTTTGAACTTTCCTCTACAGATGCAAATCGAGCCATGTTAAAATCCCGTAGTACACCATCTATATAGCGTCATAGTGATACAAACCGGCCAAGTCATCCCAAAATTCATTTCATTCCCAATATTTTCCAGGACAATAAATACCCCAAAGCAACCATTACTCGGTTAAATATACAAAATCTGGTGCGCATTTTTAGTAGCCACACCCAAAAATTACAAAATTTGAGAGGGGTTACATAAGGAAAACTGGCAAAGTAGACAAAAAGTGAGAAAGCATGTCTATGGGGCTACAAGTGGCCTTCATCTTCGAAAATGATCCAAAAGTTGGACTCTGCTCCCCACTAAGATTCCAAAGATCAGTCTAGATAGTCCCCACGCCACTCAATCCTTAAAATATTGAAACCCATTGAAGAATCCATCCTCAAACTATTCCCTCTCCGCCTCAGTAGCCCATTTTTAAGACCTTTTCCCAGTGTTCACGTCTAGGCGTGAGGCTTTTTAGGAACGCCCCGCATAAGGAATGGGCGTGACAAAAGGCGCGGTCAACGGCTCACGAGCGGTAAGGCGTGAAAAGGCGCACCTTTTTTTTTAAGTTGAAGTCTTTTTTTCCCTTTTCTTATCAAAAGTGTCTAAACAAACAAAATAAAAACCTCAAATCCAATTGGTATAGTATTGATTTTACTCCATGATGTTTTTGCTTATAATTTTTTCTTATTCTACTTCGTGATGTTTCTGCTTATGTTTTTTTTCTTATTCCGTTAATAATTTTTTTGGTTATACTTATGTTTCTTTTTTTTTCTTATTCTGTTAGAGAGGGATGATGTTTCTGCTTATTTTTTTAGTTCTTTGGTTCTACTAATGTTTTTTCATCTTCTATTATATTTGATATACATTGTTTACTAACATATCCCTTTGAAACCTTGCCTTTTCCTAGCTCGCATTCAGCATTCTCCTTCCTTACAAGCTTGAAAAAGAAGCTTTAGCTCATAGTCACACATCTCCTTTGTCTTTCTAAGACCGTCATCAACCTCCTTGTCAATTTGGTTACTCGTTCATTGAAGCCACCATTTATTCCGCTTGGATGTGAATTTCAGCATAGAATTTGGCAACCTTGATCTCTTCCTCCTTGCCGACCGGATTTGCTTAATATGTACTCCTTCCACCTCTCCTCATCCCTCTTGAGCTCAGCAGATGGAGCCTGAAGAACTCTGGGGAAATAAGCCTTCCTCTAGATCCCCACCAAAGCAGCACACTGTCAGTATCGGAAGAAGATTAAACCTTGCACAGGCAATGGTTGAACAACTTGAAGGCCTATGTTGATCATCTTTTGCCGCCTCCTTAATGGCAGAAACGAGGAATAGTCCCATGACCTATCCCTGACATGAAGGTTTTCCTAGACGCGGATAGACTTCAAAAGATAGTTGATCGATCGGGAGTTAATCCTACGATGATTAGCAATTTGTGGGCAAAATAAAGATGGAGACATTGAGGCCCGCCTCAAATGCTTCCTCATATTCTACAACAGCTGACGGAGAACAGCGATGGAGCACCCACCGGAGTACCTTGATGAGTCCAAGGAGCCTCCTCAACATGCTTTGATTACCATTTTTGAGCCTGACTCATAGGGCATTCCTCTTTGAATTCGTGGACGAACTCTTTTTGAGGGGGAGAGTGTGATAGGAATCCCATTTTGTGTTTCTTTTATTTTATTTCTTTCATTTCTTTGGTCTCTTATGGTCTTCAAACATGTTTGGAACTAATTAGGTATATTTTTGTTAATAGTTGTCCCTTTTAATCTTTTAGGTAATTACTTGGTTAGCAAATAATTACACCCATATAAATACCCATGTACTCCTCATTTGAAGACACTTCTCTAATTTTGAATATAAGTAATCATTTGATTCTCTCTCTAGAATTTGTATTTGTTTTGTTTTGGACCTTTAACGTATAGTTTACATCAAGAACACTCTTACTTGAACAGCTCTCACTAAGAAAGGTCAATTTAAGGGGGGAGGGGGGGGTATGGAAAATTTGCTCCTACATTGCTTATAAGGAGACTAGCAGAAAGCTCGCATGGGTTTTACGGAAGTAACTAGGGACTGCTTTCGATTGGATCCCGGGATTTCTATAGCTAGATAGTTCCATGGTTTGCTCAGGGAGGGCAGCCCCAAATCCTCCTTAATTACTAGATAAATTCAAGGAAGCATGTAGTTAGATTTAGGTGGTACTCGAGGAGTTCCTACCAGAAGAACTTTCTCCTAAAGACAAAATGACACGGGCATAGCCAAACAGATATACAAGTCTAAAATATAATATCAGCGAAAAACTGGAGAGTCTGACACTACTCTAATCGCAGAATCCACACGGGGTAAAGACGCGCTAAAACCAAAGTTGTTGTACCCCAATGGTTCACAGCTAACAAGAGATTGCTGGCTACGACCATGTATTTACCTCGCCTAAATAGTAGAAAGCCCCAAGAAGAATGGAGTCAAAGCTATCCCCTGAGTGAAGAATGTTCAAGATTTCAAGATTGAGTCGAAGCTATCCCCTGAGTGAAGAATGTTCAAGATTTCAAGATTTTATAAGGTTTTGCTTAGTTGTTAGACACTTGCAAAACGGAATTCATGATATAGTGGCTTAGTAGAAGCAGACCCAAAAATTGAACATTGAGGAAAGAATGAGGCTTGCTGATAAAAGGATGGGTCTCCACTCACTCAAGCGCTACTAGAAAAGGAGATGAAAAGACGGAGAACTGAAAAGAATTTTCAAAAATTGCTAGCAGCAGTGCAGTGAAGAGTCCTATGATATACAAACAATACATTCCAGTCTTAAAACCGCCAAATCAACAATGCAGAAGGGACTTGAAACGGAAAGGAAAGAGTATTGTGATTGTTTTAATTTCCTAAAACCGGCCTCATTTTGTTTGCCCTAAATAGAGGTTTGGATCAAAGATTTGCTTATTCCCACACATAGAAGCTGTGCCACCCAGTCCAGATTTGGGAATGGACGTCAGCTGATGCTACTAAATTGCAACTACGAAACCTTAAGGCGTCGAATAGCCGGCTCAGAATTATAAAAAGCCCACCCTAGCTGGAACTTGGGAAACCGTAATTCGTTAGGATGGGTTATTCGACAAGAACTTAAGCAGTGAAGCAGGTCAAACATAGAAACCCAAAACTAATCAATATTGAGTAATGCTACATTGGCCGGTTTCCTTGTTCTGTGTTCAATTCAGTCTCCATGAAACGCTGGATGAAGGAATTGAGTAATGCATTGAATTTCTGCTAATCTTTAGAGTAACCTAAAGTCGGGTTTGTCAAAATATTTAGGGTAACCTGCAAAATTAATCCTGAAGTTTGGGGTTATTTTCAATTTTGTACCTCATATTTCAAAAGCTGCAATTTTAACGATGATGTTTAATTATTAGCGCACTTTTAGCCCTTCCAGTTAGGAGATATCTTACGCCACCCATACAAAGATGTTACGGAGACTAAAATTGGACGAATTTTGAAACATTAGTGTCAACATTGCAACTTTTAAAACATCGGGTGAAAATGACTCAAACTTTTTGGCTAATTTTGCATTTTACCCAAATAATAACGCTAGGTAATCCAGAATTCAGATAAGTACTTCCAGTCTCCAATACCAGGAGAAGAAATTACTTCAATCCACCAAAATCTAATTAGAAATTGGGTAGAGTGCATAATTAGAAATTGAGGAGACATCTCACTGAATAAAAAGAGCGGTATGGATCCAATTCCCATGGTTTTGGTCGTCATCAAAGAAAGAAAGAAAGTTCTCCAAGGACTAATCCCTCTTTTGACAACTTTAGCGCTTCCGGACCCTAAGCGGAGGCCGTCTCAACCAGCATCAAGAGAGAAAACCTTTTGTTCACCGATTTACCAACAGGGGAGATCAACCCGTTAGAATATCTCATGCTAGTCTCTGTGATTACCTTAGGTATTTTCTTCCCCCGCCAAGAAGGATTTTATGTTTGGGTAGGGATGGCAATGGGGAGGGATTTTGGTTGGTACCCGCCCCGCCACGAACCTAATGGGACAGGTTGAGGGGCTAGTAAAATGGACGGGGTTGTGTTTGGGGTTGAAAAATAAAACCATGTTGGGTTCTAGGCGGGGGCAGGTTTAGTGTACGGAAACCCCAACCCCGACCCGTTTATGAGAAGTACTACTAAATTGAACTTTTATATATATATACACACACACACACACATATCAGCTTTGGTTTATGGTTTCATTTATGCTTGGCCTTATTCTTCTTAATGGCGGCCAACATCCGAACCTCACCCACACTCACTCAAAATTGAAAGCTCATCTTTTTACCGTTGGCCATCTCTCTATTTCTAGATTTCTTTCAATCTACATATTAATCCAATGAACAATCATTTGGGCCTCTCTTTGAAGATGATTTGTAACTTAAAAAGGTACGGACACTCTCCCTTTCTCTTCTTCTCTCTATCTCTCTCCCTCAAGGCATTTTATGTGCTTGATTTGTGTATTCAAGGTGTTCAAGATAATCTCAGTCAAAATGATTTATTTTTTTATTTTTGCGTACAGTATTTCTTGGAAAAGATTTTAAGGTATTTTTTCCTGAAAAAATTATTGTATTACATTCTTGTGGTGTATTTCCTGGAATTTTTAGCCGAAGAAATTGATAGACAAAGGATATAATGCAAATCTCTTATTTTCTTCATCTTTACTTTTTATTTTAGACATGTTCATAGTGATCAATGATTGCTGCTGTTGTTTTTAACAAATTTGTATTTTTTTTACCCAACCCTCGATTCACACCATTCCTGAGATTGACATGATAATACAATGAAGATAGAAAAATATCTAAAAATTGAAAATGTGTAAAAGTTACCGAGCTGATCCCAGCAGCGAAAAACGGAACAGGGCCCCTCTTAACATCTCCATTGTCAGTGGAAGGCTTCGCAGCTCTATAAGCCTCGGGAGGCATAACCCCATACACAACAGACACATTAACCCCAGCCTTCTCAAAAACAGCCCCATCTTGCAAAACCCTACTTATCCCCCCACCACCGCCAGGCCTCGACCAGACATCCTCCTTAAACTCACCCCCTCCATCCGCACTCTGAATGGCCAAACAAACGCTATCTTGCGCCTCCCTTATCATGCGCTCGAATCTACCTCTAACGGAAGAAGATTCTCCGTCGGTTTGGCGGAGTAATGTATCGGGACGGTGAGCCTCAGCTATTTCCTTTTCAATCATCGCTCGAACAAGGTTGAACCTTTTGGTTTGGGTTTTAATTGATTTTGTAGGTAAGGAAGCGAGTAGTCTAATGTTTGTAGTAGCGGTGGTGTAATTGGTGGGGGGAAATGCGGAGGTGGAGGTGGAGGAAGAGGGGGAGAAAGTGGAGAGAATTGTTGTTGCCATTTGTATTTGTTGAGTGAAAGTTGAAACTTGAATCTGATGATGATAAGGGAGCGTTGTGTATTTGTACTTGTAAAGTGGACGGTTGGAGATTCACCAGCTCACCATAAGGAAATCTAACGTTGCCGAATCAGTGGGTTCCTGATACAATCAGTGGGCACATCTACATCTTTATTCTATATCTTTACTTGCATCCATGGCGAACATTTTATAACATCTTTATTCTATACCTATTAAGTAGTGAATGTGCTTCATATGTGTTACAGGTGAGTCCATTATAATACTATGTATGTAAAATATATTTAATATATAATAAGTAGTAAGCTTGTGAAGTAATTATAGTAGTCTTTCTTATATTGTAAGTTTTTTAATATATTTTTTCGTATTATAGAAAAGCAGAAAAGCACAAAGACATATTTTTGGCTCGGAAGTTGTCAATTTGATTCCATTTTAGTTCATTTTTACAATTCTTTGGCATGAGAAACAAAAACAACATATGAATAAGCTTACTCTAAAAATCTCAAATACTCTGAGATCGAAGATAATACTTCAAAAATTATCGGTTAACATCATAACAGATTAACATGTAGAATCTTTCTGAAATTATAGTCACAATACCAATTTAAATTTGGTCTTTGTACTTGTAGACCACGCAATCAAGCCATTTAGCAGGAAACTGTAAAATAATCAATAAACCTTGTGATATTGTCATATCTCCCCCTTGAGAAATGAAGTTGAATGATATCGTAAGATTTTTTTTTTCTTGAGAGACACCATCATAAAGGTCATTTTCAAACATTTTATGGGAAACAGAAGGTATTCCTATAAAGCCACTTTCCATGGGAGATATATACCCTTCTCTTCAAGATAAAAGCCCAAAAAGGTTGACATGTTAAGTTGGTTTTTCCCTTTTTAATTCGATGTATTGGTAACAAAAACTCGCTGCAATTTTGCGAAGATAAAAAATAAGAATATCTGCAACAGCTGAGGTCTCCATTCTCTTTTTTCCCTTTCAAGAAACCAACCGTACATGTTATAACTGCAACTCACTCTCTCTCCTTGGTCGCATCGGTCTCGCTCCCCACGGCTGTGACACTCCGACTAATTAAATACCGGGTAGCTACTCCTTTATTAAATTAATACAAAATGTCAAGTTGGTCCAGTTAATAGCATCACTGTCGAAAATATTTTAATGATTACTAACCACCTAGTATTTAAAAAGTAAGTTGCCAAATTTTAAGTTAAGTCTGATTAACATGCAGTAAAAGAATAATTAGAGAATAACAATCATTCACCATAATGAAGTAATGAATAACCAACAAAGTAAATATAAATCCGGAGGAAAACTCCTCACAACAATACCACAACTGAAAAATAATACTACAAGTCTGAATCCTGAATAATTACATGCCAAAAGTCTGAATAACTGAAATAAATGAAATGTCTCTAAAAGAAATGGGCGACATGCCCTACAACTGATAACTGATGAATATCGAGTCAAGATAGATGAAGCGTCTACAAGCAAAGTCCTGTAACTTCCACAAACAGCTACAGCTCGTCACCTGAATGCGAATCCTAAGCATGGTGTCCTTGTGGCTGGGCACCTAAAATGGTTTTTACAAAAATAGATTTGAAAGCAAATGGGTCAGAGCCCGAAAGTGGAAAACATTTTGAAAACAGCAAGTGTTTTAATAACATTAAAACATTAAATGCAAAATACATGTTAGGACGTGCACTCACATGAAATTCTCACCTCTCGACTACATGTGCACTCCTAACGTACCGTACCCATCTACATGTCATACATAACTAATCAAACCATAATAAGTTCTACCCCTTACTACTCGATCCCCATATTACATTCTAGCGTTATCAAATAAATAGAGGGTTTTACTGAAACTCAGATTCTCAATTTGTAGTACAATTCACAATCGGTTATCCCGTTATGTTTTCTCAAAACATTACTATAATTATGTTCACAATACCAGCATGAAAGTTTTCATTAATTAAGTGTATATTATTCACATCATAAATATACAATACGAGCACCCCGAGACTAGCTGCGGTGCACACATACTCTGCTATCCATCCCGGTACATCACGTACATAAGGATCACATATTCCGAATCTCTCAGGAATAGTTCTCAGATAACAACATCACAAATAATGGAGGCGAACACAGTCACATCACATGGGTCACGCACATACCTGCGCTCCCACGATCAGCAGACTTATTAACATCCCAATAAGTCCTTCTCTGACCTATGTTCATCGAGGTAACCAGTTTAAATCCGGGCAACACAAGGATTAGAGGGCCCTAAGCGAACGCAAACCTCCCGTGATAGCAAGTATGGTAGGTATGTCATACACATAAAATCAATACATATACTAAGTATGCACACGTCTTAGTAATCACCATAATAAATTGGTGGTACACTTCTCATTCTCGTACCGATATATAATACTACACACTTTATATGTTCCCGATTAATATAATAAATTAGGCCGTCAATAGTTCTCGCATCGTAATAGGCACTCACGTCCTAATCCACAATTTCCTTTAGTATCAAACTACACTCCTAGGTTTTACTCCTCATTATATCCCCTTCATCCCAAATATATCACTCTATCATCAAGGAAGTGTTAACTCTACATAGAAACAAAGTTACGGGACACTCGGGATCAAAACAGGCTAAAAAGCCTAAACTGTCAACTCGTTCGAAGTCTCGTTCGAACGAGGCTGTTCGAACGAGACTTCGTTCGAACGAACTGAGTCTTCTAACGAGATCTCGTTCGAACGAAGTGGGCTATCTAACGAGATCTCGTTCGAACGATCTCATCGAACGAACTTCACCCTCGTTAGAAGTCAATGGTCAAATCGTTAGAAGCTCGTTCGAACGACCTGGGCAGGTCTTCTAACGAGCGACCAGATTCGAGCCCAAATTTCTTATTTCGTTTTTCCCAATTTCCTTCATTCCTAATCCCACATAAAAATTGACCCAACATCATTTTAAGGTTCATAATTCGTACTAAACACTCATAGGTCATAGTCAAACGTTTATATAGGGCTAACTCATCTTAAACATCATCAAATCTTCAAATCTCTTCATTTTTCCCCAAATTATATGAACATGAACCCTAACATTTATAAATTATCATTGAACCTACTAAAATCCGATTTTTGTTTCATCCAAGATATTATTATCATCAGAATAATCACCTACCTATAATTCTACATGCAATTCCTCATCAATATGTAAGATTCTATTTCCAATTTAATGGGTTTTTCATTAACTCCCAAGAACAATACAATTTAATTGAATATCCTACGCATGGAAGAAGCATTCTCTATAAAAACGAAATTAAATCACTTGCCTTATTTGAATCTCTGAATTTTATGACGAATTTCTGAAGTAATCTCTCTCTCTCTCTGCAGAATTCCTTCTCTCTCTCTCTGCAGAATTTTCTTCTCAAGGTGTTAATGGAGGTGGGGTTGGTTTTGCTAAGTTATAAGGTTTCTAACTTCTCCCGTATCCCACTACCTAAATTGGGGTTGGAACATGGCTTAGTGGGTTAATACTAAGTCAGATTTTAAATCTAATTTTCGTGGGTTTTAATTACCCAATTTCCGAAATTACCAAAATGCCCTTATAAGTTACCGGTATGGCCTAAAAGTACCCCGGGACCCAAATCAAACCCCCGGCTAGTGTTTTCTGACTATTTCGACCCTTCCGGACGCGTTGGCGCACTCAAAACGATCATACGGTTTATAAAAATAAAATTCACTTTTTAATTATCATAAATATTTCTCTGACGCGACTGTCACACGCGTTTCAACAAAATTTCCAAATTGCCGTATTTCAATCTCACGACAAATTTCATAATTCAATATTCATATATAATCATAAATGCACATATAATCAAATACCAACTCGCATCTCGCTAGTATTTTTAACCCGGATTAATTTCTAATTAATACGCATTTAATTCAATTAATCCCATTGTTGATGTAAAAAATTAGATCGCTCTAATTATTCAATCACAGATAAATAAATAAGACAGAGATTTTTAAAGTGGTTCGGCTAGGAATAAAGCCTACGTCCACTGTTATGTTATTGCTGAGTGTTTGCAGAATTCTTGAATACAAGTTATCTCAAGAATTTCGGTCCCTTTGAATGGGGTTGATACAAGGTATTTATAGCCTTGAGGCTGTACATAAAAGGGTCAATACATTAAATGATACACGCATGAAAGGGCAATACATTTAATGCAGCGTGTGTGTCAAGATTATAAACATTCAATGAATAGTTGAACTGTTGATTATCTCGTAATTAATGCTACGACCGAGATGCAGCTCGGACCGCCTTAGTTGCTCGTTGAACAAGAGTTCCTCGGAGCGCTGGAGTACCTCGGGGTGCTAGAGTTCCTCGGGGTATCCTCGTTGCTCGGAGAGAACATGAATTGGTCGAAGAAATGAACTTCCTCGCTGCTATTGTGCCACGTAGATTGACACGTGTCTTCGTATTATTCGTCCACATCAGCATATTAATTTTGGTATCAACAGAAGCCCCCAATGTTTCATATTTCGAACTTTGAGGAGTATGGAACATTCTTTCTCAGTATATGGTAATATTAAATGACCTTCCTGGGTTTCAGGAACATTGTATTCAAATTTCCTTCTCATTTCGCAGCTTCCGCCTTTTTTTTTTTTTTTATAAGCGCTTCAATCTCCGTGCAGTTTTTGTCCTTTTAGCCGCCGGAAGTTCAGTAGTTTCTTTTTGGTAATCATTTCTTTCGCCGCTTCCCAATGCAAAGTATTTAAACTTCTTAGGTAACCATACCGTCGTCTACGTTTTCCAATTTTCTGCATTCAAGCTTTCTATTCTCTCCTTCTCTCTTGTGCGTTCATTTTTTCCTTCGTTAGTTGTCAGCAGACATCCTTCCTTCTTGTAAGATTTTCTTCCTTCTTCTTCTATTCATCATGGTTTACATTATTGAATCTCTTGAAAAGTTCCGCTCTGACTTTTCCATCCCATCTTGGGTAATTTTGGAGGAGCTTTCTGAACCTCAAAATTATTTTCGTCTAGCTGAGGGACATTGGTTCCCCAGTCTTTTTATTGTTGAATGTGGTTTTTCCTTTCCACCAAATCCATTGTGTCTCGAGTTTTGTCAGTATTTTGATCTTGTCCCTGCAAAAATAGCCCCAAATTCATGGAGAATAATTAATGGGGTGCATAAATTAAATATAACTCATGGGACTCGTATAGGGATCCCTGAAATTATGTACTGCTATAGATGGGCCGTTTTAGATAATATTTATTATTTAAAAACTAGGTTTTTGAATAGGGCTCTTGTAGTTAACCTCCCCGATGCCAATAGAGATTATTTTGAACACGGGGTGATTATTAAAAATTGGCAATATGCCCCTCTGGTTGGAGATGGAGTATACAATGGTCACAGATGCCCCCTATATGGCAACGGGATAGGTTTATTTTTCATTTTATCTATTTTCTGAATTTATGAATTCATTATGTTTGATAAAATGTATGACTGATATTTTGTTATGTGTTTGTTTGCAGTTGAGAGTAAAAGAAAAACTCTTAAAGATTCAGAAGTTAATATCAAGCATCTGAAACTTATCTGGGGTTTGCATAAGAACGTTGCAGACGAGCACATCAGGTCTGCATCATATTTGCTACAGTATAAGAGCTATACAACCTCTTATACTGCTCGCCCTGTTGAACCAGCTTCCACTCCAGAAGACTCTTCTTCAGATTCTCATCTTCCTTTAAGTCAGAGAATGGGCAAGAAAAGAGCTCATCCTTCTCTATTTGACGACACTACTTCTGCTGTTGGGGCCAAGAAAAGCAAAACTAATGTCCCTGAAGGGACTAAGAAGGTGGATGCTGCACCTTCCAAAACTACCGAGAAGCCCCCAGTGGCTCCGAGCAAGAAAGTTGCTCATGTGGAAGTGATTACTATTTCTCCGACCAAGAATTCTTCCTTGGTTGAAGCTGCTGAAATGCCTTTGAGAAGATTAAGGAAATCATCCTCAATCAATCTGGCTAAAACTGCCTCCTCTTTACCTGCTGGTGGTGTTGGTGTTCCAACCATCATTCCCCCGAGCTCTACAATGAGCTCGGTAAAAACTTGGATCATACCTGAGGTCCAAGGGATTGATAATAATATTTCTAGGGATATGTTGACATCCCTAGCTACTCGTCACCTTGCTTCGGTAAATTTCTCACATTCTGAATTTCTTTCTTTCTCTGAATGCTTGCATTTTTGTATTGACTTTACTGTTTTTCCCATCTTTCAGCTGGTGAACTGTTTTAATAACATCGTGAAGAAGGATGAACCTATTAAAGCTTCAAGCTCCTCGTCAGGTGTAGAGGATGCTCTGCTGGGTTTGACCCAATCCCTGAAGGAATCTCGCCAACAGTATAGTGAGGACAAGGCGGTTTGGGAGAAAAAGTTGTCTGCAGTTGAGGCCGAGAAGGTGAAGATGGCTGAGATCTCCAAGAATTTGGAGGATAAAGTAAAAGGTTTAGAGGTCGAACATGAGAAGTATGATGTCAAGCTCAAGAACTTGGGAGAGCTTGAAGATAAGTTGAAGAAGGCAGAGGAGAAGTTGTCCGCCCTGCAAGATATCAAGGTCCAAAAGGAAGAATTGGATGTGAAGCTCTCCTCGGAGAGACTAAGAAGGAAAGTCGCAGTCAAAAAATCTTTCAGCGCTGGCTGGGAGAAAGGATGGGATAAGGGAATTGCTGCAATGACATCCCAAGTTCAATATGGGAAGTTGAAATACTTTCATGATGGCTGGGTAGCTGCTCTGCAAGAGTTGAAGATCAAAGACGACTCTGAGCTATTCCAACTACTCCTCCCTGGTCCTCCTCCAGCAATTGTGGAAGAAGAAGAAGAAGATGAGCCTGTCTCTGATGAATCTTCTATGGCCATAGGTGATCAGGTTTCTGCCTCTCAACCCTCTGCCACCGAGGACATTTCTTCCATGCCTCCTCCTCCTGAGAAGATTCCTGCCGATCAAGCCGCTGTTACTACCGAGCAACCGAGCTCCTCGTCCCAGCCTCCCGAGAAAGTCTTGGGGGATAAGGAAAAGGTGTGAATTTGTTCGGTATTATTTATTTCTTTCATTACTTGTAATCGAACAATGTAATCTTTTAATGATCTAATAAAACACATCTTCATTCCTCTTCATTGTTGATCCTCTGTCTACTTTTATTTATTAACTCCTGCTTTCTCTTCGTTATTAGTTTTTGGCCAGAATGGAATTGATATCTGCTCCTGATACTGAGTTGATGCGACAATGCAATGGATATTATAAAGCTGGTCATACAGACCTAAGTGTATCAGAGATTGTCGACATCCTTGGTCACGATGCCTCAGAACAAGCAGTTGAGGCTTACCGGTACCTGAAGGATTTACTTGATAGATCTGTGGCCAATAATGTGGCATACTACGAATTGATCGAGGAACTTCATTGTAGCTTAGAAGATCTCCAAGGTCAGCATAATGAATCAATGGCTTTGTTGCACAAGGATTATGAAAATAGATATCAACAGCTTTCTTCTGAAACGGGTCATAAAAAGATCCTTGTTGGATATGATGTTAGGGAAAGAACTTTAAAAGGTGAAGTTGAGGCTTGCAGGCAGATTGCTGAGTTGCTGGAACAAGAGAACAATAATTTACAGAAAAAATTGGCACAGTATGAATCTGCAGCGTCATCTTCCACTGCTTTAGTGCAAGTTACCGATGAAGGTTTCTCGTTCTTAGAAGTTGAGAATGCCAAATTAAGGCAAGAACTGGATGACTTAAGAAGATTCGCTATTTCTGTGACTGCTCGGGGACGAGGAAGAGTTCTCGAGGGCGAGGGAGAGCTGTTCAAAATGTTGCCGAGAAGCAAAGTTCTCCAATCGCTGCTCGGAGTCGATCAAGAGTTCTTAGTCGTAATGTCGAAGAGGCTCGTACCCAATCTACTTTGGAAACTCAAGCATTCCAATTAAACGTCAAAGATCGGGCTCTATCAGAAATGTCCAAGAAAAATCTATCCTTGGAAGATCAACTTACTGCAACGAAGTCTGCTCTACATACTAAGGATCTTTTTGCCAAAAACCTTCTTGAACAATTGGATAGATTAACCTTTCAATTTCATAAGCAACCCAGGGAATTCTGGATGGCAGGATATAATGAAGCTCTTGTTCATTTGGATGCTCGTATTGAACATGCCAACAATGAAGGTTATAAGCAGGGGTGGTTGAATGCACCGGGTGTGTTAAAATTGGAGCAAGGGCATTATTTATGGGATTATCATGCTCCAGGGTTATTAGACTTGCCTGTGCCACCTTTCAAATTGGACATGGCCTGGATCCCAGCTCGTTCCATTCCTCGTAGCTTAATTTCAAAATACCTCGGTGATTATAGCCTTCATTCCCAAATCGAAGTATCTCGTCTAGAGCATCTAATGGAGACACCTTCAATAATGAATGTCAGAATGTTGAAGGACTTGAACTTTATTAATTCTCCCCTTTGCCTGGAAGATCCTCCTGCTGGCGAAGAGCCTATTTCTAAAGCAAAGGGCAAGAAACCAATAGAATAGGAATATCAATGTAATAGTTAGTACATTCATGTAACCTGTAATTTATTTTGAATTTTAATGAAAAGACTTTCATTTTCTGTTTGCAAATTTTGCTATTGTCTTGTGTTTATCAAACACCTTTATATTTGTGCATATGTATCTGTTAAAAAGATAACAATAATATTGTTCATCGAGCAACTTAATAAAAAGTTACAAGTATCAAGGTTGTTCAATCACTTAATAATAAAGTAATGAGTATAAAATGTTCAAACTGTTTCCAACCAACCAGGGTGGATAAATAATGTTTGTCGACCAACTACAGTTGATGGGTCTTGATCCCCGACCAGCCATACTTTGTTCAATTTCAAATATTTTCATAAAATGTTTTTCATAAAATGTGTCCGACCAACCAACTTCAATAATTTTTCCTCGTCGACCAACTACAGTTAGTGGGTTTTTATCCCCGACCAACTATAGTTGGTTCAGTTTGGAATATTTTGTTCTCTGAGGAACTTTTGTAATAATATTACCTCCCGTCCAACATAAGTTGGAATGTGAGAGTATATTTTTCAAATCCAATCAAAGGAGTATTTTTTGCTTCTTTCGAACTGTCCACTAGTTATCTTACCAACCGTAGTTGATCACGCTAGTGTCGTCTCCTAACCAAAGGAGTATTTTTTGGTTCTTTCGAACTGTCCACTAGTTATCTTACCAACCGTAGTTGATCACGCTAGTGTCGTCTCCTAACCAAAGGAGTATTTTTTGGTTCTTTCGAACTGTCCACTAGTTATCTTACCAACCGTAGTTGATCACGCTAGTGTCGTCTCCTAACCAAAGGAGTATTTTTTGGTTCTTTCGAACTGTCCACTAGTTATCTTACCAACCGTAGTTGATCACGCTAGTGTCGTCTCCTAACCAAAGGAGTATTTTTTTTTTTGCATAGTGTATTACACTAGTATTCCCCGAAAAACTTTCAACAGAAAGAAAATGGTGAAACATCCTCGTTTTATTCATGATGAAGGAAATGCATTTACATTTTACATTACTGATAATACTTGCGCAGGTGTTCAGCGTTCCATGCATTCTTAAATTCCTCTCCCTCTAGAGTAGATATTCTGTAAGTTCCTGGTCGAACAACTTTTGTAACTCGGTAAGGTCCATGCCAGTTTGCTTCCAGCTTATTATGCTTCTGAATGACTTTCTTTAGCACATAATCCCCTTCTTTTAAGTCACATTTCTTCACCCTTTTGTTGTAGAACAGAGCTGTACGTTGTTGGTAAGCAGCATTCCTTATGGCTGCCTCTTCTCTAACCTCCTCGAGCATATCCAAATCCAGTCTTCGCATCAAATCGCTGACTGGGGAATTGAAATTCAGCACTCTATGCGTTGGGAGACCCAACTCGGCAGGTATCACAGCCTCACTTCCGAATGCTAGCATATATGGTGATTCTCCAGTTGCTGATCGAGGAGTTGTTCGGTAAGCCCATAGTACTGATTGGAACTCATTAATCCAATTTGCTTTAGCTTCATTTAACCTCTTCTTCAAACCATTTAGTAATGTTCTGTTCGTCACCTCAGTCTGTCCATTGCTTTGGGGATGGCCTGGTGCTGAATGAAACTTCAAAATGTTCGACTGATGACAATAGGCAGCAAATTCTTCGTTATCGAATTGTGTTCCATGGTCTGTGATGAAAGCATGGGGGAGACCATATCGACAAATTATGTTCTTCCAAATGAACTGATATACCTTCTCGTACGTCATATCAATTAGTGGCTCAGCTTCCACCCATTTTGTAAAATAATCCACTGCCACGACGAGGTACTTGAACCTTCCTCGGGTCGTCGGCAATGGTCCAACTAAATCAATCCCCCATATGGCAAATGGCCAAGGTGAAGTTATGGGTGTCAACAATGCTTGTGGAGTTCTTCGGATGGAGGAAAAGCGTTGGCACTTGTCACACTTCTTGGCATAGGCTATACAATCAGCCCTCATCGTCGGCCAGTAGTATCCCTGTGTCATCACCCTTTGCAAAAGTGTCCGACCTGCTACATGAGCTCCACAAGATCCTTCATGGATTTCCTCAACTAATTCTTTGACCTCTGATGGATGTACACATCTCTGCAAACCTGCCATAATTCCTCGTCGATACAAAACACCATTAGCTAATACATACCGAGCAACTTTATACTTCAATTTCTTGGCGGTTAGCTTATCCTCTGGTAGTTCTCCTTCTTCAATGTATGCCCTGATAGGATCCATCCAAGAGGGTCCTAAATCAAGGGTAATTATATTCACCATCAGGTCTTCTTCTATGCTCCGACTTTCTAATACTTCAATTGGTATTTTCCTTCGCAGCTCAGTGCGCGTAGCTGACGCTAATCGGGCCAATGCGTTTGCTCTAGCATTCTCCATCCTCGGTATTCTCACTAATTGAATAACATCAAATTCTGTCAATAACTCCATCACCTTTGCATGGTATTTCACCATTAATTCTCCCTTAACTGAATATATTCCCATCATCTAATTCACAATTAATTGAGAATCACTGAAAACAATTACTTGTCGTGCTTCCATAACTTTCGCCAAATGAAAACCTGCTATCATGGCCTCATACTCAGCTTCATTATTGGAAGCTTTGAATTGGAATCGCAAGGCATATTCCATGTCAATATCATCTGGGGTGTTTAAAACAATCCCTGCTCCACAACCAGCTGTGCAAGATGATCCCTCTACATATAATCTCCATGTAGGTAACTCGTCTTCAAGTTTCTTATCTGTCAGAGCTCCTCGGTAAAATATCTGTTGTTTTCTTTCATCATCCCCTGGTATCTTTCGTTCCTCGTCGATCATCTGTTCGTGCCCTTTTACCAACCGGAGTTGGTTTGGGTTTGAATATGATGATTTTTCTACATCCACAAGTCCTTCTACCAACCTTAGTTGGTCTGGACCTGTGTCTATTGATCCTGTATCGTCCACAGGTAGGTCCGCAAGTACCTTTTGTTCCTCGGGGGTATCAGGGTATGTGAACTCTGCTATAAAATCTGCTACAGCTTGCCCCTTTAATGATGATCTGGGTTCATACACAATATCATATTCACCGAGTTCTATTGCCCAATACATCAATCTTCCTGATTTTTCTGGCTTGTGAAGGGCTTGCGTTAATGGCGTGTCGGTATACACGATGATGGTATGGGCCTGGAAATATGGCCTCATTCTTCTACTTGCCTCAATTAATGCCAATGCCAATTTTTCTAGCTTTGGGTATCTGATTTCGGCACCTCGGAAAGCCTTACTTGTGTAATAAATTAGCTTCTGGACTCCATTCTCCAATCTGATCAATGCCGAGATGACTGCATTTTCTGATACTGCCAGATATAAGTACAACTTTTCTCCTGTTATTGGCCTAGACAACAATGGTGGGGCTCCCAAATACTTTTTCAAATCTTGAAAGGCCTTCTCACATTCATCAGTCCACTCAAAACTTTTTCGCAGTGTTTTGAATAATGGGAGGCATTTATCAGTTGCTCGGGATACAAATCTGTTGAGCGCTGCAACTCGTCCTGTAAGACTCTGTACTTCTTTCCTCGTCGTTGGGGATCGCAGCCCTAAAAGAGCTTTGATCTTTTCTGGATTTACCTCAATACCTCGTTGATTGACGATGTATCCGAGGAACATTCCTTCTCGTACTCCAAAGGTACACTTCGTCGGGTTGAGCTTCATTTGATATTTATCCAGTTGATAAAAGGTCTGGCCTAAGTCAATTAGATGATCAGTAGCTCTCTTGCTTTTGGTGAGCATGTCGTCGACATAGACCTCCATGTTGCAACTGATTTGTTCGGCAAAAACCTTGTTCATCAGTCGCTGATATGTTGCACCTGCATTTTTTAAACCAAAAGGCATAACATTATAATAATAAGTTCCCCTTGGGGTAATAAAAGAAGTACTTTCCCTATCTTCAGGTTTCATTTTGATCTGATTGTAGCCAGAATATGCATCCATGAAGCTGAGCAGCTCATGTCCCGAGGTAGCATCCACTAGCTGGTCGATTCTGGGCAATGGAAAATGATCTTTTGGGCATGCCTTGTTAAGATCAGTGAAATCAACACACATTCTCCACTTATTGTTCTTCTTCTTTACCATCACCACATTTGCCAACCAATCTGGATACTTCACATCTTCAATGAATTGGGCTTTCTGGAGCTTCTCGACCTCCTCTTGTATGGCCTGGTTCTTCTCGGGACTAAACACTCTTCTTATCTGCTTCACAGGCTTGATCTCCTTATTCACATTGAGCTCATGACATAAGAAGTTTGGATCTATTCCTGGCATGTCTTCATGACTCCAAGCAAAAGTATTCTTCATGTTTCTCAAAAAAGTTATCAACTCCTGTTTTATTGAAACATCTAACGACGATCCTATCTGGGTTACTCGTTCAGGATGCTCGTCGTCTAGAATAACATTTTCTGTAGATTCCACCACCTGTCCTTTTACAAGTTGAGATTCATCCCTAGGGTCAAGAGTTTCAATTTCTGTACCTTCCTCCACTTGGTAAGTAGTGGTCTTTTTCCTTAATTCTTCAAGTTCCTCTTGCTCGGCAGACGAATAATAGCATTCCCGAGCTACTTTTTGATCACCTTTCACAACTCCGACTCCAAAATTTGTTGGGAATTTCAAACACTGATGTACCGTAGATGGAACTGCTTCGAACTTTTTCAATCCAACTCTTCCCATAATGATGTTGTAGGCTGATTGCACATTTTTATCCATCACAAAGAAGCGTATTCTTTCTGTTCGACAAGCAGGCCAAGTTCCAATGAGTATATCCAACTTGATCGTCCCAAGTGGAAAAACTTTCTCGCCAGCAAAACCCAGAAGGGGTCTGTGATAAGGTTCCAGTTGAGATAATTTCAAATTCAAGCTATCAAAGCATGAATAGTACATGATGTATGCCGAACTATCGTTGTCTACCAACACCCTTGAAATGACCACATCTTTCATCCTCATTTTGATCACCAAAGGATCGTCATGAGGGTAAAGAACACCTGCCAGGTCATTTTTTGAAAAACCAATGACTAGCTTCTCCTTGTTTACCTTCCTCGGACGATCCTCCTCGGCCAGATTTATTCGCTGAATATATGAACAAGCCTGAGCCTCTCCGAGGTAAGCTTTTCTTTCTGCAGTAAGGTCTCCTCCTCCTGCATCTCCTCCTGTAATAACATTACAATCAAATGACCCAAACCGTATGGAAAATACCTCTCGTTCAGGCTGCCTTGGCTTCTTGGGAAGATCAGGATCATCATCTGGATCATCTTCGTGGCCCCTCTTCTTTTTCTCCTCTGCACGACGAGGAGATCTAGATCTCTCTCTCGTTCTATCATCATTCTTCCTCTCACCCCTGCGATCTACATATTTTGATAATTTTCCTCTTCGGATGAGCGTTTCAATCTCGTTCTGAAGGGCTATGCAATTTTTGGTCGTATGGCCATGATCTTTGTGAAACTCGCAGTATTTGGCCTTATTCCTCAGATCAGGATTTGTCCTCAGTTTTTCTGGCCACTTGATTTCCTCGCTATTCTTGATTTCTTCCAAAACATGATTAATACCCATTTTCAATGGAGTATAATTATCATACTTCTTTAGGACCTCCCATGACGTCCTATTATTCTTGGAGTGCTTGTCACCACCATTACCTTTCCGATCTTTCTTCTTAGACTTGTCGACCTCCACTTTAATTTCTTTATCCATATTCTTCTTCGCAGCCATAGCCTCCTCGGCATTCATAATTTTGGCCGCTTTCGCCATCAACTCTGACATAGTTTTAGGTGGATCTTTGGCCAAGGTGTAGTACAGCTTGTTAGGCAGCAAACCACTCATCAAAGCAGTGATTGCTGTCTTTTCTTCGTAATCTATAACTTCCAACTTCTCGTTATTAAAACGAGTTATATAATCTCTAGTACTTTCACCTTATTTTTGTCTAACACTCAGCAAGTGTGCTACTCGCTTTACCGGTTTCGCCCCAAAATAAAAATTGCCAATGAACAACTCGGCTAATTGAATAAAAGTTGAAATCTTACCCCGAGGAAGATTGTTGTACCATATCTGTGTAGATCCGGTAAGAGTTCCCGAGAATGCTCTACACCTCATCTCGTCGGGGACGGCATAGATGTCGGCAGCAACTTGGTATTGTTCTATATGAAGAACAGGATCTGTCTTTCCATCATACTTGGGGGTCACTACAGGTGCTTTGAATTTCGATGGTGTAGGAAAATCCACAATGGCTTGCACAAAAGGTGTCCCTTGCACAAAAGTTCTCTGTAAGGGGTTCTTTGCTTTAGCCATTTCTCCTAATTTATCCTCCAATCGTTGGAGAGATCCTTTCCACGCTTCATTTCCTTCCTCGGCCCTATTGGTTCGAGCAATCGATCGTTCTGAGGTAGCTTCTTGAGATCTATCTTGACGAACGACTGGTCGTGACTGTGCTGATCCTTCTCTTAGATCTGATGGTTGTCGAAAACTCCTTGATATGGTCTTAGGTGGACTCCTATTCCTCCTAGGGCCTAATCGACTGAAAGGAGAAGCCCTACTCAGTCTTTCTAAAGCACTGGGTCTTTCTGGAGAGAGAGTAATATGTTGATCTGTATCCGTAGCCCGAATCGATGAGGTTCGCCCAGGTTGATACGTAGAATCATTAGACTCCCCATTGCGATATGACCCAGTACGTCTGGATCGTGATTGCTCACGATCACTCCTTTGTCCTGAATAGGTAGGTGCACCGCCTTGAAGAGTTTGAATGAGTTGCCTCATAGATTCTTACATGGCGGTTTGTCCTTGAGCTAGATTTGTCATAATTCCAGCCAGATCTGGAGGTGCAGATGGATTTGGAAGATTTCCAGTATTTCCAGCATTTAGATTACTGGATTCTGGATTATCTGCCATTGATAATAAATGATTTTTGTGAAAAACGATAGTAACAGTCGCTTCCCACAGACGGCGCCAATCTGTTGATGTAAAAAATTAGATCGCTCTAATTATTCAATCACAGATAAATAAATAAGACAGAGATTTTTAAAGTGGTTCGGCTAGGAATAAAGCCTACGTCCACTGTTATGTTATTGCTGAGTGTTTGCAGAATTCTTGAATACAAGTTCTCTCAAGAATTCCGGTCCCTTTAAATGGGGTTGATACAAGGTATTTATAGCCTTGAGGCTGTACATGAAAGGGTCAATACATTAAATGATACACGCATGAAAGGGCAATACATTTAATGCAGCGTGTGTGTCAAGATTATAAGCATTCCATGAATAGTTGAACTGTTGATTATCTCGTAATTAATGCTACGACCGAGATGCAGCTCGGACCGCCTTAGTTGCTCGTTGAACAAGAGTTCCTCGGAGCGCTGGAGTACCTCGGGGTGCTGGAGTACCTCGGGGTGCTAGAGTTCCTCGGGGTATCCTCGTTGCTCGGAGAGAACATGAATTGGTTGAAGAAATGAACTTCCTCGCTGCTATTGTGCCACGTAGATTGACACGTGTCTTCGTATTATTCGTCCACATCAGCATATTAATTTTGGTATCAACACCCATAAATAAATATCACAAAAATATGGGGTATTACATACTTCCCCCCTAATAACTGAATTTCGTCCCGAAATTCGGAATTAGAAAGTACCTGGTAAGAACAACTCTGGATAACGTTCGCGCATCTCATCCTCGCGCTCCCATGTGGACTCTTCAACATTATGATGTTGCCACTGAACACGCACTAACGGGACTATCTTTGACCGCAGTTTCCGCTCACTTCGGTCCAAAATAGCAATCGGCCCCTCCTCGTAGGAGATATCAGGCTGGAGATTGATGTCCTCCAAAGCAATGTGAGAATGAGCCAAATCGTCTCTAAGATATTTCCTTAGCGAGGAAATATGAAATACATCGTGAATCCGATGCAAATGCTCCGGTAATCCAAGTCTATACGCAACCGGTCCAATCCGCTCAATAATAGGAAATGGTCCCACATATCTCGGTGCCAACTTCCCTTTCTTCCTGAAACGAATAATCCCCTTCATAGGAGATACTCTGAGCAACACCTGGTCCCCCACTTGGAACTCTCTGAAGAACCTCTTCGCATTAGCATAGCTCTTCTGCCGATCCTGAGCTACCCGAATGCGACTCCGAATCAATTCTATCCTCGCTGAAGTATCCTGAATCACTTTCGGACCAAGTAGTTTGTTGTCCCCCACCTCCAACCAACATGTCGGGGAACGATAAGGTCTACCGTACAATGCCTAAAATGGAGCCATGCCAATAGTGAACTGGTAGGAGTTGTTGTAAGCAAACTCCACCAGTGGAAGATACTGCTCCCATCCACCCCCAAAATCAATGATACTCATACGTAGCATGTCCTCCAACATCTGATTTGTACGCTCAGTTTGCCCATCGGTCTGCGGGTGATACGCCGTACTCAACCGCAATTCCGTGCCCATGGCCTCCTGAAAACCCTCCCAAAACCGCGAAACAAATATCTTGTCTCGGTCAGACACGATATTTAGGGGCACACCGTGAAGTTTCACTATCTCTGAAATAAAGAGATGGGCATACTGTCCCGCAGTGTAGTCTGTCCTTACCGGTAGAAAATGAGCGACTTTGGTCAATCTATCCACAATTACCCAAATGGAGTCGTGACATCTCTGTGACGTAGGCAACCCCGTGATAAAGTCCATGGAGATGCTCTCCCACATCCACATCGGGACCTCCAATGGCTGTAGCAGTCCTGCCGGTCTCTGATGATCCACTTTTACTAGCTGACAAGTGGCGCATTTAGAAACAAACTCGGCAATATCTCTCTTCATCTCGCTCCACCAATACTGACGTCTCATGTCTTGGTACATTTTGTCCCCTCCGGGATGTACCGCGAACCGTGAGCCATGCGACTCGGCCATCACCTCGTGCCGCAATTCCTCCCCTTCCGGAACTACCAATCTCCCATTGAAGCGTAATCCCCCGTCTGAGCTAACGGTATAGGACTCAGCTCCCTCTGCTAATAATCGAACTATCTGCTCCTGACAGAACGAGTCATTTGCCTGTGCCCTTACTACCTTCGTGACAATCTGAGGTGTAACGGTCATCACAGACATGAACGATCGAGCCACTGCATCCTGGTGTCCTAATTCCTTCCACTTGGCCTTCCACACCTCTGCCACTTCATCTGCTGGCCTACGGCTCAACGCGTCTGCTACCACGTTAGCCTTTCCCGGGTGATACTGGATATCAAACTGATAGTCCTTCACGAACTCAAGCCACCTTCGCTGCCGCATATTCAACTCCTTCTGCGTGAATAGGTACTGTAGGGACTTGTGGTCCGTGAACAATCGGAACTTCTCTCCCAACAGGTAATGTCTCCAAATACGTAGGGCAAATACGACTGCCGCCAATTCCAAGTCATGAGTGGGTTAGTTCTTCTCGTGAGGCTTTAGCTTACGGGAAGCATAAGCTATGGCCTGACTCTCCTGCTGTAATACACCTCCAAGTCCTTGCAAGGACGCATAGGTGTAGACTAGATACTCAACTCCCGATCTCGGCAATGCTAACACAGGTGCTGAGGTTAACTTATCCTTTAACTCATCGAATGCCAACTGACAGGCATCACTCCAGATGAACGACACACCTTTACAAGTCAGATGTGTCAAAGGACCTGTTATCTTCGAGAATCCCCGAATGAACCTCCTGTAGTATCCTGCTAGACCCAAGAAACTACGGATCTCCGTCGGTGTCGTGGGCTGTCCCCACTCCCTCACCGCTGATACCTTCCCCGGATCAACAGATATCCCCCGGTCAGAAATAATGTGTCCCAAAAACTAGACCTCCTTTAGCCAAAACCCGCACTTCTCATATTTTGCATACAGCTCGTTCTGACGAAGCGTCTGCAAAACTTGCCTCAAATGCTCGGCGTGCTCCTCCTCTGTCTGGGAGTAAACCAGAATATCATCAATGAAGACAATGACAAACTGATCCAGGAAATCCCTGAACACCCTATTCATCAAGTCCATAAACACGGCTGGAGCATTGGTCAAACCAAAAGGCATAACCCAAAACTCGTAAGAACCATATCTCGATAAGAATGCAGTCTTCGAGACGTCCTCCTCCCTGATACGCAACTGATGGTAACCCGACCTCAAATCAATCTTCGAGAAGAAAGAAGCTCCTCTCAACTGGTCGAATAAGTCATCGATTCGAGGCAACGGATACCTATTCCGTATCGTGACCTTATTCAACTCTCGGTAGTCCACGCACAATCTCAGTGAACCATCTCTCTTTTTCACGAACAACACAGGGGCACCCCACGGTGAAGTACTCCTCCGAATAAACCCCTGACCCAACAACTGCTCAATCTGATCCCGTAACTCCCTCATCTCAGCTGGAGCCATACGGTACAGTGCGCGTGCTATAGGTCTCGTATCTGGTAATAAGTCTATGACAAAGTCTATCTCTCGACTGGGGGGTAATCCAGGTATATCCTGAAATACATCGGCAAACTCTCTAACGACCGAAATCGAATCAAGTGGTATCACCACCTCCTTAGAGGTCTCCTCCTCTATATAGTACAAATGAGTGGACGATCCTCCCTCGGAACGATGCATCGCCACCAAAAACATCTCCTACCCGGGAATGGCAAAGATAATACTCCTACTGAAACAGTCAATCATGGCTCGGTACGCAACAAGCCAATCCATACCAATAATGGCATCATACTCGGTCATCTCTAATACTAATATATCTGCAGGTAATACCAAACTACCAATCTCTACCCCTACTCCCCGGCATATAAAGAAAATAAGTGACCCACTCCCCAATGGTGAGTCTACACACGTCACTGTGCTCTCTGCCGTAGCTAACAAACCTAAAGCTTTCGCAAAATGTGTAGCTATAAAACAATGCGTTGCCCCCGTTTCAAACAAAACCCGAGCCATAGTACCATGGATAGGAAACGTACCCTCAATCATGGGTGGTGCCTGTGGAGATGCTGCCTGGTGGACGTTATAGACACGTCCATACTGTAATTGTCCCTGCTGCACAGGAACTGCTGGAATGGCTGGAAGAGCTGGCACCTGGGCTGGAGCTGGAAGGGCTGGCGGAAAATGTGGCCTCTGTGGCTCATGTCGAGCACCCTGCTGCTGCTGCGGGGCCCTGCCCCTATCAGGACAGTCCTGGCGTTTATGGCCAGTCTTGCCACAAACAAAACACTTCCCCGGGAAGTTCCCCCCTCTCGGTCCCTGCTGCCCCCGACCCTGGTGGCCGTTACCGTTCCTCCACTGGCCCTGCTGAAACTGATGCTAACCATTCTGACCCTGCTGGTTCTGATGGCCGTTCGGGCCCTGATGGCCCTGCCGAAAACCTCCCTGTCCGTGCCTGAAATTTCCTGACCTGAACCTCTTGTGATCCCCCTGTTGGGAGCCCTGATCACCCTGTCTCTGCCCCTGAACAGATTGTGCCCCGCTGGCACCATTTCCCCCAGTCCTGCCCTGATGGCTGGACTCTCCTGACCTCTTGCCCTCAGTCGTGTGAAAGCGATGATCCTGGCAATGGAGCAATGCAGCGTTAACCACATCAGAGTAAGTGGCTAACGAGAGGTTCCCTAACAAGTGTTGACGAATCCTCCATGTCAACCCGTCTGTAAATTTCTGTATCTTCTTCTCCTCAGTCGGTATCTCATCCGGAACAATATTCAGAAGATCAGTAAATTCGGCCTCATATTCGGCCACAGTCTTACCCTCCTGCTTGAGGCTCATTAGCTTCCTTCTCATCTCCGTGTGAACAGCTGACGGAAAGTACTTGCGGTCGAACCGCACCCAAAACTCCTGAATAGTGAGAGTATCTCTCTCCTCCACGGTGGTAATAGACTCCCACCACTGCAGTGCTGACCCCACTAGCTTAAAAGTAGCTAGTATCTGCTTCTGGACATTTGTGCACTCATACATCCTCAGGTGCCGCTGAATGTCCTTCCTCCACTGACTCGAAACCACCACATCGGAGCTACCTGCGAACTCCGGAGGGTGTGCTTTCTGAAAAGCATCACGTACACATTCCCAAGCAGACGGGAATGCATGAGCCTGAACTGGCGCTGCTATCGGCGCCTGAAGTGGTGCCTGCTGAACTACGGTAAGTGCGGCATTTACCGCCTGAGCCACAATGGCTGCAACCTCGGCGGCATTCATCGTGCCCTGAGCTGGTGCGGGCTGTAGTTCTGGCGTTGCATCCCTGGGAACCCGTTGTGCACGTCGTGGAGGCATCTGAAATAAGAATGAAGTTTATAAGTTCGTAGTTATAAACTTAAAGTAGCTGAAGAACGTAGCATACACAAGAGAATACAACAGGCCTAAAATATAGGGCTCTATATCAAAGAAAGCTCAGCGGAAACATAATAAACCGTTCAGATCCTAAAGGACACTAGAACCTGATGCTCTGATACCACCGGTGACACCCCGACTAATTAAATATCGGGTAGCTACTCCTTTATTAAATTAATACAAAATGCCAAGTTGGTCCAGTTAATAGCATCACTGTCGAAAACATTTTAATGATTACTAACCACCTAGTATTTAAAAAGTAAGTTGCCAAATTTTAAGTTAAGTCTGATTAACATGCAGTAAAAGAATAATTAGACAATAACAACCATTAACCATAATGAAGTAATGAATAACCAACAAAGTAAATATAAATCCGGAGGAAAACTCCTCACAACAATACCACAACTGAAAAATAATACTACAAGTCTGAATCCAGAATAATTACATGCCAAAAGTCTGAATAACTGAAATAAATGAAATGTCTCTAAAAGAAATGGGCGACATGCCCTACAACTGATAACTGATGAATATCGAGTCAAGATAGATGAAGCGTCTACAAGCAAAGTCCTGTAACTTCCACAAACAGCTACAACTCGTCACCTGAATGCGAATCCTAAGCATGGTGTCCTTGTGGCTGGGCACCTAAAATGGTTTTTACAAAAATAGATTTGAAAGCAAATGGGTCAGAGCCCGAAAGTGGAAAACATTTTGAAAACAGCAAGTGTTTTAATAACATTAAACCATTAAATGCAAAATACATGTTAGGACGTGCACTCACATGAAATTCTCACCTCTCGACTACATGTGCACTCCTAACGTACCGTACCCATCTACATGTCATACATAACTAATCAAACCGTAATAAGTTCTATCCCTTACTACTCGATCCCCATATTACATTCTAGCGTTATCAAATAAATAGAGGGTTTTACTTAAACTCAGATTCTCAATTTGTAGTACAATTCACAATCGGTTATCCCGTTATGTTTTCTCAAAACATTACCATAATTATGTTCACAATACCAACATGAAAGTTCCCATTAATTAAGTGTATATTATTCACATCATAAATATACAATACGAGCACCCCGAGACTAGCTGCGGTGCACACATACTCTGCTATCCATCCCGGTACATCACGTACATAAGGATCACATATTCCGAATCTCTCAGGAATAGTTCTCAGATAACAACATCACAAATAATGGAGGCGAACACAGTCACATCACATGGGTCACGCACATA
This sequence comes from Sambucus nigra, assembly GCA_949130495.1. Classification (NCBI taxonomy): domain Eukaryota; kingdom Viridiplantae; phylum Streptophyta; class Magnoliopsida; order Dipsacales; family Adoxaceae; genus Sambucus; species Sambucus nigra. The sequence goes on from OX422209.1 coordinate 688,410,977, forward strand.
CCTGCGCTCCCACGATCAGCAGACTTATTAACATCCCAATAAGTCCTTCTCTGACCTATGTTCATCGAGGTAACCAGTCTAAATCCGGGCAACACAAGGATTAGAGGGCCCTAAGCGAACGCAAACCTCCCGTAATAGCAAGTATGGTAGGTATGTCATACACATAAAATCAATACATATACTAAGTATGCACACGTCTTAGTAATCACCATAATAAATTGGTGGTACACTTCTCATTCTCGTACCGATATATAATACTACACACTTTATATGTTCCTTGTTAATATAATAAATTAGGCCGTCAATAGTTCTCGCATCGTAATAGGCACTCACGTCCTAATCCACAATTTCCTTTAGTATCAAACTACACTCCTAGGTTTTACTCCTCATTATATCCCCTTTATCCCAAATATATCACTCTATCATCAAGGAAGTGTTAACTCTACATAGAAACAAAGTTACGGGACACTCGGGATCAAAACAGGCTAAAAAGCCTAAACTGTCAACTCGTTCGAAGTCTCGTTCGAACGAGGCTGTTCGAACGAGACTTCGTTCGAACGAACTGAGTCTTCTAACGAGATCTCGTTCGAACGAAGTGGGCTATCTAACGAGATCTCGTTCGAACGATCTCATCGAACGAACTTCACCCTCGTTAGAAGTCAATGGTCAACTCGTTAGAAGCTCGTTCGAACGAGGTCGTTCGAACGACCTGGGCAGGTCTTCTAACGAGCGACCAGATTCGAGCCCAGTTTTCTTATTTCGTTTTTCCCAATTTCCTTCACTCCTAATCCCACATAAAAATCGACCCAACATCATTTTAAGGTTCATAATTCGTACTAAACACTCATAGGTCATAGTCAAACGTTTATATAGGGCTAACTCATCTTAAACATCATCAAATCTTCAAATCTCTTCATTTTTCCCCAAATTATATGAACATGAACCCTAACATTTATAAATTATCATTGAACCTACTAAAATCCAGTTTTTGTTTCATCCAAGATATTATTATCATCAGAATAATCACCTACCTATAATTCTACATGCAATTCCTCATCAATATGTAAGATTCTATTTCCAATTTAATGGGTTTTTCATTAACTCCCAAGAACAATACAATTTAATTGAATATCCTACGCATGGAAGAAGCATTCTCTATAAAAACGAAATTAAATCACTTGCCTTATTTGAATCTCTGAATTTGATGACGAATTTCTGAAGTAATCTCTCTCTCTCTCTGCAGAATTCCTTCTCTCTCTCTCAACAAGCTTTTCTTCTCAAGGTGTTAATGGAGGTGGGGTTGGTTTTGCTAAGTTATAAGGTTTCTAACTTCTCCCGTTGCCCACTACCTAAATTGGGGTTGGAACATGGCTTAGTGGGTTAATACTAAGTGAGATTTTAACTCTAATTTTCGTGGGTTTTAATTACCCAATTTCCGAAATTACCAAAATGCCCTTATAAGTTACCGGTATGGCCTAAAAGTACCCCGGGACCCAAACCAAACCCCCGGCTAGTGTTTTCTGACTATTTCAACCCTTCCGGACGCGTTGGCACACTCAAAACGACCATACGGTTTATAAAAATAAAATTCACTTTTTAATTATCATAAATATTTCTCTGACGCGACTGTCACACGCGTTTCAACAAAATTTCCAAATTACCGTATTTCAATCTCACGACAAATTTCATAATTCAATATTCATATATAATCATAAATGCACATATAATCAAATACCAACTCGCATCTCGCTAGTATTTTTAACCCGGATTAATTTCCAATTAATACGCATTTAATTCAATTAATCCCATAAATAAATATCACAAAAATACGGGGTATTACAACGGCGTCAACGTCCCTTTAACCCTCACTTTCTCCTCATCCAATATATATATATATATATATATATATGAGAGAGAGAGAGAGAGAGAGGTATGTATTCCTATTCCTCTCATGTCTCTGTGTTATTTAGTGTCTTCTGGTTTTCGATTGGGTTGGGGGGAAATGATCGTCTTTGCAGAAACACATTTCTGTGGGTGTGGGTCGGTGAAGTGAGGGAAAATGCACAGGTGAGGTGAATATATAAAGAGGGAGAAATGAAGAGTCAAAACTTACATATAAGGGGCTTGCATCTTATTAATAAAAGGGAAAGTGAACGGTTGGATGAATAGAACATAGAAGAGTTGCAAATAAGTAAACTTGGTTTGGTTTTAATATATTCAATACTTGTAGTCACATGACAATCCTCTAAGAGGAGACACCAAAATTATATTTAGATATTAGATTATTATTTATTATTTTATTTTGTTGTCAGATAATATAATCAAATGAGAATGAACTTTAGTAAGAACAACATTGTCTCGAAAATTTAAAATATGACTAGCATGCAAATCCCGTGATGCGGGATCGTTTTTAACGAAATTATTAAAATATACACTAAAATACCAAATAGTATTTTCGAAATCATAAAAAAAATTATTATGTGTAGAAATTTGTCAAACATAACCCTAAATGATAAAATAAAAATTGTAATTTGCTACAAACCCGAAAAATTAATTAAAAAATAATTATGTTATGATTTTCTTCAAATCCAATGATATCCCTAAAACCTTCTTCTTACCCAGTGATGTGTAAAAATAAAATTTATAATAAATAGAAACATAGAATCAGTAATTAGAACAAAATAAAATTTATGTTTTATGTGTTTAAATACAATTCTGATAAAAATTTGCATTTGGTAACTTATTTTTAAACACTGAATTATAATATTTCTATGTTATAATCAAGTTTTTCAGAAAACAGATTGAGGGTGTTTTATAACTTCTGTTTTTTATTTTTCAACTCAAAATTATTCATTCTTAATATTTTAATGCATTTATACCTTTATACACACACACACACACAATACATTAATATGTATGTAATTCTTATGAAAAATATATATATGTACATGTACACAAAATTACGTATGGAATAATATAAAGTTAAATAATATTATCAATAGATACATGATACTTATATACAGTTTTATACATATATTATTAATGTATGGAATTATATAAAATATGCATATAGTGCATATGTATTAAAAAAAATATTTTCAATTCATGTATGTATATAATTTTATAGTAAATTATACATGCAATATATATATATATATATATATATATATATATGTGTGTGTGTGTGTGTGTGTGTGTGTGTGTTTGCCAATTTTGTCAAATTTTCAAAAAATTGTTTTTAAAACAAGTTTACCAAACGCACACCAATCATTATAAACACAAAAAACTGAATTTTAAAACTGTATTTAAAAATAGTGTTTAAATCGAGTTTTCTGAATACAGAACCAAACGGGCCCTAAAAAGATAAATTAACCTTTTATACGACTTTGACGACCAACATCTCGAACAATTAGAAAAATAAAGTCACACGGTGCAAGATGTATCAGGGTAATAGGGTATGGTAGTGCAAATTTTTGTGTTAACTTTCATAACAGTCTCCAAATATAACATAACCTATGGTTTTATATACACATTGAACATACCCATTAGGATGCTCTAACAGCAAATGATATTTTAGGGTGAATTGAAAATTACAAAGGATGAACCTCATTTGTTTTTTAGATAAATAAAAGCAACAATTAAGTATTCATGCCTAAATTAAGTGGTTATGATGGTTGCATATCAAAATTGAATAAGCTGAAAGGAATTATTAGAAAGTGTCATAAAATTAGATCTGTCCCAAAGGAATTAGATTAATTTTAATGAGCAAAGAAAGTCTTACAATCATTAATGAAAATAGAAGTTGACAAATTATATGAAAATGACTTGAAATCTCCAACAACGTATAAAGGGAGTACCTTGGAGAAGAGGTTCAACTGGAAGAGCTCATATACTGGTGGTTTTTCATATGATTCATTTTGTCTTCGTATGTTATGCTGGCTTGGGAAGTGGGTTTTATTAGAAAGAGAGCTGAGAGGGATGGGTCATTTGAAGAGTCATGAATTCGTAGAGGTGTATTAAAAAGTGAAAAGTTTTGAATTAAAGTATTCTCAATTTGTAATTATGTGGAATACAAAAAGATTTAAGGGATTAACTTAATTTGAGTCATTAAAATTGTACACGTGTCTTCTTGTAGAAGCGACAAATGTCGACACCTAGCTCCGTTGTCAATTTTAGTTATATACTATAATGAGTATGTTAGTAGCTAACAATATATTCGAGGAATGAGTTGAGAATGAATATAGCCATTTAAAAATAGAAAAATTAATTATTTAATATTTGAACAAACTATATGTTAATGTATGACAAACATTATATTGAAAACAACAAGTTCTTGAAAATTTAAAATCTCAGAAGTATGTTATGAGCTTTGGAGATGCATTCGTAACTTCCATGTAACTTCTATGGTATGACGATGTAGAGAAGATATGATATATTCCTTCGATGTGCAGTAGGATAAACATGGGATATACAAACTATGACCAACGAAAATTAAACAAATTTACCTTAAAAGTGAGACCTCAAATTTTCAATTGAACCCATGAATTGCAATATAAATTTATGGGGAATTTGTTTAAAATGAAATTAAAAACAATGACATGTTAAATATAAAAAAATTATATATCAGTTGAAAAATCTATGTAACTATATCATACCTCTCAAACGATTGAAGTGGGAATGCATTGGAAGATGTCTTTGTTGGCTTTATATAGAATCGGATGGGGAAGTTTGAGGGGACACCAAAAACAAAACCGTAGATTAAAGAAGGGGACTCTTCGGCTGCCGTATATTGCGTTTGTTCACTCCTCTTTTTAAATAGAAATCACCCAGAAGGGGACTCTTCGGCTACCGGAGATAGCGGTTGTTCAGTCCTCATCTATGTAACTGCTGCAAAAAAAATATTCAATTCACCTTCAAGATAAAATCCCGCCTGCTGCATGAACGAAATAATAAATTCATTTAAATCGTGGAAGTTCAAAAGTATGCTAGGTTTCCAAACTATTCTAGGTTAACTAATAATAAATGTATTTGCCATGTGGAAGGCCTAAATTATTCCGAACTATAATTTGGAAGTTCAAAACTACGCTGGGTTTCAGATATCTTCTGGGTTAAATAATAATAAATCCATTTGCCACGTGGCAGGCCTAAACTATTCCGGACTATAATCTTATATAGTTACATAGATTAAACTTCTACTGCGGTAGTATTATAGATATAATGAGGTTTTAATGTACTATAAGTGTAAGGACATAATTTTATAAATGTCAAAGTTAGAATCTAAGAATTTTCTGTTTGTCCTAAATCACAGTTAGTATATCAGATACCGTTATATTCGGCACGTCAACACGATCATCCATGATGGCATTGATCCGAATCCACGCATCCACCATCTTCATACGTGCATCATGCAACATGCAACGTACTCTTCAACCGTTCCCACTACTACTCACGATTATGGTAATATAATTTATTTGGAGTGTTTATTATTTACATAAATATTTGGGAAATTTTTATAAAATATTTTTAAAGGGATGGAACATTTTTACTTCGTAATAAGAAATTTTTCTAAGGGTAGAGGCGAAGGGAAAAAAATCTCGCTGGCGTCGTTCGAGCGAGATTGTCTGGTCATTCGCGCGACATAGCCATCTCACGCAAAGTCGTTCGAGCGACGCGCTGCCTCGATTTCTGTATTTAAAGCAGTGTCCATTTTACACATTTTTTAAGTCTTTTGGCAGTGACGTTTCTGCAATTATTTTACCTATAAACAGATTTCTTTTTTTCAAGGTTTAATGCCTTTTTTATTCACAAATCTTTCCCAAATATTTGTGTGAATCTTTAAACCCTAAATACAATTGTTCTACTCATCTTGGAGTATTCTTGTGGATAGGGGTGGTAAACGGACGGATACGAATCGGATACCATGTTTTTCATATCCGTATTCGCTATCTGAATGTACTATCCATATCCGTATCCGTATCCGCCGGGATAGTTAAAACAACTATCCATATCCGTATCCGCTCGGATACCTCGGATTCGGATAATATCTGTATCCGTTTACCTTATTTAGCCATCGCAAAAAATAACAATTAAAATATCCAATCCAATCCAATCCAATCCAAATAAATATGTAACAAAATCATCAACAATTATGGATTCCATAATAATAGTATCATTCCATAATGATAATATGGCTTAAAGTCATCCATACTTTACAACCATGGAAGCTTAAAGCCATCCAAAAAAAAAAAATAACAGTCGCATTCCATGACAGTAGAAATAAATATGCACCTTTCAGATTAAACAAATTTATTGAGAATGATAACCTCATGGACCTTTTGTCTTCAAAACATGCAGATATTTTTATTTTAATAAGTATACATTTTTATTTTGTATATAATATACATGTTGTTAACTTCAGTTCTCATTACAATCAAAATCATTTCTTTACTTTTATGTTTCTTTCTTACATTCTATTATGTTTCTCTCTTACATTCTTTTCTGTTTTTCTCTTACATTTATTAATAATTAAGGAAACTAACGAACAACCACATAAGAGTTTATTTTCTCTTATTTTGTATGAAGGAGAAATGAAACGAAGTTATTTTTTTTAGTGGAGAATATGTTCTTTAGTCGGTGTATGTTGTGTGTGATAAGGTGTATTGTAACTTTAGTATAACTCCATAATAATATACACAATTAAATAGTAATACGTGACATTTTATAATGTACCCAATAAAACAATAACTTTATGGTGTTTCTGTTTTGAGTGGAGTATGTGTTTATTTTGTTTTGAGAATAAACGATTAAGATTTGTTTTAATATTATTTTATTAGTAATACTAATACTAATATTATTAGTAACATTTTAAACATATGTTTGACGGATACGGATAACCGGTAAAACGGATATCCGATAAAATGGATACTCCGCATCGGATACGATTATCCGTGTCGGATACTAGTACTATCCGTATCCGTATTCGTTTTCTCGGATATTTTTAAAGAGTATCCATATTCGTATCCGTTTCCATATTTTTGGATAAATATCCGCAAATTCGGATTCGGATATCGAACGGATGCGAATTTTCGAATATCCGTTTACAGCCCTACTTGTGGAGAAGAAGTGTCTTTATCCACTGCCAAAAATGGAGTTCTTGCATGACCTCTTGCTGACAAACACCGCCGTCGATGAACCAACGCCTGCGAGTATTCGTGCGTCAAAATTATATTTTGCTGTGATTGTAATTCGTTACATATTATAGTGAAATAAATGGTTTTGCCCCTCTGGGGGATTTTTCCTCATATTGTGATTGACTTTGCATGCTTGGTTTGATTTATTTAGTCTGTCACAATTTGTTTGCAAGAGTTAGGATTTTTGGATTAAAAATTAGAATTTAATTAAACAAGTTAATCATTGATTGCTGGCGCACTCTCAAATTGGTATCAGAGCCTATTACACAATTATACCGTGTAATTTTATTTTTTTCTCCTCAAATTTTTTCTAGATATCAATTTTGGTTTAAAAATTGATTTTTGAAAAAGCGTAATTTCAATGGAAAACTTGTATAATCGAGTGCCAATTTTTTGCGGGTCAAATTACAAATATTGAAAAGCTCGATCTCACTTAAAAGCCATCGATGAACGTGTTTGGGTTGTGTGTCAAAGAGGGTGGACGCCTTCCACTGTCACTGTAGATAACGTAACTACTTTAAAACCTGTGACTACATGGGCTGAGGAAGAATTTAAATGGAGCACATGTAACTCACGTGGGCTTAGTGCAATTTCCGAAAACGTCACCCTCGACGAGTTCCGACGCATCATGACATGTACCACGTCTAAAGAATCATGGGATGTTCTTCAACTTACCCATGAAGGCACTAATGCAGTTAAAGAATCAAAATTGCAAAATTTAACTACACTTTTTGAGACAATCACCATTCTTGAATCTGAGTGTTTTGATGAATTCTATGCACGCTTATCTGATACTGTTAACACTAGTTTCAATTTGGGTGAACACATTCCTAATGCTAGAGTAGTTAAAAATATCTTGAGATCACTGCCTAAGCGTTTTATCCCTAAAGTCACTAGGTTAAATTCATTAGGAATTTTGAGTAGTCTGAAATTAGAAGAATTGGTAGGAGATGTGACACCCCGCCCAATTAAATACCGGGTGACCAGTCCTTTATAAAATTTAAAACAAAATATCCGGTTGGTTCATTCTTAGAATCAGCGTCGAAAAATAATTTTTGTTTTAACCACCTAATAATTAATTAAGCTAGTGTCAAAATATTTTATTGAATTATATTAAGTGCAATAATTTAAACTATTAAAACATTCACCATTTTCATCCATAAATAACGAAGGAATAAACATCATCCAACTGAATATAATAAACTGGAATAATTGTCCTAGTTAAACAACATCCAAACCAACAATAATAAATCCAACTGAAACGGAAATGTTGAAATAAATAAGTGCAATGTTTCTCTGGCATAAATAAACTGATAATGGATGACACACGCCCTAACTGAGAAGTCTAAATACAATAACTGAAAAGATAAAAGTAGAGACGTTTAAATATGAGGACCTGCAACTTCTGCAATAGTTGCAGCACGTCAAAAGATCCAATGATCTAACCCTGGTGTCCTTGTGGCTGGGCACCTAAAATAATGCACAAGAAAAGAGATTTTTGCAAGAGACGGGTCAGAACCCGTGTGTAAAAGATTTTAAAATAATTTAGCAAGTAATTTAAAGATGCTGTAAAGCAAATATAAAAAATAAGTTAGCTTTTCGAATAGTCACTTGAGATTCTCACATCTCAACTATTGTGCACACCTAACGTACCGCTAAACTACTCTAGTCATAATTCTCATCTAACTAGTTTGTAGATATAAACTATCTTTCTACCATCCTAATAATATTCCATAATCCTCCCGTACCATTACTATGCAGTGTTCTTATATATACTATCCCGAGTATAAGTTTCTCAAAAGCTGTTTAAGGGTCCACATACTTAAGTTATTTAAGAATACGTCATCTTCTTTATCTATCACACAGTAGATAATATTACAAGCATATATATATATATATATATATATATATATACACTAAAGCAACACCCCTAGACTCAGTTGCGGTGCATACATACTCTGTTATCAAGTCCCGGCACATCTCGTATTAAGTAAGGACTACTAATTCGGAATCACTCACGAACCATCGAAATACAAATCACACGAATTGGAAGCGAGCATGGTTCCAACTCTATGGGCTACACACATATCTACGCACCTATATGACCGTCATCACTATCATTCTCACAGATAGCCCGTACCCAGGTTCCATGTTCTGAAGCACCAAATCTAAAATTCCCCCAATTGGGCTCATCAGGATAAGACTGTCCCCTTTCCTAATTAACCTCCCGCGATAGCAAGCAGCGTAGGTATGTTATACACATAGTAAATCAATCATATAGGTATTTACGCAACCTATTACAATTAGTAAGTATACACAACCTAAATACATATTCGTATGCGGTATACCTCTTACTATACCTACGATATTATTTAATTATGATTGTTCTCTCTATCGTACCTTATGTAAAGGGATTGATAATCCCAAATATCTTTTATAGTAGAGAATCCCACTTTTATACTACTAATATATCATAAGGAGTGATGAGATAACTGTAGAACAAATTTGCCAAAAAACGAACCTATCCGGTATTGAGTGATCGGTCCAGTCTGGCCTTTACAGAGATTTGCAAAAAAATGAACCAATCCGAATTTGTAAAAAAATGAACCGATTCGGTCCTGTAGACAAACGAACCGATCCAATCCTGTAGAAAATGAACCGCTCCGGTCGACTTCTACCTCCTGAAACTACGTTTTCCCACCATTAATGATACTAAAACCTCTACATAATCATCCCAAACACCAATCCAACAATTCTAATCGATGTTCTGATATATTTATATGAAATATAACAATCTATGATCATTAAATCATGCATAACTCTTAGTAAATTTTGAAATCCCCAAATTAGTTCATTAAACCCTAGTTCTTCAAATTCACCTTAAAGAATACCAAAATTTTCATATTCGTTCATCATAATAAATTCTCAATTCATGATTCCTAATCTATATACATGAAGAGTTCAACCTAATTATCTCCAAATTCTAATTAGTTACTAATACTCTTCAATTTCATCAAATAAACACCATATTCATATTCAAATTGAACCTACACTAACATGGGTTCCATTATTGCTCTAAATTAAGAAAGTTTAAACACTTGACTCAAAAGTGAAGGTCTAATCCGTTAGTGTAGTTAGTATGGTTGTGTTCTACATTCTCCGATCTACACGGTGGTTGTCTCGGTGGTGCAAGATGGTTGTTATTAGCTTTATACTCCTAAAATTGGCTCTCCCTCTTCCTCTATAATTCCCCCCTTGGATTTTGTGAATGATAAAACTAATATCCCTTAAGTAACTGACATAATACCTCTCCAAATTTCCTAGGTAATTAATGCCCAAAAATAGAAATTACCAAAACGCCCTCTTGGGATGCCGGTTAGGCCTAAAATTGCCCAGGACCCAAACTAAACCCCCGGGTAGACTTTTCTGACTATCTCGACCCTTTCGAACTCAATAGCGCATTAGAAATAACCATTTGGATTACTTATAAATAATTTACTTATATTATATTAATTTAGTCCCAACACGACTAACACGCGCGTCCCGACTTAATTACTGTAACTGTCATATTTCTTACTCGCAAAAATTTATATCACTTCATAATCATATCCACAATTATATATTACTTTATTTGATCGGTAATATTCAAGAAAGTTCTCTCTCACTAACAAATACTAACTCTTATCTCGCTAGTTAATATTTATTTTATTCCGAATTAATTATCAATTAATTTATGATATTTAATTTAATTAATCCAATATGTAAAAATCATAAAAATACGGGGCGTTACATACTTCCCCCCTTACAATGGAATTTTGTCCCTAAATTCGAAAAAAGATAGTATACCTGGTAAAAATAATTCTAAATATTTCTCGCGCGTCTCATCCTCGCGCTCCCAAGTTGACTTCTCGATGTTATGGTACTCCCACTGAACGCATATAAGTGGCACTACCTTAGACCTCAATCTCCTCTCGATATGGTCTAGGATAGACACCGGTCTCTCCTCGTATGAACTATTGGGCTATAAATCAATATGTTCCAGCGCAATATGAGTGTGAGATAACTCGTCCCGAAGATATCGTTTAAGTGAAGAAATATGGAACACGTTATGTATACGATGCAAGTGCTCCGGTAATCCCAATCTGTATGTAACCGGACCAATCCTCTCTATAATGGGAAATGGCCCCACATACCTCGGTGCCAACTTTCCCTTATTCCCAAATCGAATTATCTCCTTCATAGAAGATACTCACAGAATAACCTGATCCCCCACAGTAAACTCCTGAAAGAATCGCTTAGCATCGGCATAGCTTTTCTCCTTGTCTTGATACACCCGTATACAATTCCGAATCTTCTCAATCCTGGCTGTCGTGTCCTGTATTAACTCCGACCCTAGTAGTTTGTTATCCCCCACCTCTAACCAACATGCAGGAGAACGACAAGGCCTACCGTACAACGCCTCGAATGGGTTCATGCCAATTATGAACTGATAGGAGTTATTATAAGCAAACTCCACTAGTGGAAGGTACTACTCCCAAACTCCCCTAAAATCAAGGACACACATACGCAATATATCCTCCAGTATCTGATTAGTGTGCTCGGTCTGCCCATCAGTTTGCGGGTGGTAAGTTGTACTCAACTACAAGTTGGTGCCTATAACCTCCTAAAAGCTCTCCTAAAACCAAGACATAAAAATCTTGTCCCGATCTGACACGATATCAAGGGGCACTCCGTGTAATCTCAAAATCTCATTGATGAATGTCTGGGCATACTGACATGTCATGTTATCCGTCCGTACTGGCAAAAAGTGGTCTACCTTTGTCAACCGATCCACAACCACCCATATGGAATCGTGATCCCTCTGAAAAGTAGGCAGCCCTATGATAAAATCCATGGAAATGCTCTCCCATTTCCACATCGGGATCTTCAATAGCTGAAGAAGCCCTCTCAATTTCTGATGGTCCAACTTGAAAAACTAACAGGTGACACACTTTGAGATGAACTCAGCAATGTCTCTCTTCATGCCACTCCATCAATACTGCCACCTCATATCCTCGTACATCTTACTCCCGATGGGATGTATCGTAAATCGAGATTCATGCGACTCTGTCATCACCGCATGTCGTAGATCCTCCCCCTCTAGAACAACCAAACGTCCATTGAAGTGCAAGCCTCCCTTAGAACTTACTGAATAAGACTCTGCTCCCTCTGTTAGAAGGTGTCGAATCCTCTCCTGACAAAATGAATCTGCTGCCTGGGCCTGTACAACCTTCGTCACAATTTGGGGTGTAACTGTCATAACATATATGGATGATTTGTCCACTGCATCCTGATGTCCCAACTCCTTCCATTTCACTTTCCACGCCTCGACCACCTCACCTACTGGCCTACGGCTCAACGCATCAGCAACTACATTGGCCTTTCCCTAGGTGGTACTCGATCTTAAACTGGTATTCCTTCATAAATTCAAACCACATGCGCTGGCGCATATTCAACTCTCTCTGAGTGAATAAGTACTACAGTGACTTATGATCTATGAACAGGAGAAATTTCTCTCCCAAGAGATAATGTCTCCGAATCCGAAGTGCAAATACTACTGCTGCTAACTCCAAGTCGTGGGTGGGGTAATTCTTCTTGTGAGACTTAAGCTTGTAGAAAGCATAAGCTATATCCTGATTTTCCTGCTGTAATAATCCACCAAGCCCCTGTAACGATGCATTAGTGTAAATAAAGTACTCTACTCCTACCCTGGTGAGCGCTAGTACGGGTGCTGAAGTCAGCTTATCCTTCAGCCCATCAAACGCCAACTGACACGCATCATTCCAAATATACGGTATGCCCTTACGAGTCAGATTAGTCAACGGACCCACAATCTTCGAGAATCCTTAAATGAACCTTCTATAATAATCGGCTAACCCCAAAAACTCCTCACCTCCATCGGTGTCGTGGGTTGTCCCCACTCCCTCACCGCTGATACTTTACCGGGGTCTCCTGAAATCCCGCTCTCGAATATAAGATGTCCCAAAAACTGTACCTCTCGCAGCCAAAAACCACATTTATCAAACTTGGCGTACAACGCATTCTCTCGTAAAGTATGAAAAACCCTACGTAGATGCTCAGTATATTCCTCCTTGGTCCGTTAATAAATCAGGATGTCGTCTATGAAGACAACGAGAAACTGATCCAAGAACTCTCTGAACACCTTGTTCATCAAGTCCATAAATACTGTTGGCGTGTTGTTTGGCCTAAACGGTATAACTCGAAACTCATAGGATCCATATCTCGTCAGAAAGGCAGCCTTAGACACGTCCTGCTCCCTAATACGTAATTGATGGTATTCGAATTTCAAATCTATCTTCGAGAACAATGATTCTCCTCTCAACTGGAAGAATAGGTCATCGATTAGAGGTAATGGATACTTATTCCGTATCGTGACTTTATTTAACTCCCAATAATCCACATATAATCGCAAGGATCCATCCCTCTTCTTCATAAATAGAACTGGGGCACCCCAAGGTGAGGTACTCCTCCGGATGAAACCCTGTCCCAACAGCTGTTCCATCTGATCATGTAGCTCCCTCATTTTTAAATAGGTCATACGGTACTATGCACGAGCTATCAATCGTGTGCCCGATGCTAAATCAATCACGAACTCTATCTCTCTACTCAACGGTAGTCCATGTATATTTTGAAACACATCGGTGTACTCACGAACAACCATAATCGAATCAAGGGAAATATCAACTCCCGTATAGGTCTCCTCCTCTATATAAAATAAGTGAGTGGACGATCCTCCTTCGGGACGAGGCATCGCCACAATAAATATCTCCTGACCAGAGATAGCGAAAAAAATGCTCATACTAAAAGCAATCAATCATGACCCTATACGTGACCAGACAATCGATCCCAATAATAGCATCGTACTCAGACATGTCTAAAATAAGTATATCGATGGGCAAAATAAGACTCCCAATCACTATACCTACACCCCGTCATATAAAGAAAATCAACGACCCACTACCCAGCGGTGAGTCTACACAAGTCATTGTATTATCGGCCGTGTCAAATAACCCTGCAGCGCGCTCAAAACTAGTTGCTATGAATAAGTGTGCGGCTCCTGTGTCAAACAAAATATGCCTCATAGACCCATGGATAGAAAATGTACCCTCAACTGTGGGTGGAGCCTGTGGAGCTGCCGCCTGGTGGACGTTGTAAATATGCCCATACTGAAGTTGTCCCTACTGAATTGGGGTTGCTGGAATGGAAAGCCAAGTTGGGAATATCACTGGCGTTGGGAGAGCAGTTGGGAATATCGATCGTTGGGGCTCCTGACGAGCATCCTACTGCTACTGCGGGGCCTTATCCTTCTGCGGACAGTCTTGACATTTGTGACCAGTGTTGCCACAAAATAAGCACCAATCGACAAAGTTTCCTCCCTTATGAACCTGCTGGACGTTGCCACCTCTCCCTTGGCCCTGCTAAAACTGTTATTGGCCCGGGTGGCCCTTCTGTCCCTGCTGGCCCTACTGCCCCTAGTGGTTATGCCTGAAACCTCCCTGTCCCTGGCGAAAACCTACTGATCTAAATCGCTTAGCAGAATCCCACTTATGGGAACCCTGCTCACCTTGCCTCTGCTAACCTTGAGCTGCTTGTGCCCCACAAGCACTACCCCCACCAGTCATGCCCTACTGGCTGGACCCTCGTCCATGTTTTCTCCCCTTGACATGGAAGCGGTGGTCCTGACAGTGTAACAAAGTTGTATTAAGTACATATGTGTAGGGCTGTAAAGAAAGGTTATTTAGAAGATATTGTCGAATCCTCCAGGTCAGACCATCCATGAACATCTGAATTTTATTCTCATTGGTGGAAACCTCTGCTGGTACCAAGTTCACCAATCTAGTAAAATCCTCCTCGTATTCGGTCACAGACTTCCCCTCCTGGGTGAGGTCAAGTAGTTTTCGCCTCATCTCAGTCTGAACGGGGGAGGGAAAATATTTGCAGTCAAACCGCACTCATAAGTCTTTTTTACTCATCGAATCGCGCTCCTCTGCAGTAGTAGTGGACTCCCACCACTGTAGCTCTGCTTCCACTAGCTTGAAAGTAGCTAGTACCTACTTCTGCACCTCCGTGCACTCATATATCCTCAAGTGCCGTTGGATGTCCTTCTTCCACTGGCTCGTTGCCACAACATCTGAACTCCTCTGCAACTCTAGGGGTGTGCCTTCTGAAAGGCATCTCTGACTCGCTCCCAAACAGAAGGGAATGCATGTATTGGAGCTAGTACTGCTACTTGTATTGATGGTGGAGCCTACTGAACCATGACTAATGTGACATTAACTACCTGGGGAACAATGGCATCAACCTCTGCAGCGTTCATCGTACCTTGAGCCTGTGTCGGCTGGGGCTCGGGTTGGGCATTTCTGTCCCTCGGTGCACGTCTTGGAGGCATCTAAAATGAGAAGGAATTTATAAGTCTATAGTTATTAAATCTCATGTAGCTGAAGACGTAATCACATAATCAAGAATGCAACAATCCTAAATATAAGGCTCTATATCAAGGAACGCTAAGCTGAAAGCATAGTAAGCCGTACAGATCCTAAAAGACTCTAGAACCTGATGCTCTGATACCACCTGTGACATCCCGCCCAATTAAATATCGGGTGACCAGTCCTTTATAAAATTTAAAACAGAATATCCAGTTGGTTCATTCTTACCATCACTGTTGAAAAACAATTTTCGTTTTAACCACCTAATAATTAATTAAGCTAGTGTCAAAATATTTTATTGAATTATATTAAGTCCATTAATTTAAACTATTAAAACATTCACCATTTTCATCCATAAATAACTAATGAATTAACATCATCCAACTGAATATAATAAACTGGAATAATCGTCCCAGTTAAACAACATCCAAACCAACAATAATAAATCCAAATAAAATGAAAATGCTGAAATAAATAAGTACAATGTTTCTCTGATGAGAAGTCTAAATAATAGAAATGAAAAAGGTAGAAGTAGAGACATCTAAATGCGAAGACCTGCAACTTCCACAATAGCTGTAGTACGTCAAAAGATCCAATGGTCTAACCTTGGTGTCCCTGTGGCTGGGAACCTAAAATAATACACAAGAAAAGAGATTTTTGCAAGGGTCGGGTCAGAGCCCGAGTGTAAAAGATTTTAAAATAATTTAGAAATTAATTTAAAGATGCTGTAAAGAAAATATAAAACACATGTTAGCTTTTTGAACACTCACTTGAGATTCTCACCTCTCAACTATTCTGCACGTTTAACGTATCGCTAAGCTACTCTAGTCATAATTCTCACCAAACTAGTTTGTAGATATAAACTATCTTTCTATCATCCATAGTAATATCCCGTAATCCTCCCGTACCATTACTATGCATTGTTCTTATATATACTATCCCGATTATAATTTTCACAAAAGTTGTTTAAAGGTCCACATACTTAAGTTATTGAAGAATTCATCATATTATTTATCTACAATTATCACACAGTAGATAATATTATAAGCATATATACATAACTATCACAATATTATTATATATATACTAAAACATCACCCCTAGGCTTAGTTGCGGTGCATGCATACTCTGTTATCAAGTCCCGGTACATCTCGTACTAAGTAAGGACTAATGATTCGGAATCACTCACGAACCATCGAAATACAAATCACACATATTGGAGGTGAGCTTGGTTCCAAGTCTATGGGCTATGCACATACCTACGCACCCATATGACCATCATCATTATCGTTCTCACAGATAGCCCATACCTAGGTTCCATGTTCCGAGGTACCAAATCTAAAATTCCCCCAATTAGGCTCATCAGGATAAGACTGTCCCCTTTCCTAATTAACCTCCCACGATAGCAAGAAGCGTAGGTATGTTATACATATAGTAAATCAATCATGAAGGTATTCACGTAACATATTCCAATTAGTAGGTGTACACAAACTAAATACATATTTGTATGCGATATACCTCTCACTATACCCCCGATATTAATTAATTATGATTGTTGTCTCTATCGTACCTCATGTATAGAGACTCATAATCCCAAATATCTTTTACAGTAGCTAATCCCACTTTTATACTACTAACATATCATAAGGAGTCACGAAATAACTGTTAAACAAATTTGCCAGAAAATGAACCGATCCGGTCTTTACAAAGATTTGTAGAAAATGAACCGATTTGGATTTGCAAAAAAATGAACTGATCTGGTCCTGTAGAAAAATGAACCGATCCGGTCGAATTCTACCTCCTGAAACTACGTTTTCCCACCAATAATGATACTAAAACCTCTGCAGAATCATCCCAAACACCAATCAAACAATTCTAATCGATGTTCCGATATATTTATATGATTTCTAAAAATCTAGGATCATTAAATCATGCATAACTCTTAGTAAATTTCGAAATCCCCAAATTAGTTCATTAAACCCTAGATCTTCAAATTCACCTTAAAGAATACCAAATTTTCAGATTTGTTCATCATAATAAATTCTCAATTCATGATACTTTATCTACATACGTTAAGAGTTCAACCTAATTATTTCCATATTCTAATTAGTTACTCTAACTCTTCAATTTCGTCAAATAAACACGATATTCAAATTGAACCTACATTAACATGGATTCCCTTATTGCTTTAAATTAAGCAAGTTTAAACACTTGCCTCAAAAGTGAAGGTCTGATCCATTGGTGTAGTTGGTATGGTTGTGTTCTACGTTCTTCGATCTACGCGGTGGTAGTCTCGATGGTGGAAGATGGTTGTTCTAGGCTTTAGACTCCTAGAATTGGCTCTCCCTCTTCCTCTGTAACTCCCCCTTGGATTTTGTGAATGATAACCCTAATCTCAATTACGTAATTGACATAATACCTCTCCAAATTTCGTAGGTAATTAATGCCCATAAATAGAAATCACCAAAATGCCCTCCCGGGATGCCGGTTAGGCCTAAAATTGCCCCGTGACCCAAACTAAACCCCCGGGTTGACTTTTTTTATTATCTCGACCCTTCCGGACTCAATGGTGCACTCAAAATGACCATTTGAATTACTTATTAATAATTTACTTCTATTACATTAATTTAGTCCCGACACGACTGACACACGCGTTCCGACTTAATTACTGTTATTATCGTATTTCTTACTCGCGATAATTTATATCACTTCACAATCATATCCACAATTATATATTACTTTATTCACTCAGTATTATTGAATAAAGTTCTCACTAACAAATACTAACTTTTATCTCATTAGTTAATATTTATTTTATTCCGGATTAATTATTAATTAATTTCCCATATTTAATTTAATTAATCCAATATGTAAAAATCATAAAAATACGGGGTGTTATAGGAGACCTCCAGACTTTTGAAATTGACATGTTTCCTAATATGATAAAATCAAAAGATAAAGGGGTAGCACTTAAAGCCGAGGCTAAGAAAAGTGAGGGGTCAGCAAGAAAGAGAGGTGAGTCGTCTAGGAGAAGAGAGGAAGAGTTGTCTAATTTTGAGTTTGATTTTGGCTCAGACGATTTGGCCTTATTTCCATAAAAATTCAAGAAATTTCTCAAATTAAAGAAAAATGGTAATTTCAAAGATAAAAAGAATTTTGAGAAAAATAAGTTTGAAAGGAAAATGAATGGGATAAAACGGTCGCGCCTAAGAAAGACGAGGAGAGATGTTATGAGTGTGACGCCGGGGACCCCGGTATACTGTACTAATATGTGTATGTCCCCGTAATTCGAGTGAGATTGTCATGGCGCAAAAGCAGATATGGTCCGGTATTCCCCTGTTCCCTGTATTGGTTATGTTCTTTATTTCTCGTCTAGCAGAAACTAATCGAGCTCCGTTTGATCTCTCAGAAGCGGAAGCTGAATCATAAGGCATTTGAGTGTCCTACTAGGTAGCAACGTCAAGGCAAAGGAAAATATGCTCTTAATGCCTTCCTTAGTGACGATAGTGTGGTCGAGTCGGTGGATTCTGGAGACGAGTCACCGCATGAATGTAACTTCACCACATTCATGGCTAGTCATGTGAGTACTGACAGTGCACCTTAAGACAATGAGGATGCTACTTCACAGGGACACCTCGACGGTGGAAACGATACGAGTGAGGGGGAGGATATTGCAAGTGAGAGAGAGAGAGTGATTTACGACGCGCGTATGCTGATTTATATGCTGATTCTTTTAAAAATAAAAATCCTAACAAAGCGTTAACTCTTAGGATAATTGCCTTAGAGAAAGATTTAGGAGATACGAGAGAGAGAGAGTCCTCCATTACCACTGCCTTGAAAGAGAGAGAGAGAGAGAGTTTGTGTAGAGAGAGATATATAGTCATTTTGGTAAGAGAGAGATGTTTAGAGAAAAAGAAAAGGGACTTGACTAAGCAAGTGGCCAGTCTTACGAGTGAGCTTTAATCCTCCATGGACATTCGAAAGAAACTTGATGCCCTTGTAGCCCAGATTACTCATGACCATGAGATATCCAGGGAGGTCAAGGTAAAAATTGAGGACAAATCTGGAACGATAGGAGAGATGCTCCTTGCCCGTGATTTAGGTTTTGGTGAAAGGCAGGGAATTGATTTTGATGGTGCCTCCGCATCCCATCTGATACCGAAACCGGTTCTTGAGGTTACTATGAATCCATATAGACATCACCAAAAACCCCGAAGAAGAGTTCGGTCAAGAAAATTAAACCAAGGTTGGCCAAATACTATGTACTTCTCTACTTACTGCAAAAGAAAGGGACACCTTAGGCAATTTTGCTATAGTTTGGGTCAGACACGATGTAAATTTGCTCCACCACGAGCCACTAGCAATTTTTTGAGTCTTAGAGAGCGGGTTGAGCTTTTAGTCTCCGCTTCTTAGAGTCTAATGGAAGAGTTATAACGGATTTTTATGCCGTCAGCGGACACTTCTAATATCCCGACTAGAGCCAACATTGACAAGGGAAAACAGAAGGTTATCGCATTTTGGGTACCTAAACTCGATGCAAAATCCCTTGTTGTTCATGTTGCTCTCAAAGCAAATAACACTTCTCAGTGGTAATTCGATAGTGGGTGATCCATGCACATGACAAGTGATGTCTCATTTTTTACCTACCAAGAGGATTGTAAGGAAGGTAAAGTCACCTTTGGAGATAGGAGCAAATCTAGGATAGTAGGATGAGGTACAATAGAGATACCAAGATTTCCTAATCTAGAGGATGTTTTGTACGTCAAAGGTTTAAAAGCAAACCTTTTCAGCATTAGCCAGCTGTGCGACGCTGACTTTGCAGTAAAGTTTGACCGGAATGAGTGCAATGTTTATGATCAAGCCGACAAACTTCTATTGCAAGGGGTGAGGACTGAAGATAATTGCTATGGGATTGTGACCAAGTCCTTATTTTTTTGTAACAACGCCACGATCACTCCTATGGATCTGTGACATCAACATCTAGGTCATGTGAATTTTAGAGAATTGGAGAAATTAGCTAAAAAAGGACCTAGTACGTGTCTTACCATCACTTGGAAAGCCGACTTTCGCGATTTGTGGACCCTGTTAGTTAGGAAAGTAAGTCTGTAGCCCCCACAGGAAGTTGAATTCCATTATCACTTCGCGGGTGCTTGAGTTGATACACATGGATCTTATGGGTCCTACTTGTACTGAGAGTTTGGGTGGTAAGAGGTATATCCTCGTGATGGTGGATGATTTCTTTCGTTACTCGATTGTAGGTTTTCTGAGAGAGAAATTCGATGTTGTGGAATTTCTTACGACCAAGTGTTGTGTCCTGTGAAATTAACACGAAATCATTATCAATAGAATACTTAGTGACAATGACACTGAGTTTAGGGAAGCTAAAGTAGATCTTTACTGTGATAGCCTCAGGATAAAACATGAATTTTCGACCGTGAAGACTGCTCAGCAAAATGGGATTGTTGAGAGGAAGAATCAGATGATTCAAGAGATGGCTAGATCTATTCTTCTAGGTCATAGAGTTGCTAGGATTTTTTGTGCAGAGGTGGTGTCTACCTCATGCCACATGGTGAATATGATTTACCTTAGTCCACACATACTTAAGATTCCTTACGAATTGTGGACTGGAAAGAAGTCCAACCTTTCATATTTTCGTGTCTTTGGGAGTAAATGATACATCCTATAGGATAGAGAGCAATTAGAAAAGTTCGAATCCCGGAGCGACGAGGGAATATTGTTAGGATATTCATCGACTAGTAGAACATATCGAGTTTTTAACATGAGTAGCTCTAAGGTTATGGAGTTAATAAGCATCACCGTGCAAGATGACGAACCGCCGATGTTTGTTAATTCTAACCTTTTGTGTGAGGACGAAGCACTTTCTACTGATGATCCCATTGTGCCTCCCCCACCCAGAGTGGACCCTATTTCTGATTTAGGGGACATTCTTGCTTGGGTTCGCAAGAGTTATGATCCTACTACTATTCTAGGAGATCCCACCTTAGGGGTCAAAACTCATGCTCAGCTAGAGAACGTTGTTAGCTATGTTTACTTCACGTCTAAAGTCGAGCCCAAGAATTATAAGGAAGCACTCAAAGATGAACACTGGATATGTGCTACGCAGGATAAGTTGCTTTAGTTTAGAAAGAATAATGTTTGGGAACTGGTCCTTCGACCTAGTGACATAAATGTGATAGGTACTAAGTGGATCTTTAAGAATAAGATGGATGAGTCGGTACTATTATCTGAAATAAGGCTAGGTTGGTCGCTCAAGGCTACACACAGATTTAGTGTGTATACTTTGACGTGGCATTTGCTCCTGTTGCGAGGCTCGAGTCTATCCACTTACTACTCACTATCGCATGTCATCTACGATTCAAGTTATATCAGATGGATGTCAATAGTTCCTTTTTGAATGACATTCTACAGGAGGAGGTTTACGTGGAACAACCAAAAGGGTTTTAAGACCCTAAACACCCTGATCACGTCTACTATATGAGAAAAGCCTTGTGTGGTTTGAAGCAAGCACCCCGTGCTTGGTACGAGAGGCTTACTTCCTATCTTTTAGCTCGTGGCTTCAAGAGAGGGAGAGTTGATATGATGTTGTTCATCAGGAGAGATGACGGTGCTATTTTGGTTGCCTAGGTCTATATAGACGACATAGTTTTTGGATCCACGTACTCCCAGCACACTCACTACTTTGAGGAGGAGATGAAGAGTCGGTTTGAGATGAGCATGGTAGGTGAGCTTACTTTCTTCATTGGTCTCCAGGTTCATCAGCTAGAGGAAGGGATGTTCATCTCTCAATCCAAGTATGCTAGATACCTTGTGAAGAAATTTGGTTTATGATAACTAAGCTTTTTGCATATAGTCGTTGTTGTTGAAAGCCAAGTTAATCAAAACCTCAAATACCTACAAATAATAATAAACTCAAGTGTAGAGGTAAGTAAGGGTATCAATCCACTTTCTAGGGAGTAAAGCAAATGGAACAAATTCAAATGTAATTCACTATTTATTTTCTTTTTGTGCTTTTTCACTTTTCTAATTTTTTTAGCTTTTTCAATATTAAAACAATAGGGTGAGGTCTAAACTAATCTAAACAACTAACTAAAAAGTAACTAAAATGAAAAATTAAGTCTAACACTAAAAATAAGAGATAAAGTGAGGAAAATAATTGTGAGAACAATCAAGGAGTGGGATTACACCACAAATTTTAATTATTCTAATTAATTAATTCAATTATTTGAATTCTTCCAAATTAATATCAAAATTACAAATCAACTCTCGTTGCAAGTGTAATTAGAATAGTAATCTTTTAGAAAATTAAAATTAACACCTCACAACTCTAGAAAATTAGATCAACACTCCTTTTAATTAATCACCCGCTAGGATCGATCAATTAGAATTTATGTCAATCTTAGAAATTAAATTTAGAGTTGAAATTCAAATGATAATACCCCACTTAAGAAACCCCTATCTCTAGTTCGAATCTAAAATGGGTATTATCACTAAAATTTCGATTTTCTCTCGAAAATCATTTACCCTCTCTCGAGGCGTAAATCTAAGGGTGAGGGATCAAAATTAACATTCAAAGGGATATTTCAATTAAGCAAACTAATTAAACTACAATAATATCAAATAAGGGTTTCACCCCACCCCTTGAAAGGGGTTTTAGCCTAACATGATATGAAATATGACAAATTAATAATCAAGGCTATTAAAATAAAAGAGAAGAGAATAGAACAAGCAAACCAAATCTCTTTGGGAAAGTTGAACTCTAGTCTTCCAATTTGAAGCATACTCCTCTCAATTTGAATGATCAACAAATACACATGAATCACTAACACACAAATTGATTCTCACTAGAATTACTTTCACTCAATTTAAATTGAAAAGAAGAAAATAAAAAAACTAATTCTAATCTACTATTTATTTCTAACCCTAAAATTTCTCTCTACAATTTCCTCTCTCCAATCTAGAATTCTTTTTTTACAAATGAGGTCTTCATCTTCTTTTTATATGCAATAGAGCAAAGGGGCATATGTGGGAATTGGCTAGAGATGCATGGGTTTTGGGTGAGGTCACATGTGCATGGGGGTGTGAGGTGAGGGAATAATTGGAAAAAAATCTGATTTGTTATTGAGGGTAATTTGGGAAAATGGGGTTAAGTGGTTGTTGGGGGGTAAAATGGGTAGTGGGACCTAAATGGGTATTAGGCACATGGGGAATTGGTTTGGCTTGGTTTTGGGATTTGGCAGGTGGAATAACACGAGGTTTTAAAATCGTGCAAGGGATATGGACAAGACAAATGGGTCTTGGGTTTTGGAATTTGAAATTGGGATTGATTTGGAAATGGGTATAAGGCTGGGTCTGCCCGGATATGGGTTTACACGGGTTGGTTGCACACCCGGGTTCGGGTTGGAGGTGCCAGTGCAGCGCCGGAAGGGGTTGGAGGTCCGGCGAGGTTCGAGGCTGGGGACGCCGGAGTCGCGGTGGTTGGCTGGCTGGCGGGTTGTGATGACGTCGGCTCTGGTTTGAGCAGTGTCCCGAGGTCGCTGGTGGGACAAAGGTAGGGGGCTAGGATCGGGTTGCTGGGTTTGCGAGGGGATAAAGAGAGGGGTGCAAGGCAGGTTGTAGGAGAGAGAGAGAGAGAGAGGGTCGTCAATGGCTAGAGGGAAGAGGTTCCGGTAGTCGGTTTATTGGGATTGGCGAGACCGGCGCCGGGGCTAGGCGCGGCGTCGATAGGTGAGGTCTGAGGTTTGTGTGGTGATGGTGGATGATGAGAGATGGGTTAATGGGTTTAGTGTTAATGGAGGTGGGTGAGGAGAGAGAAAGTGTGTGTGGGTTTGTTGGAGAAGATGATGTGGGGGAATTTGGTGGGTGAGGGTGTATGGTAAGTGTGTGAGGGTGAGGGTGTTAGTTTAGGGGTAAATGAGTGTATAGGAGTGTAGGATAAGGGTATGTGAGTGTGTGTTTAATTTGGACCCCTAAAAATATAAACTAACTAATAAAATAAAACTATAAAAACTAAAAAATCTAAAAATTAAATTTCTATTCTAAAAAATAACATAAAGACTCAATAAAAATAAAAAGAAATGAAATGAAAATAAAAATATAAATATAAATCTATTAAATTTAAAAACTAAAGTCCTAAAAAAATGTAAAATCTAATAAACTAAAAAAATAAATGAAATCCTAAAAATTAAAATCTTAATAAAATAAAATAAAACTAGAAACTAATAAAAATCAAAATAAAATAAAATTATAAAAAATAAAATAGAAAAATAGAAAATAAAATCTAAAAATTCTAAAATAAACCTAAAATAAATCCTAAAAATAGAAAAGACTCAAACTAAAAATCTAAAAATTAATAAAAAGGACACAAACAAAACACACAGAGGGTTTGGGACAGCTAAGGCTAGGATTAGGTCTAGGGTACGGGAATTTGGTATTTAGCTCCGTAAAATGCACAATTGCCTTGAAATACGCGTTTGAACACAGCAACGTACATTAAACCTGCATATTAAACATTTAAGCGCATAAGACCCATATTGTCGAGAAATAGCAACTAAAATACAACTATTCGGGGTATAAAATGTACAGTTTTGGGTGCTTATCACACCACCCCTAAACAGAGCGTTGCTAGTCCTCGAGCAATAAGATAGAGAGAAAGAGAAAAATAAGTAACCAAAAGTGTACCACTTTCGCGGGCACTTGCGATTGCACTTAGCATGTGCAACAAGCCTTTAAACCTATAGGTTGCCCTACAGGACGAGTTGTGTCTCGTGAGGGTTTGCAGGGAATATACCCACAAAATTCTTTATTTGCAAAAATTTATTGAAAGGCAGTCAATCTCTTATTAGACATAGAATAATCGCACAATCCATCACATGAGAAATATTTTGAGAAATACAAGCTAGAATGTGTAAAAAGTTTAAGCTAAGTAAATACTCAAGGCACATCCTTCCTAGAACTCAACGTGTGTAGTGTGAATCAGTCAAAACGGGTCAAGTATCACAAGAGTAATTCCTAGATTGCCTTGTCGGAATCAACGCTTCAACTTCAAAATCTCACAGATATATCACTCTCAAACGAACTCTCGAGATATGGGTAAGTGTATCGCTCTTGTGTGTGAGGAGATGAGTAAATGTAAGCAAGTTCAAACGTCTCACACACGTATAATAAAGAACGAACAATTAGAAAGCAAATTGATCTCATGAAAGAATGCTAATCACTATAGTGAGAACGTCGAGTTATTCACCACGTTGACTTTCATTTGCCCGAACACTAAGGGGAATATGTATGTATATGGGTGAGGGGGTAAATGAAATGGGATATGTGGGATGCGATGAGGTAGGATAGGATGGGATGATGTTATGATGGATGGTGGACGTGTGAGGTATGGATGTGGTATGTAGGATATAAATGTGGTATGAATGATAAAGGGTGATGGATGAATGTAAATGATAGAAGAGTGTTATAATTTAGGCACAAATGTCTTTATTTCAAAACTAACTACTAACTACAAACTCTCTTTCTTTTCTTTTCTCTTTTTTTTTTCGATTTTTCTTTTCTTTTCTTCTATTTTTGTTATTTTTCTGTTTTTCTTCTTTTGCTATTTTTTCTATTTTTTTTTTCATTTCTATTTTTTTTCTTTATTTTTCTCTCATTTTTCAAACTAACACTGAAGACATTTACATTTGAAATCACACTCTTTTATTTGAAAATGATGATGGATGATATAAATGGAGGTGATAGGTGGGTGTGTGGGGAAATATGTGGGAATTTGGAAGAACATGGGAATATAATGGGTGAAGTGAATGGAAATATGATATGGGGGAAAGTGGTAGGTGTATGGATGAAAATCCTAGTGATCGGGACAAATATCAAGACACGCGTTTCTTACAACTCGAAACAAATGTCATTCTCAGTGATCAAGCCAAAATTTTATGAAAGATAATGAGATCATACGACAATTTAATGCGGACCCAAACGAAATTGAATCAACTTGTGACTCGGAGATTGCGTAAAACACTCAAAAAGGGTGAAAGGCACAAATCTCACAAGCTAAAGTCTCTACTAGTGATCCTTAAGGTTCTCTTTAGAATTGTAGTACTCTTCAACTCTAAACGTAATGACGTGATAAGTGCGCAAATTTTGTTGAGTCTAGAAATTCATGGTGCAAAATGCCTTGTTATGTATTACATAAGCTATTTAGAAAAAAATATTCTCTAGCGTGATTCCTAGACTTTTAAAAGATGGATGATTAAAAATTCACATCAATGAGTGAGATGAAAGAAACTGCACAAAATTTTAAAAATCAGGTTCAAAAATCAAAATTTTTCAAAAGAGGTACAATTTTGATAAAATTCCCCACCTCCAAACAAAAAGGAACATCGTCCTCGATGTTAGATAAAATGATTTTTGAAATTGAGAGCATAAGGTAGGAAAGAGATTACCAGAATGAACCGCTAATGAAGTGGACATGTGAAGCCAAGAATAAACCTGAATAAATGATAAGAAAAAAATGTGTACAAGTTTATAAGCATGGTAAAACATAGGGTGATGTGAAACACCACCCCCAAACAGGATGAGACTAGTACAAGAACCGCGGGTTGCCTCCCGGTAGCGCTAAGTTTAACGTCTTCAGCCAGACCGATGGGATCTCACCCTAAGGATAAGAACTATGAAAGCGCAGGGCGGCAGAAGAATCGGGTGATGAGAATCACCCCCAAACAAGACTGAAGCGTCAGTCTTGCTGGATAGAGGCTAAAATGGTCAATGCACCTGTATGGCAAAGTGCATCACACGATGCAAAGCATCGGTGGACCATGGGCGGGTGGGAAAAAGGGTAAAGGTGAAGAGGCATCGGTCTCGAGCCTTGTTGAGCGTAAATGTGAGGGCAACGAGGGCCCTATAAGCATAGTGCTCTAATTGGTGAGGAAGGAAATGTGGTTTGGACATAGGAATGGGGTGAGGCTCATAGAAATTACACGACCGTTCTATAAATGGGCGATGATAATGGTCGCGCCGTGACACGCCAGGGAGTTGTTGAGAAAAATCAACACCACAAGGAAGTGGTGTGCATGGAGGAACAAACTCGGTGTCACGGAAGTGGAGAGTATCACCATAACTCTCGTGGAAGGTGGATGGTTTTAGGTTAGGATCTAAAACTGTAGATGGAAATATTAAATGTGTAAAATCAAGATCCAAACCAGGTGGTGGGGTGGAAGGAACAATGGGTGGGTCGGGTGGGACAAATGGTGTATCGGGTGGGATAAATGGTGGAGGAATATGATCCAACTCAAGCGTGGGAGACACACACTCATTGGGAGGAGTAAAGGAATACTCACAAGGGAGTGTGGTTTCTAAAGATGGAGTTGTCAACTTCTCCATAAAAGTAGCATCGGGGAATGGGGTGGGTGGGTAAGACGAGGTACCAAGATCGGAGATAGAAGAATCACTAAAAATATCGGGCTCAATGGGAGCCATGCATGGAGGGACATCATCCATATCCGAATAGTTAGGAACTATCACGGATTCTATCTCGGGAAAATGGTGAACACTCGTAGCCGGAGCTAACCTAAAAGATATGGTCGCGTCAGAGACATAGGCGATTGGGGCATAAGGTAAAAGCTCGGGCATATTTTTGGATATTTCGGGAGTGGAAAGGTGAATGGGAACCTCAAGGTGGGGTTCATTGGGATATGGTGGAATTGAATCAGGCTCACTAATGAAAGGTATATCAACACAATTGTCGACTTGGGACCCGGACCATGGAATGGTCTCAACTTCAAGATTCTCGGGGTGGTAGGGTTGGTCACACTCAAATTCTGTGTCACAAGGGGACACATCATCGTCACACTCGGTGGCAACGATGGGTGGGGTCATGGGAATATCCGACTCTCTCGCACACACCAATTCATTTAACCTTTGTTTAAGCCTTTGAAGAGCTTGAGTTTGAATGGCTTGCTCTTGCTCAAGTATGAACTTTTGCAAGAGGGTTTCGAGAGTGGAAGTGGATGATGGTGTTGGTGGAATGATGGGTGGTGGTTGAGGTGGACACAACACGCTATAATCAGGAGTGTATGGAGAATACTCAAAGGAAGTGTGTGGGGTGGGGCCAAGTTCATCATACACGAAAGGACCGCTTTCGTGATGGACAAATGGTTGATGCGCATGTGGTGCGTAGTGAGGAAACTGATCGTGAACAGGTGCACAAGGTTGCCATGATGACTGTTGGAACGTGTGAGGATCCACAACATCGAGTTGGGATACGTATTGCGTGGAAGGGTGATCAGGCCTCCACGAATAGCTCGGGGACTCACACAACTCGGGATTAGGTATATAGGGAGAATAGGCCGAGGTGGGTTCCGAAACAGTGTCATATGGATACACATGTTCCATGGTGGGTGCGTAGGGATATGAAGAGTATGGGAACTCATGGGACATGTGATCGGCATAAGAACAGTGGGTGCACAACAAGGGAGGAGGCACAGTGACACTTGACACCGAGGGTGATGGAATAGGTGGTGCGTGCATAGATGGGTCAAGAGTACCAACGGTACTCGTGAGAGAGGTGAAATCGTGAAGAATATCATAAAGAGACCGCTCGGGATTACTCTCACTCGTGTCACGTGTCAATGGAAAATGACCAAAGTAGTCCCGTAAAGGACGTTCTTCGGCCATGAGGGGAGAAATATTTTTTTGATTTTTTGAAATTTTTTCAAAAGGAAAGAAAATATTTTTGGGATTTTCTAAAAATGAGAAAAAGAAAATATTTTTGGATTTTTGTAAAATGAAAGAAAGAAAATATTTGTGGATTTTTTTTTGAAAGAAAAGGTGGGGAAAAATATGGACTCTTGATTTGGACGGACTAACTAAAACCGACTACCGAAAAATGAATTGGACACACACAAGTCAAGAAAATTTCCTAACTAGCACATAGCCAATTTTTATCTTTGAATTTAGTGAGAGGGTAGTCAAATTTTAAATAAGTCCGCGGGCGATAAAAATCACGGAATTTCTATGAGTGATAGCCTTTGCAAAAATTTCTCCTATTGGGCCACCTAGTTGATTGATTTTAAATTTAGTGATGGCTAGGGTAGCACACAATGGTAAGCGAGTGAGTCGGGTGATGAAATCCCTTCTCGTGAGTGACCGGGTGTAGGTCTTAGCAATTTAATTCATCACACCATTCGAAAATAAATGCGAGAATAAAATCAAATAAGAGCACACAAGAACACACAAACGAATTGACTCGCTAAAAGGAGAGGCGCGAGAGTGTAAGAAATGTACCTCCCACGATTTTTAGGCCGTGGGGTGCCGAAAAATTTGAGTCGACCGGGGGGAGATCACGCCTATCTCAGTCAACCCCAGGAGTCCTACCGACCCAAGGTAGGGAGGCCTCTAAATCCTCTCCAATGGACGCCCTCTCTCTACCTTGTCCGGTTTCCCTATCACGCTTGTCTTTAATTATTACAAATTTAAATGGAAAATAAATGGTGTCTCTAAGCACCGCAATACAAGCAATGATAGAATAATCCTAAATACAAGCCTTCTAAAAATATAAAAATGGTACAAAAAAAAAATAAGAAAGTGCGAAAAATAAATGAAATACAAAATGAAATCCGCTCCGAGCTTCACAATCCCAAGAATGGCAACGTCGCCATTTGATAACTAAGCTTTTTGCATATAGTCGTTGTTGTTGAAAGCCAAGTTAATCAAAACCTCAAATACCTACAAATAATAATAAACTCAAGTGTAGAGGTAAGTAAGGGTATCAATCCACTTTCTAGGGAGTAAAGCAAATGGAACAAATTCAAATGTAATTCAGTATTTATTTTCTTTTTGTGCTTTTTCACTTTTCTATTTTTTTTAGCTTTTTCAATATTAAAACAATAGGGTGAGGTGAGGTCTAAACTAATCTAAACAACTAACTAAAAAGTAACTAAAATGAAAAATTAAGTCTAACACTAAAAATAAGAGATAAAGTGAGGAAAATAATTGTGAGAACAATCAAGGAGTGGGATTACACCACAAATTTTAATTATTCTTATTAATTAATTCAATTATTTGAATTCTCCCAAATTAATATCAAAATTACAAATCAACTCTCGTTGCAAGTGTAATTAGAATAGTAATCTTTTAGAAAATTAAAATTAACACCTCACAACTCTAGAAAATTAGATCAACACTCCTTTTAATTAATCACCCGCTAGGATCGATCAATTATAATTTATGTCAATCTTAGAAATTAAATTTAGAGTTGAAATTCAAATGATAATACCCCACTTAAGAAACCCCTATCTCTAGTTCGAATCTAAAATGGGTATTATCACTAGAATTTCGATTTTCTCTCGAAAATCATTTACCCTCTCTCGAGGCGTAAATCTAAGGGTGAGGGATCAAAATTAACATTCAAAGGGATATTTCAATTAAGCAAACTAATTAAACTACAATAATATCAAATAAGGGTTTCACCCCACCCCTTGAAAGGGGTTTTAGCCTAACATGATATGAAATATGACAAATTAATAATTAAGGCTATTAAAATAAAAGAGAAGAGAATAGAACAAGCAAACCAAATCTCTTTGGGAAAGTTGAACTCTAGTCTTCCAATTTGAAGCATACTCCTCTCAATTTGAATGATCAACAAATACACATGAATCACTAACACACAAATTGATTCTCACTAGAATTACTTTCACTCAATTTAAATTGAAAAGAAGAAAATAAAAAAACTAATTCTAATCTACTATTTATTTCTAACCCTAAAATTTCTCTCTACAATTTCCTCTCTCCAATCTAGAATTCTTTTTTTACAAATGAGGTCTTCATCTTCTTTTTATATGCAATGGAGCAAAGGGGCATATGTGGGAATTGGCTAGAGATGCATGGGTTTTGGGTGAGGTCACATGTGCATGGGGGTGTGAGGTGAGGGAATAATTGGAAAAAAATCTGATTTGTTATTGAGGGTAATTTGGGAAAATGGGGTTAAGTGGTTGTTGGGG
The DNA here is from genome assembly GCA_949130495.1 of Sambucus nigra. Classification (NCBI taxonomy): domain Eukaryota; kingdom Viridiplantae; phylum Streptophyta; class Magnoliopsida; order Dipsacales; family Adoxaceae; genus Sambucus; species Sambucus nigra. The sequence goes on from OX422209.1 coordinate 688,442,666, forward strand.
GGTAAAATGGGTAGTGGGACCTAAATGGGTATTAGGCACATGGGGAATTGGTTTGGCTTGGTTTTGGGATTTGGCAGGTGGAATAGCATGAGGTTTTAAAATCGTGCAAGGGATATGGACAAGACAAATGGGTCTTGGGTTTTGGAATTTGAAATTGGGATTGATTTGGAAATGGGTATAAGGCTGGGTCTGCCCGGATATGGGTTTACACGGGTTGGTTGCACACCCGGGTTCGGGTTGGAGGTGCCAGTGCAGCGCCGGAAGGGGTTGGAGGTCCGGCGAGGTTCGAGGCTGGGGACGCCGGAGTCGCGGTGGTTGGCTGGCTGGCGGGTTGTGATGACGTCGGCGCTGGTTTGAGCAGTGTCCCGAGGTCGCCGGTGGGACAAAGGTAGGGGGCTAGGATCGGGTTGCTGGGTTTGCGAGGGGATAAAGAGAGGGGTGCAAGGCAGGTTGTAGGAGAGAGAGAGAGAGAGAGGGTCGTCAATGGCTAGAGGGAAGAGGTTCCGGTAGTCGGTTTATTGGGATTGGCGAGACCGGCGCCGGGGCTAGGCGCGGCGTCGATAGGTGAGGTCTGAGGTTTGTGTGGTGATGGTGGATGATGAGAGATGGGTTAATGGGTTTAGTGTTAATGGAGGTGGGTGAGGAGAGAGAAAGTGTGTGTGGGTTTGTTGGAGAAGATGATGTGGGGGAATTTGGTGGGTGAGGGTGTATGGTAAGTGTGTGAGGGTGAGGGTGTTAGTTTAGGGGTAAATGAGTGTATAGGAGTGTAGGATAAGGGTATGTGAGTGTGTGTTTAATTTGGACCCCTAAAAATATAAACTAACTAATAAAATAAAACTATAAAAACTAAAAAATCTAAAAATTAAATTTCTATTCTAAAAAATAACATAAAGACTCAATAAAAATAAAAAGAAATGAAATGAAAATAAAAATATAAATATAAATCTATTAAATTTAAAAACTAAAGTCCTAAAAAAATGTAAAATCTAATAAACTAAAAAAATAAATGAAATCCTAAAAATTAAAATCTTAATAAAATAAAATAAAACTAGAAACTAATAAAAATCAAAATAAAATAAAATTATAAAAAATAAAATAGAAAAATAGAAAATAAAATCTAAAAATTCTAAAATAAACCTAAAATAAATCCTAAAAATAGAAAAGACTCAAACTAAAAATCTAAAAATTAATAAAAAGGACACAAACAAAACACACAGAGGGTTTGGGACAGCTAAGGCTAGGATTAGGTCTAGGGTACGGGAATTTGGTATTTAGCTCCGTAAAATGCACAATTTCCTTGAAATACGCGTTTGAACACCGCAACGTACATTAAACCTGCATATTAAACATTTAAGCGCATAAGACCCATATTGTCGAGAAATAGCAACTAAAATACAACTATTCGGGGTATAAAATGTACAGTTTTGGTAGGTGAGCTTACTTTCTTCATTGGTTTCCAGGTTCATCAGCTAGAGGAAGGGATGTTCATCTCTCAATCCAAGTATGCTAGATACCTTGTGAAGAAATTTGAGGAGGAGATGAAGAGTCGGTTTGAGATGAGCATGGTAGGTGAGCTTACTTTCTTCATTGGTCTCCAGGTTCATCAGCTAGAGGAAGGGATGTTCATCTCTCAATCTAAGTATGCTAGATACCTTGTGAAGAAATTTGAGGAGGAGATGAAGAGTCGGTTTGAGATGAGCATGGTAGGTGAGCTTACTTTCTTCATTGGTCTCCAGGTTCATCAGCTAGAGGAAGGGATGTTCATCTCTCAATCCAAGTATGCTAGATACCTTGTGAAGAAATTTGGTTTATACTCCGCTAATCACGCACGTACACCGTTGAGTACCTCAATAAAGCTTAGCAAGGACACTTCAGGCAAGGATGTAGAGTAAACCTTGTATCAAAGTATGATAGGTAATCTTCTCTACTTGACTGTCAGTCGTCCTGATATCGCCTTTAGTGTTGGAGTCTGTGCGCGATATCAGGCATCCCCAAAAGAGTCACACTTACTCGCTCTTAAATGTATTATCAAGTACGTGAGTGGGACTCTCTCACTTGGCATTTGGTATTCCTTTGATACCAATGATCGTTTATTCGCCTATTCGGATGCCGATTGGGCTGGGGATGCAGATGTATGTAGGAGCACTTCTGGTGGGTGTTTCTTCTTTCGTTTTGCTCTTGTCTCTTAATTGAGCAAGAAGAAAAACTCCATCTCTTTTTCCACTACAGAGGCTAAGTACATAGCCGTCGAGAGTTGTTGCACACAACTTCTGTGGATGAAGCAGATGTTAGAGGATTATGGTATATCACAGGACACCATGCCTATTTCCCATGATAACACGAGCGCAATACACATATCCCATAATCTAGTCCAACATTAGCGCATAAAGCACCTGAGGATACGTGATAAATTTATCCATGCGCTTGTAGAAGAAAAGGTTGTATCCTTGAGTTTTGTATCTATCGACCTCCACTTAGCCGATATTTTCACGAAGCCTTTAGATGCCCTTAGATTCGAGAGTCTTAGGAAGTCTTTAGGAATTTGCATAGTTGACTGAGGGGTGGTCACCATGTCTAGAGTATGATGCATTTTTCATGTTCATATCATCTGATTACTATCTCTAGATTGTATCATTTGTATCATTATTTGTTTATTTTTTAGTTTTTTTTTAAATTGAAAAATCCAAAAAAATATTTTTTTTTGAAATTTTTTAGAAAAGTTAAAAGATTTTCTTTTTTATATAATTTTTTTGAAAAACACAAAAGGAGTTTTGTATTTTGTTTACACCGTTTATGGATGACCATTTAAGATATCCATAGTCACAACTTCATTCCATATTACACGTGACTGTTTGATAGTGATTTAAGATGCTACATCATTTCATCCATGTGATTTACATTATTTTGAGCCTTTAAGATGTGATTAGTGATATCTTCTACATGTTTGGCTCCTTATTCCTTTATTGCACACATGCACGGTATTATTTGAGTATTGTACTTGTCTATCACATATTGTCTTGAGTGTTTCCATCTCAATTATGTCTGTACAACGACCAAAATGCGATACACTTGACAAGAAAGTAGTGCATGTCAAAATCATTTAGCGTGAGGAATTTAATTGCAACAAAATATGATGAGTGAATCACGGGAAAGGGCTGCGAGATTTCAAAATTAACTCGTTGTGAAAGCCATCATTTGAAAAGAGCCCGAAAAAATCAAATGGTAATAAAAAGAAAAATATGCCAATTCAAATGGGCCAATAGGTTTTATTTTCATCACCTCAAAAGAAAAATATAATGTATAACTATTTATGAGGGAGTTTGGATGGAAAGAAATGAAAAACGGGTTTGCACGTCCTTGAAAGTCATGAAAAAGCATTACAACGTTTTGGACGTTATTAATGTGGAAATCACTTTGAGCTTTGATTTGTTGATTTGATTGAGTCCATTTTATTTAATTCCATAATTTTTTACACCTAAGGAAGATGTTAAGTTCATTCGTTAGGAATATCCAACATTCATCGTGCATATATGTTATGGTCGTATGTATTGATTTTTCTGTCGAAATTGTTCACATCCCTACATTTCCACTATCAGCAACTTGGTTGTTTTGGTGTTCTTTCAAGGTGTGATTCTTTGTTGTATATTTTGTGAATTTTTTTTTGAAAAATTAAAAAAGAGAAAGTTTGATTACCTTGTAACATTATCCATTTGCATTTGATTTATGTTCTTCATATATGTCTATTTGGGGACATCATAAAAAGAGAGAGAACGATTTATGGGGGGGAATTTTATTTTTATTTGATTTTATAGTGATTTGCTTGAGCATAAATTGATACTTACTTTTTCTTATCATTATATTTCAATCTGTTGCGCGTCACGGGTATTATTTCTTGTCTCATGTGTGTAGGCACTTAATTGAGGATTATTTTTGCACACCCTGATGTTGACATAAAAAGATTGAAGAGTTGGAGATTTGTAGATGTTGAAGTTTGTTTGAAGACATGTCATTTAGTATTTCTAGTTTTTGGGTTTAATGGGGATATTAAATTGTATGTCATTGGATTTTTGTTTTGGCAGCATAATTCGAACTTTTTATGTATGTACAAGCATAGACATAGGGGGATATTTGTAAGGACGTGATTTTATACATGTCCGAGTTAAAATCTAGGAATATTCTCTTTATCCTAGATCACATTTAGTATGTCTGATACCGCTACATTTGGCACGTCAACACGATCATCCACGACGGCCTTGATCTGAATCCACGCATCCATCATCTTCATATGTGCATCATGCAACATGCAACGTACTCTTCAACCGTTCCCACTACTCCACTCACGATTATGGTAAAATAATTTATTTGGAGTGTTTATTATTTACATAAATATTTGGGTAATTTTTTTAAAATATTTTAAGGGGCTAGAACATTTTTACTTCGTAATAAGAAATTTTTCTATGTGTAGAGGCGAAAGAAAAAAATCTTGCTGACTTCGTCCGAGCGAGATTTGTTGGTCATTCGCGCGACATAGCTATCTCGCGCGAAGTCGTTCGAGCGACGTGGCCTTACGTTCGAGCGATACCTATACTTCATTCGAGCGACGTCCACCTCGATTTTTGTATTTAAAGTAGTGCCCATTCTACACGTTTTTCAAGTCTTTTGGCACTGACAATTCTGCTATTATTTTGCCCAGAAACAGACTTCATTTTTAAGGTTTAATGCCTTTTTGATTCACAAATCTTTCCCAAACATTTGTGTGAATCTTTAAACCCTAAATACAATTGTTTAACTCATATTGGAGTAATCTTGTGGAGAAGAAGGGTCTTTATCCACTGTTGAAATTGGAGTTCTTGCGGGACCTCTTGCTGATAAACGCCACCACCGACGAACCGATGCCTGCGGGTATTCGCGCGTCAAAATTGTATTTTGATGTGATTGTAAGTCGTTACATATTATAGTGAAATAAATAATTTTGACCCTTTGGGGGATTTTTCCTCATGTTGTGATTGACTTTGCATGCTTGATTTGATTTATTTAGTCTGTCACAATTTGTTTGCAAGAGTTAGGATTTTTGGATTAAAAATTAGAATTTAATTAAACAAGTTAATCATTGATTGCTGGCGCACTCTCAATAATCCACGTTTTTCTCATTCTCATGTCATTTAATATTGGACCCTCTCTCCCATGAAACCCCTCTATCTCTATCTTCATTAAAATCATTAAAAAGTGCAATTCCCGATGTAGAAAATGTGCTTCGACTCTTTAGTTCCTAAATAGTAATATATAAGCCGATTAAATAATCAAAGGAAGAGACTTTTCAAATCAATATGTCTCTCTCTTTCTCTCTCTCTCCCCCACTCACTACGATCGAATCTATGTATCCTCAATCTATGTCTACATTTGATAAATGCAAACCATTTTAGATCTTCCATCAACGAGTAAGGGGAAGGAAGAAATATGCAAATTCATATGAGAGAAGTTGTTTTTTCGTTGGATACGGACGTGCCTCATTTTCCAATCGAGTCCCGTGGGGTCTATGAAGACTAAAAAACATGTAAGTATCATTTGTAGAGGTATATAGAGCAAAATTGAGGTTTCTTTTGATAGTAAATTTTATTTCAGATGTTATTTTACATCTTTTTTTTAATGTTTCTATATTGTGTTGGAAATATAAGTAAATTATGTGTTGGACAATTTTGTTTTTTTACATAGGGAAAATGAGTATCTCTTTTTGACTTTTTTGCATATTAGAGAAAATACAAACTCTAGAATCACTAATATCATGATTTCTACATCACCCACATAATCAATTAAATACCCCCTCTTTCCGAATATTTTATTTAAAAAAAATAATTTACATGTTAATTTATTTATAGGCATAATTGTTAAATTAAAAAGTATCGTTCTAGGAGGTTAATAATGAGGCTTTAATGCTCAAACTTAGAAAGATAGTCCATGTGGAATCTCATGTTTACATAGTTTGGTTTTCAAGAGAGTTATTACATTCAAGATTCTTCGTATTTTTTCCTTGAAAATAAAAAAGAGTCTCTTTATAGTTTACTTTTTTACATGGATTCTTTATATCCATTCTAATTAATATTCCATTTTGAGACTTTTCAAATTATTTCTTTAATTTTTATTGTAAAAATAATAAGCGCATGCAATGGGATACATACAGATCTTTACGAGTCCTTTAAAGTGATGCTAGACAACATCCATGCAGGTTTGATTCCTGTACAGTCAACTGCATTAAGGTTGCAATCTATACATGAGTCAAAACATTTATATTTACCCCCATTAGTGTAATATTTTGTGTTACGATTTCATGTTCGCGTTCTATACGAAGATTTACCTTCTAATTTTTCTCCATTTTTAACCTTTTTTCTCTATAGTGTTGAAATTTATTTTGCGAGAACCATTATCTATCTATTTATGATCTATATACTTAGTCTTGATATTTATCCTATTATATTAGTGTAACAACCCATGCAATCTGGACAACGGGGTAGTCAACCACTGTCGCCAAACTACGCAATCTGGAGAACGGGGTAGTCAGCCACTGCCGCCAAACTACGCCAAGCATCACTAAATAAAATATCATTCTTATTATGTGACAGATATGAGACATAGAAAATTCATTCCACAAGATAATAATTAAATGAATCCCAATAAATAATAACCATTCATGTGATATAAAATCCATCATCGTGCTAATCTCTAATTTAATCCAATCTTCAATAATTATAAAACTGAACAAAAAGATCCAACTTTGAATATCAGAATAAAAACCGTAAACAACTGTGGAACCGAGTGTCCCACCAAATCCATAATGAAATACAAACACTGAAAAAATTATTTCGGATGATTGGACTGTTAGAATTGGTTGAAATTTGGAAGTATAGTAGCTGAAGGCGAAATAGAGCTGCATAAAACAATTCAGCTCGATCGGACGGTTAAATATTTTTATTTATTTATTTTTCTCCTTAGGTTGGATCCTCCCTGGATTTTTATACAAAAAGTTATAATTTTTAAATTTTAATCCCAATTTAAATTCCACTTAAAACCTTATTTTTATATATAAAGACTAACATTTTTCCACACCAAAATTAAATAGATTCCAAAAATTTATTTTTCCAAATTTTTTAATTTATCAAAGATTTTTATGGCTCAATAATCAATCCTAATCCTAATGTTGGTTTTGACATATGAGTTTATGGCAACAAATTGATTTTGCTTATTGTTGCCTCGTGGGTTTATTGTTTAGGTGGCAATATTGCTATTATGCTAACGTGTAACACTTTTGACAGTTTTGTTTTATATAAAATAAGCAAGTATTTAAGTAAATTTTTTTTTACTATTAGTAATTTAATTATTAATAATTCGCATATACATGATTTTGGAGTTCTATGTGGTTATTTTTCATATTAATGTTTTTAGTTATTTTTGTGTCAACAAATGCAAAGTTCATTGATGAGACTCCTTTTACATCTTCATTTTTAACTTTTAGAAATCTAAGATTATAAACAATAGTTCGTTGTCAAATTTGCTTAAGTATATAGGTACCAACTAATTGAATATTCACCATAAAATATTAAGCAAAACATAATCACAAATGCTATTATTAAAACTATTTAAAATAAATTTTAAGTAGTTTTTTTTATAAAATGCCTGCGCATCGTGCAGTTTCCATACTAGTCTATATCTATATTATACCTCTAATACGGTATTATTAGACGTATTAATGTTGAACCCTTATAATTAATTCCAAAATTCATGTATTAAATTTTAACCCGTTCATATGCAGCTTATCTTATCACCCATTTATTTATTGAATAAATTGTATTAAATGCTCCCTTAATTTTAACCTGTCCACATGGCCGCCTATCTTATCACCCATTTATTCATTGAATATGATGGAAGCACCTATATCATAAATTCTCAAGGAAAAGTGAGATTTTTACTGAACCTTTCAATCGTTCAGTAAAAATAGGATATAATTTTTATAGGATATAGGTGCTCCACATGACCGCTTATATTTTTGCTGAACATATTAGCCTACAATTTCAATAGGATATAATTTTATCCTATTAAAATATAGGCTCCCTTATCATCATTTACTTACTTTTTGTATGATGGCTTAAAACCTTCCAAAAAAAGGAACGATCTCGCTCTCTGGCGAGGCATCTTCTCTCCAAGAAAACACAAGAATAAATCAAGACTCTAGGGTGAACTCTCATTCTCCCTGTACAATCAGCCATGGCTAACATGGCTGTTAATCCTGTCGAAACTCTGATTCCTCCTAAACCGCCAGACCCTAGAAACATATGGGCCAAATCTTTTGCTAGTGTTATGATGAACAACACAACTAAGGAGCCAAGTCTCAAGATGCCAACAACTTTTAAGGGTGAACTAACTATTTTATTCGGAGAAGAAGATATCGAAGCCCTAGCTGCTCCCTTCAAACATTCGATAGTTGGAAAATTCTCGCATGGACGACCTTCAATTGATATTATCAGGAAGACCTTCCATACATTTTCTTTAAAGGCAGCATTTACAATAGGTCTTTTGGGTTCGAAACACATAATCATAAGGCTGAATTGTGAAGAAGACTATGTTACATTGTGGGTTAGAGATCAATGGTACAAAGGGAAATTTCCAATGCGTACATTTAAGTGATCGAAAGATTTTCATCCAGAAGAAGAAAGCCCTATCGTTCCTAGTTGGATTAATCTCCCAAATTTACCCATTCATTTATTTGCTAAATCCCCCCTTTATTCAATAGCACAATTGATAGGAACTCCTCTTACCATGGATGCTTCCACAGTATCAATTGCAAGACCAAGCATATCTAGCATCTGTGTTGAGATTAACCTCTTAAAACCAAGAATCCAAAGAATTTGGATAGGGTGTGGAGACAGAGGTTTTTGGCTACAAATATCCTATGAAGATATTCCTTCCTATTATCATTTTTGCAAGAAAAAAGGTCATTAAGAACCAAAATGTTTGTTTAAATACCCCTCCTTAAACAAAGTCCAAAATCAACCCACAAAATTTTCTGAGGATAGACTTCCAAGTGAGAAAAAGCAATAAGATCGTGTTAACGATTTGCCTCAAACAGTGGAGAACTCTACAGAACAAGTAAAGATAACTCAAGATATTCCAGCTATTCTTTATAAACAGTCAACTCATATTGCATCCTCCTCAGGTACTAAGAATGTTACTCCATCAAAACACACTGAAGATATGCTAGAGATTCCATCAATTACTGAAGCAGATCTTGAGATAACCACTGATGGTAGCCAACTTACTGCGAAAAACCAAAAAGATCCCCTTAAAATCTCTTCAGTGCCTGTCAATTTATCTCAAAATGTTGAGAGATAATCTATATCTGTAGCAGAAGTTGAAAATACTAATTACAATCTTTCTCTTCATCTGGCCTCTATAAAGGAGAATTAATTCTTTGAGGATAAAATTCATCACAGGGAATATCTTCTAGAGGAGACCTTGATAGTGGATCAATTTAATTTGTCCCCCAAAGGTTCATCTCTCCCTAAATATGATAAGAATTCAGAAGCTGATAGAGAATACCAGTCAGATAAAGAGGAAAGAAGCTTCTTTGTCCCTATGATTGAATAATTGCAAATGTTTGCAATATGGATAGATGCCAAATGGAACAAATATCAAGCAAGGAAATCAGCTTCTGCAAAAAAAAGCACATATGAAGTTCATGCCATAGCTGTCTCAGAAAAATAACTCAACTCAGGTAAGTTTCCTAAAAAACTCCATATGATCCTTTATTTAGAAGATTTACTAGATCTTATGGCAAATCAAAAAAATTTAATCTCCATCATAATAAATGTTAAACTTTATTTGCTGGAATGCTAGGGTCATAGCCAATAAGGCTACCAATAGAAGAATTAAAAGGCTGATTAGACAATATAATCTTCCTGCAATTGCGTTACTAGAACCAAAAGTTGATTCAATGACAATTAAAACATATCAACTGAAATGGAATTTCAGGAACAATTTCAGCAATAAATCTAATAAATATGGTTTCTTTGTTCAGATGATTTAAATCTCAATGTTATTTTTGATTCGGATCAACTTTTATGCCTAGAAATTAATATTGTCTTCCTTAATATTACTGTTCACTTAGCCTTAATATATGTCAAATGCTCCGTAGAAGAAAAAAAGGCTCTCTGGCAGGATTTAATGTATATTTCAGCTAATACTTCTACTTAGGCCTGGTTGGTCATAGGAGATTTTAATGTGGTATTAGAAGACCATGAAAAGTTAGGGGGAAATCCTATTGACTTCAATGCAACAGAAGACTTTAAAGATATGATTTCCTCATGATCTTTAATGGATCTTGGCTATTTAGGGTCCATATATACTTGGACTAATAATAGAATTAATGGTACCAATTTTTGTAGATTAGATATGGGTCTAGTCAATCACAATTGGTTATTGAAATTCCCTCAAACAAACATTACTCATCTTCACAGAGCTTGTTTTGATCATAATCCTTTTCTTTGATCTATTAAAAGTCCTAAAGATAATTTTTCTAAACAATTTAAAGTTCTTTCAATGTGATGCATCAATTCAAATGTAAAGGAAATTATTGAAGAAGCTTGGTGAACAGATATTCTGGCGCCTCCTACGATCAAATTTTCTCTCAAACTAAATTTTTTAAAATAAAAACTAAAAAATTGGAATAAGAACACTTTTAAAACTATTTTTCAAAAAGTAAAAGACTTAGAAGATCTAGTTCTTATAAAGGAGCATGAATTTGAGAACTCTCCTATTGAAGCTTTTAGAAGTAACATATTTAAAGCTAGAGCTGAATTAAATATTGCCCTTAAAAGAGAGGAAAGTTTTTGGCATAAAAAAAGCCATCTTAAATGGATTAAACTTGGGGATAGAAATACAAATCTCTTTCATGGATCTGTTAAAACTAGATAAAGAAAACTAACTATAGCTAGGATTAAAATCTCCAAAACCAATGGGAGGATTCTAGTGAAGAGATTGGTAATATTTTTCTAAATCATTATAAAAAATTATGGTCTTCTGAATACATAACATTAGATCAATCTTTCATGGGAGTTATAGGAAAGGAAATTTCAGATTCAATGAATTCTACTCTTACTGAGTTTCCATCTGAAGATGAAATATTTTCTGCTATTTCTAACATGGATCATACAAGTTCCCCTGGTCCTGATGGTTTTGTTGGGGTATTTTACACTAAGTTTTGGGATATTATAAAGTTTGATCTCACTAAAGCAATCCACTCTTTTTTCGTAGGGTCTGACTTGCCTAAAAGTTGGACTTCTACATCTATTGCTTTAATTCCTAAAGTCTCTAATCCATCCACTTGTTCTCAATTTAGACCCATTAGTCTTTGTAATTTCTCAAATAAAATTATTACTAAAATTTTAAATGAAATATTATCTACCATTCTTCCTTCTATTATCTCTCAGAATCAAAGTGGTTTTGTCAGAAATAGATCAATTCAAGAAAATATTTTGTTAGCTTAAGAAATGGTCCAAAAGCTTGGTAAAAAGGCTCATGGCAATAATGTTATTTTTAAGTTAGATATGTATAAGGCTTATGATAAAGTATATTAGCCTTCCTTATGTGAAGTTCTTAGATGATTTGGGTTTAATGAACTTTTTATAGATATGATTTGGAGATTGGTGATTCGTATCGAATATTGCATATTTCCGCCCGTTATCTTTATGCATTCTAGCACTTTTACGGTCCTAAATGCCTATAATTATGTTCATTAACCAGACAACCTTGTATTTGGATATATACATGCTTTTCGGGGGTTATTTGTGCTTTTGTAGGTATTGGAACGCTAAAAGTGAGGTTCGGTTACATTTCGGAGAAGTTCCATCGTCGAATGCTACTTCAAGGGAAATTTGGTCTTTTAAAACTCACTATTTTTTATGGAATGAAGTTACCAACATGTATATCATCAAATTATCTTTTCGTGGCCACTGACCGTGCGTCATTCTGACTCCGTATGTGGAAGTTATGCCCATTTCCGGAAGGTTTTAGTATTTTCTTCTACTTCAAGGGCATTTTGGTAATTTCATAATGCATAATTTGGAGGGTTTCAAAACATAATCATGTACATAATTGAATTAGCTTCGCGTTGGTTCCGACCACGCCTCATTTCGATTCCGTATGAGGGAGTTATAGCCGTTTCCGTGCAACGCGTCAAAATTGGTTCAAAGTGAAAAAGGGTGAGGTCGACCGGTCCCAAAATAGAGGTCGACCGGTCCCATCAGATATGGACGAAAATTGACTTATTTTGGGGTTTTTGGCTTGGTTTTTTTGGGGGTTTAGTTTGGGGTATAAATAGAATGTTGGGGCTTTTATTTGGAGAATATAATTCATTTAGGTTAGTTTTTAGGTGATATTTTTGAGAGATTCTCTCTCCTAGGGTTCCATCCCAATTTTTATGTAAGTTGTTACTATTCATCTTCTTCCTCTTTAATAAAGCTTCCATTTCTTGATTTCTTGCATTGATAACTAGTTTCCTTGCTTTCAAATTAGTTTATTGCTGTTATTTATTGCTTTAATTAGTTTAGTTGTTGTTTAAAGTAGTTTAATCCATGTATTGTCAGTAGATAACGGGTTGGGATTGCGTTTTCGCCATTGATGGGCGTTGAGCTCCGAAAATTAGGTTTTGTGTAAAATTGCATTTAATTGAAACCTCGCGTCTTAAAGTCGAATTATTGTGCGTTTAACTTTTTTTGTCACGTAACGTTAGTGTTTATAGCGGCAATCCGAATTTAAGATGCGTGTGACCATTTTCTGTTAAATGCTTAATCTCACAACTTTTGGTTAAATTCCTTATTGTGTGATGTTTATACTTAATTGAAAATGCTCGATTAAATGTTTTTGAACCGAAATTCTAATTATTAGTTGTTTAGCCCATGGTGGGGACACGATCCCGACTCTCGTTTTATTAATTCTAGTTTAGACTTAACTTTTTAATTTTTCCCTTTTCTTTATTTCCAACCTATCACCTTTTACACTTTTATTTTAGGAGTATTAAATCCTATAAATTCTAGCAACTCCTCTCTGTGGATTTTTGATACCCGACTTACCCCTAGACTTGTATTAATGCGGTGAAACGAATTCAACGATTAGCGTTTTGACGCAACGCTACTTTTCACCCTTTAATCAATTGGTTTCGAACAATTGGTTTTCATTAATATTAAATGGACAAAATATTGGTTTTTTCAAGACCACTAGAGGGCTAAGACAAGGAGATCCAATATCTCCTAGTCTTTTCATCCTTGCTGCTGAAACTCTCAATAGAAACATAGATAATCTATTCTTTCAAAATAAGGTTATTCCTTTTTCTCATCCTCAAAATAGTAAACTTATTTCTCACTTAGGATATGTTGATGATTTAATTATCTTTATAAATAGGGGAAAATATAGTATAAAAGCTCTTTTTTTTATTGCTCAAAGTATATGAGAAAACATCAGGTCAACTAGTAAATTTTTCTAAGAGTTCATTTTATGTAGATAAAAAGTCCCCCCCCCCCCCCCCCCTCATAGAATTACCTCCATATCTCTTCATTCTGGTTTAGCCTCTAAATTTTTACCCATGAAATATCTTGGATGTTTTTTGAATAAAGGTAGACCTAAGGCTATTTTTATATTCTGACTTATTATCCAAAGTTAGAGATAAGTTACAAACTTGGTCTTCTAAATTGATATCCCAAGCAGGGAGAGCAACTCTCATTATACATGTTTTACAATCTATCCCTATTTATTCTATAGCGGTTCTTAATCCTCCTAAAAGTGTTATTAAAAGATTACGTAATATTTTTAGCAAATTCTACTGGAGTGGGCCTGATAAAGAATTTCCTTATCAATGGGTCAAATGGACTGAATTATGTTATCCTTTTGAAGAAGGTGGTTTAAATTTTAAGAAAATTGAAGATATTGTTTCTGCATTTAGCATTAATTTATATTGGAAATATAAGTTTGGCACAGGTATCTGGGCAAGTTTTATTAGGAACAAATATAAAAAAGGAATTTCTGCTTCCAATTGTTCTAATACTATGAAAAGGCTATCATGTATTCAAGAGTTAGCTGAAGAAAATATTATTAAAGACAAACAAATATGGAAAGGAACTTCTACACGAGAATTTTCAATTAAATTTGCATACAATAATTGTAGACCCAATAAACCTATCCCCTTAAGCTGGAAAATTAATTGGATTAAAGAATGTCCTATTAAAATCTCCAATTTTGTTTGGAAACTATTAAATAATGCAGTTCCTTTTGAAATTGAAGTTCAAAAAATTGGTATAAGACTTGCCTCTGTATGTAGACTATGCTTTAAAGAAGAAGATAGTAGCTTTCATGTGCTATCTGAATGTGTCATTGCTAAGGAGGTTTGGTGTTATTTCTCTAAGTTATTTGGGGTATGCATTGATTTTTCTTCTTGTAGATCCATTTTAATGTCTTGGTGGTTTTCTAAAGTTAAAAGAGACTACAATCTTTTATTATTCAAAATTCTTCCTAAAGTAATTTTTTGGGAAATTTGGAATGTAAGGAATAAATGCTATTTTGAGCACTATAAACCTTCTTCTGATTATATAATTATTCAAGTAATTTCTCTTTGCTCAAATATTTTTTAAAATATTAAAGTATATGATAAGATTCAAGTATAGGATTTCAACATCTATAAAAATTTTCAAATTAAAATCTTCCCTAATAAAATTAACTTTATTAAATGTAATTGGATTAATCCTTCATTGGGCTACTTCAAACTAAATATAGATGGTGCTTCCAAATCTAATCCGGGTCCAAGTGGAATTGGAGGGGTTATAAGAGATCCTCAAGGATTATTTGTAACTGGTTTCGCTAAATCTATAGGGATTCAATCCTCTTTCATAGTTGAGATAATGACTTTACAAGAAGGTATTAGTTTACTCTCTCAATTACAAATATCAAATGTAATCATTGAATATGATTGTAAATCTTTAGTTGATATTGTATTGAAGAAAGCAAAACCCCCATGGAATTCTATTGAGATTTTAGATAACATCTACTATCCATCAAATTTCAAAATCAATCATATATGGAGAGAAAACAATGTAGTTACAGATTATCTGGCTTCAAGTGCAGCTCTAAACAAATGGATTCAACTTATTGGAATTTCAACTCTCTTCCAAAATTGGCTAAAGGTCATCTCAACATGGATAGGCAGAACATCCATTCTATTAGAATTAAAATAAAAAGATTGTAATGGGGATATTTGTATAAATCCCCAAGTTCATATCTTTAGCTTATATTCTTTGTAATGGGGATGTTTTATAAATCCCCAAATTTTCTTAAATGTAATGGGGATAATCTATAAATCCCCAAATTTATATTCTCCCTTTCTAGAGTAATGGGCACATCCTCTAGAAAATTTAAGTTAGTGGGTTTGTAAGCCTTAGAGAGGTTGTTTCTCCGTTATTTATAAATAAAATGTGTGGGGGTACTGTCCCTCTTTGCTAAAAAAAACTTACTTTTTGTATATCTACTTTATACTCCCACCTGAAATATAGGCTCCCACATGTATGTTCCCTTTACTCCTCTACTTACTTTTTGTATATCTACCTCATTCTTATATCTACCATGTTCCCATCTCATGTATATATTAATTTTCACTCACTTGCACAATTCACACACTTGTATATATTCTCCATATTCACTTCATAAACTTATACTTGTATTCACATACTCCACGCACCACTTAGATTATCCATGCTTAGCTTCACTAGCACACACCCACACTCCTCTCACTTGTTATAACTCTACGCTCACTTACGCATCTCACACACCACTTGTAGATGATCCATTCTTAGGATCGCTATCACACACATACACTTGTATATATTCACATAATCACTCACACTATTCACATGTCACTCTCTTTACACATATATCTCACTCACTTGTATATATTCACATGCTTCTCTATCACTATGCTTATCATAGTCTTCATGATCCATAATAGATTCACTTTTCATGATATTTGTATAGTCTCCATCATTAGTGCAGTACTCCCCTTACTTAGCATGTAAATAAAAAGGACCTCTCTCCATAATATACTAATTAAGACTCGTGCATTTTTGCACACTACATCACCGAGCACGATAATATTGACCAAAATGTTGTCTCGTACTGGGGGTTCACTTTGTGATGGGTGCTGGCTTCACTGGGGTGCGATTAACCTAAGCGATATGACTCTCACCTTCCATTGGCCTAGTACTTTCGACGTATATCGAACGGTTCCCCCCGCATCGTACCGCTTAACCGAACTCACGACATGAGGTATATAGCAGGGAATTCATTCATGTACATCGACACTATTCGAATTCTCTCTCACACAAAACATCCCCATGAGGTATATCGTGAGGTAATTCACATACACTCAGGTATATAAAATGGCTTGTACACACGTACCGATGAATGATTGCCCTTATAGGCAAGACGTATATTGTGGAAGTCATGCCAAAAGGGGGGAACCCTTCTACTAACCCTATAAAAATTATATCCTATTAAAATTGTAGTTGCCTATATTTTTGCTAATATCCTATTAAAATATAGGCTCAATTTTATTATATATTCCATATGGAATAAAATTCCTTGTATGTTCATAATCAACATATTAGATTATCAATATTACCTAATAAAAGAATTGTAGGAACTTTGTACCTTAATCCATAGTGGTGATTGAGATTTGGGGGTTAGAGGTCTTCCACAGACCAATCCCTCTCTGTATATATAAGTTATCTCTCAATGAAGGAAATGAGTAGGAGAGTGTTTTGAGTGCATTAGCCTTTGGGACCAGAGCCCTTCATTATATTTATAGGCATCTAATTAGAATCCTAAAAATCTAAACTAAATGACTATTGAGTAACCAATAGGTAACTCTTGAGTAATCAGTATGTGACTTTTGGATAACCACACATTACAAATCCCATACTCATTTTTAGATGTCTTACTGGGCTCTACTAACTAGATCACTTAATTAGCCCAAACAGAATAGAAGCCCCAATACAATTGCTATTATAATATGTAAGCCCGCATTAGAATATTAAAAAATATTCCATAATCTCCCACTTGGGCTACATATGAATTTGGAATGCAATTATATTTGATAGCCTTAGGTGCGCTGCATATTTTCTATATATTCTTAAAACATCTTCGGAATCAATCTGGTCCATCTCCTATACCACTATGAGGCCAAAGCGACCTTTATTTCATTTATTTTGTAACTCTATCCATCAATGATCACCATACCAAATATATTCAATGACATAGATTAAGTATAGATGTGTGGCTGGATATTACATGCAATGTGATCTCAGACGTGCCTATTTCCAATTGGTGCTAACTTTATTCTGAAGTGAGATCAAACCTTAATCTTTTAAACCTAATATTATACCACAATTAAAATATAATACATTCAGAGTAAACAATGAACTGAAATTACAATCAACTTTATTATGCAGAAAACTGAAACATACATCAACTTTATTCTGTATAAAACTGAAACATACATAAAGTATCTCAATAGTGTCAAATAAAAGAACATTATAACAAGGATAAACTCCCACTAAAATTGAATATCATCAAATAAATCAACACCCATATAAGCAGTGTGCTCATGAAAGACCTTGGGTGGTATGCCTTTAGTAAGAGAATCCGTGACCATGGAGTTTATTCCTATATGTTTAATAGACACTATCTTTCTTTGAACTCTTTTTTTAACAACAAGAAACTTATTGTCTATGTGCTTAGACTTCGACGAGCTTTTGTTGTTATTCGAATATAGAACTGTTGATTTATTATCACAATATATCTTTTGCGATCTTTCAATACTATCCACAATTCGCAGCCCAGTGACAAAATTTCGCAGCCATATCGCATGATCTGTTGCCATAATATACTATGAACTCCGTTTCCATAGTGGACGGTGCAATGAGTGACTACTTAGCACTCCTCCAGGAAAAATCACCTCCAAACAATATATATACATAACCAGAAGTGGATCTCTTAGTGTCTTGGCATCCTGTAAGATCGACGTCAGAATACCTAATGATCTCTAAATTATCTAACTTCTGATAGATGAGCATATAATCTTTTGTTCTCTGTAAATACCTCATAACCCATTTGGCTAATTTCCAGTGATCCATTATAGGGTTACTCAAATATCTACCTAACATACCCACTATGTATGCTAAATCCGGACGCTTACATACTTGAGCATGCATAAGACTCCCTACAGCTGAAGCATAAGGAACCTTTTTTATTTCTTCACTTTCAGTCTCATTCTTGGGGAATTGACAGAGACTAAAGTTCTCTCCCTTAGCAACGGGAGTATCTCCTTGTGCACAATCTTTTATGCCCAATCTAGTGAGTACTTTCTCGATATAACTCTTTTGTGATAACCCAAGGACACCCCCAAGATAAATCTGGGTGTATCTTAATTCCAAATACAAAAGAGTCATCCCTAAGATCTTTCGTTTCAAAATTCTTAGTTAAAAATCTCATGGTTTCGTGCAACAAGCCCATATCGCTGCTAGCCAGTAATATGTCATTAACATAGAGCATAAGGAAAATAAATTTACTTTCACTGAACTTATGATATACACAGTCTTCAATTGCATTAACCTCAAAACCATATAAGATAATGACTTGATGAAACTTATGATACCATTGATGGGAAGCTTATTTGAGATCATAGATGGATTTCTTGAGTTTACAAACCATTGACTTTGAATCACTTGAGATAAAGTTTTCTGGTTGTACCATATATATGGTTTCCTCAATATTACCATTGAGAAAAGTCTTCTTAACATCCATCTGATGCAGTTCTAAATCAAAATGAGCTACAAGTGTCATTATTGTCCTGAAAGAGTCTTTCATCAAAACTGGAGAGAAAGTCTCTTTATAGTCAATGCCTTCTTTCCGAATGAAATCATTTGCAACTAGACGCGCATTATATATCTCAACATTGCCCTTAGAAGCCCATTTGGTTTTAAATATCCACTTACAACCAATGGGCTTCACACCTTCAGGCAACTTGATGAGATCCCAAATGTTATTATCTCTAATGGATTTCATCTCATTATTCATGTCATCAATTCGCTTTTGATAATTGGCACTTTGTTTGACTGATTGAAAGTTGATTGGGTTATCTTACATTGACCTCATGTCAAACTCTTGCTCTTGAAGAAATACAGTGTAATCACTTTAAATTGCACTTTTTCTTTCTCTAGTGGATCTCCTTAGTGGAACTTCCTCATGAGGTTGTTGAGTTTTCTCTTCTGAAGTAACTTTTTGATTTTGAGTAGGGAAGTCCTCATTGTTATCTTCTTGAACACTGTCAATAGGCTAAAAAATGTTTGGGAGAGGGATTGATTCCTTTTCAAAGATAACATTCTTATTCTTAACCTTATCTTCCCCCTCAAACTCAACATTCTCAAAAAATCTCGCATTTCTCATCTCGAAAAAGGACTTAGTTGAGGGATCATAGAACTTGAAATCCATTAACCGTTCGATGTACCCAACAAAATAGCATCTAATTGTTCTTGAGTCCCCAATACAAATATATAAGTCTGTTAAATCAAGGGGTGCAAGTATTCTATCTGACACAAGTGATTCGTATCGAATATTGCATATTTTTGTCCTTTATCATTGTGCATTCTAGCACTTTTACGGTCCTAAATGCCTATATTTATGCTCATTAACCAGACAACCTTGGATTTGGATATATACATGCTTTGCAGGGGTTAATTGTGCTTTTATAGGTACTGGGATGCTAAAAGTGAGGAACCGTTGCATTTTGGAGATGTTTCGTAGCTGGATGCTACTTAAAGGGAATTTTAGTCAATTCATATTTCTTATCGAGCTCATGGAAATTCCACGGATGCGTAGTTCATTGAGTTAGCATCGCGTGGCCGTAAATGACGTGTCATTTCGAGTTCAGACGAATAAGATACGACCATTTTCGTTTGTGCCCTTTCCCCCTCTTCATGGACCAAAGGATTGCAGAAAATAGAATGTCGGTTGACCAAAGTTTGAGGCCCGATCGATCGCGATTTGGGATTTTGTCATGGAAAGGAGACATTGCACTTTTGCCCAAGGGCGCGGTCGACCAACCCCTGGCCGCAGTCGACCGCGATTACCAGATATTTTGGGATCTTTTCCTTTTCTTTTCTTTTTCCTTTATTCCTTTTATAACTTACTATATAAAGGAATTTTGGTTTCTATTTTCAGATATAGTTGAAATATTAGATTTTAGAGAGTTTTAGGTTAGGGTTTTGGGATTTGAGAGCTTCTTCTTCATTTCTTCTTGGTTTGACACCCAATTGGGTTTGTAATTGGTACTTTCATATTCCCTCTCCATTAATATAGTTTTTATTTCATTAATTCTTGCTTTCTAATTTAGTTTACATGCTTTCATTTATTTGCTTTCTAGTGTAGGTTTATTGCATTTATTTATCGCATTTTTAATATTCTTTCTAGCTAAATTACTCTAGGTTGTGTTTGAATGGAATTCACTCGGGTTGATGTGTTTCTTTGCATTGGTGATGGAGTTTACGGATCTATTTCGAGTGTGTTGTCCTAGTTGTTACACCTAGGAGATTTTACGAAGCATATCATGTATGTTCCGTGCTTACGACCTTGCGTGCGTAATTTTCGGGGTATTTATTGATGCTAAAATCATATTAGGCTTTTTACGTGAATTTAGGGATGTGACAACTCTTGATTTAATTAACTGTCGAAACGAGATGCAGTCTTAACAACTCATCGACCCATGTAACCATTTTATACTAATTAACTCGGGTGAGGGATATTCGACGCAACGTATAGTTTTATCCGCTTTGTTAATATAGTTTCAATACACTTGCCTAGATTAATCATTTCCCTTTTTGCATATTTTCCTTTTTGTTCATATTTATCTTTTACACTTTTATTTAGGAATATTAAACCTTATAAATTCTAGCAACTCGTCTCTGTGGATTTTCGATACCCGGACTTGGCCGCTATACTCACCTGTTGAGTGTAGTCACAAGTTTAGGTTTTTTTATTGAGGCGGTGAACTGAAAACAACGATCGGCGTTTGACACGTGCCACTTTTCACCCTCCTATCAACAAGCCTTTCAATTCTCCTTTGGGAGATATGACCCAAACGTTTGTGACATAAGGCGGCGAAATTCTCATTAGTCAATTTACGCTTTGTGCCTCTCGTAGTTGTTTACAAGGTTTCATTATATGAAACATTGGTATTCAATATATATAATTTATCAATTAAAGAACCATTCGTAACATGAGTAGAATATATAAAAACACTGACTTTATTATTTCCAAATGGCGCCGTTGTCGGGGATGAGTTTGTTTAGACTTTATTTGATATAGTATTTCATCGTATTTTCTTTCTATTTGTATTTTTTGCCTAGCATTTTCGTAGGACTTCTACATTTGAGCACCAAGAACTGCTTGAATTTTTCACGCGCGCATCTACTTTGTGGAATTCGCCACTTCGAGCCATTTTTGGGCTAAGCATGCCTTATTCCAATTCTTTCAGTAATCATGGTTATAATTCTCAAAATGCTCGTAATTCTATGACTTTCGGTCAATACTTAGAATCCCAAAATTTTATAAATTCAAAAATAACTTTAGGCAAGTATAACGAAAGTCAAAACTTGGGTTATTGGAATTTTGATGATGATGATAATGATTTTGGGCCTTTACCTCCTTATAATAGGAATTTTGAAACGAATTGCAATAGTTTTCAAAATTCCTATAATAAAGAGTTTAACTTTAGTGCCTATAATGATTTTCAAACTTCTCATTTTCAAGAATCCGCACCTCAGCCTATGACTTTCAGTGAGGGTTTGCTTATGCTTGAGAACAAGAGGTATGAAGAACGTTATCGGGAAGAAACTCGTTGTTGGGAGCAAGACTTGGATTTATTATTTGAATCCAACGACGATTTCTCTTCCGAGACTTTTGAAGTCAAGGAATGTTTTGAACCAAATGAGGATTTTGTGCCTACTTTGGATCAAACCATTCTTCACTTGGCTCATCTCATAATAGATATTGAAAGTGAAGATGAAACGGATGTAGTATCCATTTGTAATGAGATGATTTCTTCTTTGAATCCCAAAGAAGAAAGTTTCGCTGAAAATGATCCTATCTCCTTTGAAATTCCGACTTTGAGCGATGATAACTCATCTCTTGAGTTTGAATTTCTTTCATCCCCATTTTCATTCTCTGTTATCACACCGTCACAAGTACCCGATGAATCGGTTCCTAACTTTAAAACGTTCAACCCTTTCACCGACAAGGAGTACTTGCTCGAGTTTCTTTCCATGAAGGCATCTTTGCCCTCGTGTGCGCCACCTCCCATTTCGCTTGCTAAATCTTTAGGAGGATTTCCTACTTTTCTCGGTCCCCACTTGTTTTTGTCACTCGTTCAATCCAAATCCCCCATCGTCCCTCCAAAACTTTTAATGAACGATGGTTCCTTTCTTACGCCTTACACATGCCTTCCGTTGTTCAAACGGAATTCATATTTTTCAGAAGGCATGCTTGTATGTGAGGGTACACCGGTTATCCTCCAAAGTCAAATCGTTTTCATGGTGGACCCTCAACTATTTAGACTTCTAGTGTATAGTTAGTGTGAAGCCTAAATAGTAGGTTGCATATAGTTAGCTTTTTATCATTTCTTTGTTTAATTTTTCTTTCTTGTAATTAGTTAACTTTTTGTTATTTGTTTTTTATACGCTCGGTACTAACTTATTTTTGTATATTCTTTGGACTTGTTCTTATGGGGATCGCTCCAATTTTGGGTAATATCGCTCTTTCCTCTCTTTAACTTGGTTCTTAATTCACATTGAGGACAATGTCAGGTTTTAAGTTAAGGATGTGGGATATTCAATTCATTTATTTATTTAGTCCACGTTTTTGTGCACATGTTAGTTACTTAGTATGCTTTTTTTAGAAAAAATTAAAAAAAATAAAAAATATCTTCTTTCTTTTCTATCCCTTTTTGGGCATTTTGCATCTGTTTCCGATGATAAATTTCAATAATTGCCCGATCCAATTGACAACTCAATGATGCATGTTCTCAATTTTAGAAGTTATTAGACTTTAGTCCTCATATCATTGATATTGTGAATAACTTCATAATTAAACTTTAATCCCATGAGCACATGCACTTTTCTTGCTTTATTGATCTGGCTTAAGATTTTTATAACTCGATAATCTTTCGTTGCATTGCATATACTTACACCGAGTAAGCTTTGTACCTTTCGTCATTTGTGAGTGTTATACACTATTCTTTCCTCTTTGAAAACGTTGAGTTCGTTGGCGATCTCTCTATTCTTTTATTTGATCGTTCATTAATTGAGTTCATATATGAAATGTATTACTTGAGCATGATTTTCAAAGTTTATTTTGACTCGAGAATTGCGTAAACTTTATGAAATGATCAAAGGCCATCTTTGTTATATCACCCATATTGATAATATGAGTATATACAAATTGTTCTTGTTTGATTTTGATATGGGTGTGATATGATTTTGTGGAGAATCTATGAAGCAATTTAAAGGTTGGGGAGTAGAATAAAAAGAGGAAAATGTGTCATTAGTTTTTTAGGAGTTATGTTGTTTCATTTTGGGAGGTCAAAAGCCACTTGTATTTGATCAGATGTAACGTTTGTGGAGAGGCTTCAAATAGTGAAGCGTTAACGGAAGACATGTGGCATAACCACATTTAGAGACACCATTTTCATATTATATTATTATATTAGTATTGTGATGTAGTTTCTAGAGTATGACATAAAACATGTATAAGATCTTGCATTTTAAGATTGTTAACTTCATAAGAAAATTGTACTATGTTAAGTTGTATATTTGCCTTTGGTTTGGGTGGTTATGTGTCATAGGCTTTTTATAATTTCTTAATGTGCTTGTAATTTTCTTTATAAATATTCTATCATGAAATAGAAAAAGGAGGATATTGTAATAACATAGTATATTTGTATCCCGTCATTGTTTAGATTGTCTTATTTTATTTTGTGAAAACAATCTTTAAGTCTAGTCTAAGAGGTAGTTCCACATGATACATTGCAGAGAGTCATTCACTAAAAGACGTCAAATTCATTATGACATCATTCTTCATTCAAATCCTTCGTATATACCACTTTAGATTGAAGGTAAAAGACGTAGACGGACTTAATTCACGAGTTTTGTCACACACTTTTTGAAAACTGGACTGTTTGAGTTAGTGATATACATATATATTACTCTTATTATTCAACTATATATTATACAAAATAGCATGAGTACATATGTTGTAAAAAAGGGTTTAGGTCCATCTTTACAAATTCATATTGGAACCAATTTCTGATTGCGTACGCGACTTGGGTAGCTAGAGATTCGTTCCAGTGAAAGAATTTTTCGCTCCAATAAACTTGTTCGATGTCTGTGATCTTGTCCAATACTTTTTAATGAATATTTTTGTGACCTACACTCATTGCCATTTCAATCTACTGTAGGTTTTCCTTGCTCTAGCAACAGAGCTTTGTTGCCCGCGATCGTTTTAACTATTCATAAAAGAATCCATGCAAAGCTTTAATTTATCTATATATTTGTTCTTGAGTGGAGTTGATCTTATGTACGTGGTCTAAGAGTTATGAATTGTCCTGTGGGACTTCTCTTCCAAATCTTGGAAGCTATTTAGGTGAAACCTTAACACACTAAAAACGCAAGGTTATTCAAGCAAGTTTGATTTTTTCTAATAAATTTTTTTAGGAAAAATGTGTAAGCTTTATTTTTTAGTACACAAAACATATTTTCTATGAGAAAATCATTAGAGTTTTCCTTTAAGCGCGTGTGTTTTGGAGATATCACCTTATTTACACCTTTGTGAATAAAAATAATTTTTTGAATTATATTATATACCTTTAAAGACAACAATAAAATCATTTTTGAAATATTGTTCTTGAGATATTTTGATTCACTTAAAAACTCATGTTATACTTTGTGAGCTTTTTTAGATAGTCAAACACTTTCCAATTAGGACGAATATCATAGTAGTAAGTGTTATTTGCGGCTTCTCTTGGTTTCATTTTACATTGGAGCAAGTTTCATCTTTTACGTAAAAGATAAATTCTTGCTTTTGGGGTTAACAACGAAGACATCGATTGTTAAAAACCCTTCATGGTTGTTCGGCCTCCAACTTTTAGCACATCCCCGAATCAAAAGATGTAGTGTGAATGAGCATTGGTGGAAGTTAAGCATAAGAAAGTCTAAGATGTATGTCAAGCTTTTTAAATCCTGTCATATTCCATTCCTTATTCGTTCGACCTGATATTTTCTTAATTTCGGTTTTGTCCTAGTGATGTTGTGTTTATGATTGATTTATCTTTTCTTAATTTAGATTCGTGGCATAATTTTACAAGTTAAGATTTGGTGTAATCTCCTTGTTAAATCATTTCTCACATATACATAGGATGTGTATGTAAAATACCCGAAAACGAACTTGATAAAAAAACGTTACCTTTATTGCGATAATATATATAATTTTAGTATTCCATCATTATGAGGGATTTAAAGCGTATTTTCAATGCATTTTGAAGTCTCCACCCTAAAAAAGAACTCTAAACATGTTATAATTTTAAACACATATAGGAAGATCTTATTGTGTGTTTAAATGGAGTTAAGGATGTGTCATTAAATTCATGGTTTAAGTGGTTTTGTGGTAGCCACGATTTTATTGGACTTTTCACCCTCTTTGACATTGTTAATCACTAATTCTCTAATAATAGAAAAAATTGTGGGGGAAGTAGTGACAATGAAGAAGATAATCTTTAAACTTCGTATGATGAAACTTTCGAATAGTCCAAAATTTTGTTGAAAACTAATGTGATTTCATCAACTTAATTGAAAAAATATAGAGAATAAAGTTTTATCAAGAAGAGTGAAGATCACACATATTCCAAATTACCCATTGATAAGGATATTTTACTTGGAAAGATCAAAACCTTGAAAATCATAAAACTAACATCTGAAACAAATTTTATTTTAATATAGGAAAATATGTTTTTTGAAACCTTATAATCTCATGAACATTCTCTTTTCCCAAGGATTAAGTCCATTCCTTTGAGTTTTGACTTCCTTGAATTTTCTTATGGTGTGATAAAATATTCAAAAATCAATAAATTTTTCATTTGCTTTATGTCTCGAGCTCCTTTTTCCTATCGGGCCGATGATTTTGATCTCTCTCTATAATGATCACTTGTCTTCTCTACTATCTCTTCGGTTAGCTTGTCCTCATAGGTGAATTCAGTGATAAAACTGGCCATAGTCTTGCCCTTAATTGTTGTTCTCGATTTGTACAATATGTCGTACTCTCCTAGATCCACGGTCCAAGCCATCAGCTTGCTAGATTTTTTACAACACCCGCCGCGCAACCATGGATGTACTCGTATCATTTGGCGACTTGGAATGACCAATTGGGATCTGGTCTTTTTAAGGTGGATTACAAGCCAAATTTGGGTAACGTAGTATCCCCTCTACGATTGAATTATAATTTTATGCATAAAGTTAATATTGAGATTTTTGGAAGTCATTCGAACAAAAGTCATTATCATTCAAACGAGTTTAAAACAACTTCTAATGATTGAGAAAATGGTCAATTTCCCTTGCTCTCTGGAATCTCTTTGGAAATTCACGCTTAAACGAAGTCCTCAGTCATTCGAACAAAGGGTACTTCTCATTCGAATGAGGAAATTCTCAAGTCCCATTTAATCCCACGATTTTTGCATCGTTTTTACCTTATTATAATTCTCGTTCGAACGAGAGGGGATCTCGTTCAAACGAGGTTGAAACTCATTCGAATGAACGAGAAAATCTAAAAAAATTATGAACATTTTTAATGTGCTGTCACGACGTGGATCATCGGATTGGGTGACGTGTCAAGCTCTCAACGACTCAGATCAAAATGTTGAATAAAGGCTTGATGAACCATTGGATACAAGGATGAGTGTAGGGGCATTTGGGGGATTTGACCCATAGGGTTTTGGGAGTATTTAAAGGAGGTTTTGTATCATTTGGGGGCATTTCCATCTTATTTAGCCTCGCTCTCTCTAGATCTTGGATCTTTTCCTCCACCAACCACCACCCTAGAGCCACCACCCATCCATCTTAAACCACAAAAGATTAACCATTTTCTTCCATATTTAAGAACATAAACCCCATTTACACCATTTGTTAGACAAGATATGAATCTATAGAGATATTATTGGGGGATTTTAAGGAGAAGGTAGAAAAAATCATGGAGTTTGAAGGGGTTTTTAATGAGCTTTCAAGAAGACAAGTTTAGTGGAGTTAGGTAACCTCTTCAAGTCCACCTTAGGAGATGGGCGATTTTCATATTCTTCTACACTTCATCCACCATTGTTGAAGATTCTTTGAGGTGGTAAAAACTATACTCTTAGATCAAGGGCTCTATTTTCCATAGTATTGGTCTTGTAGTTGAGTTTGTAAGAGTAGGATACATATATAATTTGAGAGAGTTATTTCTTATGGTTTAGTGAAAAATGATATTTTTCAAGAAATCATGATATCTAAACATTTTATAGAATAAAATGTTGAAATGATATTTTCGTTGTTGAAAATATTTTATGAACAAATGTCTTGAGGAAATCTTGTGAAAATTGAGATTTTTGTATAAATAGACATTTACTCAAATTTTGAAGAATTAAAAATGTCTTTTAGCTTGAACATCATGTTTATGTCGATATTATGAAATTTTTAGAATAAATCATATGTCAGACCCATTTAATGAGATTTTTTGACATAAAATCCATCCCCTCATATATATAAACTTGTAGTATTTTGATGATGAGAATATCAACAGGTTTAATGAAGGTTTTAATGGGTTTTAACATGAAATAAAGAAAATAAAATTTTCAGCCCTTAAAGTGTGTTAAAAGGTATAGAAAATGTGGTAAGTTGGTATTTTTAGACTATACGTGAAAATAAAAGGAAAATAGTGTTTTCTTGTAAAATAGTCCCCAAAATGCCAAATGATTTCTTTGATAAAGAAAGTAATGAAATAAATATATTTCTAAATTAAGAAGTTTGTTACTCCAAAGTGTTAAATATGTGTTAACGAGTTGAAAATATTTAAGAAGTTAGTGTGTGTAATTTATAATGTTTTGGGGAAATAAAACTTGTGAAGATGGAGGAAAATACAAGTTTAGAAAAAAATGGGTAAAATGGTAATTTTGCATAAAGTAATAGTCCTAAAGGAAAGTGATTTTGGGATAAAATCAACGCATGTGTATAAAGGACAAGAAATGGTGATTTTCAAAGTATAACACAAGGTAAGGTGAGATCCCGGGATTTTGGCTTGAGTCGGTAAAAGTGGAATAGTGTGGACATTCGATAAATGTTAAAACATATTAATATGGACTCAGATGACACTAGGAACAATTAGAAAGGTCCCAGATCCTTAAGGTAATCCCAAATTCACTGGCCAGAGCATATGGTTGCATAGTCGGCGGTGTGGAGTTCGTTAAAGAATGCGGATATTTGAAAGATTCTGAGAAAAAGATAATAAAAGTGGAACATATCAAGAAATGGGTTGTGTGGCGAATATATAAAGAGATAACCTAACTTGAATATACAAATGTTGCGGTTAAAGGATAATATGGACAAGTAAGGTAAGAAAATTGACTAATGTCTATGAAGTAAAAGGAATGGTAAAGTGAAGTGGTCAAATGAGTAATTAAGCAACTTAAAGAGTTTTAACCCATACTTAACACATTATTGTATTTATGAAAGGTTTTCAATCAAAATAAGTATTTTCTAACACGGTGCTTGCGTGTATAGAAAGGTGATTTCAAGAAAAATACTAAGGTATATTTAGTATGAGTAAAAAGGGTGATTTTGATAAACGAAGTGCCTTTCCCGAAATAAAAAGGTATTTTGTCAAAGTATTTGATTAGGTGTATTAAATCAAGAAATAAATGTCAAGTCAAGTAAAAAGGGGTTCTTTTATAAGATTGAGGTAAATTAATCGAAATAAGTAACCTTTTATGGAATAAAAATGGTTTTAGGAATATATATATATATATATATATATATATATATATATATATATATATATATATATATGAGGTAGTTGCATATGAACGTAAACATAACGTGTTAGAGTCTTTTTTTGCCATTCGATTCTGTATTGCATTGGTGTATTTTCCCACTCGACATTTTATGCATTCCCTCCTGTTTGTTACGACAGGTTGTTTGTAGTTCCTTATTTGAAAGCGTTACTCAGGTAAGTAATCTTTTTATTTTACGTTAGTAGATCTGTATGCTAAGATTCCTGGGATGCTTCTCATGGGTCCCTCGCATAATTTGATTTAAATTGGAATCGCATGTTAAATAAGTGAAATGTTAACTAAATAAAAATGGACTAACAACATTATTTAGGTTGTCTCATTGCACTTCACATGTAACACTCGAGTCGAATGGGGTTGACCACGACTAACCCATAAATCCAAGCTGGGGCGTTATAAATGGTATCAGAGCTGTCGGTCCAAGGTTCCTTTCGGGAGTGACGTGGTGAGATCAATAGTGGATCTTTCAATGTTGATGTTAGTTTTGGGCTGATCACGCTAGACATGTGACGGTTATGATTCATGTTCTAAATAATAGAGTCAAGGAGATTAGCACAACGGGCATTTTGTGGTCAAAATGGTTGCCACTAATAGCTTTCGCGCTGCTAAATTAGGTATGTTAGTAATTTACAAGTGTCTGTGGGAGCAATAGTGGCGACACAATGATTTTTAGTGTGAGGTGCTTTTATGTCAGCCCTTGATGATGTGAGAGGCCTAATAAGGTGTTAACAGAGGTGAATAACGCACATTAAATTAGGGGCATAAATTGTGTAAAGTCAACAATTAAGAGCGCATGGAGCGTTGTGTCTAAGGGGTGTTGATTTTCTAAATAAGACACATTAATTTCTTAATTAGGTACTTACGGATAGTTAATAACGATGATGTAATTAGGCAAACTTGATCCTTAGGGTAGTGTCATGTTGTAAGCATTTGACAATTCGATAGGCATGTGTGACACCCCGCCTAATTAATCCCGGGTGATCAGTCCTAAATCAAGTTAGAACAGGTTTCTCATTTGGTCTATTCTTAGCATCACTGTCGTCTTATTAAATTACTAACCACCTAAGTGAGAAAAATAGACTGGTGCCAATTTTTATCTTTCATTATTTAAACAAAACCCATGAGGAAAATAAAACAATACCACAATCACAGATAACTGCAAATCATCCACAAGTAAAATAATTAACCGAATAAACCATCGGTCCAAATAATAAATCCCGTAAAGACAAGAATGAACTCCCAACAAGTCTAATACAAATAAACGAAAAGTGAGCAACATGCTCGAATAACTAATCATGAATTCTACATTAAGAATTAAGAATGAGGCGTCTATCAAAACCCCGCAACATCCACATATGCTGCAGCAACGGATCCCTGGAATTTAGTCAAGGCTGGCGTCCCTGTGGCTGGACACCTAAAAGGTTTTAAAAATAGATTTTATAGCAAGGGTTAGTACCCAAAACATTTGGAAAACATTTAACAATTGATTAACTTGTAGTAATAAATAAATATGCATGCTCTTCATATTCTAGTTAGTATCGCACTCTCTTGAGGACTTCCTTACCCCTCTTCTAATGTACACTACTAACACTTTAATTAAATTACCGAGTTATTCATCTCATGACTAGATAATTAACAAAGTTCCTTTATACCCACCCTACTCTAACTGAGTATATAGTGATTATGATTTTTAAGTTATTAGTAACATCAACTTAACTAAAACATTTCCCTTTTTAAATTCATATAGCTTCTACACTTGTTATACATATGAAACAACTCATATTTTTCATTAATAACCCGTATATAATTAATTATCTAATTATATACTTATAATCATATCTCAGCATTCACAATCATACTGTAATATATTTAACAACTTGCATCCACCCGAGTAAAATACTCACAAAAAGGTAAATTCTATAAAGTGCTATCCCACTAGGTACAATCACATAGCCTAGTTATCCCAAGTCAGAATTTCACACCAACTTGATAAAAATAAATAATTGGAGGCGGTCATATTCCTTCCCTGAAAGTGAGATGTCCCTCACCCATATAATGGACGCTATGACCTCGGGAATATACTCACCCTACTCCTCAAGCTAGGGGATTCATCCACTACGCGCAACCTCCCCCTATAGCACTATAGTATAAAATATCTAATCACTGATATTAATGTACACACCATATATATATACTATCACATCTGTATAAATATAAAAGTCCCGGCTATACCGTGCGGTAAATCCGTAACATAAGCCTATTAAAATTATTAAGAGTTTATGGTCCAACTCTAAATATTAATTAAATCGCACCTTAATTAATTAAGTTACTTTTGGTGTCGCCCCCACCATAAATTTGGACTTACTCTCGTAGCCCAAAATAAATTTACCCGAGTCAAAATCCCCGACTCTAATTTATTAGCCTCTGTCTAATTAAATTATTACATTTCGGTTTCGCTCAACCAATAACCCCGGACTCGACAATAGCTCCGTATTTTATCATGACGTGACAACCAAATTTTCTGCCTCAAACCTTAATTAATTTATCTACAATTAATTAGATTTAAACTCATGTATTTAATTTCTCAATAATTAATTACATAAGATTTTTATATGAATTTCCCCTTTTATATAATTAACTAGCGAAACTGCCAAGTTCTGCCGACCGTCGATCGATCGACCCCAGACCGTCGATCGATCGATCGAACAGGTCTTCGTCTTCTTCGCGAAGACAGGGCAGCCATGGACGGATTTACTTAAACCCTAATTTCTTCTAACATGAATTACAAGCCTTCTTATCACAAGTACATATTAGAAACCTTATTAGGATCCCCCAGAAAGTCCACAATCATCATCAATTCGTCCATAAACTACTGATTCATAATTTTGGGGAAAAATCTATCTTTATCCTTAAACACATTTACACCCCAAATTTCTTCATCAAACTCGTTCTAATTTATCCGGATATCATTATAACAGATACACATCAATATTCCAATATCAGATTTTTACATAAATCCTCATAAATTTTGGCAAATCAGATTAATATATTCTTTTGTTTTTTTTCAAAACCCCATGTTTATGCCATGAAACCCCAAAACGAATTTTAATTCATTACATCACACAAATATGAATTGAAAGATAGATTTGATACTATTGCAAGTTATTCACTTGCCTTAGGTTTCCTAGTGTCTGAATTTGAAATGGATTCCAAGGTTGAAGATGACCTTTGTTGGCTCTTTTGAGATCCCCAAATGGCTTTGGCTGCTGTTAGGGTTTTCTAACCCTTTAATTCTTCTCTCTAATTAAGCTCAGCCATGCCCTTATTTCTTTTTATTAGGTAAATTACCCAAATCCCGTTTTTTGACTAATGGTCCAAGCCCAAGTGACCTAAATGCCCCCGAGTGGGCCCGACTATGTCTAAAAACGTCTCGTGACCCGTTTACTACCCCCGGGTACACTTTTCCGACTATCTCGGCCCATCCGGACTCAACTGTACACTCAGAATTTGCATCCGAATTAATTTATAAAAATACTTATCCCCCACCCAATATAGTCTATACCGACTTTCGGATGTGATAAGTACATACCTC
The DNA here is from genome assembly GCA_949130495.1 of Sambucus nigra. Taxonomy (NCBI): domain Eukaryota; kingdom Viridiplantae; phylum Streptophyta; class Magnoliopsida; order Dipsacales; family Adoxaceae; genus Sambucus; species Sambucus nigra. The sequence goes on from OX422209.1 coordinate 688,475,482, forward strand.
GTCATTAATACTCGAAACGACGTAATTACATTATTACTATTCACTTAGTAAATGAATTTCCCTAAATATTAACCATTCAATTCCAGATTAATATTTATATATTATTTTACCATAATTAATTCATTAAATTACAACACACTAGTAATTTAGAATTTCCGAATTAATTAAATTTTAAATGTACCAAAAATACGGGGTGTTACAGCATGTAGGTCCGTGTTGGTCATTAATTGAGGGTGTGTACTCGATCATAGTTGATAGGATACTATCATTATAGGTGAGTGCTTTGGTAATTGTCAATTGAAAGTTGTATCTCGCAAGCTCTGATGAGAGTTAATAGCCATTAGTGATGAGTATGTTACGTGTGTAACAATGATGGGTTGAAGTGATATAGGAGTGAACCCTATATAGTGTTCCATGATATGGTTTTAGAGAATATGATGTAACTTTTAAGGAATAGGATCCCTAGTGATGTCGGTAGTGTGGACTTAGAGGCTTATAGGTGATATACGACGTCCTATATCCTGCCAAAATCCTTAGTAATGTTGGTCTATGATTTGATACGTGGTTTATGGCATCAGTCGTTTGGAACAAGGTATTTTGACCTTTATTAAATCTCGAGGAGAGAGTCATAGGGTATTCCTATACCAGAGTTTAAGGTAAAAGGGAAAAAATATTTTTATCTAAATATCATGGCCCGTTCTAGCAGCATAAGTAATGACGGAATGCGAGGCAGTTTCAGTATGTGTGTGATTTAAGGAAGTCCTTGGAGTGTTCTTGGGACTGATTGTGTGTGGCATCATTGCGGAATAGAAATTGACTTGTTGTGACGCCTTGAGGTGTTCAATGGTTAAAGTGCACAGTGTGTGGGGACTTATAGGTTAGTATCTTTATGAGTACCTAATGGCTAAGATTCGGATATTAGGAAAATCGACAGGGCATACCTGTGATAACAGGATCATAGGTGATGTAATCCCGTCAGGTTTTTTATAACTTTTATGTTAGGGTGTGCTTGGTATCCTTGGGGAAATAGTCAAATTCGGCATCATTGAGTGCCAGTGTTCTATTGATAGTCGTATTAAGGTCAGGTTATTGGTCAAATTTTAAGGAATCGAATCGTGCAGTCCTTGGTGAGGTCATCCAATTTGATATAAATAGGCGGTGCCCCTTCCAAAGGGGAATTATAGAGTTGTGTCATGATTGGGGATGATGCTCGTTTGTCTTAAGATGACTAGTGTAGGAAGTTTAGTAATCAATTTTAATTGGTACTAGGAAATGGATTTGGACTTATATTGATGATGTCATTTAGAGATTTGAAAATAGCACCCCAGATTGGATATCTAAGCATGATTAGGATGTCGACATGTGTCGAGAGTGTAAGTTAAAATATCCCTATATGGGCGAGGATTAGTTCTTGGCATGTCTTTCCAGACTCGTACCAATTGGGAAGCATAAACCTCTGTAGTAATTGTTATCCTTATAGTGCTAATGGCGGTCGGTGTGGTCGTCACATAGTTTTGGTTCGGTTAGAATCTAGAGATAAGCGCAATGTTAACCTTGTGTCATTGAAGGTTATAATGAGATGAATATGTCTCTTAGTTGGGCACTGCCAAAGGAGGCGATTGGGATATGATCATGGTACAATAAATTAGATAGTAACCTAGGTGTGTTAGGTTGGGCACGACATCACGTTGACTAGAGAAATGGATAAGGTCAGCGTTGACAAAGGCATTGGCATCTGTCGACCAGAGTGACTTGTGTTCGTCAAGGATGAAAGGACGAGGCCTTATTCTTAAAGAAGGAAGTCTAGATTTTGACATCCCAATGGATAATAGGTTCATATGTTACTTTTGTCTTGAGGATACGAATCGTTCGTGATCCAATTCATCACGATTAGTGACTCAAGCCAAGGTGTATCATCATACTAGGATCGGATAAGAATGCCTAAGAGAAGTTTTAGACTTCTAGCATGTATCATTGGTTTACCTTTCGTAAACTGTAGGTATTGAATGCATATGGGATTCCCTAAAAATGATTGTTCATTATTTCTGATTCGTTATGTTCCTTCAACTTTGGTAGTCGGGGATTGTGTTCTTTCGATTCTATTATGGCACGATTTGGCTCAGTTGAGTGTGATTAGATATGGCATGGTCAATGCATCTCGGTAACTGAGTGCGCCCTTATCTAAAGTATCGTATTTACATTGCACAAAGTTCAGTGCACGTGTGGATGCACATTCGATCGCATGGTTTGCTCGTAGTATCTATTTTCCTAAAAATTAATGACCTTATGGATCGGTCGGCATGGAAATTAGCAACTCTGGTGGTAAAGAGAGGGATGATGATACGAGGACAGTGTATAGCGCTAGAACTTGAGGAGACCTAGCACGAAGTGTTATTTTGCCACAGTGAGTGAATTGGTGTAATAATCAAATGAGTGTTCCATAGTGTTATGCCTAGAGTGACCCTAGGTTCATAGGAGGGTCCTATGGGAAGGTATTAGTCGAACGCATCAATTGGGACTTAGTTGGCATGTCACCCCTCGATGTGACTGACTAGCGATGCAAGGTTAATATTGAGTTTAAGGGAATTTGTATGGCCACGGTAACTAGAGAATTTGAGGAGACTTAAGGTATGTATCCCTAAGAACTGAAACGATTTATGATGATGGATTGTGTGATTGGTTGTTTGTCATTTGATCTTGGGTGAGTGTCTATCACAATAGATAGTTGCCTCGGTAAAGGTGTCAGTATGCTTTGGGTTTTAGCATATATGTCTTAGGACTTGATTGAACGTGATCATTGAGTAGGTGGAGATTTGAGGGATATTATATAATTTTAAGGGCTAGCCTGATGGTGAGCGTTAGAACATGTTGCATGTCAAGTTCCTTGGTGACAACTCCTTATAAAAGGGCATATCATGACTTCTTAGTGATTTTAGGACTTCGATGGCTTAGCCTTGAAAGATTCCTATAACTTAGAGTAAGGATAGAAAACCCCAGGAATTTAAGGAATTGACGGATTAAATATTTTGAGGACAAAATTCCTTAAGGAGGGAAGAATATAGCACCCACCCATAACCTTATCATACTCGCATGATTTGGTAACTTGGTATGACCAATTGGGATATGGGCTTGTTGCGGTGGATTATAATCCTAATTTGGGTAATGTAGTAGCCCTTGTGGGATTGAATTGGAGTTTTTATAGCCTAAAGTTAATATTAAGATTTTTGGCAGTCATTCAAATGAAAGTAATTATCATTTGAATGAGGTTCAAACAACTTCTAACAACTGAGAAAATAGTCAATTTCCCTCACTCTTTAGAATCTCATTGGAAAGCCACATTTGGACGAAGTGCTTAGTCATTCGAATGAAGGGTACTTCTTATTCGAATGAGGTACTTTTCATGCCCCATTTAACCCCACGATTTTTGCCTCGTTTGTACCTCGTTAGAACTCTCATTAAAATGAGAGTGGGTCTTATTCGAATGAGGTTGAAAGTCGTTCGAACAATCGGGAAAATCTAGAAAATTCTACATATTTTTAATGTGATGTGACGATGTGGATCGTCAGATTGGGTGACCTATCGAATTCTCAACTGATCAGATCAAAACGTTGGATAAAGGTTTGATGGACCATTCAATAAAAGGTTGAGTGTAGGGGCATTTGGGGGATTTAACCCTTAGGATTTTTGGAGTATTTAAAGGAGGATTTGGGTCATATGGGACATTTCCATCAGATTTGGCCTCTCTCTCGAGATTTTGGAGCTCTTCCTCCACCAACCACCACTCACCACCTTAGCACCACCATCTTCTTCCATATTTAGGCTCATAAAATCCACTTACACCATTTGTTAAACAAGATATGAATCCATAGAGATATTGTTGGGGGGAGAAGAAGTTGGTAGAAGAAATCATGGAGTTTGAAGGGGTTTTTAATGGAGCTTTCAAAGACAAGCTTAGTGGATCTAGCCAGGCAGCCTCTTTAAGGCCACCTTAGGTGGAGAAAAGGTATTATCTTCTTCTACATTCCATCCACCATTGTTGAAGCTGCTTTAAGGTGAGAAAGACCCTACTCTTAGTTTCAGAACTCTATTTTTTGATAGTATTGGTCTTGTAGTTGAGTTTGTAAGAGTAGGGTGCATATATGATTTAAGAAAGCTATTTCTTATGATTTTGTGAAAAATGATATATTTGAAGAAATCTTAATATCTAAAGATTTTATGGAATATTTTATGATATTTCTCTCGTTGAAAATATTTTATGAACAAATGTCTTAAGATTTTCTTGTGAAAATTGGGATTTTTATATAAATAGACATTTACTCAAGTTTTGAAGACATAAAAATGTTTTTTAGGTTGAAAAATATGTTTATGCCAATATTATGAAATTTCTTGAATGAACTAAACGCTAGACCCATTTAATGGGATTTTAGACTTAAAATCCATATCCTCGTGAATATAAACTCCTAGCATTGTGATGGTGATGAGCATATAAACAAGTTTAATAAAGGTTTTAATGGGTTTTAACATGAAATAAAGAAAATAAAAATTTCAATCCTTAAAGTGTGTTAATAGGTGTAAAAAATGTTGTAGGAGGGTAGTGAGACTGGGGTCTATGAATAACTGGAAAGGGTGAGGCGTGACCCACTCCAATGGACGCTGCCTGCAAGGTTCTCAATAGGGGTGGACAAAAAAAAGACCGATCCGAATGGACCGAACCAAAAATTAAGGCTATTTTGAAATCGGTCCAAAAATCGGTTCACAAAATCTAAAGACCGATTAAACCGGTCCGGTCCGCGGTCCACTATATTAAAAGACCGATTTGGATCGGACCGGACCGATTCCCATATATATATAATAAAAATAATGTTATTGTGTTTCTTATGTATAATTTTTGAATTAATGTATATAACTTATGAATTTAATTTGGAACATTTATCACTTGGAGTTTCGAGTATTATTTTTTTGTATATATATTTGTGCAAAAAATAGATAAAAATATTCATAAAATGTACATATATATAAAATAGGGTCAGGACCTAATTTTACCCCGAACCGGACCGAAAAAAGCCTAGACCGAATTAGTAGGTTAACCGAATTAATCGGTCCGTTCTCGGTCCAAAAAAATTGAGGACCGAATATTCGGTCCGGTCCAAAAAATAGGCAAAACCCGGACCGGACCGGACCGTGCCCACCCTTAGTTCTCAATAACTTCTGGAGCAGCTTCTTATGATACCTTCTCCGTTTGGTAAAAATGGAGCTCAAGTTGGAACTCCCTCCCTGCAAGAATATGAACTCCCACAACAATAGTAGTAATTTTCTCAAGAGGAGCTCCTGAGAATGATGGCTGTCAGTGGGGAGTGAAAGAACAAGGAACTTAGCACTGGAGAGAGAGCAGGGAGAGAATACTAGAGAGGTTCTGGTGTGATTTTGACAGAGTGACTTTGCTATTGAGTTTTTCTATCTTTTATGACCTTGCCTAGGGGTCCTATTTATACTTGGGCACTAAGGCTGGGTTGGCACTTTTGGCGCCAAAACTTAGAGGGTTGGTGAGGGACAAAGTCTGCAGTGTACTATTTGTCCCTACCCGCAGGAAGCTCTGCGTGTCCCCTCTGGAAGATGTCCCCTGGTGCCAACCAAAGTTCAAAATAAAATATGTCTTCTAATGGAGACAAAATATCTGATTTGCTAAATATCTTTTGAAACGGTAACTTTTGGTACAAACTTTGTAAACTTGAGGGGGGATCTCGAGGACCACCTCCTCTAAAATCTTTGTAAGCTTGATGGGGGTCTTGAGGACCCCCTTCTAAAATAATTTTTCTTGAGAGGGGTTTAGAGTACCCTCTCCTTTAAAATCATTTTATAAACAGTTCTTTTCTTGTGAGTAGCTAGCCCTTTGGCTGCTCACTTCACTTGTGACTAAGTGTGAAGTGTGTGTAGTCTTGAGTGACTTCTGGTCTTCCTACTAGTATTCTCTCAATCCTATAGTGCTAAGTGGTTGGGCTTGCCCAATATACATTGTCCTTCAGCCTCCAAGCCAAGACTCCCAGGAGGTCCCAACTATCCTGCTTGAGCCCTGCTTGCTCAACTAGGCAACCTGTACAAGAAAGCAAAGTGTTAATACTGTTGTTCTTTTAAAGAATGACGTTTCATGATGAGGAATTGCTCATGGTAGCCACTCCTCATCCTGGCCACCCTGGGTGGGTTCCTTCTCAATATGAGTTTCTGCCGGAACCCTTGCGGTGGCACTTCTCAATCTTGAACTTTTGCGGACGCCCTTGCGGGGCACCTCTCGAATGTCATTGCTGCAGTGACCTTTGCAGTGGCAGTGACCCTTACAGTGGCACTTCTTAATCTTGGACTTCTGCGATGGAGGCCCTTGCGGGGCACCTCTTTAATGTCATTGCTGCAGTGACCCTTGCAGTGGCACTTATCAATCTTGGACTTCTGCGGCGATGGCCCTTGCGGGGAACCTCTCGAATGTCATTGCTGCAGTGACCCTTACAGTGGCAGTGACCCTTTCAGTGGAACTTCTCAATCTTGAACTTCTGTGGTGGCCCTTGCGGGGCACCTCTCGAATGTCATTGATGCAGTGACTCTTGCAGTGGTAGTGACCCTTGCAGTGGCACTTCTCAATCTTGAACTTCTGCGGTGGCCCTTGCGGGGCACCTCTCGAATGTCATTGCTGCAGTGGCAGTGACCCTTGCAGTGGCGCTTCTCAATCTTAGACCTCTACGGCGGTGGCCCTTGCGGATCGCCTCTCGAATGTCATTTCCGCAGTGACCCTTGCGGTGGCACTTCTCGAATGTCATTTCCGCAGTGACCCTTACAGTGGCCCTTCTCAACTTGGACTTCTATCGAGACCCTGGGTGGGGTTCCTTCTTAATATGAGTTTCTTCCGGGACCCTGGGTGGGTTCCTGCTCAATATGAGTTTCTGCCGGACCCTGGGTGGGTTCCTTCTCAATATGAGTTTTTACCGGGACCCTGGAGGTTCCTGCTCAATATGAGTTTCTGTCGGGACCCTTGGGTGGGTTCCTACTCAATATGAGTTTCTGCCGGGTCCTTGGGGGTTCCTGCTCAATATGAGTTTCTGTCGGGACCCTTGGGTGGGTTCCTTCTCAATATGAGTTTCTGCCGGGACCCTGGGTGGGTTCCCTAAAAATATGAGTTTCTGTCGGGACCCTTGGGGGTTCCTGCTCAATATGGGTTTCTGCCGGGACCCTGGGGTGGTTCCTCCTCAATATGAGTTTCTGCCGGGACGCTAGGGGTTCCTGCTCAATATGAGTTTCTGCCGGGACCTTGTGGGGTTCCTGCTCAATATGAGTTTCTGCCGGGACCCTGGGTGGGTTCCTGCCCAATATAAGTTTATGCTGGGACCCTGGGTGGGATCCTTCTCAATATATGTGATAAAAAAATATTTTTATTTATTTTTTTATTTGTAGGTAGACATCCTTCTACAAATTTGATAAGTGGGTATTTCTAGACTACATGTGAAAATAAAGGAAAATGGTGTTTTCTTATAAAATAGTCCCCAAAATGCCAAATGATTTCTTTGATGAAGAAAGTAATGAAATAAAGAGATTTCCAACTTAAGAAGTACGTTAATCCAAAGTGTTAAATAAATTTTATTGAGTTAAATTTTTTTAAGAAGTTAGTGTGTGTAATTTATAATATTTTTGAAAAATAACATTTGTGAAAATGGAGGAAAATACAAGTTTGGAAACAAATGGGTAAAATGGTAATTTTGCATAAAGTGGAACATTTTATGAAATAAAATGTTAGGAATATGTGTTACACAAAATAATTCGAAAGCAAAGTGGTTTTGGGGATAAAATCAAAGCATTAGTATAAAAGACAACAAATAGTGATTTTCAAAGTGTAACAAAAGGTAGGGTGAGATCTCAGGGTTTTGGCTTCGATCGATAAAAGTGGAATAATATGAACATTTGATAAATGTTTAAAATATATTAATATGGACTCGAACGACACCGAAGATAGTTCATAAGTGACCGAAGCCCTAGGGTGAAAAACCTAAAATCACTGGCTAGAGCATATGGTAGCATAGCTGGTGGTGTGGAGTTCGTAAAAGTATACGGATATTTTGTGGGTGTTAGACTTACTCCTCGTCTCTTGTGGATGGTGGTAAAATTATGGCATTTATCACATTTCTTGGTGAAAGCAACATAATCTTCTTTCATCGTTGTCTAATAGTAACCTTGCATAGTTATCCATTATCTCAAAGACCTCCCAGCTATATGAGCTCCACATGAGCCTTCATGCACCTATTTGATCAAATCATTCACGTCATTTGGATGAACATGACGAAGTAGAGAAACAGTGAATTCTTGCCTATGCAGGACACTTTAATCTAACACATAATTGGTTGCCTTATACCTCATCTTCCTGCCTTCCTTTTAGTCGGACGGTAGTGTTCCTCTTTCAATGTACTCTATGTTGGGGTTCATCCATGAGGGACATAAATCTACAATTGTGACGCTGATTTCCATCTAATAAATACTTTTATGTGCAAGAATCTCCACTGGGATTGTTAGTCTGATTTCTGTTAGAGTTGCTGAAGATGGTCGAGCAAGAGCATCTTCTTGGGCATTACTTTTTTATGATATATAATCATAGTTTCCCCTTTATCGCCGTGAATTTGCTACATTTAATTAACAATCAGTTGAGAATCACTAGATACCAATACCTGGTCGGCGCCCACTGATAAATTCAACTCCAGTCCAGTGATCAATGCTTCATATTCGACCACATTGTTGGAAGTCTCGAATTGGAATCTCAGAGTTTATTCCCCATCCAAGTTATCCTGAGAGTTGATGATGAGGCCTAATCCACTTGCCAAGTTGGAATGTCATCAAATAAATCCTCTTCTACCAATATTTCATGCTTGAACATCTTCTTGCTTTATTGTAATCATTCTTGAGCAGTCTAGGTGTCAGGTTGATCGGTCTCAATCTCTGTTTTCTTTTGGGCTAAGCTCTCTTTCGTATAAGTCTTCTCGACAAATAAACGTGGATTATGTCGCTCTTCTGCATATATGAATTCGATAATAAAGTCTACCATTGCTTGGCCTTTTATTGCGACTCTGGGCTCGTAAACAATTTCATACTCCCCCAATTCAACTGCCCAAGACATTAACCTTTCAGACCTTTCTGGTTTATGTAGTGCTTATCGCAAAGGCAAATATATGTAGACAACAAAGGTGTGGGCTTGGAAGTATGACCTTATCCTCCTAGAGGCTTCAATAAGAACTAGGGCTAACTTTTCCAAGCGTCCTTGGATTGACTTTCTAGTATAATATACTGTCCTTTGCACTCGACCATTTATTTGGATCAAAGCTGAACTAACGGGCGACTCTGAAACATCCAAGTATAAATATAGTTTTTCTCCCCTAACTAGTTGGGAAAGGAGTGGGGGAGAACCCAAGTACTTTTTCAAATCCAAGAAGTCCTTCTCACATTCATTATTCCACTCAAAGGTCTTTCTAAGCACCTTGAAGAATGGAAGACACTTATCAGTTGCTCGGACAACAAAACGATTTAATGCAGCTACTCTTTATGCCAGTTTTTGAACTTTTTTCTTGTTGGTCAGGGACTGCATTTCAAGCAAGTCTTTAATCTTGTATGGGTTTGCCTATATTCCCCTTTGATTGATAATGTACCTTAGGAACATTCCATCATATACTCCAAAAATGCATTTGGTTGGGTTGAGCTTCATTTTTTGCTTTTCCAATTGATCAAAGGTTTGGGTTAAGTCCGCAATGTAGTCGACAACATGTTTTCTCCCGGTGAGCATATCATCTACATATACCTCCATGTTATTTACGATTTTAACTTCAAAACCCTTTTTCATTAATCTCTGATAGGTAGCTCCAGTGTTCTTCAATCCAAAGGGCATGACATTGTAGCAATAAGTTCCTCGGTTGGTAGTGAAGGAAGTGATTTCCTTATCTTCAGGTTTCATTTTAAACTGGTTATAACTAGAATAAGCATCCATAAAGCTGAGTAACTCATGGCCTACTGTAGCATCGACTACTTGATTAATCCCGAGTAAAGGTAAATGATCTTTTGGACATGCCTTATTGAGATATGTAAAATCTACACATATATGCCATTTATTATTTTTCTTCTTGACCATCACCACATTAGCCAACCAACTAGGGTACTTGACATTTTCAATGAACTGTAATCATTGCAATTTCTCCACTTCCTCCTGGATCGTTGTATTCTTCTCGGGATTGAAGACTTTTCGCCTTTGCTTGATTGGCTTGAAGCCTGAATAAATATTAAGCTCGTGGGATATGAAGTTCGGATCAATTCCCGACATATCTTTATTGCCTCAAGCGAAAACATTTTTCTTTTCTCTAAGGAACGTAATTAATTCATGTTTAAGAGAAGGAGATTACCTAGAACCGACCTGGGTGGTTCTTTTTGGCTTCTCATCGTCCAACACAATAACTTTGGTTTCTTTTATAACTTGCCCCTTTACCAGCTTTTCTTCTTTTCGAGGATCGAGAGTGTCAATGTGGAAAGTGGTTGTGACCTTCATTTGCATCTCTTGTGGGTCGGCCGATGTATAATAACATTCCTTTGTGTCTTTCTGATCGCCATTTACTACGCCAACTCCATAATTTTTTGAAAATTTCATGAGTTGGTGCACTGTAGATGGCACGACCTCTAACTGCTTGATTTCCACTCTTCCTAGGATGATATTGTAAGCTGACGGGATATTTTTATCTAACACAAAAAAGTGAATTCTTTCTCTCCTGTTCTCCAACCAAGACTTTCATCTTGATAGTTCCTAACGGGTATAATTTCTCTCATGTAAATCCAATGAGAGGCCTATGTTATGGTTCTAACTTATTAATCTTCTGCCCTGGGTTGTCGAAACAGTTGTAGAACATTACATCAACTGAGCTCCCATTATCAAGCAAGATTCTTACGACTCTGCCATGATGAACTATGTATGTGATAACTAATGAATCATTATTAGTGTAAAGAACCCCACTCAGATCATTTTCGAAGAATCCAATCACTAGCATGTCTTTATTGACTTTCCTTGGCCGACTATCACTAGATTCATCCATATGTATATGTCTGACAGTTGGGCAGGCTTTGACTTCATTCAAATAAGCTTTCATTCATGTTATTGAATCTCTTCCTCTAGTATCACCACCTGTGATAAAATGGTATCCAAACGATATCATGTCGACCTCCACCTCTGACTTATCAGGTTTCTTCGGTAAGTCCGGATCTTCTTTAAAATCATCATTTCTTTCTCTTTTATTATTATCCCTTGATCGGTCTAGAGATTCAGACCTCTTTTGATCATTTCGATTGCCATTCTGATCAACATACTTGCTCAACTTTCCCCACCGAATAAGCTTTTCAATCTTATTCTTTAGCGCATTGCAGATCTTGGTGTTGTGCCCATGATCCCTGTGGAAAACACAGTACCTGGACTTATTCCTCTTATTGGGGGTGTCTTCAACTTTTCAGGCCAATTCATTTCTCTAATTACTTTTATTCCTCCAGGATATGGTGAACACCTTTGTGTGTTGCACGGTCAAGAGATGAGTGACACTCTTGATAAGCTGAGCCCCAAAACAAAAATTATCTATAAATAATTCATCTTACTCATGCAAACTGGAGATTTACCTCTTGGGAGATTGTTATACCAGATTTGGGCTAACTCTGTGATAGAACTAGAGAAATCGCTACAACTCATTTCATCGGGCACTGAATAGATACCAATGGAAGCTTAATATTGCTCTATGTGCAAGACTGGATCATTTTCCCGTCATACTTGGTAGTAAGAACTGCTGGTTTGAACTTGGAGGGTGTGGGGTATTCCACAAATGCCTGGAAAAAAGTTGATCCTTTAATGAAACTCCTTTGCGGTGGATTCCTTGTCTTGGCCATTTTACCTAATTGATCTTCCAATCGTTGCATGGATACCTTCCAGGAATGTTCTTCTCCATGTCTATATGCTGAACTCTCCTCCTACAAGGTCTGATAATCATGAACAAATCCCCTCATACTAAATCTAGATCTTGTGGACCCTTATTTTTATTCACTACAATGTGCTTTCTCCTTATGATGTCCTCAAGTTACTTGGGGGCTTAAACGATCAAAAGAAGACTCCCTGCTTAGCCTCTCCAACACACTTGGTCTTTCTTTGGAAAAAGATCTACCATCATAGTGATCCATTGACCAGAATGAAGAAGTCGCACCAGGACAGTATGACCTATCATGAGAAGAACAAGAATGATAACTCATTTCATGTCTAGCTAGCGGTGGTAGCATCTCCCTTATAGAATTGGGAGATTTAGCTTGCATAGTTTGGGCCAATTTCTTGATAGACTCTTTAGAGGCTTATTATCCTCTAGCAAGCTTAAGTAGCATTCCTTGTAGGTTTGCTGCACTTAGAAGAGCATATGGGATTATGGTAATGCCTTCATTTTGAGCATTATTTTTATGGTCATTAATTTCTTTGAAGATAAATAAACGAAATAAATGGTAGAGAATGATGACAGACAAACATTCCCATAAATAACGCTAATATATTGATGTCTAAAAATGGACTAACTCTAAATTTATAATCATAGATAAACTAAGATAAGTAACTCAAACCATATATACAAGAGACAAGGTTTTTAGAGTCATTCAGCTGTAAAATAGCCTACGTCCACTGTTGGTTTTATTCAGTTTGGTTTTCAATAGCTCAGTATGGTGTGTATACAAGTGATTCTAGTTGTCTCTTGAGCTCAAGAAGTAGTTTGTATTTATAATAGTGGAAAACCCTAGAGATCGAGTGCCTTTATATTAGTAGGCGTTTACATTTATGTATAATAAACAAAATTCTTAGAATTTAGAGTTGGTTGGCATCCCATCTGAGTAGCTATCGGTATTCATGTTGGTTGGCCTTCTGGAGTTGGTCGTCATTCCAGAAGATTAAGTGTCTCTGAAACTGATTGAGGCAGTAGGTCGACCACACAGGTGGACAGGTGTACGTTCATCATTGGTCCATGTGGGAGTGCAATTTTTACATAAAACATCGACCTTGACTAACTCTTCATCATAGCCTTTCATAAAAAAAGACTTGTGGACGAAGGCTGGGTATTTCTTGGATTGATAAAAGGAACCATCGCACCCCTGGTAATAAGCCTTGTCATTGGTCTCAATGGTGGAGGACAAGGATTGTGCAGACTCTTCGATAGCCTTCTCTAGGTGCTCAATCTTAGACTCTTGATTGGTAAGATCTAAGTCCTTGGCCTTCGCCTGAGCCTTGTCAGCATCCATCAAGCACTGCTAAAGACATGACTCAATTCAACACTGGCCTTATCCCGATTGGCTTCCTATCCAGGATATTGACAAAATCTACCAGAAAATACAAGATAATTGTCGAGCAAAAAAATTTTATATAAAAAACTTGAAGGAATAATCTAAAAAGAAGTTATAAAGCACTTACGAAAAAAAATTTGGGCAGCATGGGTGACCAGGTTATCGATTGATATGTTACTGACCATTTCCTGATCGGATCGAAGATAGGCCCTCCTCAATAATGCAAGGGCCATATTGGTGTTCTTGGATACTGACATAGTAGCAGGGCATTTCTCCTTAGAGGAGACATCCACCCTTTTAGTGGGCAGAGCAGCTGTAAGACTTGTGCTAGTCTTGATCTTCTTCGTAGGCTAGGCCTATAATTTTTCAGGGGAATACCCCAAGTTAGCAGGTTCAGATGGACCCCTGACCTCCTTGATTTTGAAAAGTTGGGCATCTGGAGAATTGGGGTCAAAATCCCCTCAAGAAGGTTTCGAATCCTCTTCCTTAGTGGCATTTCCTCCTTAAAAGTAGAAGGGGTGACAACTGGAATAGAGGTGACGTAGAAAAATTCAAATGAATTCGAATAGCTTGAATATGAAGACTTTTATTCATGCATAAAAATGTGATATCTGAATCCTTTTACACCAGTCGAACAAAACATGAGGTGGTGGTGGATGTATAATTTAACAACAAAGAAGTCGACCTCGGTTGTTCGGTACCAGCAGTTAAAGGTTGTCTGAGCTTCTAAACATTTCTCATCTTATCAAACTTAATGTGTGTATGTTCAGGCGCTCTCTTCTTGGATTTTATTGCATAAGACAAACAAAAATTAAGAAAGACATTGCCTAACAGGAAAAGAATTTTAAAAATCAATTATATACATATTTCATGTCCCATATTAGGTCACCTATGGCCCTTGTATGGTTCGCCACCCTCAGGAATAGGTAGATATTCCCACTTCTTCACAACGAAACCATGAGACCAATAATTCTTATTAGAATCTGGAAAATTCACCACAAGGACCCTCTCCGCCTTCCTCTCCATTAGATGAAAAGTATCATCGTTCGTCCTCACCCACATGTAACAATAATAATCTCTGGAATCCCTAATCGAGTTCCATATAACTCGATTGTCCTATTTACCCTATTCAATATTCTTTAAGTATTTAGGGAACACTGGGTTGGAACAACGCAAAAGAACTAACAGAATTTTTAAAAGAGTTGGTTTGGGAGATATGTTATGCCATCTTAAATAATAAATTGGGAGAACATCCAATGCCCTCCCTAAATGTTATAATAATCTATTGGTTTTCCCCAAACTCTTTGATCACCTACCTATGGATAGAGAAATAAAGATGATGCTTGAAGAAAAGAAATTGCAGAAAATAAGAGAAATAAAAGAGATTCACTTACAGTGAAAAGTGAAGTCAAACAACTATGAGTTATTTTTTAACAACAGAGAAAGAAGATGTGTTCCAAAATGACGATAGTAAGTTCATTAAGTGATTTGTCTCAACTTCCAAGACAAATCATCATTTACAATATGCCCCCAAATGTCAAGAACACACATGCTACTGCCTTTTGACTAAAGAGAACGAGATTACTAGCGTACCCATGATATATCGGGGTAAATTAGAAGCATGTCCTTTGGGTATAACAGGAAAAATAAAGGAAGTTCTTAACTTGAAAAACACCAAGTGTTGGCACCCTTCTTCCATAACTTCTATAGACGATCACATTTCACTGCAGATCGTGATCAAAGTTACAGTCAACAAGCGAACAAACCTTTGCACCCCAACCAGACTGCAAAGCTTTGGGGGAAATTGTGGGGAAATTATCTAACTAGATAGGAGTAGCTTACATGTATTCGACATAATTGGTTATAATCACAACTCAAAAAGATAAGAACGATTGAGGCCTATCAACGAAAATCTCAAAATTAGATTTACTCGATCAGATTACGATAGCAATTTAAGGTCATGAAGACTCACACGACTTAGTCTATTTTTATTCTCTATAAATGTAACTCGCACCTCAAGAATAACGTACATGTAATCTTTATAATAAATAATCGATCAATAAAGAGAGATAAACACTTTATGGACGTAGGCACATTGTCGAACCACATACATAATGTGTCATTGTGTGTTTGTGATTATTATTCTTGCTCGACTTACTTGTGTTTATTTCATAACACTCTGATTGTTCCACTTACAAGGTTCACATAGGATTAAGTGATTGATTCGGTTTGTAAGTCAATCGATCCTTCTAATTCCCTTATTTACACTCAAGATTTTTAGGCATTGGTCGCATTGTGGTTTTCCCGCACTGGGTTTCTAGGTTTATCTTGTCTTGATATATGATTGTTTATTCACTTTATTCTTATTCCATCTATCTTGAATTATAATTGAATTAACTAATAATTACAAGATAAAATTGGATTCACACGTGGCTAGAAAATTGACCTAAATTAAATCTCACTTTATTAGAAATTGAAACTAATTTGGACTAAGATCAGAATTTTTTGGGACTAATCTTTCTCAACGTTCAAATCTTAGCGATTTTTACGAAACCATAAATTATTAAACTATAAAAGGCGAATACTCACCTTGATCACCAAAACCTTGGATGAGCATTGAGTCTCCGGTAAGGGGAGAAATGAAGGCCGGTGCAGGTGATCATTCGTTAATGAAAACCCATAGTCGGGAACATCACACTCCATCATGTGTGATGACGATGTCCCCCATGATTCCACCTTACATCTAATGACAAGTCTCATTGCACCTTCCAATTTAGAGTTTGAGAGAATAGGTGTAAGGACAAATTCCCATTTGAGTCAATTTGTAAGTGTTGGCTTAATTCCGGACAAAACTATTTGAGCATAGGATAGAATTTTGTGACCTTTCAAGCCTATGACATTTGAGTGTAAGGCGTAGCAGTAAAGAGATCGAAGTTCACATCATTGTCGTGTTTAATGCCTTATATGTCTCATCAACTTTCCAAGGTCTTTCTGGTATAAATGCACATGTTACATTAAGACTTGTAATTTTTTTATTGGGTGTTAGTATTTTTGTTATTTTTTTTAATTCACACTATCTAAAGATTTTGTTATCGGACACCTTTCCGTAGAAAAATCATAAATAATTAAAAAAAAATAAAAAAATACGAAACTGGTGGCCACGCGTTCATATCAAAATTATTTAGATTCATGGCCTAAAATATCATTTGAAAGGTCGTTCGAACAACCTCATTCCAATGAGATGTCGTTCGAACGAGATGTTAAATGAGATGAAATGTTTTTCTTCCTAATTCTCATACGAAATGTCATTCGAACGACTTTGGTATGTCGTTAGAACGAGATTGGAGTTTTGAGCCGTTTTTGAGAGTTTTTCAAAAAACTTCCCACTACTCTTCACTTCTCTTCCCACCTGTTTTTTAGAGTATGGGAATGAACTTTTTCAAGAGACTTTTTTAGATTTTCCAAGAGCCTTGATAGCATAAACTTTTGTGCAAAAAGTTCTTTTTGTTTTTGTGAATCAAAATATTTCAATTTCAAGACAAAAATAAGTCTACACACATATAGTTTACATGATGCAAGTTTCTACATAATATTTGTTTGGACGTCATTGGGTTGGCACCGGGTTTCATTCTCTACCCAAAATAGATAGTTTCTAGCGGAGGATTCCGTGCTAGAGGTGATTTTTCATACGATGGATTCCGTATTTGGTTAATGGTAGCTTTGCCACATCGGTGGATTTTGAGACGAATGTGGATTCCGGAGTTGTCAACTAGGCAAAGGTGGAGGAATAAAGATTACCAAGGCTTGCGAGGGCGTTGAGCCTTGTGTAAGTATTCTTTCGTGTCCTTGTAATTTATCCACTTAGTGGACTTGTGGTTGGATCGTCTGAGATTTTTTTTGTTGTGGGTTTTCCTCGTATATCGCAACATTGTGGATTATGTTTTTTTTATCTTGAAAATTATCACATAGATGCACGCATAGGTTTAACAAGATAAACATGGTTTAACTACAACAATGATACAATTTGATTCTTAATTTATGTTGGGTAATTTTAGTTTAATTTAATTCAAGCCGATTGTATTAATTTGACAATTTTCACACTTGGGTTAATTTTCATAGTTTAATTTAATTCGTCTTTGAATTAAGTTATACTTGTTTATGCTTTAAAAGAAAATTTTAAGTATTTGTTTCGACTTTATTTAATTTTAAATAAATTAAAATTTCGGTATTATTTTAAGAATTTTGAAATTTGGAATATTTCGGGAACCATCACATTTGAATCTAAAAATTGGCTTCATCCAGCGGTATCAAGAGCATATCTTATAATTTAAAGGAAATCACATTCTCAAATTGGTATCAGAGTGGGAACGCTAAATTATTGTGTTAAGATCATTCTTGGGTTTGAATATGGAAAATATGCCTTTTTCAAAATTTCTTATTTTTTATGGTTTCAACTATGCGTATTGGAAAACGCGTATAAGGTCAGCACTTAAATCGTTAGATGATCGGGTTTAACAATCAATTGTTAGAGGGTGGTCCCCATCAACATGTCTAGGAGGAAAAGTTCTTGTTCCTAGCAAATTTTAATTCTAGAGGTTTAAATTCTCTTTTTAGCGTGGTCACACCGAATGGGTTTCACCGGTTTATGACGTGTGAAACATCTAAGGAGGAGTCGTTAAATCTTCTAAACTCCAAAACCTCACCGCTCAATTCGAAACCATTAAAATGTTAGAAAGTGAGTCTTTTTATTAGTTCTATGCTAGATTGTCCGATATTGTGAATTCCTCTTTTAATTTGGGAGAGAAGATACCCGAAAATTGTGTCATAAAGAAAATTTTGAGGTCATTACCCGATAGGTTTAATCCAAAAGTGGTCGTTTAAAATTCTTTAGGCACTTTAAACTCTACAAAACTTGAAGAGATTATAGATTACTTATAAACCTATGAACTTGACATGTTTACCTCCAATGATGTGAATTTAAAAGATGAGGGCATAACTTTGAAAGCTCGAAAGGAGAAAACAAATGTATCGGATGATGAGTTTGACATCGACTTCGATGATATGGCTCTATTTGCTAGGAAGTTTAGAAAATTTCTTAAGTTCAATAAAGAGAATCTTAAAGATGATTATAAGAAATTTGAGAAGTCTAAGTATAACAAAGCCAAGAGACTCCCTGAAAATCATAATGATGATCCTAATAGGGACAAGTCGAATATATGTTTTGGTTCTGAGAGTTATGGCCCTAGGGCATTCGAGTGTCCCACTAAAATAAGGAAGGAGGGCAAGAAACCTATTCCATAAATTCCACTCTTAGTGATCGTGAAACAAAAGAGTTGAGAGCAATTTTACCGCGTTTATGGCTAGTCATGTGAGCGATAGTGAAAAATCTTTCATTGATGATAACTTAATACATGACACTTTCGAGGCCATTGTTTACGAATCCCATGAGTTTGATGGTAAAGATAGTAGATAAGAGAGTGAAAATAAAGAAGAGTATGAGGGGAGTGAACTCCGAGTTTCTTCTTGTGATTTGTATGAGGAATCATTGAAATAAAAAAGGGCTAAGTTGAAGCTAGAAGATAGGATGAAAGAACGTGTCTTGAGAAATAATGAGAGTGTTCTAATTGAAAATACTAAGGCACGTGAGATAACTCTTCGAGAGAATCTAAAGTATGCTGAAGGTGAGAGAGATAGTCTTCGAGGTTTAATGGACGAGTCTAGAATAGTGGAACTTGAATAGAGATTGAGAGACTCAAGTCGGGTCAAATTTGATTTGGAGTGTAAGTCGGAGAAATCAGATAAAATCTTAGGCACCATCCAAATCAAATATGGCATGTGTGGTATTGGCTTCGATACTCAAAATTATTCCACTAATAAAGCCAAAACCATGATTTTAAGATAATTGTCTAGGAACACTAGAAATGGTCAATCCTTAGGTAATACTTCTCACCGTGTTTTCACTTTCACACATTGTGGTAGGAAGGGTCACATTAGGAGTTTTTTTTACCTTAGAAATGGTCCTAGGAAGTCCAAGGGTAGAGCCACCAAGGTCACCAAAACCCGAGAGCATCACTTTTCACTTATGGGGTTAGGAGATCCGACTTGGAGGCTTGACATGATAGGCTTTATGATTCTCATTTGCTTGCACATGATTCCTCCCTTGCTAAATCTAAAGGTTGATTGTGTTATGTTTGTTTACTTACACTAGTTGTGCTTCATGATAGATTCTTTCTAGTTGTACGCTTGTTTATCATCTTCTAGTCTATGCTCCATCATATATAATTTGTTAAAATTATGACATGCGTATCTTTTGTATTTAATTTTTTTTCATTTATTGGATCTTATTGGAAAATACAAAGAGTTTTTTTTGTCTTTTGAGTTGTCCTACTTTATTTTTAAATTTAAAAACTAATTTTTTTTTTTGTGTATCTTAGTTTTACACATTGTGTGTTGCAAATCCTTATGTTTGAATTCTATATCATTCCCCCGCTTCCATGTGGCTAGAACTTTTGGTTATGAATTCCAATGCTTAAAATGTTATTTATCATGCTTGCATGGAGTTGTTTGATTTTGATTTGCTTAATGGATTCTCTATGTATATGCCTCTTCAAACACATGCACGAGCTCTTTAAAACTTTAACTTCACATGTATGTTTAAGTTAAATGAGATATTCTCCCATCAATTTTGTCATCTACATATTTTGTGACTATGGAGGATTTGGGCATATAAAAACCGTTGCCCATGAGATTTATTTGAATTGTATAAAAAAATAGACGAGGGTTCAAAAAAAGGGCTACGAAATGAGCAAATCTCCTATGTGTGGAAGCCACCGTTGGTAAGAGCCTAAAAAAGCGTGGCATTGTAAAAAGCAGCCAAGGCCAACATAGTTTAGTTTGATATGATCATTCAAAAGAATATAAAAGAATTATTATTTATGATGGAGTTTGGATGGAAATATCAACGAGTTTGGACAATGACAATGAATCCTAGTTATGCTTATGTTGTCATGATTCTATTGATTTGTAGAATCATCAAAATTCTAGGCTTGTGTGCATTATGTTTGTTTGTTCTTTGAGTTCACTTTATCTTGTGACATGAGGCTAAATCTAAGGTTGATAAAGTTTTACAATCAAATTGAACTCCTTGAACATATTTAAGTGATTGGGTTATAATTCCTTTGTTGCTAGTTTACACCCTTTCACTCCGTTTACCACATATTAATTTAAACACATTTGTAACATATGAGTGCGAAAAGGTTATTGTATTTTGTGTCATGTGTGGTGTTTACACATATATACGCGTGCTTATGATTCATTGATATATTTTTGCTTATATATATGGTATTATTTGCTTTGAGTCTTTGCTTTTACATCTAGTCCATGTATGCTTTTTGTTAATATAGGTATCTATCTTGTTGTGACATTTCATTGATATCACATGCTTATCTTAGAACATTCTAATTGGTATCATTTTGCTATCGCATCTTAATTGGTATCTATTGTTTCTTGTATGGATTTGTTGCTTTGATGTTCTTGTATCACTATACACCATTGCATACTATACTTATTTTTCCATTATGTTTACCCCTTGTTTCATTTAGGGGGAGAATTGATTTAATTAGGGAGATATGGGTTATTTTATACATGTTTACCTTTGTCTATACCTAATAAAAAGGTGGATAAATGGTATCTAACTCTTTTAATTTAAGGAGATATAACTTAGGGGGAGACGTCTTTCTTAGGTAGATCATGTAAGACAAAGGGGGAGAATTTAATTATGCAACTTGTATTATTATATTCCCTATGCATTTAATGGTGTGTTTAAGTGTGCAGGTTTTTGAAGCACACCATATATTTTACTCACTCGAGTCTATATTATATAGGTGCTCATCTAGTTTTGAAATAGTGGCAAAATTGAGTCGTACCCCTTTCAAACCAACAAGCCTTCAGACTCTTCATTTTGATTTCCTCTAATAGTCCAAAAGGTATAAACACCAACACTAAACCTAGGATCATTTATGTATTGCACATAAGATTGCATTTTTTATAATATGAGGGTGTGTGAGTTAAATCCCTTTAAAATAATTTTTCCATAATTTTTGGGATATTTTTTAATTATTTCTATGATTTTTTAAAACAATTTTTAGAAATTTAAAATTGGTTTTTAAAACTTTGTGGACTATTGTGTAAATTCTGTAAGCTGCTAAATCTTTGCTTGGGTAGAAATCGAAAGCGCTTGAAAATATTGTGGTGAGAAGTTGTATTTTTGTAACATAAAAAATACGTATTTTTCCAGCCATCTCAGCCTTACACGTGTTGATTCCACAATGGCTAGATTTGTATTTTTATGCTCTCACATACCTGTGCTTACCTCAATGACATGCATTTTATCTGAGATGATCCTTGTATTGTCTGGATCAACCAATAAGGGTTATCTTATAAGTGGTGCATTCTTAACCCTTAGATTTTCTTCGATCTTTTAAAATCAATCTTGAGCGTTGATTTGCTTCGTGGTTCCAGAGCCTTCCATCACTTACTATAAATACATGCCATATGTTATACGATTACAATCTTTTGCCAGCCTCACATCTGAGAGAAAATAAAGAGAGAGAGAGAGAGAGAGAGCAGGAAGAGAGAAATAAGAAACTCTAAACTAAACTCCCACCAAATCTTACCAGAAAACCCTTTCTAAGAGTGAGTTAGTTTGAGATTCGATAAGATCTATCCTCTTCTGTCCTTTATCTCTTTCCCAATTTAATCACGTTGATTCAATCTCATTTTCTTTCATAAAACTTTGAGATTTGATCTCTGTGATACATATCACTTAGACATTGCTTAGTTTTGATTTCTTCTTTCGAGAAATCTCATTTTGTTTCTTGTTTTCAAACCGATATGTTATTTTCAAACCCTAAGATAATAAAATCTTTTATGATTTCAATTTCTTTGAATATTCAGACTTGGATCTAGTAGAGATCTTAATTAGGGATTTACACTTTCAAATATTTCACATTTTTGTGAAATAGTTTGTACATTTTCAAAATAAGAAAGTGTTTAGGATCTTGGCTCATGTTTATAGAAAGATTCCCTCTTGATTTGTGGATATTTTAAAGATCCAAAGTCTTACAGTTTTGATTAAAGTGATTTTGGAAATTCCTTTACATATTTGTGATCTGTTTTGTATCTTGTCTGTAATTAAGTGTGTGTGAGTTACATGCATGTGATTTAGAGCACATCACCACTTACACATTCATACTACTATACTGAAAAGTGTTGGTATGGAGATCTTGGACTTTTGAGTCGATGTAAAGCTAAAAGGCGTGGAGTTACAAAGCTGAGAGAACATCAACAACATGAGAGCCTTGGGAGAAGTCATAAAATCCAGAGGAGTTGGTATATTTCTGAACTTAGAATTAGGTCTGATTGTGTGTCTTGATTATTATATAGTTTTTAAAATGTTACTTTATTTTAGTGGATTTTTTTTACTTTTGAGTTGTAGAGACCTCTGTGGATGTTTCCCCAATTGGTTTTACCACGTCAAAATTGCACTTGTATACTTCATCTTCCTCTCATCCCTTTCTTGAGACTGTGTTGATTTAAGTTCCTTAAGTTTTGGTTTTCAAAACTGGTAAACCTATACCTTAAATAACTCGTTCATACTGTTTTACACATCTTGCGTTTAAAATTTATGTTAAGAAAAGAGTTTCTTCAATAAACTGTTCGGAGCCGTTTAGATAGTTTAATCTTGAATTAAACGACTTAAGTGGTACTTTTTCAATTGGTATCAGAGCTTCAGTTTTTCAAAAATCTTTGGATCTTGAGTTTCTGAAATTATTTTCTCAAAACAAATTATGGACGAGAAATTTGAGAGACTCGGTAACCTGTCCAGGCCCCTATCTTTGATGGAACCAACTTTCCTTACTGGAATGTAAGGATGGTTTCCTTCATCCAACGGAAATTGGGAGATGATGTCTGGGAAGTTATTGAAAATGGTTACACTTTTCCTACTAAACTAGCCGCTGAAGGAAGTACTGTGAGGATTAGAAATTTACTAAGTGAATGTACTAAAGAATAGAAACAGACTTCCCTTAACAACAACAAAGGAAAAAATGTCATATTCATGTCTATTAATGAACACGAATTTAAGAGGATATCATTCCGCTCTACCTCTAAGGAAGCATGGGATAACCTAGTGACTGCAAATGAGGGTGATACCAGGGTTAAAGCTGCTAAGACACAATTGTTAATTCAGCAGTACAACTCCTTGATCATGACTGAGACTGATTCATTTAATGACTTCAATATTAGACTGAGTGACATTGTGACCAAATTGCATGTTAATGGGATTATTTATGATAGAAAGGAAATTTTCTCTAAAATACTACGATCACTTCCACAAAAATTTAATGATAAGAGATATTCAATTAAGGAGATGGATGATCAAAATCTCACACCTGAACTCCTCAGTAGCAAATTGAGAACTGTGGAAATGGAATTAGAATTTAAGAAACAATTAACCCAGTCCCAAAAGAAACAGTCTGCCTCCAATCTTATTTTTTCATCTAAGTTGACCACACCTGAACTTATCATACCTAACATTGACTTAGACTCTGATGAGGACCGTAATTTAGATACTTTGGATAATTGATTGCCTTAATGTCTAAGCAGTTTAAGAAAATTATTAACTTTTGAAATAAAATAGCAAAAGGATAAGGCAAACCTACTTATCCAAACCAATCTAACAACAGACCTCGTGAGATAAGACAAGACAAACACCAGACTGAAAATTACAATAGACCTGAGAAAGACCTTAAAAATGTTTAATGTTATAGATGTGGGAACTTAGGACACATGGCTAGTGATTGCAGAGTTAACATAGAAAAAATTCACAAATATAGGGCTCATATAAGCAAGACTTTGGATGACTCAAGTGACTCTGAAAATAATGAACCCGAGTCATCTAACACTCTTGTTGTATATCATTCTTTGCTAAGATAATCTATAATGATGATGAGGAATCTGATAATGCTTCAAACGTTGTGTGTGTGAGTCAAAGGGAACGCTCTACACATATGTCACCAAGTATAATACCTAACGCCTCTAAATCTGATTTCCTAACCCAAGTAGGTGTGAACCGACGAGTGAGGGTCTGGGAAATGGAACGTCCTTATTCTTAGACTTTCTAGGAGCAATTTTAATATCGTAGAAAAATCGTCTAAGATGACCTCTCCTACCCCAATGAGTGCAAGTGTAGATACGACGGGGAGTGTTAGCTATGGGATGATTTTTCCTAACGTTCCTGGGTGGCTCTGTTCTAACTACCCTGGTGGCTCTCCTGCTTGTATGGTTTTGGCTTTGGGAACAGGTGAAACATATTTATCGAAGCCAATACCACACCTAGTATCTTTGATTTGGAGAGTTCCTAAGATTTTGTCTAACTTTTTTGACCTAGCTTCTGTAGGGGGCTTGAAGATAATCTCGAGATTAGAGATAAATTCTCCCAGGTAATACAACAGACTCAAGGGATTAAGGCAGCAATGCATCTCAATGAGGCAGCTCAAGCGATGCATCTCAGTAAGGCAAGGATGCATCTCAAGTGATGCAGCTCATGCAATGCAGCTCAGCGAGGCAACTCAAGCCAGGTAGTTCAGCCTGACCGCCCAGGGGGATCTTCCAGTGAAGAAGCTGGCTGAGAGAGCTCATCCTTTAGTCATATTATTTTACTTAGTCCTATCTTATCTTTTTATTTATATTTACAATGAGTTGTAGCGATTATAATGTCACTTAGTGTGAGTTCAAATGGTACTTGCGAGAGACCAGGCTTGGTAGGTCCTGGGAGAGCTTTCATACTCTATCGAACGACCTCACCGTGGGAACTTAAGAGGGACTTGGTTTGGAGGATTGAGATGTGAGGCACCATTGGGGATTATACTGAACATCTTAAATACACCTGGTAAAACACCAAAGGACCTTGACCGTGGAACCTTGGGCGGAGCTGCCTTGAGTTCCATCGGGCGTTGAGTTCTGAACCAAACAACCCTCCACTTAATGTCACATTTACTTTATGTGATGTCACTAGCCAACTAGGCAAGGTCAAATCTACACTTGAGTAAATCACCATGGTATTTGGGGTTGTCAAAAAGTTGGTGAGCCACATCTGTGACGATAGCCCCCTGACGCACAGTGGTTAGGCAAAAGGCATGTCTTAACATTTAATGCTTATGACGTGGAGTTTACTAATCCATCAGGCATTTAATGTTTGTGACATAAAGTATGAGGGATGTCGTTCATAGCTATAAAAGACTGAGGCACCTCGGGAATGGTGTGTGTGTGTGTGTGGGGGGGGGGGGGGGGCTATTTATGGGCCTCAACCAATTACAAAAGGGGGAATGGTTTTTCTTAAAGAGAGAGTTCTTTTCTAGAGATTGGGGGGCTAGAGAGAAAAGGGATCAGAGAGAAGTTATTGCAGAAACCAGTGATTTTACTCATCCACCACTGTCATTTATTACGAAGCTTTTAATATCTGATCGGAGACTTTTAAGAGTAGGTGTATTTGGCTGCCTGCCAAGGTGTATCTAGGGTGCTTAATTATCTTTCTCTCTCTCTCTCTAAATGAGTTACTTATGAGTTCATTATTATCTTCTGAGTTGTATACGAGGGATTTGTGAGTTCAAACTGAGTTTATCTTCACTAGGTTGTGATTGTGTGTCTTATGAATAATCAATAGTGTTATCGGTTAGCTTATCATTACTTTACTCAGAAGGGGTTACGCCTCCATCTAATTTAAACTACCCTCTTATATTTGGCAACTCTGCTGGGGAGGTATTCTTCTAGAAAAAAAGTGTGGCGCAGGATAACATTAATCATAGACTCAACTTTGATGATGTTCAATGCAATGAGGAACAAGCAGCAATGGAGCAGTAGGTTCCCAGGAGTGGGATTCCCCCTCAAGCAGAGATTCCCCAAGATCCAACGATTAATGGAGTCCCATCGGTCACTCAATCCTCTACTAGTTTTGTCCTAGGACCAGAGCAAATGATCCTCCTCATGGGTAAGTTTTTTGAGTTTTTGCAAACACCTAAGGCTGCCACGGTCCTAGGAGGAGGGACACATCCTAAGCTTTTGTGATACCTGGGGTGGACCCAGTAGCCCTGATGAACCCTGCTTCAGCTGTCCCCACGGGGACTGGACCCATAGGCACAACACCCACTCTTACCTCAATGATATGTGCAACGGGTGTGACCAGTGCTCCATCAGTGGTCCCTCTAGCCACTCCCTCCATAGTTGAGAAGACGTTGTCCTCAACATTAGAAGATATGCAAAAAGAGGTGCTAAAAATGAAAGCGGCTTCCTCACAATTGGGCAACGAGGTAGCTCCAGTGTATGATGATTTTTGCATGCCCTATCCCCAAGAATACAATGATGAGCCTTACCCGAAGGACTACGTCCCTCCCATCTTTGAGAAATACATTGGGAAGGGGGGAACCCGAAGGAGAACATCAAACATTTCATTCAATATCTAGGGGCTCACTACAACAATAAGAAGCTCAGGCTAAGGGAATTCTCAAAATCATTAACCGATAAAGCTTATACGTGGTACTCTCATTTGGCACCAAAGAGTGTTTCAACGTGGGAAGAGCTGAATGTTTTATTTGTCCAGAAGTTCTTTCTGGCAGAAGATGAGTTCACGTTAATGCAATTGGGCAGGATGAAGCAACGGCCGAGAGAGGATGTGATGGATTATGTTCGAAGATTCAGGGAGAGGTCCTTCAATGTGAGGTAAGAAGCCAAAGATTCCAAATTGTTACAACTCTGTGCTGAGGGTTTTCTTCCAGAGTACATCTGTCACCTGATTAATGAAACTCGCGAAGGGACTTTTTGCAGCATTTCTAAAAGAGGTAAGGAATATATCATTGGTAGTTCGGTCGAACCCCATTACGGTACCAATAATGTTCAGGCAGCCCAGGCCATCTGTTATAGCACGCAGCCAGTCCCCACGGGTGGGATAGGTTGATGGAAGTGAAGGAAGAAAACAGTCGAAGACCCACCGCTGTTACCCTGCATAGTAGAGGAGGTTGTTAGCTGTTATAATGCCATGGTTCAAGGAGGAACGGTGTATGAACCTAAGGGCGTCCACACCGTGGAACCAAACGCAATAACCAGAGCGGATCCCAAGTATTTCCAGATCCATCGAAAGATTCAACATCCGATGAGAAGTTATTTTACGCTAAGGAAAATCATCGATAAATATGTAAAGGAAGGGACACTACAAATCCCTCCTCAAAATGTCAATGATAACCCACTCCCAGCACATGGGGCCAATCTGGTGGTGGCCTATGACGATGAGGCAGAAAGAGAAGTGAGGGGACCTGACAATGGAGAAAGGGGGGTTCGAAGAAGCTTTGGAGGATTGTACCATAGGAATGGCTAATGTGGTGTTAGACTAAGACGAAGCAAGTGCTAGAGATATGTAGGACATATGCAACATTGAAGGTGAGGAAATGGACCAAAGCTTAGATTACTGTGCGGTTTCATGGTCCCCAAAGTTTGCCTGGTTCTTCGAACAGGTGGGAATTCCAAAATAAAGTAGGTTGGAGATAACCCAAGCAATCTTGAATATTACGAGGAAGAATTCATTCCCTTCGCTGACATGGAAGGGACCCATGGCCAGGCTAGTGAAGAAATTTATGTCAGAAATAATGTTCAGCGATGCAGATAGAGCCGTGAGATTTCCTCACAATCGACCGTTATATGTGACTACGAGCATCAATGGGGTTAACTTCATGAGGGCTTTTATGGATGGGGGAGCATCCATCAACATCATGCCAATCATCTATTTCCACGCAGCTAACATTCTAGAAGAAAGATTGGTCTCCATGACTTTGGTGATTTCAGGTTATGACAACCAGTCTTCCAAATCCATTGGTTATCTGAGTGTTGGGATTACAACGGGTAATCTGAGTTCCCACATCAAGTTCCACGTGATAGAGAGTGCAACTTTCTACCATCTATTAATAGGAAGAGTGTGGATGCACAACCAAGGACTAGTTCCCTCGACGTATCACCAATATGCCATGGCAAATATTAAAGGAAAAGAGATCACTATATGAGCTACGAAGAGGCCCTTCGCTGTCGAAGAAGCTCACCTAGTGGATGCAATATTTTATATAGAGTTAGAGGAGGATGTCAGAGTCCTAACGAGAAGGAGGGAAGGAGCCTGGGTTCTCTCAATCATACAAAGAATGGGACTTGTGAACGGCCAGAATAATAAAACTTCAAGCGGTAGAGGAGTAACAGAAGAATCCCACTAATTGGTCCCTCGACCTTAGAAAATATCGAAGTAGTTAAAAGACAGGATGCAACCCAGAATGAACCCGATAGAACATGAGGTCACACGGTAAAGTGTGTTGAGTTGATTCTCTAAAAGAAGAATGGCAGAGGCTTCGAGGGAAAGGAAAAGAAAGGCAGTTGCAATAGACAACAAGCAATGTAAGAAGATTGTTACTGAGGAAGGGAAGATGGTTTATTACATATGGGGGTGTGAACGGACAGTCAAAAAAGCTATGCTAGAGACTGACGAGGAGGATGACCCGATATATGAGTGTTTTTCGGTGGATTAAAGGGGACAATGTATGGTGATAGACAATTCTAACGTACTGGAGTTCATGGACGATATCGTAGAAGAACCAGACTATATGACGGACCAACTGAAGCCACAGGCACAAGAATTAGAGCAACTAAACTTGGTAAAAGAAGGGGAGGACCCAAGGCACATTTTTCTCTCGAAGGATCTCTTTATGGAGAAACGAGAGGCTTTGATTAAGATAATTCGAGAGTTTATAGACGTTTTTGCATGGAAATATATGGAGATGGAGGGGGTTAGATAAAGAAGTAAGCTACCATAAATTAAACGTGATGCCTTCAGCCATTTCGATCAAGCAAGTAATAAGGACTTAGGGGCCTGAGCTGGACTTGAGGATCAAAGAAGAGGTCCAATGCCTGTTGGCAACAGGGTTCATCAAACCGATACAACACCCACTCTGGATGTCTAGCATTTTCCTAGTGGGTAAGAAAGAAAAGAATCAGATAAGGATCTGCGTGGATTTCAGAGACTTGAATAGGGCTTATCCCAAAGATGATTTCCCTATGTCCTCCATTAATAGCTTGATAGATGTAACGAATGGACACGAGATGTATAACTTCATGGATGGGTATGTAAGGTACAATCATATCAAGATGGACCCTACAGATGCAGAGAAGACAGCGTTTAGATACCCATTGGGTAACTTTATGTATAAAGTAATGCCATTTGGACTAAAAAATTATAGGGCTACTTATCAAAGAATAATGATGGCCATTTTCCATGACTTCTTTTACAAATTTTTGGAGTTTTATGTGGATGATTTGGTCATCAAATCGAAGAAGGAAGGGTCCCACCTGAGCGATTTGAAAAAAGCATTTGCCAGATGTAGGAAGTATAAGCTAAAAATGAACAGGCTAAAATACATTTTTGGAGTAACCAGTGGAGAGTTTCTAGGATTTGTGGTAGATCGGTAGGGGGTGCAGGTGGACCAAGATAAGTAGCGAGTGATCTTGGCGATGCCAAGCCCGAGAACGACGAAGGAGCTCAAAAGTTTCCTCGATAAAGTTTTCTACC
The DNA here is from genome assembly GCA_949130495.1 of Sambucus nigra. Classification (NCBI taxonomy): domain Eukaryota; kingdom Viridiplantae; phylum Streptophyta; class Magnoliopsida; order Dipsacales; family Adoxaceae; genus Sambucus; species Sambucus nigra. The sequence continues at coordinate 688,505,489 of OX422209.1, forward strand.
TTAGAAGATTTGTGACTGGATTGGCCAAAATAACACACCCGTTGATGTATCTTTTACGAAAGAATACAAAGTTAAAATGGGAGGAAGTTCACCAGGAGTCTCTCACCAGGCTGAAGAAACTTCTCATTTCACCTCAAACTATGATCCCCCCAAAGGCAGGAATACCATTGGAGCTATACCTCACATTCAACATGAGGTCCGTCGGAGCTCTGTTAGCACATGAAATTAATGGGCAAGAATAACCAATCTAGTATCTTAGTAGAATCATACATGGGTCAGAAGTAAGGTATAGTAGCTTGGAAAGGCATTGTTTAGCCTTAGTCTTTATAGAACAAAAACTTAGACATTATATGTTGTCTTTTACAATTCATATTATAACAAGATGTGGTCCTGTTAAATTTTTATTGGTAAAAACCATACTGATTGGTAGAGCATCTAGGTGGTTCCTCATTCTCTCAGAGTATGACTTGAAATACGTGGTCCCTCGAGCGATTAAGAGCCAGGCGTACTCAGACCTCTTGGAAATCTTCCCATCTGGGATATCTGAGCTACCACGAGAAAGCATTCCAGGAGATGATCTGCACCCCAACCACTTAGACGCAAGTGAAGAGGAATGGACGATGCAGTTCGATGGATCTTCACTAGAGAAGAAAGGAGGAGCAGAGATTATTCTTTCAAGAGGCATGGAAGAAATTTGTCTTTCCTATAAGCTAGACTTTCCTTATTCAAACAATGAAGGAGAGTATGAGGCGTTGGTAATGGGGTTGTTGGAGGCCCTTCGAAGGGGAATTCGTTCACTCTGGATCAAGGGAGATTTAAACTTAGTGATTCATTAGAATTCAAAGGGAAGGATACTTCTAGCCTAGGATGAAGCAAGATGTAACAGAGCTACAATGAAAGTGTGATAAGTGCCAGATTTTCTTCGAGGCAGCTGAATGATATTTCATTGAAGCTCAACCAGATTAGAGGCAGCCCTATATTGACTTTATTAAAGATGGAGTTATCCCTACAGAGAAGACTGATGCGATCGGACTCAAAAGAATGGCCCCAAGGTTCTACGTTCAAGAAGTGCATCTTTATCGAAGATGGTACTTAACCAGGCCATTGTATTGCATCACAAAGGAGGAAGCATCTGAAGTCCTCAAGCAAGCACATAACCCAGCTCACATAGGAGGAGAAAAGTTATGTGACTGGCTGATTATGTTGGGGTATTATTGTCCAACGATGGAGAAAGACTCTATTGAGTTCATTCGAAAATGTAAAGCTTGCTAATTGCATGAAAATATGATTCATACTCCATCGGTGGATCTACACTCTTTGGCAACCCCTTACTCTTTCCACACTTGGCCGTTTTACCTAGTAGGGAAAATACATCCTTCTTCAAGAGGATAAATTTGGATACTAGTGGCAACGGAGTGTTTTATAAAGTGGGCTGAAGTGATACCACTAAGAAAGGCAACAGCGGGGGTGGTGAGCAACTTCATCGGAGAATACATCATTTGTCATTTTAGGATTTCAAAGATTATCCTCTCTTATAATGGATCTCCCTTCGTCAATTCAGAGGTAACGATGTTGATAGATAAATACTCCATTGCTCATCATACTTCAATGTTAGCATACCCAAAGGGAAATGAACAAGCTGAAGCAGTTAACAAAACATTAGTCAACATTTTGGCCAAGACGGTAGAAGACTTTCCAAGATTATGGGATGACAAGATCCTCGTCATCCTATGGGCCTATCGAATAACTAAAAGGAAGCCCATAGGATATACCCTGTTCTCCCTTGTATATGGAGCCGAAGCAATCCTCTCGATGGAATTAGAAGTTCCCTCTAACCGATATGCCTTGCGAAGCAGCATGCTCCCTCAAAGCAAACATTTACAGTTAGAAGCATTGGACGAGCATAAAGATAATGCAATGCACCATTTTCAAATATACACGAAGCAACTCTCAATGGCGTATGACAACTTGGTGAGACCAAAAAAGTTTGTTGAGAGAGACCTTGTCTTGAAGGCAATAGTAAAACACATCAGAGGGCTTCCTCTACCTAAGTTTGTAGTAAATTGGGAGGGACCTTTCATTGTAAAGGAGGCCCATGATTCAGGTTATTTCTTGATTTCTAAGATGGAAGAAGATAAACCATTTAAGATTAACAACAAATGGTTGAAAGTCTACCATGTATAAGCAAGTAATCTTAGAACGTCGATGTATCTAGCTTTTGTTATGAATATATATAATCCATTTTCTCTTAAAAGATGTATTATGTTGTAACTGGAGTAGGATGGAAGATTGCAAAAGTTTATAATTTATGCAAATAATTATAACACAAACAAGTGGCATGAAAAATGTATAACTTCTCTTTCATTCATAAATTGGGAGGCATTACAAAAATGGGAACTACTGCCCAACAATTACATAAGTGAGAAATGGGAAATTTATACAAGTATAAGGGAGAGATCATTGGCTTAGGTGGAACCACAAGTCTAAAGTAGAGAAAAAATTTCCAGGCAGACTCGAGGAAGTTGCTAAACATGCTTACTGGGCATTTATAGAGCCCTCCGGCCTATTTTGAACTTGAGCATGCTCGATGAGAAGCTTCTCTCATTTTAACTTGGCTTGAGGAAGAGCTTCTTAGATATCCTCCACCTCTTTGTTGGTAGCTTCAAGTAGAGGTACCAGTTCGGCTAGTCTAGCTTCCTGAGCTCGTTGAGTCTCCTGATGCTTCTGCAGTAATTCCCTCTGACTTTGCAATTGATGACTCTTCAAAGTCTTCAAGTGTCCTATCATCCAGCCAAATTGGAAGCTATCACTGCCCACCTCCTTTAGATAACCCAAAAATTGATTGAGGAGGGGCCTAGTAACATTTGCAATAGGGGTGCTGATGAGATCAGTAATAACGATTGCCATACCTTGAAACCTATGGCTCATCACGGGGATGTTTGAATGAAGACAGTCAATAGTAAAGGTCTCAAAATGATGCGTTGCAATCTGTTCAATCACCAATCAATGGCTGGCAGGTAGTTGGGGAGAGCGACGAAGGACCATGAGGTAAAACTCATGAGGATTTAGAGCTAGCAGAGCAAGCTCACAACCAGATTATCGGCCTGAGCACCTGTTATGGAACCTTCATCGTTAGGACTCGTTTCCTCAGATATAACTGGTTCTCGATTTGGTGAGGCGACAGGCGAAGGAACTGCTTAAGGTTGCTCTTCAACACGAGAAGACCCCTAGAAACCTGAGGATAGATAAAGAAAATAATGAGTTAAGTGCAAAAAAAAAATCTTAATAAGTGGTTTTCATTGTTAAGTCACCATTACTGGTGGAGTTTGACGAAAAATCTTAATAAGTGGTTTTTTCATTGTTAAGTCACCGTTACTGGTGGAGTTTGACAAAAATCTTAACAAGTGGTTTTCATTGATAAGTCACCGTTATTGGTGGATTTTAACGAAAAATATTAACAAGTGGTTTTCATTGTTAAGTCACCGTTAATGACGAAGTTTAATGAAAAATATTAACAAGTAGTTTTCATTGTTAAGTCACCGTTACTAGTGGATGTTGACAAAAAATCTTAACAAGTGGTTGTCATTGTTAAGTCACCGTTATGGGTGTCACTCTAATTGGTGAAGTTTTTCAAAAAAAAAACTTAACAAGTGGTTTTTTCATTGTTAAGTCACCGTTACTGGTGGAGTTTGAATATGTGAAAAAGAGATTCTTCTAGATTGTACATTGTCAAGATAAAGGACAAATAACAAGAAATAAAGAGAAAATAGCGAAATACCTCAGCAATGGCCGGAGCAAGAACGGGAGTCATGAAGAGGTCTACAATAGTGGGAACTGTTGAGGACAGGTTCATATTCTCAGAAGCCTCCACATCACCCTCAACTAAAGGAACCTCAGCCAGAGGAACCTCAATATTGGGTGAAGCTCCTGCGTCAATTAAAGGAACTAAGGCCAATATTGGGGGAGAGCTTGAAGAAATTGTTTGACCTTCCACAGATGCACAAACACTGGTGGGGGAAGAAGAAGCACCAGGATGAGTAAAAGAGTCAATAGTGTCCTTGGAAATGGGTAGAGTCGTGAAGGATGATGGCGGGATCAAACCTGGAGAAAATTGCAAAAAATAACGCTAAATGTTAGAGGCAGGAAATAGTATAGAAATAAGAGACACACTTTACATTTAACTTACCTCAATAATATTATGGAAGAGGGGAGCTGCAGCGATGGGTCTTTCTAATGGAGGTAGAAGAAAGATATTGGACAGTGATGAAGCCAAAAAGGAAGCTACCTCAACCCGAAATACACCAAGATGTTAAGAAAAACTTAACACAGTGGAGAAGGGTAGAAAAGAAAGATCTAAAAGTGTTTAGAACCTGCTACCTCGGGAGGGATGGGTAAATCTGGAATCACAGACAAAGGAACCACCGGCAAAGAGGGTGAACTATAATAATCTAGGGGAGTCTCCTCTGGATGAGAGGAAACCTCCACAAACTCAACAAGCACAACAAGCCTCTTGTCAGCCTCTTCCGCAAGAATGGAGGCCGAACGACGTGAATAAGTAAGACCTATCATGGGCGAACAGGGAGGAGATGATTCGGTCATAGATGCACCAAAGCGTCCTCCCACGAAAGGGCTCACTAGAGGAGAAGGACTTTCTTCATCAGCCTCTTAATGGAAACAAGAAAGAAAGAATAAGTGTCAGAAAAGAGAAGAGAATTCGTTAAGATATAAACGACTAAGTATGGGAAGACTAACCTTTTGCTCAGAAGAATAGTGTGATGGTATGACAACGGGCGAAGCTGGAGGAGATGAGTGAGGATAAGGCCTCTCAGTGAGATCAACTACAGTCTCAGGGATATCATCAACTGGTATAACTGCATCGAGAGAAGTATAAGTAGAACCCCTAGGAGTAGGGGTAACGACTGTGGGTCGCACTAAAAAGGCTTATTTTTTTACTTGCCTTGGTTCCCAAAGTTTTCTTCCTCTTACCGGAAGCATCAGTACCTGAAGGACTATGAGAAACCTTTTTTCTCCGTGAAGCCCCTTCAGTAGGATCCACCACGATAGTGGGAAATGACTCAGGAGGAGTAACTGATGGCACAATTTGTTAAAATATCTATTATAGTCGTTCTACCTCCTTTCTAACTTCCTATCGTATTTCCTCAGGCACATCAGCATTAGGAGGAACAGAGGCAATGGGAAAAGCGTCTCTAGGGGCTTGGGACTTGTGTGGGGACTTGGTCTTCGAAGAGGCCCCACTCCTAGTCTTCCTTGCCTTTTACGAAAGGGGTTGCGAGGTACTTTCACCACAATTTACAACGATAGAAGCACTTCCAGCAGGGGGTTTGGGCGTTGGAGCTTTCTTGGCATTGACTGCAACAACGGGGATTATTGGGCAGTATGGAGGCAGGTCACTAGGAGGATCCTTTGGTGTTTGGCTGAGTGGGAACTCAATTCCCAGAAAAGAATTCCCATTTAACCCGAGCTCCATTGAAGGAAAACTCTGATTAATGGGGTAAATAAGGGGACTTTGGATGAATTCATGAATTTTGGCTATCTGTCTTGGCCAATACTTCAGCACAAAATCACTGGTTACATCCCCCTTCCTAGAAAGAGCAGGAATGGTAACACAACCACTTATGGCTGAGCAGATCGTGGAAGCAGCTGACACGGTGTAAAAGGCACAGGCCTCAGGGAAATATGCCCTGAGGTGAGAATCTTGAAACACCGGTCGAGGAACCCCTTGGTCGTACCTAAATTGATGGTTAGGGTTGAAATGTTTAGACGTATTTCCCCATTTAGTGTAAGAGGGAAAATAGTTAGAAGTTAAGGCCAAATAATGGCAAAAGAAGGATCCTCCGTTATAAGATCCTCTAAAGTGGTCCCAACCACCCTGGGTACGGGATCGAAGAAGTTCCAAGTATGGGAAAAAGAATCTTCACTATAGGTCCTCAGCACGAAGCATCTTGATTTGTCCAAAATTCCCAGAAGCTCCTTTCTAATTTATTTTTTATGAAATCAAAAAAGGCGATGGGTCTTGATAATTTCCCCGACACGAAGGGGAACACGGTTGGCAGATATCTCAAAAAATGGAAGTAAAGAAAACCAGTTAAAACTATTGCATTGGCAAAATTGGTCAAGTTATATCTGCCAAGTATTGTTCCATATCTATATGGGTCCTGTCCAACCATATATAAAGTGACCCTAATGCCATGACTGCCATAGGAAGCTTATATCCTCTAGCCAAATGAACAGACATATTAATCAAGTCCCTACATGGTTGATCATTGGGTTTGCCAGGCAAGAAAAATTGAGAAAGAATCATAAGTATGTAGGCTGGTAACTTAAGAGATGTACCTTTGCATGGGCCAAATCTAGAAGTGGAATTGGTACGATAAAAGTAGTTTATGAGGGGAGTGAAAGTAGCCTTGTTGGAAGTACCGATACACCTCTTACAAAATTGATCCAAGTCTACTTGATCCTTTGTTTCTTCGGCATCCAAAGCCTCGTTGTGATAAGCCAAAACCCTTATGGGCTCAAGCCCAAGCCGCTCACAAACATCCTCAAGTGTAACAGTGAACTCTCCCCATGAAGAAACGAATGTGTGAGTTCTAATGTTCCAATGGGAGACTAAGATTTGAAGATCAACATTATGTTTGGAGAGAGTGAACTCCCCATACCAGGCAGCACAATAGAGACCGACCTTAGAAAGAGCGTCAGAATAAGTGGTTTGCATAAACTAGTTACATGCAGCAAAGTGGGAAGGAGAACCACCAGGTCCTTCGAATTAAATATGGGACCAAGGGAAGACACCTATGTCAAGACGAAACCTCATAGTTCCTTCTGAAGGAAAATAACCCCAAAAGTGGAATCTTGGTTTTCATCACCCAAAATCAAAGGGCCATACTTGGCACTTAGGCGTTAAGTTTTGAGGGCGCCCTGAAAATCATTGTCCTCACCAAAAATGAGGGAGAGACGATAGAAGCGCAGCTGTTCTTGGCGCGCTTACACTAGGGCAGTGGCATCTAGAGTGGAGGCAGCACTAGGGGCAAGGATTGTTACATGCAGAGCATCTGCTGCAGGCGTGCTCGGAACGCTGGGAGAGGCCATGGTAGTGGATTATGGAAGAAGAAAAGTTTAAAGGAGAGAAGGGGATGAAAATTAAGGAATACGACCACAAATGGTGATGAAAGAGATGATGAAAGGGAGAAAACCAGATAAAACCATGTTCACAATGGTGGTTTGAATCTTTCTCTCTATAAAGAAGCGCTGGTAGTTTAAATAAGAAGACGACAAAATGTCTAAGTGTTTTTAAAAAATAGACGTTTGTAATCCTTTAAAATCGTATTTTGTGTTTCCCACTAACACACATGCAAAGCCGATAATAGTCATTCCAAGCGGACACGTGGCACTTCGGGGAGTGTCCTGACAGTTGAAAAGACAACACCACGTCATTTATGAAGTGACGCGTGGGGAATAAAAAGGGTTTTCTTCCTAGGCAAGTTTGAGTTTTGGCGCCAGAATATTTTTCAGACATATCCAATAGCGCCCAACACAGAAGTTGTCCCAACGGTTCAAAATGGCTATGATATCCCCTCGTCATAAGTCCAAACGTTATTTAATTATGAATCGAATACATCAAGGATAATATTTTTTTCTTTTTCGAACATGAAGAAATGATGACACAACACAACCCAAACGAAGTATCACTTCAAATTGGGAGAATTTCCTAGGGAGAAGTTTACAAGGGAGAATTCCACAAGTCTCAACGCTAGGAATACCCAAAGGGGATATTTCATACCACTAGGGGCAGACCTAGTTCAAAAACTAACTTCTTGTAACTACGCTCCACAACAGCATGGATAGGAGAATTTTGAACAGCCAAGGAACTAAAGGTAGAACAGATTAGCTCAACGATAGGAAAATATTGCAATTGTCCTTTCACCAATTACTGACAAACCTCAATATTTTGGTTCTGGTACATCGGGGAGAATTTTACTTTTTTCCTGGAAATGATAATGACAGAAGTTATAACGAAGACATAAACACCAAAATTTTTTAAGGTTCATCGGATTGAGAAGTTTTCGTGCAGACATTTCTTGTTCCCATAACAAATCTCTCCACGAAGGGGCAAATGTAGGGGGCCTTGAAAATAATCTATAGATTAGAGATAATCCCCCCAACAAATATAAAAGACTCAAGGGATTAAGGTAGCGATGCAACTCAAGCGATGAATCTTAGTAAGGCAGTGATGCAGATCAAGTGATGCAGCTCAGCAAGGTAAGGCAGCTGGTCCTTGGGGAATTGTCAACACTTGCTTCTGTCCTTCCTATTTGTTGGAATTTTTAGCTTTCTTGACCATCGGAGGTCTTTACTTTCTCGAATTTCCTTCAGGATGTGGTGGACGCTAATTGTTAGGGGTATGTACTCGCCGTACTTTCTTAGCTTATCACCCTTTTGTCCATTTTCTCTTTCTTATTGTTGTTCTTACTAACCTTAAATTTTTTTTAAGGTTCATCAGATTGAGAAGTTTTCGTGCAGACATTTCTTGTTCCCATAACAAATCTCTCCACCAAGGGGTAAATGTAGGGGGGCTTGAAAATAATCTATAGATTAGAGATAATCCCCCCAACTAATATAAAAGACTCAAGGGATTAAGGTAGCGATGCAGCTTAAGCGATGCATCTTAGTAAGGCAGTGATGCAGATTAAGTGATGCAGCTCAACAAGGTAAGGCAGCTCAAGCGATGCAGCTGAGCGAGGCAGCTCAAGCGAGGTAGTTTAGTGTGGCAGCCCAGGGGGATCTTCCAGCGAAGAAGCTAGCCGAGAGAGCTCATCCTTTAGTCCTATTGTTTTACTTAGTCCAGTCATATATTTTTATTTATATTGACTATGAGTTGTAACGATTATAATGTCACTTAGTGTGAGGTCGAACGGTACTCGTGAGAGACCAGGCTTGGCAGGGCCTGGGAGAGATTTCATGCTCTATCGAACGACCTCACCGTGGGAACTTCAGAGGGATTTGATTTGGAGGATTGAGAAGTGAGGCACCATTGGGGCTTATACTGACCATCTTAGATATACCTGGTAAAACACCAAAGGAGCTTGATCGTGGAACCTTGGGAGGAGAAGCCTTGAGTTCCATCGATCGTTGAGATGTGAACCAAACAACCCTCCACTTAATGTCACATACACTTTATGTGATGTCACTATCCAGCTAGGCAATATCAAATCTGCACTTGAGTAAACCACCGTAGTATTTGGGGTTATCAGACAGTTGGTGAGCAACCTCTGTGACAACAGCTGCCTGATGCACAGTGGTTAGGCAAAAGGCATGTCTAGACATTTAATGCTTATGACGTGCAGTTACCTAGTCCATAAGGCATTTAATATTTATGACATAAATTATGAGGGATGTCTTTCACAACTGTAAAAGACTGAGGCACCTCGGGAATGGTGGGGAGGCTATTTATGGGCCTCAGCCACTTCCAAGAGGGGGATGGATTTTTCTTAACGAAAGAGATCTTTTCTAGATATTGGGGGGCTAGAGAGAAAAGGGATCAGAGAGAAGTTATTGCAGAAGCCAAAGATTATGCTCATCCACCATTGTCATTTATTACGAAAATTTTAACATCTGATCGGAGACTTTTGAGAGTTGGTGTGTTTAGTTGCCTGCCAAGGTGAATCTAGGGTGCTTACTTCTCTCTTCCTTTAAATGAGTTACTTCTGAGTTCATTATTATCTTCTGAGTTATATAGAAGGGATTTGTGAGTTCAAACTAAGTTCATATTCACTAGGTTGTAATTGCGTGTGTTATTACTAATCAATAGTGTTATTGGTTAGCTTATCATTACTGTACTCAAAAGGGGTTACGCCTCCATCTAATATAAACTACCCTCTTACAGCTTCCAAATTAAATTTGACCTTACTCGAATCTCTCAATATCTCCTCCATATTACCTATCCTCTACTCAAGTAAATGCCTAGAATCCTCAAACTCAAGTAGTTCCTTTTTCATAGCCTCCATCAACCCTCGAAGACTATCTCTCTCATCCTCGACATATTCTATCTTATCTCGAATTTTCTTCTCACGCTCCCAAAGTTCCTCAATTAAAGTATTGGAATTATTATTTTCAATGGAACGTTCTATTAATTTTACTTCTAACTTCAAATTTGCCTTTTTTACTTTCAAGGTTTCTTCATATAATTCATTAAAGGAAATTTGCAAGTCTCTCTTATCCTCGCTCTCATCCTCACTCACCTTGCCCTCACTTTTTAGGGTATGACAACCTGTGACTGCGAAAGAATCATGAAAAAGTATGTCGTCATCACTTACATGATTATCCACAAGGGTGGGAAGGTCTCGCTTACTAGCATAAAAATTTTCTTCTTCACGGTCACTCTCACTAAGGGTAGAAACACGATTTAATGGTTTATTAAAATTCTCCCTAAGTTTAGTGGGGCACTCATTTAACTTATGGCCAAACCCCTCGCAGCAAAGACACTTTTCACAATTATCCTTTTTAACAAAAAATTTAAGAGCAGACTTCATGCAAGATTTCCAATTAGAAGTTTCAAACACGTGAGTTCTAAAATCATCAAAATTATTGAAAGGCATAGTAAGAGTCATGGGGTCACAAACATAATAAAATAGTGCAACATGCTTTGATACCAATTTGATAAGGCCCTTTAGTGTGTGCTTTAGGTAAAAATAACTATTTCAATTTATTTAAATTCAATTCTAACTTCTTAAACCCTAAACATGCATCTAAGTAATTCAATCTATTAAATAATTAAAGCATGTGGTAAAAGAAACAATTTCACGAAACAAACCTTTCGGGTAAAACCTTTTTATTTCACTATGAACAGTAAATCACAACTTACAACATAGAAAAATATGCAAACTACCGCATCAAATCCACATAGACACGCAATCTAAACCAGAAAAGGACTCCCGCAAGAACCCTCAAGAACCGCGGCTCTCGTCTTCAGCAAGGTATACCCATAATCATCCCCAACTACCTCAGTCAATGTAATCAATGAATGAACTTTCTTTTGGTAAACACGCTCAAGATCACAAACTTATAGAACTGAGTAATTTGATATTGAATAAACTCCGGATGATAAAGAACACTATGGGAATTTCAAAAACTGTTCCATGTGTTCTAAAAAATGTCTATACAGTGTGGTATTATTTTTGAACAAACAAGAGTCCAACAAAAATAAAATATGAAAATCAAGGTGGCAGCTTGTTCGAGCGACATGCACATGTCGTTAGAACGGGACACGTTGTCATTCGAGTGACAGTAAAAACTTCTTTTTAAATAAATTCCTCCAATTTTCAGTAATTAATTTTACTCAGAAATATTTAAAATACGTTTTCGCAAATATTTAATTCCCAATTTTTAAACATTAAACTCATCCATCATTTAATCAAAATTTGGAATCACATTAATTCTTTTAAGTATTCATACCTATGTGATCCAGAACAAATAATGCAACTTGACTTGATTTCTTCTTCAAAGCTTTCAATTGCAAATTCTTCAATCTTGAACTGTCGTATGCTTTAATTAAACTTAAATTAAAACTGGCCTAGACTCAAATTATTTTGACCGGAATTAAGCCAATTACAAATAAATTGACTCGATTTGAAATTTGTTTCTCAATTGGGAATTGCAGGTGACTTTCTACCCCGTGGGGATGATTTCTAGTACACGAGGGTGACTGGGGTGCATGCGCAGATACGACGGTTGTTGGTGCACGAGTTTGACTAATCTTGGTATTTTAGGGAGAGAGTGGTCCGACAGATTATGGAGGATGGGGTGTTGATCCCATCGAAGGCACCCCCAATATACATGATATGGGTATGTGAGATGTCGGAGGAGGCCAGGACAACGACTATGATTAGCGAGCCTTATTCATCATATACTGATACGCTGGTGACCTATCACTATGTCAACTTTGTGATGAGATGGATGATGCCTTCTTATATTTATGATGTGGTAAATATGCCTTCTTATATTTATGATGTGGTAAATATGCCTTCGCCTCCATCGAGTAGGCCAGTGGGGTCTGCCCATAGTACTGGTGATGCATCTTCATCGACAGTAACAATGGCAACGGAGGTTACATTCATTCAGCTTGCTCCTCCTTCCTATAAAATCTGATTAGATGAAGGGGGATAGTTGTGTATGTTGCATCGCCCTAATACAGTGGATCTAGGGGCGTTGGGGCTGACAGAGGATGTCCTTCGACTAGAGGTACATATTTTCTCTTTCTTTGTTCTTGTTTGGCCTTTTCTTTGCTTTAGACTGGCTTGTTTCCCTTTTGTTTGTTGCATGTATGGGTGTCGACTACTTGGCTTAGGGGCATCCGGGACTAGGTGGCCTCAAGGACTCGGTACCGGTTCCTTCTTGTCTAGTTCCATCTGCTACCTCGGAGGAGGGATCTGGATCGGGGAGTGGAGGTTCCAAAACTTGTCACAAGGGGAAACGCGCTCGCTGTATGGATGGGGTGTCTTAGAGAGAGAAATTGTGATTGGGTGTTTCGAGTTGAGTCCCGTTGTTTTTTACTTTTTTTATTTGTCTTATTTTTCCCTGAAAAATTGTAATGAGGAAAATGGAAATATATATAAAATGAATGAGATTTTTGTTTATTTATCTTTGCTTTAAATGACTTAATCTACATGCTCTTTTTGCTTTATTGCTGAGGCCGTAAAAAGGATGGAATATTTAAATAACTCGAGGGAAAATTTATTTTGAGAAAGGATGAGTAAAAATGGATAATGTAGGAAGAAACAACTCAGTAGGATTTATTTTTTTAGATTTTTAATTTTGACAAAAAAGGAAAGATATAATTTTCTAAAATAAGGGGGTGCCGATTGGCATACCCCTTATCCTGCTTATCGGGAGGTAAGTCTAGTCAAATTATCATAAGGATTTGATTGCACTTTTGAATCTTTAAAGTACTTGGTAGGGCAGGCATTTATTCGAGTTTCTTAAATTTCTTGTTATTTAGCCCATATTTTCACGTATAAAAGGGCGTAAGGTGGTGAGGTTTTCCACCCATTCACATTTCTCTTCCTTCCTGTTTATTTATTGCCTTTTGTCTTATCTCGAGAGCCTAGAAGATATGTGTCTGTATAATGTGGATTACGACGCTTTTAACTTGTGTCGGGTTTCTTTGTGGAACAATCGACCCATCGACTAGAACATGCCGGCGGTGACATCACAACTTTAGTATCCCAAGGATCATATTTTTTGCTTTGGCTTGGATGAGGTATGTTCGACCTATGAGGAGTTTTTAGCTATGTTGGGTATTAGACCCAGTGTGATGGCGGCTCAGCCACTGGTCACTGGGGGAATGATCTCTCTCCTAGTTGTCATGTATTCTGTGCGTCTATGGGATTTCAACGATACTGGACATGCGAGAGTTGTTGCCCTGGTCTTAACTTCGAAGCTATTATTGGTGATCGAGATCTGATGGTGGATCCTCAATTGGTTGCCATTACAACATGGATGTCATATCATCACAATCCAGCAATGGTGATACTGCCAGAGACCCTAAACGATCTACATGCTTGGCGGGAAGGACATTCTGATTTTCTGAGAGGAAGCCCAGTTATGATATTCATTTGGCTGGCTGAGAGATTTTATTTGGCAATTCCCATGAATATCCCTTGATAGCTGTGTCGAATTTCTTCAAATTTAGCCCATCCATAGAGAATTGGGTAAATTGGTTCGTTGAGCACAAAGCTCGATGTCTGTGATGGTCGGTACCATGTTGGAGGGAACTGTACGTTCAGTTAGTTGGCCTTCAACATACCTCATTATATTTCCCCTGGTATCTCCTATGTCAAGTTTGATAGGAGAAAATTGTTCTTCCCCGTACCCTAGATTTCTTTCTTGTAGAGGATTTGACTGAAAGCATACGCATGCGGTTAGCTTTTCTGTGGGAGAATCATCGGTCGTCAACTCGTCCTTCTCAATCTATTAGTAGGGTTTGGCATGTTTTTGGAGATTACCTAAAATTGTTGTGGAATGGGGTAGTGATAAATATATTGGCAGAGAAGACCAAACAAAGTTGGTTTATCATTTTTAACACTACGGATGGGCGTAGTGGTTTTCTCCAGAATGGTCAGGGCATATCGCTCCATGGAGAGTTTTCGAAATACCAATCAGGCAGGGGAAGTTTGGGGCCCTCAAAGAGCAGATGATGATGGGGTTGGGTCTTCCGGTATCTGCAGATAGGGTCTTTGTGAAGTTGGTGTTCATTTATTGTGAGGCTTTTGTGACTAAGATGTGTTTGGTTGCTTTTTTTTTCTTAGGAATAAATTTGGGAATATTTGGTTAGGTTTATTTTAGGGATAGTTTGGTTTGATTTCTTCTAGGATAGTTTGTTTAGCGGGGGGTAGTTGTTTGACTCCATACGCTGATATTTCATGTAATTGTACTGAGTTCTCCCATTACGGAATAAAAAAGGATTTTAATTATGTTGTTGTACCTCTTGATGAGTTTTACATTTGAATTATCTATACCAATCACTAAGGCATACATAATCATTTTATTCATGTAAAATAATATAATGAACCGAAGTTCTCGAAGGTAAGAAAAGAATAACATTTTTAAAAAAAGAAGAGGACCGTGCCCATGTAAAGAATATGAGTTGCCTACGTACCTTTGGGAATTTTGAAAATTTTTTGAGTTTCATTTTGAAGGTTTGTTTAGAGGATCAGGCCCCCACGTAGTTCTAAGTAGAGGGAAATGATTTTTTTCAGAATAAAAGGGGGTGAGAGGAATAGTAGTGCATCGAGATTTAGGACCAAGGGTAGAACTTCTTGAGACGGTCCAGGTTGACTGGACGTGCCATTTCTTCTCCATCAAGGTCAGTGAGCATAGTAGCACCACCGGACATGATCCTATTCATGATGTTGGGGGCACTCCATTTTGGCTTAAATTTCCCTTTGGGGTCCCAGACGGGTTCTATGATTTCTTTCAGGGCTAAGTCTCCATCTCGGACATCACGGTGCTTAACTATTTGTTTGAACGATCACGCTATTCGGTGATGGTACCCTTGTATACGATATAGATCCTTTAGCCTCCTTTCATTTAAGAGCGACAACTTGTCGAAATGACTTTGACTCTAGTCTTCCTCGCTGACGTTTCTCTCCAACATAATGCGTAATGAAGGTATTTCAAGTTCAACGGGTAGGACTGCTTCCATGCTGTATACCAGAGAGCAAGGGGTAGCCCCAATATATTCTTGAATTGAAATGCAGTAGCCTCAGAGGGCGTAAGGGATTCGATCAACCGGATCTCGATAACTTTCGATCATCTTGCTGATGATTGCTTTGAGATTCTGATTGGTGGCTTCAACTGCACCATTGGTTTGTGATTGATAGGAAGAAAATTTGTGTCTCTAAATCCTATACTCATCGACCAATTTTGTGACTTCTTCCTCGAAATGTAACCGTTATCTGACACTAACTCATGGGGATTATCATATGATCTTTCGGATGAACTTAGGTAGCTTTTTAGTATTCAGTACTACGTATGACTCGGCTTTGAACCATTTGGTGAAGTACTCAATGGAAAACAGGATGAACTCAAGCCAATTGGAAGCTTTGGGTATGACTTTACCTATGAAATCGATGCCCCAGGTGAAGAACGGTCAGGGAGAAGTCATGTTATACAATTCTTGCGGAGGCAAGTGTTGGAGATTAGCAAATTGTTGGCATTTAAGGCATCTTCGAACATAGACTATACAATCCTTAACCATGTTGGTCCAATAGTTATCCTGTCGGATAATATTTTTAGCGAGCATATGGATATTCATGTGAGCTCTACATTCCCCATTATTGATTTTTTACATCATTTCTTCAATGTTAGACTCTACGATGTAGTGCAAGTGGGTTCCATCGAAGATTCTCTTTAACAGTGCTTTATCGCAAATGATATTATCGACAGTCAGTTTGCGGAGGGTCGCACGATCTTTCTTATTGGCATCTTGGGGGTACCTACCATGCTTGAGGAGGCGCCAAATGTCGTAGTACCGACACTAGGCCATATCGAAATCTTCTTCTGTGATGAGCTCAATATGGTAGCAGTGAGTGGCTTAACTTATTTTATGGAGTATATGTAATACCCCGTATTTTTGGCCATATTTATTTTTGGGATTAATTAATTAAATGAGAATTAATTGGGAATTAATCCGAGTAAAATACTAGCGAGATGTGAGTTTGGTATTTGACTATATTGAGTAAATATGATGTTATATGAATATTGAATTATGAAATTTGTCGTGAGATTGATATACGGCAATTTGGTCATTTTATTGGGACGCGTGTGACAGTCGCGTCAGGATATAATTATTTTAATTATAAAAGTGAATTTAAATTTTATTAACCGTATGGTCTTTTCGAGTGCCCCAACGCGTACGGAAGGGTCGAGATAGTCAGAAAACACTAGCCGGGGGTTTAATTTGGGTCCCGGGGTATTTTTAGGCCATACCGGCAACATAAAGGGTATTTTGGTAATTTTGTATTTTGAGGAATTAAAAATGACGAAAATTAGGAGTCTTTATCTGATTGGAAATAGACCCACTAAACCCACTAACCAACCCTTAATGACCCAATAAGCTACGGAGGTTATCAAATTAGGTTTCCAACTTTCCCAAAGAAAACCCTAGCCACCATAGCCACCTTTGGAGAAGAAGGCTTGTAAAGAGAGAGAGAGAGGGAATTCTGCAGAAAAGCTTCATCAAATCAACACCAAATTCAGAGACACTAGAGGCAAGTGATTTAATTCCATTTACTTTCAGAGAATGTTCCTTCCATGTTAGATAATTCAAATTTATGTTTGTTCTTAGAAGATAATGAAAAACCCATGAGTTTGGAAGTAGAATACTAAATTTTGATGAAAGGATTGCATGTAGAATCATAGTTAGAGGACTAATCTGATGTTGATATATCTTTTAAGACACAAAAACGGATTTAATTGGACAAATTAAGGATCTAAAAATTTTAGGGTTCATGGTCTTGAAAAATTGGGAAAAAGTGTAGAAACTTGTGATTTAATGATGTTTAGGACGTATTAATTCCTTAAAAGATGTTAGTATATGACCTTAGTATGTTTTAGGATGATTGGAGACCTTAAAACATTGATTGGACGAATTTTGGTTGAGACTTGAGGTGTTAAAATTGGTGAAAAACGAAACTAGGGAAATTTGGGCTCGAAACTGGTCGTTCGTTAGAAGACCTCCCCAGGTCGTTCGAACGAGCTCGTTCGAACGAGCTTCTAACGAGTTGACCAGTCGCTTCTAACGAGGGGAGACTTCGTTCGATACCTTCATTCGAACGAACTATATTTCGTTCGATACCTTCGTTTGAACGAGATGTCGTTAGAAGGTACAGTTCGTTCGAACGAACTGAAATCTCGTTCGAACAGCCTCGTTCGAACGAGACTTCTAACGAGCTGGCAGTTTAGGCCTTTTTGGCCTGTTTTGATTTTAGGAGTCCCGTAAACCTGTTCGAGGATAGAGATAACATTCCTTTGATGGTGTATTAGTATACTTGGGACATTTGGGTTATAATGAGGAGTAAATTATATAAATGTGGATCAAATCAAATAGACATTTGAGTCGAGACGTGAGTGCCTACTACGACGTGAGAATAAATTATGGCGCGTATAAATATGGACCGGGATTATATAAATTGTATATATATTAAGTTGGTACGAGAATGCGATATGTACTACAATTAAACTACGGGATTACTAAGATGGGTGCTTACTTAGTATTGGTATATGAATTGTGTGTATGACATACCTACCATACTTGCTATCACGGGAGGTTTGCGTTCGCTTAGGGCCCTTTAATCCTTGTGTTGCCCGGATTTAGACTGGTTACCTCGATGAACATAGGTCAGAGAAAGACTTATTGGGATGTTAATAAGTCCGCTGATCGTGGGTGCGTAGGTATGTGCGTGACCCATGTGATGTGACTGTGTTCGCCTCCATTATTTGTGATGTTGTTATCTGTGAACTATTCCTGAGAGATTCAGAATATGTGATCCTTATGTACGTGATGTACCGGGATGGATAGCAGAGTATGTGTGCACCGCAGCCTAGTCTCGGGGTGCTTATATTGTATATTTATGCTGTGGAAAATATACGCTTAATAAACTGGAACTTTCATATGGTATTGTGTGTAACTATGGAATAACATAGAGGGATAATCTATAACGAGTTGTATTACTTTTGTATGAGAACCTGAAGTTATGTTAAGCCCTATTTAACTGAGATCGTTATAATGTTAATGGGAACCGAGTAATAAGGGTAGAACCTATGGCAGTCTAGCTAGATATGATGTCACTTAGCTAGTAGTTAGTGTCATTTTAGATGGGTACTTACGTTAGGAGTGCACAGTTAGAAGAGAGGTGAGAATTTCATGTGAGTGCACGTCCTAACATGTACTTTGCATTTAATGTTTTAAATGTTTTTAAAGCACTTGCAGGTTTGTAAAATATCTCCACATTCGGGCTCTGACCCGTTTGCTTTCAAATCTATTTTTTTTGTAAAACCATTTTAGGTGCCCAGCCACAAGGACACCATGCATAGGATAATCATTCAGGTGGCGAGCTGTAGCTGTTTGTGGAAGCTACATGGATTTGCTTATAGACGCTTCTTTCATTTGGATTCCTGATTCAGTATTTATCAGTTGTAGGGCATGTTGCCCATTTCTATTAGAGACATCTTTCCATTTCAGTTTTTCAGACTTTGGCATGTATTGATTCAGTATTCAGTTTAGTTACTTATTTCAGTTGTGGGATTTGTAGTGAGGATTTTTCCTCCAGACTTTATTTACATTATGTGATGGTTATTCTATTTACTTCAGTATGGTGAATGGTGTTATTATTCTTCATTACACTTGTTGTATGTTAATCAGACTTAAATTAAAATTTGGCAACTTACTTTTTAAATACTAGGTGGTTAGAAATAATAAAATGTTTTCGACAGTGATGCTATTAACTGGACCAACTTGGCATTTTGAATTAATTTAATAAAGGAGTAGCTACCCGGTATTTAATTAGTCGGGGTGTCATAGTATAAAGGAGGCCATGGTTGTTTCCTCGGGCATGTCGACCATGGAGGCTAAGGTGTCAAGGGCATTTACCAAACTGTTCCTTGCCTGGGGCAAGTAGTGGAATGTGATATCTCGGAACTGGGAGTCCAACTCTTCTATGTGGGTGTGGAAGGGTAAGAGTTTTCATCTTTGACTTTCCATCTTTTAAGGACATGGGTGATGATGAGGGAAGAATCCATGTATACATCTAGGCACTGGATCCCTTTTTTTAGAGCGACTTTGAGGCCTACGTTGCACACCTATTATCCGGTCATATTATTGGTGCAAGGAAAATCTAACTTGATGGCAATGGGAGCATGAGAATCATAAGGGGCGGTCAGGAGTACAGGCAAATGCATTCCCGTCTGTTTGGGAACGTGTACGTGACGCTTTTCAGAAAGCGCATCCGCCAGAGTTTGTAGGTAGCTCAGATGTGGTATTCTCAAGCCAGTGGAGGAAGGATATGCAGAGGCACTTAAGGATGTATGAGTGCACGGACGTTCAGAAGCAGGTGCTAGCTACTTGCAAGCTAGTTGGATCTGCACTGCAGTGGTGGGAGTCTATTACCACCGTGGAGGAAAGGGATACCCTCACTATTCAGAACTTCTGGGTGCGGTTTGACCGCAAGTACTTTCCGTCCGCTGTTCATATGGAAATGAGGAGGAAATTGATGAGTCTGAAGCAGGAGGGTAAGACCGTGGCCGAGTATGAGGCCGAGTTCACAAATCTGTTGAATATCGTTCCGGATGAGATACCAACAAAGAAGAAGAAGATTGAGAAATTCACCGACGGGTTGACATGGAGGATTCGTCAGCATCTGTTAGGGAACCTTTCGTTGGCCACGTATTCTGATGTGGTTAACGCTGCTTTGTTACACTGCCAGGACCACCGCTTTCATATGGCTGAGGGCAAGAGGTCAGGAGAGTCTAGCCATCAGGGCAGGACAGGAGGACATGGTGTCGGTGGGGCACAATCTGTTCAGGGGCAGAGACAGGGTGAGCAGGGTTCCCAGCAGGGGGATCAGAAGAGGTTCCGATCAGGGAACTACAAACAGGGACAAGGAGGTTTCCGTCAGGGCCATCAGGGTCCAAATGGCCATCAGGGCCAACAGGGGCAGAATGGGCAGCAGTTTCAGCAGGGCCAGCAGGGCCAAGGGAGGAACGATAACGGCCACCAGGGCCGGGGACAACAGGGGCAGAGAGGAGGGAACTTCCGAGGGAAATGTTTTGTTTGTGGCAAGACTGGCCATAAACGACAGGATTGTCCTGATAGGGGCAGGGCCCCACAGCAGCAGCAGCAGGGTGCTCGCCAGGAGCCGCAGAGGCCTATGTTTCCCGCCGCTCTCCCCGCACCGCCGCAGATGGCAGCATTGCCACCCATTCCAGCAGTCCCTGTCCAGCAGGGACAGCTATAGTATGGACGTGTCTATAACGTCCACCAGGCAACAGTTCCACAGGCACCGCCCGTAATTGAGTGTACGTTTCCTATCCATGGCACTATGGGTCGGGTATTATTTGATACGGGGGCTACACATTATTTTATAGCTACACATTTCGCGAAAGCCTTAGGATTGTTAGCTACGGCAGAGAGCACAGTGACGTGTGTCGACTCACCATTGGGGAGTGGGTCACTTATTTTCTTTATATGCCGGGGAGTGGGGGTAGAGATTGGTGGTTTGGTATTACCTGCAGACATGTTGGTGTTAGATATGCATGTTCACGATGTGATTATCGGTATGGACTGGCTCGCTGATTATAGAGCCATGATTGATTGCTTCGGTGGGAGCATTGTTTTTGCCATTTCGGGGCAAGAGATGTTTGTAGTGGCTATGCCTCGCCCAGAGGGAGGCTCGACCGCTCATTTGTATTACCTAGAGGAGGATACCTCTAAGGAGGTTGTGGTTCCTTTAGATTCGATCCCAGTCGTCAGGGAGTATTCTGATGTGTTTCAGGAGATACCAGGCCTACCCCCCAGTCGAGAGATAGACTTTGTTATAGACCTATTACCAGATACGAGACCTATAGGACGCGCACCGTACCGTATGGCTCCGGCAGAGATGCGAGAGCTACTAGATCAGATAGAGCAGCTGTTAGGTCAGGGCTTTATTCGCAGGAGTACCTCACCTTGGGGCGCTCCAGTTTTGTTTGTGAAGAAGAGGGACGGTTCACTGAGATTGTGTGTGGACTACCGAGAGTTGAATAAGGTCACGATACGAAATAAGTATTCGTTGCCTCGAATCGATGACTTATTCGACCAGTTGAGAGGAGCTTCTTTCTTCTCGAAGATTGATTTGAGATCGGGATACCATCAGTTGCGTATCAGGGAGGAGGATGTCTCGAAGACTGCGTTCTTGTCGAGATATGGTTCTTATAAGTTTCGGGTTATGCCTTTTGGTTTAACCAATGCTCCAGCCGTGTTTATGGACTTGATGAATAGGGTGTTCAGGGATTTCCTGGATCAGTTTGTCATCGTCTTCATTGATGATATTCTAGTTTACTCCCAGACAGAGGAGGAGCACGCCGAGCATTTGAGGCAGGTTTTGCAGACACTCCGTCAGAACGAGTTGTATGCAAAATGTG
The DNA here is from genome assembly GCA_949130495.1 of Sambucus nigra. Classification (NCBI taxonomy): domain Eukaryota; kingdom Viridiplantae; phylum Streptophyta; class Magnoliopsida; order Dipsacales; family Adoxaceae; genus Sambucus; species Sambucus nigra. The sequence goes on from OX422209.1 coordinate 688,527,182, forward strand.
AGAAGTGCGGGTTTTGGTTGAAGGAGGTACAATTTTTGGGACATATTATTTCCGACCGGGGAATATCTGTTGATCCGGGGAAAGTATCCGCGGTGAGGGAGTGGGGACAGCCCACGACACCGACTGAAATTCGTAGTTTCTTGGGTCTAGCAGGATACTACAGGAGGTTTATTCGGGGTTTCTCGAAGATAGCAGGTCCTTTGACACATCTGACTCGTAAGAGTGTGCCATTCATCTGGAGTGATGCCTGTCAGTTGGCATTCGATGAATTGAAGGATAAATTGACCTCAGCACCTGTGTTAGCATTGCCGAGACCGGGAGTCGAATATTTGGTTTACACCGATGCGTCTTTGCAAGGGCTTGGAGGTGTATTGCAGCAGGAGAGACAGGCCATAGCTTATGCTTCTCGTAAGCTTAAGCCTCACGAGAGGAATTACCCCACGCATGATTTGGAGTTGGAGGCAGTGGTATTTGCCCTACGGATTTGGAGGCACTATCTTTTGGGGGAGAAGTTCCAACTGTTCACGGACCACAAGTCCCTACAATACCTGTTCACGCCGAAAGAGCTGAATATGCGGCAGCATAGGTGGCTTGAGTTTGTGAAAGACTACCAGTTCGATATCCAGTATCACCCAGGTAAGGCTAACGTGGTAGCAGACGCGTTGAACCGTAGGCCAGCAGATGAGGTGGCAGAAGTGTGGAAGGCAAAGTGGAAGGAATTGGGACACCAGGATGCAGTGGCCCGATCTTTCATGTCTGTGATGACCGTTACACCGCAGATTGTCACGAAGGTAGTACGGGCACAGGCTAATGACTCGTTCTGTCAGGAGCAGATAGTTCGATTACTAGCAGAGGGAGCCGAGTCCTATACCGTCAGCTCAGACGGGGGATTACGCTTCAATGGGAGATTGGTAGTTCCGGAAGGGGAGAAATTGCGAAAAGAGGTGATGGCAGAGTCGCACGGCTCACGGTTCGCGGTACACCCCGGAGGAGACAAAATGTACCAAGACATGAGACGGCAGTATTGGTGGAGCGGTATGAAGAGAGATATTGCTGAGTTTGTTTCGAAATGCGCCACTTGTTAGCTTGTAAAAGTGGATCATCAGAGACCGGCAGGACTACTACAGCCATTGGAGGTCCCGGTGTGGATGTGGGAGAGCATATCCATGGACTTTATCACGGGGTTGCCTACGTCGCAGAGGGGTCACGACTCTGTTTGGGTATTTGTGGACAGATTGTCCAAAGTCGCTCACTTTTTACCCGTAAGGACTGACTACACTACGGGACAGTATGCCCAGCTCTTCATTTCAGAGGTTGTGAGACTTCCCGGTGTGCCCCTAAATATCGTGTCTGACAGAGACAAGATATTTGTTTCGAGGTTTTGGGAGAGTTTCCAGGAGGCCATGGGCACGGAATTGCGGTTGAGTACGGCTTATCATCCGCAGACCGATGGGCAGACAGAGCGCACAAATCAGATGTTGGAGGACATGCTACGCATGTGCATTATTGACTTTGGAGGTGGATGGGAGCAATACCTTCCACTGGTAGAGTTTGCTTATAATTACTCCTACCAGTTCACTATTGGCATGGCTCCGTTTGAGGCATTGTACGGTAGGCCTTGTCGTTCCCCAGCATGTTGGTTAGAGGTGGGGGACAACAAACTACTTGGTCCGGAAGTGATTCAGGATACTTCGGCAAGGATTGAGTTGATTCGGAGTCGCATTCGGGTAGCTCAAGACAGGCAGAAGAGTTATGCTGATGCGAAGAGATTTTTCAGAGAGTTCCAAGTGGGGGACCAGGTTTTGCTCAGAGTATCTCCTATGAAGGGGATTATGCGTTTCGGGAAGAAGGGGAAGTTGGCACCAAGGTATGTGGGACCATTTCCTATTATTGAGCGGATCGGACCAGTTGTGTATAGACTTGGGTTACCGGAGCAATTGCATCGTATTCACGATGTGTTTCATATTTCCTCGCTAAGAAAATACCTTAGACACGATTTGGCTCATTCTCACATTGCTGTGGAGGACATCGATCTCCAGCCGGATAGCTCCTACGAGGAGGGGCCGATTGCTATTTTGGACCGAAGTGAGAGGAAGCTACGGTCAAAGATAGTTCCGTTAGTGCGTGTTCAGTGGCGACATCATAATGTCGAGGAGTCCACATGGGAGCACGAGGATGAGATGCGCGAACGTTATCCAGAGTTGTTTTTAGCAGGTACTTTCTAGTTCCGAATTTTGGGATGAAATTCAGTTATTAGGGGGGAAGTATGTAATACCCCGTATTTTTGGCCATATTTATTTTTGGGATTAATTAATTAAATGAGAATTAATTGGGAATTAATCCGAGTAAAATACTAGCGAGATGTGAGTTTGGTATTTGACTATATTGAGTAAATATGATGTTATATGAATATTGAATTATGAAATTTGTCGTGAGATTGATATACGAAAATTTGGTCATTTTATTGGGACGCGTGTGACAGTCGCGTCAGGATATAATTATTTTAATTATAAAAGTGAATTTAAATTTTATTAACCGTATGGTCATTTCGAGTGCCCCAACGCGTACGGAAGGGTCGAGATAGTCAGAAAACACTAGCCGGGGGTTTAATTTGGGTCCCGGGGTATTTTTAGGCCATACCGGCAACATAAAGGGTATTTTGGTAATTTTGTATTTTGAGGAATTAAAAATGACGAAAATTATGAGTCTTTATCTGATTGGAAATAGACCCACTAAACCCACTAACCAACCCTTAATGACCCAATAAGCTACGGAGGTTATCAAATTAGGTTTCCAACTTTCCCAAAGAAAACCCTAGCCACCATAGCCACCTTTGGAGAAGAAGGCTTGTAGAGAGAGAGAGAGGGAATTCTGCAGAAAAGCTTCATCAAATCAACACCAAATTCAGAGACACTAGAGGCAAGTGATTTAATTCCATTTACTTTCAGAGAATGTTCCTTCCATGTTAGATAATTCAAATTTATGTTTGTTCTTAGAAGATAATGAAAAACCCATGAGTTTGGAAGTAGAATACTAAATTTTGATGAAAGGATTGCATGTAGAATCATAGTTAGAGGACTAATCTGATGTTGATATATCTTGTAAGACACAAAAACGGATTTAATTGGACAAATTAAGGATCTAAAAATTTTAGGGTTCATGTTCTTGAAAAATTGGGAAAAAGTGTAGAAACTTGTGATTTAATGATGTTTAGGATGTATTAATTCCTTAAAAGATGTTAGTATATGACCTTAGTATGTTTTAGGATGATTGGAGACCTTAAAACATTGATTGGACGAATTTTGGTTGAGACTTGAGGTGTTAAAATTGGTGAAAAATGAAACTAGGGAAATCTGGGCTCGAAACTGGTCGTTCGTTAGAAGACCTCCCCAGGTCGTTCGAACGAGCTCGTTCGAACGAGCTTCTAACGAGTTGACCAGTCGCTTCTAATGAGGGGAGACTTCGTTCGATACCTTCATTCGAACGAACTGTATTTCGTTCGATACCTTCGTTCGAACGAGATGTCGTTAGAAGGTACAGTTCGTTCGAACGAACTGAAATCTCGTTCGAACAGCCTCGTTCGAACGAGACTTCTAACGAGCTGGCAGTTTAGGCCTTTTTGGCCTGTTTTGATTTTAGGAGTCCCGTAAACCTGTTCGAGGATAGAGATAACATTCCTTTGATGGTGTATTAGTATACTTGGGACATTTGGGTTATAATGAGGAGTAAATTATATAAATGTGGATCAAATCAAATAGACATTTGAGTCGAGACGTGAGTGCCTACTACGATGTGAGAATAAATTATGGCGCGTATAAATATGGACCGGGATTATATAAATTGTATATATATTAAGTTGGTACGAGAATGCGATATGTACTACAATTAAACTACGGGATTACTAAGATGGGTGCTTACTTAGTATTGGTATATGAATTGTGTGTATGACATACCTACCATACTTGCTATCACGGGAGGTTTGCGTTCGCTTAGGGCCCTCTAATCCTTGTGTTGCCCGGATTTAGACTGGTTACCTTGATGAACATAGATCAGAGAAAGACTTATTGGGATGTTAATAAGTCCGCTGATCGTGGGAGCGTAGGTATGTGCGTGACCCATGTGATGTGACTGTGTTCGCCTCCATTATTTGTGATGTTGTTATCTGTGAACTATTCCTGAGAGATTCAGAATATGTGATCCTTATGTACGTGATGTACCGGGATGGATAGCAGAGTATGTGTGCACCGCAGCCTAGTCTCGGGGTGCTTATATTGTATATTTATGTTGTGGAAAATATACGCTTAATAAACTGGAACTTTCATATGGTATTGTGTGTAACTATGGAATAACATAGAGGGATAATCTATAACGAGTTGTATTACTTTTGTATGAGAACCTGAAGTTATGTTAAGCCCTATTTAACTGAGATCGTTATAATGTTAATGGGAACCGAGTAATAAGGGTAGAACCTATGGCAGTCTAGCTAGATATGATGTCACTTAGCTAGTAGTTAGTGTCATTTTAGATGGGTACTTACGTTAGGAGTGCACAGTTAGAAGAGAGGTGAGAATTTCATGTGAGTGCACGTCCTCACATGTACTTTGCATTTAATGTTTTAAATGTTTTTAAAGCACTTGCAGGTTTGTAAAATATCTCCACATTCGGGCTCTGACCCGTTTGCTTTCAAATCTATTTTTTTTGTAAAACCATTTTAGGTGCCCAGCCACAAGGACACCATGCATAGGATAATCATTCAGGTGGCGAGCTGTAGCTGTTTGTGGAAGCTACATGGATTTGCTTATAGACGCTTCTTTCATTTGGATTCCTGATTCAGTATTTATCAGTTGTAGGGCATGTTGCCCATTTCTATTAGAGACATCTTTCCATTTCAGTTTTTCAGACTTTGGCATGTATTGATTCAGTATTCAGTTTAGTTACTTATTTCAGTTGTGGGGTTTGTAGTGAGGATTTTTCCTCCAGACTTTATTTACATTATGTGATGGTTATTCTATTTACTTCAGTATGGTGAATGGTGTTATTATTCTTCATTACACTTGTTGTATGTTAATCAGACTTAAATTAAAATTTGGCAACTTACTTTTTAAATACTAGGTGGTTAGAAATAATAAAATGTTTTCGACAGTGATGCTATTAACTGGACCAACTTGGCATTTTGAATTAATTTAATAAAGGAGTAGCTACCCGGTATTTAATTAGTCGGGGTGTCACAGTATAAAGGAGGCCATGGTTGTTTCCTCGGGCATGTCGACCGTGGAGGCTAAGGTGTCAAGGGCATTTACCAAACTGTTCCTTGCCTGGGGCAAGTAGTGGAATGTGATATCTCGGAACTGGGAGTCCAACTCTTCTATGTGGGCGTGGAAGGGTAAGAGTTTTCATCTTTGACTTTCCATCTTTTAAGGACATGGGTGATGATGAGGGAAGAATCCATGTATACATCTAGGCACTGGATCCCTTTTTTTAGAGCGACTTTGAGGCCTACGTTGCACACCTATTATCCGGTCATATTATTGGTGCAAGGAAAATCTAACTTGATGGCAATGGGAGCATGAGAATCATAAGGGGCGGTCAGGAGTATACCAATGTCATATCCTTTCTTGTTGGCAACACCATCAAAGAACATTCTCTATCGGAGTTCTTACTGAGAGATGCAAAGGACGTATTCATCCGGGAATTTAGAGACCCAAACATCAACCTCTTTCATAGGTTAGTTATCAAGGTAGTCATATATGGCTCTTCCTTTTATGGATTTCTCTGTGACATACACAATATCGAACTCGGCTAGCAGCATCAATCATTGGGCCATTCGGATAGATAAGGAGGGTTTCTCGAGCTCCTAGCCCCAACCGAGCATAAGCATTGTTTTAAATAAACAAAAAGTCGGGTGTTTAGTTTTGTTAGTCTAGACATGTATGAACCTTTCCTTTATGAGAAAAGGTCTCTCGAGCTAGGGTTCTAAGAGCAGCTGTTAAAGAAAAGATAAGACAGATAAAGGGGGGCTTTCCATTCGGCACACAAGTCTGATGGGAAAAGCGAGCATATAGTGTCGTAATTTATGAGTGACCCACACAAGAGCGAAACATTCCTTCTTCAAGGTAGTTTAGTTGACTTCGTACCCGACTAACTTACGACTGACATAATAGATAGACCTTTATGTATGGGATTCTTCAAGTTATTGGTCTAGCAAAGACCTAGTTGTGGTGTCTATTATGGTTAAGTATAAGAGTAGAGGGAGATCAGGGTGCAATGGCATGAGTACCGAAGGTCGGGTAGGGTAAAACTTTATTCGATCAAAGTATTCTTTATTCGGGTAGGGTACAACTTTATTCTAGACTTAGGTGGAATCCTTTCGGAGGAGTTTGAAAAGGGGTTCACAAATATAAGTCAATTGGCTGATGAATTGACTGATATACTATAATTTTCTCGAGAATTCCCAAACTTCCTTCTCCATTCGGGGTGGTGGAATTTTGAGTATGGCTTTCAATTTGGTAGGATCTACTTTAATTCCCTTTTCTCTAACCATAAATCCCAAAATCTTTCCTTTGGTGACGCCAAAAATGCATTTTTGTGGGTTAAGTCGCATTTAGTTTCGCCGTAGCCATTCGAAGAATTTTCGGAGGGTCGGAACATGACTTTCTTGAGTCTCAGACTTAATGATCTTATCATTCACATATACCTCAACCTATTTGTGTACCAGATCATGCAAGATGTTTGTGGAAACCCTTTAGTAGGTAGCCCCTGCATGTTTTAGACCGAATGGCAAAACTGTGTAACAGAAGTTTCCCTAAGGGGTGATGAATGCATTTTTTCTTAATGATCAGGGTGCATCTTGATCTGATTGTATCCGAAAAACCCACAAATAAATGACTTGAGAGTGTGACTGGCTGTGTTTTCCACAATCATGTCTATGTCGGGCAACGAGTAATCATCTTTCAAAGATTCTTTTTAAATCCCGAAAGTTGATGCACATGCGGACTTTCCCTCCTGATTTTGGCATGGGTACAATGTTGGCTAGCCATGTGGGATATTCAATCACTCTGATGAAGCCTATGTTCAACAGTTTGATTACCTCTTCTTTAATCTCGAGTGACCATTCGGTGCGTAGCTTTTACAGTGTCTATTTGATAGATTTGCATTTCGAGAGAATTAGAATCTCATGCTGAGCGATCTCAGGATTGATGTCGGGAATGTCGTCATAGGAATATACAAATACGTCCATAAATTCCTTCAACAGTTCTTCGAGTTGCGTGCAATCATGCTCATCAAGAGTGGACCCTATCCTAATATCGTGCAGTTGGATACTACAATCGAGATTGATAACAATAGTTTTATCCTCATTAATTTGAACACGGTTATGTTGTTTATTATTAACCTGATTAAGATCAGCTAAGAATTGTTCATTCTCGAAATCATCATCATCGAGAATTTGATTAGATACAAGACAATTAATGTAAGGCACAACAAGTTACTCAAAATCTTAATTTATTTCATTCTCAGGAAAAATAGTGTTGAAAACCTCATCAAATGAGGTCTCGATTACATTGTTATCATAGAGGCGAGGAACAATAAAAGAGGAAGAGATAGGATAAATATATGGGTTGGGTTTCATTTCAGCAGGTTGAATTGGTATAGCATTCTAGTTGATAAGGGGTTCATCAGCGGCCTTGATCAGGATAGATGGATCCGATGATGTAGCACTTGAGTGGAACATGTAGAGTGTCATCCCTAGTGTCTTCAGATTGAATGGGTCCTCGAAGTCACTTCCCTCGAAAACCCCGTCAATAGTTATAGCTTTCTCAATGAATGATTGTACACGATGCTGGGAAATCCTCCGCCCAAGAATAATTGTCTTTAAAGAAGATCTCCATCATTGGCTTCATCTTCTTGTCCACATGATCATACTGTGGTTCGAGAAAACCACAGAAGGGAAAATCTTCACCCTCGAAAGCCCCCGAAACAGTCTTGGCACTTTCTAAACTTCTCTTCAATCAGGGTTGGCGAAGCATTCTTAGTTCCTCTAATGACGATTGATAACATAGGTTGCATAGAGGAAAGGCCTTCTTTAGTACTATGGGTTCAAGTAGAACTGTCAATGGGTCTTGTCAAGTCGTGTTCGTGTTGATTTTTATCTTGTTTAGGTATTATTATATTCGTGTTTAAATGGGTGACTTTTTTAGCGTGTGAAAAAATTATATTCAAACCCGAACCGTTATCTTAACATGTCGTGTCAGGTTCGCTCGTTAATACCCATTAAAATAATGAATTATTTTGAATTATATACAAGTTGACATATTATCTCATTTTTGAACTCAAGTAGACGCATTAATTCATTGACATTACTAAATCTCTCATTTAGTAAAATTCTTTATGATTAAATTAACATTATGCTACATAAATTATTTATAAGTCCCAATAATATATCTTATTTACTTAAATTAATGGGTCATAACGGGTCTTATCAGGTATTAATGGGTGAAGGGGTCAATATTAACCCGCCCCCGTTAACTATCGTGTCTTATCGAGTTGGCACTTATATGACCCGAAAACACTAAGGGTCCACCCATTAACTTATAACTTCGTGTCGTTTCGTGTTGTGTTATCATGTCGTGCCTCATTTTATTAGGTCTAGGTTAGAAGATCCCCTATTGTCGTTGTCCCAGCATGCAATGCGTATTCTTAAACATTTGTATTACATTAACATTATCGTGAGGGTTGTGCTCTGGACAAACTTGGTATTTGAAATCATCCTCTACTGGGAGTGGAAGTGGTTCGACTCGGAATCTAGAAAGAAGCATGTCATTCGCCCCATGTTGTATTTTTAGTACCGAATTACCGGTGCTGGCATTCTCAGTATTATTATCATCGCCTAAGATGGGGTTGACTTGCCGGTTGGCAAAAAACTTCAGTTTTTGATGGAGAGAGAAAGATACCCCTGATGCTGTGAAACCATGGTCGACCAAATAATAGATTGAAACAAGCATGTTTGTCGATAACTTGGAACACGGTAACGGGATTTATAGGGCTAGACCTGGATCCCATCACCTCTCAAGTGTTGTCAAAGGCATGAACTGCGACGAAAGTTGGAGCAAGATCTCTTACTTTCAAACCTAGGCAATTGAAGGTTCTCAATAGGCAAATATTGAGTGTTGATTCGTTGTCTACGAGTGAAAGTGGGACTTTTTTCCCCATTACCTCAACTGAGATGTTGAGAGCATATTTATGATTAGGACCAAACTTTGGGATTTCCTCTTCATAGAAGGAAAGAAATTTAGTAGAGGTTAAGGACCCAACCAGGTTCATGAATTCTTCTGAAGTGGTGGAAGGAGGGACTGCGGGTCCAGTAAGAAATTTTATCAAAGTGTTTCAGTGTAGCTGGGAAGACATGAAGAGTCCCCACAAGATGCTATTAGATTGAGTTTTCTTAACTTGGTCTAGGTTCTTGCTTTGATTAATGTCCATCTCCGCTATGGGGAGTTTCTTATCAACTCCCTTTACTTTATCCATTCCCGCTGACTGTGGATTCAGACTTTGGTAGTATCTCCCAGATCTTGTCAGATGGTTCACGAAGGAGGGGAAAATAGAAACCCCATTTCTTTATCTATTTCAAGTTGTATGACCATTTTATTGATTTTCCCCAGAAGATCTTCAAAAATATCATCCTCCACACACTGATTACCGGACTTACATTTTCTTGGCTTGGTTATTCGTTCGAGCTATAAAACTCGCCCCCCTCTCCGGTGGAAACGATGTCGTCTTTCTATGAGAAGTCAAAGTATTTCACAACCTCAACAGCTTCTTCATATAAAACCTACCACTCAATGGGGAGATACAGAAGTGAAGCGACCAACTGCCCTTATAACTTTAAGTCATCGAGTAACTCAGATATACAGTGAAAATATCATTGATATTTCTAAACAATCTTGGTATAATATCTACTTCATCGTCCAATTGACTTCGTCAATAGGTACCACCCAATTGCCTGATAGCCGAGCCCATTTATGTGCTTCTATGAACAAGGTGTTGAATTTTTAGCAATCAATGGTCATTTCAGAGGGAAATTTCAGTTTAAACTCCAGAAGTTGGTTCAGTACTGCTGGCAATTTTATATATTTCCCTTTGGACCGAGTACAAATGATAATACACGCTCTTGTGAGAAGCGACGGAGCTTGGTTGGCAAAATTGGTAGGGTGTAGAAGAAAATATGGGCAGACTTTAAGGGATTTGGGTGAAGATATGGATATGATGGGTGCTTTAATGGGTACAGTCTCGGTAGATGGATCGAATTTTGAGTTATTCTCTAGGAAGATGGCATTTGTATTGTTTGGAAGTGGATTTTGAGTAGTGTTAGGGTTATGATTGGCTGGTGGGGCGATGACACCTTGGTCAATTAAACCTTGGATTACATTCCAGAGATGAAAGCACTAATCAGTGGTATGGCCGACAATTTAGTGAAAATCATAATGGCCGTCGAGTTTGACATTTTTGGGAAATGGATTTGGTAGTGGACGAGGGTCCAAAGGTTTGATGACTTTTCGTCCCAAAAAAACTTGGTAGAATTTAAAGGGGAGCATGGAGATCGGTGTATTCTTTTCTGACTATACTAGCACGATTTTCTAGTGCCCAAGAGGTTGCGGTCCGTGAGATATTATTGATGGTCGAGACTATAACAGACTTCTCATATTTTCTTGGCGTGAACTGTTCGGATACTCTCTTTAGATCAGCTTCTATCTTGGAAATACTTTCTTCAGTATCCACTCCTTCTTCGCAGAGGGATAAAAAATGTGGGTAATATTGTCCTCCCATCGTAGCTCAGACATAGGGTAAAAAGTTTTTCTTCATTATACTAACTTGCTCTTCTTCAGAAGGTCGGTTGGTAATAGTCGCTACTTTCTCTCTCCACCTGGCTATGAAATTGCTAATAGTTTCCCTGGGGTTTTTCTTGAGAATTTCTAGACCATGGTGTGTACCCTCTAACCCCTCGTTGTATTTTTATTATGACATGAATTTACGGGCAATATCCTCCCAACTACGAATTTTATATTCCTCGATGGATTGAAATTAATAAAGAATATTGTCCTTCAAAGTATTTTGGAACGTATGGGACATTATTTCCTCAGAGGAACCTAGGAGAGTCATGTCTCAGTGGTAGCTCCGATGAAAAATTAGGGGCCCATTACCCCCGAACTTTTTAATATTAGGCATCTTGAACTTTTTCGGCGACCTTGCTTTAAGGTAGGGAGACATATGGGTATAATCCATGTAATTTTTGAAGATTCGGACCCGATCAAGCTTTTTGGTTAACATCTTAAAGTCCTCTTGACCTTGTTTAACTCTCCTTCCTTCAAATCGATGGGTACTGATAGGTTAACCCCTAGATGGGAAAGAATCGACAAGGGGAGCTGAGTTGGTGGTGGCCCATTGACAGGAGGGGTACATAGAGCTTACCGATATTCTTCTGGGACCCAAACATGCTTAGGTGCGGGTGGACCCATAGCTCAAGGGAATAGAACCTCGGGCTCTTCGAGAATAGGGACCTAGTTTTGTAGCATCTCACGAAGCTCGGTTTGAAGGTTGTCAATTATGGTGGTAAGTTGGACCAAGACCGTCAATCAAATCAGGTTTCACATTTGATACTCGGGTTGCGTTCTCCACGGAGAGTTGGTGAAGGTACATTTCAAACTCAAAGGAAGTAGCGGGAGAACTGACGGAGCTTCGGGGCAATTTGACGGAAGACTGAAGCCAATAGCGAGCCAGGCCAAGGGTCGGGTATGCGATCGACCAGAGGAGAAAAATGATTCGAATTTATTTTTATTGAAAAAAAGGAAAATGTTTTCGACATTTTTTGAAAAGGGGAAGACAAAATGTTTTTGGTATTTTTTGATAAAATGAGGAAAAATGTTTTTGGTATTTTGATAAAAGGAGGGAAAATGTCTTTTGTATTTTGATAAAAGAGGGGGAAATGTTCTTGACATTTACGATAAAAGGAAGAAAAATATTTTTGGTATTTCAATTTTTTGAGAAAGGAGGAAAGAAAGGAGCGAGGGAAGAATCTCAGCATTATTATTATTATTAGTTTTATTATTATTATTATTATTATTATTATTATTATTATTATTATTATTATTATTATTATTATTATTATTATTATTATTATTATTATTATTATTATTATCACTTGTATTAGGTTTACCTAAATGCAAAAAGAAATGTCGGATGGGACCCGAGCATAAGAAAATTGGGTTTAGAAGATATGTAAAACATGATTTGACTTGTTGTCCGGCTCATTAATAAGGTTCCGTTTTGATAAAAGATGAAATCGTACGAAATTTGGGCTGCATGCAGGTCCAAAATTTTGGCAGAGTTTCTTGTAATAACCAGAAAATTATATATGAGTGCAGAAAGATTGATGCCTATATGAGGGTATGCAGTCGTTTGGTTAGTGAAAAGATTCTCCCCTTTAGCTTGACTTCCACGATATACGTCTTGCTTTTGAAGGAAATCAATACGTGTGGATAAGAATTTGATATATGAACTTGAATTGCATCACTATATACCTCATGGGGACAATACGTGAGAGAGAGAATTCGATATAGTCGACGTACATGAACGAGTTCCCTGCTATATACCTCTCGTCGTGAGCTCGGTCAAGTGGTACGATGCGGGGGAACCGTTCGATATACGTCGAAGGTACTATGCTAATGGAAGGTGAGAGTTATATTGCTTAGGCTAACTGCGCCTTACCGGACCAGGGCCCATCACAAAGTGACCCCCCAGTATGTGATAAAATTTTGGTTAATAGCCATGCTCTTGGTGATGTAGTGTGCAAAATGCATGATTATTGATTAGTATATTATGGAGAGACTATTTTATTTGTCATGATGAGAAATACACACTTAAGGAAGAATGTGCAAGTATTATGAAAAATAAATCTAGCATGGGGCATGAAGATAACACTAAGCATGGATACGTGAGAATGCGTGATGTGTGAATATCTATAAGTGAGTGTGTGGTAGTGAATCTAAGCATGGGGTGGTGTGTTATAAGTACATGTGAGCATGGATATATATAAGTGTGATAAGTGGAGGTATGTGCTAATGACACCTAAACATGGATATTCTAAGTGGTGGGTGAAACATGTGGATATAAGTGACCCTATATATAAGTGTAGATAGTGTGAGGTGTACATGGAGAGTATTTACAAGTATGTGAAGTGAAAAGTGAGTGAGAGGTGATATAAACATAAGGTAGATGTATATAAGAAGTAATATAGAAGAAAAGGGAACATACAGGTAGGTGCATACGCACACAAGTAGAAAGTGGTAACACCCATGCAAACAGAGTTTAACACTCTTAAGTAAGTCTCCAGCGGAGTCCCCACTGTGACCATCCCTCCCCATTTTTTTTCTCATTTTCCATCTCGGTGGTCGGAACTCTCTTTCACGGTGGAGAGAGAGAGGTCTCGTTCCCTTTCTAGGAACGCTTTGGCCGTAATCGATGTGGGATGATATAAAGAGATAGAGTCGCCAACCTATTTTGCACGAAACAGGCAAAAGAACATGTTGTCGCCTCGAGAGAACGGCATCAAAGACAAACTGATTCTTGCGAAACAAATTAAATCATAGGTTCGGGGGCTACGTTACGGAATGGGAAAGTTTTAGGCACCCATCCCGCCCTTTCAGTCTCTCATGGGCTTATGTTACTATTTTCCTTAATTTCTCCGTGAAGTGTGTGTACATGTATATATAAGTGGAGATTGGAATTGCTCGACTCGCGTCATGGAAAAAGACGGAGTGAGATATTGATCATTCTGATAAAATAATAATTCAAAATATGATATGTGTGCTTATCGAGATATTGATCATTCTGATAAAATGATAATATGTGTTGGATAAGACGCAAATATGAATCACAAATATGATATATGGATAAAATAGGAAAAGGGGGGAAATAGGACTCGAGTCTCGTGTTTTATCTTGAGACGCCTATGTAGTCTATAAATGCATCAAAGTCCACGTAGTTTGCATGCGACACGAGGGTGGGTTTATCCCATAAATTCAAACGGGGATTTTATTATATATGTGTGTAAAAAAGGTGTTTTTAGTTTTGAGAAAATGTGGTGAAAATCCCGTTGAGATTTATAAGTATAACCCTCTTTTTTGTTTTCTTTTTTATAGAAAATATATTATGTACAATATTACTAATAAAGGATTGAAGATTAATAAGTGTATGATCTAAAGTAAAAACTAATTAAGAACTTATATAACTAATGCGAAAATAAAGAAATTTAAAGAGATAGAGAGAGAAATGTTTTAACCTTCTTTAAAGACTTGGACATTGATCTTGATTGATGATGAGCTTCCTTACAAGTGGGTGTAGAATGTAGAGGATGTTTTTGCTAAATTGGGTGTGAAAGTGATGGAAATGAAAGGTGGAAAAAATTTTCAAATAAGGAAACCTCGTTGACTTAAGATGAATGTTTCTAAGATCACTGAAGTTGATGTTTCTGAGGTGCATTTAATTTGAGCTTGCGCTCCTCTTATATAAGGTTAAGGGACTGCCGATCGGCATTTTCCTTGCACTTCCTATAGACAAGTAACCCTAGACACACTGCCAATTAGCAGGGAAATGGACATGTTGATATACAGTCTCGTGTAGATTTCCTATAAAAACGTTCGTAAAAAATAATTTGTAAGTCCAAATAGTGCATGGAAATACCGTTGGAAATGTTATTCAGAGACCTTTGAGAATCCTTAGGTCGCTCCCGAGTACATGAGTTGACTTTGGGTCAAATGGGAATCGAAAGCGCCTGTCGGTCCTTTGGACAAGAGATTGTCAGACAATAATGGATTGTTCGTCCAAACAGTAAGTCTGAATTATGCATGGGGTAAATGGTTGGAAATCTTATGTGAGGAACTTCGACATTCCAAATAGCTTCGCTCAATTCAGAGAGTTGACTTTGGTCAAATGGGGCACGAAAGCGCTCGGTGATCTTTCAGAGTAAAATGGGTCGTTCGTCTATACCGTAGGGCTGATTCGTGCACGGGGTGGACCGTTGGAAAGGGTATTCAGTAACCTTTGAAGATTCATTCAGTATCGTTCTAGCTGGAGAGTTGACTTTGGTCCAATGGAGCCCAAGAGCATTCGGTGGCCTCCGAATCAGTTTTCAGAGGGAAACGAATCCTTTATCCAAACGGTTATGTCGTTTCGTACAGGAGTGGACGGTTGGAAAGGGGTTTCAGTGCCCTTAGAAGATTCATTGAGCTTTCTCTTGATGATGAAGTTGATTGGGCCAAATCTCCTGGTGGCCTCCAGATTAATTTTGGTAGTAAAATGTTTCGTTTATCCAACCCGTTATGTATTGTGCAAGGGGCGAACCGTTGAAAAGGGTATTCAGAGAACTTAGAAGATTCATTGAGATTTTTCTCAAATGATGAAGTTGGCCTGAGTCAAACGCGAATCGAGAGCACCTGGTGTTCTCTAGATCGGTACTCGGAGTATGACCTAGGGTTTATGGTAAATGGGGAGGTTTTAAGGACCTCTAGAATGTGGTGTCTACACATTTCATAGTAAAGAATTGTGTAATCAATTTATAAATGTATTTTAATATATTTGGTTTAATAATGGCCATATAAAATTATGTGAAGAAATGAAATTTAAACTATATGGGAGAACCCCGTGTCTTTAGTCAACATGGTTGCTAGGAATACTTGATCCGATTATTTTTTTAATTATATATGGGAAATGATTTTCAACTGCAACTATTTTTTATTCAAGAAATATAATGGGCTACACAACTAGTGACAACTTTCAAACAAACCACAAAGGAATGTAAAAGGTATATTTATTAGGATACAAACTCACCCGACTTATGCCAAACCTTCATGTATGTTATGTGTGAACATTTATATTTATGATTGAAGGGAACATTAGTGACATGGTAGCTCATAAGAAAATTAAATGAGTGTGTTCATGTGTTCATGACAATTAAGACTAAAACTAAACCGTTTACGTTAACAGTTCGACAAGGCCAAAAAATCACATATTAGGCGAAAATATGCAAACCCATTGATCTTCAACTTATAACACCTTCAAACATTTATTTTAAATTTTCATTTTAATTTACTGAGAGTATGATTTTCCATATATTTTTCATTTTGTCCTTTCTCTCATTAACATATAAAAAATAAGTTTATTGCCAATGGTTGCTAACACCCCTTTTGTTAACACTCACCAAAGCATTTCTTATCAATTTTCAATTTTAGCTCTAGCAATGGTTCTTATAAGCACATACCAAAAATTTAGGGAAAAAAATATGGCCCCATTGAGTGAAAACAAGTGCAAGTAAAATTTCCATATCAAAATCTAAAACACACCATAGTCAACGTGTGCATGTGTGTGTGATTTGGCAATGACCGCAACATAATTAACATGACTCGTTCTCGAAGAAATTCATAAGAATGATTAAGAAAAATACGCATAGGTTCGTAATACCCTCATAAAATTCTAATCCAAGAGTAGGAAAATAAATATAAAGATGTGTTCCATAACGTTTTCAATCATCCCAACATTAGTTATCCATAAAAATCATAAAACTCAAAATAACGGATGACTTTGGGGAAAATTATGGGGTCAACAGCTTTATTGGCACGTGCTCGGCCACATGCGCCCATAAGAAATGGAGTCTTCAAGTCAAAGAATAATAATACAACTCGATTACTTAATAATGGATGACTACGTATCAAAAAATAATCTTGAACTCTTGGGGATATTTGTTAATGGATCTTAAGACTCTCCTAAGATGCCTTCTAAATATAAACTCACCCCATATGAATGGAGAAAACATGTATGTAACACCGAGAAGTACTAAAACTCTGTCGACTCGAGTTCTTAATCAATAAATAACAAGAGCTAACACCCCGTGGACGTAGGCAAGTTATCGAACCACATATATCTTGTGTTGTGTGTGTGAGATATCATTATTTTTTCAATCATTATTACTCTTAGGATTAATTATTTCTAAGTGGTAGGCCCCTGCAGGTCGTCTCTGACAACTTTGAACAGGCCTACCCAATTAGGCTCGAGTTTTTCGTCTGAGGGCTTCGTTGCATTATCCATAATCTTTCGTAGGATATATTCCCCGACCTTGAAGATCCTCACCTGAACTCCCCTATTATACTGATTGGTTAACTTTTATTGATTGGAGGCAAGGTTTACAAGGTCTAATTATCTTTTCTCATCAGCAATGTTAAGTTCAGCTCTGATCGCTTCACTGTTGAGACCTTGGTCGACCAGGGAGGAGTTCATTATTGGCAGACATGCTTCCAGTGGAACGATAAATTCCATTCCATAGGCTAGGGTAAAGGGTGTCTCCCCCGTCAATTTGCTAGCCGTAGTTTAGTATGCCCATATTATGTGGGAAAGCAAGTTGACCCATGCGCCCTTTGCGTTCTCTAACCTCTTACTTATCTCGTATATGACTGTCTTGTTGAAAGCTTTCTCTTTCCCATTGCTCTGGAGGTATCACACTGAATTATAATAGTGCCTAATCTTATGCTCGACGTGAAACTTTGAAAGAGTTCACTCTTAAACTGTATCCTGTTATTTATTATGATGATACGAGGAATTTTAAAACGTGTTATGATGTTCCTCAAAATAAATCTGGTCATGTAAACATCTAGGATGTTTGCCAATGGTTCCCCTTCCACCCATTTAGAAAAAGTGATATGTGTTGACCCAAAAAAACTTTATGTTTTCGAACGCAAAGGGTGGTGGACTAACGATATCCACTCCTCACAATGTAAAAGCCAAGGAATTATAAGGGATTTGAGGTCGTTGGTAGGCTGATGCACTAAAAATGAGAAGAGTTGGCAATTTTGCACATCTTGACATATGTGGTCGCGTCTTATTGCATATGTGGCCACCGATATCCTTATTTAATAGCTCTGAATACCTATGACTCTCAGCTACGTAGCTCCTATAAATCCTCTCATGCAACTCGTAGAGTGTCAAGTTGATATCGTTTGCGTAAACACATTGCAAATGTGGTCCTGAAAAGGAGCGCCAATAAAGCTTTTCGTCTGGTGACAAATGAAAGAGAAAAACCTTTACCCAGATCTTGTGCACTTTTTTGTTATCACCAGGCAAAACATCCTCTTTTAGATAACAAGTTAATGGATACATCCATTTTAGGGCCCTATCAATGACCATAACCTACTCAGACAACTTTCCCTTATTGATGTTGGATTGATCGAGGTATTCTACTTGAATTATTCACTAAATGTATCATTTCACGACTAAAGCTAGTGTGGCATAGGCATTTGCATGACTATTTTTATCTCTTGGGAAATGTTGCACGTGAACATATTAGAACTACGCAATCAGGGCTTGGATCTCCTCAAGGTATGTATCCATATGTTGATCTTTGGCATTGTAGTCTCTTGATATCTGATATGATACCAGTTCTGAGTCACAAAAGACACCAATATAACTTGCACCTAAGGAGAGTACCTTCTTCAAATCGTCAATCAATTCTCCGTATTCTGTTTCATTATTGGAGGCTTCATATCCTAAGCATATTACCTACACAAGGACAATTTTCTTCGGGGATACTAATACTATCCCTAATCCATCCCGTTTGGAATTGACGGCTCCACCCATATAAAGGGTCATTTATTCCCCTTCTTTGACCAGTTATTAAACATTATATTCACTTATGGTGTTAATTTTTTTTGGTCCCTGATTATTGGAGAATTTAGCGATAAAATAGGTTAAAACCTGCCCCTTGATCGACGTCCTAGGCTAATACTGGATATCAAACCTTCCCAGCTCCATCGACCACATGGATGTCCAAATAAGTCGGCCTTCCAGAATTGCATTTAAAGGGAACGAGTTAAAGATGATTGTGTGTGCCACAAAGTAATGGTTCAACTTGCAAGAAGCTATCACCAGGGCATATGCAAGTTTTTCTAACGGGGGGTATCTTTTCTAGGCATCCAATAAAATTTTGCTCGCCTAATAGATGGGATTTTAACTCCCCTTCCTCTCACAAACTAAGGCCTAGCTGACAACATGACTTGATGATGTTGGGTACAAGTATAAGGGTCCTTCTTCATAAGGGATTATTAACACTGGTGGTTGGCTCTAGTGGTAAGGGATGAGTTCAAATTGTGTGGATTAAGTGCACGATCTCGAGTTCTAATCCCTCAAAGGACACCAGACTTTAAGTGGGATGTGTGTTAGGGTGACTCTGGCACAACGTCCCCCTATTTAGCTCGCACGAGGGAGTCCAAAGGGATCGTTGGTGTGGAGGTTCAGAGTTATTAAAAATGGTAGTTGTCTCAAATACTAGTTTACTTCCTCTAGTGCATGGATACATTGGTCGTTCTATATCTCTTTCTTTTACTTTCTCAATATATAAAAGAAAGGTCAACACATTGTTAAAGATCTTGATATAAACCTGTTGACGGGAGCAAGCATGTCAGTCAGCATTTGCACTTCACGCACAGTGCTTAGAGGTTGCATTCTCTTTATCGCTTCAATCTGGTTGAGATTTACCTCAATCCTCTTTTAGTTTACCAAGTAACTAAAGAACTTTCCCGAGTGCACTCTAAATGAGCACTTGGTTGCATTCAGCCTCATCATGTAATAACAAAGGACTTCAAAAGTCCTGGCTAGGTCATTAAGGTAATTATTTTCCTTTATGCTCTTTACGAGCATATAATCGATGTATACCTCCATTATGTCCCCCATTTTCCACTTAAACATCTTTGTAACAAGGTTTTGATAAGTTTCCCCGACATTCGTTAGTCCGAACGACATCACCTTGTAATATACAGTCCCAATGTGGTAATAAATGAGGTCTTGTCTTGGTCGGGACCGAACAATGGGATCTGGTGGTATCTTGAGTAGGCATCGAGGAAGCTTGTAATACCCCGTTATTTTTATGGAATAAATTTTTATTAAATTGATTAATTAATAAGTACCTGAATTTGGTTTGAGAAATTTAAAGGACTTAATCATTAATAAGTTAAATTAAGATTACAACCATTATTGTTAATTGATTTAATTAGATTAACTTAATTGGATTCATATTATTTTTAAACTGTTAGTTGGTTTAAATGGCTTAAATTTGTTAAAGTAAATAGTTTTATTAGTTACTTATTTATGGGAGTAATTGATTTAATAGTGGGTTATTTATTGGGCCAATGATTGGCCAATCATAGGATTGGGTTTGTCGACTGAAATTTAATAAGAGAGAATGCACTTAATTCTTTAGGGGTATTTAAGGAAAGAGTAATAATGGGTTGTAGGGTTTTGTGTTGAAATAGGGTTTTGATTTAATTAGTTTATCAAAAGAAAGAAAAGAAAAACAAAAAGGATAGCTGAGTTCGTAAAGAAAAATGGAGTTGGGGAATTGAGACGCTAGCAGTAGTCCTTATTAGTCACTCTAGGTTTAGAATTTAGGTAAGGTCTTGGTAGCTGGTACCCTAGGTTTACCATTTACTAATTTCGACAATATGAGGTGGGAGCTATAGGGTTCTAAAATTTGGATAGGTACACTTCAAAGGTTCTTCTTTGTTGAGTTAACCAACATTAGGTTTGAAGGGGACAAAATCTGTGAGTTTTATGATTTTAGTAAGGGACAAAGGACATTGGGACTAGGATGGCAAAATTTCATCAGGTTTTGGGTTTGAGGATTGATCGAATAAAGTCAAAGGGGAAAGTTGGCGGATATCAAAGCAAGAGTTGGACACTTTTAAGGATGCTGGGATTTAGGAGGGATGTGGGGACTAATAGAGTAAATTTCTCTCTATTTCCTCTAATAATTCAAGGTCGACAGTAGGTATAAGGGAATACTCATTATCTTTTTGTTCCTCTCACTTATTAGCTAACCATTGACAATAATTGATTTTTCTCTTAGTTTCCCCTTCCTCATAAATTAAACACCTCTACCATTATTATTTCTTTTAAGCATTTCATTGGGAATATCAAATTATAAGAACCTACCCTAGCAATTCAACATTTAGAAAGGGGCCCCAAAACGTATACAAAAAATTTCTTTAAGATAATTTCACCTAAATTAATTTTGGGGCACCTAAATTAAGAGAATTTCACCTTAATTAATTTCTTTACTAAAATGTAACGTAATTTTGGGGCACGTTTTCGAGGCAAGTAACTTTCTACTCCCCTCCTTTTATGTGCATAGTTGGTAACTTTACCTAAATTAATTTTTATGTTAAAAGTTGATTAGTAACCCCTGGGGTTTAATGTATTCTTAATCGCATCCCAAATATGTAAATTTAATAGTTCTAAATATCCCATAAAACTTGTTGAACTTTATTCTTGTGTGGAAATTAACTATAGTCCCAAAGCACGAAGACATGATATTTATGTTTTGGACCCGTTTGTGGAATTTGACAATTAAGGTTTGATATTATGATGTGATATTAAATTTAGACTTATTAAACTCTAAGTATAATTCATTCCTAGTATGTTTATACCTTGTGCCTTAGAAGTAGTACTTTTGACATGCTTGTTCTTATTAGATGATATTTGTCACACATACATTATTTATGTTATGTGAACTAATGTAATAATATTAAAAATGACTTGAAATATATTGATGGAACCTCGTATGATTTAATGTACTTTTGTAAAATAATTACATGTCCCATTTATTCAAAAACACCATGTGAGCCCTACTTGATATCATATTAATGTTGATATTTGTTTTGTCACATAAACAATAGAAGGAGTACGGGAAATTAATTGTTGTTGGCTTGGTTGTTGCATAATAGTGTTGGATTGGTCGAAGAAATTCTCCCGTTTATACTTAAATCCTTATTTTGTTCTTGCTTAATAAACCCTAATCAACGTGTTTTAACAATTATCCTATCTAAACGTAAGTGTAATTGGGGGGGGGGGGGGGGGGGAGTTCTTGTTTGAATTTCACTTCGGTGAGACATGCTACGCATAGGGTTTAGATAAGGGTAATTGTGACGACTCAAAACCTTAGTGAAACTAATATACCCTTACCTAAATGTTTTATTTATGGAAGGTTATATGTCATGATACTGATCCCTTAGATCCTTATGAAATGGACTAAAACGTATTAAAGATTTTAAATGATATTGACTTGAGGGTGGGGTAATTGGGGTTTGAGTTAAGAGCTCGGAGTGAATAAAGATGTGTTAAAATGTCTTTGATAAATAAACATGTGGAATGGAAATGAATGGGTAGACGTCGAGAAGGGACACCCCGATGTTGTAATATGTAAATTCTCGGCCATGCGAATACCAAGTGAAGTCAGTATGTGAAACATGATGTTTATGATTTATATGTATCGTGTTATTCTGGTGTTATGTACGGGAGACGGAGATTTGTGTGGTTGTCTAGTTTTGACGCACCACATGTTTTTGAGATGGCCGAGATGGAGGGGCGCATATAGGCTACGTGGTTCTTAAATAATGAGAACAAGTAATTAACTAAATAAATTAGATAATTATAATACATCGTAAGGATAGGTTTATGGGTTGGGTCCTTCATTAAAATTATCAATTGTGGCTTTATCATCTATTCATATAACTGCTTTGAGTTGCGTAGCTAAGTTACTTGTTAGGGGTTTTACCCATTTCTTATATGTGGATCGTAGGTGCTAGGACTGGACCTCAAATGTAGCATTCTCATTCTAGTCAGCCCTTGTTATTCCTCCCTCTATCCAGGACATCATATTTGGAGACTGTGGGTCTCTATCCTTCTATGTTATTTGGTTAGCATTTTAGATTTCTACTCAGTTTATTTTGGAAACACTAAAGCTTGTATTGTTCAGAGACTAACTTGAGGAATGTATTGAGATATCTTGTTGGGATAATTTGTACTTCTATTATATACTAGAGACTTTTTATACGAGCTTTACATTTGAGGATTTTTTTATTATGTGTTTGTTCTTTTATTTATTCTTTCCACACTGAGAGTGGTATTATATTTTTTTAAATATCCTGTATGATTTGTATTTAGACTTGATCAACCTAAGTGTTAAATTACACTAGGTATCGCAGTTAATATTAGAGCATAGTCTTTGACCTCGAGGTTTATAGGTTCTCTTATACCTCTGCCTATCATTCTTTGATACTTTTCTTTCTTTGTACTCTTATTTAGGTTACTAATAGGATTCCTATCTTAAATATATGATGATAACTTATTGGAGAGTTCGTCACTCCAGATATCCATGGGAGAAGGCTGATCTCGCAGGCCCCATTCTATGGGCGCTCATTATGCCAAGTATTTTACCCCCACTGCCCAGGGGCAGGACCACTTTAGGGCACAACAATTGTCAGAGTTGATCAATCAGGCAGTTCAGGTAGGCTTGGCAATAGCCTGGCAGGAGATACCACTCGTAGTACCTCTACCAATAGCAATTATCATTATGGGAGGGAGAAAGGTTAAAATAAGGTGTTTCAAACTGGGGCAGGAAGGGAACTAGTAACATAGACAACAATAAAGGTTTCATGTAACCCCATTCCAGGTAGTATGTTTTAGACTTCAGATTTTGGGTTTACCTTAGTAAGAGGATACATATTTTGGGTTTACCTTAGTGTAGAGATTCAGGGGCAGTAGCATAAGGGCTAGTTGAGCGAAGGTCAAGGCCAATAGGGTGAGGGGCCACTATGGGCAGCGTCAGAGGCAGGACCAGTAGGACTTCAGGCCATAAAAATATCCTTACTAAGCTCCATAAATTTTAGTATCTTGGCCACAACCAGTAGGAGTATTATCCGTATCACCGATTGCACAGCAACAACCCTAACTTCAGTATGGTAGAGTTTATCAAATCACCCAGTCCCAACAGGAGGTCCAGGGATAGGTCCTGGTGGTAGATGATACGTTTTACATTTTTGACACTTTATCTCAAGTTTTATTTCACATCGACACCACATACTCATTTGTATCACGTAGTTTTGGGAAGATTTTTGGCATACTTCCTAGACATTATGATAGAGCTTTACCAATAGTTACTCTGTTAGGTGTATCTACACATATTTTGGATATTTGTTATGATGTGGAGTTTTACATCAGTAGATTATGTTTTGAGGTTGATTTTTTAGTTATAGACACCTACTCTTATGATGTGATCTTAGGTATGGACTGGTTAGTTAAATATAGAGATCATATATATTATAGTGGTAGGGTTATCCTTTTCACTATTTTGGGTCAGGAAAAGCATATTGTGGTTATGCTTAGGCCAGACGGTGGTGCCATGACACAATTATATTTATCGATAAGGAAATACAATAGGGGACTACCGTTTCACTAGATTTGATTCCGATTGTTAGAGATTTTTTCAACATATTTAAGGAGGTGTCAGGGTTGCCACTAACTTGAGATTGATTTTGTAATTGATTTGGCCCCCGACACGACACCAATTACCAAGGCGTTGTATCGGATGGATCATATGGAAATGAGGGAGTTGAGAGAGAAAATCAAGCACTTATTACAACATGGGTTCATTTGGCATAGTATGTCGTTGTGTGGAGCTCTAGTCCTTTTTGTGAAGAACCAGGATGGTTCACTATGATTGTGCATCGACAAGTTAGTTGAACTTAGGCAAATGAAAACTATCCATGGGGCGAGCCTTGTTTAGGAAGGTAAATTCTATACAAACTCTCCATTTCTCTATTTTTTTAAACCAATACTACATTTAATAGCCACTTAGGGAATTAAACCTCCTTGATGGATCAGGCCTCCAAATTTTTTCCCTTTTCCTTATCTATTGCCTCATCTTCTCGGGGGCTATCTTCACTCTTTTTGGATCACAGCTGGATGTGAAGGGTCATGTGAAGCTTGTGACATATGACACATGGGTTAATGCAAGGCATGTCATAGGGTTTCCAAGAAAAACCATCTTGATTACTTTTGAGGAAGACAACTAGGTCCTATATTTCTTCACTGGTAAAAGCGTTGTAGATAAAAAAAAACTCTTCTAAAGCTTATTATTGTCAAAGACCATCTCTTGGGAGGGATCCATAATATGATCATATGGGTCAACCCTAGTCTCCTTAACATCAACTTGCTCATAATGTAGCTTCTACTCAGAGGACACAGAGCCCTCTGGTCGGTAACCGGCTATGAAGCATTGTCGAGCTAACACCTGGTTCTCCCAAATCTCGATTATTTATTTATTTTAGTGATGCATTTTAGATTTTGGTGGTAGGTAGAAGGCACTACCCTCATGCATGTAGCCATACTATCTCTATTATGGCGTTATAAGAGGAATATATTTCCACCACGAGGAACCCAATGAGTTTTTTATATTCTTCCTGCTCGGATGGGGATGACTACCTTCCTAAACGGCATGGTCATCCTTCCTATAAAGCCAAACAAAGGCACTATTACTTCTTGAAGATCTTTTACTTTCAAATTGATATTGTTAAACATCTTGATGTACATAACCTATGAGGATCTCTCATGATTCACTAGCTTGTCCACATACCACTTTGCTATTCTAATAGTGATTACTAGGGCGTCGTGATGAGGAGTCCTCACCCTTCTTCGGTGAACACTATGTGTAGTAATCAATCTTTTGTAGTAGTTGATGTTTGCCCGTAACAGGCTTAGCCAAATCAATCTTAAATACCTTCATCACTGCTATGAGTTTTTTCACCTCCACCCTGATGGTGATAACCTTGATCCGAGTTGGGTTTTATGCCCTATGGATCAGTTCAAACTCAAGGAATATCTCTTCATCTCTCACATTATTCAACCTTCGATAGTGCATAGGTTGTGCCTAAACCTCCTTATTAACAAACTCATTAAGGTGCCCAGCCTGAGCTAGTTCCTCAAGTTGAGATTTCAATGCCTTACAACTCTCTGTCTTATTGTCGTCATCCTTTTAGTATGCATATCTCAACATTATGTTCCCTTGGGTTATCCTAACATCTTTTTAGGCCATCTAATGTACTATTGACCATTGACCGTGTAAACGATATTATAGATCAATTCAGTGAAAATTGTGTTGATTGATTTTTACACCTTTGCGTGAACCTTTTTCTCGTTCCCTTTTTACTTTACATTCTATTTCTTTATCTTTTCTTGGGTGCTCCTTCCTTTATCTCTGTTTATTGTCTGCTTTTTTATCATTTGATTGGCCAACTATAGCCACAATATCCTTAAATTTTTCATACTTCTCTAATCTCTACATGAGGTTGTTAATAGTGACATCCTACCTCTTGGTAAGAGACTGATGGAGCATATAGTTGCTCGACAACCCAATCTTGAAGGAGGCCATCGCAACTTGCTTGGTGCAGTCCTCCACTTCGTTATACATTTCCCAATACCTTTTGGAATATTCTTGGAGCATTTTCTTATGCTTATTTTTTATCATAAGAAGTGAGTCCATTCTTTTTCAGATAGGTGATGCTCATGATAAACCTGGTTATGAAGACCTTGGCGAGCTCCTTAAAACATGTGATTGACATGTGTGGCAGCTTCTCAAACCACTTCTGAGAAAAGTCCCCAAGGATGTAGGAAAATATTTGGCGCATCAGAATCTTATTTTTATTTCATTGTTTCATAGCCTATTAATATTACCTAATATAGTCGGTGGGATTTTTCTTCCCATCATAAATCTTTAACCATGGAGCCTCGAACATCTTAGTAGGCTCAAACTTCTTAAAAGTTTGGCTAAATGGTGATGTCATATGATTGACAAGGACTCTCATGAAAATCTCCAAGGTCTTGCATGCCCCTTAATGAAAAGGGCATCTATTCACTTCCATCCTAATCCAATTATGGATGTCTCTCTCTCCTTTTTATTCGCAAGGAGAATATTCTTTTCGGTATTGAACACTCCTCTTTTGGCTGTAAGATTTTCTTTCTTAAGGACTAAGAGTACGTAATTCATGGCCACGTTTACGCTTCTCCTTTTTAACTTATCTTTCTAGCTTATCTGGATGATGTTGGAGAGCAACATTATGCTTCTGCTGATACCTAATAGCAACCCTCTCATCTTGAATGCGCCTTCTAAAGGTGAAGATGAGACTTAGGATTTGGTTAGATCGTAGGGGTTCATTTATTTCATCCGTCCTCTCCTATTGAGGATAAAAACGTGAACTAGGTGATCGATGATAGTCTCCAACATTTAACCCTTTAGGGTAAATTTAAAGGAGAAGAATAATGAGTCTCTTGGTCATTGTAGTTATCGTAGCCTTGATGGCGGCCCTCCAGGTATCCATGGCTTTGCGAGGTATGATTTTCTTGGTCATCATAACTTTAGTGATCCATGTTGGTCGAGGAGACATCATAATAAGTTTGCTTCTGACAGTGAATGTTAGATCATTCCCACATATGATGCTAATTATAGGTGGTAATTTCCCATAGGTTGTTGTATTCAATGTACACAAGTCACAGTAATAATTATTGTAAAAAGAATTATATCACACGCACATAATATGTAAGTAGTGCAATAACTTGCCTATGTCCATGGGGTGTTAGGGTTTGTTTTTTATAAATTAAGAACTCAAGTCGGTAGACTTATAGTACTGCTCGGTGTTATATACATGCATGCCTCATATATATGGGGTGAGTTTACATTTATAAGGAAAATTAGGAGAGTCCTAAGATCTATTAACAACTATTCATGAGAGTTCAGGGATATCCATTGATTGTAGTCATTCGTTATTGTGTAATGGAGTTGAACTATTCTTCTTTGATAGAAAGACTCTATTACTTATAGGCGCACGCGACCGAGCACAAGACAATATATTTGTTGACCCCACAATGGGTATCTAATGGAACATGGTGAGAAACATCAAACTTATCATCCAATTTTGCAACCAAGTAAAATTTCTCAACCCAAATAAATCTAATAATAGGAACATGGGGTTTTATAATCGATTTGATTATAACCCTAAAAGGAACCTTGACCTTAAGATTAGGACCTACAAACTTCATATCTTTAACCTCTCTAGATAAGTTCCTAATCCTTTGACGTAAATGGTTTAACTTCAAATTTTGGCATTGATTTTAGTCATCCTAGACATTCTCCTAATATCAATACAAAAGTCTCTAAGGTGACCCTGTTTATGGCAACATGTGAAAATATACGGGTGTGGGGTGTTCACCTTCTTAGATTTAGGAGTGTTCCTAGGTGGGTTACGAATAGGAGTATTAGTTGACCTTTTGACAATGCGGTCTCCACTTTGGGACCGGACCCTTTCGAATGTTCATGTGCAAGTCCAATCTTATCCTTCGAGGATCGAGATGGTGCAAGGAGCTATTGGGGATTTATTCTTAAAACCATGTATGAGAGTTACTATTAAGTAAAGGTGTCATTTCATTTTTAAATAACAATGACGGTTACGGCAATGATTTATATTTTTTTAAATATATTATTTCATATTAAAGTCGGTCAATAGAGCTTAGTAGGAATTCCACTTATGCGAATCCGGGTTGATCACAAGGAGATTGAAATTTTGGTTTTAGCACTATTAAAATGTTCACGACCTATATAGGAACTTGATATCCCATCAGAACGTTTGCGATACAATCCTAGTAATTTATCTCAAACTATGGGGGATCGGTGTGATGGTTCGGGAACTTGTGTGATAGTTCAACAAAGAATTAAGATTGGTACATCCCAAGAATATATTGAACGAGACCACCCATGAGATTTAAGTCTAAGGGTTGTCTAGATTAAGACTAAAAAAATCTCACACTATTTGCAAAGAATGCATAAATTCTTACTAGAATTAAGAGGATTGGAATGCTTATGTAGTTATTGATTTGATTACTATCGGTGCGATTTAATTTTAAATTTAATCAAATGATCCCCGCATATTAGGTAACATTTATATAAGTAGGTCTGAGATAATAATTTGGAGGAAACCACGATTAGGGGATACCGTGAATTGAGATACCCCCTTACATACTTATATATTTTGTTTCTACCAAGTAAAATTCGGACGGTGGTAATCCTGGTGGAGCAACAAATAAGTTAAGTATGAGAATCAAGAAAATTGATTGGATGTTGGTTAAAACTGAATAACACCAAATTGATTTAACCAAGATGGTATTAGACACTTAATGTATGGAATCATATTATGTATAATAATCAACTTTGCAAATAAGACCTCATTATATCCGAGTAATTTATGATATAATTAAATTGGAGTGAAATCATAATTATTTAGTAGAATTAATTATGATTAATTAAAGAAAGGAAATGGATTACGGTAATGGTGATTGAACTTTTCGAGTATTTATTTGACTCCTGTTTAATTATTTATCTCGGGTCCCTAGTGTAGTCTATATACCCAAGTAGTTAGGTTCAAACTCTCAAGAAATCCAGTTTGGCCCAAGATTGTAACATCCCGTACTTTTGTGGGTATTTAAACTACACGAGTGCTTGTAATTTAATAATTTGAGAAATAATGTGAATGGATTAAATATTAATTGGCGAGTATCATATTAATATTTATGTGTACTATATTTACTTGTGGGGTAAGTAAATGAAGTTGTGTTATTTTTATATCATGTCGTAAGTGGGTAAAAGCGACGAGT
Organism: Sambucus nigra; assembly: GCA_949130495.1. NCBI lineage: Eukaryota > Viridiplantae > Streptophyta > Magnoliopsida > Dipsacales > Adoxaceae > Sambucus > Sambucus nigra. Next base: position 688,556,753 of record OX422209.1, read on the forward strand.
TAATAGTATCTTATTCGGGACACGCGCAGTGGTCTTGTTGGGAATAAAATGGTGATTTTTTATAAGTGACTCGGATGGTGATTTGGAGTTCATGGTTGATTCAGAATGGGTCAAAATAGTCAAAATTAAGTACCCGGGGATAGTGATTGGGTTCCAGGGGCTTTTTAGACTAGTTGGGACTCGCATTTGGGTGCACGAGTCATTTTATAATTGAGTTAATACCCAATTTAGTGATTTATAACAAAAGAGGGGTTGGGTAATGGCTTAGGGCAGACATTTCTCTTCTAAGAGAGAGAAAGAGGGAGAGAGAAGAAAGAATAGGAAAAGGAAAAGGAGGAAGAAGAAGAGGAAGAAGAAGAAGAAGAAGAAGAAGAAGAAGAAGAAGAAGAAGAGGAGGAATCAATCTGACATTTTCGGAACTAATTCAACACACACAGAGGAAGATCGAATCATCTACAATTTGAGGCAAGTGTTTATATTGCTTTGATATTATATGTGTGTTTTTATTCATATTATATTTGGTGATAAATATGAATTTTGGGGTTGGGATTTATGTGAGAAAATGGGTTTTAGTGAAATAATTTCATAAAATTGATTGATGAGTATAAGCCATGAAATCTGAAATTAAACCCTGTGAGTTGGATGTATAATTGATGAATTAAATCAAGAAATAAATACCCTTATGGTGGAATGTGATATGGTATGATTATATTATGTTGGGATGATTTTTAGGAGTGATTTTGGTGGAGAAATTGGGTGAAAAAGGCAAAAAAGCCATGGCGACCGATCTTGGATATTTAGCAAAAGAGAATCAATTCGACCTATGACCTAATCGATTCGGATCACCTGCTTGGGTTGCCTCGTATTTTTCTTATTTTTTTTAATTAGTTATGATTTTTTCTACGACATGGTGTGTGAAACTGACATCTTTAGGAGGAAATAAAACTCGAGTTATTTTGGGATGTTCGTATATGAGCGTAGGACTCAGTAAAGTATTTAAAAAATTATTTTATCCTTATATTCGATGGGAATGAATTTGGGGTATGGATTTAGGAGTGCTTAGGATGAACGACACTCGAAAATATATGTATAAAATTTATGAACGAATTCGAATGGGAATTTTGGATGGATATGTGATACGTGCTAGTGTGATAAGCTTTGCAATTCATAATAAAATGTAATGAGACATTTATATAAATAAGTAGGTGAATACTTATGAAATTGAATTGGACTTATATTCGGGATGGACAAGCTAGTGCTACGAGCAATATGTACGATTAGTTGGACTTTGATATATACGGGTATGGACAAATCTCTCTCTCTCTCTCTCTCTCTCTATATATATATATATATATATGTGTGTGTGTGTGTGTGTGTGTGTGTGTATGATATATTTATGTGAAACATACCCCTCTAGTGACTATGAGAGGTTGCGCGATGTGGGTGAATCCCCAGTCTAGTAAATACAGGCAGAGTATAGTTCCCAGGTCATAGCGCCATATTTATGATTGTGTGATTTATTCGCAGTGAGGTAATTGTGGGTATGGTTATGACTCACTGTCGAAGGACTATGGTTGCCTCCAATACATTTGTGATTTATTTTATCAACTCTGTGTGAGAGTCCGACCGCTGGTAACAGGATGATGTGAGTATTCCCTGGATAATGATAGCATTGTAAAGATTCGTATCCAGTGAGATATTACTCTGAGGGATGACGGTTATACTTGTATTAATGCGTGATATACAAGTATGGATATACTTGATGTGATTAGTATATTGTGCATATATATATATATATATATATATATATTTGTGTGTGAAAATATATATACGGACAAATTAAGGAATATAATGAGCAATAAATTATATATATCCGGGAGGATAAAATCCAAAATGCTAAATGGTATACGTATATATAGAAAGATGAAAATATGTATGAGTTAATGACACTAATGTGTGAATAGTAAGTAAATAACTAGTGAAAGTTATTTGAAATAAATTAATTAATTATAAATGAGATTTTTAATGAATAAGTTAAGGCGAATGCTCAAAATAAATTCTAAGTATATAATAATATACGCGGGGCATAAGGCGACGTATGGGACTTAGATGATGGGTGATGCTAGTTATGTTGGGTAGCGTAACTATGGTGTTTAAAATACATGCGTTAGGTGTGCACTTTAGATGAGGTATGAGGAGTATCTCACGAGAGTGCGACACCAGTTTAAATATGAAAGATTTCATAACATATTTATTAATTCATTTTAAACACTTACTAAATATTTTCAAAAGGCTTTGGGCTCTGACCCATATGCAAAATATTTTCAAAACCTGTAGGTGTCCCAACACAGGGACGCCTGAATGAATTATTCTTCTAGTCAGATGATACTGTAGCAGCTATGGATGCTTGCAGGGATTGATTAGTCGCTTATATTCTTAAGATCTAAATAGGATGTATTTCAGAGTTATATTCCAGCATGTTGGCCCATTGTTGTTATTTATTTTATTTCTGTTGTTTTACTTTAAGTTATTCGGATTAATTGTAATAAGAATTTTACCGAGAGTTATCGGTTATTTTTATTTCTGCCAGTTGTGTGAGTTTATTAATTTCATGGTCGGTGTTGATTTATGGAATTTCGTTTACGTAAGTTAGAAGTTTAAAATTTTAACACCGGGCCTAATAAGTTATTAGTAACTAATTGGTTTTTGACAGTGAAGCTAAGAGTGAACCATATGAGATTCCTATTTTATTTTGGTAAAGGATTGATCAACCGTGATTAAAATAGGTGGGGTGACACATATGGTATCAGAGCATCAGGTTTTAGTGTCCGTAGGATATGTGCGGACTTACTGCGTTTTCAGCATTGCTTTCTCTTTGATGTAGAGCCCCACGCATAGGATTATTGGTTCCTATTATGAATTACACTCTCCTACTATTGTAAAATTATAACTAATCTTATACGAGTTTGGTTGGGTTTCGTCTGCCGAATTAAGAAAGATGACTAGCGAGGGACGTTAGGATGGAAGCAGGAGGTGAGGCTCAGCCAGAGTCGTGAAGTATACAGGGGACGCCGATCGTAGCAAAGATCAACACTATTTTTGCTCAGTTAGTTAACGCTACGATGACCGTCAGGATGCAACAGTTTCCCCAAGCACCACCATAGCAGACGATGGCACCAATTGAGGCTCACCTAATGCTATTAATAATGGAGAGAGTCAGAGGGGCCTTTAAAGAGGGTCGTCCGCGAGAGTTTATAGGAAATACGAATGATGTATTAGTTAACCAATGAACATAGGACATCCAAGGGCATTGGTGTATAGTGGAGTGCAAGACACTCGGAAATAAATTCAGGAAAAAAATAATTTAGATCATGGGAGCAGTGTTACAATGGTGGGAGTCGATGACCACCTATGAGGAGAGGGATGTTAATATAATTGAGGAATGTTGGGTATGGGTTGACCGGAATTTCTTTCATCTTCTATTTATACAGAGATGCGAATGAAGTTTTTAGACTTATCATAGAAGGGATGAATAGAGGCCGATTGTGTGAAATAATTTACTTATTTAACAAACTTTGTACTCGATGAGGTAGGTACGAAGGAGAAAAGAGTCCTTAAGTCGGATAATCGACTCACGGGTAAAAATTTCCAAAACTTAGGGGAAATTCAGCTTGGGTCACCTATGAAAATGACATCAATGTAGTGTTTTTATAATAGTAGTATAAACACTTCCATGTGAAGGGATCTAAGAAAGTTAGAGAATTTAGTCAAAATCGTAAGATTGGATGTAACGGTGATAGTGAGGCACTACTAGGGGTTACCCAGCAGGGGATCCATTTAAATGATTTAGATCAAGGAAATTATGATAGAATAACGGTGGATTAAAATAGGGCTATCAGGTACAGCAGCGTGTCCCACAGGGCCAACGGAGCTAAGGGAATAATGACGGTAGCCATCAGGGTCAAGGCTACCAGGTCCGAGAGAAGGGCAACCCTAACACGACCAGCGGGGCCATAAGTAGGTGAATTACACAGGGAGATATTATGTAGGAGGATAGAAAAACCACGGACATTAACCTTGTTCGCAACGAGTAAAAAGGGACAAAATCATGGTGCCTAGCAGGGGCAACGATTAAAATATTGTTGGTTTAGATTGGACGAGAGTATTATGTCCAAGAACCATTTGAATAGTGCCATTGGCAATTGAAAGTATGAGTTTTATCCTCGGGCGAATGGGGTATGTCTTGTGTGACATGAGCGAGTCATAGTAATTTCTAAGCACTAGATTCGCGTGTGAGACGGGTTTAATGGAAGTATCATTAATATTACTATAGTGTGTATATAGTTACCATTGAGTAGAGGGGATCTCATTAGTTCCATCCACAAGGGAGCGGGTGTAGACATTGAAAGAATATGTTTGAATAGATTTACTCATTTTAGAGATATGCTATGCGAGTATGATGTTATCTTGGGTATGGGCTGGTTAGCGATGGTTTGAACGATGGTGGGCTATTACAACAAGGTTATCGTGTTCATTCTTCCAAGGCAAGATGTGTTGTTTTATGACGTCTCACCTGAAAGAGGGTTGAGCTTTCATATATATTATGTTATGTAGGAGACTTCAGAGAGTATATTTGTCTTGTTATGTCTGATGCCGGTGCGTAAGGACTCAACTAATGTGATTCAGGGTATATCAGGTTTATCGTCGAGCAAATATATTGAGATCGTTATTAATTTAGCACTAAGGACTTAATGATAGTGCGAGCGCAGGATTATGGTACTACTTTTGAGATGTGGGAGTTGATGTTTATACTTACACATTTGGGGATAAGATTTTGAGTGTCCCAGTTATATGCTTTGGCTGTACGAAACTCGATGACCGATAATTATAAGGGATAGTGCATTGGAGGAGTTCCTTACTTGAGTTTCGTTGCGAGATGTTACACGCATGAACCTTAATAAACATTGGGAGTGGAGAGACGTTGATGGATGTTAGGGCATCAGTTTTAAATGTTAATCATTGAACGTGTAGAGAAAACACTTTGATTTAAGAGTTATTGTAAGATATAAGACCAAAGGAGCCCGTAGTGCCGTGTACAAAGCGTTGCCCAAGAGTTGATGGGTGGGACAATATCAATAAGAATTAAGTTTATGATTTGTGGGATGATAGAGAATACATGTATGATATAGTCGTGCTGAGCATGCGAGGCTGATCTTGGGATAAGTATGTTATGTATGTAACATTGATGGTGTTTGTGCAAACATGCATGGGATATATGATGTATGGGCGCCCTAGTTATTTTGATTTTAAATATCATTCGATATAAGGGGACGTGGTAATAATGTGTTGTAAGTATGCCTGTGGGGGTAGTAGAAATAGAATTGAAAAGTAAAATGGGTTGAACTTAATTTGAGAAAGACGATGGTTTGAATATGTATGTTCAAGGAGAACTATCAAACCCGAGATAGATTGAAAGACTGTGGAAAGACATGTAAAAGATATCTCTTGATAATAGAAGACCCAATTGTTATGGGAAAGTAAAGTGGAGTCTTACTCGGTTGAATGCAGAGGGTGGCTTGCGCTTAAGAAGAATGTTGATGACTACAAGATGAAAAGGACCCAGAAAGTGCGCAATTTTGCAAAAGATGCACGGGCCATGGTTTTCATATACCCCAGGAAAAAAGAGTAAGATGTACCACATAATGTGAAATATTGAACGTGGGGATCAGTCTTGAGTGAGACATAGTGAAGTTGTCTTCGGGTGAACCACATGTAGATGGAAAAAGGTTGGTACAAGATGAACAACCAGAATTTTTTTATTATCAAATTGGCAATTCCAGTGATGGAATGGATAGGCAGATGGATAGATAATTGTTGGGTTACCAACATTATAAAAAGGTTGAGATTTTCTTCGGGTTTGTGAAATGGATTTACCAGGAAGGAATAGTTTTTATTCTTTTGGGTGAGTTATATTATCGGATAGTGTGCTCAACATTTCTTGGAAAAAAGGATTACACCGGCACAAGGTGTCGCCTAACATTGTTGTTAATCGGGAAAGGATCCTTGAATCCAACCTCTGATAGGGATTATCAAGAGGCGATGGGGATGGAATTTTATTTTGAGCAAGACGTGTCACCTGTAGCCCGATGGTTAAGCAGGGGGTGTTAAAATGTTGGTGAATACGAGGAATGCGTATTCTGAATTTTTGGATAACGGGGAGGAGTAATTACCATTGGTGGAGTTGTGTGAAATAACATGTACCAATTTATCTTTAGCAAGGAGACTTTTGAGATTTTGTGCGGTAGGCCTTACCGTTTACCCTCTGGTTGATTAGAGATTAAGGGATAACAAGATTTTCAGGCCGGACGTGATTTAGAATCCGTCGGCAAGGATTGAGTTAATCATAAACTATTTTGAGTAATTTAGAAATGTTGTAAAGAGTTATGTCACCACGAACTGAAATTTTAAGGACTGACATGAGTGGTCAGGTGTTATTGTGGTTTCTCTCATGAAAGGAGTTTTGTGTCTTGGCAAATAAGGGAAGTTGACACATAGGGATACGGGGCCTTCCATCAGTATTGAGACGATAGAGCCAGTGATGTGTAGGCTCGTCTTATTGTAATATTTTTAATAGGATGACAATGTTCTTTGTGTATTGTCATCGAGGTGATACCTTAGGAATGATGGAGTATATCCGTATAAAATGAATTGAACGTACTTATTGCTAGACTTGGGCCATAATGGGTAAACCTTTAGATAGGTGGGTACCACTAGCGTGTATATAGTGGGGGAACCGTAATGTTATCACTATTTGATTTGGGGTACTAGAGGATGTCATGTAGTTAAGGATCCTAAGTTTTAGTAAAAGGCATATCCAAATTTCGAGGACGAAATTCCTTTATAAGGGAGGAAGTATGTAACACCCCATACTTTTGTGGGTATTTAAATTACACGAGTGCTTGTAATTTAATAAATTGAGAAATCAAGTGAATGGATTAAATATTAATCGGAGAGTATCAGATTAATATTTACATGTACTATATTTACTTGAGGTAAGTAAATGAAGTTTTGTTATTTTAATATCACGTCGTAAGTGGGTAAAAGTGACGAATTGATAGTATCTTATTCGAGACACACGTGGTGGTCATGTTGGGAATAAAATGGTGATTTTTAATAAGTGACTCGTATGGTGATTTCGAGTGCACGGTTGATCCGGAATGGGTTGAAATGGTCAAAATTAAGTCCTCGGGAGTAGTGTTTTGGTTCCGAAGGAATTTTAGACGGTTCGAGACTCGCATTTGGGCACACGAGTCATTTTACAATTGGGTTAATATCCAATTTCAGGATTTACAACAAAAGAGGGATTGGGGAATGGCTTAGGGCATCCATTTCATTTCTGAGAGAGATAGATAGATAGATAGATAGATAGAGAGAGAGAGAGAGAAGAGGAAAGGGAAGAGGAGGAATCAAGATGCTATTTTCAGAACTAATTCGACACATAAAGAGGAAGATCAAATCATCTACAATTGTAGGCAAGTGTTTATCTTTCTTTGATATTATATGTGCGTGAACGAGGTGATACTAATTAATCTGAATTCATAAATATTTAAGTTAACCTTATTTAATTGGTGTCAAATTTTAAAGCAAATTAATTGAACCCCTAAACATGCAACTACATGTATGTGTGTGTATGTCAAACCATCACAAATAAAATTTCTAACTCACAGATTTTAGGAAAAATCCCTTTCGGGTAAAACCTTTATTTCACTATAAAGTAGTAAATCGCAACTTATAAAGATTACAATGAAATTTGCAATGATCACTCCCCGGAACAATCACATAGGCACGAAGCCTAGAGTCAGCAATGGATCAACCGCAGCATTCCACATGAACACGCTGTCTAATTCAGCCAGGAACGCCCTTGAGCACTCCTAATCGACACGCAATCGTCAGCCATATATTTACCCTCTACACAAGAGAAATAACTTTTCCAAAGTTGTATATTGGTTTCCAAAATAATTCATGTAAAGATTGGGATGTTTTGTGAATTGAAAACAAAACTAAAACTCTCAAAAGTGAGAAGACAAACGTTTATGCCAAAGCAATTTTTGTAGAATAAAATTATCAGGTCTTCAGAAGAAAAACAAAGTTATTTAACACGCTATTTATAAAAACATTAAGGCAGTGCGTCGCTCAAACGAAATCACCATATCGTTTGAACGAGGATCGTTGTCGCTCGAATGAGCTTCGCGCGACTTAAGGCTATCGCTCGAATTAGACACGTAATCGCTCGAACGAAAATTAATAAAAAATAAATTTGTATTTCGTCAAAAAATATCCGCCTCAACACTTAGAAATATTTCATTTGACAAAAAGCGACGCCTTAACACTTAGAAAATATTTTAGAAAAGTATCCCAACACTCTAAGGCTCCGTTTGGTTCGTGGTAAAGTTGGGTGGAATCTGATTGCTTCCGAACATTCCTAGGAAAGTGTAAGATTATTGTGTTTGGTGTGAGGTTAAGCTTAATGGGAATGTGGGCCCTAATGGAATTAGATTACCTCCATTGTGGGAAAGTGGGTGGAATCAAATCCATCCAATATAGGTGGGATTCTTACTTTCTCACGGGAATCCTTACAAATAATTTTTGTGAAGACAGAAATGCCCTTAAAAATATTAAATTGTAAAAGTACCAATAAGGTCTAAATATTTATTTTATGAAAGAAATTTTGTTATGTCAGTTTGTAGTAAATTTAAAATCGAAAAAATTTATTTAGGCTTTTATTTCTACTCATATAATAATTAATTTGATTAACTTACAATATAATACACAAATATATACAATAAATTATTATATTTGTTAAATATTGGAAAAAATATATATTACAAAAATATATTTGAGTTTATACATTTATAAATAGTGATCCGTAATCTTGTGTGTGCGTGTGCGTATATATATATATATATATATATATATATATATATATATATATATATATATATATATATATATATATATATATATATATATAATTGGTAAAGGGTATTATTGGTATATATGATACATTACCATGTCACTTTCCATGCATGAACCAAGCACAAAATTTTGATTCCCAATAGGAATCCATTGGTTAACCAAACAGAATGAAAGGATTTAGAATCCTGGTAAAAGGTTTGCTAGTAATTACTTTCCTGGTAATCACAATTCATCCAAAATATTACCGCAAACCAAACGGGGCCTAAGTGAAATGCAAAGGTACTTTATACACAACTTTACCAAATTATTCTTACGGAGGCTTGAATGTTGAAGAACTTTGATATTCAGATCCATCTTGATGCATGTTTGATCTTGAATAAGTCTTTGACGTTTTGTAGCGGTATATGACATACTCAAATGTAAGCCGGACAATAAAATAATGTCCTTACAAATCTCCCCCTAAATCTATGCCGGTACAAAATAAAAATATCTGAATTATCAAATTAAAATTCTTATATAAATCTAATACCCTCCCACGAGCCTAAAACTGAAAAGGTATTAAACATGCAAGTCTCAAAACTTTTGTTGAAAATATTCAACTTCAAATCTTTAAACTTTTCTCATCAGGGTATGCAAAATAATGATCTTTAATTTTGTACCTACACACATGAGATAAAGTAAATACCTTCGCGACGCATCCAGTTTGAAATGATATAAGAATAAATCAATCAATAATCAAATCTCTCCAAAATTCAAAAACTCCCCCATAATTCGTTCTCCCCTTTTCATTTGTCCGAAATAGATACAAAAACGAATAAACAAAAACAAAAATGAACTGTCACGAAAAATATGCATAGCAAACATGGATCAAACTATGCTCATGCAAAAGAGTAACTCAAAAGCTTCCTTAAACTATTTTTGATTTTTCATACAAAAAATGCAATAATTTTACAAAAATCACACACCATGAATTTACACTAAGACAACCAAATCATGGAAATCGAATGAATGGGTGTACACAAATTCAATAGGCAAATCAATGAAATCACGCATAACATATGTTCACGGTGAAAAAGTATAATCCTAACGATTGAATCTCAAAATTGTCCTTAGGTGTCAAAAATGTGAATTTAGATGACATCGTCTTAATCAAATCGATAAATCAAAGTCATGCATGATTTTCACACCAATAACGTCTAAAACTATGTAACACTTTTTCATGACTTTGTCAGGACATGCAAACCCGTTTTATATTTCATCCAAACTCCCTCGTAAATAATAATAATGCCTTTTATTTTTCTTTTTGAGGTGATGAAACTAAATAAATTGGCCCACTTTATGGAATATTTTTTTTATTTTCCTTAAAAAAATTTCGAACAGTTTTCAATCTCATTGGACCTTGGCTTCTCTTTTTTTTCCATATATTTTCTAGGTCCAATTTAAATGGTGGCTTAATGACAAAGGATAAATGAGTACCTTTCATAGCCCTTCCCCGTTTTTTCAAATAAATCACTCAAACTCACAAACAACGGTTCTTACATGCACTACTTTCATTGTCAAGTTTTATCGCATTTAGTCCGCTTTAAAGACCTAATTGAGATGAAAACACATCGATCAACATGTTATAGACAAGAACAATAGTCAAACAAATCCGTGCAAGTGTGCATTAAAGGAACTCATGAGTTAAACATTAGGTAGTAACAACAAATCACATCTCAATGACTCCAAACATTATAAAGCACAAAAATAAAATGATGACGCATCTCAAACCACTAACAAACATTTTCATGGATATGGAATGAAATTGTGACTCGGCCATCCCAAATGTCCATCCATAAATGGTTCAAACAAAATACAAAAACTCTTTTTATCTTTTTCCATAAAAATTGTCAAAATAAAATATTTTTGGCTTTTTCAATTTTTTAAAAAAAAATAAAAAACTTTTTGTATTTTTTCAAAAATTTTCCAAAACTAATACAAAAAGTATACGTGTCATAACACTAGCAAACATATAACATGAAGCACAACTAGCGTATGACAAACAAATCATGCAAACACAATCATCTATAAGATATAGCAAGAAAAGAGTCATGTGCTAGCAATCGAGAATCAAATAGTATAACATCTATCTCCTCTAAATGTGATTTCCTAACTCAAATAGGTGTGCAAGGACGCATGGGGGTTATGGGAACCAAGGGATCTCTAGACTTCAACTTCCTAGGACCTCTTCCAAGACCAAAATAAAAACTCCTAAGGTGACCTTTTCTACCACAATGTGAACATGTGTAAACAGGTGAAACGTCACCTATGGGTTGGCCTTTTCTAACGTCTTTGGGATTTATTTACCCTCTAAAATAAATAATGGTATTGTCTTTAACATTCGAAACATGAAAATATGACGAGCCACTACCATGGCTGTCAACACTACTCGAGTCTATCAAATCATTTTTTATCTCCAAATTTTTTTACTCAAGCAAAGATTTAGATTCTTCCAATTTTAGGGACTCCTATAAATTTTCAATTATTTCTAGAAGTTTATCACGTTATCCCTTATAATACTCACACCTATCCCTAAGAGTCTCCTCATGTGCCACAAACTCATCGATTAAAATATTTTTATCATCTTTGGCATAAACACAAATCCTATAATTTTTAAAGTCCTCCAATTCTTTTTCTAAAAAAAGGACTCTGTCATCACTCTCCTTTTTGGACACTTTTAAATCATTAAAGTCATGGTCCAAATAAATAAATTTCTCATGATAAAAATCTCTTTGATTTAGAACCGTTTGCAAAAGATCCATATCGAATTTAAAATGATAATTTTCTTTTTTAAAAAAAATCAATTCTTTTCGCAAATGTCAAATTCAAACTATTTGAATCATTAAAACTCTGACTCGTGTCATCAAAGGGGGGCATCCGATTACATAAGTGCTCCGTCGAAAAAATTTCAATTTTTCACAAAACAGATTTTTCAAAAAAATTCAATATCACAAAATTTTTGTGAAAATAAGAATACACAATAAATTAATGTAACATTCTCTGATACCAATTTGTGAATGCGGTGTAATACAGATTAAATTGAATTCGTAAATTTCCAAGTTAACCTTATTTAGTCGGTGTCAATATTCAAACCAAATTAATCCAGCCTCTAAACATGCAACTACATGTGTGTGTGTGTGTATTAAACCAACACAAGTAAAATTGCTAACTCACAGATTTCAAGAAAAATCCCTTTCAGACAAAACCTTTATTTTACTATAAAATAGTATATCGCAATTTACAAAGATTACAATGACATCTGCAATGATCACTCCTAAGAACAATAACATCGACACGCAGCCTAGAGTCAGCAATGGATCAACCGCAACATTCCACATTAACAATAGTCAAATTTAGCTAGGAACATCGTCGAGCACTCCCAATCGACACACAATAGTCAGCCCTATATTTACCCTCTCTACAAGAGAAATAGCTTCACGAAAGTTGTATCTTGGGTTCCAAAATAACTCACATAAAGATTGGGATGTTTTGTTAATTGAAAACAAAACTAAAACTCTCAAAGGTGAGAAGACAAACGTTTCCACCAAAGCAGTTTTCGTAGAATAAAATTTTCATGTCTTCTGAAGAAAAACAAAGTTGTTTAACACGCTATTTATAAAAATGTTAAGGCGGTGCGTCGCTCAAACGAAATCACCATCTCGCTCGAATGAAGACAGTTGACGCTCGAACGATCTTCGCACGACTTAAGGTTGTCGCTCGAACGAGACACGTAAGTCACTAGATTGAAAATTAATAAAAAAATAAATTTTTATTTCTTCAAAAAATCTCCGCCTTAACACTTAAAAAATTTTCATTTGACGAAAAATGACGCCTCAACAATTAGAAAACATTTTAGAAAAGTATCCCAACACTCTAAGTGAAATGTTAAGGTACTTTAAACACAACCTTACCATATTATTCTCGCGGAGGCTTTAATGTTGAAAAAATTTAATATTCGGATCTGTCTTGACACATGACTGATCTTTAATAAGTCTTCGATGTTTTACAGCCGTATACGACATAATCAAATGTAAGAGGTATAATAAAATAATGTCCTACAATGTGTATCTTAATTCATATTATAGTTGGTGATGAATATGAATTTTTGGGCTGGGATTTATGTGAGAAAGTTTTTTTTATTTTTTTTGGTTACAAATGGAAAACAAATTATGTGAGAAAGTGGATTTTGTGAAATGATTTCATAAAATTGATTTATGAGTATAACCCATAGATCTGAAATTAAACCCTGTGATTTGGATATATAATTGATGGATTAAATCAAAAAACATATACCCTTATGGTGGATGTTGATATGGTAGGATTATATTATGTTGGGATGATTTTTAGGAGTGATTTTGGTGGAGAAATTTGGTGAAAAAGGCATAAAAACCATAGCAGCTCGACTTGGATATTCCGCAGGAGAGAATCAATTCACGTATGGACGAATCAATTCGGATTGCCTGCTTAGCCCAGACAATGAAGTTAGATCTTTTCGATATGAATGCGTGGCCGTCGAACTCATTTTTTCTAATTTTTTTGAATTAGTTATGATTTTCTACGAAAGGGTGCATTAGACTGAGATCTTTAGGAGGAACTCGGGTTATTTTGGGATGAGCGTAGGTTTCGGTAAAGTATTTAGGAAAATTATTTTATTCTTATATTAGATTGGAATGAATCCGGGGTATGGATGTAGGAGTGTTTAGGATGAACGACACTCGAAAATATATAAAGGGATTCGAATGGGAATTTTGGATGGATTTGTGATATGGGCTAGTGTGATAAGCTTTGTAATTCAGAATAAAATGTAATGAGATATTTATATAAATAAGTAGGTGAATACTTATGAAATTAAATTGGACTTGTATTCGGGATGGACATGCTAGTGCTATGAGCGATATGCACGGTTAGTCGAATTTTGATATATTCGGGTATAGAGACAATATATATATATATATATATGGATGTGTGTGTGTGTGTGCAAATGTATATGTATATAAATATATCTTTATGTGTATGATATATTTATGTGAAATATACCCCTCTAGTGCTATCGTAGGAGCTTGCGCGATGTGGGTGAATCCCCTAGCTAGTGAATGCAGTGAGAGTATAGTCCTCAGGTCATAGCGCCATATTTATGATTATTTTGATTTATTCGTAGTGAGATAATTATGGATATGGTTCTGACTCAGTGTCGAAGGAATATGGCCGCCTCCAATACATTTGTGATTTGTTTTACCAAGTCGGTGTGCAAGTTTGACCACTAGTAACCAGGATGATGTGAGTATTCCCTGGTGTCTCCTTAAACTCTCCTTAGGTCCCTAGCACCTCCTTGCATCACTACAAACCCACGGATTACCCTGGGTACTGACCTAAAAGCCATCGGGCACTCCCAGGCTCCGTTTGACCAAAAGTCAAACTCTTTAGCTCAACTGAGACTGAATGAATATTCGAAGGGCACTGAAACCCCTTTCCAACGGCCCGTCCCGTGCGTGATTCTGACTTACCATGCGGACGAACGACCCATTTACCCCCGAAACTTGATCTGAAGGCCACCGGACACTCCCGGGCTCTGTTTGACCAAAAGTTAAACTCCTCAGCTCGACTGAGACTGAATGAATCTTTGAAGTTCACTGAAACTCCTTTCCAATGGTCCATCCCATGCGCGATTCTGACTTACCATACGGACTAACGACCCATTTTCCCCCGAAACTTGATCTAGAGGCCACCGAACGCTCCCGGGCTACGTTTGACCAAAGTAAACTCTTTAGCTCGACTGAGACTGAATGAATCTTTTAAGGAAACTGAAACCCCTTTCCAACGGTCCACCCCATGCGCGATTCTGACTTACCACGCGGACGAACAATCCGTTTTACTCCGAAAGGTCACCGAATGCTTCAAGAACTCGGTTGACCAAAGTCATCTCCCCAAACCAGGAAAACTATTTAGAATGTTGAATTACATCACCTAACCTTTCTAACGGTCTACCCCGTGCACAATTCTGACTTACCATGCGGACGAACAATTCGTTTGCTTCCGAAATTCTCCCGTCCAAAGGACCAATGAGCGCTTCCGAGCCACATTTGACCTAAAGTAAACTCCCGAACCCGGGACTAGTCCAAAGGACTTTCAAATTTCTCTGAATTACCTTTCCAACGGTCCATCCTGTGCACGATTCGAATAAATGGTTTGGGCTCGGCGGCCAATTTTCCAAAAAGGCCTGAAACACACTGCCAAATGGCAGGTTCCAGACCCTGCCTATTGGAAGGTGCCGATAGGCAGGACCAGGTCTATGCCGATCGGCAGTGACCTGGGCCTATAAAAGGAGGCCTTGAACTCATTTTCAAGGGGAGCCCAGATTTGATAGATATCACTCTCAGAAAATCCAGAAAACCTCTCTCGAAGTCAGCGCGATTTCCACACCCAAAACCCATTCCAACCTTAACTTTTCATCCTCCTTTTCATCAAAATTGGTGAATTCATTACCCTCCATTAGGGGTGTTCACGGGTCGGTCGGTTCGGTTTTAACCGGGTTTTTTGGGCCGAACCGACCATGTCGGTTTTTGGAGGAGGAGAACCGAACCGAACCGAAAATGCTGAAAAACCGAACCAAACCAAACCGAATCGGGTCGGTTTTTGACAGGGCCGGTTCGGTTTGCCCGTCGGTTTTTGACAGGGCCGATTTTATACAGGGCCGGTTCGGTTTTTTCCTTTATTTTAATAAAAAATATATTTTTTTAATACCTAATATAAATATAAAATTAAAAAATATAATATAATATGTCAAGACTAATATAAATATAATATAAAATATAAAATTAAAAAGTATAAAAATTAAATCGGTTCGGTTCGGTTCAAAATCGTTTTTTTTATGCCAAAATCGAAAACCGAACCGACCCTCAAAAAAACCCGGCCCGAAAATTTTCGGTTCGGCTCGGTTTTGTCGGTTTGTCGGTTTGGTCGGTTTTTTTGCACACCCCTACCCTCCATCATCATCCAAGTCTAAGGGATTCTTTCCAACATTCAAGATCAAGCTCAAGATCTTTAAGAAGGTCCAATTTTCTCAATTCTCTCCTTAAATTCTCATAAATTCGCAATAACTTGTTTTTATTACTTAGCACTTTTATTATCTCATATCACACATCCTAATATACTTTTTATTTTGTATTATTGCACATCTTTTATTTTCATATAAATAAAAAACCCAAAAAAGAAGAAAAAGTCCAAATAGGTATTCTCACATTTTTCTCACAACTAAAACACTTTTTCTACGCACCCCCCCCACACAAATAAGAGAAGTCCCTGGTTGGATTTTTGGGATAAACCCCACCCCTCATTTTGCATACGAACTACGTGGACTTTTATGCCTCTATAGGTTATGTAGGCGTCTCGTGGTAAAACCCGAGACTCAAGTCCTTTTCTCACTTTCTCTCTCATTTTCTATTTTTTTTCTAAACTCTACTCTCTTATATTATATATATATATATATCTATATATATGCATATATTTGTTCTTAGTGGCGTATTATTCCACATACATTATCGTTCCATTATAATTATCAACGTAAGGGTAATTGCGTAAATCCTATTTTCTAATATTATTTTTATACTTTCCTACGGATGATTCGCTTTATCTCTTCCATGATACAAGTCGAGGATTCCTATCTCCACTATATATACACATGCACACATATCACAGGGAAAATAAAAAAGGAAAATAGCTAACATCCATGATAGACCGTAAGGGCGGAATGGGTGCCTAACACCTTCTCATTTCGTAACTTAGCCTCCGGACCCTTCTCGAATCATTTTTAGTTTCATATGAACCAGTATGTCTTTGGATGCTGTCATTCGGGATGGCTTCCCCTTTTGTTTTGTCTGTTTTGAGTAAAATAGATTGGCGACTATAATCTCTCTATATTTTTACACCTCACCCAATGACACCGATCGAAGCGCTCCCGAGAGGGAAGTGCGGGACTCGAGATCCTCCTTCACACTCTCATCGCCCCCGCGACGAGGATCGGGGATGGACACAGTGGCGACTCTACTGGGGAAGTGATTATTTTAAGGGCTAGACTCTATTTACATGGATGTTATACTTGTTCATAATTTCCCCATTTTTTGCATGTTCCCCTTTTCCATGTGTACCCCATACTTATCTTCAATTCACACACTTGTAGAAAATTCTCCATGTACACTTCACACCACGTGCACCCAGGATCACATATATTCACATATTTCACGTATCACCCATTCTTACTTGGTGTAGCTTTGGTACTTGTACTTTACCCCCTATTTGACATGATCAAGAAAGACATTCTCATAAGATACTAATAAAAGAATCATGCATGATTCACACGACATCACCAAAGAGCATTATTATTAACCAAATTTTACCGAGTAACTGGAGGGTCACTTCGTGATGGGCGCTGGTCCGGAAGGGCACAGTTAGCCTAAGCGATATTACTCTCACCTTCCATTGGCCAAGTACCTTCGACATATATCGAACGGTTCCCCTGCATCGTACCGCTTGACCGAAGTCATGATGGGAGCTATATCACAGGGAATTCATTCACGTACGCCGAGTATATCGAATTCGCTCTCACACGTGCCGTCCCCATGAGGTATATAGTGAGGCAATTGACGTACTCTCAGGTATATCAAATGGCTTGTCACACGTACCGATTGCCCGTAAGAGCAAGACGTATATCGTGGAAGTCACGCCAAAGGGGGAAACCCTTTTCGATTCACCCCACCAACTGCATACCCTCATATAGGTGTCAAGCCTAGGACACACATAGATTGTCGGTTTCTACTCGAAACTCTGCCGGAATTTCGGGTCGGCTTGCCACCCAAATTTTCACGCATTTTTAAAATGGGACCCTGTCCGTGAGCCTGGTTACAAGTCCAGCCGTAGCTTTGCATATATTACAAACCCCACTTTTCCAGGCTTGGGTCCCGTTCGGCATTTCATTTTTACATTTAGGAGAATTAAATACAAGTGAAAACATAATAATCATAATAATCATGCTGAGTTTTATCTCCAAAAACATTTCTCCCTTCTTTATCCAAAAATCCAAAAACATTTCTCTTTTCCTCATCAAAAATCCAAAAATATTTTGTCTTTTAATCTTGAACACAAAATTCATTCTTTTTTTCTCAAAAATAAATCCCATTTTACGCCTTCTCAGGTCGATTGCACGCCCTTGGCCTGACTCCTTATTGGCTTTGGTCTTCAGTCAAATCACCCCGGAGTTCCGTACGCTCCCATATTTCTTCTTCCAAGTCCGACATTCATCCGCCTTCCATAGAGAACACAGATCAAGTACTCGTTGTGTAGCCAGATTTGATGGCAGTTTTAGTTCAGCTTGTGTCCAAGATTGACAACCTCCAGACTGAGGTCTGAGAGATATAACGAAAATAGGTTCCCATTCCTCAAGAGCCCGAAGCCCTATTCCTTCATGCTATGGGTCCACTCGAGCCTATTTGGGTTCCCGAAGAGTATCAGCACGCTCCACGTGCCCCTCCTGTTAATGGGCCGCCACCTACCCAGCCTAGGGCTAACTTGCCTATGGTTGTTGATCCAAAAGAAGAAGAGTTAAAAAAAGTCAAAGAAGATCTCAAGATGCTCACCAATAAATTGGACCAAGTTAAAATCTCAAGGAATTACATGGACTACACCCACATGTCTCCTTATCCTAAAGCGAGGTTACCCGAGAAGTTCAAGATGCCAAATATCGAGAAATTCAGAGGAAGTGGACCCCCGATCGTTAATCTTCGCAGTTATCATCATTCAATGACTCTACTAGGGGAATCTGAAGAAGTGATGGCCCAATTATTTTAGGAAGCTCTGAAGGATAATGCCCTCTGATGTTTATTATCCCTCGAGGAGTCCAGAATCCGTAGCTGGGAAGATGTAGCCTGAGAATTCATGTCACAGTACAAATACAACAAAGAGCTCGAGGTCACCCGCCATAATTTAGAGCTACTCAAACATAACTCTGGGGAATCGATCAGAAACTTTATAACCCGATGGAGGGAAAAGGCAGCTAAGCCAAACACTACTCACAACATACTCCCAAATCATGCCAATTCCATCTTTTTAGAAGAGAACTCGGAATTCAATACCTCAACTCAAATCACACCCATATACTCTCCTGAACCTCTTCAAACTTGCCCATATTTCCTCCTACACCCTAATAGCCTCGCTAAGTAGGCACTGACACTCCTTACCAGAGCACGCATCACTGTTCGTACCCGTTCTGAAAATGGAAGCATGGAATTGTCAAAAGTGTTAAACAAACTCCTAGAGTTCGGACTAAAATTTCCCTCACAGATGGTCATTGATTGCCAAAGGTTCAGTACACTATTCTTAGAAGCACGAAAATAGGCCCGAGATTCAGACAGTTGGGTAGTACCGACCGATGAAGTCAGCTTGGATGATGTTGTCCAGATTATGGCAGAATTATTCAAACAGACCAACGATATTTGCAGTATCACTGAGTTACTTAATACTTTGAAGCTACAAGGGCGTTTGGTCCCTTCACCCGTACATATCCCCATAGAATGGGAAGACCTGTATGAAGAAGGCGTTGAATTTGTGGAATGCATTGACTTTACACAGAAAGACAAAATTGTTGCCACCAGATGGGAGGAAGAATTCGAAGATTCAAATGGAGAGCAAGCTTCAGAAAAAATCGGCTTGATAGCCGACATGTGTGGAATGATATCATTTAAAGAACTCCTCGGGGAAATAATAAAGGTGGCAGAACAACCCGAGATCGACGTGTAATACCCCGTATTTTTATGCTATATTAATTTGGGAATTTATTAAATTTAGTGAATTAATTATTTAATAAAATCCGAAAATTAATTATGTTATAATTATTAACGTGACGAGAGTTAGTAATTATGGAAAATTTGTCGAATATTACTAATGAGCAAAGTAATGAATAATATTGGTTATATTGAATGTCACGATTGAATAAAATGACAATTTTGAAAATTTGAGTCGGGACGCGCCCGTGTCGCGTCGGGACTAAATAGTGAAAAATAAAAGTGAATATTTTATAAGTCATTCGTATGGTCGTTTTGAGTGCGCCAACGCGTACGGAAGGGTCGAGATAGTAAGAAAAGTATACCCGGGGGTTTGATTTGGGTCTCGGGGCGTTTATAGGCTTAATGAGTACCCCGGGAGGGCATTTTAGACATTTTACATTTTTGGGGAATTAAACCCACGAAAATTCAAGGGATATATCAGATGTATAAGGTTGTCTTCTAGGGTTAGAACAACCAAAGAAAGGTGACAGCCATAGGAGAGGGAAGGAGAGAGCTTCCAAGGCAATTCAAGGCTAAAAATCCATCCGTTTGCACCGCCACCACCACCAACGCGTAGATCGCACGACGGGGAACGCAATTACACCAAAATCATCCGCAAACCAGAACGTCGAAAACCCCAGGCAAGTGTTTATCTTGCTTATTTCGTTGATGCATCTTTCATATTAGTTTAGGAGTAATTAGAATGAGTTTTTATGGAAGAAACCTAAGATATGAGTTAGGAAATTGCATGTAATGATGGATAAATTGATAATTATGGAAACCCTTGCCATGTAGAGGAATTACCCATGAAATTATGATGTTTATAAGAAGAAATTTTCTGGAAATACTGGTTGGAACTCTGTTTATGAAAATTCTAGGGTTCTTGATAATTATATAAATTTTGGGCCATAAATCCATGATTGGTGTTAGAAATCTACATGCTTTACGTTAGAAATACTTGGTATGATGATATAACGTTTGTGGTATGAATTTTGGGTCGATTGGGAATGATAATTATGGAATTAGTGAAGGTTAGAAGATGAATCCCGTAACTGCAAATCTGCAGAAATCGCAATACCTGCTTGAACGATCGATCGAGCCCAGAGCTTCGATCGATCGAAGGTTCGCTCGATCGAGCCCCAGATCTCTATCGATCGACCCCTCCTGGCACACTCCTATTTCCCTTTTTAAGTTAGTTAAATTCAATTTAATGTGAAATAATTCTTGGACATCCTTAATAAAGTGTTTTGGGAGATGGGGAAGATCAGTAGGACATATGAATAATTTTGGAACTTTTAATATGAGATGAGAATTGTATTTTTGGGGATAATTACTTAAGGGTCGATGAATTTATGTATTAAAGGGGGATATCCATAAGAGAGTTACGTTGGAACATAAAAAGGACACCTACTGAATTTTATACTTGGGAGGATAGAGTCCACGAGGGTTACGTAATAAGTTGGAAGAATCCTTCGAATTAAGGTTAGAGACGAACCCTTATACGCGATTCTAATAATGTGGAAATAAGGATAAATGTCGTAACTATGGGATTTGAGAATATACCCAATATTGATATGGTAATATTAGTATAGTTATATGATTGTGTATGCATATGCTATCTATGTGTGAAAAACATACCCACGCTACTTGCTATCCCTGAGGTTGCCGCGCTCGGACGATCTTATCCTGTGTTGCCTTATGGGGGATATTGGCTCGTACCCTAGGAGATAGATATCCTTGGTACAGGCTATCGATTTGATAGTTCAGACGGTCCTAAGAGACGCGGGTATGTGCCATCCTCTTAGAGACTTGGAATCTATGCTTCGCCTCAATATTATTGTGTATGTGTTAATACAATTCGAGAGTGATTCCTAATTTGTATTCCCCTTAATACGAGTGATACGGGGATTGGATAGTAGAGTATGCCCGCACCATAGTTGTTATGTGGGGTGCTGTTATGATATATATATATATTTTACGAGTAGTTAATATATATATGAAATTATGAAATCTGGAACTGCCTACTGTGATTTGATATGTAGGACATGGTTGATGACTCAAATTGTAAATACTTGTTTTGAGAAAGTATAATATGACACTGAAAAACTTTATTGATTAATAAAGTTAGAATGAGAACTTTGGTCACTAATTGAAATATTCTTTTCAAACAATTGAATCGTTAAATTTTGAATCCTGCGAATAACCTAAGATAAGTTAAATCATTGGGGAAAGATAGCGTGATATATGATGAGACAAACCATTGGGAAGGTTAGTGCGATAGGTGTGCACATTAGAAGAGAGGTGAGAATTTCTCAAGAGAGTGTCGCACTAATATGTTGTTGCATTGGCCTGTATCAATTTAAATACTTGCTAAACAAATTTTTAAATCATATACACTATCGGGCTCTGACCCATTTTTTTTTTCTCTCTCTCTCTTGTATATATATGTATGTACTATAGGTGCCCAGCCACAGGGGCGTCTTGCTTAGGATCCCTTGGAATGAACGTGCTGCAGCTTAGGTGGGAGTTGCAGGCCACTTGCTTAGACGATTTCATTTACTCGATTCCACTTCTATGATTCTCAGTTATTGGGGCATGTGTCGCCCTTTCCACTATTTATCTGTTTTGTTGGGACATTTGTATTTCAGTTATTTCTAGTACTGTTACTTTGGGATTCATTCAGCATGTATGTTTTACATTAAGTTTTAAATGTTGGGATTTTGGATGTTGAATGTTTAAATCAATTGGATTATGTTCCAGGATAATTGTGGTATGGTTCTTACTTATTGAAAATGTGGTTAATAATTAAATAAATAAGTTTTTCTTTAAAAATACAATTTGGTTAGAAAGGTTAAAAATGGTTTTGACACTTAGCTTAATTAATTAGGGCGTTAATTTGGAAAAAGTTATTTTTATGACAGTGATTCTAAGAATGAACCAACTGTTCACCTTGATTTTAATTTAATAAAGGAGTGATCGCCCGGTATTTAATTAGGCGGGGTGTCACAGGTGGTATCAGAGCATCAGGTTCTAGCGTCCATAGGATCTGTACGACTTATTTCGCTTTTAGCTTAATGTTTTTGCTATAGAGCCCTATTTTAGGATGGTTGTATTCTTGCTTTCAAGTTTACGTCTTCAGCTATTTGAGATTTGTTAATGATTGTAGACTAATAAACTTCTTCACGTTTCAGATGCCTCCGAGACGTGCACCGAAGGATAGGCGTGCCTAGGCCGAGCAGCCAGCAGCTCTGGCACAAGGCACTATGAATGCTAATGAAGTAGCCGATATTGTTGCTCAGGCGGTGAATGCCGCACTAGCGGTGGTTCAACAGGCTCCCCCCCCAGATTCAGGCAGTGACGCCAGTACCGGCACAGCTTCCATCTGCATGGGAGAGGGTTAGGGATGCTTTTCAGAAGGCGCATCCCCCTGAGTTCTCTGGTAGCTCAGATATCGTCACAGTCTGCCAATGGAAGAACGACATCCAGCGGCATCTTCGTATGTATGAGTGCACCGACGTACAAAAATAGTTGTTGGCTTCCTTTAAGCTGGTGGGGGCCGCTTTGCAGTGGTGGGAGTCCACTACCACATTCGAGGAGAGGGACACGATCCCTATTCAGTTGTTCTGGGAGTGGTTTGACCGCAAGTATTTTCCACCCGCCGTTCAGACTAAGATGAGGAAAAAATTACTGAATTTGAAACAAGAGAATCCTACCATAGTTGAGTATGAGGAGGAGTTCACGAGACTTCTCACCATCGTGCCAGATGAGGCACCCACTGAGGGAAAGAAGATTATGTTGTTTGCGGACGGGTTAGCTTGGAGGATCCGTCAGCATCTTATAGGGAATCTATCTCTTAGTACTTTTACTGATGTACTCAATGCTGCGTTACTACATTTCCAGGATCACCCCTTCCATCTGCAGGGAAGCAAGAGAGCAGGAGAGTCCAGCCAGCAGGGAAGGACCGGGGGTAATAGTGCTAATGGGGCACCATCTCATGGATAGACTCGTCAGCACGAGCAGAGTTCCCATCAGGGGGACCCTGCTAAGCGATTCCGTTCAGGTGATTCCAGGCTGGGATTCGGGGTTATAGGCAGGGTCAGCAGGGCCAGCCTAATCATCAGGGCCAGCAAGGCCAACACCGACAGCAAGGTCAGCAGCAGGGCCAACACTGTGTT
Source organism: Sambucus nigra (assembly GCA_949130495.1). Taxonomy (NCBI): domain Eukaryota; kingdom Viridiplantae; phylum Streptophyta; class Magnoliopsida; order Dipsacales; family Adoxaceae; genus Sambucus; species Sambucus nigra. The sequence goes on from OX422209.1 coordinate 688,580,757, forward strand.
CATCAGGGCCAGTGGCGGGGAGGTAACGGCTAGCAGAGCCGTGGTCAACAGGGTCAGAGGGGAGGCAACTACAAAGGCCGATGTTTTGGGTGTGGTAGACATGGCCATAGGCGCCAGGATTGTCCGGAGGGAGATAGGGCCCCACAGCAGCAGGGTGCCCATAATGAGCCCCAGAGACCACTTTTTCCGGCTGCCCTCCCAGCTCCAGCCCAGGTGCCAGCCCTACCAGCAGCTCCAGTGCAGCAGGGGCAGTTACAGTACGGACGTGTCTATAACGTCCACCAGGAAACAGCTCCACAGGCACCACCCACGATTGAGGGTATGTTTACTATCCATGGTACTATGGGTCGAGTTTTATTTGATACTAGGGCAACGCATTATTTTATAGCTACGCATTTTGCGAAGGACTTAGGGTTGTTAGCCACAGCAGAGAGCACAGTGACGTGTGTAGACTCACCACTGGGGAGTGGGCCGCTTATCTTCTTTATATGCCGAGGAGTGGGGGTAGAGATTGGTAGTTTTGTATTACCTGCAGACATGTTAGTCTTAGATATGCATGAGCATGATGTTATTATCGGTATGGATTGGCTCACAGCTTATAGAGTCATGATTGATTGCTTCGGTGGGAGCATTGTTTTTTCCATTCCGGGGCAAGAGATATTTGTAGTGGCAATGCCTCGCCCAGAGGGAGGTTCGACCACTCATTTGTATTATAAAGAGGAGGATACCTCTAAGGAGGTTGTGATTCCGTTAGACTCGATTCCAGTTGTTCGTGAGTATTCCGATGTGTTTCAGGAAATACCAGGCCTACCCCCCAGTAGAGAGATAGACTTTGTTATAGATTTATTGCCAGATACTAGACCTATAGCACGCGCTCCATACCGTATGGCTCCGGCGGAGATGCGAGAGTTACGAGATTAGATAGAGCAGATGTTAGATCAGGGCTTCATTCGCATGAGTACCTCACCTTGGGGCGCTCCAGTTCTGTTTGTGAAGAAGATAGATGGTTCACTGAGATTGTGTGTGGACTACCGGGAGTTGAACAAGGTCACGATACGGAATAAGTATCCGTTGCCTCGAATCGATGATCTGTTCGACCAACTGAGGGGAGCAACTTTCTTTTTGAAGATAGATCTGAGGTCGGGGTACCATCAGCTACGTATTAGAGAGCAGGATGTTTCAAAAACTGCCTTCTTGACGAGATATGGGTCTTACGAGTTCAGAGTGATGCCATTTGGTCTCACAAATGCTCCAACCGTATTCATGGCTTAATGAACTGAGTATTAAGAGAATTCTTGGATCAGTTTGTCATCGTCTTTATAGATGACATTTTGATATATTCACACTCCGAGGAGGAGCACGCCGAGCATTTGAGGCAGGTTCTTCAGACTCTACGAGAGCATCAGTTGTATGCTAAGTACGAGAAGTGCGGATTCTGGTTGCGAGAGTACAGTTCTTGGGCCATGTTGTTTCTGAGCAGGGGATTGCAGTTGACCCGAGTAAAGTGTCAGCGATGAGGGAGTGGGGATAACCCACGACACTGACGGAAGTGCGTAGTTTCTTGGGGTTAGCCGGATACTACAGGAGATTCATTCGGGGATTCTCTAAAATAGCGGGCCCATTGACGAACCTGACTCGCAAAGGGGTACCATATGTTTGGGATGATGCTTGTCAATTGGCTTTCGATGAGCTGAAAGACAAGCTTACTTCAGCATCAGTTCTTGCCTTGCCGAAGCCGGGTGTGGAGTACCTGCTTTACATCGATGCCTCTTTACGGGGACTTGGGGGAGTACTTCAGCAAGAGGAGAAGGCTATATCTTTTTCCTCCCGCAAGCTTAAGATGCATGAGAAGAATTACCCCACCCACGACCTGGAGTTAGCAGCGGTCGTTTTTCCATTGAGGATATGGAGGCACTACTTATTGGGGGAGAAATTCCGATTGTTCACAGACCACAAGTCACTGCAGTACCTATTCTCTCAGCGAGAGCTGAATATGCGACAGCGCAGATGGTTAGAGTTTGTGAAGGACTATTAGTTTGACATACAGTATCATCCGGGGAAGGCCAACTTAGTTGTTGATGCGTTGAGCCGTAGACCGGTAGACGAGGTAACAAACGTCTGGAAAGCAAAGTGGAAGGAGTTAGGCCACCAGAACGTAGTAGCCCGTTCCTTCATATCTGTTATGACAGTCACACCCGAGATTGTTACAAGGGTAATACAGGCACAGACCGCAGACCCATTTTGCCAGGAGCAGATTGTACGACTTTTAGCTGAGGGTGATGAGTCCTACTCTATTAGTTCTGATGGGGGTTTGAGGTTTAATGGGAGATTGGTGGTTCCAGAAGGAGCAGAATTACGTCATGCAGTGATGACCCAGTCTCACGGGTCCCGATTTGCAGTACATCCTGGAGGAGATAAGATGTACCAGGATATGAGGAGGCAATACTGGTGGAGTGGGATGAAGAAGGACATTTCTGAATTCGTGTCCAAGTGTTCTACCTGCCAGCTAGTGAAGGTGGACCATCAGAAACCGTCAGGATTGCTTCAGCCATTGGAAGTACCCGCGTGGAAGTGGGAGAGTATTTCCATGGATTTTATTACAGGGTTGCCTACATCACAGCGGGGCCACGATTCTATCTGGGTGATTATAGACCGTTTGACCAAGGTGGCTCATTTTCTGCCGGTGCGGACAAACTATACCACTGGTCAGTCTGCTCAGTTGTTCATTGCTGATATTGTCAGATTACATGGGGTGCCCCTGAATATTGTGTCAGATAGAGACAAGATTTTCGTGTCACGTTTCTAGGAAAGCTTTCAGGAGGCTATGGGTACTGAGTTGAGGTTGAGTTCAGCTTATCACCTTAGACTGATGGACAGACAGAGCGTACTAATCAGATGTTGGAGGATATGCTACGCATGTGTGTTCTTGACTTTGGAGGAGGTTGGGAGCCACATCTTCCACTGGTAGAGTTTGCTTATAATAACTCTTATCAGTTCACGATTAGCATGGCTCCATTTTAGGCTCTGTATGGCAGGCCTTGTCGTTCCCCAACATGTTAGCTCGAGGTGGGGGACTTGTACCGGAGGTGATTCAGGAAACCTTCGCGAGGATTGAGATGATCAGGAGTCGCATTCGAGTAGCCCAAGACAGGCAGAAGAGCTACGCCGATGCGAAATGGTTCTTCCGGGAGTTTAATGTGGGGGACCAAGTGTTACTACGTGTATCTTCTATGAAAGGAGTGATGAGGTTCGGGAAGAAGGGGAAATTGGCCCCGAGGTACGTGGGACCATTTCCCATCATCGAGAGGATTGGGCTGGTAGCATACAGATTGGGACTGCCAGAACATTTGCATCGCATTCACGATGTATTCCACATCTCGTCATTGAGACGGTATCTTCGGGATGATATGGCCCATACTCACATCCCGATAGATGAGATAGACTTACAGCCTGACAGCTCTTACGAGGAGAGACCGGTAGCTATCCTAGACTATAGTGAGAGGAAATTACGATCGAAGATAGTTCCACTTGTACGGATCCAGTGGGAGCATCATAATGTGGAGGAATCCACTTGGGAGCGCGAGGCAGATATGCGCGAGAGATATCTAGAATTATTCTTACCAGGTATGCCTTATTTTTTGAATTTCGGGACGAAATTCCGTTATTAGGGGGGAAGTATGTAATACCCCGTATTTTTATGCTATATTAATTTGGGGATTTATTCAATTTAGTGAATTAATTATTTAATAAAATCCGGAAATTAATTATGTTATAATTATTAACGTGACGGGAGTTAGTAATTATGGGAAATTTGTCGAATATTACTAATGAGCAAAGTAATATATAATATTGGTTATATTGAATGTCACGATTGAATAAAATGACAATTTTGGAAATTTGAGTCGGGACGCGCCCGTGTCGCGTCGGGACTAAATAGTGAAAAATAAAAGTGGATATTTTATAAGTCGTTCGTATGGTCGTTTTGAGTGCGCCAACGCGTCCGGAAGGGTCGAGATAGTCAGAAAAGTATACCCGGGGGTTTGATTTGGGTCTCGGGGCGTTTATAGGCTTAATGAGTACCTCGGGAGGGCATTTTAGACATTTTACATTTTTGGGGAATTAAACCCACGAAAATTCAAGGGATATATCAGATGTCTAAGGTTGTCTTCTAGGGTTAGAACAACCAAAGACAAGTGACGGCCATAGGAGAGGGAAGGAGAGAGCTTCCAAGGCAATCCAAGGCTAAAAATCCATCCGTTTGCACCGCCACCACCACCAACACGTAGATCGCACGATGGGGAACGCAACCACACCAAAATCATCCGCAAACCAGAACGTCGAAAACCCCAGGCAAGTGTTTATCTTGCTTATTTCATTGATGCATCTATCATATTAGTTTAGGAGTAATTAGAATGAGTTTTTATGGAAGAAACCTAAGATATGAGTTAGGAAATTGCATGGAGTGATGGATAAATTGATAATTCTGGAAACCCTTGCCATGTAGAGGAATTACCCACGAAATTATGATGTTTATAAGAAGAAATTTTCTGGAAATACTGGTTGGAACTCTGTTTATGAAAATTCTAGGGTTCTTGATAATTATATAAATTTTGGGCCATAAATCCATGATTGGTGTTAGAAATCTACATGCTTTACGTTAGAAATACCTGGTATGATGATATAACGTTTGTGGTATGAATTTTGGGTCGATTGGGTATGATAATTATGGAATTAGTGAAGGTTAGAAGATGAAACCCGTAACTGCAAATCTGCAGAAATCGCAATACCTGCTTGATCGATCGATCGAGCCCAGAGCTTCGATCGATCGAAGGTTCGCTCGATCGAGCCCCAGACCTCGATCGATCGACCCCTCCTGGCAGACTCCTATTTCCCTTTTTAAGTTAGTTAAATTCAATTTAATGTGAAATAATTCCTGGACATCCTTAATAAAGTGTTTTGGGAGATAGGGAAGATCAGTAGGACATATGAATAATTTTGGGACTTTTAATATGAGATGAGAATTGTATTTTTGGGGATAATTACTTAAGGGTCGATGAGTTTATGTATTAAAGGGGGAAATGCATAAGAGAGTTACGTTGGAACATAAAAAGGATACCTACTTAATTTTATACTTGGGAGGATAGAGTCCATGAGAGTTACGTAATAAGTTGGAAGAATCCTTCGAATTAAGGTTAGAGACGTACCCTTATACGCGATTCTAATAATGTGGAAATAAGGATAAATGTTGTAACTATGGGATTTGAGAATATACCCAATATTTATATGGTAATATTAGTATAGTTATATGATTGTGTATGCATATGCTATCTATGTGTGAAAAACATACCCACACTACTTGCTATCCCTGAGGTTGCTGCGCTGGGACGATCTTATCCTGTGTTGCCTTATGGGGGATATTGACTCGTACCCTAGGAGATAGATATCCTTGGTACAGGCTATCAATTTGATAGTTCAGACGGTCCTAAGAGACGCGGGTATGTGCCATCCTCTTAGAGACTTGGAATCTATGCTTCGCCTCAATATTGTTGTGTATGTGTTAATACAATTCGAGAGTGATTCCGAATTTGTATTCCCCTTAATATGAGTGATACGGGGATTGAATAGTAGAGTATGCCCGCACCATAGTTGTTATGTGGGGTGCTGTTATGATATATATATATATTTTATGAGTAGTTAATATATATATGAAATTCTGAAATCTGGAACTGCCTACTGTGATTTGATATGTAGGACATGGTTGATGACTCAAATTGTAAATACTTGTTTTGAGAAAGTATAATATGACATTGGAAAACTTTATTGATTAATAAAGTTAGAATGAGAACTTTGGTCACTAATTGAAATATTCTTTTCAAATAATTGAATTGTTAAATTTTGAATCCTGCGAATAACCTAAGATAAGTTAAATCATTGGGGAAAGATAGCGTGATATATGATGAGATAAACCATTGGGAAGGTTAGTGCGATAGGTGTGCACATTAGAAGAGAGGTGAGAATTTCTCAAGAGAGTGTCGCACTAATATGTTGTTGCATTGGCCTGTATCAATTTAAATACTTGCTAAATAAATTTTTAAATCATATACACTATCGGGCTCTGACCCATTTTTTTCTCTCTCTCTCTCTCTTGTATATATATGTATGTACTATAGGTGCCCAGCCACAGGGGCGTCTTGCTTAGGATCCCTTGGAATGAACGTGCTGCAGCTTAGGTGGGAGTTGCAGGCCACTTGCTTAGACGATTTCATTTACTCGATTCCACTTCTATGATTCTCAGTTATTGGGGCATGTGTCGCCCTTTCCACTATTTATCTATTTTGTTGGGATATTTGTATTTCAGTTATTTCTAGTACTGTTACTTTGGGATTCATTCAGCATGTATGTTTTACATTAAGTTTTAAATGTTGGGATTTTGGATGTTGAATGTTTAAATCAATTGGATTATGTTCCAGGATAATTGTGGTATGGTTCTTACTTATTGAAAATATGGTTAATAATTAAATAAATAAGTTTTTCTTTAAAAATACAATTTGGTTAGAAAGCTTAAAAATGGTTTTGACACTTAGCTTAATTAATTAGGGTGTTAATTTGGAAAAAGTTATTTTTACGACAATGATTCTAAGAATGAACCAACTGTTCACCTTAATTTTAATTTAATAAAGGAGTGATCGCCCGGTATTTAATTAGGCGGGGTGTCACAAGAGGAAACGGGATTCATGTTCTTCCCTTGTTCAGTAAATCACATGACCAGATCAGGGAGGCATTACCAGATTCTAAGATTATCACTAGCCAATGACAAGGGGAAGGGCGTTAAAAACCTTCCTATGCCATAGATGGCCATTGAGGAGAGCAAGATCCTCGATCAACTGAAGAAAACTTAAGCTAACATCACTCTATGGGGGGTTTTAATGTCTTCCCAGCTGTACAAAAATGCTTTGATCAAGTTGCTCACTGGACCCACAGTTCATCCCTCTACCACACCATAAGAAGTGGTAAATTTAGTCGGATCCTTCACCTCTACCTGAATGCTATCCTTTTTCGAAGAAGAAATCCCCAGAATTGGGCCAAACCATAATCATGCACTCAACATCTCTGTCGAAGTTATGGGGAAGGTCGTGCCACTCTCTCTTGTCGATAATGAATCCGCCTTGAATGTCTGCCCACTAAGAACCTTCAGGTGCTTAGGATTGAAAGAAAGGGACCTCGCTCCAACCTTCGCTACTGTACGTTCCTACGATAATACCCGTCGGGAGGTGATGGGATCCATAAAACTTGTAATAGGGGTTGGCCCTATAAACCCTGTCGTCGAATTCTAAGTCATTAATATCCCATCTTGTTTCAACCTGTTAATCGGACGACCCTGGCTCCACAGTATCAAGGGTGTGTCTTCTTCACTCTATCAGAAATTAAAGTTCTCCGCCGACGGGCGAGTCATCACCATTTTGGGTGACGACAACAATGCCGAGGGTGCAAGCGCCAGCAGTCCAATCCTTGAGATACAACACAGGTCAAATGATATGTTCCTATCAGGATTTCGAGTTGAGCCACTTTTACTCCCGGTAGGGGATGGTTTCAAAGAAGGGGTTTGTCCAGAATATGACCCTCATGGAAACATCAACGTAATTCATATGTTCAAGAACATGAACTTCATGCCCGGACTGGGACTAGGACAAAGAGAGCAAGGGATACTTAAGCCTATTGAACTGAAGAAAGCTTTCCCTCCCTATGGTTTTGGGTATCAACCGTCAGAATAAGAGCTTAGAATGATCCACCAATCTCGACCAAAGAAAAGACTAGACTGCATCCAGACTATCCCAGAAGACTCCTTGAATGGATGATTCATCAAAGAGGGCGATGACTTCCCCTTTTGTGGCTTTTCGAAACCATGGTGTGACCATACAAACAAAAAGATGAAGCCTGGAATGGAGATCTTCTTTCAAGACAACTACCCGTGGGCTGAAAATTCCCAATATCATGTACAACCGCTCATCAAAGATGCCAAAGAAACTGAGGAAAGTAACTTCGAATATTCCTTTAACTTATAGACACTGGGGCTGGCACTCTGCACGGTTCATTCAGACACTGCATCACTGGATCCATCCCATCTGATTAAAGCTGCTGATACACGTTTCCTCAACTGGCATGCTGTGCCAGTTCTACCTGCTGAAATCTCCCCTAATCCCAATGTTTACCCTATTTCTTCTTCTATTGTCTATCCTTGTTCAAGTGTAATAGAGACCTCTTTTGATGAGGTTCTCAATGCTATTTTTCCTATCAATGAAATAAACAAGATTTTGAGTATCTTGTTATGCCTTACATTAATTGTTTAGATTCTAATCAAACTTTTGATGATGATGATTTTACAAATGAAAAATTCTTAACTGATCTAAATAGGATAATAACAAACAACATAATCGCGTTCAAGTTAATGAAGAAGAGGATATAAGTAGATCCTGCCAAGATGAAAGCCATACTTAAAATGCCATCTCCCTTTACAAAGAAGGACGTCCGATGTTTTCTTGGGAAATTATAATATATCAGCCGGTTCATCAGTCAATTAACCTCCATCTGCGAACCAATCTTTAAACTACTCCGAAAGGATTCAACCAAGGTTTGGAACGAGGCCTGCCAAGAAGATTTTGACAGAATCAAACAATATCTGACCCAACCCCTGGTACTCATGCACCACAGCCTGGTATCCCCTTGCTCCTATACCTAACCATAATCGACACTACAACGAGGGGCTTTGCTAGCCCAATACCTTGAAGATTCCCACAAAGAAAGAGACATCTATTACGCCAGTTGCAAATTGGTCGGGTATGAGGTCAACTACACTACTTTGGAAAAGGAGTGTATCGCACTTGTCTGGGTCACCCAAAAGTTACGACATTACATGCTCACTTTCCCCATCAAACTTGTATCTCGAATGGACCCCATCAAATACCTTCTTGAGAAACCGACCTTATCCAACCGAATGGACCGATGGTTGATGCTCATAGCCGAGTTAGATATTATGTACGTCATGCAGAAAGCCATAAAAGGAAGAGCCATATCTGACTACCTCGTTGATCACCCCGTAGATGAAGCTGATGTTTAGACCTACGAATTACTAGACGAGAATATCCTCTGCACCACTCAAGATAACCTTCTATGGAAAATGTTCTTTGACGGCACTACTAACAAAAAGGGGTATGACATTGGGATAATTCTGATCGCCTCAGATGACTCCCACACTCCCATCGCCATCAAGTTGAATTTCCCTTCCACCAACAACATGACTGAATACGAGGCATGCACAGTAGGCCTAAAAGTTTCTCTTAAGAAAGGTATTCAATGCCTAGATGGCTACGAGGATTTCGCCCTCATCATCGATCAAGTGCTCAGAAAGTGGAAAATCAAAGACGAGAAGCTCCAACCCTTCCATGCCCACTTAGAAGAGCTAGCCTTCCCATTCCAAGATATCACCTTCCATTACCTACCTCGAGCAAAGAATAACCTAGCCGATGATCTCGCTACCTTGGCCTCCATGGTCGACATGCCCGAAGGAATAACAATGATCCCCTTCCTAGTTCAAAATCAAGACAAACCAACCCACTGCTACCATATTAAGCTTGTCTCCACAGAAGATCCCAAGTTAGCCAATTGTTGGTACTATGATATCTTGTAAGGACATTTTTGTCCATTATCAATTTATATGTCGTATGCCGTTACACCGTTGAAGAAATTCAAGATCGCATCTACAACAACGTATCCGAATATCAAAGCGTCTTTAACATCATAACCTCTGTGAGAATGAACTTGGTAAAGTTTTGTTTTTAAGTTCCTTAAAGTTCATACTTAGTATTGGGAAATTTTTACAAAATGTTTTTTTATAAAAATAAGAAGTAAGTTTTTTCAAGCAAAATGAGGCTTTTAAAAGTTTTTTATTTTTCTGGGAAAACCGGACCGGTCCGCCTCTATACCGGACCGATCCGCCTTAGGACCGGTCCGCCCTCTACCTGGACCGATCCGCCTTGCTTTGTCTAGTAGACCACGGACCGATTGCGAACCGAAGAAGCCAAATTTTAAAAGAACCGATTCGAGGTCGGACCGATCCGCCTCCAAGCCGGACCGGTCCGCCTGGGATAAGTTCGAACAGTTCCTTGAGTTTTTTGTCCACCGACTCTTATTTTCTATATATATTCCTACTTCGTTGGTGTATTTTTTTAAGTCTTTGAGAAAATGTTTCTAAGAGTACAAACACAACAAGACTTCAATTTTTGATTTGCCAAACATCTTTTTGATTCACACACAAAAATCCCAATTACTTTTGTGAATCTTTTAGAACCCTAGAACACAAGCTTTGTTATTGTTCAATCTTTGTGGAGATATCTTTGCAACCGAGGGCTGCGTGTCATTGCTGAGGGAGTCTGTACAAAGTGTTATGGCTTCGTGTCATTGAGGAGAGCTGCGGTTCTTCCTTTGTTGTTTGGGCTGCGAGTCCTTGGAGGGTGCTGCGTGTATTCTCTTGCTGAGTTCAAGACTGCGTGTCTTTATGGGTTGGCTGTGTGTTGATCCATTGTAGATTTCTCTATGTAATTGAAAGTTGCGACTTGTATATTCATAGTGAAATAAAGGTTTTACCCGAAAGGGTTTTTTTCCTGAAATCTGTGTCTCAGCATATTTTTGTGTCACATGCTTTATGTATTTATGGGTTGACACACGCACTTTAGATGCATGTTTAGGGACTCTAATTAAATAAGGGGTACTTGGAAACTTGCGAATCTAGTTTAATCAATTATCACACAATTCGCACTTCTCAAATTGGTATCGAAGCAGGTTACGCTAATTTACCGCGTGATCCTGATTTTTTAAGGTTTTACTTTCTGATATAATTTGTCTACTCACGTTTTCATATCTGGCGCCTCCTCAAGCATGGTAGGTATCCTGAGGGTTCCAACAAGAAAGATCGAGCAACCCTTCGAAGACTGGCCGCCCAGTACATCATCTGTTACAAAGAACTACTCAAAAGGAACTTCGATGGAACTCATTTACACTGCATCGCAGGGGCTGACATAAAAAAGATAATGCAGAAAATCCACAGCGGGGAATGAGGACCCCACATGAACGATCACATGTTTTCCAAGAAGATCATCCGACAAGGCTACTACTGGACCATAATGGCCCAGGATTGCACCTCCTATGTCTGGAGATGCCTCAAATGTCAACAGTTCTCCAACCTTTAGCACCTGCCTCCTCGTGAATTATACAATATGACTTCTCCCTAGCCGTTCTCCACCTGGGGTATCGACATCATAGGGAAGGTTACACCGAAGGATTCCAATGGGAATAAGTTCATCCTAGTGTCCATTTATTACTTCACCAAATGGGTCGAAGTTAAGTCGTATGCAGTGCTAAACGCCAAGAAAGTGGCCAAATTCATCAAGAGGAACATCATCTACCGATATGGGGTCCCGTACGAGCTAGTGTCAGATAACGACTTGCATTTCGAGGCAAAAGTTACAGAAGTGGTCAACGAGTACGGGATTCAGAGACACATATCTTCTCCCTACCGACCTCAGACCAACGGTGCAGTCGAATTCGCCAATAAGAACCTCAAAGCCATCATTAGCAAAATGATCAAAAACTGTTAGGATTGGTCCAACCGGATCCCGTACGCCCTCTGGGGCTACCAAACCTCTACCGGCGCTACACCTTACTCTCTGGTCTACGGCATAGAATTAGTCCTACCTGTAGAGCTGGAAGTACACTCGCTACACGTCATGCTAGAAAGCAAGATATGTGAAGAAGACTCGTGCCAAAGCCGTCTCGACGAGCTGACCGTCCTAGACGAAAGGAGACTAAAAGCGCTGTACTACATACAAGGGTACCATTGCCGAATAGCACAATCATTCAATAAGAAAGTCAAAGACCGCGATATCCGAGAAGGGGACCTAGCCCGCAAAGAAATAGTATAACCCATCTGGGACCCTAGAGGGAAATTCAAGACCAATTGGAGCGGCCCCTACATTCTGAAGAGGATCTTGACCGGCGGTTCCGCCATGCTCACTGACTTAGATGGGGAAGAGATGGCTCGTCCAGTCAACCTAAACCGTCTCAAGAAATTTTACCACTAGTCCAAAATCTCAGCGTGCTACGATTCTTCTCGTCTCCCTTCTATTCTAAAAAAACTCTTCATTTCCTTTTACCCAGAACTACGTGGGCCTGATCCTCTGTAAAAACCCATTTTCAAACAAGATTAAAACTTTATAAAACCCCAGAGGTACGTAGGCAGCTCATACACCTTACATGAGCACAACCCTTTCTTTATCACAAAAAAACTAATTTTTTTCTTGCCTCCGAGAATGACAGTTCATTCTAACATATATTTGAACAAAAGGATTATGTATGCCTTAGCGATCGGTATAGGTAATTCAAAAATAAAAAATTCATCGAAAGGCACAGCTGGATGATAATAAACTTGTTTATTTCACTAATAAGAAATTACGGTAGAGATTACATAAGAAAAGGAACGGATAACTCCCTTCACCCTACCCTCCCAAAAAAGCCAAATAAAGTCCCCACATTTATCCCCCATTACACAATAAACTCTCCAGGAGTCCTATCCACAGCTACCAGAGGAGCCTGCTTCCTCATCATCATCTACATCCTGGGGTCCCCAAGTTTCCCTTGATTGAACAGAGTGTCGCAGACAATCCATGGACTTATAAGCTCGAACCAGCTTTAAAAAAAACCACAACACCTCCTTCCATGGTGTTAAAAGAGACAAGCCACTTTTGTCCAGTCTTCACTGCCAACATCTTGCTAACTACTCTTTTCCACAATCACTTCATATAATCCCCAGGGATATACCAAACTCTCCCAACAGACTGAGAGGGACGGGCCGACGGATGTCAATTTCACCAAAGAGAGCCAAGCCGCATACGTAGACGCTCGGTCAAATCTTTTACCAGAAAGAAATTTTGTGTCTGAGGTGGCACGACCCGTGCCCAACCAAATTGGCACAAAATTCGCCACGGGAAATAAAAAGAGGTCTATCTGAGACCAACCATTCGCACATAAGGGTATTCTCCTAGCTCCAGAATAGGCAACAACTGTCCCCACCAAGGCACTGACCAGTATAGATTTCGAGCCCCATGATCTATTAGCCAATTCTCCCAGCTCTCAATATCCAGGCCAACGCTGAAGAAGTGATGTGAAAAGAAGTTGGGTACATCCGACAAAGGATATTCTGGGAAAGTCACCAGGCGGAGTCTTTCAGACATTCACATGAACAGCATCACGGGGCTACCCATCAAAAAGTCAGAACGACCTTCTCGCCAGGCATCCAGGCTATTCAGGGTCTCCGCCAGTATCACCATCGTAGGATTACGACGGTATGACATCTATGAAGTAATGGCTGGAAGTTACGGATCCACCAGCAGTTCCCCAGTCACTAGCAGCAATTTTGAAACCAGGCCCAGAGCGACGGTTCCAGTATAGCCAGCATCACCTACTTCCTAAAAATGAACGGACTGTAACACCGCCGGGAAGGAGATCATTCCTTCAGCAACCTGTGATCTAGCCACCGAAAGTGAAATGCGAAGAAGCCCAGTCAACAAATCCCTAGGAGAATGGAAGAATTCAGGTAGAGCCGCAACAACACGGGATTTATCCCCAGCATGACAAAAAATTCCTCATAGGTAGGACAAACCTCATCCAACTCAAAGCGGAATATATGGTCTTTAGGGTACCAAAATTGAACCGCCGCCATTAGCATGTTCCACTCAATGGGCCGATTATGCCACAAAGAGACTCGACGCATGTTGAAATCATCATAGTCAACATTATAAAAAGCACATTCCTTCCAAGGCTTCGAGGTAATTAGCAAACTCAATGCTACCGGGGAGAGCCATCTTGCAAGACTAAGAAATAGTAAGCAAGTAAGTAAGAATGTAAAGGTGTGATGAAAACACTCCACCCTTACCCCTTTTTATACTTGAGAACCCTCACAAGAGACATAGTCCCTACAGAAATTGGAGGGAGTCCTACCCCACAAAGTACAAAAGGCTGAAGAGAGTACCATATCAAAGCTTTGAATTGATGGGACTGGACTTGATTGTCGATAGGCAGAGCAAGGGGCTTACCGATCGGCAACCCCTAATTTTTGGAAACTTTCTTTTTCCTCTTTTGTCAAAATCAGAAACTCAACAAAAATAAATTGATATTCTCAACAGAATTTCAAAACTCCTCTTCTACCCCTATATAATTTCTCATTTTTAAAACCTTCTTTCAAAATCCTAAAAATATCTCCTTTTTACGGTCTCAGCAACAAAGTAAAAAGCGCATGTGCATGCATTCATTCGCCATTAACAAAAGATAATAAAAAACTCCATTGCATTGCATATATTTGTTTTTCGTGTTACATCAATTTTGTAGGAAAAGAAGGAAAAAGCAAAAATAATGGGACTCAACCCAAACCCACATTCTCTCTCTCTCACCTACCCTTCACCCCTCTCTAAGAGCTTCCACCCCTGCGACGGGCTCTCTTTCCCCTATGGCGAGACGATGCACCACCACTACCTGAGCCAGATTCCTCCCCGAACGAAGCAGACGACACCAAACAAGAAGGAACCGGGGCTGCGTCCCGAATATGAGCAGTCGCTGAAGATATCCAGTCCCTGATGTCCCTCAGCCAAGTGGTTGACACCCAGACTTGCTGTAAAGAAAATCAAAAATAGTTTCAAACCGAAAAGAAAGAGGAGAATAAAAAGGTATACCGCAGGATGAAGGACCTCCTCTGTCAAACCCAACTCCTCCGGATCCATCGCATGAGGACGGTGCATCATAGGAACCATCCCTCCATCAACCCACCAAATTTTGTATGAAGGAGTATGCAACCGCACGAAAGGAACCTCTGAAGTCTCCGCCGTCACAGACGTCACCGGACCACTGCCGTTGTGGTAAGATCCCATCGCCCGACTCGAACCTGCAGGAGGGAAAGGCAAGGCATCATATATGCTAGGCTCTATCAACTAACTCGTCATAAAATCCATGTAGTCATACGACGTAGCCGTATCAGTGTATAACAAGTAGGACTCACCAATCATCGTTGTGATCCTCGCATCCTCCGGCAGCAGTCGTTCCCGCCTCATAGACGTAAGAGGCTGCGCAGGTGGCACCACCACCTCCTCGTCAGCAATCTGTCAAGCCACTCGCTCCCCGAGATACCAAGAATGGCCAAACTCATGCACCAGAAAATGCCTCATCTGTGCATTCACCTCAGTCTCCCTGGTATCCTGAACAGCTGTCCCCTAAGGATAAAAAGTCACCTGAAAATACCTAAGCAGGAATAAGTCGGCAGAAAATCAGAATATGCAAAAATCAAGACTAAAAAGGAAAGAGTCTTACCATACCACTGGTCAGGCCATTCAAGACCTGACGCACTGCCTCCAGAGAGAGAGATCCCTTAGACTGGCGATTGGCCTTGCGACACCGATATAATCGGAACAAGTCCCCAATAGTCTTGTCCTTCAGAGCGATTAGCTGGGTATTGCACCCAATCACCTCATAGAACCACGTCTGTTAAAGATAAGAATTCACAATAAAAAAAGAGATGCATAAGGAAAATGCGAATGCATGAAAGGAAAATGCGCAAAATAAAGAATACCTCAAGAAGATATGTGGCTCCAGTAAAAGTTTGTCGGTAGCACCGGCTGAATGCATCTAGAAAAGAGTAAAGGGTCGCCAAAGTTAGACTCCCCCAATCATAGAAAGGGATGTTCGAAAACATCCTCAAGTACGGTAAAAACCACAAATGGACGACGTCGCCGCTCGACGCCACCATCAAGCCTCCCAGCACCAACAAGATAAACAACCGGGCCATCTGCCTCACCTGCCGGCTATCCTCCACATCAATCACCCTGCTCAACAAAACATCCTTCAGCAAGGACAATCGAATGGAATCCGCAGAAACTATCCTCCATACGTCAGCAAGTGCCGCACGCATCGCCTCCGACCTCACCCGCAAAGAGTGATCCACCTGTATCTGCTCTCCATTACCATCCAGCCCCAGAAGCTACTGCACATCGATGGGAGTCACCGTCATCTGAAGCCGAAATGAAAAGTGTGGGTAGTATCCCACCACCTCTCCCCCAGAGCGCACAAGACCGCTGTCGAACGAGGCGTCTCATCCAGCACAGATGCCAACCTCCCAAAACCCGCTGATGATACCACCCAACGTAACATAGGTGGAAGATGCTCCCAGACATCCTTAAACCCCATCGTCTCGCGAGAACGCATGTTCTTTAAAGAGACATCAGACTGTCAAAAAGGAAAAATAGTGTCAAAATTCAAGAAGAAAGGAAGAATCACCAAAAAGAGAAGAATGTCAAAGGTAATTTTACTTACATAACTGTCAGGGGTCACCACCCTCGCAGAGCGATGATGCAACGGCTCCTGCAGCAAGGTCCGCTCATCTGCAACTGACTTGAATGCGTCGAAAGAGTTCTCACTCCCTAAAGCAAGAGGTGCCCTGGCCTTCCACTCCACATTCGCCCAGTCATTAACAGTCAACCATTCCCTATGTGCTACAGTGCTCACAAAAGCGACCATTTCTTAAAGATCGGAATGCTAGAACGATTCGCAGAGAGAAATCGCAGAAAGAGAGAAAACAAGAAGCTGTGAAAAATAAAGGGAATTCGCCTCCTTTATATAAGATGCCAAGGTTCATGCCGATCGGCACTGACCCCAACCCTACCGATCGACACTGCCTCCTTAACTTCCCGAGGCAGTTAAAAAGTTCATGCCACTTTCGAATGACGCCCCTCAGACTATGCTGACCAGCACCCCCATTAAATTTCGTACAAAAATTCCCAGAAAATCCTGAAAAATCCTCAAAAAATTCCTAAAAATCCCAGGAAGGATTTAGAACATTTTCACACAGAGAATTTTGCACTCCCTTAGGCGAAACCCCTATTTCCCCAGCAGAACTCAAAAGCTAAGAGAATATCCTCCTGACAAATCCCCGAAGGATCTTTAAGGATAACCTCCTATACCCCAAAGGTATGAAACCACCCGTCCAATACTTTGACACCTAATTACTTCCCCAGCGGAGTTTGTAGCATTAAATTGGTTGTTCCCCTTATGGAGTCTCCCAAAGATATAAAAGTCTCCCCAACAATCAGCTTCCCAGCTGAAATCAAAATCACAATGCACTTTTTCCCTAGCGGAATTAAAATCCAATCTTTATCCAATCTTAGGTCAGAATTGACCTCGGTCTTGGATTGTCACCTCAGTTAGGTCAGAATTGGCCTCAATTCTCGGTTGTCACCACTCTTAGGTCAAAATTAACCTCGATCTTGGATTGTCACCTTGGTTAGGTCAGAATTAACCTCGATCCTCGGTTGTCAACACTCTTAGGTCAGAATTGACCTTGGTCTTGGATCGTCACCTCAGTTAGGTCAGAATTGACCTCAATACTCGGTCATCACCACTCTTAGGTCAGAATTGACCTCGGTCTTAGGTCGTCACCTCAGTTAGGACAGAACTGACCTCAGTCCTTGGTCGTCACCACTCTTAGGTTAGAATTGACTTCGGTCTTGGATCGTCACCTCAGTTATGTCAGAATTGACCTCGGTTCTCGGTCATCACCACTCTTAGGTCAGAATCGACCTCAGTTTTGGATTGTTACCTCAGTTACATCAAAATTGACCTCGGTCCTCGGTCGTCACCACTCATTGGTCAGAATTGACCTCGGTCTTGGATCGTCACCTCAGTTAGGTCAGAATTAACCTCGGTCTTGGATCGTCACCACTCTTAGGTTAGAATTGACCTCGATTTTGGATCATCACCTCAATTAGGTCAGAATTGACCTCGGTCCTCGATCGTCACCACTCTTAGGTCAGAATTGACCTCAGTCTTGGATCATTACCTCAGTTAGGTCAGAGTTGACCTCGGTCGTCACCAATCTTAAGTCAGAATTGACCTCGGTCTTGGATCGTCACCTCAGTTAGGTTCGAATTCACCTCGGTCCTCGGTCATCATGACTCTTAGGTTAAAATTGACCTCGGTCATGGATCGTCACCTTAGTTAGGGAAGAATTAACCTCGGTCCTCGATTGTCACCTCTTTTAGGTCAGAATTGACCTCGGTCTTGGATTGTCACCTTAGTTAGGTCAGAATTGACCTCAGTCCTCGGTCGTCACCACTCTTAGGTTAGAATTAATCTCGATCTTGGATCATCACCTCAGTTAGGTCAGAATTGACCTCGATCCTCGATCGTCACCACTCTTAGGTTAGAATTGACATTGGTCTTGGATCATCACCTTAGTTAGGTCAGAATTGACCTCGGCCCTCGATCGTCACCACTCTTAGGTCAGAATTGGACTCGATCTTGGATCATCACCTCAGTTAGGTCAGAATTAACCTCGGTCCTTAGTTGTCACCACTCTTAGGTCAGAATTGACCTCGGTCTTAGATCGTTACCTCAGTTCGGTCAGAATTGACCTTGGTCCTCGGTCATCACCACTCTTAGGTCAGAATTGACCTCAGTCTTAGATCGTCACCTCAGTTAGATTAGAATTGACGTCGGTCCTCGGTTATTACCACTCTTAGGTCAGAATTGACCTCGGTATTGGATCGTCACCTCAGTTAGGTTAGAATTGACCTCTGTTTGGTTATTACCACTCTTAGGTCAGAATTGACCTTGGTATTGGATCGTCACCTTAGTTAGGTCAGAATTGACCTTTGTCCTCGGTCCTCACCACTCTTAAGTCACAATTGACCTCGGTCTTGGATCGTCACCTCAATTAGGTCAGAATTGACCTCGGTCCTCGATCGTCACCTTTCTTAGGTCAGAATTGACCTCGGTCTTGGATCATCAACTCAGTTAGGTCAGAATTGACCTCGGTCCTCGATCGTCACCACTCTTAGGTCAGAATTGACCTCGATCTTGGATCGTCACCTCAGTTAGGTTAGAATTTAACTCGGTCCTCGGTCGTCACCACTCTTAGGTCAAAATTGTCATCGGTCTTGGATTATCACCTTAGTTAGGTCAGAATGGACCTCGGTCCTCGGTCGTCACTACTCTTAGGTTAGAATTGACCTCGATCTTTGATCATGACCTCAGTTAGGTTAGAATTGACCTCGATCCTCGGTCGTCACCACTCTTAGGTCAGAATTGACCTCGGTCTTGGATCGTCACCTCAGTTAGGTCAGAATTGACCTTGATCCTCGATCGTCACCACTTAGGTTAGAATTGACCTCAGTCTTGGATTATCACCTCAGTTAGGTCATAATTAACCTCAGTCCTCAGTCGTCACCAGTCTTAGATCAGAATTAACTTCGGTTTTGGATCGTCACCACAATTGGGTCAGAATTGACCTCGATCCTCAATCCTCGGTCATCACCATCTCTTAGGTTAGAATTGACCTTAGTCATTGGATCATCACTTAAGCTCACAGAATTAGCTTTGACCCATACAATCGGTCACCCTCATCTTCAAGCCCTCAGAATTGGCTTCAACCCACAGAATTGGTCATCCCCAACATCGCTTTAGGTCCTCAGAATTGACCTAAACCTTTGATCATCATTCAAACCATCCCCAACAAGCTCCTTAGGTCATCAGAATCAACCTCGACCTTCTGAATTGGTCATACTCACTCTCTTAGGTCCTCACAATCGGCCTCGACCCTCTGAATTGGTCATACTCTCTCAAAAGCATCATGCGGTGTCTATTCGATGGTTATCGTTTGTTCTAAACTCACCCATCGAGGGGCTCTATAGACACCCTATTATGTTACCCCCTAAACTCTCCTTAGGTCCCTAACACCTCCCTGCATCACTACAAACCCAGGTCATACCCCGAGTAGTGACCTAAAAGCCACCGGGCACTCCTAGGCTCCGTTTGACCAAAAGTCAAACTCTTCAGCTCGACCGAGACTGAATGAATCTTTAAAGAGCACTGAACCCCCTTTCTAACAGTACATCCCCTGCACGATTTTGACTTACCATGCGGACGAACGACCCATTTTCCCTCAAAACTTGATCTAGAGGCCACCAAACGCTCCCGGGCTCCGTTTGACCAAAAGTCAAACTCTTCAGCGCGATTGAGAATGAATGAATCTTCTAAGGGCACTGAAACCCCTTTCCAACGGTCCATCCCGTGCAAGATTCTGACTTACCATACGGATAAACGACCCATTTTCCCCCAAAACTTGATCTAGAGGCCACCAGACGCTCCTAGGCTCCGTTTGACCAAAGTTAACTCTTCAGCTCGACCGAGACTGAATGAATCTTTGAAGGTCACTGAAACCCCTTTCTAACGGTCCACCTCATGCACGCTTATGACTTACCATGCGGACGAGCGATCCATTTACTCCGAAAGGTCACCGAATGCTTCCAGGACCCGATTGACCGTAGTCAACTCCCTAAACTGGGTCAAACTCTTGTCGAAGTAAATCTCCTAACCTTTCTAATGGTCCATCCCGAGCACAATTCTGACTTACCATGCGGACGAACGATCCGTTTGCGTTCGAAATTCTCCCGTCCAAAGGACCAATGAGCCCTTTCGAGCCACATTTGACCCAAATTCAACTCCCGAACCTCGGAGTAGTCCAAAGGAATTTTAAATTTCTCTGAATTACCTTTCCAACGGTCCATCAAGTGCACGATTCGGATCAATGGCTTGCGATCGGCGACCAATTTCATGAAAAGTCCTGAAACACACTACCAAACGGCAGGTTCCAGACCCTACCTATCGGCAGGTGCTGATAGGCAGGACCAGGTCTATGTCGATCGTTAGTGACCTGGGACTTTAAAAGGAGGGCTTGACCTTATTTTGAAGGGGAGCCCAGATCTGATAGATATCACTCTCAAAAAATCCAGAAAACCTCACTCGAAGTCAGCGCGATTTCCAAACCCAAAACCCTTTTCATCCTCCTTTTCATCAAACTTGGTGAATTCATTACCCTCCATCATCATCCAAGTCTAAGGGATGCTTTCTAATATTCAAGATCAAGCTCAAGATCTTCAAGAAGGTCCAATTTTCTCAATTCTCATAAATTCGCAATAACTTGTTTTGTTACCTAGTACTTTTATTATCTCATCTCACACATCCTAATATAATTTTTATTTTGTATTATTGCACATCACTTATTTTTGTATAAATAAAAAACCCAAAAAATAAGAAAAAGAAGGTTTGCTCATAAATTCCAAATAGGGATTCTCACACTTTTCTCACAACTAAAACACTTTTTATACACACACACACCCACACCCACAAATAAGAGAAGTACCCGGTTGGATTTTTGGGATAAACCCCACCCCTCATTTTGCATATGAACTACGTGGACTTTGAAGCCTCTATAGGCTACGTAGGCGTCTCGGGGTAAAACCCGAGACTCGAGTCCTTTTCTCACTTTCTCTCTCATTTTCTATTTTTTTTCTAAACTCCACTCTCTTATATTATATATATATATATATATATATATATATATATATATATATATATGCATATATTTGTTCTTAGTGGCGTATTATTCCACATGCGTTATCGTTCCATTATAACGATCAACGTAAGGGTAATCGCGTAAATCCTATTTTCTAATATTATTTTTATACTTTCCTACGAATGATTCGCTTTATCTCTTCCATGATACAAGTCGAGGATTCCTATCTCCACTATATATACACATGAACACATATCACGGGGAAAATAAAAAGGGAAATAATAAACATCCATGAGAGACCGTAAGGGCGGAATGGGTGCCTAACATCTTCCCATTTCGTAACTTAGCCTTTGGACCCTTATCGAATCATTTTTAGTTTCGTATGCACCAATATGTCTTTGGATGCTGTCCTTAGGGTTGGCTTCCCCTTTTTCTTTTGTTTGTTTTGAGTAAAATAGACTGGCGACTCTAATCTCTCTACATTTTTACACCTCACCCAATGACGCCAACCGAAGCACTCCCTAGAGGGATGTGCGGGACCCGAGATCCTCCCTCACACTCTCATCGCTCCCGCGGCGAGGATCGGGGATGGCCGCACCTGGATAATGATATCATTGTAGAGATTCACATCCAATGAGATATTACTCTGAAGGATGACGATTATACTTACATTAGTACGTGATATATAATTATGGATATACTTGATGTGATTAGTATATTATATATATATATATATATATATATATATATGTGTGTGTGTGTGTGTGTGTGTGTGTGTGTGTGTGTGTGAAAATATATATACGGATAAATTATGGAATATTATGAGTAATTACTTATGTACACCTAGAAGGATAAAATTTTGATTGCTAAATGATATACGTATATATAGAAAGATGAAAATATATACGAGTTAATGACACTAATGTGTGAATAGTAAGTAAATAACTAGTGAAAGTTATTGGAAATAAATTGACAAAATTATAAATGAGATTTA
The DNA here is from genome assembly GCA_949130495.1 of Sambucus nigra. Classification (NCBI taxonomy): domain Eukaryota; kingdom Viridiplantae; phylum Streptophyta; class Magnoliopsida; order Dipsacales; family Adoxaceae; genus Sambucus; species Sambucus nigra. Next base: position 688,603,196 of record OX422209.1, read on the forward strand.
TAATGTATAGGCTTAGGTAAATGCTTAAAATAAATTCTAAGTATATAATAATATACGTGGGGCATAAGGCGGCGTATGGGATATAGATGATAGTTGATGCTAGTTAGGCTGGGTAGCATAACGAGGGTGTTTAAAATACATGCGTTAGATGTGCACTTTAGATGAGGGGTGAGGAGTATCTCATGGGAGTGTGACACGAGTTTAAATATGAAATATTGCATAACATATTAATTGATTTTTGTAAACACTTGCTAAATATTTTCAAAAGATTTTGGGCTGTGACTCGTATGCAAAATATTTTCAAAACCTTTAGGTGTCCAAACATAGGGACTCCTGTATGAATCATTCTTTTAGTCAGATGATGATGCAGCAGCTGTGGATGCTTGCAGGGATTGATTAGTCGCTTATATTATTGAAATCTAGATTGGAGTTATTTCAGAGTTATATTCGAGCGTGTTCCCAATTGTTATTATTTATTTTATTTCTGTTGTTTTACTTTCAGTTGTTCGGATTAATTGTAATATGAATTTTACCGAGAGTTATCAGTTAAATTTTATTTATGCTAGTTATGTTACTTTATTAATTTAATAGTTGGTGTTGATTAATGGAATTTTGTTTACGTAAGCTAGAAGTTTGAAATTTTGACACTTGGCCTAATAGGTTATTAGTAATTAAGTGATTTTCGACAGTGAAGCTAAGAGTGAACCATATGAGAGTCTTGTTTTATTTTGGTAAATGATTGATCAATCGTGATTAAAATAGGCGGGGTGTTACATATAATATCAGAGCATGAGGTTCTAGTGTCCTTAGGATATGTGCAGACTTACTGCGTTTTTAGCATTCCTTTCTTTTTTATGTAGATCCCTATGCATAGGATTGTTGGTTCCTATTAGACCAGGTGTCAAAATTGATTTTCTCTGTGATGTAGAGCCCTATGCGTTGATTTCTCTTTAATGTAGAGCCCCATGCATAGGATCTCCCTTTTTATTTGTATATAAAGGTGTGAGGAGGAGTTTTAATCATAATTATTGGCCATTAGAGTTTGAGAGTGGTGAGAGAAATTATTACTCATATTTTTGTGAAGATACCTAGAGAGAGTACCATGTCTCACTCATAAGGAAGGATTGTCATCTCAAAAGGTAACGACATACCTACCTAACTCTGGGGAGGATCATACATTAGAAGATACAAACTGTACAGAAGGTTAAGAAAGATTTTTAAAGACCTTGAATGTGCAGCAACATCATCTTCATAATCAAATAAAATCTCCTCATACGAATCACAATAAGAATCGCTATGGTATGAATTCTTGTAACCTTAGGTTTAATCTTTAAACCTAGTACCAATCAAAATGGCTAAAAAAAATCGCGCTTAAAATCTTAATCATAAGTTATTTTCCCCAACAATTGCTATCAGATTCCCAGTGAAGAATAATTGTGTATTGAAAAGGTCCATGTTGTCCAACTTGAAACCCTAATTTTTGCATATTATGGGATGGTGTATCTTTGTGTATGATTCTGCACTAATATGGTTTTATTGAAATTTTATGTTTATATCCTTTCCATCATGGCAACATATGGTTATTTCGTGTGATTGGATCGTAAGGTGGTTTATTTGTCGTTATTTTTTGCTCATATATTCGATATGGTTGTAATAATTAGGTTTTGTAATTATTTCTTTATCAATGCATTTAGAGGAGTTGGACGAGGGTTATAACGGTCATTTAAAGTAATATACATGTATTTACATGGGTTTGGACTTTGGGCAAAGTTTCAAGGATTTTGGTGAAGTTTTGACCCGGTTATGGCCCTTTTTGCAAGCAAAACGAGAGGAAAAAGAAGGTTATCCCGAGAATAATCGATCGAACCCTCTCGGCAGATTCAATTTTGGAGGATATTAATGTTTTAATGCTTTTTACTCAGGATCTTCATTTAGATCATGCTAGAAAGATTCATATGTGTTTTTCCAGAAGTAAAGATCACCAAGAAATTGTGTTTATGATGAAGTCTACTTTAAGTTGGTCTCTATGTCAAAAGGAAGTCTTCTACAATAAGAATTCTCAGACTTGAAGAGTTTTACTTCGACAAGGAGCTTAGGTCATCATGGATGTGGGCAATTTTGTCCTTATTGTTTTATTTACATATGCAATTATTTATTTATATTTGCATGTGTATCTCTTTATTATTATGTTGCATAATTTGGCGTATTAATTGGATTAATTAGGAACACCCGTTATATGAAAAACATGAGTTTAATTTTAAGATTGGCCTAGATCATCATTTTTCTGGACAATTCATTTTACTTATTCTAATCTAAATTTAATTAAATTGAGGTAATTAATTTTAAAGTAAAAATTAAATTTTTATCTTCAAATTTTCTTTCAATTGAAAAATGGTGTTATTTGGGGGGAAAATAAAATAGTGAGATCGGGTAATTTAATTTGTCTAAGTAAATTGGAAATTACCAAGGATTTTAGTTAGGGATTTTATAATTGAATGAATAGTTTTTCAAACCCTCAGAGTTTTTAAAATACTAAGTGGGAAAGGGGTTTCAACATAAACTGCATGGTCTCCATTGGTGTTTTCAGGAATTAAGGATGACCCCATCACATATGGAATTAATCATGGCATCGGGGATTCATTAAAAGTCTTAAGTGATAATTTTGAAAATTAGAATGTGAGTGAAATCTATCCCCCCCTCCCCCGGGAGAATTCCTTTATGAGTGGGTTGTATTTCGAGGAGTGAACTGGTGGTATACACTTAGACCCTCGTGTAGTTATGGTTATTAGGAGTGGGACCAAAAGTCATCATCTATTCATTATGTTGGACAAAGGGTCCTGAATTGTCCACATAGCATAATGAAATAGGAAAGTTAGTTTGGTTTAAAGTGCGGTGATTTAAGCTTCGCACAAGAAATATCACCCCGTAAGGAAATTAGGATGTTCGATGGATTAATTTTAAAACTTAGTGGTTGAGGAATGCCACTTTAAAATAATTCTCATGTCTTTAGTTGGAAATTAATTTTTTCAATTTTATGATTTTAAGATTTCAAAAATGAATTCATTTTTTTCTCACTCATTATTAGTCTTAAAGGTTTTAACTGGAATAAGTTTCAAGGACTCAAAATGTAACAGGGCATTGTTCTAACTTAAGGGGATAATAAACTATTTTAACTTACAATTCTCATCAATATTTTAAAATTGTGATGTGATTAACTCCCCACGTCAGTTAGGATGGCCCCATCATTGATGTTTTTAATCATTGTATCATAATATTTTAAAATAACTGATAATTCATTTAAATTAAGTGTTACACGTGTTCAGGATCCCCCCCCCCCCCCACCCCACGGGGAAGTTATATGTGTACATGTTTGATTTTAAAGAATTAAAGAATGATAATTTGTTAACACCTTTGTTGGTGGATGATAATCACGTAAGAATCATGTTCTTAAATTGATCTCCATCATTGATTGAACTAAAGATTCTTTGGATTGGACATGGTGGAGAAACCCTGTACAATATTATAATCCAGTATAGAGGTTCATCGGTAGCCAAAGGTTGGTGTTAGTTGTTTAAAAAGAGCTTTGCTTATTTTCCAAAAGGGCGGTAGAAGGATAATGATAAGGCTCAGGTACAACGATTTGGATTAAGCAATGTTGATATTTCTCAGTAGTAGTGAAATAGTCGAAAGACAAGTATTCTCAGTACAAGTAGTTAGAACTATTATAGCAATGGTGTCCATTTTTCCCTTGATCTATAAGGAAAAGGACAAGGTAATGTTTTATATCTTATTAGTAAATGTGTGATTTATGGTCCGAGCTTTGGTAACCTATTATGTAGACTCGAGAATCATAAATCGGGACTGCAACTCGTTGCAAAGGTTCTAGGTAACCAAAAAATTACTCTAAAGAGAGATGTTCCTAGTTATGGGAAATTAGAAAAACATAAGGGTATTAGTGGTCGAATATTCTTATGAGTTTTGGTGTAGACATAAACTTAATATAGGTAAAATATTTAATGAACCTGGTTTTAGAAAAGTTGGTTCCGGTTTTCTTAATTGGTTTTGAACATTTATTCGATTGATTTTATTAAAACATTTTATCAAAATTGGAAATCTTTTATCTATTTTGGTACATTATAAAGATAATTTATACATTATAAGTTTTTTTCACTAATACTTCTAAAAACTGAATTGAATGATTCTATGGGAAAATATCATTAAATGGAAAGTTTCCTTGTAGAACCAAACACAATATTAACACTTACGCTTAGATTATTTTGTTCTGAAAGGAATTTGAAGATTGGTTTAAATGGACAATTGAGTTCATTGGAAGTGGAAGCACTTCTAGTCTTGAATTTTATTTAGAAGGTAAAATAACAAAAGGGCGCCTCATGGCCAAGAGCTAAAGTGCCTAAGATGTGTTGAAAATGGTTCACTTCGATTAGTGTGATTTGGAGATTATACAGTTAAGAGGTGGCTATGAGTATTTCATCGATTTAACTGATGATCACTTAAAGGTTTGGATGATTTTATCTCATTCACCACGTGTCTAAAACCATTGATTAATTCAAAGCATGAAAGACTAAGGTGGAACATGGGTAAGGTAACCTAATCCAAAATTCTATGATCTGATCGTAAAGGTGTTTAATTCTTACGATAATTAATGAATAATTATCGAAGGGGCAGGATTATATCCCACTGGTTTACACCAGGTATTCCTTTGTTGAATGGTGTAGAGGATACTGAAGGAATAAGTCTCTTTTGGATATGATGGTGTTGATGGTTGGTTATTCAGGACTGTAACATTCTCATTGGGATTTTATATAAGATATGGGCATATACATTCAAGTTTAGTTTCTTCATAATCAGTCTCGTAAACTCTTATTAAATATTGGAGTGGACATAAACTCATTTTAGGGCATGTTTGGATTTAGGGATGCCCAACACTCGTGGTGTGGAAGGAGCCAAGGAAGTTAAAATTATAAAAAAAGGTATGTCTCTTCATTGGTTATCCCAAATGTTACAACGGTAGTTTATATCATACTTCTAAGTACAGAAGGTCATTGATTGCATCAATGGCTAGTTCTTGTAAAAGGATTATGTAATAAACCACAGGCCTAAGTGTAAGTTTGACTTACAAGGTATAAGAGATCATCATATTACCAATACTGCTAGACCACCCGTGCAGGATGAAATATGACCTAATGTCGATAATACAATATACCTTATCATAGTGGGAGCATTATCGATGATTAAATACTTGTGTCACTTATAGTGGATAACAAGCGGTTCCATGTAGTAGTGGGAGCATCAGGAGTCATCCTGAGTGGTTAGTAGTTTTGGTGATCTTTTTGATGAGATCCCAAGAAAACGCGAATCGGGTCTGAGAACTATAATGAGGCATTCTAAGATAAGGACTTTTTCTTGGACTTATGGCTATTGATACCAAAAGGGATTCGATGTATTTGAATCAAGTTTTGGGGCTTGTAGACTTATTGATGGGGCAGAACCCATCGAGGACAAGTGGGCCTATAAGGAATTAAATAAAAGATGAATGGGAAGGTGCAAACCTCCAATGCAATTATTGATAAAGGGTTTAATCATAAAGATATGGATTGACTATGAGATAACCATATCACAGTAGCCATGCTAGATCTTATTGGGATTCTTTTAACGTCAAGACTGTATTTTTGAAGGATCATCTTGACAAGTACATAGTAAGAAGTCGAGAAAAGTAAAGTGATCTAAACTCGTGATATATATTTATAAATTTAAGCTAGCATCAAGGTCTTTCATCATTTAGTTTGATCAGGTAATCAAGTTTTGATTTTGATCAAGGTTCGAAAAGAACTTATTTATATAAGAAGAATGATGAAAACATGGTGGTATTTCTAAGTACAATTTATGGATAATACTTGCCTGAGTATTGTCTTACACATGAATGTGGTTGTCCGGATATTCAATATAAATTATTTAAGACAAGCTAATCACGTCTTTATGATCAAGCCTTCGCTAGATCGATTGCAAAGGATCTTGGGCTTATTCCAAGTCGATTATATCAAAGTCTTATACATGGGATTAACATAGAGATTCCATAAAAAGAGTTTCTTTACAAGTATTGAATCATTCTGTATCAGGATCAGTGTCATATGACACTTGATAGATGGAAGAAATCAGGATTATACCGAAGGCTTTGGCGGTGGGGCAACCTCGTGAATGCTATATATATTGTGTGTAAAGACCAGAATTTGTTATGGCTTCGATATGGTCAATAGATTTTAGTCAAATATTCTTATACCTTCTTGGAAGGAAGACTAAATTTCCAGTGAAATAAGGATTTTAAGTTTTTTACCTCACAATATGTGCTTATCCAGGGAGGTTGAGCTATAACTTGGAGGAGTGTGAAGCAATCTTGGATTATTGACGCCACCAAAGAGCCCAAAGTTATTGCCACTTCGTAGATAGCCAAATAGGCCATATGTCTCGGTTACTTTCTAGGTTAATTACGTGAGGTTACTTCATATGAAATTAACTATTACACTTTTCAGTGCATATAGTGGTGCGATCACAAATTCGAGAGAACCTATAACACATAAAAAGGTTAAGTACATTGAGAGTATATTTCACCTGGTTCGAGAAATCGAACAAGAAAGTGATGAGTATATGACCAAGGTTATGTCAGGGAACACTTAGTTAATCCTCTATCTATAGGTAGCAAACTACCGTGTAGATGGGTTGGGATTTGGATACATTACATAAGACTAATTTGGAAGTTGTTGGGGTTTTATTCTTAAAACCATGTATGATGGATACTTTTAAGTAAAGGCGCGCCATTTCACTTTGAAATAAGTATCATGGTTACTAGAACTCTTTATATGTGTCTAATTATATTATTTCATATTAATGTCGGTCAATAGATCTTAGTAGGAATTCTAGTGATGCGATTTCGAGTTGATCACAAGAAAATTGGAATTTTGATTCTAGCACTATTGAAATGTTCACAACCTAGATAGGAACTTAACATCCTATCAGAACGATTGAGATACAATCATATTAGTTTATTTCAAACTACGGTAAACCGATGTGATGGTTCGAGAACTTGTGTGATAGTTCGATAGAAATTTTGTGATCGGTACATCTCAGGAATGTATTGAACGGTACCACCCGTGAGATTTAAGTCTAAGGGTTATCTAGATTAAACTCAAGCAATCTCACATCATTTGAAAAGGGTGCATAGATTTTTAATCCTGAGAATTATGAGGATTGGAATAATTATGTAGTTGTCACTTTGATTGTTATGGGTGCGATTAAATTTAAGATTGAATCAAATGATACCCACATATCGAGTGACTGTTATATGAGTAAGTTTAATATCATTATTTAGAGGAATCCACGCAGGGGATACCGTGAATTGTGATACCCCCTTAATAGACATATATGTTTTATTTCCACAAAGTAAAAGCTCACTAAGGGATTATATTATTATCTTAGTGGAGTAACACGTAAGTTAAGTCTGAGAATCAAGGAAATTGATTAAAATTGGTTAAAATCGATCAACACCAAATTGATTTAATCAGAAGGGTATTGTAAACTTAACTCGAAGAATCATATTATGTAAAATAATTAACTTTACAAATAAGACCTCATATATCCGAGTGAATTTTGTGATAATTAAATTGGAGTGCGGTCACAATTACATAGTGGAATTAATTATGATTAAAGAAAGAAAAAATGTGGATTACGATAATGGTAATTTGGATGTTTGAGTATTTATTTGAACCCAATTTAATTATTTGTCTTGAGTCCTTAGTGTAGTCCACATACCCAAGTAGTTATGCTCAAACTCTCAAGAAACCCAGTTTGGCCCAGGCCCACCTCTTTTACTTGTATATAAAGGTGTGAGAATGGGTTTTAATCATAATTATTGATTATTAGGGTTTGATAGGGGTGAGGAAAAACACTATACATGTTTTTATGAAGAGATAAAGATGGAGATGACCATATCTCATTCATATGGAAGCTTAGAAGGTGCCCATACACCTACCAATCTTTGGGGAGGATCGTACACTAGAAGATCCAAGCTTTACAAAAGGTTAATAAATGTTTTTAGTGACCTTGGATGGGCATAAACATCTTCTTCATCATCAAACAATTTCTCATCATATGAATCATAACAAGATTCGCTATGGCATAAATTCTTGAAACCCTAAGTTTAATATTTAAACCTAGTTCTTATTTTTCTTTTCAATGCACGATTAACCAAAGATCTTTTGGATCTCCGTTCAATGTTAACCTTTACCATATTTGACTCACCAAACATCTTCTCTATCCTAGCATTCTTGTCCTTTAGCAAGCTTCGAGCTCAGGAAGACTCAAGAAGAGACTTTTTTAGGCTAGAAACCTTTATTGTGCGAAAGCTCATGCTCTGCATTCACTTTCTTAAGCTTCTCAATAATAGTAGTTTCTCGAGACTTCAATTGGATCAAAATAGTCCCACCTTCTTTCATGGCATGAATCTAATTCTCACACTTTTTAAGCTTATAGTTAAGCCTAAGATTAACCCTTTCCACCTTGAGAGACGATCATAAATCTTTGAGTCGGCCTTCACTACAAAAAAAACTTCTTTTGATATGGTGCTCCAACCATCTCAAAAGGTCCTCTGGTCGTCTTTGGGGTGCCATTTGGGATGATAAAAGGGGCTCATATTAGACCCCCGTTTTAAAAGCATTTTTAGACGGCAATAGTCGTCTCAAAAGGTTTTTTTGAGACGGGAAATAAGTCATCTTAAAAGGTCATTGCTTATAGGACCCTTTTAAGACGACGAAAAAGCCATCTATTAAACTTGTATTTGGAGACGGCAATAACTGTCCCAAAAGGGTTTTTTGAGACGATAACTTAGGCATTTCAAAAAGTCCTTATTTATAGAACCCTTTTGAGACGGCAAAAAAGTAGTCTTTCATAATTTTGGCACCAAAATTAGAATTTTATCCGTTCCAGAGTATATTCTTTATATTTATAATCAAAACTCTTAAAAATAATGACATATTTGGCATCCCATTTCAACATTATAACATCCAATTTTATCATTCAATTATAATTATAGTTCATAAAAGTAAATTTCTCGACGCAATCAACTTTTTTTAACATCGTGTCCACCAACCTAAATCTCTCTACATAATTTCATTTGTCTCATTAGATAAAATACATAAAAATCCATTTACTCCCAACATAAAATGGTGTAAGCAAAGTAAACTGACGATCTTAAAGCATACGACCTCCAATAAAGTGACTTCAATAACTTGTCTTGTCCACGAGGTTTTTCTACCTACAATAAGATTTATTTCGTGTCAGTTACCCTAAACAAAAAAATCTTTTTTAATAGTTCCTATAGATGATAATCTTGAAAACACTATCAAATTTGTATATCTTCATATTAATTAATTTTAAAAACACTTGATATTTTTTTGACAGAGTCTACTTTGTTTATTCATTAAAACCAACTTGTTTAAACATAAAAATTAACTCAAAAACAATTACAGTAATAGCCACAACACTATAAATAACTAAGGGCGAAAAATCTTGATACATATATCCCACCAAGCAATCCATCATATACATATATAGAAATAAAATAATGGTGTGTTATTACCTAGTCGGTATGGGTCGTTGAGGTAACACTCATCCTTAATTATTTTTGCATGTGGCTTGTGCCCCTATCCTTGAGTTAGCACCTTCACCTTCGCTGTTATTAGAGTTTTGATCCTCTATATACTATAAAACAAGATATAGAAAATAATAAATTTTATGTTACCATTGAAGTAAATGTAATATACTCCTCCTTTTCTTATTATGCCATTCAATCCAAGGCCTAACAACCTTTCTAACATTTTTCGCACTAATCGGGGTAGTCTTTGTACCTAAACAAATAGTTGATAAATTATATTTATATCATTTCATAGTATCAATGAATAAACAAACTAGACCCGTCCTTTTGCTTCTCGTCATGTAAAGCAGATGCAGTATACAAGTACATAGATAAGCTACAATGACCAATTATTAAAATTAAAAATACCCTTTATCCACTTTGGCGAAAGAAGAAATACCTCCCATGTGATCTCACGATCCAAAGTAAAAGTAAATAGCATAATAAATTCCCCCAAAATCTTGTCAATTCTGCACATCATAATATCAGGTTAAAGAATAAAACTTAAAACAAAAATAAATTTATGTGCTACGGTGAGAGGAAGTGTGTGAGTTCCTCGATTAAAAAAATACACACCTTTGACATTGCAAAGATTTATTATTCATCTTCATTGTCAAACAGAATAGTGTCCGTGTTATCTTTCCTCCCAAGCTCTTGGATGACATGATTGACAACCTCGCCCACTTTTATATACATCATTAGTATTGATAGCAACCTATGCATATGCATTTCCTTTAGTAAATAATTCATTTTATAACATTCAGTATAACCTGTTTAGGCACACTTTTAGACAAAACATTGTCATACACTCGCGTGGTATCATCTATATAAAATGGGAGTTAGGTGTTCTACTGTGGTCTTATAAAAAGTAATCAAGCGGTTTAATTTTTCCCACGTTTTCAATCTCTAACGATGAAGATTAATGCTTGCCATCAAACATTTCAAATTTTACTTTAATTAAAAAAAAAAGCTTCATATTTATGCTACAAATGGAATAACTGAGATAAATGGTGGGGATATGTTTCTATATAATAAATCAAGAAAATTTGGGTAAGGCTGCTGAAAACAAATGGCACATAATAGCACATACAACAACCATGTCCAACTTAAATTTCTTAAAATTATGAAAATAAACACATTTTTTGTTATATTGATCCAACTTTATAATTATAGCCCCTCAATTTTCTAAAGTTACAAATTCTCCAAGTGTATTAAACATGTGAATGCTCAAATATGGACAATACGTCCTTAATTTCTAGAATATATCATTCTTGTATCATCTTTTCCAATTTTCTTTGCTTTTTTATCAACCTCAAATACCTTGACATTATACTCGCCAAATATGGGTTCAGCCAATTACACACACAACCCCGAAGGCTAATTTTCTCTTGAGTTTCCATGACCATTTTCTACGCATATACTAAAATGACATTGAATGAGAATGGTGTACAAGAGTTGGGACAAGATTTTCATATATAGGTTATCAACTGAAAATAGGATCAATTGTAAGACATATATCTTAGAGGTGGTACTTTATCAATGAGAATATGGACCATATTAATTAGTCCTATTATCTAATTATTTTTTGACTTAATAAACCATTATATGCAACATCATAGAAAGTCTCACATATAATCAAAGTTAACATGTATATCATAGGATAATGGGGAAAAATGGTGAACATATGGCATAGTTTTTACCCCCATAAAGAGATGTTAGAATCCAAATACCAAGACCATAAATGCCTATACAGTGACGTAAAAACCTAAATAGTGATAATGGCTTTGACTAAATTAAGGATTTGGCTATTGACATGGCTGGAATGGGAATATCCTTTTTAATAAGTGACCTCGAATCCAAGCGTTCAGATAAATACTATTTCGAACATACATCAAATGGTTTATAGTGGAGGATGTTGCACTTTGAATTATTCAAAGTTCTTCTTAGGAAGTTCATACATAAAAAGAGGATTATGGGATATATTTATAGGCACTAAGATGGAGGCTTAGAATATGAGTAACCATTCATAACCACCCCAACCATTAGAAATTGCTTATAACCATTTAGTACGTATTAAAAAATATTTAATCATTTGTAATTTATTAATAACCTATGTAATCCCATATGAGTCTATTTGTTTGTTGCATTATAAAGCTTCATCAAAGTTCAAGACTTAAAGTCGTTCATCTTCCTCAAACTGCGTTATTCTTTTCATTATAATGAGGGTAAATGACCTATCAATTTACACAATTTATAAAATCATATGATTTATTTTATTTATGAAAATTGTCTATAAAATAATTAGGTATAATAACTTTGACATAGTCAACCAATATTGGAAGAATAAATTTTTGAGTATATTCCAATACGTGTTACATGATCGTAATCAACTCTAAAGATGAAATATACCATAATTTGTATATCCTCTCTATAAAGATGAATCTATATATAATTAGAGGAATATATTGCTTATTGTTTTTTTTGTCATGCATGATACAAGCTAAAACTTGGGTTCTGGTGTAATTTCTTAAAGAGTTACTGGGCAACAAGGTGGGGCTAAACAGTTTGTAATGCAAGTCCCTAACAACAAGGTGGGGCTGAACAGTTTGGTTTCCATTTAAATAAATGCTTCTGATAGTTTGTTTGATAAAGATGGAGATGAACCAATGCAAGTTATATTTAAATGATTTGAACGTTAGTTCAAAGCCACATGACTGGATCTTAATATGCTACAACAATTGCCAAAAAAATTAGTTTTTTTCAAATTGAATTTGGTTTGATTTGAAATTATCACCACCAATAGTTATCACAAAGTTTGGTCTTAGTATTTTTGTATACTCTTGTTAGTTAATCAGAACTATTTGTCCATTTGACATATTGCCTTTATTTCTAGTTTTGTCTTAATGACTTATGTTAGATCTTTTCGTACAGTTTGCACGATAATATCACTACAACAAACGTGGCAACTAGTCACGGTTAAAAATCTTGATAAGGCAAACTTATCACGATTAAAAACCATGACAAGTTTTTGGGTGACAACTTTTTTATCACGAACTTATCACGGTCAAAGTCCGTGACATGTCCTCTATTCTCTCAAAGCACAAAACTCAGTGTGGTACTTTTGGGTTGATTGGATTCTAGTTTTTAAATTTTACTTTAGGAATAGCTTAATATCTTAAAGATATTTCCCCAAAGCATAGGATTCAATAAATTGGTTCATGGAAGCATCCAATACTTTAAGATTTTTGAGAGAAAATAGAGTTGAAGGTATATTGCCTTTAAGGATGGAATTCCCTTATAAATTAGGCATTTACATCTGTACAATGTTCATAATGTATACAATTGATGGCACTTCACTGACCTGGTTGGTCGATCTTCCTACTGTTGGTGAGGCTTCATAATATATTAGTCATTATTCCTGAACTTGATCGGGGGATTACTCCTTGCTGACTATGACTGATGCCACTTTGGATAACACATGTTCATTTCTGATTGGTCCACGTAGTAAGTCAATTTTTTACATCAACAGAAGCCCCCAATATTTTATGCTTGAGTTTTTTGCGAAAGTGTGGAATATTTAGCTCTAAAGTTGCTCGTGCAACAATTCTGATACTTGGTTGGTTACCGGCTTTCCATACTTGTGAAATTATTCACTTAACTGATGGCACATAACGCTAATGGCATTTTTGAAATTATCCAATGTTTTGACGAATCATTTTTTGGGAAGATATGTCTTTTTTAGCTTAGCCGTCAACAGTTCAATCGACGGTCCCTTTAATCATTCCCCTCGCCAGTTTTCAAGGCAATCTATAAAAGGCGAGAAAAATCACAATTATCTTCTATCTTAAACCTTTAAAGTTTCTGCTTCTATCTTCTTGAGCTTTCTATGCGATCATTTTTTTTGTCCTTTAGTTCTTGCTGAATCCTTAAATCCTTATAAGAATCTTCTCTCTTTTCCTTTTCTTCATCCTTGAACATGGTTTAATCAGTAACTTCTCTAAAGGAATTTAGGAATGAGTAGAATATTCCTTCGTGGGTGGATTTGAAGCTTTCTAGTCCTCCTATGGACCTTTTTTCTTTGTCTGATGGCCATTATCTCCCTTTTATTTTTATTGCTGAGTGTGGGTTCACTTTTCCCCCTAACCCATTTTTCCTTGAGTTTTGCCAGTATTTGGATGTGGTCCCTGCTAGTATAGCCCCCAATACTTGGAGAGTAGTTAATGGGGTTTGTAGGTTAAATCAACTTCGTGGGACCCATATAAGAATCCCAAAGATCATGATTTGCTATAAGTGGGTCACAAGTGAGAACACTTACTATTTAAAGACTAGGGTTGTAGACAGGGCTTTAGTAGTTAGCCTCCCGGACTCCAACAGAGATTACTTTGATCATGGAGTAATTGCCAAAAATTGGCAACATGTACCCATGACAGGGGATGCTGAGTACCGAGGGCCCAGATGCCCATTATATGGCAATGGGATAGGTTGCAACATTTTGTCTAACTCCTCTTGAATATTTTACTAATTGTTGATACTAAATTTTATATGGTGACTTTGGTTGCAGTTGATCAAAAGAGGAGGTGTCCCAAGGAAGGTGATATCAACCTCAGGGAGTTAAAAGTTTATTTGGGGCATTCATTAAAAGATAGGAAATGAGCACATTAGGTCTGCATCATACTTGTTGGAGTATAAAAATACCATCACTTCTTTTGTTGCTCACCATGTTGTTGTTCCCTCCTCAATGATTGATCTTGATCAAGACCCCTTCTCTACTTCATCTTCCACTGCATCTGGCAATGGTGAACTTGTTGATGTCCCATCCTCTTCTATTAATTAAGACTTTCCCCTCGACACACTCATGAGGAAGAGGAGATTCCCCAAAATCTTAGGTGATATTGCTGCTACTGGTTCCACCAAGCAGGCTGCTGGTGGGGCCACAAATAAAGAAGAAGTTGGGAAGAAGCCCCCAGCTAAGAAAAATGATAAAGCCTCGTTCAAGAGGCTGAAAAAAGAGATTCCATCCAGGCTAGCTGAAGGCTCTTCTGCTAGTGCCGACCAACAAGAGTTGGTCAATTTTCCAGATTCTGGCTCACCAGTGGCCATTGGTCCTGGTTTGGCCAGACAATTAATAAAGTCTGGTACACTACCAGACCACAGAGGAGATGCTTCTACAATGCCCCAATCTAGAATTTTTAAAAGGGCTGCCCAAAGCCTTGCATTAGTAAGTATTGTAACTTCTCCTCCTTTTTATTCATTTCTTTGTTATTTCTTGTACTAACTTGCTCTGATTTCTTTTTGCAGTTTTTGGTCGATTTCAACAATATCTTGGAAAAGGACGATATTCTTCATTCTTCTTCAAATGAATTTGAGGATTACTCTGAGGAGCTTAAAAATTCCTTGCTTGACTCCCAATAAGCATTGGCTAATGAGAAGAAGAAGTGGGAGAACAAAATAAAGACTGCAGAGGATGATGCTGCAGTTGCTTGGGGACAGGTTGCTGAGCTACAAAAGAAGCTGGGTGGAGAGAAGTCCATAAGGTTAAAGGCTAAGGAATCTGCATTCAACAGGGGTTGGGATAAAGCTATTAGCACTGAATCTGCTCAAATTGAGTTTGCCAAGAAGAAATGTTTCAAGGATTGAAAACAGTGGAGTACCCACAATTCTAAAAATACTTGCTCAATAGTAAAAACAATTTCCTTTTTAAATATGCGCGGAAGCAATATGATGGTTCAATTAAACAAATTTTGATTTAACTTCAAATTAAAATTAAACCCAAGTGAAATAGGATGGAACACACACACAATTTGATTTTACTTAAACACAATTAATTAACCCAAGTCCTAGAAATTTTCCTAAGTCATATTTTCAATATTTCCAAATTAGGCCAAACTATTTTAACGAATTAAATTAATGACTTGAATTAATTACACTTTACCCAAATATAATTTAGCACCAAATTAACAAGTAGTGATTTAAACCAATTTTTATCTTTTTACCTAAGCATGCATTTTAGGTGATTTTGCAAGATAAAAATAAACAAAGAAATCACTACACCACGATGTACGAGGAAAAACCCACAACGGAAAAAAACCTCGGACGACCCTAGCCTTAAGTCCACTAAGTATGGTTTTACAATTACAAGACATATGACTTACTTCCTCAACTCGACCCCTTTCAAGCCTTGACGCGTCTTCTTGCAAACACCTCCGCTTAGTAGACAACCCCGGAGCTCCACCGAAATCTTGGACTTCACCAATGAGACAATAGGTACACCGTCAACCACACATGGTGCCTTTCACCATGTGAGAATGCCGCAGCAAAACAAAGACTTCTTCTTTGAGGGATGTAGAAGCAAACCCAAACTTATCTTCTTCAAACGTAGAGATAAACCGGTGCCAAAACTCTCCAAGCAAAGTATATATATATATATAAATATATATAAACTTTGGGTGTAAAACATAAGTGTTGTAAGGATTTTTCTTTGAAAAATTAAAACATTCAAACATGAACTTTTTTTAGTTTCAATTTTGCTCTCAAACAATCTCTTAGAGGTTGTAGGAAGTGAAAAAGTTAAGTCCAAAGACTTAGTTCCCGCACTTAGATATTCAGGAAAATAGTTAGAGGGAAAATAAGTGGGAAGGTGGGAAAAACTGCTCATAACTGCCAAAATAACTGTTCCCGCCAAATCTCGTTCGAACGAGATTTTCGTTCGAACGAAGTCTCGTTCGAACAAGCTTTCTAACGAAGTTCCAGTGTATTAAAAAGTGAACTCGTTAGAAATCTCATTCGAATTCTCGTTCAAACAGCCATCTCGTTCGAACGACAATTCAAACGATGTTCCAGTGGCCTATTGGGGAACTCGTTGGTAGACCTAGTTCGAACGACATTTTCGTTCGAACGAAAAACTCGTTTGAACGACAATATCGAACGAAAAACCAGAAAGTTGAAAATATGAGTTTTAGCCCAGAAACTTTATATACTTTATATAAAAGTTTTAATAAAATCTTTCTGAAAAATAAACAACAGGTTTAAATAAAATTCACCCAATGAAACTGTTCCAATCTCATATATATATATATATGTAATGCATTCATACCTTGGGAGCAATTGGAACTATGTTGGTGATGTAGAAACGAGGCACTTGAAACACGAAATTTGATGAAGCTTTATACTCTTGGCCGCTACGTCTTCAACTAAACACATCATAGGCTTAAATAGGAACATTGAACACTATCCTATGACATAAACGTTTTTGTCCGGAATTGAGACAAAACAACATTGAGACTCAATTGGAGAATTGCGTCCTTACAAATCTCCCCCTTTGGCTATTCCAGGACAAAGACCAACAAAAAAATCCTAAAGGGCCGTCAAGCTCACTAGACTAAAAAACATCCCACCCATTACTTGACACAAGACCCAAGGATCAATCTCTTTGTCGAAGATGAAAGTTGCCATTAAGAATAATTCCTGCACACTTTATCAAAACTATCAAACGCATAGGAAATATCAAAATATATAATGTATTTAAAATAAATACTCACCCTAAATTAATTCTCCCGCTTTATCAACTGATCTACTTAGAAAGACGTCTCCCGCTAAGTTAAATCTCCCAACCAAAAGATATGATTATAATAGGATTAGATACCATTTCTCCCCCTATAATTCTCCCCCTTTTTATTCAGGAATAGACAAAGGATATTAACTAATTTAAACATGATAATGCATAAGGTATTAGGAACATGTAAAGCATATGTGCAACAAAATTTTAACTAATCCACATAAAGATATGGATATCAACTATGATGCGATAACAAAAGATATCAATTTATTTTAGTAATATAAGCATGTGATATCAACAAGAATGCACCAAGATAGATACCAAAAATGAAGTAAAAGCATAGATGGACTAGATAGCAAGGCAAAAAAACACAAATATCATATATATACATACTCTACCAATAAAGCACAAGCACATATATATAGATATAAACACAAAAATGACACAAAATACAATAAGTTTTTCACACTCATATGACAAAAATGTGTCATATGGAAACGGTAGTGTAGGGGTGTGAACTAGTAACAATTAAATTTAGACCCAAACACTTAAAACATGTTCAAGGAGTTCTCAATTGATTGGAAACTTTATCACATTTGAATATAACCTCATGTGACAATATAGATTGAACTCAATGAACAAACATACAAAATGCATACAAGCCTAGAGTTTTGATGATTCTACAAACCAAATAGAGTCATGACAATGAAAGCAACTAGGATAAATGGACATTGTGCAAACCGTTGATATACCATCCAATCTCCCTCAATAAGCATATATATTCTTTTTCTTTTGAATGAATATATCAAATAAACATAAGCCTTTGCAATTATTTTTCTTTTAATGCCATATTCTATTTTTAGGTCTTTGGACCACATATTTCTTTTCGGTCCATTCAAACGGTGGCTTACTATTCGCAAAGGATTATTATTCCTTTCAGATCCCTTCCCCATGTGCATTTTATATATATTATTGTTTATCTCACAAATCTCACGTGCAACGAATTTTGACATGCACTAGTCCTCCTAGGTCACAAATATGTAGATGACAAAATTGATAGGAGAACATCTCACAAAGCTCAAATATAACATGTGATGATTAAATTTCGAAAGAGCTTGTTCATGTGTGAATAAAGGCATATAAAAATAGAATCTATTTAAGCAACACAACATCTAACTACTCCATGTAAGCATGGTAAATAACACTTTAAGGATTTGAAAGTCTAAACCAAAAGTTCTAGCCACATGGATGCGTAAAAGAGTGGATTCAAACACAAGTATATGCCACATAAAGTGTGTCAAACTAAAATACACAAAAAATAAAAATCTTTTTGAGTTTTTGAATTTTTTAACCAAAAATAAAAATATATACTCAAAAGACAAACAAAAATCAATTGTATTTTTCATTAAGCCTAAATAACTAAACAAGTAAAACACAAATGATAAACAAAAATCTTTTTGTATTTTTCATTTAATGCAAACAAAGAATAAATATAATACAAAAGATAAACAAAAATCATAATTCTAGCATGTTATAAAGCATGGAGCATAGACTAGAAAATGATTAAACAAGCATACATTTAGCATAAAAATATAGAATGAAGTACAAGTGCTAAAGTATGCAAACACTAACACATTTAACGTTTATATTTAGCAAGGGAGGAAGCATGTGAAAGCAAATGAGAATCAAAAGTCCTATTTGTAAAGGGACCAAGTTGGATCTCCTAACCCAAACTAACGACGAGTGACTAACTCGGGGTGTAGGAATCTTGGCTACCTCGGTTTCCTTATGTAGAGATTTTCTAGGACCTCTTTTAAGATCAAAACAAAATTTCCTAAGATGACCTTTTCGACCGCAATGTGAACACCTAAAGACATGGCGAAAAGATTTACCTAGGGAGTAATCTCTAAAGGTTTTCTTAGATGATTCTCCTAAAACTTTGGTTTTGGCTTTATGAGATGATTTACTACAAGTATCGAAGCATAAACCACACATGTCATATTTTATTTGGACCGTGCCTAAGATTTTATCTAGTTTTTCGAACCTACACTCCAAATCAAATTTGACTTTGCTAGAGTCTTTTAATTTATTTTCTTTTCAGTTTTAGAGGGAAACATGTCTAGTTCATAGGTTTGTAAATCACCTACGAGCTCTTCTAATTTCGTAGAGGCTAAAGTTGGTAAATAATTTAAAACGGTCACTTTTGGAATAAATCTATCGGGAAGGGACCTTAAAATTTTCTTTACTACTCGGGTGTCGAGTATTTTTCTCCCCAATTAAAATATAAATTAACAATATCGAAAAGTCTATCATAAAATTCATCAAATGTTTCTTTATCGTTCATTTTGATGGTTTCAAATTGAGTGGTGAGGTTTTGGAGTTTCGAAGCTTTAATGACACTCGTACCTTCATGAGTGAGTTGTAAGATATCCCATGCTTCTTTAGCAGTCTCACACATCATAATGTGTCGGAATTCATTCGGTGTGACAACACTAAACAAGGCGTTTAAACCTCGGGAATTAAAATTTAAAAGTTTAAATTCACTCTCACTCCATCTATCGGCCAGTTTAGGAACACGTTCATTATCTACTAAATGAGATGGTGGAGACCACCCGTTAACTACAGATAACCAAACCCTCTCGTCGATAGATTTAAGTGCCGATTTCATTCGCGCTTTCCAATACGTGTAATTAGAACCATCGAAAATAGGAAATTTTGAGAATGGGGAAAATTCCATTTTAGCCAAAAAAAAATTTAAAGGATCTTAATGAAATATTTTATCGTTTTGGTTCTGATACCAATTTGAAAACAGTGGAGTACCTCCAATTCTAAAAGTACTTTCTCAATAGTAAAAACAATTTACTTTTTAAATATGTGCAAAAGCGATATGATGGTTCAATTAAACAAATTTTGATTAAAATTCAAATTAAAATTAAACTCAAGTGAAATAGGATGCAACACACACACAATTTGATTTCACTTAAACACAATAATTAACCCAAGTCCTAGAAATTTGCCTAAGTCATATTTTTAATATTTCCAAATTAGGCCAAACTATTTAATGAATTAAATTAATGATTTGAATTAATTACACTTTACCCAAATATAATTTAGCACCAAATTAACAAGTAGTGATTTAAACTAATTTTTATTTTTTTACCTAAGCATGCGTTCTAGGTGATTTTGCAAGATAAAAATAAAAAAAGAAATCACTACGTCGCGATGTACGAGGAAAAACTCACAACGGGAAAAAACCTCGGACGGCCCTAGCCTTAAGTCCAATAAGTATGATTTTACAATTACAATAAAAATGACTTACTTCCTCGACTCGACCCCTTTCAAGCCTTGACGCGTCTTCTTGCAAACACCTCCGCCTATTAGACAACCCCGAAGCTCCATCCGAATCTTGGACTTCACTAATGAGACAATAGGTACACCGTCAACCACACATGGTGCCTTTCACCATGTGAGAATGCCACAGCAAAATAAAGACTTCTTCTTTGAGGGATGTATAAGCAAACCCAAACTTCTCTTCTTCAAACGTAGAGATAAATCGGTGCCAAAACACTCCAAGCAAAGTATATATATATATATATATATATATATATATATATATATATATATATATATATATATATATATATATATATGAACTTGGAAGAATAAACTTTGGGTGTAAAACAAAAGTGTTAAAAGGATTTTTCTTTGAAAAATTAAACACTCAAATATGAACTTTTTCTAGTTTCAATTTTGCTCTCAAACACTCTCTTAGAGGTTGTAGGAAGTGAAAAAGTTAAGTCCAAAGACTTGGTTCCCGTACTTAGATATTCAGGAAAATAGTTAGAGGGAAAATAAGTGGGAAGGAGGGAAAAACTACTCGTAACTGCCAAAATAACTGTTCCCGCCAAATCTCGTTCGAACGAGATTTTCGTTCGAATGAAGTCTCATTCGAACGAGCTTTCTAATGAAGTTCCAGTGTATTAAAAAGTGAACTCGTTAGAAATCTCGTTCGAATTCTCGTTCGAACAACCATCTCGTTCGAACGACAATTCGAACGATGTTCTAGTGGCCTATTGGGGAACTCGTTGGGAGACCTCGTTCGAACTACATTCTCGTTCGAACGACAATATCGAACGAAAAACCAGAAAGTTGAAAATATGAGTTTTAGCCCAGAAACTTTATATACTTTATATAAAAGTTTTAATAAAATCTTTCTGAAAAATAAACAACAGTTTTAAATAAAATTCACCCAATGAAACTATTCCAAGCTCCTATATATATATGTAGTGCATTCATACCTTGGGAGCAATTGGAACTATGTTGACGTAGAAATGAGGCACTTGAAACACGGCAATTGATGAAGATTTATACTCTTGTCCGCTTCGTCTTCAACTAAACACATCATAGGCTTAAATAGGAACATTGAACACTATCCTATGACTTAAACGTTTTTGTCCTGAATTGAGCTAAAACAACATTGAGACTCAATTGGAGAATTGCATCCTTACAAGGATGGCTGGTCGGCAGCCCTAGTAGAGGTTGGCACTCCCTAAGACTCTAAGTTATTTCTCAAGGATGATCCTGGGTCTCATCCCAATATGGATGAGGAGATTGAGGATAAAGGAGGGTCAAATGAATCTACCTTTTTTTAGACTCTACTAACCAACCCCAGGCAGCTGCAGTTGATTCTTCCATCCCTCCTTTTGCTGATCAAGTTATTTTACCCCCTTTTGTATCCAATCTTTCTGGGTCTACCTCAAACATAAAGAAGGTGTAGACCAGTTCGTCGAGCATCTTTTATTTTTCTCTTTAATTGTACTTTTCTTTTTATTTAATGTTATTGTACTTGTAGTGAACATTTTATCAATGAAAAGGAACATTACTTTACATGTTCCTTCTTTTTCTGTTGTTGATTGGAAATTTTTCTTTCCATTTATAGTTCATGGATAAACTGGATCAATTTTCTTCAACTGATTCTGAGATTCTTCAAAGATGCAACGATCTCTTCAAGGTTGGTCATTTGACTATAAACGAGGAAGAATTATCTAGGTTTCTCAGAGAGGGTGTTTCAGATCAAGCTAGAGAAGCCTACTTTTTATTTAAAGTGTCTTCTTGATCGGGTAGTGGCCAATAATGTGGCTTATTATGAAATGATTGAAGAGCTGCAAGAAGATCACAAGGAGACTACAACTCTTTTACTTGTCGATTATGAAAAAGAGTACAAAGATCTGAGTGAAGGTTAGGATTTTGAGCAGAAGTTGGAAAATCATGCATTTTTCTTTAGGAGGCAGGAATTTCTGCATAATCACGAAGTAGAGGAGGCTAGAGCCATTGCCAAGCTGCTGGAAGAAGAGAATAACAGTTTGAGGGATAAATTGAACTCATTAAAGGATTCTTCTACTATTGTGGTTGTTGTTGATGATGGGGTTTCTTTCTTAGAGACTGAAAATGCTAGATTGAGGGAAAAAGTGGAGACACTAAAGAAAACTAATTCTACTTCATCTTCTCAAGCAAAAACTAAACCTTGCCGAGCTACTACAGATGAGTCTAGCACGCAACAAACTCTTGCTAATCAAGTTGCTCATTAAAGGTAAAGAATTTAGCCATGTTCTAGAAACTTCAAACTCAAACTGAGCAACTTTCTACCCAGTCATCTAATTACAAGCCAAAGATGGAATGCTAAAAAAGTTTCACAGCCGAGTTTAGAGGCTAAACTTTTAATTTCAAAAATAGCCTAGGAAGATTTGGATGGAGGGATACAATGAAGCTCTGGGTCATTTTGATGAATGGTTTAAGCAAGCTCGGAATGAACGTTACAAATGGGGTTAGACCAATTGCTTAACAGTGATGAAAGTGGTGCAGAACAACCCTCTTTGGAACTAGTACGATCCTGGTTTGTTGGAGTGTGAAGATCCTCCTTTAAAATTGGATGTTAATTGGATTCTTGTCAAAACAATTCCTTATTTCCTAATTTCAAAGTATTTAGGGGATTATGGCCTTCATGACGAGCTAAATATTGTTCGTCCTCCTTATTTTTTAGATAGACCGAGCAGTAGTAATAGAAGAATGCTCGAGGACTTCAACTTTATCAAATCCCCTTACACATTGAATAATCCTCCAGCAGGCATAGAACCAGTTTTTAGTTCTTCTAAAACTGAGGGGAAACGTCCCTTAGAATAAATTTTATTCCTGTAATTCAATTGTGAGAAGAATCATGTAATGCCTATTTAAATGAATGAAATATATTTGATCAACTTATCTCGTTAATTTCTCAATGTAAATGACTTCTTCTTTTTCATTAGTTCTATTGACACACTTAAGCTCTTGCCTAAGTTTAGCATCAATTACCAATGAGTTCATAGGTTCTACTAGTACAATTAGATTGAAATACAATTTTAGTAATAATTACCCATTTATTTTCATATGTTCTATTAATGCACCTAAATTTTTAGATTTTGCATTAGTTACCAGTAGTGACCAGGAGTATGTGGAATATGTGTTTACATTCCTTTTTAGGAATTTTCAAAATGTTCTTCCTTCACTTTGCACAGTTACATAAAATCTCATTTATTCTTAGCTTTAGTGGGATAAAATTTTGATTTATCCTTGTCTTCACTGACCAAGTTTCTTGAGGACTTAGAATCCTGCTTTACTTGGGTTTTTGTCTGCTTTAGATCAAGTTTTGCTTATATCGAGCAACTTTCGAATATCAGTAATCAACTATGTGGTTATTGTTGTGAAGGACCTATTTTGGGTGTCGTTCAAAGCCACTTTTGAAGTTTTTCCGAGCAACTTTCAACCGTCGTCGATCAAGTATATAGTAGTGCATATCACTGGTACTCCCAAAAATTTGAAAAAATAAATTGAGGAAATCATCATTTTTATTAATACTGAAATTGACATGAGTTCAATGTGTTTCATTACATCACGGGTAATACTTCCCAAGATGCTCTGCATGCCATGGATTCTTGAACTCTTCTACCTCTAATGTCTCAATTCTGTAAGTTCCAGGTCGGACAACTGCTGAAATACGACATGGCCCAGTCCAATTAGCCTCAAGTTTGTTGTTCTTCTGGATTACGTTCTTCAGCACATAATCTCCATCCTTCAAGTTGGTCGACTTCATTATTTTATTGTAAAAATGGGTTGTTCTTTACTGATACGCTACATTTCTTAAAGCAGCGTCCTCACGTACCTCCTCCAGCATATCCAAATCTAATCTTCGCATTAAATAACTCACAAGAGAGTTAAATTTCAATACTCTATGGGAATGGAGGCCCAATTTCGCAAGTATTACTACCTCAGGCATAAGGTAACCCATATCTATAAATAATGTTCTTCCAAATGAATCGATAGACCTTCTCATACGGCATGTCCACCAAGGGGTCTGCCTCCACCCATTTTGTATAGTAGTCCACAGCAATGACTAAGTACCTAAATCTGCCTCGAGTGGTCGATAATGGGCCGACCAAGTCTATTCCCAAAATTGTAAACGGCCAAAGTGAAGTGATTGGAGTGAAAGAAGCCTGTGGAGTTTTGTTAATGATGGAATACCTTTATCACTTATCACATTTCTTATCAAAGGCTACATAATCTGCTCTCATGTTGGGATAATAGTATCCTTGTGTACTAATCCGTTGTAGTAGTGTTTTACCAGTTATGTGAGCTCCACAAGATCCTTTATTAACCTACTAGATTAGGTCTTGAACCTATGCTGGATGAACACAATGTTGCAAGCTATCTGTCAATCCCCTCTTGTATAACACTCCTTTGTCTAGCATATATCTTGTGTCTTTGTACTTCAATTTTTTGGCCTCAATTATATCTTCTGAAAAAGTTCCTTCTTCAATGTATGCTTTGATGGGATCCATCTAAGATGGCCACATATATACTGGATAAAATTAATCATCAGGTCTTTATCTATACTCCTATTTGCTATAATCTCGATGGGAATAGTTCTTTGGAGATTAATTCTTATTACTGAAGCTAGACGAATAAGTAGATCTACTCGGGCGTTCTCTAATCTTGGTACTCTACTCATCTGAACAGTCAGTAATTTGACTATCACCTCCTATGCTTTAGACATGTATCTAGTCAGCAGCTCTCCTTTAACTCCATACAAGTTTAATATTTGGTTCACCGCCAATTGCGAATCACTGTGTGCCATCGATTGCACAACTTTTAGTGATCAGGCCAAACTCAAAACCACAATGAGAGCTTCATACTCTGCTTCATTACGTGAGGCCTGGAACTGGAATCGTAGAGCGTATTCAATATATATCCCATCAGGACTTTTAAGTATTATACATACTCCATGACTGGTTGCACAAGATTATCCATCAACGTATAAGTTCCATATCCAGAGATTATCATCAAACGCTTGGTCTGTCAGAATCCTACGATGGAATATTTTTCTCCTTGCTTCCTCATAATTCCCTGGAATAACTTGAGCTCTAAAAGAGGAATCCTACAGGTCGACAGTGATTTCTTTTAACTTTTCATCTGATGAGGGTTGCTTGGACGGTTGGTCGAGCCTTAGTTGGACTATTCCTTCCTATGTCTTATTCTTCCTGCACTCCTTGTTGCTCGGGAACCTCAGGATAAGTGAATTCAGCAATAAAATTTTCCACGATTTAGCCTTTTAATGAAGACCTTGGTTCATACACAATATCATACTCCCTCAATTCTACTGCCCAGTACATTAATCTGCTCAACTTATCCAGTTTATGCAAGCCTTTCCTAAGAGGCATATCAATATACACCACAATTGTATAGACTTGAAAGTATGGCTTCATCCGTATAAACACCTGAATCAATACCAATGCTAACTTCCCCATGCGTGGATATCTGATTTCTTCTCCTTGGAAAGCTTTACCGGTGTAGTGGACTGGTTTTTGAACTCCATTCTCTTCTCAGATCAATGCGGAACTTACAGCTGACTCAGAAATAGCTGAGTATAAATACAATCTTTCTCCTAAAATTGGTCGGGAGAGCAATGGGGGTGATCCCAAGTACTTTTCAACTCCAGAAAAGCATATTTACACTCGTCGTTCCATTCGAAACTCTTTATAAAAACTTTAAAGAATGGCAAGCACCTGTCAGTAGCTTGAGACATAAAACTGTTCAAGGATGTTACTCACCCAGTTAGCCTTTGTATATCTTGTTTGCAAGTAAGGGTATGCATTTCAATAAATGCCTTAATTTTGTCAGGATTTGCTTCAATTGCATTCTAGTTGACTATATACCCAACGAACATTCCTTCTTGCACTCTAAATACGCGCTCGGTCGGATTCAAGTTCATATGGTGCTTCTACAGTTGGTCAAAATTCTGGACGAGGTCCGCAATATAATCGGCTACTTTCTTACTTTTCTTTAGCATGTCATCTACGTATACTTCCATATTCTTGCCTATTTTATCCTCAAAGACTTTATTCACCAATCTTTGGTAAGTACTGATTTTTTCAAACCAAATGGCATAACATTATAGCAATGAATTCCTTAGGGGGTAATGAAAGAAGTGTTTTTCCTATCTTCAGGCTTCATTTTAATTTGGTTATAACCAGAATAAGCATCCATGAAACTTAGCAACATGTGTTTTGATGTAGCGTCAACAAGTTGATCAATTCGTGGTAAAGGAAAATAATCCTTTGGGCATGCTTTGTTTAAATTCGTGAAGTCGACGCACATTCTCCACTTGTTATTCTTCTTCTTGGGTCTAATTCCTTCTCAAAAGTTCCTCACAATTGCCTAATTGTAGTCCCGATATGATCTCTAATTTTTTTTATTTATTGTTAAATGGAAGGCTGTGACTTTAGGTTTGTAAAAATATAATTTGGGTTAAGGAGCTGGAATTAAGAAGCAATCTGCTTAATTGAGTCTTCAAATCGTCATCAATTTAAAGATTATTAATTTCAGTTTCAGTCTTACATTTATTAGAGAATTATTTAGAGAACTAGTTATGGCTCTGATACCATAAAATGAAGGATCAATACAAGCGGAATAATAACTGAAATATATTACAAAGTTTTATTGCAGACATGAATTAAAACAGACTTACAAGTAAGAAAGTAGTCGGAATAAGGCCAGAAGTCCACAAGCTTAATATTACACACACACACACACACACACACACACACACACACACACACACACACACACACACACACACATATATATATATATATATATATATATATATATATATATATAGAGAGAGAGAGAGAGAGGTGAGAAACGAGGGAGAAGAGCCCCCTATTTATATAGGAAAAAAGAGAATAAATAATTCTCTAAGACAGTGATCCATGGGTCCCTCCATAAGGTCGGTCGACAAAGTCTTTTGTCTTGATGCGTCGGCTGATTGCCCAGTGGATCCTACTACAATAAATGAGCTGCTATGAAGTAGACATATTTGTCTTCAAGCATCAGCGTGAGTGCAATTGGGACTAGGTGGGCCCTTAGGCCAGATCATCCAAATCTCCATTAGGGTTTGGGAAACTTCCTTCCATTCTTCTCGTTGGGAATGCAGAATTAAGCGAGGCAAATAATGCCTCCATAGTTGGTTCAGTAGAGATGTTAGTGTCAAACATATCCCCAATAAAATCATGGTCTTCTGAATTCTGAGATTCCCCGGCTAAACAGAAGAAATGATTGTCGTTCTTGACAGATGCCATGGATATATCATCATTTGATGGCGGAGGAATAGAAATCTTGTCTTCCTTAGAGTAACTGGTGGTAAAAGCTGCAGTAAATTGGCTATGAGTGTAGTCCATCATTTTCTTCAGTAGCTCCCGTTCCGTTGCATTTGGAAACTGCTTTTTTAGAGTAAAGTTTAAATCCTTTATTGGATTAGTTCCTAGAGTCATCTTCTCTGCAGGAGGGGGTGATTCAGGACATCTAATGCTTTAAGCTTTCTTTTATTAAAGAAATGGTATCAGTATTATTAATACCAACGCACCATCTATTAAAAAAAACATCTTTCAAGTAGGGAAACTTTAAGATGATTTTCTCAACATTGGAGATCCCATATGGAGATCCAAGGAATACTTATTTCAGTAAAAAACAATAGGGTATTAAGCCCTATAGGGTCATCATTTTTCTCTCTTAATTTTGGATGAAATTGAGTCCAAGGTAGGAAAAGTTTTTCCTTAGTAATTTCATCATGAAACATATCAATTCATGGTCCAAACTTGTCCCACCAATTGATAACCCATCCTGGGTAGCCCTCTTTAAAAGAATTTAGGCAAAGTTTAAAAACCAAGTATGCTTATGCTCAACATTATGGTAGTAAAAAGCTTTAGTCCAAGCTTGGGCATAATTCCAATAATTATAGGATCCATTTTGCGAACTCAATTTTCGCGATTTCAAATGATGAATTCCCCATTCTCTGGGAGAGATGAACTTTTTCAAAACCGCCTTGCTATAGGCAATGGGGGATTTAACATTCTTTTTATGCTTATTAGTGTGACTAAATACCACATAATCATTTTCTTCGAGGATTACCTCGTATACCATCTGGTATTTGCCTTATTGCACATCAGAATTATGTGTATCAAAGTACATGGACTTAATTTTCCAAGGAGAAGACGTAACCTTCTTATCCTCTTCATTGAGGATGAGCATCAATTCTGAAGTCCTTTGATTAGAAATGAAATCATGCTTTATGGTTTGTATAATCCCTTTAGAAGATTTCTTATTGCTAAAGGGATTTGGAGGAGGAGAACTCAAATTTCCCCTGTTATGCGCACTTAGGCGAAGAAATTCCACATAATCCTGCATCGGATGATATTGGTCTTCATTGATCACCATTTTTTATTTGCCTGGCCTCTGGTGGGATTGCCCACAGCCCTTACCATGCCCTTTAGAGGGGCTACTCCTTGGTTCTGCAAAAACCCCCTAGTTAGAAAATCAGGAAGACAATTGTTTTCACCTTTAATGTGTTCAATATCAAAATCAAACGAAGATAAATTAGCTTGCCATATGGAAAAATTTTGCTTACAAACAATATTTTCTACATCCTTTTGCAAAATCTGCTTGACAACACTGCAATCAATACGCAGTAAAAATTTATGATTTAACAAATCGTCTTAAAATTTTGTTATGCATTTTACAACAGAAAGAATCTCCTTTTTAATAGTAGAATAATTATTTTGGGCATCTTTCCAATTGCCCGAAGTAAAAGGAACCAATTTTTTCTCTTTAGTTAAAGAATTAATTTATTTTAAAATTCCTCCGTAACCAATATCAGAGGCATCAGTTTCAACAATTTTTGAAAATGATGGATTAGCTAAAGCTAGACAAGATAATTACTTGACTTTTAGTTTAATTTTCTGAACAACTTTAGTATGCTTTGAAGTCCAGGGAGGGTTCTTTTTCAACTTGGTGTATAAGATTGCACTATCATATGTAAGGTTCCTGTAATAATCACCAATATAATTAAGACTTCCAAGAAATCTCTGGAGTTGAGTTTTTTCTTTTAAGTCATCAGGGAACTTAGAGGCAAACTCAAAGCTTCCATCAATAGGGAGTATTTTCCCTTCCCCAATGTTATGCCCGAGAAATCTAATGTTGGTTTGAAAGATTTTCATTTTCGGGGCATAAATAACTAAACCATTAGTTTTAATAACATCTTTAAAAAAATTTAGATGTTTAAAGTGTTGATCAATCGATTGTGAAAATATGAGGATATCATCAATATAAACAATAGAGAAATCAAAGTAAAGATTAAATATCTCATTCATGATATTTTGAAATTCTGAAGGGGCATTCTTAAGCCCAAAAGGCATAACATTCCATTGATAATGGCCAAATGGTACCACAAAATTAGTTTTATGACTGTCTTGTGGAGCAATTCTAATTTTCCAATATCCAGACTTTAAGTCAAATTTGGAAAATATGGTGGTAGAATTAAGTCAATCGAGTAAATCTTTTTTATTAGGAATTGGATATCTTATCCATTACAAAATATTGTTAAGCGATTTGTAATTAATTACAAGTCTAGGAACACCTCGTTCCTTTTTAGCAGCATTATTAACATAAAAAGTTGTACAACTCCAAGGAGAATAACTTTTAGTTATAAGCTTTTTATCCAAAAGACTCTGAATCTCATTCTTGCACAGATCAAGAAATTCAGTCTTCATTTGACTGGGCCTGGCTTTAGTAAGAATGGATTTTTCATTAAAACCAGTTTCGTATGGTGTTGACGTAAAAAACTAGATTATGTCTAATTAATTAATCACATATAAATAAGACAGAGGACTTTTAAAGTGGTTCAGCCTTGTGAGAATGGCCTACGTCCACTATTCTGTATTGCTGACTGTTTTCCTTGAATCTCGATAATTAGTTTACCCAGAGATCCAAAGTCCCCTTCTTATGAGGAGGTTACAATGTATTTATAGCCTTGAGGCTGTACATATGAAAGGATAATGCGCTGTTATCTAGTAGACATATACATCTGTACGATAATAATGCGTGTTTAATGCGTATCTGTCTTTTGATTCTCCTGATTTGGATGCTCTGCACGCTAAGTTGCTCGGTACGCTTGAGTTGCTCAGGGCGCCTAAGTTGCTCGGGGAGCCTGAGTTACTTGTCTAAAGTATTTATATTTGCAATGTAGTTTGACACATGTCTTCAAGTGATTGGTCCACGTCAGCAGACTAAATTTGGTGTCAACAAAAGGCCCCAATGTTTCACAGTTGAGGTTGAAGGAGAGTGTGGAATATTTTGCTTGAAATTTCTTGGATTACTGTTATTCTTAAATTTTAGGAAGACTTTTCTTGTATATAATTCCTTTTTGAACGCATAATATCAGGCTTTATAAATATTTTGAATTTTCACGATCACTTCGATATTTGTGCCTTTTTCTTCTTTTAGCCGTCTGAAACGCAAACATCTTCCCTTGTAATCATTGCCTTTCTCTATTCCCGAGGTAAAGTATTTAAATGCGACATAAATCCAGTCATCTTCTACTTTTCAAATCTATATTTCTGAACTCTTCATCTTCTCTCTATCTTGTGCCTTCATTCTTTCCATCATTCATTGTCAATCGATCTCTCTTTCCTCTATAAGATCTTCTTCCCTCTTCTTTATTTACTTTATTCACCATGGTTTATCTTATTGAATCACTGGATAAGTTTCGGTCTAACTTTTCAATCCCTTCTTGGGTTATTTTGTAAGAACTTTCTAGTCCTTCTGATTTACTTTCTTTGGCGGAGGGACACTGGTTCCCAAGTCTTTTTGTAACCGAGTGTGGCTTTTCTTTCCCGCCAAATCCCCTGTGTTCGGAGTTTTGCCAATATTTTGATATTATACCTGCAAGAGTAGCTCTAAATACATGGAGGGTAGTTAATGGCGTACATAGGTTGAATCAACTTCATGGAACTCGTCTCAGAATTCTAAAAATTATGTATTGCTATAGATGGGTTACCAGTGACAATACTTTCTATTTAAAAACTAGATTTTCGAATAGAGCTTTAGTTATCAATCTTCCCGATGCCAATAGATACTACTTTGATAATGGGGTAGTGATGAAAAATTGGAAACACCCCCCATTAAAGGGAAATGATGTGTACCAAGGTCCCAAGTGTCCACCTTATGGCAATGGGATATGTTGTTTTTATTTTTAAAATCTTGTTTTCTTTACGTTCGATGAAATGTATCACTGACATTTGATTTTATTTATTACAATTGACAGTAAAAGAAAATCTCCAAAAGAAACCGAGGTTAATATAAATCATTTAAAACTTATCTGTGGTTTGCATCAATCTATTGATGGGGAGCACATTAGATCTTCTTCTTATTTATTGCAATACAGAAGCTACACCTCGTCTTTCATTGCTCGTCCTCGTTATGTGGTAATTGATCTTGATCGGGTACCAACCTCTGAGACCAGTGTGGAAGGTTCTTCTTCTGACTTGAGCATTCCTATTACTGATATCATGAAGAAGAGGAAAGCTCCTGCCTTTTTTGACAAGTCTGCCTTTGCCACCGATGAGGCAAAGAATAATAAACAAGATGTCCCAGATGAAGGGACAAAGAATACAGATGTACCCCTTTCTATTGCTGCCAAGGAAGCTGGCAAGAAGCCCCCTGTGCCTCCGATTAAGATTGTTGTCATCTCATCCTCGAGTGAGACTATTGTCATTCCACCAACAGAGATAGCTCCTTCTCCTCTGAGTAGATTAAAAAGAAGTTCTTCTGAGAGACCTATTTAACCTATCTCTCAACCTTCAAATGTTTAAGGTAGTGTTCCAGCTCTTGTTCCTTCGAGCTCTGCTGTAGGCTTGATAAGATCCTAGACTGTTCCAGAACCCCAAGGTGTTGAAGACAACTTTTCTCGTGAGAGACTTACTACATTGGTTGATCAACACATTACTTCAGTAAGTATCTTTAGTCTGAGTCCTTTACTTCTAGTACTATGCTCATATATTGACTTAAAATTCTTCCTTTTTTCAGCTTGTGACTTGCTTCAATAGTATTTTGAAGAAGGATGAAGCCATTAGGGCTTCCAGCTCCTCGGGTGGGGTAGAAGAAGCTTTTGCTGGACTAACCCAGTCTTTGAGGGAATCTCATTAGAAGTATGAGGAAGACAAAAATGCTTGGGAGAAGCAATTTAAATCTGTTAAAGCAGACCGAGATCAAGCTGTGACTGCCTCCAAAGAGCTGGAAGAGAAATTTAAGGAGGTCGAACAACATAATAGCGAGCTTGAAGTCAAACTTAAATCTGTTGAGCAACATAAGATAGAGGCAGAAGAAAAACTGAAGTCCGCCGAGGATCTTCTGAGAGAAAGGACCTCCTCTGAGAGAGCAAAAAGGAAAGTTGCTGTTAAAAAATCTTTCAGTGCTGGTTGGGACAAAGGTTGGAACAAAGGCCTGGCTGTTATGTCTTCTCAAATGGAGTACGCTAGTGTCAAATATTTTAGGGATGGATGGGTAACAGCCTTGAAGAAGTTGAAGGTTGCTGAAA
The DNA here is from genome assembly GCA_949130495.1 of Sambucus nigra. Taxonomy (NCBI): domain Eukaryota; kingdom Viridiplantae; phylum Streptophyta; class Magnoliopsida; order Dipsacales; family Adoxaceae; genus Sambucus; species Sambucus nigra. The sequence continues at coordinate 688,636,415 of OX422209.1, forward strand.
GTTCTAAGTTATTCTAGGATCACACTCATGGCCCTTGTCCCTCTCCTGAAGAAGAAGAAGAAGAAGATGAAGCTGCTTCAGATGAATCTTCTATGATGACAGGAGAGAAGGTCCCTGTTGTTCAACCTTCTGAGCAAGTCCAACTAACTAGCACATCTACCGAGCTACTGCCCTTACCCTCCGAGCAACCAACCCCTTCATCCTAACCATTTGAAGAATTCGTAGGAAATAAGGAGAAGGTGTAAAGTTGTTCGGGTTTTTTGTTTTGCTATTTTCGTGAATGTAACCTTGAACTATGTTTTCCTTTATTATGATGAATAAAATTTAAAACCTCTGTTGTTCGTCTGGAATTTCTCTCTTACTTGCCTTGTTCGCACTATTGTTGATTTTTTTTATTCTTCTCTTTGCTAGTTTATGGCCAGGATGGAGCTCTTATCAGCTCATGATACAAAGTTGATGAAGAAATGCAATGACTACTTCAAAGCTGGTCATGCAGATCTTAATGAGGCCCAGATAACTGACATCCTTAGACCAGGTGCTTCTGACTGAGTAGTTGAAGCTTACCAATACTTGAAGTGATTACTTGATCATGCCGTATCCAACAATGTGGCCTACTATGAGATGATTGAAGATCTTCAAGGAACGATCGAGGAGCTTAAACATTAGTATAAAGAATTTACAACACTTTTACATCAAGGTTATAAGAAAAAGTACCATCAATTGAGTGTTGACAAAGGATATGACAAGTTCATTTATGCTCATGAGAAAAAGGAAAGCGTGTTAAAGCTTGAAATTGAAGAGCACATGCATATTGCCAAGCTGCTAGAGCAGGAGAATATCGCTTTGCAAGAGGAAATAAAATAACTTAAATCTGCTGATTCTTTTTTGGGAGCCTTGGTCCCCGTTAATGATGATGGTTTTTCTTTTTTGGAAGTAGAAAATGCTAACTTACGAGATGAGTTAGAAACTCTGAAATGAGTAAGATCTTCCACACCTGCTCGTGGTAGAGCAAGATCTTCTTCTTGGGGACGAGCAAGGGCTGCTCGGATTTCTATCGAAGAAGCGAGAACTCAGTCAGCCTTAGAGAATCAAGCCGTTCAGTTGATGGCGAAGAACCAAGACTTGGTAGAAATGTCTAAGAAGATTCAGAGTTTCAAGGACCAACTCTCCAATCAAAGTTATGCTCTGGAAAAGTAAAGACATTCTTATAAAAAAGCTCTACGAACAACTTGAAAGATTAACTTATCAATTCCACAAGAAGCCCAGGGAATTTTGGATGGCTGGGTATAATGAAGCTCTATATCACCTTGATGTTCGCTTGCAGCAGTCAAACAATGAAGGATATAAGCAGGGGTAGTTTAATGCCTTATGTGTCCTGAAATTGGATCAAGGTCATTTCTTATGGGATTATTATGAACCTGGAGTTCTTGATTTTCCAGTGCCTCCCTTCAAACTTGACCTTAATTGGATCCCAGCCCGTGCTATTCCTCGGATTTTGATCTCCAAGTATCTCGATGACTACAGCCTTCATTCAAATTTTAAGATATCTCGTCCAAAACACTTGCTCGATCGTCCATCCATATTGAATGTCAGAATGTTGCGAGATCTAAACTTTATAAATTATCCTTATGCATTATATGATCCTCCAGCTGGGGTGGAACCTATTTCAAAAATAGAGAGAAAGAAACCCATAGAATAGGATATGTTTATGTAATGAATCAAACTTCATATCATACGTAATCTACTTGATTTTAATGAAGAAATTTTTAGTCTTTGGCAATTTCATTTTTTCTTCGAAATAATTTATAGAATGTTCTTGTTTATTGGTTTGTTGGTTGGTGAATATATACATACCATACTTATCCCATTTGTTGTTTGACTATAGTGACTTGCCACTCTTTGGGACTAAGCAATGAAATGATTTTCATCCCATGTTCTTGCTTAGTTGTAGTAATCTCGTATGGATTACCTGGTTGCCTAGACAGTGAACGCCCGGGAGGTAGTCCATCTTCTTGCCTAGTTTGGTACCAACCAACCGGAGTTGGTGGTTATTGATTTACCGATCAACCGGAGTTGGTGGTAATGAGATGCCGACCAATCGGAGTTGGTGGTATTGAGTCACCGACCAATCAGAGTTTGTGGCTATTGAGTCACCGACCAACCGAAGTTGGTAGCTATTGATTCACTGACCAACCAGAGTTGGTGGTATTGAGTCACCGACCAACCAGAGTTGGTGGCTATTGATTTACTGACCAATTGGAGTTGGTGGTAATGAACTAACGACCAACCGGAGTTGGTGGTATTGAATTACCGATCAACCGGAGTTGGTGGTATTGAGTCACCGACCAACCGAAGTTGGTGGCTATTGATTTACCGACCAACCAGAGTTGGTGGTAATGAATTACCGACCAACCAGAGTTGGTGGTATTAAATTGTCGACCAACCGGATTTGGTGGTATTGAGCCACCGACTAACCGGAGTTGGTGGTATTGCTGCTCTGGACTTGGGTTTGTGTAGTGTGTAGCACTAATATTTTGAAAAATTTCAACAAAGAAAGAAATATGGCCAAAACATCACTTTATTCATATTGAAGAAACTGTATTATATAGGAATTTTAATTACTAATAGTACTTGCGCATGCATTCCATGCGTTTTTGAATTTTTCTCCCTCCAAAGTTTCAATTATGTATGTCCCTGAACGAACAACCTCAGTTACTCTATAAGGTCCATGCCAGTTGGCTTCCAGTTTGTTGTGCTTTTGGATCACTTTCTTCAGCACATAATCCCCTTTTTTCAAATCGCACTGCTTCACCCTTTTGTTGTAGAACAAGGTTGTTTGTTATTGGTATGCAGCATTCTTGATTGCTGCTTCTTCCCTAACTTCTTCGAGCATATCTAGATTTAATCATCTCATCAAGTCACTGATAGGAGAATTGAAATTAAGCACCCTATGTGTGGGTAGACCCAATTCAGCAGGTATGACAGCCTCACTTCCAAATGTCAATATGTATGGAGACTCCCCAGTTGCTATCCGTGGTGTAGTGTGATAAGCCCATAACACATAATGTAGCTCGTTGATCCAATTTCCCTTTGCATTATCCATCCATTTTTTCAAACCATTCAGTAGGGTTCTGTTTGTCACTTCAGTTTGCCCATTGCTCTAGGGATGGCCTGGCGCGGAGTGGATCTTCAGTACATTGGATTGATGACAATATGCAACAAATTCCTCGTTGTCAAATTGAGTTCTATGGTCAGTGATGAATGCATGTGGAAGACCATATCTGCAAATGATACTCTTCCAAAAAAACTGATAGACTTTGTCATATGTCATGTCAATAAGAGGCTCAACTTCCACCCATTTAGTAATGTAAACCACAGCAACCACAAGGTATTTAAATCTTCCTTTGGTCATCGAAAGTCGCCAGACCAAGTCTATCCTCCACATGGCGAATGGCCAAGGGGATGTGATGGGTGTTAACAATACCAGGGGAGTTCTTCGGATGGGGGAGAAGCATTGGCATTTATCGCACTTCTTAGCATAAGCTGCGCAATCATCTCTCATCGTTGGCTTGTAATACCCCTATATTGTTATTCTTTGCAAAAGCGTTCGACCTGCTACATGGGCTCCACAAGACCTTTCGTGAACCTCTTAGATTAAGTCTTTCACTTCTGAGGGATGGACATATCTTTGTAATCCTGCTATAACTCCTCTTTTGTACAAAATGCCATTGGTTAACACATAACGAGCATCTTTGAACTTTAGTTTTTTGTCCGCGAGTTTATCAGTGGGCAAAGCCCCCTCTTCGATATAGGCCCTGATGGGGTCCATCCAAGATGGTCCCAAGTCAAGAGTAATAAAATTCATTATCAAATCTTCTTCTATGCTCCTACCAACCATGATTTCTATTGGGATTATTCTTCGTATGGTGCGTGTTGCTGATGCCAACCGAGCTAGGGCATCGACCCTTGTATTCTTCAGTCTCAGTATTCTGATCAACTGTACTGTGGTAAAAGTCGAGATAACCTCCATAGCTTTTGCATGATACTTAACCATTAGTTCTCCTTTTGCTGCATACAATCCGAGAATTTGATTTACGATTAACTGTGAATCACTGAACACCATGACCTGCTCTGCCTTCATGGTTTTGGCCAAACTTAGACCCACAATCATAGCTTCATATTCAGCTTCATTATTGGAGGCTTTAAACTGAAAATGTAGAGCATATTCTATATCAATCTCATCAGAACTGTTTAAAACAATTACTGCTCCAATACCTGTGGAACACGAAGGGCCATCCACATACAAATTCCATACATATACTTCATTATCAAATTCTTAATCAGACAGAGTTCCTCGGTGGGATATTTGATGCTTCCTTTTGGTCTTTCCCTGGCTCTTCTCGCTACTCGTTGATTATCTTTTGTTGATCGTCCACGAATGGAAGTTGGTTGGGGGTTAAATTTGATGATCCCGTAACATCCACGGGTTGGTTTGTATTAAACTCCTATTCTTCGGGGGTAGAATGAGTAAACTCTGCGATAAATTCAGCTACTGCCTGCCCCTTGAGCGACGATCTAGGCTCATAAACTATATCATATTCACCAAGTTCTACTTCCCAGTATATTAATCTTCCCGATTTCTTCGGTTTATGCAGAGCTTATCTTAAAGGCATGTCAGTATACACCACTATAGTATGGGCTTGGAAGTATGGCCTCATCCTTCTGCTTGCTTCGATTAGTGCCAGTTCTAACTTTTCCAGTCTTGGATATCTGATCTCTGCTCCTCGGGAGGCCTTTCTGGTGTAGTAGACCGGTTTTATACTCCATCCTCCACTCTTATTAACGCCGAGCTGAATACATTCTCTGAAACTGCCAGATATAAGTATAGTCTTTCTCCCGTCACTGTTCTAGATAATAATGGAGGTGTCCCTAGATATTTATTCAACTCTTGAAAGGCCTTCTCTCATTCATCATTACACTCAAAAGTTTTTAGATGTGTTTTGAAAAATGGGAGGCATTTGTCTATTTCTCGTTACACAAATCGGTTTCGTGCTGTAACTCGCCCCGTGAGACTTTGCACTTCCTTCTTTGTAGTTGGAGATCGTAACTCCAATAGGGCCTTGATGTTTTCAGGGTTTGCCTCGATACCTCGTTAGTTAACAATATATCCGAGAAATATGCCTTCCCGCACTACAAATATACATTTGGTGGGATTCAACTTCATTTGATATTTCTCTAATTGATCAAAAGTTTGACCTAGGTCAACTAAATGATCAGCAGCTTTCTTGCTCTTCGTCAGCATATCGTCGACATAAACCTCCATGTTGTGACTGATTTGCTCAGCGAACACCTTATTCATCAGCTGCGGATATGTTTCACCTGCATTTTTAAGTTCGAAAGGCATAATATTATAGTAATAAGTTCCCCTAGAGGTGATAAAAGAGGTACTTTCCCTGTCCTCAGGTTTCATTGTAATCTGATTGTAACCTGAATAAGCATTCATAAAACTCAACAATTCATGCCCCGAAGTAGCATCACCAGTTGATTCATTCGAGGTAAAGGAAAATGATCCTTTGGACATGCCTTATTAATATTAGTGAACTCTACGCACATCCTCCACTTATTATTTTTCTTTTTTACCATCACCACATTTGCTAGCTAATCAGGATATTTAACATCCTCAATAAAAAGTCTTTCTGTAGTTTCTCTACTTCTTCTTGTATAGCTTGATTCTTTTCAGGGCAAAACACTCTTCTTCGCTGCTTCACTAGCTTGACCTCCTTGTTCATGTTGAGCTCATGGCACAGGAAACTCGGGTCTATCCCTGGCATGTCTTCATGACTCCATGCAAAAGTCTGTTTTTTGCGCCTTAGAAATGCTATCAGTTCATGTTTTATCGATACATCCAATGACGCACCAATTTGGGTTGTTCATTCTGGGTGCTCATCATCCAGAATGATACTTTCGGTAACTTCCATGACCTGGCCCTTCACGAGCTGAGACTCGTCTCTAGGGTCTAATGTTTCAATCTCCGCATCTTCCATTTCATTCACTTGATAAGTAGTAGTTTTCTTCCTGGATTCTTTGCGTTCCTCTTGTTCAGCAGATGAATAGTAGCATTACCGAGCTACTTTCTGGTCGCCTTTCACCACTCCTACTCCAAAGTTGGTTGGTAATTTTAAACATTGATGTACCGTGGATGGTACTGCTTCGAACTTTTTCAAACCTACCCATCCCAAGATGATATTATAAGTTTATTGGACATTTTTATCCATCACGAAAAAGCGCACTCTTTCTGTTTGACAAGCAGGCCACGTACCAATAAGCATATCAAACTTGATCGTCCCAAGTGGAAAAACCTTTTCGCCAGTAAAATTGAGAAGGGGCCTATAATAGGGCTCCAACTGGGCTAACTTCAAATTCAAACTATCGAAGCATGGGTAGAACATGATATCTGCAGAGCTACCATTGTACACTAGCACCCGTGAAATCACCACTTCCTTCATTCTCATCTTGGTCACCAATGGGTCATCATGAGGATATAGTACACCTTCCAGGTCGTTTTTAGAGAAACCAATGACCAGTTTGTCCTTATTCACCTTCCTTGGGTGATTATCTTCAGCCAAGTTTATTCATTGTATGTACGAGCAAGCTTGAGCCTTATTGAGATAAGCTTTCCTCTCCGTAGTAAGATCTCCACATCCTGCATCTCCACCTGTAATGACATTACATTCAAATGATCCAAAATGGATTGAAAATACCTCACGCTTTGGCTATCTTGGTCTTTTAGGAAGGTCGGGATCATCTTCGTGATCTCTCTTCTTGTCTTCTTTTGCTCGACGAGGAGATTTAGATCTTTGCCTTCCTCGGTTGTTAGTATTTCCATCATTTTGGCAATCAACATACTTAGCCAATTTTCCTCGCCTGATGAGTGCTTTAATTTCATTATGGAGAGCTATGCAATGCTTGGTCATATGACCATGGTCTTTGTGAAATTCGCAATATTTGGACTTGTCCCTTTTGTCAGGATCTACCCTCATTTTCCCTGGCCAGGCTAACTCCTCGTTGTTCTTGATTTTCTCCAGAATGTGATATATATTTACCTTCAAGGGAGTATAATTTCCAAATTTATTTATCTGCTCCAGGACTTACTTTCCTTTTGACGGCCTATTTCCACCATTGTTCTTCTGATCCTTCTTCTCGATTTTACCATCTTCAACCTTAGTCTCTTTATTTTTTGTATTGTTCTTCGCAGCCATGGATTCTTCAGCAATCATGATTTTGGTTGCCTTTGCCATCAGTTCTGCCATGGTCCTGGGTGGATCTTTGGCCAGAGTATAGTACAACTTATCTGGTAATAATCCACTCATTAGAGTAGTAATTGATGTTTTCTCGTCGTAATCAATTACTTCAAGTTTCTCGTTATTGAGATGAGTAATGTAGTCTCTTATACTTTCTTCTGGATTATGTCTAACACTTAGTAAGTGTGCTACTCGTTTAACTAGTTTTGCCCCAAAATAGAAATCCCCTATGAAAAGCTCTGCTAGCTGAAGGAAAGTTGCGATCTTCCCCTAAGGAAGATTATTGTACCATATCTGGGCTGACCCGGTGAGAGTTCTTGAAAACGCCCTACATCTCATATCGTTTGGAACCGCATAGATATTGGTAACATCTTGGTATTATTCTATATGGAGGATAGGATCAGTTGTTCCATCATATTTAGGTGTCACCATAGGAGCTTTGAATTTTGATGGTGTGGGAAAATCCACAATTGCCTGTACGAATGGTGTACCTTGGACAAAATTTCTTTGTAGAGGATTCTTGGCCTTAGCCATTTCCCCTCATTTATCCTCCAACCTCTAAATAGAGCCTTTCCATGCATCGTTTCCTACCTCAGGCCTATTTATTCGAGCAACTGATCGCGCTGAATTTTCCTCCTGGGATCTTTCATTACGGGCTGCTGGGCGCGATTGGGCAGAGCCTTCCCTTAGATCAGATGGTCGCGGAGAGTTCCTCGACGCAATCCTAGGGGGACTTCTATTCCTCCTAGGGCCCAAACGATCAAAAGGAGAGACTCTACTCAACCTTTCTAAAGCACTAGTCCTTTCTAGAGTGAGAGTGACATTTCGATGGGAATTAGTAGCTCGTACTGATGAAGTCCTGCCTGGTTGATATGAAGGATCACCAGATCTTTCAGTACGATATGAGTCAGTACGTCTAGATTGAGAAGCCTTCAGGAATAAAGTTCTTCTATTTCTTGAAGATGGCAAATGGATATTTCTTTGAACACTTCGTTGTCCTGATTGGGCCAGCACTCCACCTTGAACAGTTTGTATAAGTTGACGCATGGTTTCTTGCATGGTCATTTGCCCTAGGGCTAAATTATCCATTATGCCTGCCAAATCTTGAACATTTGGTGGAGTATAAGGGTTTGAAGGGACTCTAGTGTTTCGATTACTGGATTCCGGATTCTCAGCCATAGATGATGAATTATTTTAGTGAAAAACGCTAAGCACAGTCGTTTCTCACAGGCAGCGCCAATCTATTGATGTAAAAAACTAGATTATGTCTAATTAATTAATTACAGATAAATAAGACAAAGGACTTTTAAAGTGGTTCAGCCTTGTGAGAATGGCCTACGTCCACTATTTTGTATTGCTGATTGTTTGCCTTGAATCTCGATAATTAGTTTATCCAGAGATCCAAAGTCCCCTTCTTATGAGGAGGTTACAATGTATTTATAGCCTTGAGGTTATACATATGAAAGGATAATGCGCTGTTATCTAGTAGACATATACATCTGTACGATAATAATGCGCATTTAATGCGTATCTGTCTTTTGACTCTCCTGATTTGGATACTCTGCACGCTAAGTTGCTCGGTACGCTTAAGTTGATCGGGGCGCCTAAGTAGCTCGGGGCACCTGAGTTGCTCGTCTAAAGTATTTGTATTTGCTATGTAGGTTGACACGTGTCTTCAAGTGATTGTTCCACGTCAGCAGACTAAATTTGGTGTCAACATATGGAAAGGAAACAATATTTTTCTTCATATCCCAAAAAGAATTGGGAATATCACTACAAACTTCAGTTATTAATTGATTTTTAACAACATTCATTTTTTGCAGCATGTTAGGTAAAACCAGATTGTGCTTAATAGTTAAAAAAATATTTCTTTTTGAAGAAAATTTAATTGGTTTTCTTTGAAAATGATATTATTTATCAAATAGATAATTTTCTTAATCTCTGGTTTATTAATGAATTCAAAAATAATCTTTTGGTTTTGAATAGTGGTATATATTCCACTATAATCAATTGTATCCATAGGCACGAGCACCTAAAATTATCTATTGAGATAAATCGTTAATAAGAAAAAAGGTACTAGCCAAACAAATTCCATTGTTACAAATGGCAACCTTATTCAATTTATATTTAATACCCATGTTATTTCCACTGGCATTAAACAAAGATTGAGTAGTCTTTTTAAAGTATTCAGTGGGAACTAATCCTTCTTGAATACAATTCGTATCAGCACCGCTGTCAACAAGGGCAACAATGTTATTTAAATTAAGTTCATTGTTAAAGACAAGGTTGACGGTGATGTACCATTTTTCGCTAGGTACACTGTTAATAACACCTAAATAATCCACCGGATCTTCGATATTCGAAGTCTCTGGATTAGAATGAGTTGTGGCATTCTTGAGATTATTAATCTCAATTTGCATGTTATTATGTTGATCCCTAAGGCGCCTTAACTCAAATTTAAGGGAATTGACTTCATGTCTAAGGCCAGTAATGCTAAGGGGTTTATTAAATTCTTCACCCATTTCTAAACGGCTGAGAACTTCCTTAAGGCTATACTGCTAGGTTTTAGAAAAAGTGATAAAGAATTAGGAGCATTATCCTTGGCGTAGCAGGACTCAATTAACTTGAGCTTAATGTCAGGGTCAATAACATTATCCTAATTCTTCAGACTCCTAATTCTTGAGTCTTCTACCCATAAAGCCTCCAAAAGGAACACGAAGGTTCCTAAAAATTATTCCTATAAAAGAAAGAAGAAATATGTTAACATTTCTCATAATCAAGGGGAGACCTTAAAAAAAATTTACAAGAAAAAAGCGTACTTACAAATCTAACCAAAAATGTTTCAAATGTGGTAAATATGACTACTTTGCTAATAAATGCAAGACTGAAACTAAAATTAATAATCTTCAAATTGATGACCATTTGAAGACCCAATTAAGTAAATTGCTTCTTAATTCTAGCTCCTCTAAAGATTTAGAGGGCTCCTATGAGAGCAATGATGATCTTTATTATATTCAAAGCTCTAGTGACTCAAATACCTCCGAGAAAGGAGATTGCCAGTGTAATTAATTAGCTAAGAGATGCAATCATCTCTGATACATTATTCAAATGAATGGATTAAGTTTTAATGTGTTCTTACTAGTCAGCAACAATCCATGATTGACATTATCAATAATGTTATTAACCCTGACATTAAGCTCAAGTTAATTGAGTCCTGCTACGCTAAGGATAATGCTCCTAATTCTTCAGACTCTTTTTCTAAAACTCAGCAGTAAAACCTTAAGTAAGTGCTCAACTGTTCAGAAAAGGGTGAAGAATTTAATAAACCCGCTAGCATTACTGACCTTAGACATGAAGTCAATTCCTTTAAATTTGAGTTAAGGCGCCGTAGGAATCAACATAATAACATGCAAATTGAGATTAATAATCTCAAGAATGCTACAACGCATTCTAATCCAAAGACTTCAAATCTCGAAGATCTGATGGATTATTTAGGTGTTATTAACAATGTACCTAGCAAAAAATGGTACATCACCGTCACCCTTGTCTTTAATAATGAACTTACTTTAAATAACAATATTTCCCTTGTTGACAACAGTGCTGATACAAATTGTATTAAAAAAGGATTAGTTCTCACTGGATACTTTGAAAAGACTACTCAATCTTTATTTAATGCCCGTGAAAATATCATGGATATTAACTATAAATTGACTAAGGTTGCCATTTGTAACAATGGAATTTGTTTGGCTAGTACCTTTTTGCTATTAGCGATTTATCTCTGAAGAAGGATAGGCCCCTGATTTTTAATTTTCTCAATTAAAATATTGTTTCCTTTTATATAAATATATCAAGATGCGGAAGCGTAAAGAAGTTTGATGGTTCACAAATAAACGAATTACCAAATTTTAATTTTCTCACAAATTAAAATTAAACCGAGTGAAATTAAATTAACGCATTAAAATCATTTTCACTTAAACCAAGTTAATTCATTCAAGTCCTAGAATTTGCCTAAGTCATATGTATCAATATTCCAAAGTTAGGCCAAACCAATTTTAGCAAATGACTTGAATTAAATAAACAATTATCCAAAATTAATTAGCACCCGATTAAATTAAGTGTGACAATTAAAACCATTTTTATCTTGAATTACCCTAAGCATGAGTTCTAATTCATTATGCAAGATAAAAATAAAACAATCACACTACGCTGCGATGTACGAGGAAAAACCCAAGACGTGAAACAACCTCGGACGGCCCTAGCCTCAAATCCAATAAGTATGGAATTTACAAATACAAGACAGAAAGGCTTACAACACACGACCCGATCCCTCTCAAGCCCCGACGCTTCTTCTTGTAGATACCTCTTCCTAGCGAATAACCACGGAGCTCCACCGCGGTCTCGGAGTCCACCGATCGGACTTTGTATGGTCATCGTCACCCGAACAAGGAGCCTTTCTCCAAGTGGGTAATGCCGCAACAAAACTCTTCTTCATTCTTTATGGGATGTAGAAGAAAACCCGAAACTTCTCTTTGAACGGAAGAGATGAACCCGGTGCCAAACTCCAAGCAAGATATATGAATATGGGAACTTGGAAGAAACTAATTTGGGTGTAAACTAGAGTGGTGTATATTTTTCTCTTTGATAAAAACTCACTCAAAACATGATCTTTTTCCCTCTTTGATTTTTCTCTCAAAACACTCTCTAGGAGTTAGTAGGATATGAAAAAGATCTTTTGGAAAATGTTATTCCTGCACATAATATAGTCTGAGAAAAGTTGGTTAAGAAACAAGTAGGGAAGTGGGAGAAAAACTGCTTAAAACTGCCAAAAACTGTTCCCGCCTGGCATCTCGTTCGAACGACATTTCGGTCGAACGAACTCTCATTCGAACGAGTCTTCTAACGAAGTTCCAGTATGAACTCTTTAGAAGCTCGTTAGAAATCTCGTTAGAATGACAATCTCGTTCGAACGACAATCTCGTTCGAACGACATTTCGAACGAAGATCCAGAAAGTTTGGAAAATTCGTTTTTAGCCCAGAAAACTTTATAGACTTATTTTAAAGTTTTAATTAATTCTTTCTGAAAATAAAACACAGTTTTAATTAAACCTAACACCCAATTAAACTTGTTCCAAGCTCCTATATATATAATATTGCATTCATACCTTGGGAGCATGGAACCATAGTTGATGACGTAGAAACGAGGTACGCAAACTGTCATATTGATGAAGCTTTAGCTCCTATATATAATATTGCATTCATACCTTGGGAGCATGGAACCATAGTTGATGACGTAGAAACAAGGCACGCAAACCGTCATATTGATGAAGCTTTATACTCTTTGCCGCTACGTCTTCAACAAACTCTTCATAGGCTTGAGAATATTACAATTAAATACAATCCTATGAATAAATGCTTTTGTCCGGAATTGAGCCAAAACAATATATGGACACAATTGGAAATTTGTGTCCTTACAAATCTCCCCCTTTGGCTATTCCGGGACAAAAACCAACCAAAAATCCTAAAGGGCCGTCAAGCTCTACTAGACTCAAAACATAACCCACCCAAACTTGACTCAACCCAAGGATCAAATGTTTTGCCATTGAAAGTAACCGCTTTAGAAGAATTCCTGCACACTTAAGCAAACTATCAAATGCATAGGGAATATCAAAGTATTTAATGCAGTTAAAATAAATACTCCCCCAAAAATAATTCTCCCCTTTATCAAAATGATTAACTTCCAAAATTAATTCTTAAATCTCCTAAACTTCTATAAGATTATAATAGGATAAGATACCTTCTCCCCCTTTTTGTTTAGGAATAGAAAAAGGATAAAGAATAAATATAAAAGCATGTTGAAGCTTAAAGTGATAAGACATGAAAGCATATGGGCAAAACGAAAGTATAAGCATAGAAGGACTAGAAAGCAAGTCAAAGGCAGAACAAAATATCATATATATATATATATATATATATGTACTAAAAATATATCAAGAATGCACACGCACATATATATAGATATAAACACACACATGACACAAAATACAATAAGTTTGCATACTCGTATGGCAAAAATGTGTCATATGGAAACAGAAGTGTAGGGGTGTGAACTAGTAACAATTAAATTTAGACCCAATCACTTAAAAACATGTTCACGGAGTTCTCATTTGATTGCAAATTTCATCACATTTAAATATAACCTCATGTGACAATATAGATTGAACTCAATGAACAAACATACACAATGCATACAAGCCTAGCATATTGATGATTCTACAAACCAATAGAGTCATGACATGAAATACGCAACTAGGATAAACGAACATTGTGCAAACCGTTGATATACCATCCAATCTCCCTCGATATGCATTTATGTTAAATTTGAATGAATATATCAATCAAACATAGGCCTTGGCAAAATATTTTTCCTTTTAATGCCATATTTTTTGTTTTTAGGCCTTTGAACCACGTATTTCTTTTAGGTCCATTCAAAAATGGTGGCTTACAATCGCAAAGGATAACTAAGTCCTTTCGGAGCCCTTACCCGTGCACATTTGTATTTATCATGTTTTTATGTTTCACACAAATCTCACGTGCAACATATTTTGACATGCACTAGTCCTCCTAAATCACAAATATGTAGATGACAAGATTGGTAGGAGAACACTTCATAAAGATCAAATATACATATGAAGTTAAAATTTCAAAAGAGCTAGTGCATGTGTGAATAGAGGCATATAAAAATAGAATCCATTTAATCAACACAAAATCCAACTACTCCATGTAAGCATGGTAAAGAACATAATAAGGATTGACAATATAAACCAAAAGTTCTAGCCACATGAGAGCGTAAAAGATGGGATTCAAACACAAGTGTATGCCACATAAAGTGGGTCAAACTAAAATACACACAAAATAAAATCTTTTTGAGTTTTTGAAAATTTTAACCAAAAATAAATAAAATATATACTCAAAAGACAAACAAAAATCATTTGAATTTTTCATTAAGCTTAAATTACCAAGAGATAAAATCCAAATGATAAAGAAAAATCTTTGTGTATTTTTCATTTAATGCAAACAAAATGAAGGAAATATAATACAAAAGATAAACAAAAATCATAATTCTAGCATGTGATAAGCATGGAGCATAGGCTAGAAAATGATTAAACAAGCATACATTTAGCATGTGAATATAGCATGAAGTACAAAAGCTAAAGTATGCAAACACTAACACATTCATCCTTTAGATTTAGCAAGGGAGGAAGCATGTGAAAGTAAATGAGAATCAAAAACCCCATTTTGCAAGGCAACCAAATCGGATTTCCTAACCCAAATTAATGAAGAATGACTATCTTGGGGTGTAGGAATTTTAACTACCTTGGTTGCTTTACGTTGGGATTTTCTAGGAATACGTTTAAGATCAAATTTTTTTTTCTTAAGATGAACTTTTCGACCACAATGTATACAAGTAAAAACATGTCGAAAAGATTTACCTAAGGAGTGATCTCTAAAAACTTTCCTAGTAGATTCTCCTAAAACATTGGTTTTGGCGTTATGAGTAAATTCATTACAAATATTGAAGCCTAAACTACAAGTGTCATTTTTAATTTGGACCGTTCCTAATATTTTATCTAATTTTTCCGAATAACACTCCAAAACAAATTTGACATTACTAGAGTCTTTTAATTTATTTTGCAATTCTAAAATGTTAGACTCTAATAAAACATTTGCCTCTTCAAAAGAAATAAGCTCATTTTTCAAGGATTCCATTAAACCCCTAAGGCTATCTCTCTCGTCTTCTATATATTCAAGCTTCTCTAGAAGTGCTTTCTCTCGTATCCTAAGGTCTTCAACCGACATACTATTATCAACCACCTTGACACATTCTTTCAAACAAGCTTCTAACTTCAAATTAGCCCTTTTTAATTTAATAGATTCTTTATAAAGTTCTTGAAAAGCATTTTGAAGTTCACTCACATTAACCTCTTCTTCATTTTCACTCTCTCTTTCTTATGCACTCTCACTATCATAAAAAATAAGAGAATCATAAACTATGACCTTGGAAGTGTCATGTGTTAACGTTTCATCAATCGATGAGTTCTCACTATCACTCACATGACAAGCAATAAAAGCCACAAAATTGGGCTTAGTGGGGGAATCGGGTCCCTCTTCCTTATCACTATCACTAAGGGTCGCATTATATGCAATGGGTCATTTACCCTCTTTCCTTAGTTTAGTGGGGCATTCAGAAGACCTATGTCCATAACCCTCATAACCAAAACACCTATTAGAATCGTCCCTATTTAGTTGTTCATTAATAGGTTTAGGGATCTTCTCGACTTTGTCATGCTTAGAAGTTTCAAATTTCTTAAAATCATTTTTAAATTTATCTTTGTTAAATTTAAGAAATTTTCTAAATTTCCGAGCAAACAAGGACATGTCTTCCGAGTCACTGTCACTCTCGCTCTCTACTACTTGTTTGACCTCTTTTCGGGCTTTTAAAGCAATGCCCTTTTCTATTTTCTTTTCAGTTTTAGAGGGAAACATGTCTAGTTCATAGGTTTCTAAATCACCTACAAGCTCTTCTAATTTCGTAGAGGCTAAACTTGGTAAATAATTTAACACGGTCACTTTTGGAATAAATCAATCGGGTAGGGACCTTAAAATTTTCTTTACAACTCGGTTGTCGGGTATTTTCTCTCCCAAATTAAAAGATGAATTGACAATATCGAAAAGTCTAGCATAAAATTCATTAAAAGTTTCATTATCGTTCATTTTGATAGTTTCAAATTGAGTGGTGAGGTTTTGGAGTTTCGAAGCTTTAACAACACTAGTTCCTTCATGAGTTAGTTGTAAAATATCCCAAGCTTCTTTAGCGATTTCACACGTCATAATGCGTCGGAATTCATCCGGTGTGACCGCGCTAAACATGGCATTTAAACCTCGGGAATTAAAATTAGAAAGTTTAAACTCATTCTCAGTCCATCTATCGGTCGGTTTGGGAACACGTTCATTTTCAACTAAATGAGTTGGTGGGGACCACCCGTTAACTACAGACATCCAAACTCTCTCGTCGATAGATTTTAGTGCCGATTTCATTCGCGCTTTCCAATAGGCGTAGTTAGAACCATCGAAAATAGAAAATTTAGAAAATGGGAAAAATTCCATTTTAGCCAAAAATTATTTAAAGGATCTTAACGAAATAATTTATCGCTTTGGCTCTGATACCATTTTGAAGAAGGATAGGCCCCTGATTTTTAATTTTCTCAATTAAAATATTATTTCCTTTTATATAAATATATCAAGATGCGGAAGCGTAAAGAAGTGTGATGGTTCACAAACAAACGAATTACCAAATTTTAATTTTCTCACAAATTAAAATTAAACCGAGTGAAATTAAATTAACGCATTAAAATCATTTTCACTTAAACCATGTTAATTCATTCAAGTCCTAGAATTTGCCTAAGTCATATGTATCAATATTCCAAAGTTAGGCCAAACCAATTTTAGCAAATGACTTGAATTAAATAAATAATTATCCAAAATTAATTAGCACCCTATTAAATTAAGTGTGACAATTAAAACAATTTTTATCTTGAATTACTCTAAGCATGAGTTCTAATTCATTATGCAAGACAAAATTAAATCAATCACACTACGCCGCGATGTACGTGGAAAAACCCAAGATGGGAAACAACCTCAGACGGCCCTAGCCTCAAATCCACTAAGTATGGAATTTACAAATACAAGACATAAAGGCTTACAACACACGACTCGATCCCTCTCAAGCCCCGATGCTTCTTCTTGTTGATACCTCTTCCTAGCGGATAACCACGGAGCTCCACCGCGGTCTCGGAGTCCACCGATCGGACTTTGTATGGTCATCGTCACCCGAACAAGGAGCCTTTCTCCAAGTGGGTAATGTCGCAACAAAAATCTTCTTCTTTCTTTATGGGATGTAGAAGAAAACCCGAAACTTCTCTTTGAACGGAAGAGATGAACCCGGTGCCAAACTCCATGGAAGATATATGAATATGGGAACTTGGAAGAAACTAATTTGGGTGTAAACTAGAGTGGTGTATATTTTTCTCTTTGATAAAAACTCACTCAAAACATGATCTTTTTCCCTCTTTGATTTTTCTCTCAAAACAGTCTCTACGAGTTAGTAGGATATGAAAAAGATCTTTTGGAAAATGTTATTCCCGCACATAATAAAGTCTGAGAAAAGTTGGTTAAGAAACAAGTGGGGAAGTGGGAGAAAAGGTGCTTAAAACTGCCAAAAACTGTTCTCCCCTGGCATCTCGTTCGAACGACATTTCGTTCGAATGAAATCTCGTTCGAACGAGTCTTCTAACGAAGTTCCAGTATGAACTCGTTAGAATCTCGTTAAAAATCTCGTTAGAACGACAATCTCGTTCGAACAACTTTTCGAAAGAAGTTCCAGAAAGATTGGAAAATTCGTTTTTAGCCCAGAAAACTTTATAAACTTATTTTAAAGTTTTAATTAATTCTTTCTGAAAATAAAACACAGTTTTAATTAAACCTAACACCCAATTAAACTTGTTCCAAGCTCCTATATATATAATATTGCATTCATACCTTGGGAGAATGGAACCATAGTTGATGACGTAGAAACGAGGCACGCAAACCGTCATATTGATGAAGCTTTATACTCTTTGCCGCTACGTCTTCACCAGACTCTTCATAGGCTTGAGAATATTATAATTAAATACAATCCTATGAATAAATGTTTTTGTCCGGAATTGATCCAAAATAATATATAGACACAATTGGAAATTTGTGTCCTTACAATCTCAGCATATAAATTTAGGTACTCCTTTTTTAATCCCTGCTCATGCCTATGGATAAAATTGATTATAATGGGATGTATATCACTATTCAAAACGAAAAGATTGTTTTTGAATTCATTACTAAACCAGAGATTAAGAAAATTAACTCATTGACAAATAATATCATTTTCAAAGAAAACCAATTAAATTTTCTTCAGAAAGAAATCTCTTTTTAACTACTAAGCACAATCTGGTTTTACCTAACATGCTACAAAAAATTAATGTTGTTAAAAATCAATTAATAATTGAAGTTTGTAGTGATATCCTTAATTCTTTTTGGGATAGGAAATAATATATTGTTTCCTTTCCATATGAAACTAGTTTTAATGAAAAATCCATTCTTACTAAAGCCAGGCCCAGTCAAATGAAGACTGAATTTCTTGATCTATGCAAGAATGATAAAAAGATTATAACTAAAAGTTATTCTCCTTGGAGTTGTACAACTTTTTATGTTAATAATGCTGCTGAAAAGGAACGATGTGTTCCTAGACTTGTAATTAATTACAAACCGCTTAACAATATTTTGTAATGGATAAGATATCCAATTCATAATAAAAAAGATTTACTGGATTGACTTAATTCTGCCACCATATTTTCCAAATTTCACTTAAAGTCTGGATATTGGCAAATTCAAATTGCTCCACAAGACAGTCATAAAAATTTTGTGTTACCATTTGGCCATTATCAATGGAATGCTATGCCTCTTGGGCTTAATAATGCCCCTTCAAAATTTAAAAATATCATGAATGACATATTTAATCCCTGCTATGATTTCTCTATTATCTATATTGATGATATCCTCAGCTTTTCACAATCGATTGATCAACACTTTAAACATCTAAATTTTTTTAAAGATGTTATTAAAACTAATGGCTTAGTTATTTCTGCCCCGAAAATGAAAATCTTTCAAACCAACATTAGATTTCTCGGCCACAACATTGGGGAAGGGAAAATACTCCCTATTGATGGAAGCATTGAGTTTGCCTCTAAGTTCCCCGATGAATTAAAAGAAAAAACTCAACTCCAGAGATTTCTTGGAAGTCTCAATTATATTGGTGATTATTACAGGAACCTTGCATAAGATAGTGCAATCTTATACACCAGGTTGAAAAAGAACCTTGCTCCTTGGATTTCAGAGCATACTAACGTTGTTCAGAAAATTAAACTAAAAGTCAAGCAATTACCTTGTCTAGCTTGAGCTAATCCAACATTTTAAAAAATTGTTGAAACTGATGCCTCTGATACTGGTTACGAAGGAATTTTAAAACAAATTAATTATTAAACTAAAAAGGAATAATTGGTCTATTTTACTTCAGGCAATTGGAAAGATAGTCAGAAAAATTATTCTACTATTAAAAAGGATATTCTTTCTGTTGTAAAATGCATTACAAAATTTTAAGACAATTTGTTAAATAATTTTTTTTTATTGCGTATTGATTGCAGTGTTGTCAAATAGGTTTTGTAAAAGGATGTAGAAAATATTGTTTATAAACTAATTTTTGCGATATGTAAAGCTAATTTATCTTTGTTTGATTTTGATATGGAACATGAAAAACGTATGACGTGTGATAATTGATTGAAACTAATTTGCAAATATCTAATTAAATTATATTTAATTAGAGTCTATTTAAATCAAAGTAATTCGAACCCTAAACGTCCAACTATGTGTGTACGTGTGTCAAACCATACATAAATAAATCATGTGACACAAATATTCAGGAAAAATATCCAAAGGGCAAAACCTTTTATTTCTAGAACTTTGAAAATTTTACAAAACCATTGACTTACATACAACCTGATAATCGCGCACAAGTGTAACACACGGTGTCTTCGTTAAACCTTCAAATCAACGACTTGAAATATTTTCGGCTAGAATCTCTCGCAAGAACTCCATATGGTCAGCAATGAAGAAGAAAACGACTCATCCACAAAGGTTGAACAAAACCAAAGTTGTGTTCTTGAGTTTCAAAAGGATTCACAAAGGTATGGCATGGATGTGTGAATCAAAACATGAGTTTTGGAACTAAAAAATATGAAGACTTGAGCTGATAGAACTCTCAAAATCGTCTCTCCAAGTCTTGCAAAATAACTCCCTCGAAGTTAGCTTTTATAAGGAAACCACAAGGAATTTTACGATTTTGGAACTCTTGCCAGCGTCAGGTACCCCGAACCGGTTCAGCTTGTACCTCGAACCAATTCTCCCTTAGAACCGGTTCGCCCTTCGGTTCGTGAAAGTTTGCTGGTTTTGGGGCTTTAAAATACATAACATTCTCTATGGATTTTTCTCCATTTTCAAAGGGTCATAACTTCTTCATTGTAGCTCGGATTGAGGTGTCGTTTCTTCCAGTATCTTCGTGGCATCGATCTCTTCAACTTTTCAGTTGACCAAACCTCCGTACGGTTGCTTTAAAATTACTAAAATTCCCTTGAACGTTCCTATCTTGCCTTCTTTCACTGTTTTGA
Organism: Sambucus nigra; assembly: GCA_949130495.1. Taxonomy (NCBI): domain Eukaryota; kingdom Viridiplantae; phylum Streptophyta; class Magnoliopsida; order Dipsacales; family Adoxaceae; genus Sambucus; species Sambucus nigra. The sequence continues at coordinate 688,657,026 of OX422209.1, forward strand.
CTTCTTTTACGTACCACTTGCATAAAGTATCTAAAATCATGGAACGTGAAGTCGTTGAGGCAGATGTGGGACACTTAATGGAGATGATTAATGCTTGATTCTCGGAATTTGGATAGAGACCTTCATGTGAGATCGTGAAATGATGTGCCTTTTGTAGGGGCGTACGATATATACAAATGTAAGATATCAGACATGAGAAATATGTCCTTACAAATCTCCCCTATGTCTATGCCAGTACAAAATAAAAATCCGAATTATCAAATAACAAATTGCCTATACAAATCTACTCTCCCATGAACCCAAAAAAGGAAAGGTAAAAATGAATAAGTCATCATCGTTTGTTCTTCAAATATTCAAAACTTTCAAAGCTTTTCTCATCAGGGTGTGCAACATATGATCATCAATGAAGTACCTACACACATGAGATAAAGAAAATCCCAAGTGACGTATCGAGTTTGAAATGAGATAAACATAGATACCAATTTATGATGAACGCATAAGTCAAATCTCAAAACTCCCCCAAAATTCAAATTCCCCCATAAAATGATAATTCTTTCTCCCCCTTTTTATTATATCCCCAAATAGACAAATTAAAAGAATAAATCAAACAAGCAAAGTCAAGGTGTCACGGTATCCAAAACAAGGCATCAATCAGATGGAAAATACGCGCTTGCAAAGAGATGCTCAAAAAAAAAAATTCACAAACTATTTTTGAATTTTTTGCACAAAAATAAGATACAAAGAAAAATATGACACAAAAATCACACCATGGATTTAAACTCAAACAACTAAGTCATGTAAATGGAATGAATGGGTGTGAACACATTCAATAGGTAAATTAACTCAATCAGTCATATGTGCACGATGCATATGTGTACCCCTAACGAATGAACATCAAAAGTATCCTTAGGTGTAAAGATTATTGAATTTAGATGACATCGACTTATGCAAATCAACAAATCAAAGTCAAAATGATTTCCACACCAATAACGTCCAAAACTATGTAGCACATTTTCAAGACTTTCAAGGACGCGCAAAACCATTTTAATTCTCCATCCAAACACCCTCATGCATATTTTCTTTTAGAGGAAATCTAAATTATCAAACTTTGGAGAATTGGTGCAAAAACCTAATTAGCCCATTGATGAGGCTGAGATTTAGCACCACCGGATAAGTGATAATGAGCTCAAACAGTAGTAACCATGGCAGCCATAGAGATGTATAAGTGTATAAGTATGTAGAAGGGGATGATTATAAGAGGAACCAAGACAATGAGGTATAGTGGTTCAACCAATTTGGCCTACATCCACTGTGAGTGTGTGATCCACTAAGTATGGGCACTAATGGCCTTGGATACAATGCACATAAGATCACTTTCTCTCTCTACTGTGTGTATAAGCAGAGTTTTAGCTAGGGTTGAAATAATCTGATCGATCCCTTGTAGGGTTGTAGGTGACATGTATATATAGGTTTTGGGGGGTGTAGTGTACCCCCCAAGTATGCATGGTGCATGTGAATGATGATCTAGCCAATCCACTGTCGACACCTGTAGATGCCAAATGATGACATAATATTCCCTCACGTGAGGGTGTGATTTTGTTATAACGGTCTCCCATGTGCCATGTGAGCCTCACGCGCACTGTTCCACGCGTCTCCCAAACCACGCGCTTTGATGATGTCACCCTCGGCCTATGAGATGAGGCCGAGGGCAAAGTTCCTTCCGGTAGTGAGTCTGGCCTAATTTAGGCCTCGTACTATCGTACCCTCGGAGGGTCGTCTGAGCCAGATGAGGGGTCGGCCCCCTGAAGGGTCGTCTGGGCCTGCTGGAGGGTTAGCTCCTTGGAGGGTCATCTGAGCTTGATTAGGTGTCGGCCCCCGAAGGGTTGTCTGGGCCTGCTGGAGGGTCGGCCCCTTGGAGGGTCGTCTGAGCTTGATTAGGGGTCGGCCCCCGAAGGGTCATCTGGGCCTGCTGGAGGGTCGGCCGCTTGGAGGGTCATCTGGGCCTGAACCAGGTGGAGTACGCCCTCGGCATGGCCGAGGGTATACGCGGGTATATCAATCACCCCCAACACTTAGCCATAGGTACTGTTGAGATGGATGAGGGATAATGTTGCAAATGAGATGAGTGTATGGTCAGTTAGATAAATGACACCTGTCAAGCTGATGTTCCTAAGGCGTGGCGGCTGCACATTTGGCCTGGGACTTTGTGCCCTAATGATGCCTTCCTCGTGGGTTATGCCTTGCATTGGTTAATGGGCCCACTCATTACTAAGGTATTTAAGAGATTTTTGAACTCTCTCTCTTCTTCTTCTTCTTCTTCTTCTTCGCGCCCAAGCTCTCTCTTTCTAGCTTCCAGCCTTCTTGTCATTTCTGCAATCTCTACGTTTCGAGTTTGGAATCTTTGCTATTTCTTTCTCAGGTAATCTTTCTTCCCCAGTGTCCTCTTTACTTTCATTTCTTTTTCGCTTTCTTGCTTTAGGCTTGTAGGGATGGATTTGAGTTGTTTCTTAACTTTTTTCGGCGACTGGTTTTTGAGTGTCCTTGAGTGTTCTTGAGTGAAAACCATCGATTCCCTTTGTTTTAATCCAAAAGTCTAATTTGGTCAACTACAAACTTGTTTTTAGTTAAGTTCCCCAAATTCCTCCAAGTGTAGGGTCTCCCTCTTGATGCTTAGGAGGATTTATAGCTTAGCTGAGGAGTTCCCTTCCCTGAGAGAGAAATTATTTGTTGAGATCAGACGAATAGAGGAAGAGGAGGAGAGGAGACGAGGGGCCGACCCTAATTGGGTACAACCCATCTTTCCCGTTCCTCTAGCCACAATAAATCCATTTGAACCGTCTGAGTCTTGTGGGTCGTCCCATAGTCCAGTCGAGTGTCATTCAGGTGAGATGGATGAGAGAGCATCCTTGCCAACTGGCGCTGGACCTTCTGGTAGGAGAGAGACATCTGACCTAAGCCCAGGCCGAGAGGCCGAGGGTATGGTTCCAGATGGCCTTTCCATACGGTCCTCTGGCAGATGACGAGGCCGAGGGAGAGGGGACTGAGGACGAGGGCGATGATATAGATGACCAAGTTAATACCTCCCATGCCTCGTCCTATATCTCCTCCGTTAGGGATCGCGACCTCTTGCTAAGGAGGCATGCCTATGGAGTGTCCCCCAATATAACTATGAGGGTTCCCTCTGAGTCTGAGAGGGTCTTCGAGGGTGAAGAGGGAGAGGTTGCAGTATACGAACAAATGTTCAAGGTTGGTGTCAGATTCATTCTGCATCCTGCCATCGTAGATATCTTGTCAGCCCTTGGTGTTGCCCCCTCTCAGCTTCCTCCCAACTCTTGGAGGATGATCATGGGCTACATCTCCCTGTGGAAGAATGCTTTCACTGATGATCCCTCGGCTAACGTATTCTTGGCCTGCTACAATATCACCTCCTCGTCCAAACAGGATGGGTACTATCATCTAGGGGCGAGGAGGTCTGAGAAAAAACTTCTCCACGTGGCACAAACCTCCAGCCACGATTGGAAGAAGAGATTCTTCTTTATCTCTGGGGAGTGGGAGTTCACCGCCGAGGCTCAACTTGTAGCCGATGGTCCGAGGGTCCCCAGAAGATGGTCTAACCCTTCAATGAAGGCCAGGTCAGACCCAGGACTTAGTGTGGAGGAGAAGGACATCGTTGAGTATCTGAGAGGACGAGGGAGAGGTGGTGAGCTTGCAAAGTTTGAAGAGCAAATGACCCCTAGGTTCCTCAAGGAAGCTGGTCTCAGGGTTAGCCCCCTGACAGAACTATGTGAGTTACACTGAACGTTTTCCATTCTTTACTTATTTTTTAAGTGTTTCCTCTTTATCTCTTTACTTTTCTTACGTGTCGTACCCTTTTCAGGTCATCCTGCAGGTGTATCAGACTACCTTTGGGAAATGACTGCTCCCAGTTTACTATCCGGCTTGGCCAAGGAGAAGGGTAAGGAGCCTCAGCAGGCTCCGAGGAAGACGAAGGCCGCTGGGCCGACGGTTGTTGAGCCGACCGCCGATAGCCACAAAAGAAAAGAGCCTGAGGCTCCTGTTGACCCTCGGTCGGATTCTCGGACGAGGGCCAGGGTCGAAGCATCTGAAGGGACTGCTTCTTCATCCAGCATGGGGGCCTTCTGGTCTCAGAACCTGGCACATCTCAGGGCCGAGCCCTCATCACTGATCACAAACTTGAGGTCAGCCAAGGCCTCAATGTTTTCTGCTCCCTCGGCCGCTGATTACGAGTTCCTATCAAAGATGCCTCCTACCAAAGTGTACGACTATGGTCTGCACGCCCTTGCATAGGTATTGGTCTTGACCCACTTCTTTAATTTCATTCTTTCACCAACTGTTTCCTCGTCCTCTTGACACCTGTTCATTTTTATTGTGCAGTCTGTATGTGCCTTTACTTCGGCCACCAAGTGGATGGATAAGAACCAAGAAAAGTTCCATGAAGCCGAGAGGTCTATTCAACATGAGGCAGATCTTCAATCGGAGCTTGATACTGCAAGGGACGAGTTGGAAAGTACCAGCACTGAGCATGGAAGGATCCTGGACAAGCTGACGAGGCATCACGATGAGGACCTTAAGGCCAAAGACTTGCTTATCAAGGGAAAGGATGAGGCCTTGACCAATATGGGGGTCAAGCACAAGACTGATCTTGAAGAAGCTATCAGGAAAGCCGAGGCTGATGCTGTTGAGGCTTATAAAATTTCTGACGAGTTTCAAGGCTTCGGCCTTGAATATTTGGAGAGAGGGATCAGGACGGCCTGCCGGTGGGTCGTCCTCAGGTTTGGTGATGTCGTCTCCTCGGTCCGCCCATCGATTGAAGCAGTCAGATTGGACGCCCCTCTGATCGACGAGGCTCTGACTCAGGTGGAATCATAAGTTCAAGTTGAGGGTGTCGGCACATCTGAGGATCAGCCGGTTGTGGTCATTGAGGAAACCCCTCTGGTGGATATTGAGGACCTGCCCTCTGATGCTGTTCCATAGGATGGCTGTCTGTAGCCCATACCCTCTTGATGTAATCAATATTTTTGTACTGTACTTGTAAAACACTTTACACAAATCAATATTTCATTTATACTATCGTCTTCTTTACTGTCTTCCATGTTTTTGCCTTTTGTATGGTTTGTGTTGTGAATCTTTTATATTATTACTAACCCCTCCCTCGTCTTTCTTGAGGGTGAACGAAGGGTCGTCCCCTACGTTGGCCCTCATTATAGCCGAGGGTTCAACTTACCAAATTAATGGTTTTTTAATCAAGTGGTCCCTCGTCCTTCTTTAGGATCATGGTGGGGTCGTCCCCTCCATGTCGCCTCATTATAGCCGAGGGTCACAATAACCAAACTAATGGTTTTTTAATCAAGTGGTCCCTCGTCCTTCTTGAGGACCATGGTGGGGTCGTCCCCTCCATGTGGCCTAATTATAGCCGAGGGTCACATTAACCAAACTAATGGTTTTTTAATCAAGTGGTCCCTCGTCTTTTTTGAGGACCATGGTGGGGTCGTCCCCTCCATGTGACCTCATTATAGCCGAGGTTCACAATAACCAAACTAATGGTTTTTTAATCAAGTGGTCCCTCGTCTTTTTTGAGGACCATGGTGGGGTCGTCCCCTCCATGTGGCCTCATTATAGCGGAGGATCACAATAACCAAACTAATGGTTTTTTAATCAAGCGGTCCCTCTTCTTTTTTGAGGACCATGGTGGGGTCGTCCCCTCCATGTGACCTCATTATAGCCGAGGGTCACAATAACCAAACTAATGGTTTTTTAATCAAGTGGTCCCTCGTCTTTTTTGAGGACCATGGTGGGGTCGTCCCCTCCATGTGGCCTCATTATAGCCGAGGGGTCACAGTAAACAAACTAATGGTTTTTTAATCAAGTGGTCCCTCGTCTTTTTTGAGGACCATGGTGGGGTCGTCCCCTCCATGTGGCCTCATTATAGCCGAGGGTCACAATAACAAAACTAATGGTTTTTTAATCAAGTGGTCCCTCGTCTTTTTTTAGGACCATGGTGGGGTCGTCCCCTCCATGTGACCTCATTATAGCCGAGGGTCACAATAACCAAACTAATGGTTTTTTAATCAAGTGGTCCCTCGACTTTTTTGAGGACCATGGTGGGGTCGTCCCCTCCATGTGGCCTCATTATAGCCGAGGGTCATAATAACCAAACTAATGGTTTTTTAATCAAGTGGTCCCTCATCTTTTTTGAGGACCATGGTGGGGTCGTCCCCTCCATCTGACCTCATTATAGCCGAGGGTCACAATAACCAAACTAATGGTTTTTTAATCAAGTGGTCCCTCGTCTTTTTTGAGGACCATGGTGGGGTCGTCCCCTCCATGTGACCTCATTATAGCCGAGGGTCACAATAACCAAACTAATGGTTTTTTAATCAAGTGGTCCCTCGTCTTTCTTGAGGGCAATAGTGGGGTCGTCCCCTCCATTGACCCTCATTATAGGCCGAGGGCCGTTCTCTGGAGATGTTTTCACGCGTACTAGAACTGATAAACACAGGGGTGAGGGGAAACACTGATATTTCTCATTAATTTTCCAAGTGTTCTGTCGGAGCAACTCTTATTACAATTATGGTCTATCAAGACCTTACAACACTACTGATAGTATTTTTTCAAATGATCCGCATTCCAGGGGTTGGAAAAGGGTTCCCCTTCTAGGTTTTCTAGCCTATAGGTCCCTGGGACGACTTCATCGATGACCCTATATGGGCCGTGCCAATTAGGGTTGAGCTTGTTGGGCTTCTGCCAAGTCTTTTTGAGGACTAAGTCCCCCACCGCAATTGGTCTCTGTTTCATCCTCTGATTATAAAACCTTGCGGTCCTCTGCTAGTAGGCGGCTTGTCTTATCTCAGCATCTTCCCTCCTTTCCTCGATTAGGTCTAAGTCAAGTCTCCTTTCTTCTGCATTTCTCTGGGGGTCATACATTTGGACCTTATGAGTAGGAAACTCAATCTCGATGGGGATGACGGCTTCTGAGCCATAAGCTAGCATGAATGGGGTCTCTCCGATAGAGGTCCTCACTGTCGTCCTGTATGCCCACAACACGACATATAGCTCCTCGACCCATCTTCCTTTTGCCTCCTCAAGACTCTTCTTGATTCCATCTAGGATTGTCCTGTTTGTAAATTCTGTTTGACCATTGGCCTGAGGTCTGCTTGGGGTGGAGAAAAATTGTTTGATACTCACCCTTTCACAGTACTTCTATAGAGAGGTATTCTTGAACTGAGTCCCGTTATTCGAGATGAGGGTGTTGGGGAGACCATATCTGCATATAATATTTTTCCAGATGAACTGGAAGGTCTTCTGCTCTGTGATCGTCACCATCAGCTCCGCCTCTACCCACTTTGAAAAATAGTCAATGGCTACGATGAGGAACCGATAGTTATTGACGGCCCTAGGAAAGGGTCCTACTAGGTCAATCCCCCACACTGCAAATGGCCATGGGGATGTAATGGAAGTAAGAGGCTGATGGGGTTGGTGAGGGAGGTGGCAAATCTTTGACATTTGTCACACTTTTATACATAATTTGTGGCATCCTTCCCCAAGGTCGTCCACCAGTACCCTTGGGTGATCACCCTCTTCGCTAGGGATCTGCCCCCGATGTAGCTTGAGCACGATCCTTCGTGCACATCTTGCAAAATGGAAGGGACTTCTGAGGGACGCACACACCTAAGTAAGGGGAGAAAAAACCCCTTTTTGTACAAAGTGTCTCCGACGATAGTGAATTTTGCAGCCCTGTACCTCAGCTTCTTCCTTTCTTGCCTTGCTTCTGGCATCTCACCCTCTTTAATGTATCTGATCAGAGGGTTCATCCATGAAGTTCTTGAGAAACATTTAGGCAATTGATAAGTGTTCCCTCAGCGTCTTCAATAGTTGGCCGAAGAAAAATTTCTACTGGGACCGCCCTCCTGATGTCTGTCCTTGTTGCTGAGGCCAACCTAGCAAGGGCATCGGCACGGCCGTTGTCGAGCCTAGGTATCCTCTTTAATTTGACTTCTCTGAAGCCCTTTAGTAACGACCTCACCTTCTCAAGGTACCTATCCATCCTCTCGTCCTTGGCCTCGTAGGCTCCTAGTATCTGATTCACTACTAGCCTCGAATCACTATGAACCAAAATCTAGCTGATACCAAGTGATCTGACCAAGGAGAGGCCTGCTATCAAGGCCTCATACTCGGCCTCGTTGTTGGAGGCCTTAAAATTGAACCTCATGGCGTACTCAATGTCTGTGCCGTCGGGTGCTGATACTATTAACCCAGCTCCGCTCCCGCTTTCGCAAGAGGACCCATCGACAAAGAGACTCCACACGGTGTGTTCTTCTGAGAAACTTCCCTCGGTGAGTGACCCCTGTCTAAAGAGATATCTTCCCTCTTCGTTTTTAACCACTTTCCTTCTAGCAGTGCTCGTCTCAACCTTATCTGTAGGCGTGTCGGTGAGCTCACCCTGTCGGGTATCTATCTTCTCGAGGCCCTCATCCTCAGCTTTATCGTCTTCCCAAGTAAACTCATCCACGAAGTCTGCCAATGCTTGCCCCTTAATGGCCGTCCTAGGCTGATACACAATGTTAAACTCCCCCAGCTCTATAGCCCAGGCCATTAACCTACCTGATTTTTCTGGCTTGTGTAGGACCTGCCTAAGAGGAGAGTCAGTGAGGATGACCATTGTGTGGGACTGGAAGTACGGCTTCATCTTCCTTGAGGCATGGATCAAGGCGTAGGCCAAATTTTCCATCCTCGGGTATCTTTGCTCTGGCCCCTGGAGTGCCTTGCTGTTAAAATACACAGGCTTCTGTATTCCGTCTTCGTCTGTCACAATGGCTGCACTGATGGACGACTCTAAGACGGCGAGGTAGACATAAAGTCGTTCACCCTGCACGGGTCGTGACAGCAGCAAGTGAGACCCTAAGTATGACTTTAGATCCCTGAAAGCCTCATCACACTCTTCACTCCATTCGAAGGCCTTCCTAAGGATCTTAAAGAATGGAAAACACTTGTCTGTGGCCCTTGACACGAACCTGTTCAAGGCAGCAACTCTCCCTGTGAGTCTCTGAACGTCTTTAATGGACTTGGGGGTCTTCATCTCAACAAGGGCCTTTATCTTTTCAGGATTGGCCTCGATGCCTCTTTGGTTGACAATGAACCCCAAGAACTTCCCTGCTCCGACCCCGAAGACACACTTGGCCGGATTAAGCTTCATATGGTATTTGTCTATCGTATTAAAGGCCCTTTCCAGGTCTTCCACATGATCCTCTGCCTTCAAACTCTTAGTCAGCATGTTATCTACATAGACCTCCATAGACTTCCCAATTTGGTCTTCAAACATTTTATTTACGAGTCGCTGGTACGTTGCCCCTGCATTTTTTAGGCCAAAGGGCATGACCCTATAGCAGTATGTCCCCTTGTCAGTGATGAAGGCTATCTTCTCCGAGTCTTCGGGGTTCATGAAGATCTGGTTGTACCCTGAATAGGCATCCATAAATCTCATGAGCTCATGGACTGCGATAGCGTCTACCATCTGGTCAATGTGGGGGAGAGGGAAGCTGTCTTTGGGACAGTGCTTGTTGAGGTCTGTGAAGTCCACACACATTCTCCACTTCCCGTTGGCCTTTAGGACAATGACTACATTGGACAACCATTCAGGGTAGATGAACTCTCTGATAAATTCAGCGTCTTCTAATTTTTTGACCTCGTCCCTAATAACTTCATACTTCTCTCTAGAGTAAATTCTCCTCGTCTGCTTTACCGGCTTCGCTCCCTCTACCACATTGAGCTTGTGGCACATGATTTCAGGGTCAATCCCCGGCATATCTACATGACTCCATGCGAAGACGCTTCGTCTTCTCCTCAACAGTTTAATGAGGTCTTCCTTGATATTGGGCTTCAGAGACTTACCGATTTGGACGGTTTTTTTCGGGTCATCCTCATCGAGGATGATGGATTCTACCTCTTCCGCGACCTCTCCTTTATTGAGCTTCGTCTCATCCCTGGGGTTTAGGGTATCAATATTATAAGTGGTCGTAGCCCTCTTGTGTGCCTCCCTTTATTCAGCGGAGTTGTAGTAACATTCTCGCGCTGTCGTCTGGTCTCCCTGAACTTCTCCCACCCCGTAAGGGGTAGGGAATTTGATCATCTGATGGACCGTAGACAGCACAGCTTCAAACCCTTTGAGGGACACACGCCCCAGTATGATGTTGTAGGCCGAAAACACATGCTCATCCATCATAAAGAAACTGAACTTCTTGGTGAACCATCTCGGCCATTCGTCCCCCATCCTGACATCAGCCTCATACACTCCAAGGGTATGAACCTTTTCCCCACTGAACCCAATCAATAGATGATGGTACGGGACGAGTCTAGCACGACCGAGACCTAAGGCTTTGAAGAATGGCCAAAACATCACGTCTGCAGATGAGCCCCCATCTACTAGGATCCTCAGCACCTCGCACCCGTGGAACCTGGTAGTGATGACAAGAGGGTCATCATGTGGGGCTAAGAGGCCTTTGAAGTCCATTCTTGAAAATCCCACTATTAGAGTGTCCACGTCGACCTTCTTCCTCTTTTCTGACTTCGCCTGCAGAGAGGTTGAGTGTACCGTCTTCGTCACTTCCTTGGCCTCAGCCACATGGGCCTTCCTATCGGCGACCTCAGACCCTCCCCCTGCTAGACCCCCGAAGATCATTCCCACTCCGAGCGAGATCATATTAAGCCTCTTGACAGGACCGTGGTCGTCTCTCAGCGGGAGGTCAGGGTCGTCCTCATCATCAGAAGGGTCGTCCCCTCTTTTTTGAGGACATTCTCTACATGCATTGCCTCGCTTCTTTCTGGGGCCGTCTCCTCGGCCCCTCTTGAAGGAACCTTCGTCGACGTACTTTCTGAGCTTCCCTTCTTTCAGCATCTTCTCAATCTCATCTTTCAGAGAAAAGCATTTGTCCGTTACGTGGCCGTGGTCTTGGTGAAATTCACACCACAGGTTCTTATTCCTCTTGCTGGGGGCTGCCCTCAGCTTCTCAGGCCACTTTAGGGACCGGTCACTCTTTATCTCATTGAGAATCTGTTCACAGATGACCGTTAGAGGAGTGTAACCAGCAAACTTGTCATCCGTAGACCTCTTCTTCCCCTCTTTGTTCTTCTTAGGGTATTTACCCCCACTAGCACCTCCTTTTTCGTCTTCATATTTTGCGGCCATCGCCTCTTCGGTGTTCATCACCTTTCCTGCTGTCGACAGCAATTTAGCCAACGTCCTCGGAGGGTCTTCAGCAAGCTTCCATAACAGCTTCCCCTTTTGGAGTCCTCCAATCAGGGCTGTCATAGCTATGCTCTCCTCATAGTCTTCCACCTCCATCTTCTCTTTATTGAATCTGGCTATGTAGTCCCTCAGACTCTCATTCTTCCCCTACTTAACATAGAGCAGGTGGGTGGTCTTCTTCTGTGGCCTCACCCCAAAGCAAAAGTCGTGGATGAACCGGTCTGCCAACTGCTTAAAGTTTTCAATGGAATTTTTCGGAAGAGACGTGTACCAAACATGTGCAGCCCCCGTCAGGGTTCCAGAGAAGGCACGACACCTCATCTCATCTTAGATAGAGTATATTTCTGCTGCTGATTGATACATCTCAACATGGTGGACAGGGTTGGTGCTCCCGTCGTATCTTGGGGTGACCACAGGTGGCTTGAACTTTGATGGCGTAGGGAAGTTGACTATCTTCGCCACAAAGGGTGAGCCTATGATGTATCCCTTCTGAAGAGGGTCCCGGCTCTTCAGTATATCACCGATCTTATCCTCTAGTCGCTGGATTGAGTCATTCCAGGGCCTCACAGGGTCGGCTTGGCCGATGCTATCCCCTGCCACCTCTTTAAGGTGGCCTATGTCTATGTCGGTACAAAATAAAAAATCTGAATTATCAAATTGCCTATACAAATCTACCCTCTCATGAACCCAAAACTGGAAAGGTACAAATGATAATTCTTTCTCCCCCTTTTTATTATGTCAAGCACACATTTTTATTAAAATTTTAATTACACACGTAAAACAAAATTATAGTTACCAATTAAAAATAGATTGTTAAACGTAAATTAGGAAGCCCTAAGGGTCCGTTTGGTTGGCTGTTTTTGCCTAGGCAAATGCCAAAAAGTTGGCAAATATGAAAATTTGCCCACATTTTGACTGTTTGGTTGCATAATTTGCCTAAACATTATTTGCCAATGTACAACACCTCCTATGCACAATATGTGGGCAAATTTTGCTTACCTATTTGAGTGGAAAATATTTGCCATCAAATTTGCCAACTTCTTAAATGATTTTAATGTTTTAAAAATTATTAAAAACTATTTTGAATAATTAAAAGACTGTTATGAATATTTAAAAACTGTTTTGCAATGTTTTAAAAACTGTTTTTAATATTATAAAAAATTGTTAAGAAAATGTTTTACAAATTTTTTAAAAACCGTATTAACAAAATATTGTAAAAACTGTTTTTAACATTTTTAATTACTGTTGTGAATATATTATTAAAACATTTTTAAAGTTTTAAAAAATAATTTAAAAACTGTTTTAAATATTTAAAAACTGTTTTGTAATGTTTTGAAAATTGTTTTTCATATTAGAAAAAATTGTTAAGAAAATGTTTTACAAATTTAAAAAAAAAACGTATTATAAAAATACTGTAAAAACTGTTTTAACATTTTAAAAAACTATTTTGAATATATTATAAAAACTGTTTTAAAGTTTTAATTTTTTTAAAACTGTTTTAAATAGTTTAAAAAAACTATTGTGAGTGTTTAAAAATTGTTTTATAATATTTTAAAACCTGTTTTTAATATTATAAAAAATTGTGAAGAGAATATTTTACAAATTTTTTGAAAATTCGTAATATAAAAATATTTTTTAACATTTTTAAAAACTGTTTTGAATATAATATAAAAATTGTTTTAAAGTTTAAAAAAAAATTAAAAAATATTTTAAATAGTTAAAAAAAACACTTGTGAATATTTAAAAAATTGTTTTGTAATAGTTTAAAAACTGTTTTTAATATTACAAAAAAATTGTTAAGAAAATGTTTTACAATTTTTTTTAAAAGCTGTAATATAAAAATATTGTAAAAAATATTTTTAACATTTTTTAATATAATATAAAAACAAATTTTAAATAAATTAATTGGATTGACTTTAATTTCGTCTAATGATTGTTTGATAGCCTCATATGAAAAAGATTAGGTAATATTTACCTAGGTAGAGACAAATTTTGCCATGCCCACCCTTTTGCCAATTGTTAACCAAACGGACCCTAAGGTCTCTAGGGATGCAAGAGTTGGAAAATAGTTGAGATTGAGTTGACGTTGAAGAGCTTTGGCTTGCTCCACGACATCTGGCACTTCAGTGAGGCTAGGGTTTTGAATCTCCTTTACGCATTTGTATACATACATACATACATACATACATACATACATACATACATACATACATGCATATATATTTTAAAAACTGTTTTTAATATTACAAAAAATTGTTAAGAAAATGTTTTACATTTTTTTAAAAACCGTAATATAAAAATATTATAAAAAATGTTTTTAACATTTTTTAATATAATATAAAAACAGTTTTTAAATAAATTAATTGGATTGACTTTAATTTCGTCTAAGGGTTGTTTGATAGCGTCATGTGAGAAAGATTAGTTAAGACCCCTCAAAGTTGACTTTTATTAGGAAACCACAAGGAATTTTAAGATTTTGGAACTCTTGCCAGCGTCAGGTACCCCGAACCGGTTCCGCTTGTACCTCGAACCGTTTCGCCCCCCGAACCGTTTTGCCCTTCGGTTTGCAAAACTTTGCTGGTTTTGGGGATTTAAAATACACAACATTCTCCATAGATTTTTCTCCATTTTCAAAGCCCCATAACTTCTTCACCGGATTGAGGTGCCGTTTCTTCCAGTATCTTCGTGGAGTCGAGATCTTCAACTTTTCAGTTGATCGGACCTCTATATAGTGGGTTTAAAATTATCAAAATACCCTTGAACTTTCCTATCTTGCATTATTTCACTGTTTTGACTTCTCTTGCGTACCACTTGCATAAAGTCCCTAAAATCGTGGAACGTGAAGTCGTTGAGGCATATGTGGGACATTTGATGGAGATGATCAATGCTTGATTCTCGAAATTCGGATAGAGGTCATCATGTGAGATCGTGAAGTGACATGCCTTTTGTAGCGGCGTACGACATAGACAAATGTAAGATATCGGACATGAGACATATGTCCTTACAAATCTCTCCCTATGTCTATGCCGGTACAAAATAAAAAATCCAAATTATCAAATCGCCTATACAAATCTACCCTCTCATGAACCCAAAACTGGAAAGGTGCAAATGAATATGTTATCATCCTTTGTTCTTCAAATCTTCAAGCTTTCAAAGCTTTTCTCATCAGGGTGTGCACTATATGATCATCAATGAACTACCTACACAGATGAGATAAAGTAAATACCAAGTGACGTTTCGAGTTTGAAATGAGATAAACATAAATACCAATTTATGATGAAAGCATAAGTCAAATCTCAAAACTCCCCCAAAATTCAAACTCCCCTATAAAATGATAATTCTTTCTCCCCCTTTTTATTATGTCAAGCACAAATTTTTATTGAAATTATATTTTAACACGTAAAACAAAATTATAGTTACAAATTAAAAATAGATTGTTAAATGTAAATTAGGAAGCCCTAAGGTCTCTAAGGATTTCAAAAGTGAAGCAAGAGTTGGTAAATAGTTGAGATTGAGTTGAAGTTGAAGAGCTCTTGCTTGCTCCACGACATCTGGCACTTCAGTGAGGCTAGAGTTTTGAATCTCCTTTACGCATTTGTATACATACATACATACATACATACATACATACATATCTTCTGTATCCAATAAGCGTTAGAAATGGAGGAAACTCAGAGCTAGACAGTGGAGGAGGCGATGGTCCACCCCTCGCTCTCGACCCAAACGCCCACTCCAATTCGAGCAGGCATATCTTGACGCCCTTCCCTCTGCCAACATGTACGTATTTAAGCCTAGTGAGACTTCGATGAATCATCCTGTTGGGGGAGGAGCTAAAAATCATCTCAACCCAAGTCCTAGTCTTGTTGCTCTCTTTTCACCGATAGCGATACTACCGCCCACGACACACACTCCACCTCTTCCACTACTTACTTTTCACTGCCATCGTTGCCCAAACTAGCCCCAAACACCAAAACTGTGGGCAAACCACCACTTCCATCACTATTGCCTTGCTTATTGGGGCGGTACAAGAGCACAAAAAGGTCATCAACAAGATTCCACTGACACTGTCACACCCCAGACCAGAGGAACTAAAGACGAAAGAAGAGAAAAGGGGTAAAATTCACTCTTAGGGTTTCGAGAGTGGAAACCAATGTTTTAAAAATAGCGTGAATTGTTTGGAGGGAGTAGGCCTGTCAATGGGTTGGGTCCGGACCCGGACCCGATCCGTATAATAGGGTCTGGGCTTATTTTTTTGGACCCGAAACTCGAAGTCCCGTTTATTACACGGATAAGGTTTGGATCTTAAACAAAACCCGGACCTGAAGATTCGACCTGACTCGCCTTGTACATTATTATTTTATATATATATATATATATATATATATAAAATTATGAGCGTATTTCAAAAATTAATTTCAACAGTTTTTTTTATAAAAGGTAGACCATCCTTGATGTGATACCACTCTTTGCACTTGTAACAATAACACTAGTCTTTTCCACCGTACTATGATCTAGAACTCCTACCTTCACTTAATCCCTCGGTTGGTGTCCCTTTCCCGATATGGACCACTAGCACACATACTTGAGTTCAAAGTAAACGACTCAAAAGATTTCCTTTTTTGTTCAACAATAGAGTCCACCCCACCTCATTCATCTTTACCTTATCTTTTTCCTTAAAGAAGGTGCTTATTTTTGGGATATGTGATAAATTGGTGGAGCATTGGTGTTATGTTTTGAGGCAATCTTATGACCACGTATCAGCGTTCGGAATAGACTGCGAGAGGTTAGTTGTTATTATTGGGTGCAGTGTAGGAGCTCTTCCTTCAACCTATTTAGGTTGGGTTCCCGTCGTAGAGAAGTTCGAGAAGCACTTTGCATGTTGTAAGGAAGTCTATTTGTTGAAGGGTGGTGTTTGTTGTTGATAAAGAGCATGTTTGCTATCCCCTATATTATCTTTCTATTCTACCTCTTTCGGTCTCAATTAAGGAAGATTCTTGAGAAGCTTATGAGAAATTTTTTCTGAGGGCATGTGATGAGAGATTTAAATACACTTTGATTGGTTAGGAGGAGGTGTCTATAGCAGTGAGGGTAAGTGGAGTGGGTATTAAGAATCTAGAGGTGTTTAACATGGCTCTTATTTTAAAGTAGCCGCTTAGATTCCATTAGAGAAGGGGAGGTTGTGGAGATTTCCATCAGAGGAATGGATACAACGGAGGAGGGTGGTAGTAGCAACATTCGGTCTTAATTTCGCATGGATGGTGTACTCTAGGTTCTCGCACAAGTGGGGTTATGGAAACACATTGCTAGTGAGCGGAAGGTTTTTTGACAAATGGTAAGATTTTGGTGGAATGTTTGTTGTATCGAGGAGGCGTTGGATAACAAAAATTTTTGGCCTATCAGATTTCGAGAGATAGAGGAGGCAGAGTAGTTGGATATCGCTAATGTAGGGGGAAACTAGGCGTGGAACCTCAATTTCAGGTTGGCCTCAAGTTATGGGTGTGATGAGGCTCCCTCTAAGAGGAGAGGGTTCATTCCAGTGGATGGGCAAAGGCCAGTGCGGATCAATTTTGATAAGTAATATTCAACTTTGATTAGAAGGGGTGAGGACCCTTTCTCTTGGAAATAAATAGGGTTTACGTTGGCCTAATGAAAGTGACGAGGATAGGAGTACTCGGGCTTGATTGTAACATGTCAAAATTCCATGCTTTTATTTTTATTACCTTTAATTATATTTTTTTAATTAGGTTAATATTCTAGGCATATTAGGTAAATGGTTAATATTCCTTTGGAATATTTTGGTTTGCCCAAATTAGCTTTTTTTTGTACCTTTTTAGGGGTTCTTGCTAACGAAGACACCTTTTCCCTACTAATAAGCCTTATAGTCACACATTTTAATCAATTTACATTTTAGTGAGAGAGCATAGTTGCCAAAGGCGAAAGGGATACTAAGGAGCCAATGTCTCTTAAGCACAAGGCAAGATGCGCGCCTGATCGAAGTGATGCGCAAATTCTATAAAACATGCCAAAGTTGTATATTTATATTAATAAGATCATTTATGATCTAAAATTTGAAAGACATAACATGTGTTACTATTATACACGGTTATTAAGAGAAACATCAGAAGAAAATAGAGCTTATACCACCATATGAAGAAATTATACATTTAAATATCAAATTTATTTAACAATTTAATTATCCAATAATCAACAAAAGAAAAGATACTGATTTATATGAAAATAGATACTCCAATGTGTGAAAAGCTAAGGGAAAATCAACATATAAGTTGTTATATAATGCAAGACTATTGGAGGTTAATTTTTTTTTGCCTAAGTAGGGACTAGTGAGAAAGATAAAGTTTCACTAGGAATCAAAGACTTTTCTTTGCTTAGTTTTAGGGTGGGGAATTGTTTAATATTCCATATTCAATTTGAAAATATGTAAAATCAAAATATCAAGTTGTCCATTCTTGTATTTAGGGATTAATCCAAAAAAAATTAATGAGGGGCGTCTCAGCCATGCCTTGAGCCTAGTGCTTAGGTGCATGCGTTATTGAAGGAGCTCTGTCTGAGTGAGGTAAAACGCCGATGTTGCGCCTAGGTTCACCTGGACCTAGGCGTGCCTTTAACAAGAGTGCGATGGAGTAAGAGTTTTATTTATTTATTTAGTGTGTTACATCAAATTGGTATAAAAGCTAGACTCATTCATAAACAAAAAATGCCGTTGTTAAATCATGACAACTTCAATGGCATACGGGAGTTCAAGCCAAGTCATACTTCGACGAATCATCCCATTGGAGGAGGATCTAACAATCATATCAACCCAAGTCCTAGGTCTTGTTTCTCTCTTTTCACCGACAGCGATACCACCGCCCACGACACACACTCCACCTCTTCCACTACTTACTTTTCACTGCCATCGTTGCCCAAACTAGCTCCAAACGCCAAAACCGTGGGCAAACTACTTCCATCACTATTGCCTTGCTTCTTGGGGCGGTACAAGAGCGCACAAAGGTCATCAACAAGATCCCACTTAGACACTGTCACACCCCAGACTAGAGGAACTAAAGACGGCAGAAGAAAAAAGGGGTAAAATTCACTCTTAGGGTTTCCAGAGTGGAAACTAATGTTTTAAAAAAAAAGCGTGAGGCATTAGGAGGGAGTAGGCCTGTCAATGGGTTTGGTCTGGACCTGGACCCGATCCGTATAATAGGATCTGGGTGGACCCGAACCCAAAGACCCTTTTATTACACGGGTAGTGTCTGGATCTTATACAAAACCCTGACCCGACTTGTACATTATTATTTTTTAAATATATATATATTTTATCAATATAACATGTAAGTATTATATAAAAATATATATGTATGTATATAATAAATATAAGTAATATATGTTTTATTTATACTAATCAAATACTATAATACATCACAAAATATTTTAATCAAAATTAAAAAATAAAGAAGAGGGATAAAATAAAAATAAATATAAAATAAATGTATATATTTGGCCAGACCCGGACTTGAAGACCCGTTTCGGGCCTGAATTTGGATCCAATATTGTAGACCCGATGAAGAATCGGGCCCGAACCCGAACCCGAACCCAAACCCAATTAAGTTCCTATTAAACGGATGTGGATCTCCGTAGATCTGACCCGTTGATAGGCCTGGGCGGGAGTATGATGGGCGCGTCGTGCATAGGTGTCGGCTAGGCTTTTTTTTAACACAACACCTATATATACACACACACACTCCTGTGAGGTTCTTAAATGAAGACCAAGTAATGCAGACTAATTTTTTTTTAAAATAGTGAAAAATATATTTTTGAGTTGATATTTTTTGTGTGGTATTTGAACATTTCAAAGCCCCCCGCCCAAAAAAAAAATCAAATGATTTTTGTGCTTATTTTTAAAAAAATAGTCAAAATATGTCAGTTTTTAAGCTGCTTATAAACCAACACACTTTGATATCATACTCATTGTGTATATGTATATGTAAATAGTGTTGATTTTTTTTTTGCCTTTTCCCCACACCTAGCGCCTAGACTGGATGGCCACCTCTTGCCTCGCTCCTAAGCGATGCTTAAGCAGGTCTAGGTGTGCCTTCTAAAGCAATGGTCAAAACAACAAAGGGATGGGGTTTCGGGGTCATGGAAGACTCGAAAAGTCCTCCTGGTTGTCATCCAGATTTAAACAAACCCCTAAACCCCCGCGATCATTGGCCTTGTGCTAAAGAGGACCGGATCCAGGTTTTCGAGACCCTAATTTCATTTTTGAACCTGGAGGTCCATGTCCGCTTGAGATCAAATTGAAAAATGAATATATGAAGAGAGAGATCATGAAAAGAGAAGCCAAAAGAGAGAAGCACCTACTGGTGAAGTTGTTGGTAACCCCAACTGGAGACTTGCTGTTGCTGTGAAGATATGAACATTGGCTAGAAACCCTAAAATCTGATAAAGATTGAAGGGTTATCTTTTCCCAAAAGACATGAGCCTTGTTTGACTGGGTTATATGGGTTATGGGTTATAGCTGTTGAAAGTTGAAACTGATGGGCATGGCTGGAGAAAAGATATCTTAGAAATGGGGCTGTCGAACATTTGGGCCTTCTTATATGCTGTCGGAAAGGAAAGAGTGGACTTGGGGCATTGGGGTTCCCGAAGATGCTGGTTTTGGGGTCATTTGTAATGTAGACCCATTCTTTATTACAAAAAAATAAAAAAACTAGAATGGCCAATTTTGTGTGTGTGGGGGGGGGGGGGGGGGGGGGGGAGAATTTTTTGGGCCTCCCTAATTTGTAACAAAATTAGTTTTGGGACGTCAATATTTTTTCTCGTTACTTTGGCTTCATATTTCTTGGATTTTTTGGCACTAGGATCCAACTTTCTAAGCTTGTGGACAAACTTTTTCGTAGAAGGGGAGAGCGATGAGAATATGAGTACTCGGGCTTAATTGTAGTATGTCAAAATTGGAACTCTTTTATTTTTCTTACCTTTCATCGTACTTCCTTTAATTAGTTTTGTATCCTAGGTATTAGGTCAATGGGTAATATTCATTTGGAATATTCTAGTGTGCCCAAGTTTGTCTTTTTTACCTTTTCAGGGGTTGTTGGTTTGCAAGACACTCTTTCCCTATAAAGAAAATCTTTTAGAATCTCATTGTAATCAACTTAAAGTTTCTTTATTTGGTGTGCTTATGGCTAGTCGATGTTGGCTTTGAAAGGAGGAGAGAATACAATGTTTCATTATTAGTTCATTATTTGGTGTGCTTGCATTGTAGCTAAGATATCCGCTGTATGGAGAAGTTATACAGTAAAGAGTGTGTTAGGTTTGTGTGGAAGCTCCGCTTTGCATTATGTGATCGTTAGGGGGAGAGAAATGGGAGATGATTCGATGTAGCGTCTGCTAAGTTGAGGTTATGCACGCTGAGTTGCATGTGTTGGAAAAAATTAACTCATTAAAGACGAAAAGGATGAATGCAGCTTTTCATTGCCTTGCATCATCCACACCTTGCTTCACATTGCCTTGTTGTTGAAGCATCTTGACTACGATATTGGTGTTTTACTGTATTAACACTTTAGTTGTCATGGAAATGAAGTTTAGTAGCTTTGCTTCTACCCATCGTTTCAATTCTGTCCTTTCGTGGGTACGTTGCACGTCTTATGTCCGCTTATGCGTAGACCAAATTATGTACTCTTCTGATTTGATACGGAATTGCGCCTGATTGGTGCTTTATGTACTCTATTAGTGTAAGTAATGTCAATTCCATGTAAAATGTGTTATAACAGTGGCCTTGTCGGATATAGAGGTGCTTTGTAGCTACCCACACTCTAATCATGATGAGGATAGGTTGATCTTGTAGTTATTCGATCTTCTATAAGACTTGTCTGATTCCTGTTTTTTTACCTGTGTAGGCATATTAAGATGATGATCTGTTTTTGTTTTTTCTTTCTTGGAAGGCAGAGATTGTTTTACAACCTTTTCGTCTAGTTTGGTTAGTACATGTGTTTCTCTTTACTTTCTATAATTCCTTGTTGCTCTCCCAGATTATGAAGCCGCTTTTATTGTGGGACTCTCTCTTAAATATGCATGGAGTAATATTAAGTTATAATTTCAAAAATGTTACTCTGCTTTGGAACTTCCAACTTCTAAACATGATTTTTATTGTACAGGTACGAGAAAAGTTATATGCATCGTGATGTGTGTAACAACCCGAGGTTTTGGAGTCGACTATTTATTTATTTTGGGAGAAATAAATAATATTTTATTGGAGAAATAATGAAATTTGCAATTGAGGTAAAAATTTAGAGTCGTTAGAAAGAGTGTCGAATGTCGATTCTGAGGGTACCATCATTTCCGGAAGGGTCGAGAAAGTCGAAATGACTGTACTTGGGGTCTATTTAGGTTCCGAAATAATTTAGGACCGTTTGACTCGAATTAAAGTTACCGAGTCATTTAAAGTGTGTATTATCATTTAAAGATGTGTACATTGGGAGATAAGGCTTAAAAGCCACGTGAGAAGTCTTTCTCACTTAAGAGAAAGAGGAAAACCCTAGAAAGAAAGAGAGAGGAATAAAGAAGAAGAGAAAGAAGGAGAAAAGGAAGAGAAAGTGGAGATTTCCGGTTTCTACGCGATTTCAAGACGGATTCAGACCCTACGAACCCGAGGCAAGTGATTAAACTTGCTAAATAATTGTTGTGTACCAATTATTGCATGATTTGTGGATTGATTTTTGGGTTTTAGGTTTAGTTTAACGAAACCTAACTTTTGGGGAAAAACCTTAGATTTGTAATAAATAAATGGATTTAAGGATTTAAATTGGTTTATAAGTATTCTAGAATGAATATTAATGTTATGAATATGTTTGGGTTGAAGATTTGTGGTTGAATGGAGTTTTATTGGAGTTTTTTGAGAAGTTGGAATTGTGTAAAAATGGAGTTGGCCGAAATACTTGTTATGGCCGGTCGACCGCGTATAGAGGATCGGTCGACCGCGCCTCCAAAGTTGGGCTTTCTGTCTTCGAGGTTAGGCAAAATTTAGGAACGCGGTCGACCGCGGTTTGGGCACCGGTCGACCGGTCCCCTGTTTTTGGTTCAAGTATGGGAATTTAAGTTATCCCCTTCTTCTTTGGGTTTGTATAAATGGACTTCCATAATCAGTGTATCATAAAGGATTAAGTGATTATATAAGGGGATTATAGACCTTAGAGTCATAAGACGATATATGAGGCTAATTGACAATTGAAAGACTAAATGTAAATGTCGGAGAGTTTTAGTGATCGATGTTGAGAAGTGAGAATCCAAAAGAGTATATCATTTTGGGGAAAATCCTCTAAGTATCGAGGTTAGTATTTGAGGAATATAGAATACCAATTGGAGATTTTGGGATTATTCTAAGTGGGGAAGCCCACTTTTAATTGGGGTATTGTTGTGACACCCCGACTAATTAAACACCGGGTAGCTACTCCTTTATAAAATTAATTCAAAATGCCAAGTTGGCTCAGTTAATAGCATCACTGTCGAAAACGTTTTATTATTACTAACCACCTAGTATTTAAAAAGTAAGTGCCAAATTTTATTAAATCTGATTAACATGCAACAAGAGTAATGAATAACTAAATAACACCATTCACCATACTGAAGCAAAACGAATAACCATCACAAAATGTAAATAAACCCTGGAGGAAAAACTCCTCAATACAAATCCCACAACTGATAAGTAAACTGAAATAAATAACTAAAACTGAATACTGAGCAATACATGCTAGAGTCTGAAAATTGAAATGTAAAAATGTCTAATAAAATTGGGCAACATGCCCTACAACTGATAGATGCTGAGACTGGAATCCAAATGAGAGAGGCGTCTAAAAGCAAGTCCCTGTAGCTTCCACAAACAGCTACAGCTCGTCACCTGAATGAGAATCCTATGCTTGGTGTCCCTGTGGCTGGGCACCTAAAAAGGTTTTACAAGAAAATATATTTGAAAGCAAATGGGTCAGAGCCCGAAAGTGGAAATCATTTTAAAAACCTGCAAGTTCTTTAAAACATTTAAAACATTAAATGCAAAGTACATGTTAGGACGTGCACTCACATTAAATTCTCACCTCTCGACTAACTGTGCACTCCTAACGTAAGTACCCATCTATAACTACCCTTTCCACTAGCTGAGTGACAACATAACTAGCTAACTGCCAAAGGTTCTACCCATATTACTCGGTTTCATTTATCATAACAACGCTCGTAATTAAATAGAGGTTTAACGTAAACTCAGTTACTAAATATGCCATTGATATAACTATCAGCTAACTCATTATAGATCTCGAAACAATACCGTAATATTTTTATAACATTAACATGAGGATTTCCATATTTTTAAGGTATATTATTCACATCATAAATATACGATACAAGCACCCCGAAATCTAAGCTATGGTGCACACATACTCTGCTATCTATCCCGGTACATCACGTACATAAGGATCACATATTCCGAATCTCTCAGGAATAGTTCTCAAATAACAACATCACAAATAATGGAGGCGAACACAGTCACCTTCACATGGGTCACGCACATACCTACGCTCCCACGATCCGCGGACTTATTAATATCACAATAAGTCTTTCAATGACCTGTGTTCATCAAGGTACCAGTCTATATCCCCCCCGTAGGCACACAAGGATTAGAGGGTCCTAAGCGAACGTAACCTCCCGTGATAGCAAGTATGGTAGGTATGTCATACACATAAACTATATACTAAGCATTCACACATCTTAGATATCACCATTTTAATAAGGTATTTTCTACATCATTATACCATTTCCAAATTTATATATTTTTCAAGTAATCCGATAATATATAATTTAAATAGTTGACACGTCTCACGTCGTAATTCCTTAAACTTAAAACCTATCTCGAATAGACTATTAAGTTTCCATAATTCTCACATATGATATCTTTATGCCTAAGGTCTTTACTTCTGCCCCAAACCTTATTTCATCAAATTATTCAAATTTGTATTATTAACCCAAATATTAACTCACATAACTAATTTCATTTATTTAAAATAATTCCTCAAATTACATTCTGATTAAAGTCCCACTTCATAATCATGCTTACTGGTCTTCCTTAAAGCTAAGGGTATTCACAAAGTCTCCAAACATATTCTCCGAGGGTTTCCACCATTAAAATCAAATTAAGGGAAATTTCACTCATTCTGGGAAGGTCGATCGATCGACCTATGAATATCGATCGATCGATCTAGTCGATCGATCGACTTATGAATATCGATCGATCGATCGAACAGGTATGGCTACGGACTGCTTCGTTCTGCAGATTGTAAAAACGTCCCAAAACTTATTTCTAACGTGTGATTATCAAATATAACGTTATAGTAATGTCATATAACAATCCTACAATATTACTAACGTCCATAAATCAATATTTCAACAACTATAGGCTACATATGGATCAATCTTCATCAAAAACCTAGTTTTTCTGATTTTTCTCAAGAACAGTCATGAACCTCATCTACATAATATGATCGTCCAGTAACATTCTACATGCAACCTATATCCCAAAATTCAAACTAATAACTCCAATCTTATGGGTTTTTCATTATCTTCCAAGAACATACAAAGTTTTTGAATAATCTAACATGGAAGAATCATTCTCTGAAATTTAAATGGAATAAATCACTTGCCTTGGTTTGATTTCGGATTTGGTGTTGGTTTGGTGAAGAATCTCTGCAGAATTCCTCTCTCTCTCTCTCTCCTTCTCCAAGCTTTCTTCTCCAAAAGGCTATGGTGGCTAGGGTTTGCTTTGGGAGAGTTGGAAGACTAAATGATAACCTACGTAGCTTATGGGGTTAATAAAGGGTTGGTTGGGTCAATTCCTTATCAGATTACAACTCTCAATTTTCGTCACTTTTAATTACCCAAAAATACCAAATTACTAAAATACCCTTTAAGTTGCCGGTATGGTCTAAAAGTACCCCGGGACCCAAACTATACCCCCGGCTAGTGTTTTCTGACTATCTCGACCCTTCCGGACGCGTTGGCGCACTCAAAACGACCATATGGTTTATAGATTTTAAATTCACTTTTAATAACAGAATAATATACCGTGACGCGGCGGTCCCACGCGTCTCAACAAAATTTCTAAAATGCCGTATATAAATCCCACGACAAATTTTATAATACCAAGTTCATATATAATCATATATGCACATAATCAAATACCAATTCGCATCACATTAGTATTTTTAACCCGGATTAATTTCCAATTAATACGCTAATTAATTAATTAATCCCAAAATAAATATAGTCAAAAGTACAGGGTATTACAATTGTTTGGTGACAATAAATAAATTTCACGATCTAAGAATAACTTAGAGATGCCGGATCTTAGGATCCAAATCCCAAATGGGATAACTTTAAAAAGGTTCATAAAATGAATTGAACCCTATTATGAATGGAAAATGATAAATGCTATTCGATGGGCATATGGATATAGAAATATCCTTATTGATGATTGATTTGGGAGATATCTCACACAATGAGAAATGTATATTGAGGTGCAATAGGATATAGAATATCCTTAACTTAAATAGAATTGAAAGACAATTCATAATAGAAGCGACATGAGAGCTTCAAGCGAGAATTAGTACAGCATATACTACGTGGGGTAAATGTGTGAGTATTGACGGTTAGTGTATCAAGAGAGGGATATACTAAACAATGATGTTAAACAAATTACGCCTAAGAGTGTATAATGAAAATGATTATGATGTTCCAGGTATACCTTATATATAATGGTATATCTTTATTATATGGGATGTATGTATACCTTATATGATGGTGTATATACATGTTAAGCATACCCCCTCCTTGCTATCATTAGGAAGTTTCGTGCATAGAGGGTGAGCATTCTGACTGGAAAAGCAGGATGTGGATATTCCCGAGGTCATAGTCGTCCTTTGTGGTCAACAAATGACATATATATACATTTATTTATTTTGGGGGTGAGAGGTCGTGGGTATGTGTCGCTCTCACTTGTCGGTTAGGAACTATGACCGCTTCCTGGGACGTTGTGTGCGTGAGTTGATCACGAGGTGGGTGTCGTTAAACCCCACCAGGTGGCCCCAGTTTGCTACGTATATGGGCTGCTGGAAGATGATAGCATGTGAGCCTACGTCCTTCGAGTTATAGCTCGGTTGGATGGTTATTATTGCTTGTGGTTGTATTTGGGTGTCAAGGGCATAATGGACCTCAACGACCCACATTGCCAGGATTAGTGTATCGGGGGGGGGGGGGGGTTCCTTGTTTGGATTTCGCTTCGACGAGACGTCCCACGCACGAACCGCAGTGTAATGTTGGAACTTGGGCATAAGTTTAGTCCTTAATGCTCATATTTATATATACATATATATGCGTTAGTCCATTCAACATGTCCGACTAGGTTTTAAAGGTTGGGATGCATGAACCCAACCTGATGTGTTAGTGCATGTGTATAACGTTAATCCTATGAATTTAATGATTGATTTTGATCGTATCGCGTAATTTCATAATAATTGTGGATCTTTATATCTCGTTTGCCCTTGGGTACTCGTGATGATTTAGAGTACAATTTGAATGTAATTAACGCGATACCGATTTACCCATCCTCAGATTAGGTATGACGCGGGCTTGAACCTCGTATACATAATGCTTGGGAGTACTAAATTCCAGGTTTGAATTAATCGGATGAATTTATGATTGACGTTGTCACTGCATTACACTAGGGTTGGGGGATTGTATTCCCATCCTATTTTCTCATCATTTAGTTAAAAAGTTCGATTCCATTCTTCATTCATAATTTAGGTAATTTAGTTAGCTGCATATTTCATCATAATTTCATAATTGCATTTAGTTTAATCAATCCCAAAAACCAAAATCAAATCTTTTTCTTTCTTTTTAGAGTCATCGTTAGGATTCCTCCGTCTTATCCCATCGTCACAACTCTGTTGTCCTTTTTCCCTGAGGATCGATACCCGACTTGTCGGATTATTACTTGAACGACAGGCTTGCACTTGAGCCTAGAAAGTACACACTTTAGAGACACATTCTGAGTCGTGTCAAGTTTTTGGTGCCGTTGCCGGTTTGGCCTGGGGTTCGCGAATGTGAGTTGGCCTGGAGTTCAACACTTAAAATTTTTCTGACTTTTCTCTTCTTTTCTTGGGTTTTTCTTCAACTTCAACTGAGCATAACTTTTCAACCGTAGCTCAGATTTGGGTACCGTTTCTTCCAGTGTTCTCGTTGTTCCGAGCTCTTAAACTCTCCAGTTGACTTCTCCTTCCGGATCTGGCTGAAAAATTACCAATTTGCCCTTGAACTTGCCTTCTTAGCTTTTCTAGCATTGTCTTGCTTCCTCCTTTGCACTGCTTGCATAATTAACCTGTAAAACCAATAGGAGAAGCACGAAACACGAAATACTTGCCACGAAGGTTAGTAGCATAAATGTGAATCAAATCCATATATGTTACATCACTCGGGTTCACAAATGTACTGAAATTAGGGGAATAAATATACAATATTTATGCCCAATCAATATACATATATATCAGCTATCCCGACAATCGACAGTGCCAAGAGTAGTGTAACGGGGGGTTCCTTGTTTGGATTTCGCTTCTGCGAGACATACCACGCATGAAACGCTGTGTACTGTTGAGAATTGGGAAGCTTAATTAATTAAAATTTGGACAATAATCTTTTGGGTTACATGCATCTTGCATTGAGGGCATAATGAGCCCCGAGGATCGATACGGTCAGGAGTAGTGTAACGGGGGGTTCCTTATTTGGATTTCGCCTCGGCGAGACGTCCCACGCATGAAACTCAGTACCGTGTTGAGAATCGAGAGGAGTTTAGTCTTTAACTCTTGATGCTAATAACTCATCTATAATAATTATATATATGGTTTCATGCCTTATATGGGCATCACTAGAATATAAATTCTAGTAAATGAGATTGTGGATGTATTGTGATGATGTGGACATGATTGGATCATGTAACTTTATATGTTCAACAAATGAACATTGTAAAGATAACTATAACTATTACATTAAAGTTAATGTATATGACTTATAAATTATGGGAACGAATGCATTGGGAGACAGGGTAGATGATTCCACTTAAATACTTCTTCTGGGTTTATGTTAGGATCCTCTTACCTAAGTAGAATCGGACATCCTTTTGGAGATCACGTGCATACGCTTAGTGCGCGCTTTAGACGAGAGGTGAGTTGAATTTTTATGGAGTGTTCGATTCCAACTAAATCATTTAATAATGCATTTATAATTATTATGCATTTTAATACACTTGCTATAAAATGTTTTACAAACTCGGGCTCTGACCCGTTTATATTTTCCTCCTCCTTGTATATATTGTATTACTTCAGGTGTTCCTCCGCAAGGACGCCTTTGATGTTCCTCCATTCAGGATTGTGGAGCTGTAGCAGTAGCGGACTGTTGCAGCACTTTGCTTTAGTCGATCCCTATATATTGTACATCGAGATTAGGATTCAGTTTTATTGAGTTAGTATTCAAGTGTTGTAGATTAACACTTTCATATTTCATTTTCACAGATTATTGTATTGTCTGCTACCCGACAGCATATTCGGGTATTTCATTGTTGAGATTTTGTTGTACAATGTATTGTACTCTTTCATATTATTTGGTGCATGCACACTTCATTCATCATAGTTAGATGTATATTGTTGGTTATGTGCATTATTGGTTTTGTTGTTGTTGTTAAAATAAAAGTTTTAAATTTTTGGCAATTCGCACTTTATGATTTCGGGAAGTTAGCCTTATATTATAGTGTTTAGTTGTTGATGTTGAGATTGTACCATCTAAGATACCTGATTTATGTAGTGTAGGGCTGGCCACCCGTTATTATTTGGAGCGGGTTGTCACAGGTGGTATCAGAGCATCAGGTTCTAGTGTCTTTAGGATCTGTGTGCGTTACTACGATCTTCCGTAAGCGTTCTTGATGTAGAGCCTTACTATTAGGACGATTACATTCATACGTCCATATCTTTCTGTGATTCGAAAATATTTGAAAGGCGTTCTGATACAATTGTTCTTGTTTCAGATGCCACCGAAGGGAGGTCGTTCAGTCAGGACAAATAAATGGAATGTGCAACCCCAAATGCCTCAGAGGAACATGACTACGGATGATGTTGCCAATATAGTGGCACAAGCAGTAACTGCTGCCGTTTCTACGATGGCTCAGCAATCTGCCGCTCGAGCAGCCCCACCCCATTTAGGATTGTCTTTATGGGAGAGAGTGAAGGAAGATTTTAGTAAGGGGCATCCTCCCGAGTTTACAGGGGGAGTTGATGCAATGGCTGCAAGTCAATGGAAAAATATTATGCAAAGGCATCTTCGTATGGTTGAGTGTAGTGAGGTACGGAAATAATTTTTAGTCACTTTTAGGTTATCGGGTGCAACTCTTCAATGGTGGGAGTCTGTCACCACATCTGAACAGAGAGATACTTTACCCACAATAACATTTTGGGAACTTTTTGATCGAAGGTATTTTCCTTTCCCTAATCGTGATATAAAGATCTTTCAAGGAAATAGGACGGTGGCAGAATATGAAGAAGATTTTTCTCTATGGGCGAGGTTAGTACCTAATGAGGTAAATACGGAAGAGAAACGTATATTAAAGTTTGTTCGAGATTTGGATTGGAAAATCCGAAAACATTTTCTAGAGAGTCATAGATTAGTGACTTTCGTTGAGGTAGTGAATGCAGCACTATCAAAGTGTCATGAATATAGTTTTCGTTCGTAAGAGAGTAAGAACTTTGGAGATTCGAGTTCATCGAGAAATTTTGGCAAGGAGAGTGTTAGTAATGCGAATGCGCAGAAAGAATTTGCGGGTAAATGTTTCTTTTGTAAAGAAATAGGTCATAAAAAGAGAGATTGTCCTCAAAGAGGTAAAGAACCGCAATTTGATGAAATTTTGGAAGTGCAACCCCTACAACAGATTCGAGGTCGCTTTAGACCGGGGGACTACATTTGGGAGCCCATTGATGAGGATGGGCAATCGGACTAGAGATGGGTAATGTAAGTTAATTTTCCTTTACAAATAGGATAATTACTAAAATGAGTTTTGGGGATATCGTATGTAAGATATTTGTGAAAGGGTAGAA
This sequence comes from Sambucus nigra, assembly GCA_949130495.1. NCBI lineage: Eukaryota > Viridiplantae > Streptophyta > Magnoliopsida > Dipsacales > Adoxaceae > Sambucus > Sambucus nigra. The sequence continues at coordinate 688,687,470 of OX422209.1, forward strand.
ATATAGCCCTATTATGTATGTAATGACCTTGAAAAGGGAAATTTTGAGCAAGATATGCTCTTATTCTATTATTTTGTAAGAAGGATTGAGGATTTTGCAAGGTGCTCCTAAAGAGCTTTAAAACCTTATGGTAAATGTAAGTGTGAATATGGTGATAAGTAGTAATGATAAAGCTACTTCTTTTTATATAGCCATGACAGGATATTATGATTGTTGTATTCCAGATATGGATTTTCCTTATAAATGGCAATATGTTGAAATGATGTAAGATGTTGTGTATGTGTGAAAGTTGATTGTGGTTTGATGGGACGCAGGTAAAATTTTAGCTCATAAGTATGATAATATTTGTGAGATATATATTATATAGATGATGATCTAAAAAGACCTTGTGTTGGACATAAGGCATTTTATAGTATATATATATATATAAAAACCGTTTTCAAGGTAAACTATTTTTAAATAAAACTTTTATCGGCCTTCGGGACCTTTCAAAATGATTTTTATAAAATTAACCTTTTTGAACTCTAGTCCGGATTTAACAAACTCTCAATCCCCGGCGTCGCCTCATAGTAGTGTATTGGGAGGGTTCCTTGTTTGGATTTCGCTTCTGCGAGACGTCCCCCGCATGAAATTGGCAATTGTCAGGAATTGAGAGGAGTTATTTCTTTGGACCATTCAAATTTTTACTTTATTATAATTTTAGTATTACTTATTGTTGGAATTGTGGAACTTAGAGGCAAATAAAGCCTCATTATGATTGCTGTGAGCATAAAGCTCAAATATAAAGGGTGTATGGGCGCCCTTGTTGCCGAAATTGGTTTTATTCAACTCAAAATTAACCTACAATAAAATGAATTTAAAAATGAACTCGTCGTGGGAAGTTAGAAGTTTGGAGTTGGGATTAGCAAGATTTGGGTATAGTAGGATTAGTTGAGCTTTGGAGAAATAGGCTTAGCTAAATTTCGAGGACGAAATTTTTGCAAGTGGGGAAGTTTGTAACAACCCGAGGTTTTGGAGTTGACTATTTATTTATTTTGGGAGAAATAAATAATATTTTATTGGAGAAATAATGAAATTTGCAATTGAGGTCAAAATTTAGAGTCGTTAGAAAGAGTGTCGAATGTCGATTCTGAGGGTACCATCGTTTTCGGAAGGGTCGAGAAAGTCGAAATGACTGTACTTGGGGTCTATTTAGGTTCCGAAATAATTTAGGACCGTTTGACTCTAATTAAAGTTACCGAGTCATTTAAAGTGTGTATTATCATTTAACGATGTGTACATTGGGAGATAAGGCTTAGAAGCCACGTGAGAAGTCTTTCTCACTTAAGAGAAAGAGGAAAACCATAGAAAGAAAGAGAGAGGAAGAAAGAAGAAGAGAAAGAAGGAGAAAAAGGAGAGAAAGTGGAGATTTCCGGTTTCTACGCGATTTCAAGACGGATTCAGACCCTACGAACCCGAAGCAAGTGATTAAACTTGCTAAATAATTGTTGTGTACCAATTATTGCATGATTTGTGGATTGATTTTTGGGTTTTAGGTTTAGTTTAACAAAACCTAACTTTTGGGGAAAAACCTTAGATTTGTAATATATAAATGGATTTAAGGATTTAAATTGGTTTATAAGTATTCTAGAATGAATATTAATGTTATGAATATGTTTGGGTCGAAGATTTGTGGTTGAATGGAGTTTTATTGGAGTTTTTTGAGAAGTTGGAATTGTATAAAAATGGAGTTGGCCGAAATACCTGTTATGGCCAGTCGACCGCGTACAGAGGACCGGTCGACCGCGCCTCCAAAGTTGGGCATTCTGTCTTCGAGTTTAGGCAAAATTTAGGAACGCGGTCGACCGCGGTTTGGGCACCGGTCGACCGATCCCCTGTTTTTGGTTCAAGTATGGGAATTTAAGTTATCTCCTTCTTCTTTGCGTTTGTATAAATGGACTTCCATAATCAGTGTATCATAAAGGATTAAGTGATTATATAAGGGGATTATAGACCTTAGAGTCATAAGACGATATATGAGGCTAATTGACAATTGAAAGACTAAATGTAAATGTCAGAGAGTTTTAGTGATCGATGTTGAGAAGTGAGAATCCAAAAGAGTATATCATTTTGGGGAAAATCCTCTAAGTATCGAGGTTAGTATTTGAGGAATATAGAATACCAATTGGAGATTTTGGGATTATTCTAAGTGGGGAAGCCCACTTTTAATTGGGGTATTATTTGGTGACAATAAATAAATTTCACGATCTAAGAATAACTTAGAGATGCCGGATCTTAGGATCCCAATCCCAAATGGGATAACTTTAAAAAGGTTCATAAAATGAATTGAACCCTATTATGAATGGAAAATGATAAATGCTATTCGACGGGCATATGGATATAGAAATATGCTTATTGATGATTGATTTGGGAGATATCTCACACAATGAGAAATGTATATTGAGGTGCAATAGGATATAGAATATCCTTAACTTAAATAGAATTGAAAGACAATTCATAATAGAAGCGACATGAGAGCTTCAAGAGAGAATTAGTATAGCATATACTACGTGGGGTAAATGTGTGTGTATTGACGGTTAGTGTATCAAGAGAGGGATATACTAAACAATGATGTTAAACAAATTACGCCTAAGAGCGTATAATGAAAATCATTATGATGTTCCAGGTATACCTTATATATAATGGTATATCTTTATTATGTGGGATGTATGTATACCTTATATGATGGTGTATATACATGTTAAGCATACCCCCTCCTTGCTATCATTGGGAAGTTTCGTGCGTAGAGGGTGAGCATTCTGACTAGAAAAGCAGGATGTGGATATTCCCCAGGTCATAGTCGTCCTTTGTGGTCAACAAATGACATATATATACATTTATTTATTTTGGGGGTGAGAGGTCGTGGGTATGTGTTACTCTCACTTGCCGGTTAGGAACTATGACCGCTTCCCGGGACGTTCTGTGCGTGAGTTGATCACGAGGTGGGTGTCGTTGAACCCCACCAGGTGGCCCCAGTTTGCTACCTTTATGGGCTGCTGGAAGATGATAGCATGTGAGCCTGTGTCCTTCAAGTTATAGCTCGGTTTGGATGGTTATTATTGCTTGTGGTTGTATTTGGGTGTCAAGGGCATAATGGACCTCAACGACCCACATTTCCAGGATTAGTGTATCGGTGGGGTTCCTTATTTGGATTTCGCTTCGGCGAGACGTCCCACGCACGAACCGCAGTGTAATGTTGGAACTTGGGCATAAGTTTAGTTCTTAATGCTCATATTTATATATACATATATATCACCTATCCCGACAATAGACAGTGTCAGGATTAGTGTAACGGGGGGGTTCCTTGTTTGGATTTCGCTTCGGCGAGACATCCCACGCATGAAACACCGTGTACTGTTGAGAATTGGGAAGCTTAATTAATTAAAATTTGGACAATAATCTTTTGGGTTACATGAATCTTGCATTGAGGGCATAATGAGCCCCGAGGATCGATACGGTCAGGAGTAGTGTAACGGGGGGGTTCCTTGTTTGGATTTCGCCTCGGCGAGACGTCCCACGCATGAAACGCAGTACCGTGTTGAGAATCGGGAGGAGTTTAGTCTTTAACTCTTGATGCTAATAACTCATCTATAATAATTATATATATGGTTTCATGCCTTATATGGGCATCACTAGAATATAAATTCTAGTAAATGAGATTGTGGATGTATTGTGATGATGTGGACATGATTGGATCATGTAACTTTATATGTTCAACAAATGAACATTATAAAGATAACTATAACTATTACATTAAAGTTAATGTATATGACTTATAAATTATGGGAACTAATGCATTGGTAGATAGGGTAGATGATTCCACTTAAATACTTCTTTTGGGTTTAAGTTAGGATCCTCTTACCTAAGTAGAATCAGACATCCTTTTGGAGATCACGTGCATACGCTTAGTGCGCGCTTTAGACGAGAGGTGAGTTGAGTTTTTATGGAGTGTTCGATTCCAACTAAATCATGTAATAATGCATTTATAATTATTATGCATTTTAATACACTTGCTATAAAATGTTTTACAAACTCGGGCTCTGACCCGTTTATATTTTCCTCCTCCTTGTATATATTGTATTACTTCAGGTGCTCCTCCGCAAGGACGCCTTTGATGTTCCTCCATTCAGGATTGTGGAGCTGTAGCAGTAGCGGACTGTTGCAGCACTTTGGTTTAGTCGATCCCTATCTATTGTACATCTAGATTAGGATTCAGTTTTATTGAGTTAGTATTCAAGTGTTGCAGATTAACACTTTCATATTTCATTTTCACAGATTATTGTATTGTCTGCTACCCGACGGCATATTCGGGTATTTCATTGTTGAGATTTTGTTGTACAATGTATTGTACTCTTTCATATTATTTGGTGCATGCACACTTCATTCATCATAGTTAGATGTATATTGTTGGTTATGTGCATTATTGGTTTTGTTGTTGTTGTTAAAAATAAAAGTTTTAAATTTTTGGCAATTCGCACTTTATGATTTCGGGTAGTTAGCCTTATATTATAGTGTTTAGTTGTTGATGTTGAGACTGTACCATCTGAGATACCTGATTTATGTAGTATAGGGCTGGCCACCCGTTATTATTTGGAGCGGGTTGTCACAATGTGGTCATAAATGTTCGAGTATCATCAGCAGATTTTTGTATAACTGGGAGTCTTGATGGGTAAAACCATAAATATATGCTTATATACAACGAATTAAATGAATGCATTTAATCAAGCCTAAAGATAAGGCGAATCCCCAGGGGTACCTTTTAAGAACACAATCACCCCCGTGCTCCTTTGAATAGCTATAAATCCCACGCCTATGATTTTCAGGCCATAATTGCTTCTGTCAGTAATTATAAAATATATTTCAATCAAAAGACCATGGGCCCAAGTTGGATTTCTTCTCATTAAGTAATTCATCAGAATCACTAGTAGAGTGTAAACTCCAACAAAATTTTCATTTTTCAAGGTGCTTGTTCTGTCCATTGCGATTCAATACTGCACTACTTTGGAAATATTAACATGAAAATTTATGGTAGAATTAACATAATTAATACTGCACTACCTTCAAAAATATTAACATAAAAAATTGTGGTAGAATTAACATAATTAATATGAAGCTCTGAACCTAAATGAAGGTGAAGTTTTTCTGTCATTGCATAAAGCTTCAAGCTTCAAAATGCAAAATAAGTACTCATTAGTCGAGCTTCAATAAGTAAATAAAGAAACTGTACACAATCAATCATAGAGGTTGCCACTGTTAGCAGCGTATTGGCGAAAAAGTGCACCTGTGAAGATTGGATGCATCTTCTGGGTTGAGTAGCAAAATAAGAGTGACCTTAATTTATTCTCTATCATCAGTTGGTGACATTAGTATGTAAGATGCTTTCTGTGAGGATAATATTATGAAGCACGGACTAGACACGTGATATGACACGCCTTTAGATATGCGATATGTGATATTTTTAGAATGTAGGATACAATACCCTAGTATAAGTCGAATATATGTATTTTAAATATACATATCTATATATATATTAATGAGATAAAACATGATTTGAGCCATAGAAAACGTAGTTAGAACATAAAACTCAATAATCAAATACAGCAACAATACAAAGAAACAAATAAAATTCAATAAGATCAGAAATAAAATGAATATGGTCGTGACAACCCTCCCTCCGAAGGAACCTTCAGTCGCGAGCCTAGTGAGTACAAGAGGGCTGGTTTGCAAAAGTTAGTGTTTGTTTGAAACTTTTTTTCTTCGTGAATGAATATGGTGTGTTATTCTTTTTATGTTCTTTTTTGGATAAATACTAGTATATATTAGAAAACTACAAGGGAACGGAACTTGAATACAAGAAGTATACAAAAAACAAGGCTTGCCTATGGGCCTAATCACCCCCCCCCCCCCCCACCCCACAAAAGTGAACAAAAAATTAGTGCGTAAATGTAAATCGTACAAAAAATGTAAAAAAAGATATAATAGAATAGGATAATTCGCTCTACACCATAAATACAACATAGAAAATATTGAAGTATGAGCTGTGTGCGCTGAAGATTCTGAATCCTCAAAGTATCTCTTGTTCCTCTCCCTCCATACCGTCCACATGAGACACAAGGCCATCGCCAACTACGCCTCACGCCTAGGCTTGCTCACCAGGACACTCTGCATGTCCTGTCACCACCTCAACAACTCTTCTACTGACCTCAAAAATCACCCACTGCAACCCCAATAGGGCAAACATGTCGGCCATAACCTCCTACGAAAGGCACAGTTAAGTAAAGTATGATTTACTGACTCCTCATCACCTTTGGATAGATGACAATAATTGATAATCACCTTTCTCCTTTGCCTTATATCAAGTCAAGATGGTCCAAGAGAAGAATTGCATCTTCAATGGAACCCTCATATGACACACAACCCTCCAAGGGAACGGGTTCTTCCCCCATCAACCAAAAGGTGATAAAAGAGTTGTTTGAGAAACTGCCCCTCCTCATCCCGACAAACACCAGCTTGACCCTCCCCTCCAACACCTCCATTAACTCCTTGACGTCTCCCATTCATGAATGTGACATCTAAAAGAGGGATTCCCAATCTGCCTCCCTCACCACGCCATCATCCTGTCAGAATCTCATGCTGTCACCTGGTATATCCTGACATGAATAAATAAATTAGGATACTCTATAATACGAGGTCCGAGCATGTCCCATGTACAACGTGTGTCAAATTTGATTCGCTGCCTTCGGGAGAGTTTTTATGCTTCATAGGGATAATTTCAGAAATTATTGAATACGTGAAAGTATAAACAATTAAAGATGTTGATCTAAAAGAACAATAAAAAATGGGGGTCGATGGTATATAAATGAAAACTTCGGGTCAAGGCCAGTTAAGGGATGCATATTGGGGCCACATTTCAACTAAACCTAAAGATATAGGAAAATTTCTTATGCCCCCAATTGTGTTGTCCTTTCAGCTTCAATTCAAGATGCTTATTATCCTTTCCTTGTATGCATATAAAGTTTGATTGAGTTCTTACGATCACATTCATAATTTGCCTCCATAAGTTTCACTTTAAAAAGGGTCTTATTTAAATATTATCAATTCAATTGTTATTGGTACTATTCTTTTATTTTTTCACATAAAATATCCATCCACGAACCACTTCATAATTGAGAAAGGAATTTTGAATCTCATTAGTAGTATTTGAAATATGAAGTGGCGTTCTTCTTCGTTTGAGTATGTGGTGTTCCAATTTTTAATCAACGAACATTAGCGTTTACATTTTAGAACAACAGTTACCCTTATGGCCTTAAACTAGAATCTTCTACCTTTTATGGTGAAGACGTGCACAATTGCTCATCTAGAATCAACCTCAGTCAAACTTATAAATATTCTAAGAAAAAAATCAGCCATGTTAGGTTAGATATTTTCAAGCTTATGTGAATAGTTGTTCTCTTTAGGTGCGTTTGATTACAAAGACGGAAAATGAGTTAATAACAAATGATTTCTTTGTAATTGTTTTACTAAAAAAAAATCTATGGAGAACATTTCTTATTTTAATGCATTTATTTTCGGTTGGAAAATTTTGTATCTTATATGTTGTTTTATTGTCCTTGTTTCCAAAATGATAAATGTCAATTTTTTTTCCAACTTCGTACACCGGTAAGTTAGAATAACTCAAAGTACAGATGATACGAGCCAAACTAATTAAATCATACACATAATTACTGGGTTTACTACACCCGCTACGTACCTTGATGGTGGTCGCATGACATATTACACGACGGGTTCATTGTCTGGATATCCAAAAGTGGTGTTCCTAATTTTAAGATTTACTATTTTGGGTATTATTAGTAATAATGCAACGTTTGATGTTAATAAGAGACAACCCGGTAAGAAAAATGACTTGCAACCAATAAGAAAAATGACCTTCAACTAAATTATATATATATATATATATATACAGAGAGAGAGAGAGAGAGAGAGAGAGAGAGAGAGAGAGAGAGAGTTAGGCTCTCCAACATACCTAAGAACATACCTATTTTTGTTAAATATTAAAAAAAAATTGAGTTAATATTTTTTATATGGGTTCATGATATTTCAATGTGCCCTTGTAAAAAAAATCATATCAAAATAATGTGTTTTGATATTTTAAAAAAATAGGTAAAAAAAGGTGCAGTTTTAAAGGGTAAAAACTGACATTTTTTTAACTATTTTTTAAAAATAATAAAATCCATTATTTTCAATTGATTTTTTTTATAGGGGCACATTGAAATATCATGAACCCATATAAAAAATATCATCTCAAAATTATTTTTTTTACTATTTAAAAAAAAGGTAGGTTGCTAGGAGGTATGTTAGAGAGCCTGACTCTCTCTATACATATATACATGTATAAAAGGTCTTGTAAGGAAGAGTGATTTAGTTAGTATTGATGGTAACACAAGGGGTAGAGGTAGGCCTAAATTGACTTGGTGGGATATTATAAAAAAGGACATGATGTCATGTGGTTTAACCGAATATATTGCATTGGACATAATGGAATGAAAAAATAGGATTCATATAGTCGACCCCAAATAATTGGGAAAAGGCTTTGTCGAGTTGAGTTGAGTATAAAAGGTTGTACCTAGTGCGCAAGGCTCCCGTTTAATTGCAGGGTCAGGGTCTGGGAGAGATGGATGTCGGCTGGCCTTACCCCCATATATGGAGAGGCTGCTCCCATGTTTCGAACCTGAGGCCAACCGTAGCTTGGGCGAGGGCACTTGCCATCGCACCAAGGTACAACCTCTCTCTCTCTCTCTCTCTCTCTCTCTCTCTCTCTCTCTCTCTATATATATATATATATATATATATATATATATATATATATATATATATATATATATATATATATATATATATATCTTATTAATACATTATATAATGTAGAAAGTATAAATTGCTTACATTCTTAATGCATCATTCTATATTGGTGGTTTACATGATTCCTGACAAAAATACATGACTATAATATTAAATCAAACCCATGTTTCCACCATAATCCAAATTAGTGAACCAACTAAGTTTACCCACACCATCTAATGTACCAGCTATCACACCCACATTCAAGTAACATTGCTCGTATGCATACAGACAAATTAAAAAGGTTGTACCTTGTACAAGCTTAACTGTAGGGTCTGGGAGAGACAGATGTCGGTTGACCTTACCCTAATATATGGAGAGGTTGCTCCCATATTTCGAACCCGAGACCAACCATAACTTGGGCGAGGGAACTTGCCATCGCACCAAGGTACTACCTGTCCATACAAACTACGAGAAGAAATGACAAAGTCTTCACTTTCAAGAAATGACAAAATCTTCACTTTCGACGGTTCCTATCATATATCTATGGAAGGGGACCCAAAACTAACTAAGTTAACACATTTCACCATGTGCGTACGCACACTTGCACAGTCAAAATAAAAGTTGGGTTTCGCTTTATCTCATATTCTCATTCACCAATAATAATTTTTTTAGTACAGAAGAGACCAAAAGCTGTTATTATAGCAACATCTAATTAAGGCGGTTAGGTAAAGATGTTGCTTTGAAGTCCTAATATTCCGCTTGCCATATTGTCTCACCCCAAGGGCACACTATATAAATCATTCTTCCCCCATTTGAAAAGCTTGACCTTGAGCGAAAAATAAAAATCAGCAATGTTGAGGTAGTAGGGATGGTAATGGTCTCCCCTCATTCGAAAGGTAATGGGTTCTTCCATGAACTTTGCCTTGTACAAACTAACAATTGAACAAGCCTTGTCAAACCCATACCCATACATGATAATTGGAATCATGCATATGAACTTTCCACAATGAGAAGTAGAGCATTGTACCACCAACGGTGGGGGACATGCGACACATCAACCGGGTTGCCCACAATAGACATCCTCGATGTTAAATGTTGAAACACAAAAATAATGGAATTCAGAAGTATCCCAAAACGGATCCACATAAGGCTGAGAAAATAGTTCAGCACCACATGAAACCACTTCCTAAGGAATACCATATAAGTATATAACTTTTTTTAAGCAGGAAGGAGTCCTCAATACAAAAAAAATAATTGTACTTTTGCACCTAGTATGTAGTCACACACTTTTCTTATCAAATATATTAGAGAATCACCTAGATTGATGCTTTCTTTGTCTTCTTCAAAAATGGCTTAAAGGTCTTTAATTTCAAAGATTTTGATATCTTAGAATTTCGTGCGAGTAATCATAAGGAAAGTTGATTTGAATTATATTTGGGGGCATTTCCTTATTTTTGTTATAATAATTTTTCTTGTTAATTATTTTTGCATTTTATTTTTAGTTATTAGGTACAGTTAGGGACATTTTATTTATTTTATACGAAGAATGTTCTAGGTCATATGATGTCATGGTGGGACCTTTAGTGATGTCACCCATGACATCACATGGGAGCTAACCTTCTTTAGGAAAAGTAACGTGCCTATTTCTAGATCCTTCTCCGATAAATAGTGTAATACCCCATTTAGAGAAATCATTTCTTTAATAGATATTTTGAGTATTACTCTACTCTTATCTGAGTATAATTTCTTTGTGCCCGATTGACACCGTTTAAGTAAGAAGTAGGGGACACGAACCTCCAACTTCACCACTTTGATCTTTTTCAAAAACTTTTAGATCGGACCCAGACGCATTACTTACCTGCAAGTGCTACTTGTTGAGCACGGACAAACACTCCACTTCCCATTTTGTTGTGTGGGTAGATAAGAGGTAATACAATACACATGTTTCAGCCAAGCAAACTCAAGTGGAGTTCAACAAATTCATATTCTGATTTTAAATAAAGAGCGTCCTCATCACCTTATATAACTTTCAGTCGACATTCGTCGGATTGAGTCGCTGTGATAAATCCATATATGCATCCCAGCACTTTACACCAGTAGACGCGTTTGTTCTCCAACAGTTTTTTTTCTAGTTTTGCATATAGCATTCCTGGATCCCCCTATACCCTTTGGCATTTGAAAGAGAGTTGGGGGGCATACTGGGTGAGAGCATGCCACAGAGCTTATCTCAGAGCATGGTCATACTGATACCTCTTTGATGTAAAAAAAGTAAACCTTAATACACACACTTATATGCTAAAATAAAAATAGGGTTCGTCTTTAAATCTTAGTCTCACTCATAACCAAGTACAGGGGTGACCAGGTAGCCAATACTAGTCATTCTCTATCAGACATCTAGTTGAGGTAGGCAACCACGCTATATAAAGATAAACATGGAAAATGCTTAATTCCCTCCTAAGTACCAAAAATCAGCAATACAATACAAAAAAAATATGAAGTCCTAATATCCCCTCTGCCATATTCACACCCCAAGCGGCCCACTGTATATCTCAGTTAATTATGTCTTGTACATTGGAATGCACTTTCAAGGAAAGAACTGCATCAACAATTTATAGCATTCGAGTGAATAAATGAGGATCTTTTATGTAAAATGTCTCACAGAATTATAATTCATCACCAAACTAGATGACAATATACTTATAGTAGAAAGCTGAGAGAAATACAAAAGATTTAAAATAAAAAGTATTGTGTATTTGCGTATATACATGAATTAATACACACGCGCATACGTATGCAAAAGCAGTAAAAAAACCAGATTTCTATTTATCTGACTGAATATGAAGAATGTTTATGTATATATACGAACATATGTATGCAAAACGTGCGTGCATGTGTGCGTACGTGTATGTGTGCGAGAGAGAGAGAGAGAGAGAGAGAGAGAGAGAGAGAGAGAGAGAGAGAGAGAGAGAGAGAGAGAGAGAGAGAGAGAGAGAGAGATCGAATTAACTTGTTGCAAAAGAAAGTCGGAACTTCTTTTGTGTATGGGTAAAAGTGGAATGTTGAGTCAAGTTTACATAGAAAACAAAAAGTAGGGGGAGGTTACGAAAAGATATCAAGGTTTCATTTGTTACTAATCAAACCAACTAAAAGAGAGCTAAGCCTTTTTATCTCCAAGGCATCTCTTCCCTACCACACTTTATAACAGGTTTCATGGTAGATAACCCATATGATGATGACGATGTTGTTGCTCTTCTTCTTAGGCCTACGCCATGCAATGACCATAGACATACTATCAACGCTACCATTGTTGCCTGAGTTGCCTATGATGTAAATAAAGGATATATACATTTATTTGTCCTTTCACCCTTTCTGTTACTTGTATCCCATAATAGTGACTTTCATCATTTTTAGTCATTTTGGCCCTTTTTAAGATTTCTTGGACGTAACATATACGTATTGATGTAATAACCTCATCGAAGAATATTAAATATATTAGAGAGAGTTTCCAATTTACTTGTGTTTTGATTATTTATTGGTGTGTGCTTACATCAAATTGGTATTAAAGTGGTTCGTTTGTTGTTATAGTTGTTGTGTAGATTTTTTTTTGTTCTTAATCATACTGCATAAAAATCAAAATAAAAGATGGAAGAGTATGTGGAAGAAATCAATCAAATGATTGTTGATTTCATGGAACAAGAGGTGATGAGCATTGGAATTGGGCAACTTGAATTGTTGAAAAAGAAACAAGAATCTCCCTCTTACCTCCTTGGTTTCATCTGACTAGCGGCTCAATTAGACTAGCTTCTCAGCGTGGATCATGCGTAGAAGGTGGATCAACATTTGCCTCACATAACAGAATCGAGCATAGGGCTTGATGACTAGCAGTGGTGGAGAAGAAGGGAAGGAGGTTGCCATTCTTGGGTGTGATGGAGACCTCATAAGCAGCATGTTGGAAAATTGGATGGGTATTATAAAGATGTTCAGATTTTTCTGGACAGATTTTTGAGCAACTTTGAGCTCAAATTTAGGTGGGACCCACACTACGAAAATTGTGGGATCATATACGAATGCGTTCACCTCCGCAAGGAGATTAACATAGTATATTCATATGTCCAATTTCAATAAGTTATGAATGATAAATATGTCCCCAAAGTGACTCACAAAGCAATGAAAGTTAATAAATTGGGTATGTTTTAACTCTTGTCCCACATTGGAAGAGTAGTGGAATTTTGATGAGTTAATAATACCCCAAGTTTGGACTAAGGCTTGGATGCCTTGGGGGTATCCCAACCCTTTGAAGGGGAGATGACCTAAGCTATGCACGGGTTGACTTTCGGTCAAAAGTCCACACGGGCTCGGGCTTATAAAAATCTCCTATATTTTTTGGCCGAATTTATTTAACTTTCTAGGCTTTAATTATTAATTAATTACGAAATTAATTAATTAATTAATAAAATGTTGGCAGTTATTGCCAACAGTCAACAGTTAATTCGTTTAACTGTTTTTGACAGTTGTGTCAACCGTCAACTACTTTGCTATAAATACAGATGCCTCCCTCCGTTTTTAAAACAATAAAAAATTTCCCTCCTCCAGAATTGCCGCCATTTTATTCCTGTCATATCTGTTCCAGAAATAATTTTTTCTGCATACCATATCTTGCATAGTTGTTGAGTAAAAGCCACAGATTTGAGTTCGTTGAAATTAATTATTGTTGTGCTATATAATTAATTGGAAAAATCCGTTCTATCTTGGGAGACAATATTCATCAACCTCGGAGCACATTGGAGAGAATAAATTGTCTTAAGGACACTGTGAGATTCACAGGGATCGGATTATCTTTCTATTTTTATTATTGTTTCTGCAAATTCAAGTAAGTGATTCTCCGAATTATATAATAATTATTAATTCTGTACAATTGTTATTTATAAATAGTAGACATAACAATCTTAAGACAATTTATAAAAGTCTACTGTTTTAGTGTACAGAATTTTTTATAACAAAAATTTCTTTGTTGGAAATAAATTTGTTTTGACAGAATAAAATGAATTAATTTACTACTTTCTTGTCGAAATTAGTAAAACAGTTTTGGTACATAAATTAATTTCTATACTGTTTTTATGTTCTGTTTTAGAAAATAAAATTTTATTTGTGTATTCTTGTTAAAATCTGTTTATCTAAATTTTTTTTTAATCTTAAATTATAATTCTGTTTTGTACGGAATTCTTTTTATTATTAAAAATTAGTGTGACACGGATTTTATAATTTAATTCTGTTTTGTACGGAATTCTATTTTTATTATAGTTTAATTCTGAATTATTATTTGAATTATTTTGGAATTCATTTATTGTGAATTATATTTGGAGGAAATTGGTGCACATAATTTTGTATTCTGTTTTGATTAATTCATTATATATGAATTTTATCATTGATAAAAATTCTGTTTTTGTAACAGAAATGGAATCACAAAGTACGAACACTACTCCTACGAAACTAATTGTCACCAACACAAATGTGACTGCACTCGTATCTATGCCACACGGGGAGAAACCGGAAAAGTTCATTGGGGCTGACTTCAAACGTTGGCAAGGACAAATGTACTTCTATCTCACTACCTGCCAACTGGGCAGGTTTGTATATGAAGATTGCCCCTCTATTCAAGAGGGAGATGACGCTGAAAAGGTTGCTGCTGTCGATGCTTGGAAGCATTCGGACTACCTATGCCGAAATTATATTTTGGCCTATTTGGACAAGACTCTGTATCATGTCTACTGCACTATCAAGACATCCAAAGAATTATGGAATTCTTTGGAAAAGAAGTATAAAACTGAAGATGCTGGGATGAAGAAATTTATCATCGGGCGTTTTCTGGACTTCAAAATGGTTGATCTAAATCTGTAATCTCGCAAGTGCAAGAATTTTAAGTGATCCTCCACGACATTCATGCTGAAGGAATGTCAATTACTGAAACTTTCCAAGTTGCTGCAATTGTTGAAAAGTTGCCACCATCTTGTACTTTGTTCAAAAAACTATCTCAAGCACAAGCGTAAGGAGATAAATGTGGAGGAGTTGGTGGTCAGGCTAAGAATAGAAGAAGACAACCGTGAGTCTCAAAAGAAAAGTGGGAAGAATCTGATGGAAACAAAGGTCCATGTTGTTGAAGGTCCTAAGAAGAACAAACGAAAGTATGATGGGGAAGGCACTTCCAAACATAACAAGAAAAAGTTCAAAGGCAAATGCTACAATTGTGGTAAACCTGGACACCGCTCAAGCGAGTGTCGTAAGCCGAAGAAGCAAAATCAAAACAATCCTCAATCAAATGTAACTGAGGGTGTGAATATCGTCAATGATTTAGCGGATATGAATCTTTCTGCCGTTGTCTCTGAATGTAACTTGGTTGGAAATACCAAGGAATGGTGGGTGGACACTGGAGCCACACGACACATTTGTGCAAACAAATGGATGTTCTCCACCTATAAGCCTTTGGAAAATGAGGAGAACATTTTTATGGGAAATTCTTCAACTTCTAAGGTGGTGGGACAAGGAAATATTGCTTTGAAAATGACTTCTGGAAAGGAACTTACTCTCAACAATGTTCTTCACGTGCCTGATATCCAAAAGAATCTGATTTCTGGATCTCTCCTTACTAAAAATGGTTTCAAGCTTGTGTTTGTGTCTGATCGCTTTGTGTTGTCTAAAAATGACATGTATGTAGGAAAGGTCTACCTAAATGAGGGGCTCTTTAAACTCAATGTTCTTAATGTAACCCCTAAAACATCTATTTCAATGAATGAAATTGCTAGTTCTTCTTACTTGATTGAGTCATCTAATATTTGGCATGCTAGATTGGGACATGTTAATTTTGATACATTGCGTAGATTAATTAACTTGGAATTTTTGCCAAAATTTAATATTGATAAAAATCATCAATGTGAAATTTGTGTGAAATCTAAATTAGCTAGATTACCTTTCCATTCTATTGAAAGGATAACCGAACCTTTAGATTTAATTCACACCGATATTTGTGATTTAAAATTTGTTCAAACTAGAGGTGGGAAAAAGTATTTTATTACTTTTATTGACGATTGCACAAAATATTGCTATGTATATTTGTTACATAGTAAAGATGAGGCTATTAATGCATTTAAACAATATAAGAATGAAGTTGAGAATCAATTAAGAAAAAAGATAAAGGCTATTAGAAGTGATAGAGGAGGTGAATATGAATATCCATTTGAGGAATTTTGTTCTGAAAATGGGATTATTCATCAAACAAATGCTCCTTATTCTCCTCAATCGAATGGTGTTGCTGAATGCAAAAACCGTATTTTGAAGAAATGATGAACTCAATGTTATTAAGTTCAGGAGCTCCACAAAATTTGTGGGGGGAAGCCTTACTTTCTGCTAATTACATTCTCAATAAAGTACCTCACAAAAAGACTCACAAGACACCTTATGAATTATGGAAAGGTCGAAAACCTTCCTATAAATATTTACGAGTGTGGGGGTGCTTAGCCAAAGTGATGGTTCCTAAACCTAAAAAGGTAAGAATATGGCCAAAAATTGTGGATTGTGTATTCATCGGTTATGCTACTAATAGCAGTGCATATCGATTTCTAGTTTGTAAATCTGAGATTTCGGACATTCATGTAAATACGGTTATTGAATCGAGGGATGATTCATTTTTTGAAAATGAATTCCCGTATAACAAGACCCGAGAATCTGGTCCTTCTAAAAGGACAAATCAAGCTACTACAAGTGGTACTCATCAACCTATTGATTCAATAGAGGATGAACCAAGACGTAGTAAAAGGGCAAAAACCTCGACTTCTTTCGGTCCGGATTTTCTAACATATTTGTTAGAAAATGAACCTCAATCATATAAAGAAGCTATATCCTTACCCGATGCTTCCAATTGGAAAGAAGCAATTAATAGTGAAATTGAATCCATATTACAAAATCATACATGGGAACTAGTGGATCTTCTACCAGGTTCAAAACCGTTAGGTTATAAATGGATCTTCAAAAAGAAATTGAAGGCCGATGGATCAATTGATAAATATAAAGCTAGACTTGTAGCTAAAGGCTATAGGCAAAAGTAAGGGTTGGATTACTTCGACACATATTCACCGGTAACAAGAATAACGTCCATTCGGATGTTAATAACAATAGCTGCTATTAATGGACTTGAAATACATTAAATGGATGTAAAAACTGCATTCTTAAATGGTGAACTAGACGAGGAAATTTATATGGAGCAACCTGAAGAGTTCAAAGCTCCCGGACAAGAAGGAAAAGTATGTACGCTTGTTAAATCACTATATGGATTAAAACAAGCACCTAAACAATGGCATGAAAAATTTGATAATGCAATGTTATCAAATGGTTTCAAAATTAATGAATGCGATAAATGTGTTTACTTTAAATACATTCATAATTGATATGTCATTGTATGCCTCTATGTTGATGATATGCTTATCATGGGTAGTAACTTGGAAATTGTCAAAACTACAAAACAAATGTTGAGTAGTAGATTTGACATGAAAGATATGGGAATCGCCGATGTTATATTAGGAATTAAAATTTCTAGAACATCGGATGGACTTATATTATCTCAATCTCATTACATAGAGAAAGTACTTGAAAAATTCAAGAAGTATGATATTAGTCCTACCAAGACACCTGTAGATGTAAATTTACATCTAGCAAGAAATAATGGTGAAAGCATATCTCAACTAGAATATTCTCGTATTATAGGCAGTTTAATGTATATCATGAACTGTACACGACTGGACATAGCATACTCAATAAGTAAGCTAAGTCGATTTACGAGTAATCCAGGAAGAGATCATTGGAAAGAAATATTGACAGTTTTGGGTTATTTAAAATATACTTAAAACTATGGATTGCATTACTCAAAATATCCAGCTGTTCTTGAAGGACATTGCGATGCAAATTGGATATCTGATACAAAAGAGTCTAAGTCTACGAGTGGGTATGTGTTTACCCTCGAAGGTGCAGCCGTATCTTGGAAATCCTCAAAACAAACGTGCATTGCTAGATCGAAAATGGAATCTGATTTCATTGCACTAGACAAAGATGGAGAAGAAGCTGAATGGCTTCGAAATTTCTTAGAGGATGTTCCAAATTGGTCTAAACCTGTGCCCGCAATATGTATACATTGCGATAGTCAATCAGCGATTGGAAGGGCACAAAATCACATGTATAACGGAAAGTCACGACATATTCGTCGTCGACACAATACCGTTAGACAACTTCTCTCAAACGGAATTATCTCAATTGACTATGTAAAGTCAAAAGATAATATTTCGGATCCACTAACGAAAGGTTTAAACCGAGAGCAAGTTGAAAGATCATCGAGAGGAATGGGTCTAAAGCCTATAAATAAATAAGAATCAATATAGTGGAAACCCAACCTACCTGACTGGAGATCCCAAGATCTAGGTTCAATGGGCAAACCGAACTACATTGTATTCAGTAAGCACTGGAGGATATTTAATCCTATCCATTCCAAAGATGAGACAGTGCACATCTGCCGCGAAATTAGGATAAGTTATGCTTTTAATGACATCTATATCTTAGTACGTCTAAGTGGGGTATTGCAGAATACTCTTTATGGAAGTCACCTACGTGAGTAAGAAGGGGGCCACTTCTATGAGAATAATGAAAGGCATATTCTCTAAAATATTTGCGAAACCAAGTGGTGTTCACGGCCAAAATGAACACAAACGTGAGAACCAACTGTGTTGAAGAATTGTTGTGTGAATACTGTTGTCTAGGTTTACAAAAAAGGTAGACGGTTTAAGGACGTGAAGTCTACTGATTAACCAAGTAAATTCGATAGTATATCACTAAGGAAAGTTCAAGGCCACTAGGCTACTTCTCCCGATGCAATAAGTCTTCAGTTTTACTCAACTTGTGTCTGCATCTGCATAAGCATTTGTTTTGTTTTATTTATAGCGATATATCATTCATGTGGGGGATTGTTGGAAAATTGGACTTGAATGGGTATTATAAAGTTATCCAGATTTTTCTGGACATATTTTTGAGCAACTTTGAGCTCAAATTTAGGTGGGACCTACACTACGAAAATTGTGGGACCATATACGAATGCGTTCACCTCCGCAAGGAGATTAACGTAGTATATTCATATGTCCAATTTCAATAAGTTAAGAATGATAAATTTGTCCCCAAAGTGACTCACAAAGCAATGAAAGTTAATGAATTGGGTATGTTTTAACTCTTATCCCACATTGGAAGAGTAGTGGAATTTTGATGAGTTAATAACACCCCAAGTTTGGACTAAGGCTTGGATGCCTTGGGGGTATCCCAACTCTTTGAAGGGGAGATGACCTAAGCTATGCACGGGTTGACTTTCGGTCAAAAGTCCACACGCGCGCGCGCGCGCGTCCTGCCAGCCGGCTCGGCTCGGCTCGGCTCGGTTCGAGCTCGGGCTTATAAAAATCTCCTACATTTTTTGGCCGAATTTATTTAACTTTCTGGGCTTTAATTATTAATTAATTACGAAATTAATTAATTAATTAATAAACTGTTGGCAGTTATTGCCAATAGTCAATAGTTAATTCGTTTAACTGTTTTTGACAGTTGTGCCAACCGTCAACTACTTTGCTATAAATACAGATGCCTCCCTCCGTTTTTAAAACAATGAAAAATTTCCCTCCTCCAGAATTACTGTCATTTTATTCCTGTCATATCTCTTCCAGAAATAATTTTTTCTGCATACCATATCTTGCATAGTTGTTGAGTAAAAGCCACAGATTTGAGTTCGTTGAAATTAATTATTGTTGTGATATATAATTAATTGGAAAAATCCGTTCTATCTTGGGAGACAATATTCATCAACCTCGGAGCACATTGGAGAGAATAAATTGTCTTAAGGACACTGTGAGATTCACAGGGCTCGGATTATCTTTCTATTTTTATTATTGTTTCTGCAAATTCAAGTAAGTGTTTTATTTCTGTAATTCTGTTTTAATTCCGAATTATATAATAATTATTAATTCTGTACAATTATAATTTATATATAGTAGACATAACACGACATTCTTTGGGTTTAGTCGACAAGTCATCGGATTAGGACCCCCTTGGATGCCGCAATAGTTGTGTAGTCCCTTTTGAGGCTACTTGAGAAGAGTCTCCATTGGGATATTTAGGTGGATGTGCCGGCCTTTGAAGGGCACATGGATGCAGATGACTTTGTAGGTTGGCTCGACACCATTGAAAAGGTGTTATATTAGAGTATTTCTGGGTGAAATGCCTGTTATTAGTTGCCACAAAGTTGTAGGGGTTAGTGAAGGTATGTTGCTCCAAGGATCGAGCAGAGAAGGGAAAAGGCCCATTCGGTTTTGGTCGAAGACGAGGAAGCACATGACGAGTACTCACTTGCCTGAGACATATGCGAGAGATATGTTTGCTGGAGTTCAATGTCTTTGGCAGGGTTTAACTTGAGTGATGTAATAGAGTATTTTCAGGTGTTGTGTACTAGAGTTGGGTTGTGTGAGAATGAGGAGCAGCATATTGGGAGACATGTTTATGACCTACAACCTCGTATGCCCCACAAGTCGGGTCTGAGATTTATTTCCACTTTAGGGAAGGCCATTGAGTATACCATATGTGTTTAGGAGTATTTTTGTCAGGAGAACCTTGGACAGGGACGCCCCTGCCACCACCGCACCCCCTAAGGCCACCGATACTACCGATACTCCCTCTCCTACATTCAAGTGCTTTAATTGCAAATTTTTTGGTCACCGATACTACCGATACTCACTTGTGTTTTGGTTATTGTTGGTGTGTGTTGTTTACACACCATCCCGGGTCCATGAAGAAAGACAATGAAACTGAGAGATAAGGTGAGATGAGATTGCAAGGGAGAAAACTGTGAAATATTTGTTATGAAAGTTGTTTCAACTCTACATTTATTAGTGAAATTATTCATTTATTATTTCAAGGATAGCCTTTGAAGGAAAAAATATCTGTTGAAGTAAAGTATATCCACATGAGTCAATTCTTTATTCATTTCTCAATAATGGAGGGAATAAATATCCTTTGGAGGAGAGAATAATCATATGTGGCAAGTGAATTGTTGAGCATTGTCATGGTTTTCAATGAGTTTAGAGTTTCTTTGCTTTTGGAAAGTTGTGTAAGTTCGATGTAGACTAGCAAAACCGATGTGGACTGTGATTTTTCAAAAATCCCAGGGAGACTCTCAATTAATTAATGTTCCCAAGCAGTACTATGGTCTTACTGCGGTTTTCTAGAATCATTTCTATATCTATCACATTTGTGTCTCTGTGTGGGTATGGTGATGATCATGTTGTTATCTGATCATGTTGTTATCTGAGTTGTTATCTGATCATGTTGTTATTTGAGTTATTACCTTTATAAAGTATCAATGAATTACATGGCCACAATACAAGTGTATCATTTCTAATATCTCTGATTCCTTGTGTAGAAATAAATAAATTTTGCACTTTCATTTTTTTTTAATTTCTTTCTTTTTGATACTTCTCTTTCAGGGCACTTGATATTTTGAAAGAAAAAAGGCGTTGGCATCGAGTTTGCAAAACACTTCAGATCCCACCTTGGGCCTATTGAAGGATTGGCCGTGAGTTCTTTCTATATTTTCTTGTTGGCATGTATATTTTTCTCACTGGCATGTGTTGCAATCATGCATGCGTTAAATCATAATTATCAGTTGATACTTGCTTTCGTCCTATTTTCCCATTTTTCAAGTCACACTTCTGAAACATGGAACATGAAGTTATAAAAACACAAAAATATTGTAACATAATCAATATAATCTAACTACACCACCTTATGGAAATCCCTAAAAGGTAGCTAACTAAAATAAAAGATAGACTCAAAAGGTAGCTAATTATTATCATGATTTATGAGTGCAATCACCACCTTGACTTGCTTCAGCCATGCAGGTTAGTATGGATGGTTTGCTTTGCTGTACAATTTCAAATGATCGTTCTGTGAAAATATATGACGGGGTCAACTATGACATGATGGTCATGCTACGTCTTTCATATGTTCCTGGTGCCATTGATTGTCAAAGCCAAGCTTGCCATTAGTGATTGTAACTCCTCATTTGTGCATGTATATGATGCTCGAGCTGGTTCCAATGAACCAATTATCTCTAGAGAGGTATGTTGACCTTGGTAATTTTACTTTAAAGATCAATTTTGATATGTTATATTATACTTCTATTATGTCATCCACCATTTGGAATCATGTTTTTATGCTCTCTTAATTTTTAATTTATCTAGATGCACTTGGGTCCGGTAAAAGTAATGAAGTACAACCATGTTTTTGACACTGTGATATCCATATATGACAAGGGAATTTTTGAGTATTGGAACCCTGCTACACTTCAGTTCCCAGAGAGTGTGTACGTGTTTATTTAGTGTATATATATGCTTGCATGCCATTTGGATAAAGTCATATAATAATATTATATATAAGGGATGGGACTCCATTGACTATTTTTTGAAGGAATCTATTACCTATCATAGAGACATCTAGTCTAGTATATGATCTGTACAGATGTTCTGTTAAGTTATGCCTAGGGGCACATGCTAGACAACCCATATAAAGGTCGTACCCCTTGACTGTAGGGTCTGCGAGAGTCAGATGTCGGCTGGATCTACCCCCATATATGAATATGGAGAGGCTGCTCCCATGTTTCGAACCTGAGTCCAACTGTAGCTTGGGCGAGGGCACTTGCCATCGCAACAAGGTACAACCTCTGCTAAACAACCCATATATAAGGGAAATTTATTATTTTCCCGTTAACCTTTCCGGTTCTTGTATTCCCTTCATTTATGTGTTGTTAACATGTTCCCCTAGTGCACACTTAAACAAGACCCATAGATATCTAATAGAACTTCTTTAAATGACCGAGCATTATTTATTGGTGAAGTTATCTTAAAAAGTTGCAATTTCAATGGGTTTTCAGCGGTTATGTAATTTATTACTTCTGCCGTGTTGCAACAAATTGTTTGAGTGTAATCGTTGATTTCATATAATGATCTTTTTAATCACTCTCCTGTTTATCGTGGATGTGTGATGGGAAGCGGAAGACTTGAGCAAAAGGCCACACAATTCAATAATTTTGAATAATGAATGATGATTGAAGATGACAAGAGACATGTCTTTATTTGTTGGCTAATATTCCTTGATACACAAGGAAACTAGATGAAAGGAAATACCTAAAATATGGAAAGATAATTAAGTCTATGAAACTATTATCCTAATTAAGATATGGCTACTAAATTTTTTCGTAAAATCTCCTTACCTCTCTCTCCATCCTCATGACCCACCAATCTGCCGTACACATCAATACGAGGCTCTGCAGAATGCCACCGTTCATTGCTAGAACTTTAATACTCTAAAGACCTGCAAATTTTCTTTTTGAAAAATATCTACATGTGAATAATTCCCAACTACATCTAGGATACAGAATTGGGGTTTCCCATTACCCTCCACACTTTAAACAATCCCCAACGAAGCTGAAACTGTCCTTGACGGGATTTTCGAACACTGCCCCCACCCCTATGGAGGTGGGTAGTCATATGTGAGCTCTAGTTGACCATATATGTATGTATGTGTGTATGTATGTTACAACTTTGTTAATGATTTCTCGCTGTCAAATCAGTGAATGTTTTGTTTTTGATATACTAGCTATAATTGGTTGTTCTTCTGCATATTAAATTTTCTTTTATGTGGAAAATGCAGGGTGAATTTCAGATTGAAGAGTGATACTAATTTATTTGAAATTGTGAAGTGTAAAACAACTGTTTTTGCTATTGAGTTAACATATCGATCTTATATATATATATATATATATATATATATATATATATATATGACGCGACCCCCTTGCGGGCCACTTTTTTAAAATAGTAAAAAATCGAATTTTATATACTTTTTTTACGGACACGATCTCCATAATGAAGAGATCATCTACAACAAATTTAATCAAAAAATTCAATCCAAACATGGGTGAGATGATCATAAAAATCTCTCTCTCTCTCTCTCTCTCTCTCTCTCTCTCTCTCTCTCTCTCTATATATATATATATATATATATATATATATATATATATATATATATATATATATATATATATATATCAAGCTTGAGCTGGTAACATAATCCAACATTATATATATATATATATATATTGTTATGTTAAATGTTGGATTATGTTACCAGCTCAAGCTTGATATCATAAGAAGACTGAATCTATCATAACTGTTTTGAATAGGTGAATGTAAGATATGACATAAAGACACATATATATATATATATAATATAATATTCATATTTGTTTCAATTCTAGTATGTATCTTTGTAAGAGAATCATGTATTAATTTTTCTTTCTTATAATCTTACTCGCAACTTAAACATGCTTGTATTTTTTTTCCAGGTGAGCCCAGATGGTAAACAATTTTCCATCAAGTCACCTGATCACAGGATTCGTGTATTTTGGTTTAGAACAGGTAAACTAAGACGAGGCTATGATGAATCTCTTGAGGTAATTGATATCCTTTGAACACCTTTAGTAATGAAATATATCAGTTTAGACATTCTTGTGATACCCAAACCTCTTGTGCTATTTAGGTGGCTGAAGATCTCTAGAGAAGCGATTCTCCCTTATACCGGCTGGAAGCTATTGGTTTGGGGCGAAGAATGGCTGTAGAAAAAATATTTGAAAAAACAGAGAATGCACCACAACCTAATGCATTATTTGATGAAAGCTCTAACTTCCTTATATATGCAACCCTCATTGGGATTAAAGTGAGATATTACATGTTCCTTGGATATTAATATATACATGTTGGCTCTTAAATGGACTGTTTTGCTTTTAAGAGAAAAAGGACTTCACGATCATCAGAAGTTTTAATGGCCGAAAGTGCCCATATATACCAATTTTGCATTTCACTCATTTCCTGATTGACTCTTTTAATAAAATTGGGTGGAGATGATCTCCTCGCCACTTACATCTTCTCTGCCAACTTTGGTTTAGAAACTCAATCGTTTACCCCCTAAAAAAGGGCAAATCATTTTTTTCCCTTAAAATAAGAATGGTTTGTTTTAGAGTTAGAATGTATATATATATAATGATAGGTGCAAATGATTTTATAATTTTTGTTTTAAAATCTTTATCATATTGCTTTTTGTATTGGTAGGTTATAAATTTACACACCAATAAAGTTGCCCGGATTATAGGAAAGGTAGAGAATAATGATAGGTTCTTGAGAATCTCTTTATATCACGGTGATGGGAGCAGTAAAAAAGTATGAAAAATTCCTGCTGCTGCTGCAAATGCTAATGAAAGCAAAGAGCCTTTGACAGATCCTACTCTATTATGCTGTGCTTTCAAGAAGCATAGAATCTATCTGTTCAGATAATAGAATCCTTGACACAACCTTAGTACTAGATGTAATTCCTGTCCAAGTTCAGTGGTTCTTTCGAAAGCATAGTAGTGTCATTCCTGTCCAAGTTCAGTGGTTCTTTCGAAAGCATAGTAGTGCTATTAGGGATAGCAACTAACAGTTAAAGAGGTTAGTTCTTTGTTTATCTCTTACTACTATAAAATGTAAAACAAGGCATTTATTATGCTTTGCAATTAGTTTATCCACATATCTAATCTAATAACATAATATAATTTTGGTGTCTCTTTAGAGAGAATTGACACCTGTCCACTCACATAAGGTTGCCACGTGGCGTATCTAATAAATGCTAACCCATTAAAATAGACCCTTTAAATTATGCTCCCTACCTGACTTTTTCAATTTCAAAGATTCATGTATAGACTCCTCGGTTTCTACCTCTCTTTATATCTCCTTAAATTCATCCCTCTCACATTGGTTTCTTACGATGCATCTATCTATAGTATATAAATAAAATTATAATGTAAGCTTGACACGTGGCACTCATTAATTATATCTTTAAAGTCTTAATGGTTGGCATATCAATAACTTTGAAGACTTCTACTGCAGCAATAATTAATGGTTGCCACCCATTAAGTTCTTTAGGAATCTAAATGGGTTTCTATAAATTCCACATTCAATAAAACACATCCCAACAATCAACAGATACGATGATAATGAACATACATGCTACCTTTCCCAACACCCATATTAGAATTTAGAACCCAACATCCAACATTTTTTAAGGACAAAAAATGGGAATAACTTCAAGAGAAAAAGCAAAGATAGATGTATAAAAAATTTCACATTCTTTTAGTGCAATTTGATGCGGTCCAGCCTCTATGAAAGGGTGAGGGTCAGTAGTAGGTAGGTCAGGTAATGATGCTCCGAGTTTAAGAACTTATATTTTTTTCATTGTTTTGGGTTTAGATTTAGATTTTGTAATGTATATTATTAATTGCAATATGTGGAGGCTATTTTCTTTATTAACATATGCTAGATGTATGTGGTTGTTAGAGCCAGCAAGAATTTTTTGTAATTGTAGTCTCCAACAAGTGTCTCAAAACTATATAGCAGATTAGAAGGTTAGTTCTTTTATATATATATATATATATATATATATATATATATATATATATATATATATATATATATTGATCTGTTTTGGCTTAATGAGGGTTTTCATTAGTTTTGGTTTTAGGTACCTTTTAGAACTCATATGTTGAGATTAATTCTTTTATATATATATATATTTATCTGTTTTGGCTTAATGAAGTTTTCATTTGTTTTGGTTTTAGGTACCTTTTAGAACTCATATGTTGACGTTATAAGAGATGTACATTTTTTTTTAAATCTCTTACATATTTCAATATATTAAAACAGTTCTAATTTTGTAGTATTTGTTGTCGTCATTATAAAAAAAATTAAGCATGTACTTATGGATTGTGATTTAAACTTTAAATGTTTGTAATTTAATTTTTTGTCATATTATAGGGATCTATAATTTTACTTCGGATATATATTTTGAAGTTTGTAGACCCAAGACCAAGGATGCTAATGGTGTGACTAGAGAATTGTTACCGGGTAAAATGCAATTTGATACCTACCTTTTTATATATCTCTGCAATAAAATTACACTTCTTTGTATTACATTCTCTCAGTCTTTATTTTAGCTTTGAAATGTTTTGTTGTCATCTTAATTTTAGTTTATAACGACTTATAAAGACCCCTTAAATTTTTAATATTGCCTATGACGCATTTTTAAACAACAACTATAATTCGCCCGCGCATCGCGCGGGGCTAAAAACTAGTAATCTCATAATAATCAAATGCTTATATTTTTTCCTGTCCATTAAACCAACTACCATGTTAAGAACCGACAGTTCTAATATAAAGACACTTTGGAACAATCTAGGCTCATTGAATGATGTATGGACTGTTTAATTAAGCAAAGAAATTTGAAGTATTGAATTAGTACTGCTGAAGGCATCAAGATGGTAATTTGTGATACTGCAAACTTCTTGGTATTTTCTAATATATGAACTCCGACTTCAATTGAATTTCTTAGTAAATATAAAAAGGAGACTTGTGAATATTTGTCAGGTTTACGGCGTTCACGTTTTACTAATATTTACGCACATGATAGAAAAGTGTCATAGCAGTATTAGTTTGTATTCAATACCTATTTTTGCATAAACTTGGTCATTATCTTAGTTATGATCAAAGGACATGCAACAATGTATCTTTGTAATACACACACACAAGGAGGTAATATGTAACGTAAGGTTTAATTTTCGTTGTTTTATTGACGTAAACTACCCTTCAATGGCCAAAAAAATAAAACCAATACAATTTCTAGAGAGAAACAAAGAATTTTGTATATTCAAGATGGAAGCTATCTCCAAATCAGGAGTACAACAAGAGTATTTATAAGGTGAGAATTACTTGCTAATCATATAATTATCTAAATAATAAATATTAAAATGACAAATAAGCCCTAATATGAACCCATTTCCATCATCTTTCCCGGCTTCAAAAAAATTCGTCCTCGGGTAAGCGGTTAAGCCTCCTTCCAAGATATCTTCAATTTGAAACGTGAGGTGCCCTCTTACGCAACTCACGTGTCTACTTTCTAGAAATCCAAAAAAAGTAGGCATGAAATGCAAGGGGTTGGGTTCGGAAATCAAGAAATGTGAGTCGGAATTTTCGGATTGGGCGAACAATCTTGATTTTCTGAGTAGTTCCGTAATTGGGATAGGAGGTTTTGGGCGGCTGAATAGGAAGGGGAGGTTAGCATCACAGGTTTTTTTGAAAGGCTGGAGTTTGGGTATTTCGTCGAGGAGGTCTGAAATTCTTGGTTTTCTGGTAGTCCCTAGGTTTCTCTGGCTGTCGTCCCATTTTTCTGGTGAAATTCAGACATTTGATCAGGGCCGAAATTGACAGAATTTCGATCGAGATTGGGAAAACCCTATGGGTTCTTTTCCGGGGTTGTGGGGAATTGATCTCGGTGAGTCATTTGTGGTTGGTGGAATTTTAGAAGAGTTGTAATTGAAAATAAAATATCTTGTCAATTTGTTGTGCTAGACCATCATCTTGTGTTTTAATTTTTGATTGATTTCCTTTAGTTATTGAATCCCTTCTTGTTATTTGGATTTTTTTGGAGCCATTGAAAGTAGTATACGATTTGTTGATAACTACACACCAATACACTAATCGGGGGAACAACGCCTCACTCTGATGCCAATTTGACGACACGTGAATGGTAAAATCAAAACAAAACAAAACCAATACAATTTCTAGAGGGAGAAGCAAATAATTTCTTATATTTAAGATGGAAGCTATTTCCAAATGAGGAGTACAAGAGTATTTATAAGGTGGGAATTACTTGCTAATCAAGTAATTAACTAAAAGACTAAAATGGATAATCATTAACAAAAATATACCTAATTAGTCCCAAACATGTTTGGAGACCCATGAAACAACATAAAAGAAAATAAAAGAACTAAAATAAAAGTATAACTAATAGCAAATATTAAAATGATAAATAAAGCCGAATATGAACCCATTTTTATCATTTATAATCACCATTCCAATATTTATAAATGGTACACCAGACAATTTTAATTGTATGCCAACAACTACAGTAGTCATATAGTATTTTGAAAAAGCAAAATATTAACCAATTTCTTGAATTTTCTCATCGAATTACTGTATTTATGTTATATCTCTGTCTGGAAGATGTACAACATTTTTTTTTGGTCCCGAAGATTGAAAATTAAGACATTTTTAGAACCCAAAGGAGATCCAAATACGATGAACCTGATTTTCCTTTTAGGGTTCTTAAACCACAACCTCAGTCACCAAACTAATCCCACTCTTCTAAATATTAATTTATGGGTTAACACAACCTTAAAAATCAGGATAAAGAAGATTTCTCAACTGTGGAGGCTCGTCATCACCCCCCAAAAAACAAGCTTGAGATGGGAGAAGTATTGTCGTCCTTTTTCATCCCCCGGTTTTAGTAACTAACTAAAGGCTTCCACAATCTATACTAGTAAGAGCTCCTTAAACACATTGTCATAATTTTGACAGTATTACCTCTTACAAGATAAAGAATTACGAAACAAATTAATTATGCTGGTCCTTTGAATCCTCTCTATTTAATACGATCGCCTTTCCCTTCTTTCTATATATTAAATGAGACCCTCCCGGCTCCAACTCCCTCCTCTCTGTCCAATTTGGTAGATTGTAAAATAAAGCTCATGTTCCACATGAGGTTTATTCATGATGATGGTTGAGGAGTCGGTGAAGCACTAAATGAGGAAGTTTGTGTACTTAATGAATTCAAGGATTTGTTGGAAAAAAAGAAATTTTATTGACCCCCAAGGAGAAAGGGGCCAAGTGGTGTCACACTTTTGTTCAAAAAATATATCATCCAGTTCTTTTACCATTCACCAAACAAGATGGCGATAATTGAATAAGTTTCCATCTGCCAACATTTCTAGCCATTCGTATAGTATACCAACAAGAAGATAAGCCAGGTGACAGAGATTAATTTATCTACTAATCTCCTTTGCAATTCAAAAATTATTGCGCTATAATTTATATTGGAAGGTAGATTTTTCACTTAACTGTATTTATTTTATTTGGACTTAATTGTATTTATGTTAACAATGATCTCCATTTGTCACGAAAAAGTCGCGCAAGGATAGATGAAACACCATACATACTCGTGAGAAAATTATTGCACCAAATTAATCTGTTTTTTTTTTTGGGTGGGGTGGGGTGGGACTTCAAGGTGGAAATTTTAAACACGATATTGTGTTTTTGTTTGTGTCAAAATGATCACTTGTGTTATTTTGGCCTGTTTAAGCTTTTACTCGGTTATTATCACACAAATTAAACGATGTTTGTTGTCCGTTCAATTCAATTGCTAAGATATTTATACTCTGAAGGTTACTAAATTCTTGGGTAAGAGCTATTGCATTGTAAATTGAAAAGTTCAATAATGGCTACCATTTCTCTTTAAACCATTTACGTGATCCACCTTCAGATAGCCTATTTTTGTCACTGTAATGTGGAAATTTTGAGGTTCCATTTGCAAATACATTTATGCATTAATAATGGGACATGAAGAATTTTTTTATTTTTACTATTAGTTTTTTATTTTCATTATTATTGTATAAGAAAAATAAATATTTATGTGCTTAATTTTTACCATTAGTATATGTATATGCCAAAGTACATCACACATCACCGAGTTTAATAGTGATATTAAAATTATACACATTTGCTACAAGTTTTTATATTATAACTGTTATCCACTCGCATGAGACCGAAGTGACGTGGATGCATGGTTCGAAGTCTCGGTATCGGGGCGATACACGATTTAGAGAGCGCAAAAAAATTCGGAAAAAATATTGAAAATTTTAAAAAATAGGATTAACAATGTGGACCAATCAGATATGTTCAAAATCATCTTTTAATATGCATTGTATTGTACAATTGGCTATACTGAAGCGCATTGGACTTGGCATATTGCTAATGTACTAATATTTATTTTTAATTACTTAAAATCCTTTAATAATTACGTATTAGTGACTAATTATTCAAATATTTTTATGTTCGGTGAATGCTATTAGTTTTATAGTAGTGACATTTTAATTTTATTGCAATTGTTTAATTTATGAGACACCCCGACTAATTAAATACCGGGTAGCTACTCCTTTATTCAAATTAATTCAAAATGTCAAGTTGGTTCAGTTCGTATCATCACCGTCGAAAACGTTTTAACAATTACTAGCCACCTAATATTTAAAAAGTGAGTTGTCAATTTTAATTGAATTCGATTTACATACAACCAAATTAAATTATGAATTACTGATATCACAACCACATCACAATCACAATAATTAACGATGTAATAAACTGAATCTGGAGGAATACACCTCACAACAATCCGAATACTGGAATAAACAAATACAAGCCTGAATCATTAATTTAATTACAACCCAAAATGTAAAATAAAAACTGAGTAAATAAGATGTCTCTGAAAGGAAAGGAGCGACATGCCCTACAAATGAATGAATCTGAAGTAGGGTCAAGATATAAAGTGGAGGCGTCTACTATCGAGGTACTGTAACTTCCACAGAAGCTACAGCACGTCGCGGGAATAGAACTCCTATGCTTTGTGTCCTTGTGGCTGGGCACCTAAAAAGGTTTATACAAAATAGATTTGGAAGCAAATGGGTCAGAGCCCGATTGTGAAAACAGTTTAAAATACAGCAAGTGTTTAATATCATTAAACAATGAATATAAAGTACATGATAGTGCATGCACTCACATGAGATCCTCACCTCTAAACTAATTGTGCACTCCTATCGTACCCATACCCGTTCTAGTTATTCTACTATCAAACTAGTCCAATACATAATCTAACCTTATTATACGATTCACGATTTAAGTCCCGACATCTTAATTTAAACAGAGAGTTTTACTTTCCTTCTTAGTTCCCATATTAGTCATGCTAATCACTAGAGATTTTCCATTTTTAACTCTACTAAAATGTTGCTATTATTCACACTTACATTTATTCATGACAGTTCATTTCAATTAGCAGTATATTATTCTCATCGTAAATATACAATACTGGCACCCCGAGAGTAAGCTGCGGTGCACACATACTCTGCTATCCAATCCCGGTACATCACGTACATAAGGACCACATATTCCGAATCTCTCAGGAATCATTTTCAATAAACAACAATCACACATAATGAAGGCGAACATAGTTCACATCACATGGGTCACGCACATACCTACGCTCCCATGATCAACAAACTTATTAACTTCTCAATAAGTCCTTCTCTGACCTATGTCCTCGAGGTACCAATCTAAATCCCCCCCGTAAGCACACAAAGATTAGATGGCCCAGATCGAAAGTCGACCTCCCGTGATAGCAAGTATGTGTGACACCCCGCCTAATTAAATACCGGGCGATCACTCCTTTATTAAATTAAATCAAGGTATACAGTTGGTTCATTCTCAGCATCACTGTCGATAAAATGAATTTTTCAATTTAACACCCTAAATAATTAAGCTAAGTGTCAAAAACATTTTCATACAAACTTTCCAAATTTTAATTAAAGAAAAAGATTTATTTATATGAAACAACATTTCTACGATTAAGAATCACACCACGATAAACCAAATAATATAATACATTCGCCAATCGAACGTCAACATATGAAACTAAAATCACCAATCCATACTGAAACAATCCCATAGAACAATATTGGAAATAACTGAAATATAAATATCCCAACAATAAATGAAATAATGGAAAGGGCGACACATGCCCAATAAATGAGAATGCTAGAAGTAGAGTCAATAAAGGAAGCCGTCTACGCAAGTGACCTGCAACTCCCACCTAAGCAGCATCACGTTCCTCTCTAGGGATCCTAAGCAAGACGCCCCTGTGGCTGGGCACCTGAAAATATACATATATATACAAGAGAGAGAGAGAGAAAAAGAAACGGGTCAGAGCCCGAAAGTGTGTTTGATTTTAAAATACGTTTAGCAAGTATTTAAATTTATACAGGCCAATGCAACAACATATTAGTGCGTCACTCTCTTGAGAAAATACTCACCTCTCTTCTAATGTGCACACCTATCGCACTAACCTTCCCAACGGTTTGTTTTACCATCTAACGCACTAGTCTTTCTAAAAGATTTAACTTATCTTAGATTACCCGCAAGATTTACAATTCACGATTCCATTTTAAAAAGGATGTTTCAATTTGTAACCAAAGTTCTCTATTTTTAACTTCATAAAAACAATAAAGTTTTCCAGTGACATATTATACTTTCTCAAAATAAGTATTTATAATTTGAGTCAACAACCATGTCCTACTTATCAAATCTCAGTAGGCAGTTTCATATATCATAATCTCATATATATATTAACTACTCGTATAATATATATATATAACAGCACCCCGAATAAAACTATGGTGCGTGCATACTTCCACTATCCAAACCCCATACCACTCAAATAAAGGGGAATACAAATTCGGAATCACTCTCGAATTGTATTAACACATACACAGACAATATCGAGGCGAAGCATAGATTCCAAGTCTCTAAGAGGATGGCACATACTCGCGTCTCTTAGGACCGTCTGAACTATCAATTCGATAGCCTGTACCAAGGATATCTATCTTCTAGGGTACAAGTCAATATCCCCCATAAAGGTTCCATCGAGATAAGACTGTCCCAGCGCGGTAACCTCAAGGATAGTAAGTAGCGCGGTATGTTTTTCACATGCATATAATATATGTACACACAATCATATAAATATACCACTTTATCATATTAATATAGGTTCTTCTCATCACCCATAATTATACAATTTATCCTTAATTTCACATTTATAGAATTACGCATAAGGTTTCATTCCTAACCTTAACTCGAAGGGTTTTCTCACTTATTACCTAACACTCATGGATTATATCTTCTAAATTCTGAAATTCAGTAAGTGACTTTATTAGATTCCAACGTAACTCTCT
The DNA here is from genome assembly GCA_949130495.1 of Sambucus nigra. Taxonomy (NCBI): domain Eukaryota; kingdom Viridiplantae; phylum Streptophyta; class Magnoliopsida; order Dipsacales; family Adoxaceae; genus Sambucus; species Sambucus nigra. Next base: position 688,721,395 of record OX422209.1, read on the forward strand.
TACGTACCTCACCCTTTGAATTCATAAATCTACCAACCTAAAGTAAATATCCCATAAATACCATTTTCGTTGAAGATTAACGGTTCTATCCTTTATCCATATACCCTACTGGTCCTCAATGTCTCCCAAATCATTTTATTTAGAATGCCCAAAGATAATTTCATGATAAACTTAAGTTAACTATTTAAACAAGGGAAATAAGAGTCTGCCAGGAGGGGTCGATAGATCGAAGCTTGGGGCTCGATCGATCGAACCTTCGATCGATCGATACTCTAGGCTCGATCGATCGATCAAGCAGGTCTGGGAAAAAATTCTGCAGAATTGCAGTTACGGGATTCATCAAAATTCTTCATCAAATTCCATATTTTCCAACACTAATCGACTCATAAATTCTACTACTAACATACTAACATAATTCCAGATGTTTTTAACGTTCAGCATGCGTATATACATCATTAATCATGGTTAAACAACCCAAAATCTCATCTAAACATCAAGAACCCTAAAGTTTTCATAACTATGATTCAATTCAGTTTTTCTCTAGAATTTCTTCCGAATATAACATCAAAAATTCATGGGTAATACATCTATATCATCAAAAGTTTCCAGAATAAGGTTTTAATCTTCTCTACATGCAATTTCCTATCAAAATTTGGGGTTTTCTTACATGGATTACATTCCTAATTAATCCTAAACTAATATGAACATTGCACTAACGAAATACGCAAGTTAAACACTTGCCTGGGATTTTCAGAAGTCTGATTTCCTATTGATTATGGTGTGGTTGCGTTCTCCTCCTCGCGATCTACGCGTTGGTGGTGACGGCGGTGCAAACGGTGGTGTTTTGGCCTTGAATCTCCTTGAAAGGTCTCTCCTCTCTTCTCCAATGGCCATCCTAGGGTTCTGAATGTTCTAACCCTAAATGGCTAACCTAACCAGCTGATAAAGGCTGCTAAAATTCGTGGGTTTAATTACCCTCTTTTGGAAAAAGACCAAAATGCCCTCCCGGGTCACTAATTAGGCCTAAAAACGCCCCGAGGCCCAAACTAACCCCCCGGGTATACTTTTCTGACTATCTTAACCCTTCCAGACGCGTTGGCGCACTCAAAACGACCATACGGACAACTTATAAAATATTCACTTTTTATTTAACAAAGATAGTCCCGACGTGACACGAGCACGTCTCGACTTAAATTTCCGAAATAGTCACTTAATTCACTTATGACATTCAATATAACCAATATAATATATTACTATGCTCATTAGTAATATTCAACAAGTTTCCCATAATTACTAACTCTCGTCATGTTAATAATTATAACATAATTAATTTCTGGATTTTTATTAAATGAACATTCATATTAAATTTAAATAAATCCCCAAATTAATATACCATAAAAATACGGGGTATTACATACTTCCCCCCTAATAACGGAATTTCATCCCGAAATTCGGAAAAATAAGGCATACCTGGTAAAAACAACTCTGGATATCCCTCGATAATACGCAGACTAACTACATAGTACGGCGCTCAATCACTATAACCTTTTCCTCACAGCAACATTGTTTTACATTCTCATTGGCGATACTTCACATTGTGATCCCACCCAAAAATATTCGCATCGGTCATGCCTCTACGTTATAAATTCCATCATCTCACTATCATTAGGAGGTCGCACCTCACTACATGACACTACTCGATTTTTATTCACACTAAATTCCCATATTGAGAAGATTATACTAACATATGACCGCTCTTGACTGCCTAAAACAGTCGTGGAATTCCACCATAGTTATCGGATATTTTCTCGACCGATCCAAAAATTCTGATTATCTACTCTCCTCTTAAACATACGGAAGGAGGATAGTCGAGGTTCTTCCATAACAAGATCTTAATAAGTACCTCGTACGCGACAAACAGGTACGAGTGTTCCTACAGATCATTCTAGAAATCATCGTACCCAGATTTTAAAATCTCCTTCACGTGGCTCCACTAATCTTTAATCACCATGCGCTTATTCCATAGCTAAGGGTGATACATCCTACTTGAAACGAAAACTTTTCTCCGCTGCTTCTTGAGATCCCATACCGAAGGTGGGATTTACCAGTCTCATCCTGATTCAGAAATTTACACTGTGCCGGACCATGCGCTGGCGCGATCCTTCCTTTCAAAGGAAATCTGAGGTATACCAGTTAATATTGTAAGCCAGCCCAAAGGAATATCAATCACTTCCTTCTCGATGACTTAATTCACATGTTCGGGATAAATCCCTGATCTTGCTTTGAGGATGGCAACTCATACAAAAACTTAACCGGCTTTACCGACCTCTTCAAATTTCAGGAATTTTCTATAAACACAAAATTCTTTGGTTGATTATCCTTTTTCAACCAAACTTTACCTATGGGCAGTGCATGTAGAGACTACTCACTACGTCTTGCTAAACGTCGATTCTTCCCTTGGTATATTCACATTAAGTGACCCTTAATACTCCCCTTCCTTCCTTAGAGTATGCCGAGAGTTCCGACCCGTGCTTTCCTCTCCACGGAGCGCACTTCTGGATCTCTTATGCCATCCTAACATCATTACTCTTTGTATGCGCAAGTCGCTCTCACACTTGACTAATGACCACTCCGCTCCGGGTTTACTTCATGACAATTAAATTCTACTATATTCAAGGAATACCAATTCTTGAATGGCTTCCCACAGCCTTCCAATCAAGTTAGGGCGTGCTATTCTAATTGCACACTTATGTATGGATTATCGCCCCTCATGTGACGTTTAATCCACTCTATTACTTCCACTTCGTTATACTAGTCCCACAAACATATATTTCACACGTCTATTACCACGTCCCTTCGCCTAGGAGTATTTTAACTGTAGTTAACCAAGATGCCCATATTTTTGCAACACTCCGACCGCCCTGGGAGAGCGAACGGTGTGCTACTCGTCTGTAGGACTAACTAAATTCAACGTAATAGAAGTAATAAGGCATTCAAATTCTATGACAATAAAAGAGGAATAATAATTCTCAACCTTCCTCAGATAAGTACAACAATTTTCCCCATTAGGTACAACAACCAAAATAAATCACTAACGCTCTATACATCAAAATAATTACAGGTCATCTCTTGTATAATATAAAGTTTTTTCCAGATAATCCATGCTAAAAATCATTTCAACTCATTATTGACCTTGTGTACTGTACGCGGTTATGACATTTGGGTACTCTCAATCACCCTAGAAATCCAAATTTCTTAAATTATCCTTATCGTAATTCCACCCCCTCAACTTGTGGGGATAACTTTCAATGCTTTCCTACCACAAAAATCCGGCTCCAATGACCTTAAAACAAAATTCAACATCCAACTTACATACATAATTACTTGATCCCAATTTCGACCAGGGTACCGAACTCATGGAATAGTGAACAAACGTCTCCCTATTTCCAACCTTACGCTAAGTTTCATGCGTGGGATGTCTCGCAAAGAGAAATCCAAACAAGGAACCCCCCCGATACACTACTACTTAGAATTGTCGGTTATCAGAATCCGTTAGGTCCTCCGTCCATAGCGTGTACCCCTTTATTCTGTCCCTTGACAGAAAAGTTGTAATTTCTACTGTAATTATGCTTAACGAATAACGTTTCCCAATTTTACTATCGTATTGGTTGATGGAAATTTCATCCTATAAACCTCGGATACATACGATCGGAATTCTCAAAATTCCTTTCCCTAATAATAGGGGTATAATTAATAACTCCCACATGTCTAAAGGATAAATATAACATCGCACTTTTACTATCACTAAGTCCGGAGTGCTAAACATAATACTGAGTCAAATCTTTTCGCTCAAGGGTAAATCCCGATACATATGGAATTATACTGACAAGGTCTACACATACTATGGCATCGAATATCTCGAGCCCGTTATCTCCTCCGAAGTATCTAGGATAGATAATATAAGTGCAAGTCCAACCTTCTTACAGGTAAGGCCTCGCCCAAAACAAACATCAAACATGTTGCACCAATGCAACTACTCCGATATCCTCGCAATCAATGTACACTATCATACTACCCATTTTATATAACATTTTATCAAAAATAATATTATACTCGTGTATCGCATCTCTACAACGAGTAACCTCTATAAAGTATAAAACACTGCTAATATACTCACTCCTCCTCCGCGGATAGCACTAAATATTCACATAAGGAAAATATTCACATAAATATCCTCCGCGGATAGCACAGAAAAAATCCAGCTTATAGTAAGGAAAATATTCACATAATGGTAACAATTTATAATGATATGCATTAAACTCGTCTCATATGCAAATCTAGCAATGAACAAAATATGGTGATTCGCTCGTGTCACCTAAACATGCCGCATCCTCTAAGGATACAACTTATACTTCCATCCTGGCAATCGTCTTGACTGCACAAATGGTTTTCGGACGTAGCACGTCTGCCCAAACCAAAACAAAATTATTTTAATCGTTTCCTTTTACTAGGCATTGTAGTCTTGTCCTTTTGGAACATAATATCGTGAGCGATCTCATTTCGTACAAAATACCTCAACACGTAATCCACTTACCACCTGTCCTTCTAACCAGGTTAGGATTGTCCTTCTCTCGGACTTCAGTAGACTTTAATCCTGTTAGCCATCCCTGTTGTTCCCTTAGCCTTTTTAGGCCATAAAGATCATGTTACTATCTATAATAGTACTCACTGAATTTACCATTTGTTGGTAAGAACTTAACTATATGAAGTATTTAAACGTTTTTCTTGATGTGTTTCCACATCCTTTTGTGGTGTTATACCACCACTGTTGTATACAGTCTTATTCTCGACTAAATTCTTCGATTCCTTTAACTTTCCCCATAAAGAAGCGTTATCGTCTATTTTGGCAAAATATGACTTTGTCAACCTCTGAATCAGTCGTCCATCAGAATTTCATCCTCGAGTATTTTCAAATATTATTACAAGTTGGCCTCCCACTTGGAGTCATTTCCCCCCCACTTGTATCTACATCTTCCGATACAAAATTCGTTAACGGTTAAGATTCATATTCACGGATGGACCCTTGACATTCCCTTCCTCGATGAGCTCAGAACCACATTTGTCTCATCCTGAACAGTTGAGGAAGGAACATACGGTCAACATTGTACCTAAGGTCCTCCCATAGGCATAGCATTCCACCTCTAAAATTGGTGGTTGACTCCAACCATTATAATTTCGTCCCGAAAGCCAAGAAAATTTTCTCTAAATTTTCACTTTCGGTTTTCCACGCTCCGTCTTATTTAAGCCTTTGGATACTTTACCTTCTTTGGTAAACACCTACAATTTTCGCGTTTCTAAAATTTCCCACTGACAGTCTCTACACGTTTTCGTAATACGTTGGGTATGTTTACCCTCGCACCTCATTTGGCTATAACAGCATTTGAAAATCATTGCTGTACCTTAGTCGCCTTTCTAGTCGTGGCTTCTCGTGCCATAATGGAGGCGACCTCGACTACGGTCATCATCCTAGGATATATTTCATAATTCCCAACTGAGCCCTGCCTCCTGATGTACGCTTAATGGTCCTCTTCTGAAACCGTCATCGCTCGGCTCATGCACACATCCGAACAAAATTAGAATTCACTAGAGTATACACATTATAGCAGGGAAACGAAATCTCTTCAAAGAAATCGACAATCCTAAACATAGGGCTCTATAACAAACAAAGCAACGCTGAAAGCATAATAAGCCGTACAGATCCTAAGGACACTAGAACCTGATGCTCTGATACCACCCATAACACTCCGCCTAATTAAATACCGTGCGATCACTCCTTTATTAAATTAAATCGAGGTATACAGTTGGTTCATTCTCAGCATCACTGTCGATAAAATGAATTTTCCAATTTAACACCCTAAATAATTAAGCTAAGTGTCAAAAACATTTTCATACAAACTTTCCAAATTTTAATTAAAGAAAAAGATTTATTTATATGAAACAACATTTCTACGATCAATAATCACACCACGATAAACCAAATAATATAATACATTCGCCAATCGAACGTCAACATGTGAAACTAAAATCACCAATCCATACTGAAACAATTCCATAGAACAATACTGGAAATAATTGAAATATAAATATCCCAACAATAAATGAAATAATGGAAAGGGCGACACATGCCCAATAAATGAGAATGCTAGAAGTAGAGTCAATAAAGGAAGCCGTCTACGCAAGTGACCTGCAACTCCCACCTAAGCAGCAGCACGTTCTTCTCTAGGGATCCTAAGCAAGACGCCCCTGTGGCTGGGCACCTGAAAATATACATATATATAAAAGAGAGAGAGATAGAGAAAAAGAAACGGGTCAGAGCCCGAAAGTGTGTTTGATTTTAAAATACGTTTAGCAAGTATTTAAATTGATACAGGCCAATGCAACAACATATTAGTGCGTCACTCTCTTGAGAAAATACTCACCTCTCTTCTAATGTGCACACCTATCGCACTAACCTTCCCAACGGTTTGTTTTACCATCTAACGCACTAGTCTTTCTAAAAGATTTAACTTATCTTAGATTACCCGCAAGATTTACAATTCACGATTCCATTTTAAAAAGGATGTTTCAATTTGTAACCAAAGTTCTCTATTTTTAACTTCATAAAAACAATAAAGTTTTCCAGTGACATATTATACTTTCTCAAAACAAGTATTTATAATTTGAGTCAACAACCATGTCCTACTTATCAAATCTCAGTAGGCAGTTTCATATATCATAATCTCATATATATATATATTAACTACTCGTATAATATATATATATATATATCAGCACCCCGAATAAAACTATGGTGCGTGCATACTTCCACTATCCAAACCCCATACCACTCAAATCAAGGGGAATACAAATTCGGAATCACTCTCGAATTGTATTAACACATACACAGACAATATCGAGGCGAAGCATAGATTCCAAGTCTCTAAGAGGATGGCACATACTCGCGTCTCTTAGGACCGTCTGAACTATCAATTCGATAGCCTGTACCAAGGATATCTATCTTCTAGGGTACAAGTCAATTTCCCCCATAAAGGTCCCATCGAGATAAGACTGTCCCAGCGCGGTAACCTCAAGGATAGTAAGTAGCGCGGTATGTTTTTCACATGCATATAATATATGTACACACAATCATATAAATATACCACTTTATCATATTAATATAGGTTCTTCTCATCACCCATAATTATACAATTTATCCTTAATTTCACATTTATAGAATTACGCATAAGGTTTCATTCCTAACCTTAACTCGAAGGGTTTTCTCACTTATTACCTAACACTCATGGATTATATCTTCCAAATTCTGAAATTTAGTAAGTGACTTTATTAGATTCCAACGTAACTCTCTTACGCACCTCACCCTTTAAATTCATAAATCTACCAACCTAAAGTAAATATCCCATAAATACCATTTTCGTTTAAGATTAACGGTTCTATCATTTATCCATATACCCTACTGGTCCTCAATGTCTCACAAATCATTTTATTTAGAATGCCCAAAAATAATTTCACGATAAACTTAAGTTAACTATTTAAATAAGGGAAATAGGAGTCTGCCAGGAGGGGTCGATCGATCGAAGCTTGGGGCTCGATCGATCGAACCTTCGATCGATCGATACTCTAGGCTCGATCGATCGATCAAGCAGGTCTGGGCAAAAATTCTGCAGAATTGCAGTTTCGGGATTCATCAAAATTCTTCATCAAATTCCATATTTTCCAACACTAATCGACTCATAAATTCTACTACTAACATAATTCTAGATGTTTTTAACGTTCAGCATGCGTATATACATCATTAATCATGGTTAAACAACCCAAAATCTCATCTAAACATCAAGAACCCTAAAGTTTTCATAACTATGATTCAATTCAGTTTTTCTCCAGAATTTCTTCCTAATATAACATCAAAAATTCGTGGGTAATACATCTATATCATCAAAAGTTTCCATCATAAGGTTTTAATCTTCTCTACATGCAATTTCCTATCAAAATTTGGGGTTTTCTTACATGGATTACATTCCTAATTAATCCTAAACTAATATGAACATTGCACTAACGAAATACGCAAGTTAAACACTTGCCTGGGATTTTCAGAAGTCTGATTTCCTATTGATTATGGTGTGGTTGCGTTCTCCTCCTCGCGATCTATGCGTTGGTGGTGACGGCGGTGCAAACGGTGGTGTTTTGCCCTTGAATCTCCTTGAAAGGTCTCTCCTCTCTTCTCCAATGGCCGTCCTAGGGTTCTGAATGTTCTAACCCTAAATGGCTAACCTAACCAGCTGATAAAGGCTGCTAAAATTCGTGGGTTTAATTACCCTCTTTTGGAAAAAGACCAAAATGCCCTCCCGGGTCACTAATTAGGCCTAAAAACGCCCCGAGGCCCAAACTAACCCCCCGGGTATACTTTTCTGACTATCTCGACCCTTCCGGACGCGTTGGCGCACTCAAAACGACCATACGGACAACTTATAAAATATTCACTTTTTATTTAACAAAGATAGTCCCGACGTGACACGGGCACGTCTCGACTTAAATTTCCGAAATAGTCATTTAATTCACTTATGACATTCAATATAACCAATATAATATATTACTATGCTCATTAGTAATATTCAACAATTTTCCCGTAATTACTAACTCTCGTCACGTTAATAATTATAACATAATTAATTTCCGGATTTTTATTAAATGAACATTCATATTAAATTTAAATAAATCCCCAAATTAATATACCATAAAAATACGGGGTATTACAATATGGTAGGTATGTTATACACAAATACTACATATACCAAGCATTCACACATCTTAGGTATCCCATAATATTAATAGGGGTATAATTCTCATCCCTATACCGTCCTTTATTGTTACACGTTTACAAGACCCCGATTTATATACATTAAAGTTATGAACTCTTCTCACGTCGTAATTTTAGTTACTTATACCCTAACCCATAGAGGTCATCCGGTTCACTACTTAATTCCAAGTTTTAATCCTCAACGTACTTCCAATCTCGCAAATATATCCACTAGTCAACAAGGGAAGGTTAACACTCAATTATATAAGTCTACTAGAAGTTTTAAATAAAATCAGGCCTAAAAAGGCATTTTGTCAACTCGTTAGAAATCACGGAACGAGGTCGTTCGAACGAATGGCTTCAAACGAACTACTAACTCGTTAGAAGGGGTACTGTCATCTCATTTGAAGTCTCGTTCGAACGAGGTCGTTCAAACGACCTGAGCAAGTCTTCTAACGAGATGGCAGAATACGCCCAGAAAATTCCCAATTCGTTTTTCTCAATTTTTCTCTTCTCTAAATTCATCCTAAGATCATCCCAATTGCATTTTAATGTTCTTAAACTTCACTAAATCCTCTTAGGTCGTTTCTTAACATATTTTTGGGGTCAAATCCTCCTAATCAACATGTAATTATCATTAATCTCCAAATTTTACCCCAAACCCTATGAACAGGAATCTAGAACTTATTGTGCCTAATTACTCATCATAAATCCGTTTTTAAATCATTAAAGTTAAGTCTTCGGATACCAAATTTGTCCATAACCATTCTACATGCAATTCCTAACCCAACTTTAGAGTTTCTACAACAATTTCATTATGTTTTCCTCAAAACTTTCAAGACAAAACAGTTCTTACACTAAACATGGAAGAAATATTCAATGCACTTAAAAATATCAAATCACTTGCCATAGATTCGTTCTTCAGATTGTTGTCGATGATTCAAGGTTGATTCTTTCCTTTTTTCGGTCACAAATCCTTTCCAATTGTGATGATGGGGAGATGGTTTGGTATAAGTTCTCTAGCCTCTCTTCTAACTTCTCTCAAAACCTCCGTAGCCCACTCTCTCACTTTTGGCTGATAATGGCCTTAGTTTCTCTTTTAATAATCTTTAATTTACCTAAAAAATTCGTGGGTTTTAATCTCCTTATTTTTAAAATTACCAAAATATCCTTCTAGGTTGCCGGTTTAGCCTAAAAATGCCCCGGGACCCAAACTAAACCCCCGGCTAGTGTTTCCTAACTATTTCGACCCTTCCGGACACATTGGCGCACTCAAAATGATCACTCGATTGATAAAAATATAATTCACTTTTTAATTTAAATAATTCCATTCTTGACGCGACTGACATGCGCGTCCAAACTAAATTTCCAAATTGTTGTATTTCTGCCTCGCGACAATTTCTAATATTTTCAATACTCATATATATTCAAAAATATTCAATTTTATCATCACAATCAAATACCAACTCACATCTCGCTAGTATTTATATCCGGATTAATTTCCAATTAATTCACATTTAATCCAATTAATCCCTTAAATAAAAATCAATAAAATTACGGGGTATTACAATTTAATCTTAGTGTGTAAAATTGTTTTGCATATATATGTTATGTGTACAAAGTTATATAGGTTGTGGTTCTGTAAATGCTACAATATATTTTCAGCAACAAAGAAATGTGATAAAAGATTAAAATTCTATCAAAAAATAAAAGAAAATGTCACGATGTTCAAATAATGATGCAAATTTTTTTCCATGTTACTAAAGAAATTATATAATGTCATAAACGATTTTCTTAGCATTTTACTTAATTTCACAAAGATTTTTCCCTTGCCACAAAAAATATTTCTAACAACTTATTAATGTAGCAAAAGAATTTCGAGGCACTTTTTAAATGGCGCAATTAAGAGTTCTAAACAAATTTTGTACAAAACATTATTTTAGGAATTCTTAGATTTTTTTTTAAGAATTCCAAACATTTTTTTGTACAAAACATTATATTTTGGATTTTTTTAGAAATTGTAAACATATTTTTTTAAGAATTATAAACATTATTTGTACAAAACATTATTTTTACGAATTCTAAATATTTTTTTCAAGAATCGTAAACATTTTTTTGTACAAAACATTATTTTTATGAATTCTAAATATTATCAAGTGCACATTTTTTTTTAAGATTCTAAATATTTTTAAGAATTCAAAACAACTTTATGAATTCTAAATATTAAAGTTTTTTTACAATTGTTTTTCTAATATCAAAATGTTTTTTTCTTCTACCAAAATACATTGTACAAAATTATATGGTACAAAAAAAAAATAATGCGGTATAAAATAAAAGGGGCTAGGGCAATAAGTGGGAAAGACACGTGGAGTCCGAAAATAAAAAAACCAAAAACATATTTTGTACGCAGATAAGTATTTTTGTACACAAATAAGTATTTTTGTACACAAATAACAAAAGGGTAAATAAGGGTTTACTCTTGTTGGAAAGGACAAATAAGGGTACAAAATTAGGAACACAAGAAGGGGAAAAAAGTATTTATAAGCTTGCTAAACTTAGGGGCAGGAAAACAAAAGATTTTAATAACGTTAAGTGTATTAAAAGTGATGATTTGAGAGTCCTAGTAAAATAAGATGAAATTATGGAAAGATGGAAAAACTACTTTGAGAGGTTATTAAATTGAGATAATGGGAGTAAATTAGATATAGAGTAACTTAGGGAGACTCGAGAAAATATATTTTTTCGCATAATTAGGACAACAGAGGTCAGGATGGCTCTAAAAAAGATGAAAACATGGAAGACTTTAGACGAGATGGTATCCCTATTGAGGTTTAGAAGTGCTTAGGGGAGGATGGAGTATCATGGCTTACAAAATTATTTAATAGAATTTTAATGACTAATAGGATGCCCGATGAATGGAGAAAAAGTGTTTTAGTACCTATTTATAAAAATAAAGGGGACATACAAAGTTGTTCAAATTATCGTGGTATTAAGTTAATGAGTCATACAATGAAACTTTGAGAGAGAGTGATTGGATATAGATTGAGATTGAAGACAACAGTATCTGAGAATCAATTTGGGTTTATGCTTGGGAGGCCAATAATGGAAGCAATCTATTTATTGAGGAGATTAATGGAGAGGTATAGGGAGAAAAAGAATGATCTTCATATGATTTTTATAGATTTGGAGAAGTTGTATGATAGGATACCCAAAGATATAATATGGTGGGCTCTACATAAAAAAGAAGTGACTCGCAGATATATTGATATGATCAAGGATATGTATGATGGTGCAATGACTACAGTAAGAACATCAACGGGAGAAAGTAGTGAATTTTCAATTACGGTAGGTCTACACCAAGGTTCAACATTAAGTCCTTATCTCTTTGCTCTTGTTATGTTATGGATGAGTTGACTGGACAAATACAAGATGAGGTGCCATGGTGTATGCTATTTGCAGATGATATTATTTTAGTAGATGAGACTAAGACGGAGATTAATGTTAGGTTGGAATTGTAGAGAAATTTTAGAAACAAGCGGATTTAAAATAACCAGAACTAAAACAAAATATGTGGAGTGAAATTTTAGTAGTAATAGGAGGAAAAATGGAGATGTGATTAAATTGGAGGGTCGAGAGATACCTAGAAATGATCATTTTCGTTATTTAGGATCGATTATCCAAAAAGATGGAGATATTAGTGATAATGTTACTCATAGAATTAGAGCAGGCTGGGTTAAGTGGAGAAGTGCTACCGACGTTTTTTATGATAGGCGTATACTTTTGAAGTTAAAAGGAAAATTTTATAGGACGACCATTAGACCCGCCATGTTATATGGGACAGAGTGTTGGGCAACCAAGAAACAAAATGTGCAGAAAATGAGTGTGGCGGAGATGCTAATGCTAAGATGGATTTGTGATAAAACTCAAAAGGATAAAATTAAAAATGAAGAAATTCGTGAAACGGTAAAAGTAACTCCTATAAAAGATAAATTGAGAGAAAATCGACTTAGATGGTTTGAACATGTCAAGCGTAGACCAATGGATGCTCCTGTAAGGAATAGTGATTTAGTTAGTATTGATGGTAACACAAGGGGTACAGGTAGGCCTAAGTTGAATTGGTGGGATATTATAAAAAGGACATGATGTCATGTGGTTTAACCAAAAATATTGCACCGGTCAGAATGGAATGGAATGGAAAAATAGGATTCATGTAGCCGACCCCAAATAATTGGGAAAAATCTTTGTTGAGTTGAGTTCGTAGAGGGGGCTTCAAGGTAATCATGAGATTAGGGATAATTCCTCCATTTAGAACAGTGTCTGGGGTTAAGGCAGCATGGCAGCTCAGCATGGTAACTCAACAAGGCAGTCAAGCGTGGCATCTCAGCGTGACAACCCAGCAAGGCAGCTCAAGCGTGACAACTCTTACTTTAGCTTTTTGTGCTACTTAACCATATTGTATTTTTTTATTTATATTGACCATGAGCTATAGAGATTGTAATGATGTGACGAGAATAAATATTTTGTGTGAGGTCGAACGATACTCGCGAGAGACCAGGCTTGGCAGGGCCTGGGAGAGCTTTCATGCTCTATCGAATGACCTCGCCGTGGGAACTCTAGAGGGACTTGGTTTGAAAGATTAAGAAGTGAGGTACCGTTGGGGCTTGTTCTGACCATCTTTGATACACCTGGTAAAACACCGAGGGACCCTGCCCGTGGAACTTCGAGCGGAGCAGCCTTGAGTTCCATCGGGTGATTGAGTTGTGAACCAAACATCCCTCTACTTGATGTTACATCTACTTTATGTGATGTCACTAGCCAGCTAGGCAATGTCAAATATGCACTTGAGTAAACCACCGTGGTATTTGGGGTTGTCAGACAGTGGTGAGCCACCTCTGTGACGACAGTACCCTGACACGCAATGGTTAGCCAAAAGGCATGTCTTGGCATTTAATGTTTATGACGTGGAGATAACTAGTGCATCAGGTATTTAATGTTTGTGACATAAAGTATAAGGGATGTCTTTTACAGGCATTAATGACCGAGTTGCCTCAGGGGTGGTGTGGGGGGCTATTTAAGGACCCCAACCACCTCTGGGGAGAGGATGTTCTTTTTGAAAGTTCAGGAGTTATTATTAGAGATAATACACATCGAAGGGAGATTTATTACAAGCCAGAGAGTTTACTCACCATTGTCACTTATTACGAAACTTTTAATACTTGATAAGTATCTCTGAGGGTTGTTGGCGTGTTTGGCTGCCTGCCAAGGTGTATCTAGGGTGCTGACTTCTCTCTCCCTCTAAATTAGTTACTTATGTGTTCGTTATTATCCTTTGAGTTATACACGAGGGATTTGTGAGTTTAAACTGAATTTATCTTCACTAAGTTGTATTTGCGTGTCCTGTAGATTAATCAATAGCTTGGCTATTTAACTTGCCATTATTGTACTCAAAAGGGGTTACGCCTCCATCTGATCTAAACTGCCCTCTTACAGAGTTTACTCTCGTTAGAACATAAAAATGTGCGAAAGGTTTTAACTTAAAAAAATAAAATTGAAAGCAAAAGCGTAAATATGGGTTTGGGGTCGGCTGACATTAGACCCCAAATGTGCCTCTCACTTACCCAAACAAAAGGCAGAGAAAGCAAAAGGAAATCTGAAGAAGAGGGTTTGCTTCGTCTGTGGTTTTACTATCTCAACCAAATAAGGCTTTTGTAGATGAAAATCAAGCCAAATAATGATCCGTGAGTTCTAAAGGCTAGAAATCAGTTGACAAAGGTGAAATTCTCTTTATAATTTTGACCTATTTCAATCATTCCTTCTTTCTTTCACTGTTTCTGCCCTGTGACTTCATCTGGCTAATTTCTGTGGTAAAAAAATTGAACTCGCCGAGGTATATCCTGATGCCTCGATATATCGCCGAGTTAAACCTGATGCGCCGATATATCGGCGAGATGCCCCGATCCTGTGCGATTTATATTTTTTTTAACTCTTGTTTCACAATCGGTGCACCGGCCAGCGATTCCGAGTTGATTCAGGCACTACTTTGAACCATGTTGGATGTATTTGACGTTAGTAAGTGTGGAACGACCGTGCAATCATGTTAAAGACGTGTAATTTTAGGAAATGTGTGTATGACAAGGAGACCTGGGTAGCATTAACTGATTTTATCATTGAGTTCAGACTAACTAAAATAGAATTCAATCTGCATTACATTACCATAGAAGATTAACTTTCTACCAAAAAAATGAAATTAAGGTAGTAAGGTTAACTAGATTTGGCTTAACATGTGGACGTGAGCATTAGGCAACCGTTCGTAAGTGTGTTCTCTTGTAACAAGCTATAATAACATGGGAAGTAAATTTCAAGTCCATATATTTGTTGTGGCGTGATAACGTCAACACAATTGATTAATTACTCCACAAGAACATCCAATACACAAGTCACATTAGATTTCATATTGTTCTCCATAACAAACCGAATCATGTATTGTATTTATCTAGCAAAAATATCGTCGAGCATCTTTTATTTTTCTCTTTAATTGTACTTTTCTTTTTATTTCATGTTATTATACTTGTACTTAACATTTTATCAATGAAAAGGAACATTACCTTACACCTGCCTTCTTCTTCTGTTGTTGATTGGAAATTTTTCTTGCTCTTTATAGTTCATGGATAAACTAGATCAATTGTCTTCAACTGATTATGAGATTCTTCAAAGATGCAACGATCTCTTCAAGGTTGGTCATTTGACTATGAACGAGAAAGAATTATCTAAGTTTCTCGGAGAGCATGCTTCAGATTAAGCTAGAGAAGCCTACCTTTTATTTAAAGTGTCTTCTTGATCGGGTAGTGGCCAATAATGTGGCTTATTATGAAATGATTGAAGAGCACAAAGCTCTGAGTGAAGGTTAGGATTTTGAGCAGAAGTTGGAAAAGCATGCATTTTTCTTTAGGAGGTAAGAATTTCTGCATAATCATGAAGTAGAGGAGGCTGGAGCCATTGCCAAGCTGCTGGAAGAAGAGAATAACAGTTTGAGGGATAAATTGAACTCATTAAAGGCTTCTTCTCCTATTGTTGTTATTGTTGATGATGGGGTTTCTTTCTTAGAGACTGAAAATGCTAGATTGAGGGAAGAAGTGGAGACACTGAAGAAACCTGGCCGAGCTACTACAGATGAGGCTAGCACGCATTAGACTCTTACTAATCAAGTTGCTCAGTTGAAGGTAAAAAATTTGGCCATTACTGAGATGTCCCAGAAACTTCAAACTCAAGCCGAGCAACTTTCTACTCAGTCCACCCAATTACAAGCCAAAGATGGAATGCTAAAAAAGTTTCACCGTCGGTTTTAGAGGCTAACCTTTTAATTTCAAAAATAGCCTAGGAAGATTTGAATGGAGGGATACAATGAAGCCCTGGGTCATTTTGATGAACGGTTTAAGCAAGCTCGGAATGAAGGTTACAAATGGGGTTAGACCAATTGCTTAACAGTGATGAAAGTGGAGCAAAACAACCCTCTTTGGAACTAGTACGATCCTCATTTATTGGAGTGTGAAGATCCTCCTTTAAAATTGGATGTTAATTGGATTCTTGTCAACACAATTCCCTAGTGCCTGATTTCAAAGTATTTAGGGGATTATGGCCTTCATGACGAGCTAAATATTGTTCGTCCTCCTTATTTGTTAGATAAACCGAGCAGTAGTAATAGAAGAATGCTCCAGGACTTTAACTTTATCAAATCCCCTTACACATTGAATGATCCTCCAGCAGGCATGGAACCAATTTTTAGTTCTTCTAAAATTGAGGGGAAACGTCCCTTAGAATAAATTTTATTCCTGTAATTCAATTGTGAGAAGAATCATGTAATTCCTATTTAAATGAATGAAATATATTTGATCAACTTATCTCGTTAATCTCTCAATGTAAATGACTTCTTCTTTTTCATTAGTTCTGTTGACACACTTAAGCTCTTGCCTAAGTTTAGCATCAATTACCAATGAGTTCATAGGTTTTACTAGTACAATTAGATTAAAATCCAATTTTATTACTAATTACCCATTTATTTTCATATGTTCTATTAATGCACCTAAATTTTTAAATTTCGCATTAGTTACCAGTGGTGACCAGGCGTATGTGGAATATGTGTCTACATTCCTTTTTAGCAATTTTCAAAACGTTCTTCCTTCACTTTGCCCAGTTACATAAAATCTCATTTATCCTTAGCTTCAGTGGGATAAAATCTTGTTTTATCCTTGTCTTCACTGACCAAGTTTCTTGAGGACTTAGAATCCTGCTTTACTTGGGTTTTTGTCTGCTTCCGATCAAGTTTTGCTTATATCGAGCAACTTTCGAATATCAGTAATCAACTATGTGGTTGTTGTTGTAAAGAACCTATTTTGGGTGTCGTTCAAATCCACTTTTAAATTTTTTTCGAGAAACTTTCACCCGTCGTCGATCAAGTATATAGTAGTGCATATCACTAGTACTCCCAAAAATTTGAAAAAATAAATGGAGGAAATCATCATTTTTATTACTATTGAAATGACATGAGTCCAATGTGTTTTATTACATCACTGGTAATACTTCTTAAGATCCTCTGCATGCTATGGATTCTTGAACTCTTCTCCCTCTAATGTCTCAATTTTGTAAGTTCCAGGTCGGACAACTGCTGAAATACGATATGGCCCAGGCCAATTCGCCTCAAGTTTGTTGTTCTTCTGGATTACCTTCTTCAGCACATAATCTCCATCCTTCAAGTTGTCCGACTTCATTCTTTTATTGTAAAAATGGGTTTTTCTTTGCTGGTACTCTACATTTCTTAAAGCAACGTCCTCACGTACCTCCTCCAGCTTAAACTTCTTAAATCTAATCTTTGCATTAACTCACTCACAGGAGAGTTAAATTTCAATACTCTATGGGAATGGAGGCCCAATTTAGCAGGTATTACTGCCTCAGTCCCAAATGTCAGCATATATGGAGATTCTCTAGTCACAATCCTTGGAGTTGTTTGGTATGCTCATAGAACAAAGTGCATCTCATTAATCCAGCTTCCCTTGGCATCATCTAGTCTTCTTTTTAACCCATTAAGCAGAGTTCTATTTGTAACTTCAATCTGCCCATTACTCTGAGGATGATCTGGAGCAGAGTGCAGCTTTTGGATATTGGACGGAGCACAATAAGCACAAATTCTTCATTATCGAACTGTGTGTTGTGGTCGGTAAGTAAGGCATAAGGTAACCCATATCTGTAAATAATGTTCTTCCAAATGAATCGATAGACCTTCTCATACGACATGTCCACCAAGGGGTCCGCCTCCACCCATTTTGTATAGTAGTCCACAACAATGACTAAGTACCTAAATCTTCCTCAAGTGGTCGGTAATGGGTCGACCAAGTCTATTCCCCAAATTGTAAATGGCCAAAGTGAAGTGATTGGAGTGAAAGAAGCCTGTGGAGTTTTGTTAATGATGGAATACCTTTGGCACTTATCACATTTCTTATCAAAGGCTACACAATCCGCTCGCATATTGGGCCAATAGTACATGCATGTGGGGCGAGGGAAAAAGAAGCATACTTGGAAAAACGGTCGACCACCACCATAATCGACCAAAAATCCTTCACCTTTGATAATCCAGTGATGAAGTCCATAGATAAACTGACCCATGGCTTCTCTGGAATAGGTAACGGTTTCCTGGCAGTCTTCTGCCACTCAACTTTGTCTAGCTAACAAAGAAGACAGGTTTTTACAAACTGTTCAAAATCATCCAGGCCAATAAAAACTTCAGGAAAGGAGAGTCAGGGTTCGTTGCTGACCCGGATGACCCGCCCATGGTGTACTAATCCATTGTAGTAGTGTTTTACCTATTATGTGAGCTCCATTAGATCCTTTATTCACCTACTAGATTAGGTCTTGAACCTCTGTTGGATGAACACAATGCTGCAAGCTATCTGTCAATCCCCTCTTGTATAACACTCCTTTGTCTAGCATATATCTTGTGGCTTTGTACTTCAGCTTTTTGTCCTCAATTGTATCTTCTGGCAAAGTTCCTTCTTCAATGTATGCTTTGACGGGATGCATCTAAGATGGCCACATATATATTGTGATAAAATTAATCATCAAGTCTTCATCTGTATTCCTATTTTCTAGAATCTCGATGGGAATAGTTCTTCGTAGCTCAATTCTTATTACTGAAGCTAGCCGAATAAGTGCATCTACTCGGGCATTCTCCAATCTTGGTACTATGCTCATCTGAATAGTCAGTAATTTGGCTATCACCTCCCATGCTTTAGACAGGTATCTAGTCAGCAGCTCTCCTTTAACTCCATACCAGTTTAATAGTTGGTTCACCGCCAATTGAGAATCACTGTGTGCCACAAATTTCTCAGCTTTCAGTGATCGGGCCAAACTAAAAACCATAATGAGAGCTTCAGACTCTGCATCGTTACTTGAGGCCTGGAACTAGAATCGTAGAGCGTATTCAATATATATCCCATCAAGAATGTTAAGTATTATACCTACTGCATGACCGGTTGCACAAGATTATCCATCAATGTACAAGTTCCATATCAAGAGATTATCATCAAATTCTTGGTCTGTCAGAATCCTATGATGGGATATTTTTATCCTTGCTTCCTCATAATTCCCTGGCATCACTTGGGCTCTTAAAGAGTAATCCTACAGGTCGACAGTGATTTCTTCTGACTTTTCTTCTGATGAGGGTTGCTCGGACGGTTGTTCAAGCCTTAGTTGGACTATTCCTTCCTATGTCTTGTTCTTCCTGCACTCCTTGTTGCTCGAGAACCTCAAGATAAATGAATTCAGTAGTAAAATCTATCACGGGTTAGCCTTTTAATGAAGACCTTGGTTCATATACAATATCATAACTCCTCAATTCTACTGCCCAGTACATTAATCTGCTAGACTTCTCCGATTTATGCAAGGCTTTCCTAAGAGGCATATCAGTATACACCATAATTGTATAGACTTGAAAGTATGGCTTCATCCGTATAAACACCTCAATCAATGCCAATGTTAACTTCCCCAGGTGTGTATATCTGATTTCTGCTCCTTGGAAATCTTTATCGGTGTAGTAGACTTGTTTTTGAACTCCATTCTCTTCTCAGATCAATGCAGAACTTACATCTGACTCAGAAATAGCCGAGTATAAATACAATCTTTCTCCTAAAATTGGTCGGGAGAGCAATGGGGGGGATCCCAAGTATTTTTTCAACTCCAGAAAATCATATTTACACTCGTCGATCCATTCGAAACTCTTTATAAAAACTTTAAAGAATGGCAAGCACCTGGTCAGTAGCTCGGGACACAAAACTGTTCAAGGATGTTACTCACCCAGTTAGCCTTTGTATATCTTGTTTGCAAGTAAGGGGATGCATTTCAATCAACGCCTTAATTTTTTCTGGATTTACTTCAATTGCCCTCTAGTTTACTATATACCCGACGAACATTCCTTCTTCCACTCTAAATATGCGCTTGGTCGGATTAAACTTCATATGGTGCTTCTCCGGTTGGTCAAAAGTCTAGACGAGGTCCGCAATATGATCGGCTGCTTTCTTACTTTTCTTCAACATGTCATCTACGTATACTTCCATATTCGTGCCTATTTTATCCTCAAAGACTTTATTCACCAATCTCTGGTAAGTACTGATTTTTTCAAACCAAATGGCATAACATTATAGCAATAAATTCCTTAGGGGGTAATGAAAGAAGGGTTTTTCCTATCTTCAGGCTTCATTTTGATCTGGTTATAACCAGAATAAGCATCCATGAAACAAACTGATCAATTCATGGTAAAGAAAAATAATCCTTTGGGCACGCTTTGTTTAAATTCGTGAAGTCGACGCACATTCTCCACTTGTTATTCTTCTTCTTGGGCATTACTACATTGGCCAACCAATCTATATAATTCACTTATCAATGAAAGCAGCTTTTTGAAGATTTTCAACTTCATACTGAATTACTTGATTCTTCTCGGGCTAAACACTATTGGCCTCTACTTTACAGGCTTGACATCCTTATTAACATTAAGCTCATGGAAAAGAAATCTTGGATCAATCCCGAGAATATTTTTATGACTTCAGGCGAACACATACTTCTTTTGTTTAAGGAAATTCACTAGTTCATGTTTAAGATCAAGATCCGGCGATGTAACTATGTGAGTGGTGTGTTCTGGCTTGTCGTTGTCAAGCACAATGCTCTCCGTTGCCTCAACTATCTGGCCCTTCACCAATTTCGTTTCTTCCCTCGAATTTTAAGGTTTCAACCTTAGATTCGTCATGGGGTTCAGAGGTGTCCACTTGGTAAGTGGTGGTTCTCTTATTCATCTCTGTTAAATCTTTTTGCTCGATAGATGAGTAGTAGCATTCCCGAGCTACTTTCTGGTCACTTTTTATAACTCCCATTCCAAATTTGGTCGAAAACTTTAAATATTTATGGATTGTAGATGGTACAGCCTCAAACTTCTTCAACACTACTCTTCCCATTATCATGTTGTAAGCTTAATGAACATTTTTGTCCATTACAAATAAATGTATCTTCTCTGTTCAGCTGGCTGTCCATGTGCCGATCAACTCCTATACCTTAATTGTTCCCAAAGGGAACACTTTTTAGCCAGAAAAACTATTAAAGGTCTGTGGTAGGGCTCCAACTGGTTGAGCTTGAAGTTCAAACTTTCAAAACAAGGATATAACAAAATATCTGTCGAGCTACCATTATCAACTAGTACTCTGGAAACAATTATATTCTCCTTTCTGACTTTAATTAGAGAGGATCATCATGGGGGTACAGTACCCCAGAGAGGTCATTTTTAGAGATCGATCTTCTTCAGCTAGATTAATCCTCTGTATATAGGAACAAGATTGTGCCTCATTGAGGTAAGCCTTCCATTCAGTAGTATGATCTCCTCCTCTTACGTATCCACATATAGTCATTTGATAACCAAAAGAACCAAAAGTGAGCATGAATACCTCCCATTCTGGTTGCCTAGGTTTATTAGGTTGATCAATATCATCCTCCTCGTCATCATTATGAATCCTCTTTTTCTTATCTATGGACTTGTAAGGAGACTTTGATCTTCGCCGAGCTCCATCTTTATTCTGCCGATCAATAAATCTGTCTAACTTTCCTCTTCGGATGAGAGGTTTAATTTTGTTCTAAAGGGAAATCATGAGTGCTTGGGATTTAGTATCTAGTTGTATATTTCATGACATTTCTTTATATAATTCATTGGGTGGACTCATATACCGAGGCTTGCCTAAAAAACATCGTAACACAGTTAGAAGAAATTGTTTGGCCCTAGATTATTATCTACAAATTACACGATCAATGGGATGGGCACAATATGCTAAGAATTGAAGAAATAAACTTTCCCTTGGAGAGCACTATTGATAATGAGAAATAAAAAAGTAAGAAAAAAAGATCGTTTTAGGGATTTAAATAAGAAAGACGTTGAATCGAGTTGTGGAGTCCTCTGTTATCCGATTCCTCTCTCAAAATGAACAAGGCATGGATCACCAAGTTTTAAGAATGTTTTTCTTTATCCCAATTTATTCATTTAATTTTTCACTCCATTTGTTGTTACCATTATTGTGGGGCTAATAAAAATGGTGATCATCTGAAAAGAAAAGTGGAGTTTGAATAGAAATAAAAAATTTCAATTGATTTCGAGAGGATGTTCCTAAGCATTGGATTGTAATAAGCTGGTATCATGGTTGATTTGATATCCAGAGGGTTATGTTCCACATAGTTGGGTGAATAATTATTCATATATGTAATGATTTCCACACTTCTGACACTCAGCCGTTTTAGCTTAATTCGTAAGGCATGTGGTTTATTACACCCCATGTTAGGGGTTCAAACCTCTTTGACACCAATTTATGGATATAAGTTGAAATAAAACCCCATCTCACTTTGTCCAGTCGTTAAAGCAACAACAATATTAGTGGTGGTAGATTGGGGTACTACACCCCATATGAAACATAGTTTGGAAATCATGAATTATATCACAAGTTTCATCAAATCAACATAATTCAACACAAATTTGATTGATAAAAATATATTCTAAATTGAATAACTTCTAAATTAATTTTTTTTACAAGTGATAAGAATTCAATCTTCCAATCAACACATTATGAACCCTTTTCTTAATTCATCAAAGGTTACCATATAACAATTCTCAAATATAAACCATATTTTTCATAAAACCAAGATAATTGTTGATGTAAAAAACTAGACTTGATCTAATTAATTAATCATAGATAAATGTAAATAAAGAAATAAGACAAAAGATTTTAAAGTGATTCAGCCTTATGAAAATGGCCTACACCCACTGTTTTGTATTGCTGAGTGTTTGCCTTAATCTCGAGGATTGATTATAAGATATCAATTGCCCCTTTCGGGAGAGTGTTACAATGTATTTATAGCCTTGGGGCTCTCCATGTGAATAGACGGTATGCCGTTTATTTAATAGGCATATACATTTGTACAATAAGAATGTTCATTAAGTCCGATGTTCATTGAATGTGTAGTTGTCTTTCAATCTCCCTGGCCAGATGCTCTGCACGCTAAGTAGCTCGGAACGCTTGACTTGCTCGGCACGTTTGAGTTTCTCGGTGCATTTGAGTTACTCTGCACATTTGAGTAGCTCGGTGAGCATATGCATTTTCCACTTAAGATTACACGTGTCTTTACATAATTGGTCCACGTCAGCTGACTAATTTTTGTATCAACAGAAGCCCCCAATGTTTCACAATTGAGGTTGAATAAGAGAGTGTGGAACATTATGCCCAGAAGTTGCTCGGATATAGTTAACCCAGCCTTGTTAAGTTATAGATCTCCAACACTTAGGAAATTTTCATTGTATTTTGTCATTTGAGAGCGAAATGGAAATCTTGTAAATATTTTGAATCTTCAACAATCATTTGGATATTTGCGTCTTTTTCATCGTTTAGCCGTTGAAAACACAAACGTCTTTTCTGGTAATCATTTATTTTCTCATTTCCAGAGGCAAGGTATTTAAAAGAGATATAAACAAATCGTCTTCTACTTTTTACTTCCATATCTCTGAACTCTTTGTTTTCTCACTCTATTTTTATACTGTCATTCTTTCCATCGTCCGCCATTAGCAGATCTCTCAATTTTCTGTAAGATTTTCTTCCTTCTTCCTTCTTTGCTTTAGTCATCATGGTTTGCCTTATTAAATCTTAGGACAAATTTTGGGCTGATTTTGCAATCCCTTCTTGGTTTATTCTAGAAGAACCTCCTTGCCCTTATGATTTCTTTTCTTTAGGTGAGGGACACTGGTTTCCCTCCTATTTTGTAACGGAGTGTGTTTTTTCTTTCCCGCCAAATCCCCTGTGTTTAGAGTTTTTCCAATATTTTGATATTATTCCTGCAAGAGTAGCTCCAAATACATGGAGGGTAGTTATTGGCGTACATAGGTTGAATTAAATACATGGAACTCATTTAGGAATTCCTAAAATTATGTACTGTTATAAATGGGTTACCAGTGACACTACTTTTTACTTAAAAACTAGGTTTTCAAATAGAGCTTTAGCAGACAACCTCCCCGATGCCAACAAGGACTATTTTGATCATGGGGTTGTGATGAAAAACTAGTAAAAAACCCCATTAAATGGAAATGATGTGTATCAAGGTCCCAGATGTCCACTTTATGGCAGTAGGATATGTTGTTTTTAGTTTTTTAAATTTATCTTTCTTTATGTTTGATGAAATGCGTCACTGACACTAATTAATTTGTTTGTTGCAGTTGAAAGAAAAAAAAATCCCCCCCAAAGCGAGTGACATTAATATAAAAGATTTAAAACTTATCTGGAGTTTGCACCAATCAATTTCCGGGGAGCACGTTAAAGCTGCTTCTTATTTATTGAGATACAAAAACACCACCTCATCTTTCATTGCTCATCCTCTTGCCCCTCATGTGGTAATTGATCTTGATCAAGTACCAACATCTCGAGCAAGTGTGGGAGAGTCTTCTTTTAAATTGAATACCTCTATTACCAAAAGGGAATATGGAAACGCAACGTTTTTATTCATTTTAAAAGAAATGGGGTACATGTGAATCTGTATTACCGATAATACTTGCGTAGATGCTCTGCATTCCACGCATTTTTGAATTCTTCTCCCTCTAAGGTTTCTATTCTGTAGGTCCCTGGACGAACAACCATAGTTACCCGTTGAGGCCTATGCCAGTTGGCCTATAGCTTATTATGCTTCTGGATCACCTTCTTAAGTACATAGTCCCCCTCTTTGAGATCATATTTCTTCACCCTTTTGTTGTAGAACATGGTTGTTTGTTGTTGGTAGGTTGCATTCCTGATTGCCACTTCTTCTCTAACTTCTTCGAGCATATCCAAATCTAAGCGTCTCATCAAATCGCTTCCGGGAGAGTTGAAATTAAGCACCCTGTGAGTAGGTAGGCCCAATTCAGTAGGTTTATCGGCTTCACTTCCAAAGGCTAACATGTATGGAGATTCCCCAGTTATTGTTCGGGGTGTAGTGCGATAAGCCCATAACACAGAGTGTATTCGTCACTTCAGTTTGTCCATTGCTCTGGGGATGGACTAGTGCATAATGGATCTTCTGGACATTGGATTGATGATAATATGCAGCGAACTCCTCGTTGTCAAATTAGGTAGCATGGTCAGTAATGAAAGCATGTGGGAGACCATACCTGCAAATAATAGTCTTCCAAATAAATTAGTAAACCCTTTCATATGACATGTCAATGAGAGGTTTAGCTTCCACCCATTTGGTAAAATACTCAACAGCAACTACCAAATATTTGAACCTCCCTTTGGTGGTCGGCAGAGGCCAGACCAAGTCTATGCCCCACATGGAGAATGGCCAGGGAGAAGTAATGGGTGTCAACAATGCCTGGGGAGTTCTTCGAATGGAAGAGAAATGTTGGCATTTACTTCATTTCTTCTCATAAGCTGTGCAGTCATCTCTCATCGTTGGCCAATAATATCCATGCGTCGTTATCCTCTGTAGAAGAGTCCGGCCTGCTACATGAGATCCACAAGAGCCTTCGTGAACCTCTTCAATCAGGTCTTTAACTTCGGAGGGATGCACACATCTCTGTAGACCTGCTATGATTCATCTTCTATACAAAACACCATTATTTAATACATACCGAGCAACTTTAAACTTCAGCTTCTTGGATGCAAGTTGGTTAGTTGGTACAACTCCTTATTCGATATATGCCCTGATGGGGTCCATCTAGGATGGTCCCATATCCAGGGTAATGAATTTCACCATTAAATCGTCATCTATACTTCGATCTTCCAAATTCTCAATGGGAATCGTTCTTCATAGCTCGGTGCGAGTAGCTAAGGCTAACCGAGCTAGTGCGTCAGCTTTCGCATTCTCTAATCTTGGAATTCTGATCAACTGGACCGCTGTAAAAGTGGATACAATTTCCATAGCTTTAGCATGATACCTGAACATTAAGTCTCCTTTCGCTGCATATAACCCTAGAATTTAATTTACAATTAACTGTGAATTACTAAACACGATAACCTGCTCTGCATTCATTATTTTGGCTAAACTGAGGCCCACGATCATAGCTTCATATTCAGCCTCATTGTTGGAAGCTTTAAATTATAAGCATAGAGCATATTCGATATCCAAGCCATCATGACTGTTTAGGATTACTCCAGCTCCACTGTCTGTAGCACACAAAGGGACGTTGAAATACAAATTCTATATAGGTATACCATTATTAAACTCTTGGTCTGACAAAGTTCCCTGATGGAATATTTTATACTTACTTTTATCCTCCCCCATCACTTGGCTATTATCCGACCCTTTCTATTGCTCGTTGTCTATCTCCTCTAGCAGATCTACTAATGAAAGTTGATCGGGGTTTGTTTTTGATGATCCCGTAACATCCACGGGTTGTTCTGCATTAGACTCCCGCTGGTCGGGTGTATCTAGGTAAGTGAACTCCGTAATGAAGTCTATTATCGTATGTCCCATAAGTGAAGACCTTGGCTCATAAATAATATCATATTCACCCAGTTCTACCGCCCAGTACATCAGTCTTTCAGATTTCTCTGGCTTATGTAAAGCCTGTCTGAGGGGCATATCAGTATACACCACTATGGTATGAGCCTGGAAGTATGGTTTCATTCTCCTTCTTCCTTTAATCAGAGCTAATGCCATCTTATCCAGTCTTGGATATCTAATCTTTGCTCCTCGGAATGCTTTGCTGGTATAATACACTGGTTTTTGCACTCGATCCTCCAATCTTATCAACTCCGAGCTAACTTCACTCTCTGAGATAGCTAGATACAAATCTTATAACCTTTCTCCCATCACCGGCCTGGATAGTACTGGAGGTGTCCCCTTATATTTCTTCAACTCTTGAAAATCCCTCTCACATTCATCATTCCACTCAAAAAAATTTCTAAGTGTTTTGAAGAATGGGAGGCACCTATCTGTTGCTCATGACACAAACCTGTTAAGTGCCGCAACATGCCCTGTGAGGCTTTGCACCTCCTTCTTCATAGCTGGAGATCGTAGTTCCAGCAGAGGTTTAATCTTCTCAGGATTTGCCTAAATGCCTTGCTAATTAATAATATACCCCAGAAACATGCCTTCTCGTACACCAAATATGCATTTAGTGGGGTTCAACTTCATCTGATATTTCTCCAACGGATCAAAAGTTTAGGCTCAGGTCAGCTAGATGGTCAATTGCTTTCTTACTCTTCTTCAGCACATCGTCAACATAAACCTCCATATTATAGCCGATTTTCTTCGCAAACACTTTATTCATCAGCTGGTACGTTGCATCTGCATTTTTAAGTCCGAAAGGCATAACATTATAGCAGTATGTACCCCTTGGGGTAATAAAAGAAGTACTCTCCCTATTTTCTGGTTTCATCTTAATCAGGTTATAATCGGAATAAGCATCCATGAAGCTCAATAATTTGTGCCCTGAGGTAGCGTCCACCAACTGATCAATTCGGGGCAACGTAAGGCTTTATTGAGATCAGTGAAGTCCATACACATCCTCCACTTATTGTTCTTCTTCCTCACCATCACAACATTGGCCAGCCAATCAGGATATTTAACATCCTCAATAAAAGAAGCCTTTTGTAATTTCTCGACTTCCTCATGAATGGATTGATTATTCTCTAGGCTGAATACCCTTCTTCGTTGCTTCACTGGATTTACCTCCTTATTAACATTGAGCTCATGGAACAGGAAGGCGGGGTCTATCCCTGCCATGTCTTCATGACTCCATGCAAAAGTCTGCTTTCCGTACCTTAGAAATGCCACCATCTCGTGCTTTATTGATGGATTTAATGACGCGCCAATTTTATTTATTCGCTCTGGATGTTCATCGTCCAGAATGATATTTTCTGTAGCTTCCACGACCTGACCCTTCATAAGATGAGATTCATCGCTAGGGTCCAAGGTCTCAATCTCTGCATCTTCATACTCATCTACTTGGTACGTGGTGGTCTTCTTCCTGTCTTCCTCTAGTTCCTCCTATTCAGCAGACGAATAGTAGCATTCGCGAGCTACTTTTTGGTCTCCCTTCACAAATCCCACTCCAAAATTTATTGGAAACTTCAAACATTGGTATACCGTAGTTCGCACTGCCTCAAACTTTTTCAGGCCTACCCTTCCCATGATGATGTTGTAGGCTGATTAGACATTTTTGTCCATTACAAAAAACGTACTTTTTATGTTCTGCAGGTAGGCCAGGTACTAATAAGCATGTCCAACTTGATCGTCCCAAGTGGAAAAACCTTCTCGCCAGTAAAATCAAGGAGGGGCCTGTGATATGGCTCCAACTGGGCTAGCTTCAAATTCAAGCTATCAAAACATGGGTAGAACATGATATCTGTAGAGCTACCATTTTCCACCAATACACGTGAAATCACCACATCTTTCATCCTCATCTTGATCACCGATGGGTCATCATGAGGATATAGTACACCTGCCAGATCATTTTTGGAGAAACCGATGACCAGTTTATCCTTGTTCACCTTCTTTGGGCGATCGTCTTCATCCAAGTTTATGCGCTGTATATAAGAACAAGCTCGGCCTCATTGAGGTAAATTTTCCTCTCAGTAGTATGATCTCCACCTCCTTCATCTCCACTTGTAATTACATTACATTCAAATAATCCAAATTGGATTGAAAATACCTCGCGTTCAGGCTGCCTTGGATTTTTGAGGAGGTCGGGATCATCTTCTGGATCTCTCTTCTTGTCATCTCTTGCTCGGCGAGGATATTTGGATCTTCGCCTTCCTCTGTCATTAGTATTTCCACCATTCTGGCGATCAATGAACTTACTTAGTTTTCCTCTCCTAATGAGTGCTTCGATTTAATTCTGGAGAGCTATGCAACGCTTGGTCATATGGCCATGGTCCCTGTGGAATTCGTAATATTTTTACTTATCCCTCTTGTCAGGGTATGCCTTCATTTTCTTCGGCCGATCTAACTCCTCGTTGTTATTGATTTCTTCCAGAATATAAGTTATATCCACCTTCAAGGGAGTGCAATTACCATACTTCCTCAATTGCTCCAGCGTCTGATTGTCTTTTGGCTGCTTGCTACCACCGTTGTGCTTTTGATTATTCTTCTCAGTTTTATCCTCAACCTTGGTCTCAGCTTCAGTATCAACATTCTTCTTTGCAGTCATGGCCTCCTTGGCATTCATGATCTTGGAAGCTTTTGCCATTAATTCCTCCATAGAACTGGGTGGATCTTTGGCCACTGTATAATATAACTTGTTCGGTAACAAACCACTCATCAGAGCAGTAATTGTTGTCTTATCCTCTTAGTCAATCACCTTAAGTTTCTCGTTATTAAAATGAGTGATGTAATCCCTAGTACTCTCTCCTATTTTCTGCCTTACACTCAGTAGGTGTGCTACACTCTTACCTGGCTTCGTACCAAAGCAGAAGTTCCCTCTAAAGAGCTCTGCCAGCTAATGGAAAGTAGCAATCTGCCCCCGAGGAAGATTATTGTACCATATCTGGGTTTACCCAATGACAGTTTTTGAGAATTCCCTGCACCTCATCTCATCAGGAACCGCATAGATATCAGCAGCAACTTAGTACTGCTCTATGGGGAGGACGGGATCAGTTTTTCCATCATAGAGCTTTAAATTTTGATAGTGTGGGGAAATCCATAATTACCTACACAAAGGGTGACCCTTGGACAAAAGTTCTTTGGAGAGGGTTCTTGGCCTTAGCCATTTCCCCTAACCTTTCTTCCAACCTCTGAATGGAACCCTTTCATGCATCGTTTCCATCCTCAGACCTATTTTCCCGAGCAACTGATCACGCCGAGTTCTCCTCTTAGGATCTTTTATTACGATTTGCTGGGCGTGATTGGGCAGAACCTTGCCTCAGATCGGTTGGTCATTGAGAATTTCTCGACGCAATCCTAGGGGGATTTCTATTCCTCATAGGGCCTAAACGATCAAAGGGATAGACTTTGCTCAACCTCTCCAAAGCGCTTGTTCGCTCTGGAGTTAAGGTAATATTTTGTCGAGAGTCCGTAGCTCGTACGGAGGAGGTTCGACCAGGCTGATATGAAGGATCATTAGATCTTCTGGTACGATAAGATTCGATGCATCTGGATTGAGAAGCATTTGGGAATAGCGTATGTCTGGTTCTTGAAGATGGCAGATGAGTATTTCTCTGAACGCTTCGTTGTCATGACTAGGCAGATGCTCCATCGTGAACAATTTGAATGAGCTGACGCGTGGTTTCTTTAATGGTCATTTTCCCCTGGGCTAAATTTGCCACTATGCTAGTGAGATCTTGCATAGTTGGGGGAGTAGAGGGGTTTAGAGGAACCCCAGTGTTGTTCTGGTTACTGGATTCTGGGATCTTAGCCATTGATGATAAGTTTTTAGTGAAAAACGCTACGTATAGTCGTTCCCATAGACGGCGCCAATCTGTTGATGTAAAAAATAGACTTGATCTAATTAATTAATCACATATAAATGTAAATAAATAAATAAGACAAAATATTTTTAAAGTGGTTCAGCCTTATGAAAATGGCCTACGTCCACTGTTTTGTATTGATGAGTGTTTGCCTTAATCTCGAGGATCGATTACAAGAGATCAATTGCCCATCTCTGGAGGCTGATACAATGTATTTATAGCCTTGGGGCTCTCCATGTGAATAGACGGTATGTCGTTTATTTAATTGGCATATACATCTGTACAATAAGAATGTTCATTAAGTTCGATTTTAATTGGATGTGTAGTTGTCTTTCGATCTCCCTGGCAAGATGCTTTGCATGCTAAGTAGCTCGGAACGCTTGAGTTGCTCGGCACGTTTGAGTTGGTCAGCGCGTTTGAGTTGATCTGCACATTTGAGTTGCTCGGTACACTTGAGCAGCTTGGTGAGCATATGCATTTGCCACGTAAGATTACACGTGTCTTTACATAATTGGTCCACGACAGCTGACTAAATTTTTTATCAACAATAATAATTTAGATTGACCAATCTAACTTATACTCCAAGTAATTTATATTTCTAAATTCCTTAAGAAATTCAGTTGTAATTAAAATATTAGAATATAGGTGTCCAAAACATGGTTTTTTATCACTTTCATAAGAAACTAAAGAGGAAAAGTATAATTGGTCTTGCCTTCATTGTTAAGGATGTATGTTCCAAATTGATGTAGATGATGATTCCCATTGAGTCTTCTAAATTCTCTAAGTTTTCTTCTCTTCTAGGGGCCTCTTAAATTTCCCCCACAAGTTTCTCTCTAGCTTGTTATGTTTAGGGTCTTGGTGTAAAATAAGTTTCCAAATAAACCTAATTGGATTTAATATAAGGCTAATATCTGCAAGTTTCCTAAAACCTCAACATAACGTCACCTTATGGCTCCAAAAACTCACACGAATCGTTACAAACTTATTCCAACGAGTTACCAAAACTATGGGTTCAATCCCCATTTTTTTAATGTTATTTAGTTATTCTAAAAACCTTATAGATTTTACCCAAACCACAACCCATTAAATCGGAACTAACATTAATAAAATAAAAGGGAACATAATACACACGTAATATTTTATTTAAATTATTGTTTTAAACTAGTTAACACTGACTTAATTTATCTAGAATGTATTAAATTATGAAGCATCTAAGAATTATAATCAATTTAACACATAATTTATCATACAATCTAGCATTTAAATTTAACACGTCATTAACAATTAAAATGTACCACATATTTTGACACATATATTGACAATTGCAACAAATATTTAAAACCACGGGGTATCATATTCTCCCCCTAACAAAGGAGTTATGTCCTTAAAATTCATTACATACTTTCCTTGAAGAGCTCATGATACTTATTTCGCATCTCCCTCTTTCTCTCTCCCACAAGTGGACTCTGCCTAATTATGGTGACTCCAGTGGACATGTCGTAATGGAATAAACTTAGAGAAAAAGGACATGATCTCTATAATGTATAATGCATAAAGATCTCTCATAATAATTGATATTTGGTAGAAAATATATCTATCTCAGGTCAATGTGATGACAAGCCATATCATTACTGATTTTTTTTAAGCATTGAAATGTGAAACACATTGTGAACTCGCTATAGATAGTCAGAAAACACAAGACGATACACTATTGGTCCCATATGATCAATAATAATGAAGGACCCATATACTATGGAGCTACCTTCCTCTTCTTAATGCATCTCATCCCCGCCATAATGGAAAACACCTTTATAACTACCTCATGTCCAATTGTGAATTTAAGAGAATGCCTATGCTAATTTATATAACTCTTCTTCCTATTCTGAGTAGTTTACGTACGATCTCTCAGGAATGAAATTTGATCCCAATAGCTTTTCACTCCCGTCTTTAACCAAAAAAATAGGGAATGGCAAGGACATCCATATAATTCCTCGTACCACTAATTATTGGTGAGTTTATTATAACATACCGAGAGGCGCTACTAAAAATAAATTAAAAATATCTTCCAATTTGAACCTTATTAATCAATCTAATTATGCCTAATGATGACATCATTAAATAAACTGAATAAATAAAGCTTTTCATTCTCATTAATATCAAAGCCTCTTTAACGATTGATATTACAATAAAATGAAATCATAAAGTAAAATGTAGAGTTATCTAATCATCCCAGCCTCATGATAGCTGGAATAAGTTACAACATCAATAATAAATCAGAAATGCATATAAATTGTGGGGGTGTGAGTGATAAACTTAGTCGGCTAGTGTATATTCTATAAGTGAACTGAACATATGTATGCATGCACTTATTTAGAAATGTATGCATATGCCCACTCAACTAAATTCCAAAATAAGCATAACCAATCTTAGGATCTCACCATATATCACTGAACTTCCCAAACCCCATATCAAAATGGTATAGACTATCGTTATAGTCTCCTTTTATTTATACTTAAAACATACAATAACCCCCCAAATAAAAAATATTATATTACAATCAGAAGTCAGAATATGGTACTCCCCTCATCGTCATATCATAATGGATTAAGAACCCATATTAACAAAATAATTTAACAACCCAAATGGTCCATGGCCTAGTTTATTCGATAAAAGAAAAAATATAGATTGAAATCACACCCCGTCCAAAGGGTGTATTGGATAAGGGATGCATATGCATCCTCTAAAAATATACAATATGATCAATCTCTCAATTTATTAACTCTCAGCAATATATTAATTTCCAAAAATTACGTATATATCCCTACCCAATTACTATAATCCAATATATGGCGTAAATAATAAATTACATTTTCCCGAACTATGAGGCATGAAAATAGTATCACATAATCACGTGTGAAATAAGGAGTACATGTATATCAAATAAACCATATAAAGATGCACCACATAGTATGGATACGGGTATACAATTAAGCGTCAATACATGAAGAACACAAAATAAACCACAAGTAGACGAACACCTTCGTCAAATGAATAAATTCCACGATTCTAGACATCTAACTTGAAATTTGATATTTCCCATTTCTCATATCAGATTTCAGATCCATGCTCGCCTTGAAAATACAATTAAATATCTCATTTGAAATATTCCCAAAATCCAGTTGCAAGGTTCTTTAATGGATGTTGGAAGGTGTCTTTTGATGGAGCTTTAGGGTCATACGGTTAGGGATGAAGTATAAAAGTGTATAATTGATTATCTAATAAGATAAAAGGTGAAAGATAAGCAAAAAACACAAATAAAGGTTCCCATAAATAGACTAAAGGCATAGCACCCCACGAGTGGGACACGAGGGTGCTTTGAGCCAGTAAGGTCGAGGTCGCGCTTTGGATATCTTTCAGCCACTAGCCTTCTTCCATGGTCGCATAAACAATTCCCACGGTCGTGGGTCTTCATGGTTTCTATCTCAAACTCTCTCTTCTCAGTGATTTCACATCCTAACCAATTACAAAGTTGCCACTCTTCTATAAACTTGCTTGCTCCCTAAGATTAACCAAATGAAAATATTACCCTTGCTCTTCCATCCTTATTGCGTCTTAGGCCAAATCCAAATTAAATCCTCGAAAATACTCAATAAATCCTAGAAATACGAGGTATTATATTCTTTCCCCAAACTAAAAGAATTTCATCCTAAAAATTCATATAAAACTTATTCTTTACACCTCGTATAAAGTCAAATGTACCACAACGGACAACACAACAGACCTATAACCCCAATACTGAGTAATCGTGTAACTTGGAGCTCTTGTACGACTTTTTAATAGACCTAGAGGCAAGAATAAAAATTAATGAAAAATACATTATAACTTAACCCCTTCTAAAACCGTTTAATTATCCCTAACCACTACAAAATAATTTACCAAAGCATACATTAATAAATTAAATAAATAAGGATCTTTATTCTCATTAATATCAAAATCTTCGTAACAATTGTTAGTAAAATAAAATGAAAGCATAAAGAAAAATACATAGGCATTTAATTATCCCCACATCACGAAATATGAAGTACACCGCAATATAATTAATAAACCTGAAATGCATATAAACTGTGGGGGTGTGAGCAGGAAACTCAGTAGGCTTGTAAAAATTCTCCAAGTGAAATACACACATGTACGTGCACATTTATTGAAGTGAATCCATATGCCCTGTTGATACCAAATTTAGTCAGATGACGTGGACCAATCATATGAAGACACATGTCAATCTACATGGCGAATACAAATACTTTCGACGAACAACATGCATCATCGAGCTACTCAAGCGTCCCGAGCTACTCAAACGTACCGAGCAACTCAGGCGGTCCGAGCTACTTAGCATGCAGAGCAACTTAAATTCTCCTAGCTACTTAGTGTGCAGAGCACTTCTTTCAGAAGATAACTACGCATTTAACATACCTTACATTTAATGCATATTCTGATTATACAGCTATATATGTCTACTAAATGATAGCTTATTGATATGTACAACCAAAAAGGATATAAATACATTGTAACCCCTTCATAAGGGGTGATTTCAGAATCCCTTGGAAACCAGAGAGAAACAAACACTCAGGCAATACGATAACAGTGGACGTAGGTCATTTTATTAAGGCCGAACCACTTTAAAAATCTATTATCTTGTTTACTTATTACTTATTTATCTGTGATCAATTAATTAGATTGCATCTAGTTTTTTACATCAACAGATTGGCGCCGTCTGTGGGGAATGACTATATTTATCGTTTTCCATAAAAAATTCATCATCTATGGCTGAGATCCCAAAATCCAGTAACAAGAACACTGATGGGGTCCCTCCAAACACTTCTAATCCCCCAACTATTCAAGATCTGGCTGGCATTATGGCTAATTTGGCTCAGGGACAAACAGCCATGCAAGAAACCATGCGTCAGCTTATACAAACTGTTCATGACGAAGTACCTGCCCAGTCCGGACAAATAAGTGTTCAGAGAAACACCCATCTGCCATCTTCAAGAAGCATATGTACGCTATTTGTAGAGGGCTCTCGATCTAAGCATACTTGTTCTTATCATACTGAAAGATCTGACGATCCTTCATATCAACCTGGACGAACTTCTTCGGTACGATTTACTGATTCTCAATGGAATGTTTCTTTAACTCCAGAGTGAGCTAGCGTTTTGGAAAGGTTGAGTAGAGTCTCTCCTTTCGATCATTTAGGACCCAAAAGAAATAAAAACCCTCTTAGAGTTGCGTCGAGGGACACTCAACAACCAATCGATTTAAGGGAAGGTTCTACCCAATCACACCCAACAACTCAAAAAGAAAAATTTCAAGAAGGAAATTCAGCGCGATCACTAGCACGAACTAGTCGTTCTGAGACTGAGAATAATGCATGGAAGGGCTCCATTCAAAGATTGGAAGATAGGTTAGGGGAAATGGCTAAAGCCAGGAACCCTCTTCAGAGAACTTTTGTCCAAGGGTCGCCTTTTGTGAAAGCAATTATGAATTTTCCTACACCATCAAAATTCAAAGCTCCGGTAGTGACACCCAAATATGATGGGAAAACTGATCCAATCCACCACATAGAGAAATATTAAGCTGCTACTGACATCTACGCAGTCCCCGATGAAATGTGGTGTAGGGCATTCTCAGGAACTATCACTAGGTCAGCCCAGATATGGTACAATAGTCTTCCTCGGGGGCAGATTGCCACTTTCCATTAACTGGCAAAACTTTTCATAGGAAATTTCTATTTCGGACCGAAACCAGTTAAGAGAGTGGAACATCTATTGAGTGTGAGGAAAAATGCTGGAGATAGCACCAGGGATTATATCACTCATTTTAATAACGAGAAACTTGAGATAATTGATTACGAGGATAAAATGACAATCACTACTCTGATGAGTGGTCTATTACCAAACAAGTTATATTATACTTTGGCTAAAGACCCTCCAAGGTTTATGGCTGAATTGATGGCAAAAGCAACAAAGATAATGAATGCCGAGGAAGCCATGGCTGTAAAGAAGAATGCTAATACCAAAGAAATCAAAGCTGAAGGTAGCAAAACTGAGAAGAAAGATCAGAAGAATAATGGTGGCAGAAAGCAGTCGAAGGGAAAGACACTGGAACAGTTGAGAAGATATGGGAATTACACTCCTTTGAAAGTATACGCAAATCACATTCTGGAGGAAATCAAGAACAGCGAGGAGCTAGCCTGGCCCGAGAAAATAAAGATAGAAGCAGACAAAAGGGATAAATCAAAATATTATGAATTCCACAAAGATCATGGGCATACGACCAAATGATGCATAGCCCTCCATAATGAAATCGAAGCGCTCATTAGGCGAGGAAAACTAACCAAATATGTTGATCGCCAAAATGGTGGAAGGACCAATGACAGAGGAAGGCAAAGGTCCAAATTATCTCACCGAGCAAGAGAT
This sequence comes from Sambucus nigra, assembly GCA_949130495.1. NCBI lineage: Eukaryota > Viridiplantae > Streptophyta > Magnoliopsida > Dipsacales > Adoxaceae > Sambucus > Sambucus nigra. Next base: position 688,758,666 of record OX422209.1, read on the forward strand.
GACATGAAGAGAGATCATGAAGATGATCCAGAAGATGATCCCGACCTACCTAAAAAAACCAGGGAACCCGAACGTGATACAACAAGGTTTATCAATTCATATGGAAGAACATCATTTGCACATATGGCCTCCCATATGCATTCATCACTGATCATGGTACTCAATTTGACAATGAGGAGTTCGCTGCATATTATCATCAGTCCAATGTCCAAATGATCCATTCTGCTCCAGGGCATCCCCAGTGTAATGGACAAACACAAGTGACGAACAAGACTCTGCTGAACGCTTTGAAGAAAAGGTTAGATGAAGTAAAGGGAAATTGGATCAACGAGCTACAGTCCGTTCTATGGGCCTATCGCACTACTCAACGAACAACAACTGGGGAATCTCCATACATGTTAGCCTTCAGGAGTGAAGCTGTCATACCTGCTGAATTGGGCCTGCCTACTCACAGAGCGCTAAATTTCAACTCTCCTGTAAGCGATTTGATGAGACGCTTAGATTTAGACATGCTCGAAGAAGTCAGAGAAAAAGCCGCAATTAGAAATGCAGCCTACCAACAACGAACAACTTTATTCTACAACAAAAGAGTGAAGAAATGTGATCTGAAAGAAGAAGACTATGTACTGAAGAAGGTGATCAAGAAATACAACAAGCTGGAGGCCAACTGGCATGGGCCTTACCGAGTAACTAAATTTGTTCGTCCTAGAACGTACAGAATAAAAACCTTGTAAGGGGAAGAATTCAAGAATGCATGGAATGCAGAACACTTGCGCAAATATTATCAATAGCACATGTAACCTGTTTTATATCAAGATGAATAAAAGTGACGATTTGCCCATATCTCCTCTTTTGTTCGATTTTTTTCAGAGTTCTAGTGCTACCCACTAAAACCAGCATCAGAAATCGCCAATTACGATTGGTCGGTCAATTAATTACCACCAACTAAGGTTGGTCGGTCATCAATTACCACCAACTACGGTTGGTCGGTTAATCAATTACCACCAACTACGGCTGGTCAATCAATTAATTACCACCAACTACGGTTGGTCGGTCAATCAATTACCACCAACTACGGTTGGTCGACAACATGGTAATCCCAGTAAGAGTACTACAACTGAGCAGGAGTGTGAAACGAAAATCATTCCATTGCTTAAAAAGTGATAAATCACTTTAAAAAAACTACATATTTATTCAGTAAATCATAAGAAAAGCATTTCTAAGAAAATAAAGACTAAATTTTCATTCATTAAATGCAATCATATTACATAGAGATGATCTAAATTTTCATTCATTTCATTCATGTACAAGTTTCCTATTCTATGGGTTTCTTTCCTTCTAACTTTGATACAGGTTCCACCCCAACTGGAGGATCATCTAAAGCATAAGAGGAATTGATAAAGTTCAAATCTCTTAGCATTCTTACGTTGATTGTAGGTGGTTGATCAAGCAAATGCTCAGGACGAGCTATCTCAAAATTGGCATGAAGATTATAATCATCAAGATACTTAGAGATCAAAACTTGAGGAATAGCATGGGCTGGAATCCAGCTAAGGTCAAGTTTGAAGGTAGGCATAGGAAAATCAAGAACTACAGGTTCATAACAGTCCCATAAGAAATGACCTTGCTCCAGTTTCAGAACACATAAGGCATTCAACCATCCCTACTTATATCCTTCTTTGTTCGACTGCTCCAAACGAGCATCAAGATGATACAGAGCTTGATTATACCCTGCCATCCAGAACTCTATGGGTTGCTTATGAAATTGTTAGGTCAATCTCTCAAGCTGCCCATGAAGCTTTTTTACCAAAAGATCTATAATTTCCAATGCAGAGCTTTGAACAGAGAGTTGATAGGTAAGAGTTTGCAGTTTCTGAGACATTTCGACCAAGGCTTGAGTTTTGGCTTTTACCTGAGTAGCTTGATTTATTAAAGTATGGTCAGTCCTTATCTCTTCAACACTTTTTCGAACAACTCTACCTCTACCTCTACCCCTTGAGGAGGATATCGATTTAGCTTGTTTCAAAATCTCCAGTTCTTATCTCAGGGCAGCATTTTCAACCTCTAAAAAGGAATAACCCTCATCGTTGATCGGAACCAAGGCTCCCGAGGAAGAAGAGGCCTCAATTTTGAGTCATTTTAGCTCCTCCTGCAGCGTAAAGTTTTCTTCTTCCAACAGTTTGGCAATGTGCCTATGTTCTTCAACCTTATGACTTAGAACATTTTCTCTTCTCTTATGAGCAGAGAGATACTTATCGTAACCCCGATCAGCGCTCAGTTGTTTGCATTTTACTCGTAACCCTCATGAAGAAGTTTGTTGGACTCTTTGTACTGCTATTGAAGTTGCTAGATTGTTCCTTTAAGATCTTCAATCATTTCGTAATAATCCACATTGTTGGCTACAACACGATCAAGTAGACACTTCAAGTACTGGTAGGCATCAATTGCTCGTTCAGAGGCATTGAAGCCAAGAATGTCGATTATTTGAGCTTCAGTAAAGTCTGCATGACCAACTTTGAAATAATCATTGCATTTCTTCATCAACTCTGTATTATTAACCTATAAGAGTTCCATCCTGGCCACAAACTAGCAAGGAGAAAATAAAAAACAAAATTAACAATGGTGCGAACAGAGAAAGTAAGGGAAAAATTAAAGACGAACAACAAAAGTTCATTTTTATTCATCATAACAAAGGAAAATACATTTCAGGGTTACAACCAAGAAACAACGCAATAAAATAACCGAAAAAATTTACACCTCCTTATTTCCTATGACATCTTCGGACGGTTTGGATGACGGGGTTGTTTTCTCGGAGGGCAATGGTAGTTGCTCGACAGATGTGCCAGCTTGTTGGACTTGCTCGGAGAGTTGAATAACATCAACAACAGGGATTTGCTCCCCTATCATCATAAAAGACTCATCTGATGCAACTTCATCTTCTTCTTCTCCAGGAGAGGGAGGAGGGCCATGAGTATGCTCCTGGAACAACTCAAAATTTTCAGCAACCTTCAATTTTTTCAAAGTCGCTACCCATAGATCCCTAAAATACTTAACAATGGCATACTCCATCCGAGAAGACATGGAAACCAGGCCCTTATTCCAACCTTTATCCCAACTAGAACTAAAGGATTTCTTAAGAACAACTTTCCTTTTCACTCTCTTCAAGGAAGTTTTCTCCCTAAGAAGATCTTCGGTAGATTTCAATTTTTCTTCTACCTCTTTCTTACGTTGTTCAGCATCTTGAAGCTTGGCGATATCTTCCTCGGCAGATTTAAGCTTTCCCTCAAGCTCCTTCTTACGTTGTTCAACATCTTTTAAATTCTTCTCCAACTCTTTGGTGGCATTCACAGCTTGATCTCGACTTGTTTCAACAGACTGGAGTTTTTTCTCCCAAGCATTTATGTCTTCCTCGTACTTCCGATGAGATTCCCCCAAAGATTGAGTTAATCTAGAAAAATCTTCTTCTATTCCACCCGAGGAAGTGGAAGCTTTGATGACTTCATCTTTCTTCAAAATACTGTTAAAACACGTCATGAGCTGAAAAAGAAAGAAGTTTAAATCAACATATGAATATAACATTAGAAGATGAAGGAGTCAAGTTAATGGTACTTACTGATGCAATATATTGAGTAGCCAAATTAGTAACTCTCTCACGAGAAAGAGTATCCTCAACACCTTGGAATTCTGGGATAGTCCAAGATTTGATCAAACCCACAGCAGAGCTTGGGGGAATAAGGACTGGAACATTACCCTCAACACTTGAAGGTCGAGCAATAGATTCATCAGGTCTTTCAGCAAGACCTCTTCTCAATCTCCTCGGGGGAGCACTTTCAATCAAAGGAGCAACAGATTCATCAGGTCTTTTGGAGGCACTGGGGGCTTCTTGCTAGTTTCCTTGGCTGCAGTAGATGAGGGTACATCTACATTGTTTGTCCCCTCAACTGGGGCATCCTGTTTGTTCTTCTTTGCCCCTTCAGCAGCAATGGCAGACTTGTCAAAAAATGTGGGAGCTATCCTCTTCTTCATCAGATCAGTAATAGGAGTACTTAAAGCAGAAGATCCTTCCACACTGGTTTCGGAAGATAGTATCCGATCAAGATCAACCACCACAGGAGGAGCAGTAGGACGAGCAATAAAGGATGAGGTAGAACTTATGTATATCAACAAATATGAAGCATACCTCACATGCTCTCCATTGATCAACTGATGCAAACTCCAGATAAGTTTCAAATCATTTAAATTAATATCATCTTCCCTTGGAGGTTTCCTTTTTCTGTCAACTATAACAAATAAAATTAATGTCAGTGATACATTTCATCGAATACAAAGAAAATAACATTTCAAAAATAAAAAGCAACCTATCCCATTGCCATAAAGCAGACATCTGGGACCTTGGTATACATCACATGATCAAAATAATCCCTATTGGCATCGAAAAGATTGACAACTAAAGCTCTATTCAACAACCTAGTTTTTAAATAAAAAGTTGTATCACTGGTGACCTATTTATAACAATACATAATTTCTGGAATGCCTAAATGGGTCCCGTGAATTTGATTTAGTTTACACGCCATTAACGACCCTCCATGTATTTGGAGCTACTTTTTCAGGAACAATATCAAAGTATTGGCAAAACTTCAAACAAAAGGGATTTGGCGGGAAGGAAAAGCCACACTCAGCTACAAAAAGAGTTGGGATCCAGTGTCCCTCCGCCAAAGAAAATAAATCAGAAGGACAATGAGGTTCTTCCAAAATAACCCACGAAGGGATTGAAAAATCAGACCAAAATTTATCCAACGATTCAACAAGATAAACCATGGTGAATAAAGAAAATAAAGAAGAAGGAAGAAAATCTTACAAAAGAAACAGAGATCGGTTGACAATGAATGACAGAAAGAACGAAGGCACAAGATAGAGAGAAAATGAAGAGTTCAGAAATACAGATTTGAAAAGTAGAAAATGATAAGATTTATGTCGCACTTAAATACTTTACCTCGGGAATAGAGAAAGGCAATGATTACAAGGGAAGACATTTGCGTTTCTTGCGGCTAAAAGAGGAAAAAGGCACAAATATCGAAGTGATCGTGAAAAATTCAAAATATTTATGAAGTTTGACATTATGCGCTCAAAAGGAACTGAATACATTGAAAATTTTCCTAAGCTCTGAAGACTAATAATCCTATCAACTTTCGAGTAAAATGTTCCACACCCTTTTCTTCAAACTCAACTGTGAAACATTGGGGGCTTATGTTGATACCAAATTTAGTCAGATGATGTGGACCAATCATATAAAGACATGTGTCAATCTACATGGCGAATACAAATACTTTTGACGAACAACATGCATCACCGAGCTACTCAGGAATCCCGAGCTACTCAAGCGTACCAAGATACTCAAGCGTGCCGAGATACTCAAGCGTACCGAGCAACTCAGACGGTCTGAGCTACTCAGGCGGTCCGAGCTACTTAGCATGCAGATCAACTTAAACGCTGCGAGCTACTTAGTGTGCAGAGCACTTCTTTCAGAAGATAACTACGCATTTAACACACCTTACATTTAATGCGTATTCTGATTATACAGATGTATATGTCTACTAAATGACATCTTATTGATATGTAGATCCAAAAAGGCTATAAATACATTGTAACCCCTTCATAAGGGGAGACTTCGGAATCCCTTGGAAACCAGAGAGAAACAAACACTCAGGCAATACGATAACAGTGGACGTATGTCATTTTCTTAAGGCTGAACCACTTTAAAAATCCCTTGTCTTGTTTACTTATTACTTATTTATCTGTGATTAATTAATTAGATTGCATCTAGTTTTTTAAATCAACATGCCCGCTCAATTAAAATTCCAAGATAAGCATAATAATTCCTAGGATATCACCACGTGTCACTACACTTTCCAAACCCCATATCAAAATATCCATTGTATAACAACCCCTATTTTGACATAACAGTCGGCCAAGCTAATATGCCAAAGACAGGGCTTGTCAAACACTTTATATTAGTCTCATCAGCAAAACACTAAAGTAAAATGAGTGAATCTAAAACCATCCACGCATGCAGTAAGTAAAATAATAAATAAACTCTTAACATAATAAAATCCCAACAGAATAATAAATAGTATACAAGCCCACTCAATTGCTAACTGAAAAAAATGGAACTATAATAGAATGAAAAGAACTGCAAGTCTGCATCGCCTCAGCCATATGATCCTGTTTAACAATGCATGGAAAATTATTTTAATTTAGAATGTGTCAAAGCCTGAAAGTTGATTAGAATATCTCCAATAACACCAATATAGATCATGTGACTCATTTACAATAAGCATGCAACCTCTCGTCACTCTTATGAAATAAATACCTCACCCCTCATCTAAGTAAAATACTATTCGCATGTCCCCAACCCATGGAATATACTAGACTGGAAGTCTATAATAACTAGACTAAGGAGTACGTGAATAACAAAAATTTCAATAAGGATGTAGCTAACTATGCATATGAGAATACACCCTAAATACTAACCCTCGTAATGCCACCCACAAGTAGACTACACTTAACTCGAACAATACAAGAAAAGTGACACAAGGTTCAGATAAAAGTTATATATTACTAGATTAAAATATCTCTTTATTCGTAATCATAATTTTAATCACACACAAATGCAATGACCTTCGGGTATACTCTCGTGCTTCTATTGATAAGTTCGTAGGAGTCCCTTACCTAACAAACTTAAACTAGATCAATACACACACATGAGAATGTGCAATCACAATGCAATCACAACATCGGGTGGTTTGATACCAACCACCCCCCCCCCCCGATTGATCAAATCATCAACCTATCTCCTCACAAATTCTAGATCGACTGAACTCATCATCAAAACATAAGACCTCCCAATGTCATGTATCAACAACCAAGTGTGTGGTACACGGTCATAACATCCACTGCAAACCGCGACCGATAGATTCACCATGAGTACAGTATGCTTAAGAAAATAATATATATATATATATGTGTGTGTGTGTGTGTGTGTGTACGTGCATAGGATATCGCTTCGCTCATGCGTCTACCCAAACCATCCCAATCCCCAAATGCCGAATTTTATAATTGATTAAAGTTTATTACTCTTCAACTTTAATGAAATTTCACATATTTAATCTCTTGGTTTATACTATAATAAACCTCGGTTACTAGAATTTACTAATCAACTCTGGTGTAACTAAAGATTCCATTACTCGAATCAATTCTGGAAAAATCCACTAAACCAATTAAAGGATGAAACTCCATTTTGCAGCCTAGGTTGTTCGAACAGAAACAAGGGCCTCGTTTGAATAAAAGCACCTGTTTAGTTCTAACGAACCTACTAATCTCGTTTGAACGGGATGCTACTGTCCATCTCCTTCGTACCATAAAATGCAATTTTAATCCAAAAACTCCATTAACAAGCATAAAAGCTTCAAACCATCATTCCAAATAATCCCAAAGTCAAAACCAAAGATAGTACTACATGATGCTAATTGATTTCTAACAATTAATGGAGATGCAGTTTATCAAAATAAGGTTTAATTAATAAATATTATATGTTTAAACTAAGGTTTAATTAATAAATATTATATGTTTAAACCTAACTCATCATTATCATGAAAGGGAATTTAATTTCCTACATAAAAATACATAATACTTCAAGTTAACATGGGTATTATACTCAAAGTTAAAAGTAAATCCTAAAACATGAGTTTTATTCCATATTTACGCATCTAATACGTTCAATTTCATATTATCTCCACAAAAGTATAAGTCCTCACTACATAGGCAATTAATATAACTCCTAATTATCTCAAATATATAAACATGATTAAAACTAATCAAATCGGACCCTATACTTGCGTTCTAAATAAAAAAATATGTACTCTAAATAATTATAGATTAAAATGTATTGCAATATATTTCTTTCCTTAATTTGAAGAATGGAAAGACTTTTGCTTGAATCCCTTGTACTTTCTCCTCTCCACATCTTCTCTAGTTCTCCCACAAGTTTTTGGTTGCTAGGGTTTTCTCTTTTGATAAAATAATGATTAATTAAAGAGGATTAACTCTATTAAATACCTCTAATTTTTTCATATATATATTAGGCTTATTTTTGGACCCCCAAATGGACCCAAAATACTAATCGGATTAACCAAAAATTAGCCTAAGGGTATATCTACCCCCGGTCCCAACTTAGGATGATACAAATACGCAACTGGGTATCCGTATCACTCTAGAGTTTGCTCAAACTGGTTATACCTCATATCTCACGGTAAAACCTCACAACATAAAAAAATAATTAATTATTTTACTCATAACCGCATATAATCCAACATAATTAACTACGACCATGAATTCAGCACAAACAAAGCACATAAAATGCAAATTTTAACACTAATTATCTCAAATAGTGATTAATTCTCATTTGTTAATTTCTTCTCACAATTAATAAATAAATAATAAATGCTAGAAACTATGGGTTATTAAATGTGGCACTTCCTTCAGTACAATATGGACTCTCGTCATACTCTCCTGTTATTTACCCTCCTAAGAATCAAATATCCCCCCAAATAAACAATATTATAATACAATCAAATGCCACGATAAAGTAGCCTTATTGTCCTACCACAAAGAAAAAACATAGTTGGAAAACACACTTCATCCAATGTGTGGCTCGGCTAAGGGATGTCTATGCATCATCTAACAAAATAAATAGTAAGATCAATCTCTCATTTTATCAAATTTCAACAATATATTAATTCCACAAATTAGGATTGAATGTTTACCGAATTACTACAACTTCACATATAACGTAAATTAATCTAATAACATTTTCCCTAACTATACGTTATGAAAATAATATCACATAGTCATGTGTGCAACAAGGAGTATATGTATATTTAAATAAAATTTATACAGATATACCACACATAATAAACACAAGTATACAGTTAAGGGTGAAAACATGTAGCACACAAAAAATACGGGAGAAAGAACACCTACCTCAAACAAATAAAATTCACGAAGCTAGACATCTTACTTAAAATATGAAATTTCCCATATCCCATCTCCCATCTTCTAACTTTAATATCTAATCCATTTACTCCTTGAAAATGTTATCGACTATCCCTCTTGAAGCATTCCCAAAATCAAAGCGTAAAGTCCTCTAATGGAGGTTATAAGGTGTTTGTTCATGGGTGTTTAGGGTCAGATGATTAAGGATAAAGTCTAAAATTTCATGATGGGTATGCGAGAAGAGGTTAAATCTAAGGCAAAACCCAAGTACGGGATCCCTTAAATAGACCAAGGGCAGAGCACCGCCGTGAGCAAGTAAGGTCGCGATTGCGCACTAGTTCTCTTATAATCACAGGACTGCTTCTGCATTCGTGCAAAGGATTCTAGTAGTCACATGTCTCCCCAATTTCTAGTGCATCACATTTTTTCCCTCAAAGATATCATAATCCCAACTAATTAGGAAGTTTCGAAGTTTAACCACACAATAAAACTACCCTTGCCCTTCCATCCTTATTCTAACTTAGGACAACTTAAATTAAAATTTTGAAAATACTCAATAAATCCCATAAATACGGGGTATTACATTTATTAAATATATTTTACAAATATGGACGAAATTTTTACTAACAATAGCATTACAACTTATAATAATTTCTAATGGCATGACAATGATGTATCTTAAAATTGTGGGCACGTTAGTTACTTTTTAAACAATTATCATTTTTAGTATTTGTAAGTGCATAAACTCACCCATTAAAATTAGATAGCACAAGCTAGGATGGAAGATAAAATCATAGAGACGATGGCTAATCACAAAGGCATATCAGATTATATATATGGTTCATAAACTAGCCTATATTCACTTAAGTACTTTTATCATAGGGTCCTCATTAGGGACAATGTTTACTTTTTCAATGCAATGAAGATGCGATCAAGTAATATGCATATGATTGACGATGACCATTAGACTTCGCCATTGGAGACCACATGCTTTTGAAAGTATATCCAATAAATAGAATAATGTGCTTCGGAAAGAAATGGAAATTGACACTGATATTTGTGGTGTCTTTTAAAATTTTGGATCGAGTAGGGACTCTACCATATTGAGTAGAACTTCCCAATTTGTACCATATTGAGTAGGACTTCACAGTTTTGGACCGTGACCATTGTTGTCACAGTTCAGAATCGTGACCATGCCTTTTAAAATGTGACCAAATTCGCGACTCAATCTAGGGGTGATCTACATCATTAGTTGGTAATGGGTTAGTCACGGTTGTGGACCATGACCAAGACAAAAGGTCCTGACCATTTAGCACGAAATCTTTGGATCATTTTGAAAAATTTACAGGTCTAGATGGTGGACATGGATGTCGATTACACCGAGATTGAATATGTTTGGGGAAGGATTACTTTGAATATTTTAATAATATTTATGTTGGATTAATGTAATTAATTTGATGGCCTCATAAATTTTGTATTATTGTTTTTTAATTGATGTATTAGTTAGTTTTATAGTGGAATTACATACATGTTTAAAAATATGCACACAATTTTTTTTAGAAGCTAACAAATAAAAAATAATTTTTTTTAAATAAATTTATTATTGATCATAGTCCAAAACCATGGCCATTTTTGTGACAAGATTTCAATGGGTTAAACGATGATAATGGTCAGAAACCATGACTATAACAATCCTCATTTTTCCACGTAAAGGTGGTCCAGATACAATACACTAAAGATAGCGCTTGTCTAACAATCTATATCATTCTTAACACCAAAACAACAACAACAACAACAACAACAACAACAACAACAACAACAACAACAACAACAACAACAACAACAACAACAACAATAATAATAATAATAATAATAATAATAATAATAATAATAATAATAATAATAATAATAATAATAATAATAATAATAATAATAATAATAATAACACATTCGAATTTTAAATCGAAATGCACAATAAACCATTTAAATAACAACTACTAATAAATAATTCCAACACTCAAATGGTAATAAAAAAGCTCCACATACATCTAATTGATCTCAGGAAGACTATATAATAAACTTAGGGCTTATGCCCATACAATCTCTGAAATAAAAATGTGACTGAAAAGGAAATAATAACCTAAGTTAGAGTCAATCGAACTGGAATGACTTATGAGAAATATGGTCGTAAGTCGGATCTCCTGTCAGCCCTGCTCTCCCTGTCTAGGAAAATCTTAAGGGAAATACTTTATAATTTTGGTCAGCACGCTAAAGTTGTAAGAATTATCTTACGAAATCAAAATGCAATTATGCAATTAATCTCGCATGCAGTAAGTACCTCACCCCTTATCTGAGTACAATACTATATGTATATCAACCTAAATACCAATTATAAAGTTCGTTAATTACAACATTAATATAATATTCAATGTGTATAACATAATTCATACACTGAAGCTAATCATCTCTCCATGTACTTATAGTCCCAAGAATAACCCCCGCAATACAATCTAAAGGAAATAAAATATCATCCATTATGCAATTTATGTAATATTAGGTTCATTATTATTTGTCTACATCATTAGACTACAGGGATTTAATTTATATAATTATATATGTCCTTACATATATGCGATACATAAAGTTATCCACCTTTAGTATCCCATATATTGTTTAACAGTAAGTTCGGAGGAGTCCTTCGTACCAAACGGACATCACAAAACACACATGACAATGGATCCCAGTATCTACACCAACCTCCTTTTAAGTGGCGCTACTATGTAGGACCTAAAATAATGACCTACACAATGCCTAGCCCACATATGCCGACACATGCTAAGGTTCTGAGACATAGGCAACCCCAACCGATAAGCCGTCCACGAACATGGGTATGTTCACATATAAGTAAATATATATTTTTAACACATAATACGTATAGGTAACTAACCCTATAATTATCCCCAAGAAGTCTCATTAATCTCCAATTAATAGTCTTACTTTAGGAATTAACCATTTAGTTGATTGCCAATTTTCTCAACACTAAATAGTGACACAAAAGTATCCCCTCACTTGGATAACCTACCATATGTTCAATTAGTTTCATAAAAATAATTCGACCATTTTCCCGATCTCAACCTGACACAAAGTCACAAGGGTCGTTCGAACGAAATCTATAGTTTCATTCGAATGACATAACGTCTCATTCGAACGAAAGTATATTCCCGTTCTAACGAGGTTCAAACAACTTGGCAGAAAATCCAGATATGCTTGTGTGTTCCTATACAGGTTTCATACTTGCAAATCCAACTTTCATTATAATTCTTTATCCAACATTATTTCAATGAATATAAATTCTCCATGATCCAATAACACTTTTTAGATGATTATTTACTCGAAATAACATAAGATTATGCCCCAAAATCCCAAAAAATTAACCTAACCTTAGAGTTAATCTAATCCAATTTTTATGATTAAATTTTATATCTAATCATTCACAGATATTAAGGTCTTAATAAATGAATTATATTCGCCAATTCATCACTCCTACAACATGAGTTCTAAGGTTTATTTCACAACATGTAAGTTATATTTTATACATGATTCCCAAAAGCTTTGAACAATATGATAATCACAATTTTATTTACCTCCTTTCGATGCCAGGGATTCAGTCCCGCTGTTGAACGTCGTCGTCGAGTGTCGCCGGTGTGATCGCCTTAGAAATCCTTTAAGGGAGAATTTGACTTCTCTCTCATTGCCTATAAACCTTTCGGTAATTTTTGGGTTTTCACGAATTAATTTAATCCTTAAACATCATAATTTCATACTTGTTCTTCAAATTCATAAAGTTGATTCCAATTATTCAAATCATCAATTTGACAAATTAACCCATAAAAATCTATGAGAAATACAAAAGTGAAGTAAGAAACAAATTTAAAATTGACTTAGCGAGTGAATTATTGCCTTAGGTTGCTGATTGGGATCTTTTCCTCTTGGATCCTTGACCTTGCTCCCTTCTTTATCTTTAGTAACCTCTCCAATGGGTGTCGGGCTACTAGGGTTGAGTTACGGTGTATGACAATGACTTCTTACTCAGTTAATTACCTTATTATAATCATAAATACCGAGTTTCCCATAAACCCTCACCTTTAGGTCCCCAAACAAGCCCGAAATCATACCCGAATTGGCTAAATAACACCTTTAATGGTATATCTATGCCTTGGGCCTAATTTTAGATGTCTAAAACACCTAAACGAGTCCTCAAATTATCCTAAAACGTGCCCAAACTATATCTAACCAAATTACACATTTTTATTATGTTGACACACCACACAATAATAATTTAACTAACATGCAATTTATTTTTTACGAGTAAACTTAACATGCATATATGAACCATATAAACATGTAGTCACAACTAAGCAATTTGTTCACGGATTTATTTAATTAAATTCTACCAAATTAATTTAAATTTTACCGATTAAATTTATTATAAAAAAATGTGGGGGTATTACAATGGCCATTGTACATGTGGTCATGATTGGTGTTCACGGTTCAAGACCATGACGAGGTTAAATCAGTCACGGTTCATGATCGTGACCAATGGTTACGATCCATAACCATGATCATGTTCCCAACATTGTGGTTATAAAAAGGCTACAACTCTCTATATTAGTCACAGTTTTAGAGGGTGATCCCTAAATGGTCACCCTTAAAATTGTGATGGTCAAGAATCGATACCCGAGTCGTTGGTCACGGTCCAGGAACGTGACTATTTCTAGTATTTCGTGTATTTTATGTTGCACAAGTTCTTATGAGATTAGTTTGTGTAGTAGCATACATATTTGGAGAAGATAGAGTCGCAAACTAATAGTTTATATAATGAGAAGCCTGTTTTTATCTTAAATCAATGTGAGTATACTTTACGGGTCTAAGGTGATTTCTTTACTGTTGTGTCATCATAGTGCGACTGAGTTCATTTGGGCACGACATGATGACAGGCGTTAAAAATACCCTTACTTTTTTAGACAAATAAACTTTTAAGAATTTCAATGACAAAGTTCTCTTTTTTAGGGTAGAAGAATGTAATACCCAATATTTTTCTAATAATTAAAATGAATTATTTGGGTTTAGTTTAGTGAATAATAAAAGCAAATAAAATGAAAATGTATGAATTATTGTGAAGTAAATTAGTTATTTAAAATATTTTTTGACTATGTAGATTAGTATAAATGGTAATTTTAATTGACTAAGTTAAAATGGATTAGATTTCTATTAATTAAATTAGGATTTAAGGATTTTTTGTCTTTAATATGATAGATTATGGTTTAGGGTGAAACTCTAAGGTTAGATTGGACGTTTGGTAAGGCTTGGTGGGAAAGTTGTGGTTCATTAAAATATGAAAAAATGCATAATAGTTGGCTGGAGTTATAATGGGTTAGGTGTAGCTGACGAAAAAAATTAAAAATGAATTTAATAATTTTAGATCTCGTTCGAACAAGAGGATGCCTTGAACCATCTTCATAAAAAACATTAAATATTGAAAATGAGGATTGTCACTATAAAATAAATTAATTTTGGACAAGTTTCTTCATGCATAATATATATATATTCCCCTTTTAAACATGGAATTGATCATTCTTATAATTTGCATTTGTTAAAATATAATATATTTATGTGTCAATTTTACTTGCCTTTGAGCAATCGTGGTACATAGCTCACTAATTAGTTTCTCTACTTGTTTACCTTTTTTGGGGTAATGATTTAATATATGTTAATTTGTACATATTGAAATATTGATAATTTATATTATAATTATATTAATTACATGTAAAATTTGCATATAAGAATATGAATGTCATATGCATCTGTGTTTCCCAATTAATTTTAACATAAAAGGGAACCCAATTCAAGGATAATGTCCACAACCATATTTTTTGGGCACAAATGTCCCTCTCTCTTCACGTATATCCGATTTTCAGTAATATAGACAATAAATGTTGAAAGTTACATGCATTTTTTTTGGAAAAAATTGTAATTTGTATATAGAATTTTATAATATATACACAAACATTTGTAATATGTACATGTTAACTTTGTGTATACCCTAGTTATAAGCTATACGTGAAGGGTTGAATGACTTTAATATTTAAAAAATATAAGTGAACTAGAGTAGAAAAAAATATTAAACAGTGACCAAAATAAATAAAAAACTCGCTAATAATTTCCTACCACAGTAAAGCTAACATTCACTTGAAGGCGAGAAAAACCATACTTTATTTAAGCTTATACTTGGTTGTTGTTCTATAGGCACTATTATACCTTAGAAAGTAACTTTTAAGTCCAAAAAGTAAATAAAGGGACAAAATAAGACTAGAGGTAGAAAAACTCAAAATCAAATTAAGGTCCAAAATACCCATAGAGAAATTATGGTAAGAAACGAGATGAAGAAAAATCATTAGTGAGATAGGAGCCTCCTTTTTTTTGTAATTGGCCTTAAAGCAAGCTTGCCTCAACCTTTTTATTTCTTCTGTCATTTCTAAATCTCGCTGCTTCTCCATTATCTTCTTATTCACTTCTAACATCTCTACCTCATTTGTTAATCCCATCTCCTAATATTGCAATTAAGAAAAGAATACTTATACAAATAAGAACTCTAACAACCATCGATTCTGGGAGGCTCATTTTATATTAATTTTACCGCATAAGGTAATTATATATAAAATGTGGGGACTGGAGTAAATATTAATTGAATGAATTGAAAGTTAATAATTACTAGACTGATGCGTATTTACAGTATGTGGAAGTAAATATCATCAGGTTGCATGTTTATAGTGTCATGTATAAAAAAATGACACGATAGTTCAAATGAAACAGGAACTCAAAATAATTTATAAAATTTCCGGATGCCAGTTTAGAGGGTGTAGTTGGTATCGGAAGGTGTGAGACAGTCAAAATAAGTGCCATATTGCATTTTTGTATTTCGGACACTTTTACCTGGTTTTAACGTAAACACGTAATTGGGAGTCATTTTAATGTGGTGTTAACCATTTAAGTTGGGAGTTTTAACTTAAGCCACGATTTTAGCTTTCCAAAACCCCTTACTTTTCGCACTTTATGTCTTAAACCTAGAGAGAAAAGGAGAGAAAGAAAGAAGAAGAGAAAAGTGGAGAAAGGAGAGAAAAATGAAGATTGAAGATGGAAGATTGCTTCTACCACCAAGAAATCTGAATTTGCAAGTCTATGGCAAGTTTTCTAGATGCTAATATATGTTTTGAGATGAATAAATTGTGTGATATTTATGTATATATATATATTTGGAGATCAAAAATGGAAATTTTGGTATTTAAACCTAGATTTGGTTTTGATGATAAAGTTGTGAATTATAATGGTTATAAATCATGTAGAATAATCTTTGGGTAGATAAAGGTTGTTGGTTGGGTCCAAAATAGAGGAGATTTGAGATTTGGGTTTAGATTTTGGAAGAAGGAAGAACCCTAGGTCTACTACGACCGGTCGACCGCGGTCTCAGGACCGGTCGACCGGGCCTTCGTGGGAGGGCTTACTTCTTTCCTACAAAGGCATAAATTTTTTAGCACGGTCGACCGCGATTCATTGACCGATCGACCGGCCCCTCTATTTTAAGCTTTCTGCTTTTCTCCATAGGCAAAACCTTGGGACGCGGTCGACCGGTCCCCTGTTTTTCACCCTTAAAATCTTATTTTGTTTCCTAGATTTATTTTCTTCAATAGGGACTAGGATCCTTCTTAAATGAAGTAAATTTAGAGTTTTGGAGTCCTAGATGAATTAGTTATCCACCCTACATTAGAAATAGGACAAGTGGGAACTTTTTCGGGGTTATGCCAATTAATGTTAGGGCATTATTTTCTTCTAGTTGACTAATATAAGACTAGGAGATGGTAGTATTACGTTTGAGAGACCTTAGAAGCTCAATAGAGCTATGATTCGTCTTGATGGTTTATAATAACTTCACAAGTAAATCTTGGGAGAATAAATTGATAGTTCATTTATTCATCGAGGTTGTAATACCGTTATGATATACGTATGGCTCCGGATAATAAGTTATATCATTTACAAATAAAGTAAATGGAAAAGGTTTCGAATAAAATGAAACATGTACGTGGAAATGGTATTGATTTTAGTAAATGATAATTTACTTAATCATGAACTCGGTAAATGATAATTTACTTGATTCTTGAAAATGGTAAATAAAATGGTTGATACACACCTCTCTAAATGACATCATAAGGGAAGTTCGCGCGCTTGGTGATGCCCCCTGGCTAGTGAATGCAGGATGGATATAGTCCATAGGCCATATGAGCGATTATTTTATATTTTCTGCGCTGGTGAGGAGATTCCGGGTGTGGTCTTGACTCTCCCGCAGGCATATGGTTGCTTCCCGACGTATTTCGTTGTAGGTGCCCAGGTTGTCTTGTATAGATAGGCCCTGGAAGATGATGGTCATTTAGGGGCGCGCCCAGTGGGGAAACTCGGAGGGGCGGTCTTAGAATCGTTATATGTATATAAATATAACTATTCATCATCAAGTGGGACTTGATGGATTATATGCCATAAAGAGCATGAAGAAGTGCCATAAAGAGCACAATGAAATGCCACAAAGAGCATTTGTTGATAATGATATTCCTGTTAAGGAATGGTAATGCCAGGATGGGCAGGAAATTGGAATAAAAGCCATAAAGAGCTTAAAATTTTAATTATATTTTCCTGATAAGGAATGAAATTCTAGTAAAGAGCACAAATGTTGTAATTATGAGTTCCTGATAAGGAACAAAATAATGAAATGGAAGTTCTTTTTTTAATTTATGTTACCCATGTTTTTCTTTTCTGTCTTAGTTATGTTTTAGAACTGTGTAAATAGATGTTATTCTTTCTAGCATGATTTTATTCATAACTGTCATACTTTTTATTCGTCTGGTAATCATATAGAACCGGGCCCTGACCCGTTTACATTTCTTGTTGCATATGCATCTTGTCTCCGCCCAGGTACTCCGCCACAAGGATGCCTGACTTGAATTCCAGTTCCGATGTCTTCGGCGAGCCGTGATGCATTACGGGTATTACGGGATACAATTGGTATAAACATTTTCATTTTTGTATTCTAGTTAAGTTCGAGTCTCTTTCACTCGAGCGAGGCCCAAGCTTTTGTAATTGATTAATGTAATGTAATATATAAAATTTATTGAAATTGTTTTATAATGTTGTATGAATCAGCGGACCGATAACATATTTGGTCCTCTTATTTGTTACCTGTTGTTATAGTATATATATATATATATATATATATATATATACATCCTAGTGGTTTCCCTTATCTTTTCAGGAAATGGGTTGCCTGTTTAACTTTATTTACTTTAAATTCAAAATTTTTGGCAACCCGTTTTCTGAAATATTGGGTGGTTATCCTGGATACTCTATATTTTTATGGTGATGCTCAGAATGATTCCATCTATGATTCCGTTATATTGGAGTATTGGGCTGGCCACCCCTTATTTCGGATCATGGGGTGTCACAGATGGTATCAGAGCATCAGGTTCTAGAGTCCTTAGGAATCTGTGTGGACGCCTTAAGTTTCAGCGTTGCTCTTCATTTGACATAAAGCCTTAGGATTAAGATCGTCAGTTTCTCTTGTGAGATTTCGTTCTTCTGTCATGAGGTAGAATCTATAGAATCTTCTGCGCATTCGTGTGAGAACAGTAGGTTAATTGGAGGAGGGCGTCATGAGAAGGAACTACTAAGGACTGTAAATTGTGGTCGGGGATGAGGACCGCTTTGGAGGTCGCTCCCTTTTTGCAGCACTTCCTTGTCTTGCTACTACGGCTACTAATTTCAGTTGATGTAGTTTCTCAAGTACCGCGAGAAGTAGAAAGTGGTACTAATCTTGAGAATTCAAGCGATGTTAAATTTAAGTAGAGAAGTGCCCTGAAGTAGGATGGATGATAACCCTTCACCCGTAGGAGTAGTGCTGAGATGGTGAAAATGTGGTCACCATATTCGTGGGTGCCGAAAGTTTGGCCCATAGAGAAGCCCGGTGGATACTTGCAATGGCGAGTTTCTCTGGGATAACTGGACTGAGGAGAAGGTGGATTCTCGAAGGTTCATAAAATTTTTGGTTAAAGATCGATGGGGAATAAGGTGTTGTACGGTTAGGGAGACCGTGCACCAAGAAATGATAGGCTCCAGAATAGGTGTCGTTAACACTTCTGATGGAGTAAGATTCATGAAACCCCATTGGTGGACATCCGCCTGGGAGGTTTCATTGAACAGAGGAAGAGGAGGCCGAGAGCGTGTCCTCTTTTACTAAGGAAGTAAGAGGGACTGCGTGGGTAATTGTTGTCAACTAGAGTCGGAGAAATGGCTAGGATGCGGAGTGGTTGGTAAGTATGTGGATGGGAATTCCCCCTTATTAGTGGGTGGTGTATTCCTTATTATAAAACTTAGTAGTATTATATCTACTGTATATTCGGGTGTGTATATTGAGCTTGTAGTTGTATTGACGTCATTATAGGAAGAGTACTTATATGACTTCCTTGGTATGGAAGTTCTATTTTTCCTCACTCGTCATGAAACGAGTGATGATATTCTAAATGTGCATGTAGTATGTGTAAATTGCATTGTATGTGGATGTTATGACTTATCTCCACGACCAACAAAGTTAAGTAGTAATGCATAGGAGGGGTTCCTTGTTTGGATTCCGCTTTTGCGGGACGCTCCACGCGTGAACCTTAACGACGTTGGGAGTGGAGAGATGTTACTTTTTCCTTTCTCTTATCTTATGTATAGTATGCGAGTAGAGATACCTTGGTTGGTTTGGGGTGATAGCAAGAAAATAAAATTGTGAGGCTATCTTACTTCTAGTTCAAAATGGAACTAGTTGTTCTATGATTTCTCCCCTGGATACAGGTTGAGACTTTATAGAGGTAAATCGAGGTAGGTAGGAGATTTTGTTATTCGTTTAGTTATCTTGTGTGAGTGTTTGATTGTTTGTTTATTTTGTTTATGCATGTTACGCTTATCTCCAGGATTAACTAGTTAAGTAGGCATGTGTCGAAGGGGTTCCTTGTTTGGATTTCGCTTCGGCGAGACACTCCGCCGCATGAACACTTAACGATGCTGTGAGTGGAGAGGCTCTACTCTTTTCTTTCTTTTCTTTCTTTTGTTGTTAGAAGTGGAATTGGAAGTTTAGCCGAGAATCACGTAGAAGAGTGATTAAGGGCTATTAAAGTGCGAGATAGAAGCACTGTATATAGTTCTCTCCTCTGATCGATGTGAGGGAGACTGTGATACGAAGTCGAATTGAGACTTTGGGATTGTGCCTTGATAAGAAGGCCATGTTTTTATAAGGGGGATATGTATCTGAAAGACTCCACATGAAGTGAATGTCTGATCAGTTAAGATCTTTAAAAAGATGCTATGGTAAGTAGGATTGTAAATTAGAATTGTATCGATCCCGATCATGTGTCTTAGATCGTCACATCTTAATGACCAGCGATGCAAGGTAGTAGTGTAACGGGAGGGTTCCTTATTTGGATTTCGCTTCGGCGAGACGTCCCACGCACGAAACCGAGCGAATGTCGAAAGTTGAGATAGGCCTTGGACACTAGGGATATATTTAGTATTATCTATCTACGACTTAGATAGGATGTATACTTGTAGATTGACCTTAGGTTTATTAGAACATATGGCCCTTAGGGAAGGTGATGTTGATTTAGGAAGGCGGTAAGGAGTTGACCACGAATAAGTTGTGGGTTAACTCTATGTGGGATTAGATCCCTAGGAACGAGATTTATGGGGTCTCGAGAGGTTTGGGTGGTTTAGGCCGAAGAAGATAAGGCCTTTCTTAAATATGGTGCTATGTGGAGACTTCACTTACGGGGAGTTAATGGACGGGCGGACCTTCACTCCTGAGCTCATGATAGTGATCTCGAGAGTGGGTTTAATGAATAAGTCTCTGCCAGGAGTGGGAAGTAATAATACTGGAGCATGGCCCCGTTGTCTATGCGTCTCACATGCTTAAAATTGTGGGAAGTAATATCCCACGCTTGAATTTAAAATTCATTGCTGTGGAAATTTCCTTAAAGAAATAGAGGCAATACTTTCTGGGCAGGGAAATTTAGTCTTTCTCGCGAAGCAACAAGTTATTGCAATAGGTCGTGGGAGAAATCGAGTTAGTGCTCAGATTTCAGAAGAACTAGTAATTTGGTATTTTCTCATTCGCTAAGGAAATACGATTGGGGTAGTAGATGCGTTGAGTAAGAAACTCGTCGGAGATATTTGTGTTGGCATGGAAAGCTAAATGAAACGAGCATGACTCGAAAGACTCTGTAGCGAGAGCATTCCGATCTGTCATTGACCATTTCACCTACTCGTGCGAAGAAGAGTATCGGTGGAATGAAGAGGGGTATATTTATAGACGATTGTATTGAAGTGCCGAAACCGTATGGTCATGATCCTATTTGAGAAAGTTGTTGATCGTTTGAGCAGACTGTTGCATTCCCGTCCATTATGGATGGACTATATGTAGAAGAGTACGCCCCATTATTTATGGAGGAATGGTAGAACTGTGGGAGGTGACTATTAAAATAGGGTGGACTGAGACGAGATATTCATATTGGAAGTTTGGCTAAAGTTCCATGAAGAACTGGGAACTGTATAGAAATAGGGTGTATCCTACCGCTCTAAAGTGGATAGATGTATGGAAGGAATTTGACTTAGGGCCGAAAAGCATACCTCGAAGCGGATGCCTTAAAATACATAGCAGGTGAGAGAAGTTAGTATATGAATAGAGATTCCAGTACAACCATTAGGCTATCGAATGGCCTTGTGGATCATTTCCTAAGGCATTTGCATCGTGAGTGGCCTAGCATTCGCATACTCGTTAGATGGAACCAACGGGTTATATGTTCCTTGGACTTGGAGTGGTCTCGTGTCGATTCTTTAAGATTTGGCTTTTGAGCCATATGCCTTGATGAGATACGTCAATATGGGGGAAGTTGATTAGTGTTGGGGTTAAACAATTTAGAGTTAGTAGAAATATCCCCGAGGTGGGAGTAAAGCGGTCTATGCCGAGTTGTGAGGGTAACTTCTTCCGTTTTAAGAGGGTAGAATCGATAGTTAGGGACGAACGCTTTGTGCTATGCTAGAGCACAAATGATGTAGGCTGAGATCGATAAAGTTGATTTTAGTCCGAGTCCATTTAGGTTGACTATGATGATGAGGGGTTTGTTTAGGATGGTAGAATCCTAGTTTAGAGTAGTATACCCTTTATGAGATTTGGGTATGCCCGAATTTTGGGGGCGAAATTCCCTCTTAAGGGGGGAGTATGTAACAACCCTCGATTCTAGGAGGCTCATTTTATATTAATTTTACTACATAAGGTAATTATATATAAAATGTGGGGACTGGAGTAAATATTAATTGAATGAATTGAAAGTTAATAATTACTAGACTGATGAGTATTTACAGTATGTGGAAGTAAATATCATCAGGTTGCATGTTTATAGTGTCATGTATAAAAAAAATGACACGATAGTTCAAATGAAACTAGAACTCAAAATAATTTATAAAATTTCCGGATGCCAGTTTAGAGGGTATAGTTGGTCTCAGAAGGTGCGAGACAGTCAAAATAAGTGCCATATTGCATTTTTGTATTTCGGGCACTTTTACCTGGTTTTAACGTAAACACGTAATTGGGAGTCATTTTAATGTGGTGTTAACCATTTAAGTTGGGAGTTTTAACTTAAGCCACGATTTTAGTTTTCCAAAACCCCTTACTTTTCCCATTTTATGTCTTAAACCTAGAGAGAAAAGGAGAGAAAGAAAGAAGAAGAGAAAAGTGGAGAAAGGAGAGAAAAATGAAGATTGAAGATGGAAGATTGCTTCTACCACCAAGATATCTGAATTTGCAACTCTAAGGCAAGTTTTCTACTTGCTAATAGATGCTTTGAGATGAATAAATTGTGTGATATTTATGTATATATATATTTGGAGATCAAAAATGGAAATTTTGGTATTTAAACCAAGATTTGGTTTTGATGATAAAATTGTGAATTATAATGGTTATAAATCATGTAGAATAATCTTTGGGTAGATAAAGGTTGTTGGTTGGTTCCAAAATAGAGGAGATTTGAGATTTGGGTTTGGCTTTTGGAAGAAGGAAGAACCCTAGGTCTGCTACGACCGGTCGACCGCGGTCTCAGGACCGGTCGACCGGGCCTTGGTGGGAGGGCTTACTGCTTTCCTACAAAGCCATAAATTTTTTAGCATGGTCGACCGCGATTCATTGACCGGTCGACCGGCCCCTCTATTTTAAGCTTTCTGCTTTTCTCCGTAGGCAAAACCTTGGGACGCGGTCGACCGGTCCCCTGTTTTTCACCCTTAAAATCTTATTTTGTTTCCTAGATTTATTTTCTTCAATAGGGACTAGGATCCTTCTTGAATGAAGTAAATTTAGAGTTTTGGAGTCCTAGATGAATTAGTTATCCACCCTACATTAGAAATAGGACAAGTGGGAACTTTTCCGGGGTTATGCCAATTAATGTTAGGGCATTCTTTTCTTCTAGTTGACTAATATAAGACTAGGAGATGGTAGTATTACGTTTGAGAGACCTTAGAAGCTCAATAGAGCTATGATTCGTCTTGATGGTTTATAATAACTTCACAAGTAAATCTTGGGAGAATAAATTGATAGTTCATTTATTCATCGAGGTTGTAATACCGTTATGATATACGTATGGCTCCGGATAATAAGTTATATCATTTACAAATAAAGTAAATGGAAAAGGTTTCGAATAAAATGAAACATGTACGTGGAAATGGTATTGATTTTAGTAAATGATAATTTACTTAATCATGAACTCGGTAAATGATAATTTACTTGATTCTTGAAAATGGTAAATAAAATGGTTGATACACACCTCTTTAAATGACATCATAAGGGAAGTTCGCGCTTGGTGATGCCCCCTGGCTAGTGAATGCAGGGTGGATATAGTCCATAGGCCATATGAGCGATTATGTTATTTTTTTTGCGCTGGTGAGGAGATTCCAGGTGTGGTCTTGACTCTCCCGTAGGCATATGGCCGCTTCCCGACGTATTTCGTTGTAGGTGCCCAGGTTGTCTTGTATTGATAGGCCCTAGAAGATGATGGTCATTTAGGGGCGCGCCCAGTGGGGAAACTCGGAGGGGCGGTCTTAGAATCGTTATATGTATATAAATATAACTATTCATCATCAAGTGGAACTTGATGGATTATATTCCATAAAGAGCATGAAGAAGTGCCATAAAGAGCACAATGAAATGCCACAAAGAGCATTTGTTGATAATGATATTCCTGTTAAGGAATGGTAATGCCAGGATGGGCAGGAAATTGGAATAAAAGCCATAAAGAGCTTAAAATTTTAATTATATTTTCCTGATAAGGAATGAAATGCTAGTAAAGAGCACAAATGTTGTAATTATGAGTTCCTGATAAGGAACAAAATAATGAAATGGAAGTTCTTTTTTTAATTTATGTTACCCATGTTTTTCTTTTCTGTCTTAGTTATGTTTTAGAACTGTGTAAATAGATGTTATTCTTTCTATCATGATTTTATTCATAACTGTCATACTTTTTATTCGTCTGGTAATCATATAGAACCGGGCCCTGACCCGTTTACATTTCTTGTTGCATATGCATCTTGTCTCCGCCCAGGTACTCCGCCGCAAGGATGCCTGACTTGAATTCCTGTTCCGATGTCTTCGGCGAGCCGTGATGCATTGCGGGTATTACGGGATGCAATTGGTATAAACGTTTTCATTTTCGTATTCTAGTTAAGTTCGGGTCTCTTTCACTCGAGCGAGGCCCAAGCTTTTGTAATTGATTAATGTAATGTAATATATAAAATTTATTGAAATTGTTTAATAATGTTGTATGAATCAGCGGACCGATAACATATTTGGTCCTCTTATTTGTTACCTGTTGTTATAGTATATATATATATACATCCTAGTGGTTTCCCTTATCTTTTCAGGAAATGGGTTGCTTGTTTAACTTTATTTACTTTAAATTCAAAATTTTTGGCAACCCGTTTTCTGAAATATTGGGTGGTTATCCTGGATACTCTATATTTTTATGGTGATGCTGAGAATGATTCCATCTATGATTCCGTTATATTGGAGTATTGGGCTGGCCACCCCTTATTTCGGATCACGGGGTGTCACAAGAACAACATATATTAAAATTACTAACAAAATTTTATATTCAATGCACTTCTTATAAGATAGAAATGAACTCAATTAAAAACAACGGTTAATTCCGTTTCCCGTGAACTTTTCCCCAAATTTTACATCACCATCCGAATTTTGTTTTCACGATTTAACCCCTGAACTTCTATAACGTCTTCATGTAGTTATTTATGTCCAATTCAATATAAGAGTTTTAAATAATGAAAATTAGAGAAAAACTTTTATAAAATATTTTTTTATAGAAAACCATTTAAAAGATTTGGAAATTAAAGATTTTTTTTAATTTGGAAATTACAAAAAAAACCTATTTTAGAAATTACAAAAAACAGAAACATTAAAAATTAAAAATATGAAAAATGTTAATTTTTTAAAATACGAAAATAATAGAAAAATATTTTAGAATTTATGGAAAAACATTTAAAAAGATACCTAACAAATTTAGAAAATGTACATAGAAACACCACTGGGTGGTCCCTCTCTCATCATGCAGCATAGACCGATTAAATGACTTATTTTGAAAAAACTTATAAGAATCTTGAAAAAAATAGAAAAGATATTTTAAAAGATTGAATAATAACATACAAGAATTTTAAAAAAATCTAGAAATAATAAACAAAACATTATAAAAGTTTGAATATTATTTAAAAAAACATTTTAAAAAGAAAAAATTTTAAGGAAAAAACATATATCTAGAGAAAAAAAATTTGTAGCAAAAACAAATATTTTTGGCAAAAATCCGTATTTTCAAAAAAAATAAAACAAAACTTGGTTCCTAAAAAATTCAGCAAAAAAATAAATAAATAAATTCTTGCAAAATTAAAATAAATACCAATACCAACAAACCCATAAACATACCCCTAATTAGATCTTGGATTTGGGTAAACAAAATAACCTCAAATTCAATACTTTCTTTTTCAAACCCACCTTTTTCTTCAACCCCAAATTAGTGTGTGTCTATTTTCGGATAATTGTATGTGTATGTTCGTGTATATATATATATATATATATATATATATATATATGTGTGTGTGTGTGTGTGTGTGTGTGTGTGTGTGTGTGTGTGTGTGTGTGTGTGTGCAACCATGATTGCCCATGCCGTTATGAGAAAATGAGAAAGAGAGAGAATAGTGAGGTATTATCCATAATTGGGTAATATAAAATAATTCCCTTTTAAAATAGTTACTTGGGTGCCAAGTGTGATTATTCATCCAATAAACTAGAAGTATTATTGTTAGAAGGTTTCGTTTTGGAAGTTCAAGGGGATCAAATCCAAAAAATATAAATTCAGTTGGTGATACAAAAATGAGAGTAAAGTTCAGGGAGGAAAATGTAACTTACTCTAAAAATGAGGCAATATAGATTAAAATATCCGAAAGGATCTTATTAAGCACGTATGATAATACCTTAACATTGTCATGTGACACCCCGACTAATTAAATACCGGATAGCTACTCCTTTATTAAATTAATACAAAATGTCAAGTTGGTCCAGTTAACAACATCAATGTCGAAAACATTTTAATCATTACTAACCACCTAGTATTTAAAAAGTAAGATGTCAAATTTTAAATTAAGTCTGATTAACATACAATAAAAGAATTATGAAAGGATATCATAACCATACACCATAAGTCTCAATAAAGTAACCAACAAATAATAAGTCCGGAGGAAAACTCCTCACAACAATCCCACCACTGAAATAAATAAAACAGTATAACCTGAATTAATTACATGCCAACAATCTGAATAACTGAAATATGAAATGTCTCTAATAGAAATGGGCGACATGCTCTACAAATGATGAAAACTGAATAGAGTCAAGACAAAAGAATCGTCTACTAGCAAGGCCCTGTAACTTCCACAAACAGCTACAGCTCGCCACCTGAATGGAAATCCTATGCATGGTGTCCTTGTGGCTGGTCACCTAAAAAGGTTTTTACAAAAAGTAGATTTGAAAGCAAACGGGTCAGAGCCCGAATGTGGAGAATATTTTAAAAATATCAAGTGCTTTAATAACATTAAAACAATGAATGCAAAATACATGTTAGGACGTGCTCTCGCATGAACTACTCACCTCTCGACTAATTGTGCACTCCTAACGTACAGTACCCATCTAAGTGGTATTTATATCTAACTAAACCGACATAAGTTCTAACCCATCTACTCGATTCACAATATGAATTCCCAATGTTATCACTTGAATAGATAGCTTTACTTAAACTCGGATTCTCAATTATTAGCATTACCGTTTACTGGAGGTTATCCCCTTATTTATCTTCTCAAGGAGTTACTATAAATTATTCTCATAATTAAACATGACAAGTCTGTTCATTTAACCGTATATCATTCACAACATAAATATACAATACAAGCACCCCGAGACTAAGCTGCGGTACACACATACTCTGCTATCCATCTCGGTACCTTATGTACATAAGGATCACGCCTTCCGAATCTCTCATAAATCGTTCTCAGATAACAACAATCACAATCAATGGAGGCGAACGCAGTCACATCACATGGGTCACGCTCATACCTACGCTCCCATGATCAGCAGACTTATTAACTTCCCAATAAGTCCTTCTCTGACCTATGTCCTCAAGGTACCAATCTATATCCCCCCGTAGGCACACAAAGACTAGATGGCCCTAAGCGAACGTAAACCTCCTGTGATAGCAAGTATGATAGGTATGTCATACACATAAAATCATATACATATACTAAGCATGCACACATCTTAGTAATTACCATAATTTAGTAGTGGTATACTTCTCATTCTCATACCAACTTATAATTTTCCACCTTTCATACGTTCGGTTCGTATGTATTTAAGTCATCAATTATTCTCACAACGTGATTAGTCACTCGCGTCCTAATCCACAAATATTTTTTGGTTCCAATCACACTTCTATATTTTACTCCGCAATATATCCCAAATATCCGTTAATACAAATATTTAAGCCGTCACTTGTTCTCACATCGTAATAGTCACTCACATCATAATCCACAATTGTCATTTGATTCAAATCACACTTCTATGTTTTACTCCTCAATATATCCCAAATATCCTTTAATACAAATATTTAAGCCGTCACTTGTTCTCACATCGTAATAGTCACTCACGTCCTAATCCACAATTATTATTTGATTCAAATCACACTTCTATGTTTTACTCCTCACTATATCCCAAATATCCCAACTATATCAATTAGTCATCAAGGGAATGTTATCTCTACAATTAAACAAGGTTACTGGACAATAGAAATCAAATCAGGCCAAAAAGGCAAATCTGTCAACTCGTTAGAAGTCTAGTTCGAACGAGGTCGTTCGAACGAGAGTTCGTTCGAACGAAAGGGGGTATCTAACGAACATCCAACTAGTTAGAAGGCAAACTGTCACCTCGTTAGACGCTCGTTCGAACGACCTGGGCAGGTCTTCTAACCAGATGCCAGTTTCGAGCCCAGAATTTCTAAATCGTTTTTCCTCAAATTTTCTCTTCTCAAAACTCATCCAAAAATTATCCCAATAGTTTTTTAATGTTCCTAATCATTACTAAACATACTTAGGTCGTATCTCAACATATTTAGGGGTCAAATCTTCCTAAACAACATGAAATTATCATCAATCCTCAATTTTCCCAAAACCATATGAGTATGAACCCTAGAAATTTAAAGTCATCAATTCCCATAAATAAATCCATTTTTGCATCATAAAAGTCATATTTCTTTTAGTATAATCACCCAATAACAATTCTACATGCAAGCCCTATATCAAAACCAGACTTTCTAACTCAAATTTCATGGGTTTTTATAAATCTCCCAAAACATTGTGATTATATAAATTTCTAAGCATTGAGGAAACATTCGCTTGAAATTAACGTAATTAAACCACTTGCCTTGGATAAATCTTCGGAATTTGATGTTGACTGTTGAAGGTTGCTTTCTCTCTCTCTACAAATTTCCTCCAAAGATGGTGATGGTGGCTAGGGTTTCCTCTTTGGAACTTCTCCTAACTTCTCCTATCACTGCCGTAGCCCTCTAATTAGTTTAGTGTTGGTAATGGGTTAATGGGTTCCCAAATACCCTATTTTAATTCCCAAAATTCGTTGGTCAAAATTCCCCAAATTCCAAAATTACCAAAATACCCTTTTAAGTTGTCGGTGTGGCCCAAAAATGCCCCGGGACCCAAACTAAACCCCCGGCTAGTGTTTTCTAACTATTTCGACCCTTCCAAACGCGTTGGCGCACTCAAAATGACCATACGGTTGATAAAAATAAAATTCACTTTTTAATTTAAATAATTACATTCCTGACGCGATTGTCACGTGCGTCCCAACAAAATTTCCCAAATTGTCGTATTTCTATCTCACGACAAATTCAATATTTTCAATATTCATATAACGTCATATGTACACATTATAGTCAAATACCAACCCACATCTCGTTAGTATTTTATCCGGATTAATTCTCAATTAATACACATTTAATTTAATTAATCCCATTAATAATTATCAATAAAAGTACGGGGTATTACATGTCAATGAGGGTTTTCATACTCTTGATCTTCTGGTGTGGCCACCTCTTAATATTAAGCTCCCTACATCTTTTCTTCAGCACATCCAATCCTACCTTCAACTCCTCGACTACTTTATTTAACGAAAGGTGAAAGTATTTTTGAATCTCATCCAGTTCCAATGGAGCCGATTTTAATTTTTTAATTTTTGGACTTGATATTCATTTGTGTTTGAAATCATAAATTGTCCATGAGACATTGTATTGAGCCCTTCTATTGCTCCATAATCTAAATTTTTAGTATCCATAAACATTTGTGGCCTGATATCTACATGACTAAAATTTGCAATATTATCATCCCAAATATTCTCAAAATCAGTGATTCTAATTGGGGAATATAATTGTTTTGTTGTGAAAATTGATATTCATTAAAATCCCATGGAATTTGACTGTGTTGTTGCGAAAATTGGTATTGATAATCAAAGGGGGATTCATAATTTTATTGGGGAAATAATTGATCATAATTAAAGGGATCGTCAAAAGGATTGTAATTCAAATTATTAGTGATATGTGAGTATGGCTCCAATTTTCTGCAAACACAAAAAATGGACAATTACACAAACATATATAATAGATTGTAAACAAAATATACTTGAAAGAAGAAATGTTTTAATAAGTGGGAGATTACCCTTGAGGGATTTCTTCCAAATAAGGCCAATCAAGTTCATACTCGTTTTCCACCCATACAAAGCCAAGCTGATTATAATCCATTCTTCAAGACAATGCAATCGGAGGAAAAAACTAGTATATAAAACCGAAAAGTGTGACTTTTTATTTACCCTGAAAACCCTAGAATTTCCTATTTTCTAAAACATAAAACTCAACCGTCAACACTCTACCAAATAGTGAACTGAGGCTTCTCTCTCCATCCAATTATGATTTTTAATTTTTGACATCCAATTCGTAGTAGGCCAATACCTGGCATGTCATTAACTCTTTTACAAAATGTGCTGTTATTGAAACAAAGATGAATAGACGAATGAAACCCTGTTGTTTCACCTTCTTTGATTTCCATAAATGTGGAAGACAACATGAATGGACGGGTTCGGGTCAATTATTTCTTCATCAGTTGGAATCTCAATCATCAAACTAATCTGAGACAAATTAAATATCCTGCAAGGCAAACCCCGTCAGTTGGAAACGTCAAATGGTTAAGAATCGGTCGGGCAAAACGGTCGAACTGACCAGTATCCAAGTCGGTCCAAAAATTCTTGATGGCCCTGAAATTGTTCTGGGGTGGATAATCCATGATTAAGAGAACTAAAATGAGATGGAATCGACTCACTGACTTCATGGAGATTGGCCCTCAAATCGGAGTGTCAAAAAAGACTACTTATCCGGCTTCAAAAAAGACTACTACTTGCTTCTTATTCAAATGACAACTTTGATGCAACTGATGTTTTTTTTCCCGATTATTGGACAATAATATATATATATTTTTTTACCTCTATTACTTTCATAATTTGATTCCTAAGTTTATATATTCCTTTTTAAATAAATTTGGGTCTATCTATTTCCAGCTTTTGGATTTCATTCATGCTGATATATATAATATGAGCAACGTGGACCCATGGCATGATTGGGCGTGTTTTTTTCGAAAACAGTCCTGTTTTTCTTTATTTTGGTAAAGGGTCAAGAGTCGGGTTTACCCAAATTTCGGCTTTTGGGTGAAGTTGATACCTCTTACCTTTTGATCTTTGTTCTAGGAAACAATCGCTGTTTTTCTTTATTTTGGTAAAAGGTCAAGAGTCGGGTTTACCCAAAAGATGGTTAAGGTCATGTATTATTGATGTCTTTTGTATTACGGATGTAGTCTCTCAATTGCAGATATGTCTTTTTATGATCCTTCTCTATAGGACCAAAGGTCCATCTTAGACCGTAAACGTTAAGGTCACTGGATGTTGCGGCTTATTATTCTTATGAAACTGTCTTTATATATATATATATGATGACATGGTTTTTGAATTCTAATTATATCGAAGGACAATAAAGGCTAAGATTCTTCTACAAGAATGAAGGGTCCGGATTAAGTCTCCCATTTTCATTATCCCGCCCAAACAATCCTCGGTAAACTCACTGTTCATTTCTAATCAATTCCCAACCCATTCTCTCTCTCTCTCATATTACACGCTCTCACACAATATTCCACTTTTCACATTTCTCTTTCTCCCTTTCTCTCTATAGGTCATCCCATTTCTCTCTTTCTCTTATCTTCCTCCACGAGGTAAGTCTCTCTCACACGGTTTTGAGGTTTTTTTTTAATTCAGATTATAATTTTTTATTTTTTTCTTAAGTTTTGAGTTTTTTTATTCATATTTTAATTATTTATTTTATTTTCCTTAATATCTTAGGTTTTGGGGTATATATCTATTTTAGAGTTTTTATTTTTCAGTATGGATTTGATAGATTCTGGTATGGGTTTGAGGGGCTTTTATACAATTTTTATATTTTTTATTTTTTGGGCGTATATCCATTTTAGAGTTTTTATTTTTTGGAATGGATTTGATAGATTCTGGTATGCGTTTGAGGTTCCCCCTTAAGATGTTAGGTTTGGGGTATATCTGTTTTAGAGTTTTTTTTAGTATGGATTTGATAGATTTTTGTCTTCGTATACATATTTTTACAACTTCTAGATCGTATGGTTGGTTCTGAATATACATGTTTGTGATTTTTTATACAGGTTTTCGATATGGGTATACAAATTTAGTTTGGGGGGGGGGGGGGGGGGTATTATTTTTGGGAACTTAGCTTTAATCTTGATTAAGGATTTGTTTTATTTTTCTCCATCCAATTTTAGGCATTTACAAAGTTCAAGATTTTCAACCAAATTTATTTTTGGATTTAAGTTTTATGATTACTTTTTTGAGTTTTAAGTTATTTTCTAACCTTATTTATTGGTGTTGCAGGATGACATGCGATCTTTTCATATATCTCTCACAATCTAAGGTATGAGCCATTATTTTTCGAGTTATTCTCCATGCCTTATTTATTTGGGGTTGTTTTCTTTATAATTTTAGGGTATTTTTTTAGTGATATCATAATAAAAGGTAAAAAGTTTGAAAATTTCATCTTCCATATTTTTATTCTTTTTGTGTTCGTATATATATTTTTAAATTTGTTCATGAATTGCATATTCTTTGTACAATCAGGTGTGTGTGTGTGTGTATATATATATATATATATATATATATATAGAGCGAGTTAGACTCGAAATGAGCAACCGGAATGTAGTAGTGAACCTACATTTCCAATGATGGAATGAGGAGACAGACTTATAAATTATTGATGGGTTGTGAACATCTTAATTTAGCCAACATTTCGTTGGGGGTAGCGAAATGGGGTGACCAGGATGGATTAGTGTATAGTTGAAAAGGGAGAGTGCACAAGTGCACGATGCCGCTCTACATGATTGTGAATCAGGATGAAATCCTAAAATTCCACCCTGTGAGAGAAGGTCAGGAAGGAATAGAGATAAAGTTTTATTTTGAGTACGTTGTGCTACCTACGACTCAATGTTAGTGAGAAAGAATAATGATACGCCCTTACGATAAGTGGAATTTTGGAGAAGCCCACTGATCAATCCATAAGTTGAATGTATACCTATATGAGCATATTTATAGGTAGAGTGAGTGCCTATATGGACTGTACATGAGAATTAGGTTCGTGGGTACCGATTACGAACAATACATGTACTTTGGGTGTGGTTCGAGTAGACATTTCGAACTTTTAAGTCCTTAACGCGTGATATGAGGACATTCTATTGGAGTATGACATTTAGGGTATATGAATTGTGTAAAATATAGCTCACAAATTGTCTACTCATGTGCGATGAGTTATATGTACATATATTGGTGCTCGAAATGTGATTCCGAGACAAGTGATTTATAACTATTGGTGATCGAAGTGAAATTCCGAGCCAATAACCCCAAAAGTGTTATAGAAGGGGGGGGGGGGTGATTATAAAATAAGTGTTGGTAGTATATGTTATGTGTAAGATATATATACCTATTGATTTTTACTACTTATGTGCGATAGTAAGTGTGCTTAATCTCTGTATTGGGGTCGATGATGTTCCGGACCAATACATGGGGGATCGATTTGGGGCCGATATTTTTCGAACCAAATCAATGATAAATATTGAGATCGACGGAAGGTCTGAACCGACATGTGCATTACATTTACCTTGGGGTCGAGGAATTTCTGGACCAATGTAAATGATAGGATTATTGGGTTTGATGATTTTTGCCGGACCAATTTTCCTTAAAGTATATATTGTGTATGAAATATATACCTTATAATATTCTACTTATGAGTGATAGTAGGCACTTAGATGTTATATAGAGATATACATTGAATGGGTAAATTAAGTAGGGAGAAACTTAATTCCAAGAATTAACGTTGGATTGGGAAATCTTTGAGAAATTAAGTAGTGAGACTTAATTATGATATATGCGGCATGGGTAACGTGCGATAAGAAGTTATTATGAAGCAAGGTATGTACTTGGGGCGACCGTTAGAATGTGATGATTTGACATTGGGTATTAGAGGATGCAATTATGTCTAGGGTCCTTAGCCTTAATACCAGCCTTATCCTAATTTCGAGGACGAAATTCCTTTGCAAGGGGGGAAGTATGTAACACCCTGTATTTCTGAATATTCCATTTAATTAGATTGGATAATTAAATGAGAAAATGTCGGCTTAATTTAAATTACGTAAGAGTAGTAATTTAAAGAGTTTTATTTAAAATTGTAATTTTGGTATATTAATCGAAAGATAGATACCGATATATATTGCCTCATTTTATTTACTTAGTGCGAGTTGTAAATAGTTACTTAACGCGTGTAGACCGTGTTGGGGTGAGAACGAGTAATATTTTTTAAGTGACTCAAATGATAATTTAGAGGTCACCAATGAGTCCGAAAGGGTCAAATTAGTCAAAATAGTATACCCGGGGGTACTCGTTGAGCCCCGGGGTAATTTTGGGCTAAACCGAGACCGTTCGGGGGCGTTTTGGTCTTTTAACGTATGAGGGTATGATGACCTACGAAATTGAGAGTTTTATATCAGCCATATGATAGAGGAATTAGGGTTAGAACACCCATGACAACACCAATACCATTAGAGAGAGGAGAGGCACCACTTTCTAAAGCAAAAAAATCATTTGGGAAGGATTCAAAGGGATTTTTACCGTCATACTTGTTGGGGAAGAAGGATTGAAGGATGAAGATCATCAATCATCAACAAGAACCACGAAATCAGACCCTACTGATCATAAGGCAAGTTGTTTATTGCAAAAATCTTAAAGTTATAATACGCATGTGTAGGGTTTTTGAATAGTTTTGATTAAATCATTATTTTGATTGGAGAAGATGATATTTATGCATGTTGGGATAGGAATCGCATGTAGAATGATTTAAACTATGTAGAGGATTAATATTCATATTAGACTTGATGATTTTCGGGGTAAAAATCTGGATTTTGAATGTATATATGGGAAGAACACCATAACTAGGGTTTCAAGAAATTTTGGGGGTTTAATTCATTATTTCTTTAAAGGAATTGGAGTTTTGATGTATTTGTTACGTTAGAAACTGTCCTAGTATATGTGGAAAAATGTTAGGATCATTGGGTCAAAGTTTGGTGGACAATAATGGAGTTTGGGAATTTGTTAATGGAGGAACAGATCAACGAAGAAGACAGACTGCGCCTGTCCCTGTTCGATCGATCGATCGATCTAGAACTATCGATCGATCGACGAAGTCGATCGATCGAACCCAGCCGTCGATCGACGCAAGCTATTTTCCCAAAAAATTTGTGTTTAAATCCTTCGCTGAGTTCGGGAATGAATGGGTAATCTAGGATTTACATTATACTTATATGGGAGTAAGAATAAGACCAGTAGGTATATGTTGAGGTCCATTAAGGCCATTGGGTGTAGGGCTTGGATTATGGACCGAGGAGAATAATCCGATTTAGTAGAGTATCGGGGACTTCGGAAATTGAGTTACGGGGTGAAGTAAATTCAATTTAAGTAATAGACCAGTAGGGTAAGAAATAACTGCTGAAATTATATGTAAGGGGTAACTAGGACCCTTAGAGTTGTGTGTATACTCAAATAAATACGATTAATGAGATAAATCGTAAAGAGAATATTGTACGGTAAATATATGAGATTAAAATATTACGTACGTATATGATTAATAGGTCAGGCGTGTACCTACTGAATTATGTGATCTTTTAGGTAGAGAGATTATACCTAAATTAATTATGTTAGGGTCGATGAGACATTCCGAACTAACATAAAGTTATTATAAGTTTGGGGTCGATGAGAAATACCGAACCAAACTTTGAACTGGTGTCGCGATGAGCGAGTCCCGAACCAGGATATGTGTATATATATTTTTATAAATAATTGGGGTCGATGTATCATGCCGAACCAATTCTTACTTGGGGTCGATGAATCATTCCGAACCAAGAGTCCTTTATGTGTATAAAAGGGACAAAATAGCTGTGACTAATATTTAGTATATATTGTGTGTGAAATATATATACCTGATGATATTCTACTTCCGTGTATTAGTAGATTGATATATTATGTATTTAAAGATACATACTGAATTGGTAAGTTAAGTAGTGAAACTTAATTACGAAATGAACCTTTAGATAGAGAAAATCTATTTAGTAATTCAAGTAGCGAAACTTAATTACATAAGAGGGAAAGTTAACAATTGTGAGAATTGTAGTAATTTTAGTAAGTGAAACTAAATGAGAAGTCTTGTAAAAAGATAACATAGATTATATGTTACTTGGGAATTAATTAACATACGCATGATGTTAGAAAAACGGTTGTACTGTATGGGCGGTACTGGAACTTGGGTACAGATAAGTTCAGTTTACTACTTTGGTTTAGTTAACTTGAGAAGTACGGCTAGATAAACTAAGTGTAGAACGTTAGGTGTGCACAAAAGATGAGGGGTGAGTTAACTCAAGAGAGTGTACGAGAACCTAACATGTGTAATCAATAACCACATTTTTATTGTGATAAACGCTTGCAAAATATTTTCAAAATGTTTTGAGTGCTAACTCTTGCTATAAAATATTTTCAAAACCTTTTAGGTGTCCAGCCACAGGGATGCCATGTATGATGATTCCATTCCAGAGACTCGGAGCTGTAGCACAGTGGATGCTTACAGGATTTTGACTAGGCGATATCTCTCATTCAGATCTAGTACAGGATCTCACACTATTCTATGTATGGACTTGTTGTCAGGTTTTAGTCTCAGTTATTGGTTTCAGACTGGTGGTTACTCTATTGTTGTTTGGGTTTTTCTTTAGCCGATAGTTTATTCGGTAATACTTTTATTCTGTTGTACTTTTACTTGTTGTTTGATTTATAGTACATGATTATTTGTACTTTGTTCCGCATGGTTTATTTATCTGTTTTAAGAAAGATAAAATTTGGCACCGGTCTAATTTTACTTAGGGTATTAGTAATTAAAAAGTTTTTGACAGTGATGCTAAGAATGAACCATTTGAGAAACTTGTTTTAATTTAATAAAGGCCTGATCACCCGATGTTTAAATTAGGCGGGGTGTCACAGATGGTATCAGAGCATCAGGTTCTAGTGTCCATAGGATCTGTACGGCTTACTACGTTTTCAGCGTATCGCTCGATTGATATAGAGCCCTATCTTAGGATGATTGTACTCCTCTACGTACGTAGTTTACGTTCTCCAGCTATTTAATAGACGTAGTGTTATATATAAACGAGTCCGATTGGGCACGGTACGTCGAATATGGTGGTAGGTTCAGCATTGACGTTTAGCAGGACTACATGAGGGAGGAGCTTGGCATAAAGCATGGGGTGTTCAAAGATGGCAATCATAGGAGAGATGACCGTGGTCGAGGTCACTCCTAGCGTGTAATGGAAGTAAATGCTGTAAGGGTTGTTGAGTCATAGCAGGCATTTTCCAAGTGTCGCGACGACAAGAGGGATGCTAGTCTAGACCGCCCAATGCAGTGATAGTGGGAGTAGGTCTGAAGAAAATTTGATGAGAACGAGCCGTAAATGTGATAAAACGGCGACTGTGCATGTTAACCAATGGAAGTAGTATGTCCAGAGGTTTTGGCAGTTAGGACAAAATAGAAATACTCAGAAGTGAATAATTTGAGTAAATTTTCAGGCAACGTGGCGGGGATACCAGTCACTACGTTCGGACCGAGGGTCCGTATATATAAATAGAAGAACTTTACGTATAGTTTAACCGCAAAGTTCTCCAATGATGATTCAGAAGCGTAGTGAATGGGAATATATGAACCCCTCACATGAAAGACTGGTTGAGGCCAATCGTAAGAGAGAAATTTATCCTGTGAAGTGAACTTGTACCAATGAGATAGGTATAAGGGAAAAGAGCCCTTGAGAAAATGGACTCTCGAGTTATAGCTCGCAATTTTTGGTAAAACTCTTCTTGAACGACTTATGTATATGAAGTCAATATGGTACTCCCTACAAGGTTGAGGTTAATGCTCCTGGGTGGGCGGAGCTAAGAGAGTTTAGAGATTTAGTCAAACAGTAAGACTCAATGTAATGGGGCTGGTTCAAGCCAGAAGTGGAAACCCACTAGAGGATTTAATGATTAGATCCTAGGTCGGGACTGTTAAGTCCCATAGTGCGTTCCTCTTGGTCAGCAGAACTAAGGGAACCAAGATGATAGTGTTCAGGATCGAGACTACCCAGTCCGAGAGGAGGGGTACCCAAACCGGTCAGCATGGCCTGGAGTCAGGAATCTTTTTGAAAAGATGTCTAGTGTGGATTCTAGGGCCACGTGTTTTATTTTTAGCTGGAAGTTATTTAAAGAAATAATAACTCCAATAAGTTTTGCATTCCGGAGAGGACAAGCGTGTTATGTCCGGGAACCATCTAAATCACCCGAGCGATGGATAAGGAAGTATATGAGTTTTAGCCTCGAGTGAATGGGGTATATGACGACTCCTCACCTGAAAAAGGGTCGAGTTGTCATTATTCATCGAAATGTGAGAAACTTCGGAGATTATGAACATCTCTTAGTAATTGATTTCGGTGTGTGGGAACCTAAATTGTGAGTCAATGTTTGTGGTATGACTGCTGAGCGGAGAGATCGAGCTCGCTGTTGTAGTTAGTGCTAAAGACTTAGTGATAGTATAAGCGCGGTGCAACTGACTCCTTTAGCAATATTGGAGTATGGTTGCACATATTGTCGAGAAATTGAATTTGAGCATATCGATTATGTGTTGTTCCGATAATGCTCAGTAACAATACATGGGGAGAAGTCCCTTGTTTAAGTTCGGTTGCGAAAGGGTATACGACTGAATTTTTATGCACGTCAGGAGATAAGACATTGCTAGATGCTAGGACATCAGTGGAGGCGGTAGTTTTGTGGAGAAACACTGAAAGTCTTACCTCACCACGAAGTGATAAATGGGACTTTGTGGGCAAAGATTTGATTTTTTGTCTCTAGGGTATTAAGAATACCCACAAGATTGTAGTCACGTCGTGTAGACTAGGCTAGAGTTGAAGAAAAGCATGTTACGGGTGCGATATTTGCAATGTTTTTGCAAATGTACCCGGAGAAAAGGGTGTATGGGCAC
Organism: Sambucus nigra; assembly: GCA_949130495.1. Taxonomy (NCBI): domain Eukaryota; kingdom Viridiplantae; phylum Streptophyta; class Magnoliopsida; order Dipsacales; family Adoxaceae; genus Sambucus; species Sambucus nigra. Next base: position 688,798,172 of record OX422209.1, read on the forward strand.
CCTAGTCAATTGAATTCCTTAGACATCCGAAATAGAGGGATGCAGAATATTTTTGGTACGACGGTGGGGAAATTAGGAAACAAGTCGTATCGATGAAATGGGTTGAACGTCATGAGAGCTAGACGATGATCCAAGATTATATGTGCTGAGAGATCCAGCACACCCTATGGGATGAAAGTCGGTGGGAAACCGTTCAAAGGTTATCTCTTGATATGGGAGACCTAACTGTGGTGAAGAAGTAGCGCAAGGTTATCTCTTGACTGAGTGTTGGGGGTGACCTACATGTTACTAAACTGTTGATTCTTATAAATTAACCAACCTCAAAAGGTGCGCCAATTGCGAAGAGTGCACGGATTGTAAAGTATAATAAACCCGGAGAGAGAGGGGAATAGAGTACCACTTGACGAAAGATGACGTAAGTGGGAAGCAATGTTGAGAGGAGACATAGTGAGATTGTCTCCAGATACACCTCTAGTTATAGAGGGAGTTAGACTCGAAATGAGCAACCGAAATGTAGTAGTGAACCTACATTTCCAATGATGGAATGAGGAGACAGACTTATAAATTATTGATGGGTTGTGAACATCATAATTTAGCCAACATTTCGTTGGGGGTAGGGAAATGGGGTGACCAGGATGGATTAGTGTATAGTTGAAAAGGGAGAGTGCACAAGTGCACGATGCCGCTCTACATGATTGTGAATCAGGATGAAATCCTAAAATTCCACCCTGTGAGAGAAGGTCAAGAAGGAATAGAGATAAAGTTTTATTTTGAGTACGTTGTGCTACCTACGACTCAATGTTAGTGAGAAATAATAATGATACGCCCTTACGATAAGTGGAATTTTGGAGAAGCCCACTGATCAATCCATAAGTTGAATGTATACCTATATGAGCATATTTATAGGTAGAGTGAGTGCCTATATGGACTGTACATGAGAATTAGGTTCGTGGGTACCGATTACGAACAATACATGTACTTTGGGTGTGGTTCGAGTAGACATTTCGAACTTTTAAGTCCTTAACGCGTGATATGAGGACATTCTATTGGAGTATGACATTTAGGGTATATGAATTGTGTAAAATATAGCTCACAAATTGTCTACTCATGTGCGATGAGTTATATGTACATATATTGGTGCTCGAAATGTGATTCCGAGACAAGTGATTTATAACTATTGGTGATCGAAGTGAAATTCCGAGCCAATAACCCCAAAAGTGTTATAGAAGGGGGGGGGGGGGGTGATTATAAAATAAGTGTTGGTAGTATATGTTATGTGTAAGATATATATACCTATTGATTTTTACTACTTATGTGCGATAGTAAGTGTGCTTAATCTCTGTATTGGGGTCGATGATGTTCCGGACCAATACATGGGGGATCGATTTGGGGCCGATATTTTTCGAACCAAATCAATGATAAATATTGAGATCGACGGAAGGTCTGAACCGACATGTGCATTACATTTACCTTGGGGTCGAGGAATTTCTGGACCAATGTAAATGATAGGATTATTGGGTTTGATGATTTTTGCCGGACCAATTTTCCTTAAAGTATATATTGTGTATGAAATATATACCTTATAATATTCTACTTATGAGTGATAGTAGGCACTTAGATGTTATATAGAGATATACATTGAATGGGTAAATTAAGTAGGGAGAAACTTAATTCCAAGAATTAACGTTGGATTGGGAAATCTTTGAGAAATTAAGTAGTGAGACTTAATTATGATATATGCGGCATGGGTAACGTGCGATAAGAAGTTATTATGAAGCAAGGTATGTACTTGGGGCGACCGTTAGAATGTGATGATTTGACATTGGGTATTAGAGGATGCAATTATGTCTAGGGTCCTGAGCCTTAATACCAGCCTTATCCTAATTTTGAGGACGAAATTCCTTTGCAAGGGGGGAAATATGTAACACCCCGTATTTCAGAATATTCCATTTAATTAGATTGGATAATTATATGAGAAAATGCCGGCTTAATTTAAATTACCTAAGAGTAGTAATTTAAAGAGTTTTATTTAAAATTGTAATTTTGGTATATTAATCGGAAGATAGATACCGATATATATTGCCTCATTTTATTTACTTAGTGCGAGTGGTAAATAGTTAGTTAACGCGTGTAGACCGTGTTGGGGTGAGAACGAGTAATATTTTTTAAGTGACTCAAATGATAATTTAGAGGTCACCAATGAGTCCGAAAGGGTCAAATTAGTCAAAATAGTATACCCGGGGGTACTCGTTGAGCCCCGGGGTAATTTTGGGCTAAACCGAGACCGTTCAGGGGCGTTTTGGTCTTTTAACGTATGAGGGTATGATGACCTACGAAATTGAGAGTTTTATATCAGCCATATGATAGAGGAATTAGGGTTAGAACACCCATGACAACACCAATACCATTAGAGAGAGGATAGGCAAAACTTTCTAAAGCGAAAAGAAGATTTGGGAAGGATTCAAAGGGATTTCTACCATCATACTTGTTGGGGAAGAAGGATTGAAGGATGAAGATCATCAATCATCAACAAGAACCACGAAATCAGACCCTACTGATCATAAGGCAAGTTGTTTATTGCAAAAATCTTAAAGTTAAAATACCCATGTGTAGGGTTTTTGAATAGTTTTGATTAAATCATTATTTTGATTGGAGAAGATGATATTTATGCATGTTGGGATAGGAATCGCATGTAGAATGATTTAAACTATGTAGAGGATTAATATTCAGATTAGACTTGATTATTTTCGGAGTAAAAATCTGGATTTTGAATGTATATATGGGAAGAACACCATAACTAGGGTTTCAAGAAATTTTGGGGTTTAATTCATTATTTCTTTAAAGGAATTGGAGTTTTGATGTATTTGTTACGTTAGAAACTGTCCTAGTATATGTGGAAATATGTTAGGATCATTGGGTCGAAGTTTGGTGGACAATAATGGAGTTTGGGAATTTATTAATGGAGGAACGGATCAACTAAGAAGACAGACTGTGCCTGTCCCTGGTCGATCGATCGATCGATCTAGAACTATCGATCGATCGACGAAGTCGATCTATCGAACCCAGCCGTCGATCGATCGACGCAAGCTGTTTTCCCGAAAATTTTGTGTTTAAATCCTTCGCTGAGTTCGGGAATGAATGGGTATTCTAGGATTTACATTATACTTATATGGGAGTAAGAATAAGACCAGTAGGTATATGTTGAGGTCCAATAAGGCCATTGGGTGTAGGGCTTGGATTATGGACCGAGGAGAATAATCCGATTTAGTAGAGTATCGAGGACTTCGGAAATTGAGTTACGGGGCGAAGTAATTTCAATTTAAGTAATAGACCAGTAGGGTAAGCAATAACTACTGAAATTATATGTAAGGGGTAACTAGGACCCTTAGAGTTGTGTGTATACTCAAATAAATACGATTAATGAGATAAATCGTAAAGAGAATATTGTACGGTAAATATATGAGATTAAAATATTACGTACGTATATGATTAATAGGTCGGGCGTGTACCTACTGAATTATGTGATCTTTTAGGTAGAGAGATTATACCTAAATTAATTATGTTAGGGTCGATGAGACATTCCGAACTAACATAAAGTTATTATAAGTTTGGGGTCGATGATAAATACCGAACCAAACTTTGAACTGGTGTCGCGATGAGAGAGTCCCGAACCAGGATATGTGTATATATATTTTTAAAAATAATTGGGGTCGATGTATCATGCCGAACCAATTCTTACTTGGGGTCGATGAATCATTCCGAACCAAGAGTCCTTTATGTGTATAAAAGGGGCAAAATAGCTGTGACTAATATTTACTATATATTGTGTGTGAAATATATATACCTGATGATATTCTACTTCCGTGTATTAGTAGATTGATATATTATGTATTTAAAGATACATACTGAATTGGTAAGTTAAGTAGTGAAACTTAATTACGAAATGAACCTTTAGATAGAGAAAATCTATTTAGTAATTCAAGTAGAGAAACTTAATTACATAAGAGGGAAAGTTAACAATTGTGAGAATTGTAGTGATTTTAGTAAGTGAAACTAAATGAGAAGTCTTGGAAAAAGATAACATAGATTATATGTTACTTGGGAATTAATTAACATACGCGTGATGTTAGAAAAACGGTTGTACTGTATGGGCGGTACTAGAACTTGGGTACAAATAAGTTCTGTTTACTACTTTGGTTTAGTTAACTTGAGAAGTACGGCTAGATAAACTAAGTGTAGAACGTTAGGTGTGCACAAAAGATGAGGGGTGAGTTAACTCAAGAGAGTGTACGAGAACCTAACATGTGTAATCAATAACCGCATTTTTATTGTGATAAACGCTTGCAAAATATTTTCAAAATGTTTTGAGTGCTAACTCTTGCTATAAAATATTTTCAAAACCTTTTAGGTGTCCAGCCACAGGGATGCCATGTATGATGATTCCATTCCAGAGACTCGGAGCTGTAGCACAGTGGATGCTTACAGGATTTTGACTAGGCGATATCTCTCATTCAGATCTAGTACAGGATCTCACACTATTCTATGTATGGACTTGTTGTCCGGTTTTAGTCTCAGTTATTGGTTTCAGACTGGTGGTTACTCTATTGTTGTTTGGGTTTTTCTTTAGCCGATAGTTTATTCGGTAATACTTTTATTCTGTTGTACTTTTACTTGTTGTTTGATTTATAGTACATGATTATTTGTACTTTGTTCCGCATGGTTTATTTATCTGTTTTAAGAAAGATAAAATTTGGCACCGGTCTAATTTTACTTAGGGTATTAGTAATTAAAAAGTTTTCGACAGTGATGCTAAGAATGAACCATTTGAGAAACTTGTTTTAATTTAATAAAGGCCTGATCACCCGATGTTTAAATTAGGCGGGGTGTCACACCTGCCTCATTTGAAGGTCTTTGCTATTCAACATTGTGAGTATTGTTTCTTGAACCTCAAAATCAGATTTTGTTGCTTAGCCTGCTTCCTGATCAAGGTGCTATCTTCTACCCGCTTCATTAATCACACCCTGTAACTGCATGAGAATACTTACCCTTTCAATTTGCATTGCATCCATTTGGTTAATATTTGCGGTGTGGGTTACTTGGGTCATTTCAACCATTGCTAGGCAGTTTTTTATCTCGGCCAAATGCTCCAAGAATAGAAGCAGCAAGCCATATTTGCTTCACCCAGGACTCAATTTGAATTTGAGCGTCTACTTACATAACTTCAATTTCTGAAGAACATTGCATATATAATTCTATTTAGAATCATATTAGCCTAATGCTATTGTGAAATTGGGTGATGCTGATGCTGTTGTGAAATGCAGACCCCTGCTTTGGGCATTGCTGATGCTATTGTGAAATTGGGCATTTCTGCTGCGGAGGTACACTAGACACAACTCAAAGGAATTCCAAGGGCACCAGACACAATGCATTTGCTACTTTTTGAAAACTTCAAGTATTAATTAGGTTTGGTTTTTCTTTGTTATTTCACAGGAGGCACAATATGGAAAATGGGTTAGTACCGAGATGTACTCCGTAAAACAAATTTAAGGTTTCGATTCTTAATGCTTTAGTTTTTAGTGTATATACATTTTTATAGTAGTTTCTATATTTTTTTTTCATTCAATCATATATATCTTTTATTATGTAGTTCTTTTCTTAGAAAAAAAATGATAACAAGCAAGCCTTATTTGGGACGCAAGCAGGTCCAAAAGGGGAAGTAGGCTAAAAAAAGAAGATAAGCAGGTCTTTGCTGCAAAATACAAGCAGGTCTTTGGCAAGCAAAATACAAGAAGGTTTTTGGCACAAAATGGTAAGCATGTACGGTCGCCCAGAGATAGAGGCCATCCTCAAACACCCCAACGAAAAACCAACTCCCCAAGACCACCACTACCCTTGGCTTCGGCACCCAAAAAAATGATCCAATCTGGTAGTGCGTAGAGGGCTGCGGTGCTTGCTGCAAACTCCTCAAGGGTCCCACCTTATCCTCCCCTCAAGAAATCTTTCAAGACTCTTATGATGTCAAACTATATAGAAGCTTCATAGCTCCGGATGGATGTTGTGAACATTATCAGAAAAGCGCAAGAACATGCTCCATTTATTCTGAACATCCTTATTTTCGTCGAGTAGAACCAGATAGTTTCCAAGGAGGATTGTTGTTGCTGTATAGATACGATCAAAGATGTATGTGGCTCTCAATCACAAGAGTTGGACAATTTCAATCATGCCATAAGGGGCACAAGTGCTAAGTAATCATCTTGGTTTCTTATACACTAAGTTTTAAGGCTTTGATTAGCTCTTGGTGAGTCTACTTTTTTATTTTATTTTAATCCGTGTGTGTATGCGTATTGTTGTATATATTTATGTTAAGCATATCATTACTGATATGTCCCTAACATGTTTGGGTAAGGGATGCAAGTCTCATAATCTCCAACACACATGAACCTATATTCATTTACTTTTCATAATGAGATAAATAGTGTTTTGTTTATTTCATCTCAACACATACATGAACTTGATTATAATGTTGGAACTTGATTGTGGATTATAGTTTAGGGATTGTGGATTATAAATAATGTTTTGTTTATTTCAACTCATGCACGTGTGCCCACTATCTACATGAGTGTTAAATGACCTGGAAACTGTGTTAGAACTATAAATTTAATGTGAAATGTGATAATACAACAAATTCATGGCATGTTTCCTTTTTTTTGTTAATTTTTGTAATCAATGTCCAGAACTTATTTTCATTAAATGAAGAGTTGGGTTGTTTTTAAGCATGTCAAAAAGTAACAGCTGGGTAATTTGTTTGTATAGAATGTTATGTCTTTTTGTCCTTTTAACTATTGGGTTTGTTCTAACATTTGGAGTACTAATTTCTGGAAAAATGAAGGGTGGCTTGATCCTCTTTAAATTGGAATTTGTCAAAAAGTAGGAATGCAAAAATTGAAGGGAAATATTGGACAGGTTATATGATTATCAAACACAGTTGGGACCTGGCCTATGACATTAACCATGCTCTTGATGGTACTGATAATCATATTAGCTCTGTTAAACATCTACTGAAATCTTGGTCTTTTCTTATGGCAGGTACAGTAACGCTAAGGCGTTAACTGAGACGGAAATCCAGGGTTTGGAAGGCTATGGCGGGCGGGTCAGAAATAGGTGCACAAGTTAAGGGAAGACATAGGTGCACGGACAAAATGGAAAGCCTAGGAAGTATGAAAGACACCGAATACTGTGAAAGAAGTCGACAACTTGAAGCTTCAAAGGACTGCCTAGAGGCAAATACGATGGGAGTAATCAATCGATTACGACTAATCTTCTTGGCATCAAATATGTTTCTAATTCACTCATTTACTTGGGATTTCTTATGTGTGGTATGCCTTGGTTAAGAATAATTTTTCTTGATTTGATATTCAGGCCATGTCAAGGTGCAATCAATCGATACCTTACAATGCTTTCAACAATGACAGCTCAATATATGCATATGCGGTATGCCTTGGTTAACAGTTATTTGTTCATATATTTTCCCTCTTAGGTCTCTTTTAGTTATGTCTAATAAAAAAATCCGATATAGAGTTAAGATATTAGTTTTTTAACTTCAATTTCTCTCCATACACATGATGTGTTGGTCACTTATGAGTGCATATTTGTTAAATAATTGTGCACTGACACTAATATCTGTTTTGTTAATAACAGTATGTTTTGTTGTTTTGATTAATCAAATATTGAAGTTGTGTTGTGTTTGATTAATGAAATATCTAATCTAAAGTTATCTCTATATTTTTCAGGTTCTACAGCAAATGGGGGTAAAAGTGTGAATTTTCTTAACTTACGACAAGAATTGGAGTTGGATTACGACTAGAATATGGGATCTGCTATGGATGGTTGCAAGCTTCCCAGTGAAAACCGACTACTCCCCTTGCATAATTTCACTCACAGAAGTTGCTTGAAGATTCATTAGGAGGCTAACCAAAGGTGCAAGTACTGAATTGAAAATAAGAGAAGTGGCACCACGACTCAAATTGGAGTGATGACAATCCAAGACTGAGTTAATCTTGGATCTTTTGAATGGATCAAATGGATACCAATGATCTGCAACTCTAGGAGATGCACAAGCTAGATAGATAAGAATTGTACGACTCTCAAACAACTTAAATCTTCCATCGACTCTAGCCGATACCTGACCCATTGGATACTTAATAATCCTACATATGCTGGAAAATGTGGATTGTATGTTTCAAAATGTGGATTCCCCGACTAACTGACTAATTCTTATATCTTCTTGAGAATCAATTTTATGCAATTGTGAGTTTCTTTTTTTCATATAAGACTATTGAAACCATATTATAACCGGTGTTTTTGGGATTAGGACTACCTGACCTATTGTTGGGATATTTTTGTCTTAAATATGGTGGATAGTTCTATAAATCAGTAGTTATTTATTGTTTTTAGTTTTTGCACATTTTGTATATTGTTACTGGTAAACATGGGTAAGTTTATGAACATGAGTGATTGACTTATTATTTTGAAGATTTGGTATATTGTTGTCGTTGAGATATATGTTGTTGGACTATTTATTATTTGTTAAACAGGGTAGATAGTCCTATAAATAAATGTATTATGGCCAATTTTTTTTAAAATTATACTTTGTTTTGTCGGGGAACGAAATTTTTGTTGTTTTGCAGTTACATATTTTGAAAAATTTTGTCGTTTTGCGATTACGTCTTTTGAAAATTTTCTCCGTGCCTTCAGGCACGGGCATTCCGCTAGTATATATATATATATATATATATCACGTTCTAACACTCCCCATTCCTTTTATTTGTTTGTCACATGTCCTTTCCATCCATTAATCATTTTTATTTTATATATGGTGCGAAGCACAATCTCAACGTTTATATAAAGTTATTAAAACGATTGTTTCATGTTCGTAAATAAAGAACAATATTAATTAAATATCCTCTTGGTTTGAATATTATAGGAAGTTTGGTTGGATATGGTTACAATTACATTAACGACCTCTCGTAATGGTATGTTTTTAAAACTTATTTGTTTTAAATTTCTTTTTGTTTGTAATGTGAAAAACTAAGACGTTGAACTACTTTGGAGCATTGCTACACTATATCTTTGGCTTAATATTATTACGAATACAAGCTTCATGTAACAAAATATCAGTTATGTTATTGCAATTATCAATCATTTTTAGTTTCTTTTTTAGGGTTCATGTATTTCAGTAATGTTATCAGTTATGTTATTACGAATATTTTGTTTTGCACGAAGCACAGTGGGCAAATATTTTGTTTTAGTGTTTTGTAAATTTGTAAATTTATTTTTTTCTTTATGTATGGATTTTGTACACTTTTAGCAAATAGGTTTAAGTTTGTAATTTTTATGGATTGGAAGTTTTTTCATAGATGTCTTGAAACATTATGTTATTTGGTTCAAGAAAAATTATATTCCAACATTTGTTCTATTGAATTATTTATTCCGAATGTTTCAGATTGAAAATAGGCTTTATACAATATGCTGAATCGATTCTGTATATTTTTCTGTATATTTTCTGTATATACAAATTAGGCTTTATTCCTAAATTTTCTGTATATTTTTCGGTATTTTTGCTGTGTAGGTTGGTCGATATCCTCATTTCGGAATTTTCTCATTTCGATTTCATAGTTTACATATCCTCATTTTTGTCTAAAGCCCTAATTTCGATTCACAATATGTGTGTGTGCACATTTTGATTCTCATTATGTGTGGGTATGTGTGTGTATGTATAGATTTCTATATATATGTGGGTATATGTGTACATTTATGTTTATATGTGTGTGTGTGTGTGTGTATGTATAGATTTCTGTTTATATCTTTGTGTATGCGTGTTTATGAGTGTAACTATGAACAAATTGTATTATATGTTAATAAACCCTAGAAATTATATTGAGGTTTTTTTTGACAAAATATTATTAAAAAACCCTAGACATTATATGTTTTTGGACAAAATATAATTAAATGGATTTTTAATAAGTAAAAAACAATGTTGTGAAGAACAATGGTTATATTTTACTGAATGAATCTTTGTGAAAAACGTTGAATTGTTGTGAGCTTATGTTTATGGAAATCGCTGTGAAGAACATGAAGAACAAAGTATTATGTTTATGTTTTACTGAATGATTGCACTGATTTGGAAATTAATGGAACAAAAGGTTTAGGATTTTTCTAGGTTAATTTACCCAATTACTTCAATTTCATGAAAATTCCTTTAATTGGTTCATTCGTAAATGCTACTGATTGAATATTCCAGTGTTTTATTAATTTGAGTGTGTTATTTATTTGGGTATGGATTCATGTACGCAAAATTAAAAACGATTGGGGATGAACTTAGCAAATACATTCCTTTTTTTCTTATGGTAAATGAACTTATGGCGGTATTAAGGCTTTACATAATGATATTCAAATGGAATATGTGATGTATTTTCTTATGTGATTGCATGATTATTTTAATTAATTTCAAGGCCAGTTACTTCTCATGGAACCTATTACACCTATTAATAAGGTGTTTTCTTTGGTGTCCCAAGAAGGAAAGAAATGAGAAATCAGTCTGAACATGAATTATGCTTCCCTTGTCAATTCTATGGTGTTTCGTGTTAGGAATGAGGTTGCTATATCACATTCTAATCAATCAGGAAATAAGTCTCCAAAGAAAGAGATACCTACTTATAATCATTTTGGTTATATTGGTTATAGAGTTGATAATGTTATAAATTTTATGGATATCCACCTTATTATAATCCTAAACAAAATAATTATTGTTTTAACCAGATTGTCCAATCTTCTCAGGCTTCGATCAATCAAATCATTTCTATTGACACTTCTCATGTTTTTCAACGAGTTAGAAGATAATTGGTTCAGATGTTGAATCCTAGTCAATATCATCAACTACTGTATATGTCGTCAACTCAGATGAGCCTTGCTTCTAAGCCTCAAATGGATTCACATATTCCTTCTACCTCTTATATTGAAGGTAACTATTATATTTTTCCCTTTTTATCTAATCTAATCTAATTTAACTATATAAACATGGGAGCTTTAAATAATATGACTTCACATGTAACTTATCTAATTTTAGATTGAACCGTAGAAGTCACATGTGTCTATTTGTATTAACCTCTATTCTTTTTCGATTTTAAGGAGTATGTATTCTCCTCCTCTTTTAACATTTCATTTAATTTCTGAGTGTCTAGGAAAATGAATAATCTTTATAGATCTAAAATATGACTGACGAAACATTTACATTAATATTTTTCTGAAGTTGTATCTTATAGCAAAAGATGATGAAATATTACAAACGAAAAAAGTTATATTTGGTCTTATTATTATGCCTTTCCTTTCTAACACCCATTACTTATTCCTTTATTGGTTTACCTAATCATGCTAGACTTCCCATCTCTGTTATAGGATTTGTTCAGGTAAATTCTTCCTTATTTCTCACATATGTGTGTCCCTCATTTTGCAAGCAACTTAGAAGACACTTGGTGTTCAATTGATAATTCCACTTGATGCATTGATCAAGTATGAACAGTCTCAACAAGTTTTTGTGCTTTTCTCAACTTGTTCATCTTCTTCCCATGTCTACTCAAGTTGGATGCTTGAATTTCACTTATATGATCTTCATCGTGGATCACGAACAAGATGTCGTTCACACCCAGGAGTCAAATATTGCTTGCAACGCCATTTAAGTGATGCCCGACCTTAACAGAGCTTCTCTAACAAACGTGTCCGGCATGATTTGGCATAAAAACAAATTCAAGCTGGAGAGAGAGAAAAACAAAATTGCTTCCTTTAATTCTACATTTTTCCTCAATATCACCCCTCTAACTAATTCATAGGGAGAAGGACTAGCGCTCATATTGACTAAAGAAAAAGGTTATAGCTATATCCCGGATAATAACTACGGCCAATGGCTCGGTATTGTAAATGCGAGCACAAACGGTTCCTCATAAAATAACGTAGTCTCGATTGAGTTTGACACAAGAAAGAGGTACTCAGAAGACATAGACGATAACCATGTCGGTGTCGATGTAAACAACATTTACTCCATCGAACAAGTGTCGCTAAATGGCTATGGTATAAATATTCCAAACACTAGTGATGTTACAGTGAGAGTTCAGTATGATGGAAGATTAAAAAACTTGGTCATTTATGTACTCATGGGCAACAACACAACTAGAGAAAACATGAGTAATCCTATACTTTTTAGGCCTATTGATCTCTCTGGCCATCTCCCAGAAGATGTTTTTGTGGTATTTCTTAGGTTCAACAAGTCAATATACCTAGCTTAGTTGCATAACATCATGGGATTTTATTAGTATGAACATCATTTCTTATGGTTATGGATCCTGCTTTCAGCAATTCTGTTACTGATTGGGGTATTTTTCTACATGTATAGGAACTGCAAAAACAAAAAAGTGGTAGAGGAGGATTCAAACGTGGAGCGCGAGATTCAAAATTCAACGAATGCTCCCAAGAAATTCGACTTTAAGAAACTTAAACACGCCACTGCGAATTTTAACCCCAAACACATGCTTGGGAAAGGAGGGTGTAGAGTAGTCTACAAGGGTGTGTTAAGCAATACGGAGGTGGTGGAGAAAAGGTTCTCAAAAGATTCTACACAAGGGAAGCAAGAGTTTATAAATGAAATCACAACAATCGGCAACCTCCGCCACAAAATCCTTGTAAAATTGGTGTGGTGGTGCTACGAGAGGAGCGAGCTCCTTGTGGTATATGAGTTCATGCCAAATGGGAGCCTAGACAAGCTCGTATTTCGCGAAGAAAATGAAAACTGGCCACATTCAGTAATTTTGAGTTGGCAAAGAAGGCACATGATAATTTTTGATGCGGCGCAGGCGCTGGATTATCTCCAAAATGGGTGCACTCATTATAAGGAACGAACCAGGACCATTATCTCGAAATTCCAAGTAAGTACTTTGTTTAAACAATTATTAGGTACACCACCTCCCCTGCTATATAAATTGTAAGGAAAATAAACAATTTTGGTTTATAACATGTTATTTTTAATTTGTTAATGATATATGTGTTCAAGGACCAAAATAAATGAAGACAAATTAAGATCGTACTATTTTATTTACCTATCAGTGGTAAGTATGTGCGATAGACAAGATGCATATTTCCTTGGCAAGTATTATATTTAATGATTGTCACCCCCATTTTTTATCCCTGGTAACTGTGTGATACTTTTTTTAGTGGGTTAAGTTCCTCAAATAAGGCATACTTGTACAATAAACAATTTGGATAACGCCCAGTTTGCGGATGGTTCCAAGTCCAGCATGTGGGAGGATGCTTGAGAAAAGGTCATGACAACATAGGCGTGCATTTTTTAAATCTGAATTGGTGTCCTTTATTTCTATAATTGGTACTAATATGATTTTTTGCCACTTATCAATAATCTTCTTCATTGTAATATTCTTATCAAACCATTTTCGTACTAATAGACTTGCTATTAATAAATGTCTAGAGTTGTTATGCATATAACTAATTTATAATTAGGAAGATCAGTTATAAGGAAATAAAACCCTTTTTGACTTATTAGTTGTGTTCAGAGGGACTACGTGAAGTGGAGAGCAGTACTTTTCCTACGATTTCTTTTATCACGTGTTGACGAATCGGAGAAAATAATACACCTAGTTGATTTCCTATTTGGGAATATTTTAAAAGGTTCCAGTTATTTGACAAGTCATCATTTGCAATCTTCTAAAGTGATGATCCATGTCTGAATTTGTGTTTTTTATAATGATTTTGCATCCAAAGAATCACTTCTAGCTTATAATAGTTTTGTGGAAGCATTTTTGTTTTTAGTGATTGCAATGCCCATACCCGACATAGCAATTCTCAGCGTTTGCAAACTAAAAGTAAACTTTTTTCTATGCAATAAGTCACATTGTAGTCTACAAAATTAAAGGATTATTACTATATAGTTGAATGAAGAAATCATAACTTGGCTATATTGTCTTTTTTAATCTCCATTTCATATTTTACAATCACAGAGGTAATAATGAGAAGTCAAGGTCTAAAATAATGCATGTATATGTTTCCCCACTGAAACAAATGGCATGAGAGCACCTTTTAGCCACATTTGCAAAGGTGTGTCCAGACATTCTTACTGATGCATCTGATGGTATGCTTAATATAGAGGATCCTACTTGACAGTCAGTTCTACAGGTACTAATCTGATGCATATTGGTATTGAAACTTTGCTTACGTCCCATATTAGCAGACGTATTCTAGGTTTTCATCCCAGGACGGATAATTGTTTAATGTTTACCTTAATATATAAGGAGAAATTGAAATAGGGATATATATATATATATATATATATATATAATTTGGGTCATGGCAGGCAACATGTTGCCGTCTGGGATTGAAAAACTTTTTAATGCATTATGCACACTGAAATTTGGTTTTCGGATAGTTTAAAGTTAACTCATGCTTTAGTAATGATGATGTTATTTGCTAAATATAAATTACACAAATCATTGGAGTTTTACGACACTTTTTAGATTGTAGCTTCAAATATCAATTTCAATATTCATCATAACAAATAGGCCCAAAAGTGCATAATCCAAAAAAACGTGGGTTAAATTTGTAGGTACCAAATCTCCACACAATGATATCCTCCATGGTTGGTAAATTTAGAAAGACCATAAAACAACACAAGGGGAAATTTTATAAAATTTTAAATTTATAAAAAACATATTAAATGGTAAATTAACATCAATAAAAGACCAAGATAAAACACTAGAAGGAAACACATCAAGACTGGTGCAAATTGAAAATTAAACGAAAACACGTTTTCCTTCGCAGCTGCTTTTAATCTCCAATTCAGTTGTTTACCACTTAAGACCTTTACAATATATTAAACCTTTTTTTTTGTACCAAACAGAAAGTCAGTGAAAAATATTTCATATCTTTATATGGCATCCAATACAGATCCTAATCTTGGTTGGCTTTTAAAGATGGCAACTTGTATATTTCCTAAGCTGGTGAGTTATCTACCTAGAATCCTACGCCTGTATTTTTGTGTTTAAAGTCAAGGGAATTTTTATTGACTAACATTTGAAATTATAGCATTAGCTAATAAATAAAAGATTTGTCCTCCAGCATCGCCTTCTTAGATTACCACAACAGTCTCTAGTGTTGCTGAAATCAAATTTTTGATACCATCACCAAGACATGAATATGAAATAAGTTAATCAAGACATGAATATAAAATAAGTTTAAAGTCAGGTGAATGGTGAGTTATCTACCCAGAGTCTTACGCTTGTATGCTTTGTGTTTAAAGTCAGGTGAATGGTGACTGTATATAGATGTGCTACTTATGAAAATAGGGGCATTGGTTTTATTAATCTCGGTATTTTAAATAGAGCTTTTGTTATCAAGCATGGAGTCTGCTTTAATCCTTTTCTATGTGCGATGCTTTCCTAAAAGATAGATTTAACTTCAAAGCGCCTTCTAGTCAAACTTACAAAATGTCTTTCCTATGGATGGGATACAAATAAGCTTTAAATTTAATTTGTCTTCACTCTCAACTATTTTTTGGCATTTTGGATTCATGTCTGATATAAAATTTAGATTGAAGTAGATTTTATGGCAGTTCTCAAATGTATTCTCAACAACAACTTTTTCCCCCTAGTCAGCTATTATTAGATGGAAGAATTGTTGTAACACCCCGCCTAAAATAATAACGGGTGGCCAACCCTATACTATATTAAATCAGGAGTTTCAGATGGTCCAGTCTCAACATCAACTGTCGGTAAAATATAATATAAGACTAACTGCCCGATATCATACAGGCGAGATGTTACAATAAATTAAAACATGCAACATAACACAAACCACCACTATAAAACTTTCAATAAATAAGAGAAAGATGCAAGAAAGACTATGATAAACAAAATGCTATAATAAAATGATATAATCAACTACAACAGAATGTGATACAAAAAGTAGACCCGAATAAGATGTCGGGTTACAGCGAATACAATAACTGGAGTGGAATAAATATAAACATTTATATAAATATCCCTTGGGTACAAACCCGATATAAAACATGAATCCTACCTAGAATTATAAAAGTAGGAGGCGACTACCAGATACATCCCGCAACAGTCCGCACCTGTCACGACTCCCAAGACTCTGGATAGAAACTCATCCGGCATCCATGCGGTAGGACACCTGTAGTAACATATATATATACAAGCAAGAGAGAAAAATAAACGGGTCAGAGCCCGAGTTGTGAAAATATTTAGCAAGTGTGTTAACCGTGCATAATAAATATCGGTGCACTATTTCATAATTTAAATGGAATCGCACTCTCGTGGAACCCCAACTCACCTCTCATCTAAAGGCGCGCACCTATTCGCGTCCTCAATTTTATTAGTTAAATTACCCCCAATTTTATTAGGACAACCTAACTTATCATAGGCCTAGCCTATACCCACGAGATCTACCTTCCTATCATACCCCAAGAATCCACCCCCTTTTTCTAAACACAATTAAATATTTATTTTGAATCATATGTGCCTTATTAGGCTTCGTGGATTCCGGTTTATACTTTAACAAATTTTAATTTAATAGATTACCCAATATGCAACTGGGTTGAAACATCTAATTTAAATTTCTAATTAATAAGCATGAACAATCATTATTGACACAACTTCCCTCCAATTTCAACGCTGCGCTGCGTTTCATGCGTGGGGTGTCTCGCAAAGGGAAAGCCAAACAAGGAACCACCCCGTTACACTACTCCATGTCAACGTCGATCCTGGAGATCCATTATGCCACGCATAAATATCGACAGAACTTCTCTCTACTCTCAACAATGTACTACATTTCGTGCGTGGGGAGTCTCGCAAAGCGAAATCCAAACAAGGAACCGCCCCGTTACACTACTCTTTGACAATGTCGATCCTAGAGATCCATAATGCCATATATACAATATAATACTACTACTACAACTAACATCTCCATTCATATCCTTGGGATGATGTAACCGAAATATTCCTTAAATGCGATATATCAACCCCCATCAATCTAGTACACCATAATCATCCAAGATGTACTCTACCAAAATTCTATATCCTTTAATCTATAGGATATATATATATATATATATATATATATATATATATATATATATATATATAGGTATTTTATACTCACCATATATATACATATACCAACCAACCATACCCATGACCAAGTGTACGTATCATATCTGATGTACAATGGACATGCACATAATCCACCCGTCTATATATATCGACGATAAAACTGCATCAATGCTATCATTTTCCCAATGCCCGGCTCACGTAGCAATACTGGGGCCACCATGGTGGGACTAAACGACACCCATCTCGTGGTAAACTCACGCACACGACGTCCCGGGAAGAGGTCATAGCTCCAAACCGGCAATGAGAAGAAACATACCCACCACGTCTCATCCCAAAAATATAAAAATGTAAATCACATAATAACACACGGGATGACTATGACCTGGGGAATATCCACACCCATCTTTTCTAGCCAGGATGCTCACCCTCTACGCGCGCAACTTCCCAATGATAGCATGAGCGGGGTATGCTTAACCAATTAGTATATGTACCATTCACATGCATAATATATATACATCCATATGATCCAATCATATGATCAAATATTAAACCATCATATACGGTTTAAGTACCCATACCACATATGTCCACAACATAAATATATCCATATTGTTATACGCATACAGATATATATATATACACATATTCACATATCCATATATCTATATATAAACTAGTTCTCATTCATATATATAAGATATACAAACCCGGCTATAAGTATACATAAATCCTCAATATACAAGCCGTCACCACAAACTCATATCATTCACCTTGATATGGGAATACAATCCCTCACTTGAAACATATTCAATCATTTTTCCTATGATGAATAGTCTCCCAAAACCATATGTATATGTCTATACATATATATTCAACATTAGGGTTATCACCCAAAATTTTGTGTAGGAAACCATCACTACACATTCCATCTGTATCCGAGATTTACATTACAAATCTAGTAATAATTTCGACTATCGGTATACATATAACTAATAGTCTATAAGCCTCAAGCTCATTCTTAACTTCATCAAATAATCCCATATGTTAGGGAAAAATTCTCTATGTGAATCACACATTAATAAACAACATCTACCCCAACTAGATTTACACACTCTACTCTAGTTGGTAATATGATCTCATCGTTCTCAAATTCGACTACGGTTCAATCACTTTTTATGAATCCCCTAGTCTAATGCCTCTCCGATTTATTCCTTAAATTTGTTATCATTAAGGATATGCGATCATTCTCTTTCATTGGGCCCCAAATTGAAATCTCAACAATATCCTATCTTCATAAGGATTCTACATAAATGTTGGCCTAGGATTTCATAACATACCCTCGCAACTCTTTCTCTATGAGTTCTTAACCTCCCATCATATCTATATTCACTTAAATTCAATATTCATGTCATTACTAAAAGAGGCATCCCATCCTCCTAAATCAATTGAACATAGGCCCGCAAGTCCCCATTCAACCTAGTGCCCTATTCCCTTAATCTAACATCGTAACTTTCCTAAATAAGCCAATTAAGAAAGCCCCTAGAATTAAAATTCCAAAAGAAAAGGGAAATAAATAAGTCAAAGTCTTGGGCTAAAATAGGGGACCGGTCGATCGGTCTCAGACCCCCGATCGACCGCGGGTCCAAATTTTGCCTACGAATAAATGCAGTAGGCTTTTCCCTTAAGGCGCGGTCGACCGGTCCCCAGACGCGGTCGACCGGCCATACCAGATATTCTGGCTGATTTACCCTTTCTCATCAAACCCACGAAATTTATACCCTAAAACTTTCATTCTAATCCCCAAACTTTCATCAAATCATGATGTTAAACCCATTAATCAACCCATAGTTGATCCCAACCATTTCTAATCCATTAAATCCATATTTAAATATTGATTTCAAGATTTAAACCCAAAAATCTAGGTTTTGATATTTATACCCAAAAATCCATTTCTTAATCCCACAAATTATGAAATGAAATACACAAATAGCTATTTAGCAAGATTAAACACTTGCCTCAAATTTGTAGAGGTTGGATCGTCCTCGATGTCGCGGTTTTGGGCCGGAAACTCCAAGCTTTCTTCCTCTCTCTCTTCTTTTCTTCTTCTTTCTCTCTTCTTTCTCCCTCTAGGGCTTTTTCTCTCTTTCTCTCAAATGAGAAATGGCTTAATCCGTAAGCCTCTAATCCTTTAAAACAAAATCCCAATTTTAAATGTTAATGCACACTTTAAATGACTCGTTTACTCTAATTCGAGTCAATCCGACTTAAAAATATTCCGGAGCCGAAATAAAACCCAATGACAGTCATTTTGACTATCTCGAACCTTCCGGGATCAATGGTACCCTTAAAATCATCATCCGGAATACTTTAAAACGTCCTCTATTTTTGGACTTAAATTCCCAATTTTAGAATTCTCCAATTTAATTAAATTTTATTTTCCCAAAATTTAATTTCTCAGTCTCAAAAGTCTTGGGGTGTTACAATCTTCCCCCCTTACAAAAATTTCGTCCGCGAAATTTAAGACATGCCTAGGACCTCAATATCATCTAGTACTTACAACAACCTTTAGGATCACTATACCGATCCTTCCTGGTTCTCACGTCGAACTATATAGATGCTTACCGATCCTTAAAATCAACTAGCTACCCAGGGCGCCGATACACCCCGTACCCGAGTTTCCACTCGTAGAATTATAATCAGGCTCCAATAGCCTCAAATCTTAACATAACTATTACCAATATAATCTATAATAACATATTAAATATATAAAAGTTTGAAAATTCCCAACGGTTGAACTCTCCTCAATTCCTGACGCTAGCTATCTTCGTGCGGGGGAGGTCTCGCAAGCGAAATCCAGACAAGGAACCCTCCCAATACACTACTGTGTAGCTAGGTCGGGAATTGAGATTAGTTGAACCAGGGTTAAGGTTTTATAAAAGATTTTCATATATTAGATATTGCCCGGAGGCCTATATAATAATATAATATAATTATATTCCGCGTCTTTCGACACGCCAAATAAATACCTCATGTTTAAAACACAAGGCCTCAACAAATACAATACTTCTAACCGCTACCTAGTCCTCAAACTAGTACAACCATGAGCTAAATTATCCGCTCAGCATATACCTACTAAACTTGAACTTCTCAAGTATTTAAAAAAAAAAAAAAAATTCTACATCACATCAACATCTTTCCATGAAATAAATTCTTCCCTCATTGGAACACCGCAATTACACACCCTAACCCATCCATAAGACGAGTAACCACTACTCAACAAACCTTTACATTCCACACCTCCGGAATCCAATATTATAACTCTCGACGTTCCCGATATCGCATAAAGCGTGACTTAAACCCAAAGAAAGGTATTCTACCTTGTACTTCCATAATCTAATGGTTTCACCTCATCTAAGGATCTCAATTCAAGACCCTCTACTTCTTCCAGGACGATCATTACTCCTAAACCTATTTCTCCACAAGAGAAACATCTTCCCCAAAATCCTTCCTAATCCATTTTGAAGGATAAAACACGAGGGCGACAACCGAAAACTCCCTCAGTCCTACACAACGAAACTGAGTCTCCAAATTTTCTCCCTCATCCTAGAAGGAAATACTCCTAATATTGGGATAACTACACCTTCCTCACATCGGTAAGAATTACCAACACCAGGTTTCCTAACGAAGCTTAACTGGTTTCTCAACCTAAACCTCCCAAAGACTACACTATATTTCTCTCCTCAGACTTATTTTACTAAGTCCAAGGTTCGCCATTCGAGTAAATTTTCATTTCTTACTCAACTGCCGATAAATCACCTCGAACCACTGCTAGAAATCTCCTCAATATCTCCTTCGGAATCGAGGAAAACAAATACCCCCGATTAAAGCGTACCCAAAATATGCTATGGGCATTGTACTTCTAATCCTATCCTTTCCTAGACGACAAAATCTAGGCGACGTCTGAAACGAAACAAGAGCAACTGTTATCAGAACGTCAATAAAGTGAATGTACTTCACAGAAGAAAACAACACAGTGAACACAACAGTCCTATTTGTAGGGCTTTATGTCAAGAACGTCAACGGAAGAATGCAGAAAACTCGCACAGATCCTAATGACTCTAGAACCTGATGCTCTGATACCATCTGTAACACCCCGCCTAAAATAATAACGGGTGGCCAGCCCTATACTATATTAAATCAGGAGTTTCAGATGGTCCAGTCTCAACATCAACTGTCGGTAAAATATAATATAGGACTAACTGCCCGATATCATACAGGCGAGATGTTAAAATAAATTAAAACATGCAACATAACACAACCCAACACTATAAAACTTTCAATAAATAAGAGAAAGATGCAAGAAAGACTATGATAAACGAAATGCTATAATAAAATGATATAATCAACTACAACAGAATGTGATACAAAAAGTAGACCCGAATAAGCTGTCGGGTCACAGCGAATACAATAACTGGAGTGGAATAAATATAAACATTTATATAAATATCCCCTGGGTACAAACCCGATATAAAACATGAATCCTACCTAGAATTTTAAAAGTAGGAGGCGACTACCAGATGCATCCCGCAACAGTCCGCACCTGTCACGGCTCCCAAGACTCTGGATAGAAAGTCATCCGGCATCCATGCGGTAGGACACCTGTAGTAATATATATATATATAAGCAAGAGAGAAAAATAAACGGTTCAGAGCCCGAGTTGTGAAAAGATTTAGCAAGTGTGTTAACCGTGCATAATAAATATCGGTGCATTATTTCATAATTTAAATGGAATCGCACTCTCATGGAACCCCAACTCACCTCTCATCTAAAGGCGCGCACCTATTCGCGTCCTCAATTTTATTAGTTAAATTACCCCCAATTTTATTAGGACAACCTAACTTATCATAGGCCTAGCCTGTACCCACGAGATCTAACTTCCTATCATACCCTAAGAATCCACCCCATTTTTCTAAACACAATTAAATATTTATTTTCAATCATATGTGCCGTATTAGGCTTCGTGGATTCCGGTTTATACTTTAACAAATTTTAATTTAATAGATTATCCAATATGCAACTAGGTTGAAACATCTAATTTAAATTTCTAATTAATAGGCATGAACAATCATTATTGACACAACTTCCCTCCAATTTCAACGCTGCGCTGCGTTTCGTGCGTGGGGTGTCTCGCAAAGCGAAATCTAAACAAGGAACCACCCCGTTACACTACTCCATCTCAACGTCGATCCTGGAGATCCATTATGCCACACATAAATATCGACAGAACTTCTCTCTACTCTCAACAATGTACTACATTTCGTGCGTGGGGAGTCTCGCAAAGCGAAATCCAAACAAGGAACCGCCCCGTTACACTACTCTTTGACAATGTCGATCCTAGAGATCCATAATGCCATATATACAATATAATACTACTACTACAACTAACATCTCCAATCATATCCTTGGGATGATGTAACCGAAATATTCCTTAAATGCGATACATAAACCCCCATCAATCTAGTACACCATAATCATCCAAGATGTACTCTACCAAAATTCTATATCCTTTCATCTATAGGATATATAAATATATATATATATATATATATATATATATAGGTATTTTATACTCACCATATATATACATATACCAACCAACCATACCCATGACCAAGTGTATGTATCATATCTGATGTACAATGGACATGTACATAATCCACCCGTCTATATATATCGCCGATAAAACTGCATCAATGCTATCATTTTCCCAATGCCCGGCTCACGTAGCAATACTGGGGCCACCATGGTGGGACTAAACGACACCCATCTCGTGGTAAACTCACGCACACGACGTCCCGGGAAGCGGTCATAGCTCCAAACCGGCAATGAGACGAAACATACCCACCACGTCCTATCACAAAAATATAAAAATGTAAATCACATAATAACACACGGGACGACTATGACCTGGGGAATATCCACACCCTGCTTTTCTAGCCAGGATGCTCACCCTCTACGCACGCAACTTCCCAATGATAGCATAAGCGGGGTATGCTTAACCAATTAGTATATATACCATTCACATGCATAATATATATACATCCATATGATCGAATCATGTGATCAAATATTAAACCATCATATACGGTTTAAGTATCCATACCACATATGTCCACAACATAAATATATCCATATTGTTATACGCATACAGATATATATATATACACATATTCACATATCCATATATCTATATATAAACTAGTTCTCATTCATATATATAAGATATACAAACCCGGCTATAAGTATACATAAATCCTCAATATACAAGCCGTCACCACAAACTCATATCATTCACCTTGATATGGGAATACAATCCCTCACTTGAAACATATTCAATCATTTTTCCTATGATGAATAGTCTCCCAAAACCATATGTATATGTCTATACATATATATTCAACATTAGGGTTATCACCCAAAATTTTGTGTAGGAAACCATCACTACACATTCCATCTGTATCCGAGATTTACATTACAAATCTAGTAATAATTTCGACTATCGGTATACATATAACTAATAGTCTATAAGCCTCAAGCTCATTCTTAACTTCATCAAATAATCCCATATGTTAGGGAAAAATCCTCTATGTGAATCACACATTAATAAACAACATCTACCCCAACTAGATTTACACACTCTACTCTAGTTGGTAATATGATCTCATCGCTCTCAAATTCGACTACGGTTCAATCACTTTTTATGAATCCCCTAGTCTAATGCCTCTCCGATTTATTCCTTAAATTTGTTATCATTAAGGATATGCGATCATTCTCTTTTATTGGGCCCCAAATTGAAATCTCAACAATATCCTATCTTCATAAGGATTCTACATAAATGTTGGCCTAGGATTTCATAACATACCCTCGCAACTCTCTCTCTATGAGTTCTTAACCTCCCATCATATCTATATTCACTTAAATTCCATATTCATATCATTACTAAAAGAGGCATCCCATCCTCCTAAATCAATTTAACATAGGCCCGCAAGTCCCCATTCGACCTAGTGCCCTATTCCCTTAATCTAACATCGTAACTTTCCTAAATAAGCCCATTAAGAAAGCCCCTAGAATTAAAATTCCAAAAGAAAAGGGAAAGAAAGAAGTCAAAGTCTTGGGCTAAAACAGGGGACCGGTCGACCGATCTCAGACCCCCGGTCGACTGCGGGTCCAAATTTTGCCCACGAAATTTATACCCTAAAACTTTCATTCTAATCCCCAAACTTTCATCAAATCATGATGTTAAACCCATTAATCAACCCATAGTTGATCCCAACCATTTCTAATCCATTAAATCCATATTTAAATATTGATTTCAAGATTTAAACCCAAAAATCTAGGTTTTGATATTTATACCCAAAAATCCATTTCTTAATCCCACAAATTATGAAATGAAATACACAAATAGCTATTTAGCAAGATTAAACACTTGCCTCAAATTTGTAGAGGTTGGATCGTCCTCGATGTCGCGGTTTTGGGCCGGAAACTCCAAGCTTTCTTCCTCTCTCTCTTCTTTTCTTCTTCTTTCTCTCTTCTTTCTCCCTCTAGGGCTTTTTCTCTCTTTCTCTCAAATGAGAAATGGCTTAATCCGTAAGCCTCTAATCCTTTAAAACAAAATCCCAATTTTAAATGTTAATGCACACTTTAAATGACTCGTTTACTCTAATTCGAGTCAATCCGACTTAAAAATATTCCGGAGCCGAAATAAAACCCAATGACAGTCATTTTGACTATCTCGAACCTTTCGGGATCAATGGTACCCTTAAAATCATCATCCGGAATACTTTAAAACGTCCTCTATTTTTGGACTTAAATTCCCAATTTTAGAATTCTCCAATTTAATTAAATTTTATTTTCCCAAAATTTAATTTCTCAGTCTCAAAAGTCTTGGGGTGTTACAATGGTATGGAAATGTTATCTATATATTTGGAATAGATGACAAATTTTTGAGAAAATAATTTAAAAAAGCATGACAAAGTATTCAAAACATTTCACCAATTTGGTTGATAAAAAAACATTTCACTTGGTCCTTAGTGAGTTATTCTCACCTGTAGACTTTTTCATTTGGGTTTATCCGTTGCTTGTTTGTCTTAGATATATTCATTGTATATTGTTCCTTAGTGACTTCAGGTAAGGCCATATTCTCAGATTTGCAACCAACCTAGACTCCACCATCTCACGATGTACATTTGCATTAGCTCCCGGAAAGCAACTTGATAATGTGTGTGATTGCTGCAGGGACAACACTAGATTTGGCATCAAATGTAGTTTCACACATACAGACATATGTCTCTTTAGGCATATCATCCATATCAAACTTCTTTATTTCACCCTCCTCGATATAATTACGTAAATCATTCTCAAGATATAACTGATCATCTGCAAAATCATGTCCTCCTCTTCATTACCAGTAGAACCCTTCCATGTTTTAGGATTATGAACCACCTTAATACACTTGTTCTCATTCGATTTTTCTATCTGCATATTTTAGTCCATGTCTTAGGACTGCGAATCATTCTAACACCACGAATAGGTGAGAATTGTTCAAACATGACATCTCTGGGCATTTATCAATGGCTAGACAAGCAATAAATATTTTAACTTTTATTTTGTTTTAATTTTTTGTGTATTAAAACACATCAATTATATTACCTTAATTGACAAACTAATCAGACCTCACACTTTTGAGACCTTGATGCTTGTTTCCATTTGGACCCATTTGTGTGATTTATCCATTGGCTTCATTTGATACCACAACATGATGTATACTCTTTAGTCCCAGTTGTGAATGATGAAATCAATACTTCTGCTATTGTTATGACAGGTCAAGCTTCCTATGATAAAATCATTATCTCCAATGATTTCTCCTAGTGGTATGAAGGTTATTGTTGTTAATGACATGTCAAATTTGTTATCTAGTATTTGGGTATTTCATTCTGATAATATTCAAAGACAAAAGTTATCGGGAACTCATCTCAACATATCACCTTTGTTTCTAAGATGGAGGGGATTATAAATTTCTTCACTATCATTTATGCATTTACTGACTACATTGTTTGAAGACAATTATGTGAGGAGCTTGAATTCTTGAACAATATGGAACAGTTACTTAAATATGTAGGCGAGAAAGTTATTTATTCTTATTGCTAGAAATTTATGTAAAAGTGTGTTTTGTATATTATTTAATATACTTTAATATACTTTGTTCTGAATATTGCTTAAGGACTCTAGGCTAATTCATGAAATTGTGTTTATTTTTAATTACACCTTTGTCTTAAAAGATGTTGATGGCAACAATTCTGAATCCAATTATATTTTATTGTTTGCAGGTGCCCACATAACATACCCGACATACATAGTATTCAAAGGCCAAAATCTAGGTATTTACATTTCGTGGCAAGCAACACAAGAACAAGTCAATGGTGACCGAGGTGCCGCATTTCATGTCATCAAAGTGTTGTGCCATTTTTGTTTTTTTGATTCTATGTTAATTTTGTATTTGGCTCCCAAGAAGGGTTTGTTTGATGTTAAATTAAGTTTAAACACATTTTATGTGTACCGAATATTTAGAATGTTATAAATATAAATGAAATGTTGTCGAATTTGTTTAAACTCGTTGCATGTTCATGACATTTGATCTACTTCTTATTTTAGTTTACTTTTTTATTCTACTATTGTCATATCATCATTTTGTGAAAATATAAAGTTATTTGTAATAGCTCTTACCACATTTAATAAATTCAACTTTTTAAACTGCTAAGAGTAGTCACAAATTTGTCACTACTATCAATTTTGTAACCGCTAATAGCAGTAACAAATATAAGACTAGTACCCACTGATAGTAGTTATAAATATAATATTCGTAATTGTTGTTAGCTGTTATAAATATTAGATTCGTAACTGCAGGCAGCAGTTACAAATATAATATTTATAACTGCTGATAGCAGTTATAAACAACAATTACAAATTGGGGTCATCAGTCATAACCCCCATAGGGGTTATAAAAATTTGTGACTGTTGTTAGGAGTTACAATATTTCTTTTGTCACCCCCTAAATTATGACGGTAAATAGCAGTTATAAAGGTCATTTATGACTACTAACAACACTCACAAATCACCCATTTTTGTGTAGTGATTGTGGTCTTATATCTGAAGATATTTTTATGACATTGAATAGATCATGTATAGGAACAATAGAAGTTCGAATGATATCTCACTAATACCACTTCTGGATGAATCTTTTTAAGGAATATGGGACACTGATTGATGCGTGTGAGTAGATATCTTACGATATTCTTGAAATGGATGAACAATATGAACTACTATATTAAGGCTTAAACCATGATTTAATGTTAGTGTATAACGTCATTTAATTTATTTGTGAAAACAAGGGAAGGCTACGTATTTGTACAAGGCGATTATTACGCTATCAAGATTCGAAGGTAAGGTTGTACTTGCTCTAGCATCCTCTGGAATCACTGTATTATTGCTAGTGGGTTCATATTTTGCAATTCCAATTGACATTTTCGAATCGTTAACGTGTGACATAAGACAAGGAACCAACCTCTCTAATCTTATTTGTAAATTCTAACAATTTATTTGGACGAAGATCCTATGGATCATCATCACACATTTTAAGCAGTTGACAAAACATTATGTGACATCCTCCATTTTGACAATTCAGAATCTAATGATAAAACATTTGTTGGGAAAAATATTCTTCTTGGAAGCGATTTTAGACAAACCTTACCCGTTGTACAAAGAGGCATAATACATGATATCGCTCGGGCTTCGATTAACATGTTGCCTATTTGTAATTAATGTAAACTTTGTCAAAAAAAATTGAGAATACAAGACACGTCCGATTTTACAGAATGGGCTCTGGGAATAGGAGAAGGCACCATAACTTTGACTTCTTTTAATGATGAGTTAGATAAGACATAAATTGAAATTCCAACTGATTTACTAGTTCAATTAGGCAAAAATCCAATATAATTTTTTTTTTGAAATTAACGTACAAAATGAAGAGTGTGTGACACCCCGCCTAATAAAATACCGGGTGATCAGTCCTATACCAAATTAAAACAGGAATCCCAGTTGGATCATCCTTAGCATCACTGTCGAAAACTTTTTAAAACTTACTAACCACCTAGTATTCCAAAAACTGGTGCCAATTTTAACTTTTTGATTTAACAAAACAGTACATGCGGAATTAAAATATAAACCATTCACACAACTGAATGAAAGTAAATAGAATAATAATTACACAACTTGCCAAATAAATCACCGGCCACCAAATAAATAATCCAAATACAAATGACCAACACCTGAATAAATTACACCTGAAAACTGTACCGAGAAGTCTGGGCTACAAGCCCTAAATAAAACTGAGACTGATAAAAGATTCCTACTCTAGGAATGAATGAATGATGCGTCTAATTCAAACTCCTGCTAGCATCCACATATGCCGCAGCTCCGTGCCCCTGGAATAGAATATCAATCTTGGCGTCCCTATGGCTGGACACCTAAAAGGTTTTGAAAATAGTTTTATAGCAAGGGTTAAAACCCAAAAGATTTTGAAAATATTTAGCAAGTGAATTAACTGCAGTAATTTAAATGCATGAATGCGCTTCATATTTAAGTTAGTGTCGCACTCCCTTGTGGACATTCTCACCCCTCCACTAATGTGCACACCTATCGGTTACCTTAACCCCACCTAATTGTACTACCCCATGCAACTAGTCCTGGTATAACCTTCCTTTGCCATACTACTCTAACCCGAGTATAATAATTTATTGAATTATAAGTTATTTCACAATTAACTTAATTAATTCCTCCTAAATAATAGCATATAACCATCTCACAAGTTATATAAAGTACATACATCACAGACTGTATTATTTCCACCAATGATTAACTTAATTAATTTCTCATTAATTAGCAGCATATAACTGTAACCCGCGTTATATAAGATAAATACATCACGTACTGTATTATCACCTACATATAATATTTACTACCATATTATACGTACCTTTACTAACATCCACACATATATCATACGCGTATCCATCCTTCCGAGTATACCCTCACCGGATGATTCACTCTAAAATGCTATCTCACTAGGTGTGCTCACAAAACCTAGTTTCCCCAAGTTAGAATCGCCCACCAACTTGGACCAAAATATAAACGAAGTGGAGGCGGCCATATTCCTTCCCTGAAAGTGATATAAATCCCTCACCCATATATACCGGACGCTATGACCTGGGGATATACTCGCCCTACTCCTCAAGCTAGGGGATTCACCCACATCGCGCAAGCTCCCTTGATAGCATTAGAGTATATAAATTTAATAAATATCTAATCACTGATATTTAGTATCACGCACAATAAATACACGTATATATATACTATCACGACACCGTATATATATAATATAAACCCCGGCTCTACCGTGTACTCCAAGTCCCGTACACTGCCTGAAATTTCCTGAGTCTGTGGCCCGACTCAATGTTGTTAATTTTCTCACTTAATAATTTATCCTCTTCCCGAGTCTATGGTCCGACTCTAATATAATTAATTCACACCTTAATTAATATAATACTTTCTCTGAGTCTATGGTCCGACTCTCCTTAAATTAATTAACACACATTTTAATTTAATACCTCCCCGAGTCTATAGCCCGACTCTAATTAAATTAATTAACAAATTAATTAATCAACCCAATTTCCGAGTCTGTGGTCCGACTCTAATATAATTAATTATCACATTAATTAATAAGTACCCTACATGAGTCTACAATCTTATCCTGATTAAACTAATTATCCCACCCATTAATTTAATCATACCCGAGTCTACAAACCGACTTTAATTAAATTAATTAACACCTTTATTAATTTAATTCTACCCGAGTCTACAATCCGACTCTTCTTAAATTAATTATCACTCTTATTAATTTAATAACTTGGTGTCACTCAACCATTGTCCCCGGACTCACTTACTTGGCCCGTAACTTAATATTTCCCGAGTCTATGTTCCGACTCCAAACTAATTACTTTCTCTCAATAAATAATTTAATGCCTTGATGTCACTTAACCAACATACCCGGACTCGCTCACTTGGTCTAATTTACATCTCATAATTTCTTTCCCACATTTTTCGCCCACAATGTGTCACACATTTATTTCCATAATTTTCCCAATTATATTTACCTATAATTATCAACATGCCCGGACTCGCCCACTTGGTCCATAATTAAATATCTCACTTAAATTCCTTTACTAATGTAGTGCCACCCAACTACATTACCCGAATATTATTCCTCGGCCCACTATCCATAATTATGAATTATTTCTCCAAATTCGTTCATCTCATGACATACCGTTCACACCCTCCTAAACCCAATTATATCACCCTATAATTGTTAAGGAAACATATATCCCATATAAATATTATCACCAATTAAAAATAAGGGAATTAAATCTTAAATTAAACCCTCATATAAACAAACTGGCCGAACTGTCAAATTCCTGGGACCCTCGATCGATCGAGCCCCTGGGTCGATCGATCGATCGAGCAGGTGGTTGTCTTCCTCGGCTTGCTGTTTCATCCATGGCCGAATTTCCAAGGTTTTTCCTCTCCATTTTTCCAACCTTAAATAATGATTTTTAACCAATCAATTACTCCCAAAACAAGTCTCAATCATCTAAAACTGTTTTACCCTTTTTGATTCATACGATATCTCACTATAATTAAAGATGGGTTTTCCCATTAAAATCCATCAATATTGTTCTACAACCAATTTCCAAATTCAGATTTTTCCCCAGTTTATATTCCGAATTCTTATTCTATACTCAGATATGTTCAACACAACAATTTTTACTATGAATCTCTCAATAGTTTCATGAACAAAAACCCCATTTTGTTCCCATTTATACCCAAAAACGAATTTTGGTTTACACATCACTATGATATGAATTGATTATCATGCTTTAGGAATCAAAACAGTTAACCACTTGCCTCAAAGTGTTTGTAGTGTCTGATCCGTTGTTGTTGACCCTCAATTTGGCTCCAAAAAGCTCCAATTGCTCTTGCTAAGCTTTCCCCCAATTTCCCTCTCAAGCCCTAGGCTTAGAGTTGTGATGGCTGCTGATTTCCTAATCTCCCCATTAGGTTAAAAACCCTTAATCCCGTTTTTCACCTAATGGGCTTAATTAAAGTGGCCCAAATCACCCCGTGTGGGCCGGGCTATGCCCAAAAATATCTCGAGACCCAATTACTACCCCCGGGTACTCTTTTCTGACTATCTCGACCCATCCGGACTCAACCGCGCAGTCAGAATTGACATCCGAATTAATTTATAAAAATCCTTATCTCATACCCCATTTAGTCTATACCGACTCCCGGCTGGGATAAGTGCATACCTTGACATTAATACCCGAAATGATGTAATTAAATTGTTACTATTAACTTAGTAAATAAATGCCCCTAAACATTAACCATTCATTCCCCGATTAATATTTAAATATATATATTGCCATAATTAATTCAATTAAAATTACCACACACAAGTAATTTAAAATTCCCGAATTAATTAAATATTAAATGTACAAAAATACGGGGTGTTACATACTTCCCCCCTTACAAAGGAATTTCGCCCTCGAAATTAAGATAAACCTAGTGTTCCGATATTCACATCTTTCTCACCAGTCATGTGCCTCCAAGCCCGCTATATCTATCCCATCCGATTCTAACCATACGTTACCCAAGTATGCATTTAACTTTACCAGGGCGCCCATATACCCTATACCCGTGCTTAACCGCACAAAATTTTCCTTAATTAATCCGGGTGCTCATACACCCTATCCCCGCACTCTACCGCATGAAAGTTACCCGACTGTGCTAGTCGTAACCCAATAATATAACTTCGAACCCATAGTCATATTACATATATTTATACATATATATTTACTGCCCGGGTACTCATCCCATGTGCAACGTTCAAACATCTCCCCATAATGCTTATCTCTCAACACAAAAGAATATACGCTTACCCTTATTCTACCAAAGACAACATAATACCGCGCCCTTACTACCACTAGTCCTTGCGCAAAATAAACCCCGAGCTATCTCTCTTTGCTCGAAAATAAATCTAACCACTCTGATTCACTTCAGTAAACATCCCCACATACTGGGATAAAATGTGAGAACACAAAACTTCACTATGTGCTATCGCACCATGCAATAAAACATCTATACATCCACATATATACAGGCTATACGCCCTTTCTGGTGATACCTAGTACCAACCCTACCCTGGTGCCACGAACACCAAAATTTTACACTACTATCCATAATAGTTAACTTCCATCGCTATCCAGCCGACATTTAGGAAATATTATCATCCCTACTCCCATAATTCTCGAAAGTAGTAATTCTTCGCAAAATTCAAACAATCACTCAGCGTACACCTCCACCCTCTCGTGAAGAACACCAAGGAACTCCGCTACCCTACGGAAATTTCTCCACATACTATGGCTACTACCGCCAACGCACCCACTAAGTTCGACTCACCTGCGAACTTTAGTGAAAAAATATGTCTTATTTTTGTGACATCCTCTTTGTCACTCAAAAACAATATGCCCCATGCCCCTAGGGTAAAAATAATTACCTCTATACTCCAGCTACAACGGCTGGTTCTCGATTTTCGGAGCAGCTTCTCCCTGCCCGAATGCATCCATGACTTGCATTAGTGGCTGTACATCCAGGACCTCATCCTGTAGTTGACCCCTGCCTCGCTTAAGGCAATATCTCTTCATGTGTCTCGCTTTTCCCACAAACGAAACACTTTCTAACATGTTCACCCTGCCACTGATCCCTTCCATGCCAACCTTGATGGAATTCCTGGCCATCCCGCCGATAGCTTCCAGTTCTAGAGCGTTTGGCATGATTTTCCTGCCAGAAATACTGCCCCTGATCTCCCCCAGTCTGCTGCTAGGATACCCCACTGGTATTGTTCCTTTCTGCCTCATCCAACTGGCTAATCCCCACTCCCTTCCCGCTTCCTTTCGCGTGGAAGCGATATTCCCAATAGTGCCGGAGTGTTGCGTTAATGACATCAATATAATCTACTAATGCTGAATTATCAATTTAATGTTGTCTGACTCTCCAGACTAACCCATCCATAAACTTTGCTTTCTTTATCTTTTCCTAGCTTACCATCATCCGGTAAAAGTTTTTCCAACGAGTGAAATCTTCCTCGTAATCGACCACTGAATGGTCTCCCTTTGAGTCTCTTCACAAAATTTTCTCCTCATTTTGATCTCGACCGTTGAAGGAAAAATTACTTGCGGCCGAACCGCACTCAAAACTCTGTAGTAGTTAGTGTGTCCCTTTCCTCAACTGTGGTGATCGACTCCCACCACTGTAGCACCGCTCCCACTAACTAAAAGTGGTTAGCATTTACTTTCGTACCCCATCGCAATCTCCCATGCGTAGGTGACGCTGGATACCTCCCTTCCTTGACACGCTAGTACTACACCTGAACCCCCTCGCAACTCTGGTGGGTTCCTGCTAAAATAACCTCTCTTTCTTGCTTCCACCTTGACGACTCCGCGTGAGTCTGAACATCCGGCGCCACTAACACTTGTGGCTGATCCCGTGTCAAGTACCTTGCCGTTGTGACCACCGTTGCTCCAACTGCCTGTGCCACTATTTTAGTGACCTATGCTGCCCCAATCATCTATGGCTGTTGCTGTGGTAGCTCTTGCTCCTAACGAGCCTCCCCCGTCTCATCCCCCCCTGTTGCCCTAGCTGCTCTCTCCTGGGCGTCGTCTGGAATGAGAACCGAATTGGTATGAGTTCACTTTCAAATATAAATTTCGCAGAAGAACGTATATGCGCATACGTATGAGAATACAACAATCCTATGATATGGCTCTATATCACAGATTGCTAAGCCGAAACGTGAAAAGCCGCACAGATCCTAAGTGCACTAGAACCTGATGCTCTGATACCATCTGTGACACCCCGCCTAATAAAATACCGGGTGATCAGTCCTATACCAAATTAAAAGAGGAATCCCAGTTGGATCATCCTTAGCATCACTGTCGAAAACTTTTTAAAACTTACTAACCACCTAGTATTCCAAAAACTGGTGCCAATTTTAACTTTTTGATTTAACAAAACAGTACATGCGGAATTAAAATATAAACCATTCAAACAACTGAATGAAAGTAAATAGAATAGTAATTACACAACTTGCCGAATAAACCACCGGCCACCAAATAAATAATCCAAATACAAATGACCAACACCTGAATAAATTACACCTGAAAACTGTACCGAGAAGTCTGGGCTACAAGCCCTAAATAAAACTGAGACTGATAAAAGATTCCTATTCTAGGAATGAATGAATGATGCGTCTAATTCAAACTCCTGCTAGCATCCACATATGCCGCAGCTCCGTGCCCCTGGAATAGAATATCAATCTTGGCGTCCCTGTGGCTGGACACCTAAAAGGTTTTGAAAATAGTTTTATAGCAAGGGTTAGAACCCAAAACATTTTGAAAATATTTAGCAAGTGAATTAACTACAGTAATTTAAATGCATGAATGCGCTTCATATTTAAGTTAGTGTCGCACTCCCTTGTGGACATTCTCACCCCTCCACTAATGTACACACCTATCGGTTACCTTAACCCCACCTAGTTGTACTACCCCATGCAACTAGTCCTGGTATAACCTTCCTTTGCCATACTACTCTAACCCGAGTATAATAATTTCTTGAATTATAAGTTATTTCACAATTAACTTAATTAATTCCTCCTAAATAATAGCATATAACCATCTCACAAGTTATATAAAGTACATACATCACACACTGTATTATTTCCACCAATGATTAACTTAATTAATTTCTCATTAATTAACAGCATATAACTGTAACCCGCGTTATATAAGATAAATACATCACGCACTGTATTATCACCTACATATAATATTTACTACCATATTATACGTACCTTTACTAACATCCACACATATATCATACGCGTATCCATCCTTCCGAGTATACCCTCACCGGATGATTCACTCTAAAATGCTATCTCACTAGGTGTGCTCACAAAACCTAGTTTCCCCAAGTTAGAATCGCCCACCAACTTGGACCAAAATATAAACGAAGTGGAGGCGGTCATATTCCTTCCCTGAAAGTGATATAAATCCCTCACCCATATATACCGTACGCTATGACCTGGGGATATACTCGCCCTACTCCTCAAGGTAGGGGATTCACCCACATCGCGCAACCTCCCTTGATAGCATTAGAGTATATAAATTTAATAAATATCTAATCACTGATATTTAGTATCACGCACAATAAATACACGTATATATATACTATCATGACACCGTATATATATAATATAAACCTCGGCTCTACCGTGTACTCCAAGTCCCGTACACTGCCTGAAATTTCCCGAGTCTGTGGCCCGACTCAATGCTGTTAATTTTCTCACTTAATAATTTATCCTCTTCTCGAGTCTATGGTCCGACTCTAATATAATTAATTCACACCTTAATTAATATAATACTTTCTCTGAGTCTATGGTCCGACTCTCCTTAAATTAATTAACACACATTTTAATTTAATACCTCCCTGAGTCTATCGCCCGACTCTAATTAAATTAATTAAAAAATTAATTAATCAACCCAATTTTCGAGTCTGTGGTCTGACTCTAATATAATTAATTATCACATTAATTAATAAGTACCCTACACGAGTCTACAATCCGATCCTGATTAAACTAATTATCCCACCCATTAATTTAAATATACCCGAGTCTACAAACCGACTTTAATTAAATTAATTAACACCTTTATTAATTTAATTCTACCCGAGTCTACAATCCGGCTCTTCTTAAATTAATTATCACTCTTATTAATTTAATAACTTGGTGTCACTCAACCATTGTCCCCGGACTCACTTACTTGGCCCGTAACTTAATATTTCCCGAGTCTATGTTCCGACTCCAAACTAATTACTTTCTCTCAATAATTAATTTAATGCCTTGATGTCACTTAACCAACATACCCGGACTCGCTCACTTGGTCTAATTTACATCTCATAATTTCTTTCCCACATTTTTCGCCCACAATGTGTCACACATTTATTTCCATAATTTTCCCAATTATATTTACCTATAATTATCAACATGCCCGGACTCGCCCACTTGGTCCATAATTAAATATATCACTTAAATTCCTTTACTAATGTAGTGACACCCAACTACATTACCCGAATATTATTCCTCGGCCCACTATCCATAATTATGAATTATTTCTCCAAATTCGTTCATCTCATGACATACCATTCACACCCTCCTAAACCCAATTATATCACCCTATAATTGTTAAGGAAACATATATCCCATATAAATATTATCACCAATTAAAAATAAGGGAATTAAATCTTAAATTAAACCCTCATATAAACAAACTTGCCGAACTGTCAAATTTCTGGGACCCTCGATCGATCGAGCCCCTGGGTCGATCGATCGATCGAGCAGGTGGTTGTCTTCCTTGGCTTGCTGTTTCAGCCATGGCCGAATTTCCAAGGTTTTTCCTCTCCATTTTTCCAACCTTAAATAATGATTTTTAACCAATCAATTACTCCCAAAACAAGTCTCAATCATCTAAAACTGTTTTACCCTTTTTGATTCATACGATATCTCACTATAATTAAAGATGGGTTTTCCCATTAAAATCCATCAATCTTGTTCTACAACCAATTTCCAAATTCAGATTTTTCCCCAGTTTATATTCGAATTCTTATTCTATACTCATATATGTCCAACACAACAATTTTTACTATGAATCTCTCAATAGTTTCATGAACAAAAACCCCATTTTGTACCCATTTATACCCAAAAACGAATTTTGGTTTACACATCACTATGATATGAATTGATTATCATGCTTTAGGAATCAAAACAGTTAACCACTTGCCTGAAAGTGTTTGTAGTGTCTGATCCGTTGTTGTTGACCCTCAATTTGGCTCCAAAAAGCTCTCCAATTGCTCTTGCTTAGCTTTCCCCCAATTTCCCTCTCAAGCCCTAGGCTTAGAGTTGTGATGGCTGCTGATTTCCTAATCTCCTCATTAGGTTAAAAACCCTTAATCCCGTTTTTCACCTAATGGGCTTAATTAAAGTGGCCCAAATCACCCCGTGTGGGCCCGGCTATGCCCAAAAATATCCCGAGACCCAATTACTACCCCCGGGTACTCTTTTCTGACTATCTCGACCCATCCGGACTCAACCGCGCAGTCAGAATTGACATCCGAATTAATTTATAAAAATCCATATCTCACACCCCATTTAGTCTATACCGACTCCCGGCTGGGATAAGTGCATACCTTGACATTAATACCCGAAATGATGTAATTAAATTGTTACTATTCACTTAGTAAATAAATGCCCCTAAACATTAACCATTCATTCCCCGATTAATATTTAAATATATATATTGCCATAATTAATTCAATTAAAATTACCACACACAAGTAATTTAAAATTCCCGAATTAATTAAATATTAAATGTACAAAAATACGGGGTGGTACAGAGTGCTTAAGGTTATAAGATCTTTTAGCGACGACAAATAATGTGGTCGATGAAATTAACCACTTTGATCTTCATCATATTCCAAACGAGGAATGTACCTACCTCAATTCAGACTAGATTTGTAAAGCATCTGTTGTAACAAATGATGAAGACATGTAACTTCCGATCGTGTTTCTAAAAAGTTTGAATTTTAATGGGTTACCAAGCCACAAGTTGCGTTTGAAAGTTGGAGCTCCGGTTATCCTATTGCATAAAAGTAACCAAAGTGCCGACCTTTGTAGTAGAACATGGTTGATCATTACTCAACTATACGAATGGATAATTGAAGCAATAGTTACTACTGGGTCATACATTTGGACAAATGTTTACATCCCAAGAATTGTAATGATATCGACGGATAAGAAATAGCCTTTCGTGCTAAAACGTCATCAATTCCCATTGCGGTTATGTTTTATTATGACTAGAGTCAAGCTCAAACTTTGTCCAACATTGGAATTTACTTGCCACGATTTTTTTTCCCATGGATAACTTAATGTAGACATTTCAAGGGTCACATCAAGTTTAGGTTTGAAACTACTTATTAAAAATGGGGATGGCATTCCTTAAAATTACACTAAGAACATAGTGTACAACAAAATATTCCATTAGAATCGAGTAAAATCAATATAAATATTTGTAGATACACTACACTCTAAAAGTAACTTTTATATCATGTGCCCATACATTAATATTTTCTAAAACATTAAATCAATAACATATAATTACCTACTTACTGTAGATCAAATATGAGGCAGTTCTATGCATTCTTTGCGAAAATGAATGGAACCTCAATCAACTATACAATCAAAGTACGTGTAAAAAGAAAGTGGGAAGTCATAAATTTCAAGGAAAACAATGAGCTTCTCTTTCGTGTGCTTAATACTGGTACATTATGCCCTCCTATTCGTACAACTCCTAAATATGAATTTCAATCTAATTACATTCTTAATTTCGCCTAAATATGTCATATCCACCATTTTCTGTGACGAACTGATAATAAAAAAATAAAAATAACACGAGCCTACTGGGCTGATAGTGGACAAATTACATAATTTGCAAACGCTGTTGAATGATTATTCTGGTACAGTGTGGCCTGCTATTATAACGCTAGGGGCGGCTAATGGTACAGTGGCCTACAGCTCCCGATGGATTAACCTTTTTTCTTGAAATCATTCTTCGAATATAATTCTTCCTTTTAAAGAAAAATACTCATTTTCGCATTTATTAATATGTTGTTTTTAGAATAATAATAGCTTCTTATTATTTTCTTTGTTGTTTTTTATTATTAATGTTGCATATGCGGTGTTCATTCAAATGCCACAAGGATGGAGAATTCTTTTGAACTTTTGAACTTAATGATATGATCAGGTCACAAAAGGTGATTTTAATAAAATGTGATATACAAACTTCTCCTCCTATTAATCTTCATGATTTCTTGCTTTTTTATTTCTTAACATTGTTGTTTTATGATAGTGTTAGTTGTGGATTTAATGGGCTGAAGGGCTTTATTATTTATAGGTTTGTACATTATCTTTTCAAATGTAAGATATATTTTTATTGAGTTTATCTAAACAAATTAATTGATTTATTCAACTTTATTACATTTTTCATAATAAAGTTTTAGATTCCAGTTAAGTTATTCTCCTATTTTGACGATAAGACATTCTCTCTTTATTTTTATCTTCAACTTTTGTTGTTGGTAAGTTACCGTTTGAGTTATGCATTTCCTCATCTTTTCATCTTTTCCCTTTAAATGGCTCACTATTTCGTGTGTGCCGTGAGGTCTGTATGTGTGCATGTTTGAGTGAGGAATAATAAATTTGATTCCATTTACGTATGGGACTTCATAGAAGGACATAATGCAGTTTTAATTTTTAATGTATTCCTTTATTCTAGGTTTTGTTGCTAGTAAGGTACTCCTAAAAAAATTAAGGCATGGTTGTATTAATAAAAAGCTTCTAGCAAAAGAAAATATTTGTTGTCCTATATAATGTATTCGCTAGGATATTGTGTTCTCTTTCCACCTTCCATTTTAAGAATTCCAATGTGTTGTTAATTATTTTTTTTTCTCCTACCATATTTGATGGACAAGATTGATTCACTTATAAATAGGTTTCACATAATATAATACAATTTTTGCATGTATCCGTATCATTATAATATAGACTTATATTTCTACATAGAGAGAAATAGTTCATTTAATTAATAAAGTTAGGTTGCCTAAATTTTTCGCCACCTTAGAATATTTTCTTAACATAAACTATTGCACCGTCACATTTAGGTTTGAAAACATGCATCGTACATACGGTTACTGGATTCTGGGATCTTAGCCATTGATGATAAGTTTTTAGTGAAACACTACGTATAGTCGTTCCCATAGACGGCGTCAATCTGTTGATGTAAAAAACTAGACTTGATCAAATTAATTAATCACAGATAAATGTAAATAAAGAAATAAGACAAAAGGTTTTTAAAGTGGTTCAGCCTTATGAAAATGGGCTACGTACACTATTTTGTATTGCTCAGTGTTTACCTTATGAAAATGAACCACACATTTTGACACATAAATTGACAATTGCAACAAATATTTAAAATCACGGGGTATCATATTCTCCCCCTAACAAAGGATTTATGTCCTTAAGATTCATTACATACTTTCCTTGAAGAGCTCATGATACTTATTTCACATCTCCCTCTTTATCTCTCCCACAAGTGGACCCTGCCTAATTATGGTGACTCTAGTGGACATGTCGTAATGGAATAAACTTAGAAAAAAGGACATGATCTCTATAATGTATAATGTATAATGCATAAAGGTCTTTCATAATAATCGATATTTGGTAGAAATTCTATCTATCTCAAACCAATGTGATAACAAGCCATATCATTACTGATTTTTTTTAAGCATTGAAATGTGAAATACATTGTGAACTCGCTATAGGTAGTCAGAAAACACAAGATGATACACTATTGGTCCCATATGATCAATAATAACGAAGGACCCATATACTAGGGAGCTACCTTCCCCTTCTTGATGCATCTCATCCCCACCATATTGGAAAACACCTTTATAACCACTTGATGTCCAATTGTGAATTTAAGAGAATGCCCATGCTTATTTATATAACTCTTCTTCCTATTCTGAGTAGTTTACGTACGATCTTCATGAATGAAATTTGATCCCAGTAGCTTTTGACTCCCGTCTTTAACCAAAAAAATAGGGAATGACAAGGACATCCATATAATTCCTCGTGCCACTAATTATTGGTGATTTTATTATAATATATCGAGAGGCGCTACTAAAATTAAATTTAAAATATCTTCCAATTTGAACCTTATTAATCAATCTAATTATGCCTAACGATGACATCATTAAATAAACTGAATAAATAAAGCTTTCCATTCTCATTAAAATCAAAACCTCTTTAACGATTGATATTACAATAAAATGAAATCATAAAGTAAAATTTATAGTTATCTAATCGTCCCAGCCTCCTGATAGCTGGAATAAGTTACAACATCAATAATAAATCTGAAATGTATATAAATTGTGGGGGTGTGAGTGATAAACTTAGTCGTCTAGTGTATATTCTATAAATGAACTACACATATGTATGCCTGCACTTATTTAGAAATGTATGCATATGCCCACTCAACTAAATTCCAAAATAAGCATAACCAATCCTAGGATCTCCCCATATATCACTGCACTTCCCAAACCCCATATCAAAATGGTATGGACTATCGTCATAGTTTCCTTTTATTTATACTTAAAACATACAATAACCCCCCAAATAAAAAATCTTATATTACAATAAGAAGTCAGAATATGGTACTCCCCTCATCGTCATACCATAATGGCTCCCATAACAAAATAATTTAACAACCCAAATGGTCCATGGCCTAGTTTATTCGATACAAGAAAAAATATAGATCGAAATCACACCCCATCCAAAGGGTGTATTGGATAAGGGATGCATATGCATCCTCTCAAAATATACAACATGATCAATCTCTCAATTTATTAACTCTCAACAATATATTAATTT
Source organism: Sambucus nigra (assembly GCA_949130495.1). Classification (NCBI taxonomy): domain Eukaryota; kingdom Viridiplantae; phylum Streptophyta; class Magnoliopsida; order Dipsacales; family Adoxaceae; genus Sambucus; species Sambucus nigra. Next base: position 688,840,121 of record OX422209.1, read on the forward strand.
CCACAAATTACATATATATTCCTACCCAATTACTATAACCCAATATATGGCGTAAATAATAAATTTCATTTTCCCCAACTATGAGGCATGAAAATAATATCACATAATCACGTGTGAAATAAGGAATACATGTATATCAAATAAAACATATAAAGATGCACCACACAGTATGGGTACAGGTATATAATTAAGCGTCACTACATGAAGAACACAAAATAAACCACAAGTGGACGAACACCTTCGTCAAATGAATAAATTCCACGATGGTAGACATCTAACTTGAAATTTGATATCTCCCATATCTCATATCAGATCTCAGATCCATGCTCGGCTTGAAAATACAATTAAATATCCCATTTGAAATATTCCCAAAATCCAGTTGCAAGGTTCTTTAATGGATGTTGGCAGGTGTCTGTTGATGGAGCTTTAGGGTCAGAAGGTTAGGGATGAAGTATAAAAGTGTATAATTGATTATCTTATAAGATAAAAGGTGAAAGATACGAAAAAACACAAATAAAGGTTCCCGTAAATAGACTAAGGGCATAGCACCCCGCAAGTGGGACACGTGGGTGCTTTGAGCCAGTAAGGTCGAAGTCGCGCTTTGGATATCTTTCAGCCACTAGCCTTCTTCCATGGTCGCATAAACAATTCCCATGGTTGTGGGTCTTCATGGTTTCTATCTCGAACTCTCTCTTCTCAGTGATTTCACATCCTAACCAGTTACAAAGTTGCCACTCTTCTATAAACTTGGTTGCTCCCTAAGCTTGACCAAATGAAAAAATTACCCTTGCACTTCCATCCGTATTCCATCTTAGGACAAATCCAAATTAAATCCTAGAAAATACTCAACAAATCCTAGTAAATAAATCCTAGAAATACGAGGTATTATATTCTTTGCCAAAACGAAAAGAATTCCATCCTCAAAATTCATATAAAACTTATTCTTTACACCTCGTATAAAGTCAAATGTAACACAATGGACAACGCAACAGACCTATAACCCCAATACTGAGTAATCGTGTAACTTGGAGCATTTGTACCCCTTTCTAATAGACCGAGAGGCAGGACTAAAAATAAATAAAAATTACATTTTAATTTAACCCCTTCTAAAACCGTTTAATTATCCCTAACCTCTATAAAAATATTTGCCAAAGCATACTGTGACAACCCACTCCAAATAATAACGGGTGCACAACCCTATACTATAATAAATCAGGTATCTCAGATGGCACAGTCTCAACATCAACTACTAAACACTAATATAAGGCTAACTACCCGAAATCATTAAGTGCGAATTGTCAAAAATTTTAAACTTTTTATTTTTAACAACAACAACAAAACCAATAATGCACATAACCAATAATATACATCTAACTATGATGAGTGAAAATGTGCAAGCTCCAACAATATGAAAGAGTACAATACAATGTACAACATAAATCTCACAATGAAATACCCGAATATGCTGTCGGGTAACAGACAATACAATAATATGAGAAATGAAATATGAAAGTGTTAATCTACAACACTTGAATACTAACTCCATATACAAACCGAATCCTAATCTAGATGTACAAGAATAGGAATCGACTAAAGAAAAGTGCCGCAACAGTCCGCTACTGCCACATCTCCACAAATTCTGAATGGAGGAATATCAAAGGCGTCCTTGCGGAGGAACACCTGAAGTAATACAATATATACATGGAGGAAGAAAATATAAACGGGTCAGAACCCGAGTTTTGAAAAACATTTTATAGCAAGTGTATTAAAATGCATAATAATTATAAATGCATTATTACATGATTTAGTTGGAATCGAGCTCTCCATAAAAACCATCTCACCTCTCAACTAAAGCGCGCACTACGCGTATGCACGTGATCTTCAATTGGATGCCCGATTCTATTTAGGTAAGAGGATTCTAGCTTAAACCCAAAAGATGTATTTAAGTGAAACCGTCTAACCTATGTCCCAATGTACATTTGTCTCCACAATTTATAAGTTATATACATTAACTTTAATGTAATAGTTATAATCATCTTTATAATGCTAATTTGTTTAACATATAAAGTTACATGATCCAATCATGTCCACATCATCACAAAACATCAACAATCTCATTTACTAGAATTTTTGTATTCTAGTGATGCCCATTTATAAGGCAGGAAACCATAAATATAACTATTATAGTAATTATATATGAGTTATTAGCGTCATGAATATTAAAGACTAAAATCCTCTCGATTTTCAACACGGCACTGCGTTTCGTGCGTGGGAAGTCTCGCCGAGGCGAAATCCAAACAAGGAACCCCCCGTTACACTACTCCTGACCGTATTAATCCTCGAGGTTCATTATGCCCTCAATTCATGATGCATGTAACCCAAATTATTTTCCAATTTTATTTAATGAATATTCCCAATTCTCAACAGTACGCGGCGTTTCATGCGTGGGACGTCTCGCCAAAGCGAAATCCAAACAAGAAACCCCCCCGATTACACTACTCCTGGCACTGTCGATTGTCGGGATAGGTGATATATATATAAATGAGTATGAGCATTAAGGACTAAACTTATCCCCAAGTTCCAACATTACACTGCGGTTCGTACGTGGGATGTCTGGCCGAGGCAAAATCCAAACAAGGAACCCCCCCGATACACTATTCCTGGCAATGTAGGTCGTTGAGGTCCATTATGCCCTTGATACTCAAGTACAAACACAAACGATAATAACCATCCAACCGAGCTATAACTCAAAGGACGCAGGCTCACATGTTATCATCTTCTAGCAGCCCATATACGTAGCAAACTAGGGCCACCTGGTGGGGTTCAACAACACCCACCTCGTGATCAACTCATGCACACAACGTCCGGGAAGCGGTCATAGTTCCTAACCGGCAAGTGAGAGCGACACATAACCACGACCTCTCACCCCCAAAATAAATAAATGTATATCATAAATGTCATTTGTTGACCACAAAGGACGACTATGACCTGGGGAATATCCACACCCTGCGTTATTTGTCAGGATGCTCACCCTCTACGCACGAAACTTCCCAATGATAGCAAGGAGGGGGTATGTTTAACATGTATATACACCATCATATAAGGTATACATACATCCCACATAATAAAGATATACCATTTTATAAGGTATACCTGCAACATCATTTTCATGTTTATAATACGCCCATTGGCGAAATTTGATTAACATCATTGATTAGTATATTTCTCTCAAGATACACTAATCGTCAATTCTCACACCTAACCCCACTTAGTATACTTGATACTATTTCTCACTTGAAGCTCACATCTCGCTTCTATTAGCATTTCTCAACGTGTGAGATATCTCCCAAAACAAACATCAATAAGGATATTTCTATATCCGTATGCACCTCAAATAGCATTCATAATTCTCCATCCATTATAGGGTTCAATTCAGTTTGTGAACCTTTTTAAAGTTATCCCATTTGGGATTGGATTCAAAATCCATTATCTTTAAGTTATTCTCATCATCAACTCGTGAACTCATTATTATCACCAAATAAAAACCCCCAAATAAAAGTGGACTTCCCCACTTAGAAAAATATCAAAATCTCTAATCGGTATTCCTCAAATTTAGTCAATATGACTCCAAAATTTCTTATAAGGGAAACTCACTAAAAGTCTCCAAAACATACACCAAATATCTCCTATAGAGATCCCCAATCGATAACCTCGAACAAAACGGGATGAAATTATTTTTAGAAAAACAATCCCTCAAAAGCCCTGTTTTCGAATCGATTCGGGCCAATTCCGAATCGATTCGGCCCAGCGAATCGATTCTTCCAGGAAGGCGAATCGATTCGGGTCATCAGACCTGGGATTCTGTCTCAGGCCGAATCGATTCGGTTGGAGTCCGAATAGATTCGGTCACTCAGACCTGGGCACCTGCATAATTCCGAATCGATTCGGCTAGGGGGCCGAATCGATTCGGCCCTTCAGAACCTCAAAAATGGCTACTTTTTAAGTAAGCCAAAATACCCAAAATTCATTTTAATGGTTTTCTCTCCATTTCTCTTCAACCCAAACACATATATATCATCAATATTCATCCTAGAATACATATAAACTGATTTCTATCCTCAAATCAAAGATCTACATGTTAAATCTAAGATTATACCCAAAAGTCAGGTTTTTGTTAAACTAAACCTAAAATCCAAAATATCAATCCACAAATCATGCAATAAATGGTACACAACAATTATTTAGCAAGTTTGATCACTTGCCTCGGGTTCGTAGGGTCTGAATCCGCCTTGAGATCGCGTATTTGGCCGGAAAATCCTCTTTCTCTCTCTTTTTCTCCTTCCTTCTCTTCTTCTTTCTTCTTCTCTTTCTTCCTATTTCTCTCTTTGTAGAATTATTTCTCCCGTAGGCTTAATAAGCCTAAATCCCAAAATACTCATCTTTAAATTGTAATACAGACTGTAAATGACTCAATGACTTTAATTCGAGTCAAACGGTCCTAATTTATTTCAGAACCTAACTAGACCCCAAGTACAGTCATTTCGACTTTCTTGACCCTTCCGGAAACGATGGTACCCTCAGAATTTCCATTCGAGGCACTTTCTAACGACTCCAAATTTTGACCTCAAGTGTCAATTTAATTATTTTTCTGATAAAATATTATTTATTTCTCCCAAAATAAATAAATTGTTGTCTCCAAGACCTCGGGTTGTTACAAACTTCTCCACTTACAAAAATTTCGTCCTCGAAATTTAGCTAAGCCTAATTCTCCAAAGCTCAACTACTTCTAATCTACCCATACTCACTAATCCTATATCCAAACTTCTAGCTTCCCCCGACAAATTAATTTAATTTATGTTGATTATGAGTTATATACAACCAATTTCCACAACAAGGGCGCCCATACACCCTTTATATTCGAGTTAGCACTCGTACCAATCATAATGAGGCTTTATTTGCCTCCAAAGTTCCACAATTCCATCAATATAGAATATATTAACATTTTAAGGGTAGAAAAATTTGAATGGTCCAAAGAAATAACTCCTCTCAATTCCTGACACTCGCCACTTTCGTGCGGGGGACGTCTCGCAAAAGCGAAATCCAAACAAGGAACCCTCCCAATACACTACTGTGTGGCGACGTCGGGGATTGAGAGTTTGTTAAATCCAGACTAAAATTTTAAAATATCTTCGTGGAAAATTTATTTTGAAAGGGCCCGAAGGCCGATAAAAGTTTTATTTTGAAAACGGTTTATATATTATAATATAACATAAAATGCCTTATGTCCAACACAAGGTCTTTTTAGATCATCATCTATATAACATGTAGCTCACAAATATTATCATACCCATGAGCTAAAATTTTACCTGCGTCCCCACAAACCCCAATCTCAACTTTCAAACATAACATCATCTTACATCAATTCAATATATAGCCTTTAATAAGGCACATCCATATTTGGAATATCACAATTATAATAGTCCATCATGACTAATAAAATAAAAAGTAGCTTTTATCATAACTACTTATCACCATTTCCATTCTTACATTTACTACAATGTTTAAAGCTCTTTTTGAGCACCTTGCAAAATCATCTATCCTTTTACAAAATCATAGAATAAGAGCCTATTTTTCTCAAAATTCCCCTTTAGGGTCATTACATTCCATCCATTAATATAATAGGGCTATAACACTACCCATTCACAATATCTCCCATACGATATTCCAAAACTTTACATATTAATTATCCTATTTATAAAGGAAAATTAACTTACATCATTCACCTCAAATCTGATTGCCCATCCTCATCAATGGGCTCCCAAACATAGCTCCCCGGTCTAAAACGACCTTGAATTTGTTGTAGGGGTTACACTTCCAAAATTTCATCAAAACGTGGTCCTTTACCTCTTTTAGGGCAATCTCTCTTTTTATGACCTATTTCTTTACAAAAGAAACACTTACCCACAAATTCTTTCTGCCCACTCGCATTACTGGCACTCTCCTTGCCAAACTCACTTGATAAACTCGAATCTCCAAAGTTCTTACTCTCTTGCGAACGAAGACGATATTCATAACACTTTAATAGTGTTGCATTTACTACCTCGACAAAAGTCATTAATTTAGGACTCTCTAACAAATGTTGTTGGATTTTCCAATCTAAACCTTGAACAAACTTCGATATACGTTTCTCTTCCGTATTTACCTCATTAGGTACTAATCTCGCCCATAGAGAAAAATCTTTTTCATATTCTGCCACCGTTGCAATTCCTTTAAAAATCCCCATATTTTGAGTCGGGGAAGGCAAATACCTTCGATCAAAAAGTTCCCAAAATGTTGCTATAGGAAAAGTATCTCTCTGTTCAGATGTGGTGACAGACTCCCAGCATTGAAGAGCTGCACCCAATAACCTAAAGGTGACTAAAAATTATTTCCGCACCTCACTACACTCAACCATACGAAGATGCCTATGCATAAAATTCTTCCATTGACTTGCAGCCATTGCATCAACACCCCCTGCAAACTCGGGAGGATGCCCCTTACTAAAATCTTCCTTCACTCTCTCCCATAAAGACAATCCTAAATGGGGTGGGGCTGCTTGAGCGACAGATTGCTGAGCCATCATAGAAACGGCAGCAGTGACCGCTTGTGCCACAATATTGGCAACATCATTCGTAGTCATGTTCCTTTGAGGCATTTGGGGTTGCCCTTTGTTTGCCCTGACTGAACGACCTCCCTTCGGTGGCATCTGAAATAAGAACAATTGTATCAGAACGCCTTTCAAATATTTTTGAATCTCAGAAAGATATGGACGTATGAATGTAATCGTCCTAATAATAAGGCTCTACATCAAGAACGCTTACGGAAGATCGTAGTAACGCACACAGATCCTAAAGACACTAGAATCTGATGCTCTGATACCATCTGTGACAACCCGCTCCAAATAATAACGAGTGGCCAGCCCTATACTATAATAAATCAGGTATCTCAAATGGCACAGTCTCAACATCAACTACTAAACACTAATATAAGGCTAACTACCCGAAATCAATAAGTGCGAATTGTCAAAAATCTTAAACTTTTTATTTTTAACAACAACAACAAAACCAATAATGCACATAACCAATAATATACATCTAACTATGATGAGTGAAAATATGAAAGCTCCAACAATATGAAAGAGTACAATACAATGTACAACATAAATCTCAACAATGAAATACCCGAATATGTTGTCGGGTAAGAGACAATACAATAATCTGAGAAATGAAATATGAAAGTGTTAATCTACAACACTTGAATACTAACTCCATATACAAACTGAATCCTAATCTAGATGTACAAGAATAGGAATCGACTAAAGCAAAGTGCCGCAACAGTCCGCTACTGCCACAACTCCACAAATTCTGAATGGAGGAATATCAAAGGCGTCCTTGCGGAAGAACACCTGAAGTAATACAATATATACATGGAGGAAGAAAATATAAACGGGTGAGAGCCCGAGTTTTGAAAAACATTTTATAGAAAGTGTATTAAAATGCATAATAATTATAAATTCATTATTACATGATTTAGTTGGAATCGAGCTCTCCATAAAAACCATCTCACTTCTCAACTAAAGCGCGCACTACGCGTATGCACGTGATCTCCAATTGGATGCCCGATTCTATTTAGGTAAGAGGATTCTAGCTTAAACCCAAAAGAAGTATTTAAGTGAAACCGTCTAACCTATGTCCCAATGTACATTTGTTTCCACAATTTATAAGTTATATACATTAACTTTCATGTAATAGTTATAATCATCTTTATAATGCTCATTTGTTGAACATATAAAGTTACATGATCCAATCATGTCCACATCATCACAAAACATCAACAATCTCATTTACTAGAATTTTTGTATTCTAGTGATGCCCATTTATAAGGCAGGAAACCATAAATATAACTATTATAGTAATTATATATGAGTTATTAGCGTCATGAATATTAAAGACTAAACTCCTCTCGATTTTCAACACGGCACTGCGTTTCGTGTGTGGGACATCTCGCTGAGGCGAAATCAAAACAAGGAACCCCCCCGTTACACTACTCCTGACTGTATTAATCCTCGAGGCTCGTTATGCCCTCAATTCATAATACATGTAACCCAAATTATTTTCCAATTTTATTTAATGAATATTCCCAATTCTCAACAGTACGCGGCATTTCATGCCTGGGACGTCTCGCCGAAGCGAAATCCAAACAAGGAACCCCCCCGATTACACTTCTCCTGGCACTGTCGATTGTCGGGATATGTGATATATATATAAATGAGTATGAGCATTAAGGACTAAACTTATCCCCAAGTTCCAACATTACACTGCGGTTCGTACGTGGGATGTCTCGCCGAGGCAAAATCCAAACAAGGAACCCCCCCGATACACTATTCCTAGCAATGTAGGTCGTTGAGGTCCATTATGCCCTTGATACTCAAGTACAAACACAAACGATAATAACCATCCAACCGAGCTATAACTGGAAGGACGCAGGCTCACATGTTATCATCTTCTAGCAGCCCATATACGTAGCAAACTGGGGCCACCTGGTGGGGTTCAACAACACCCACCTCGTGATCAACTCACGCACACAACGTCCGGGAAGCGGTCATAGTTCCTAACCGGCAAGTGAGAGCGACACATACCCACGACCTCTCACCCCCAAAATAAATAAATGTATATCATAAATGTCATTTGTTGACCACAAAGGACGACTATGACCTGGGGAATATCCACACCCTGCGTTATTTGTTAGGATGCTCACCCTCTACGCACAAAACTTCCTAATGATAGCAAGGAGGGGATATGCATAACATGTATATACACCATCATATAAGGTATACATACATCCCACATAATAAAGATATACCATTTTATAAGGTATACCTGTAACATCATTTTCATGTTTATAATACGCCCATTGGAGAAATTTGATTAACATCATTGATTAGTATATTTCTCTCAAGATACACTAATCGTCAATTCTCATACCTAACCCCACTTAGTATACTTGATACTATTTCTCACTTGAAGCTCACATATCGCTTCTATTATCATTTCTCAACGTGTGAGATATTTCCCAAAACAAACATCAATAAGGATATTTCTATATCTGTATGCACCTCAAATAGCATTCATAATTCTCCATCCACTATAGGGTTCAATTCAGTTTGTGAACCTTTTTAAAGTTATCCCATTTGGGATTGGATTCAAAATCCATTATCTTTAAGTTATTCTCATCATCAACTCGTGAACTCGTTATTATCACCAAATAAAACCCCCCAAATAAAAGTGGGCTTCCCCACTTAGAAAAATACCAAAATCTCTAATCGGTCTTCCTCAAATTTAATCAATATGACTCCAAAATTTCTTATAACGGAAACTCACTAAAAGTCTCCAAAACATTCACCAAATATCTCCTATAGAGATCCCCAATCGATAACCTCGAACAAAACGAGATGAAATTCTTTTTAGAAAAACAGTCCCTCAAAAGCCCTGTTTTCGAATCGATTCGGGCCAGTTCCGAATCGATTCGGCCCAGCGAATCGATTTGTCCAGAAAGGAAAATCGATTCGGGTCATCAGACTTGGGATTCTGTCTCAGGCCGAAATGATTCGACTGGAGTTCGAATCGATTCGGTCACTCAGACCTGGGCACCTGCATAATTCCGAATCGATTCGGCTAGGGGGCCGAATCGATTCGGCCCTTCAGATCCTCGAAAATGGCTTCTTTTTTAGTAAGCCAAAATACCCAAAATTCATTTTAATGGTTTTCTCTCCATTTCTCTTCAACCCAAACACATATATATCATCAATATTCATCCTAGAATACATATAAACTGATTTCTATCCTCAAATCAAAGATCTACATGTTAAATCTAAGATTATACCCAAAAGTTAGGTTTTTGTTAAACTGAACCTAAAACCCAAAATATCAATCCACAAATCATGTAATAAATTGTACACGACAATTATTTAGAAAGTTTAATCACTTGCCTCGGGTTCGTAGGGTCTGAATCCGCCTTGAGATCGCGTATTTGGCCGGAAAATCCTCTTTCTCTCCTTCCTTCTCTTCTTCTTTCTTCTTCTCTTTCTTCTTATTTCTCTCTTTGGAGAATTATTTCTCCCGTAGGCTTAATAAGCCTAAATCCCAAAATACTCATCTTTAAATGGTAATACACACTTTAAATGACTCAATGACTTTAATTCGAGTCAAACGGTCCTAATTTATTTCGGAACCTAAATAGACCCCAAGTACAGTCATTTCGACTTTCTTGACCCTTTCGGAAACGATGGTACCCTCAGAATTTTCATTCGAGACACTTTCTAACGACTCCAAATTTTGACCTCAAGTGTCAATTTAATTATTTTTCCGATAAAATATTATTTATTTCTCCCAAAATAAATGAATTGTTGTCTCTAAGACCTCGGGTTGTTACACATACATAAATAAATTAAATAAATAAGGTTCTTTGTTCTCATTAATATCAAAATCTTCGTAACAATTGTTAGTAAAATAAAATGAAAGCATAAAGTAAAATACATAGGCATTTAATTATCCCAACATCCCAAAATATGAAGTACACCGCAATATCAATAATAAACCTGAAATGCATATAAATTGTGGGGGTGTGAGCTGAAAACTCAGTAGGCTTGTAAAAATTCTCCAAGTGAAATACACACCTGTACGTTCACATTTATGTAATAACCCTCCCTTTTGGAGATGATTAAATTCCATAATTAAGTATAATTTGGAATTTGGAGAATTTCTCGAAATAGTAATTTTTGGGATTTTCGAGGATTTAATGATTTTCGAAGGGTGTTATAAATTATTTTGGGACTATATAGGTCGAAATACTTTATTTATATGTCGCCGTGGAGTATAGCGACAAAAGAGGTAAGATTTTGAGTAGAAAAACGCATTTAATTATTTTGGGTTAGAATAGTGATTTGCGGTCAAGTACCTCGGATGGAAATTTCGACTGCACCACGAGTCTCGGAATGTCCGAGATAGTCGGAAAAGAGTGTTCGATTGTCGAAATTGAGTTCCGGGTAATTTTAGAGTTAAATAGGCTCGTAATTGGGTAAACGAGTCATTTTTGGGTTTTAAAGGGATTTAACCCTTTTCTCCTTATAAAAGGAGGGAGAGGGGGAGAAGAAAGAAGAGAAGGAAGAAAGAAGAGAGGGAAGAGAGAGAGAGGGAAGAAAATAAGAAAAGGGGGAGATTCCGGCCTGCCTCCGTGGGATTCGGCTCGAGGATGTCGGATTTTATCCATGAGGCAAGTGTTTACTTGCTTTATTTATTTTTAAGCATAAATATCTCATATCATTGTTGGTATAACAAACCCTAATGATTTTGGGTTGGGTATTCGTGGATAAAACGGGTTTTCGGGAGATAAAATGAATAAACCCCTAAAATTGGTAAATTGGAGAAATTTAGAAATTAACCAAAAATATTGGGTGATTCCGGGTTCTAGGATGTTTAGGACCCGTATTATAGGTGTATTTGTTATTGGTAGAAGTTGTAGGCCGTTGGTTGAAGAGATGGAAGCTTGGGGGAAGCTTCCATGGCCGAACAGCTTCTCGGAGAAGAAGCTGCCCAACATGATCGATCGATCGAGCCATCGATCGATCGATGGCCATGGGTCGATCGATCGACCCCTGCTGAAAGTGGAAAATTTTTCTAAGATGATTTGGATGGGATAGATTCCATATCATCATGCTTTGAGATTAATTAGGTGATAACCTAAAGGACCTTTTAGGACTTTATGGTCCATAAATTAAGGCAATTTAGGAGGGTAAAGTAAGGGTTTTAAGTATATAACCCTTAATCTATATTTTCGAGGAAAATTGAATGTTTGCTGAAATTGATGGATTAGGGTTCCTAAGTTAAATTGGGGACTTCTAAATGATTAATTGGACTAGAAATAGTTTTGGGGTTCAAGGAATTGAAATCCTTAACCCAATGAATTAAGGTTGTTCGGGTGAGAGAAATCCCGAGGATAATTCCCGTAGGCATATAGGCCTATATAATTGTGCTTATAGAAAGCATAATTATATCGATTATTGTTAAGTATATCCCAGGAGATAATTAGGATAATTTTGGGAAAATAGATATTTGTTGATTTCACTTAGAGTGAAGGTTATCATCGGAGATATCCAATTAATCCTTAGATAGGATTGAGATATATAGTGATTATTAAAGTAAGAAATACTTTGGATTTAGAATCATGCTAATATGAATGCATGATTATGATTCCTGGAGGGAATCTTTGGGATTATGGTCATATAAGCCATTATGGCCAGTTATATATTCTAGGAAGAATATATAGGATATGTATATACTGTGTGTTTTAGGTATATATATATGTTATGATGGAAATGATTTTGAAAATATAAAAATGAATATTTTCAAAATGGTAAGAGAAATGTTTTTCATAAGTAATAAAATATGGATTACACACTTCTCTAAATCGCTATCATAAGGGAAGTTGCGTATGTATGGTGAAGCCCCTGGCTAATGAATGCATGGTGGATATAGTCCTATAGGCCATGTGAGCGTTTGTTGATATATTTTTCTGCGCTGGTTAGGAGATTCCGGGTGTGGCCTTGACTATCCCGCAGGCACATGGCCGCTTCCCGACGTCTTGCGATGTAGGATCCCAGGTTGTCTTGATGATAGGCCCTGTAAGATGATAGCCATTTAGGGGGGCGCACAGTGGAGAAATCCGGACGGGCGGTCTTAGAACGCGTTTATATTAAAGCAATTCATGATAATGGATTGGCTTTAATTACATTTCCTGGATATAGGAAGGGAAATGGGTTATATGTTTAGCTTCGGTAACACTCCCGGATGGAAGAAGGGATGTGGAAGCATATGATATAGTAAAAGCATTTTTATGATAATAAAAATGGTTTTTAATTACATTTCCTGTGTATAAAAAGGGAAATGGGATAATTGAAAAAGGAAAAGCATTTTTATGTTAATAAAATTGGCTTTTAAAAAGATATATGTTTTGGTAAAGCAATTCATGCTAATGAATTGGCTTTAAATACATTTCCTGGATATGAGAAGGGAAATGGAAGTTTTTGAAATGAAAAGTATAAGTATTGATAAATACTTTGTGTATCGAATACACCTCAGTCCGGGAGGTAGATCCGGATGTGTATTATAAACATATAATTCAATTGATAACCCTCAGTCCGAGAGATATTATCCGGACGTATATTATAGATGTATGTGTATATATATATTTATACATTGTGTGTGCTACGGGCGTAATGGATCTCTACCATTAACCCTGCCAAGTAGTAGTGTATCGGGGGGTTCCTTGTTTGGATTTCGCTTTGCGAGACACCCCACGCACGAACTTAGTGCAGTGTTGAGAATGGAGGGAAGTTTAGCCCTTAGCACTGGGACTATCTGGGGTAGATAGTAGCTGGGTGATAGACTAGTTAGGTAGGGATAGCTTGACTAGGGTATGTGTTAGGGTGCGTTAGGTGTGCACTACTAGAGGAGAGGTGAGGGGTATCTCATGGGAGTGCGATACCAATTTAAATATGAGATAAAAACTATTTTTCTAAAAATAAAGCATTTATGCACTTGCAAAATATTTTCAAAATTCGGGCTCTGACCCGTTTATCTACTCTCCTTTCTTTCTATATATTATATATATATATAGGTGTCCAGACACAGGGATGCCTGGATGGAAATTCTTTCGAGTCAGACGTCTGCTGCAGCAGCTGTGGATGCTGCCGGGTTCTCAGTAGATGCTTCTTTCCTTATACTCTAGATAGGAGGTATTGTACAAACATTCGGGCCAATGGTCCAACTGATTTTATTTATTCTTCGCACGATATTCGATATGGTTGTATTATTTGAACCGAGTGTTCGGTTATTTTAATTTATTTCATTTTCATTTCAGTTCAATTACGCATTTAATTATGGATGTTTCATAGTAATTGTTTAAAAAGAGTAGTTAAGTAAAAGTTTTTAACGCTCGCCTAATAGGATATTAGTAATTAAATGGATTTTCGACAGTGATGCTAAGAATGATCCATATGTAACTCATGTTATAATTTGATATAGGAGTGATCGCCCGGTATCCCATTAGGCGGGTTGTTACAATTTATTGAAGTGAATGCATATGCCCGCTCAATTAAAATTCCAAGATAAGCATAATAATTCCTAGGATGTCACCACATGTCACTACACTTTCCAAACCCCATATCAAAATACCCACCGTATAACAACCCCTATTTTTAACATAACAGTCGGCCAAGCTGTAAGGACACAAATTTCCAATTGAGTCCATATATAGTTTTGGCTCAATTCCGGACAAAAACATTTATTCATAGGATAGTATTTATTTGTAATATTCTCAAGCCTATGAATTATGTATTGAAGACGTAGCGGCAAAGAATTTAAAGCTTCATCAAAATGCCGGTTTGTGTGCCTCGTTTCTACGTCATCAACTAAGGTTCCATGCTCCCAAGGTATGAATGTAATTATATTTATATAGGAGCTTGGAACAAAGTTTATTGGGTGTTAGGTGTAATAAAAACTGCATTTTATTTTCAGAAAGAATCAATTAAGAACTTTAAAATAAGTATATAAAATTTTCTGGGCCAAAATCGAATTTTTCAATCTTTCTGGTCGTTCGTTAGAAATGTCGTTCGAACGAGTTTTTTCGTTCAAACCAGATTTCGTTCGAACGAATTTTGTCGTTCGAACCAGTTTCGTTCGAACGAGTTTTGTCGTTCGAACGAGTTTTGCCAACGACCCTAACTGGTCAGTCGTTCGATATATCGTTCGATATGTCGTTCGAACGAATGTTCGTTCTAACGAGGTATCTAACGAACTTCTAACGAGCCCAGGCTGGTCGCTCGTTAGAAGTCTCGTTCGAACGAGAATCAAGTTCGTTCGAACGAGATTCCAGCGGGAACAGTTATTTGGCAGTTTTTTGCAGTTTTTCCCCACTCCTCCACTTGGTTTTCAACCAACTTTTTTCATACATTATTATGTGCGGGAAACACATTTTCCAAGAAAACTTTTCCATCCTAATACATCTCCTAGAGAGAGTTTGAGAGATCATTTTAAAAAGGAAAATGTTCATGTTTAAGTGTTCTTCAACTTAAAGAAAAATCTTTAAACACTTAGTTTACACCCATTGTTGTTTATTCCAAGTTCTATATATACATATCTTTACTTGGAGTTTTTGGCACCGGTTTTCTCTACCGAATTCAAGAGACATTTCGGGTTTGCTTCTACACCCCATCACAAAGAAGACTTTTGTTGAGATTCTACCCACACGGAGAAAGGCTCCATGCTTGGGTGACGGTGACCATATAAAGTCCCATCGGTGAATTCCGAGACCACGGTGGAGCTCCGTTGGTTATCCGCTAATTGGAGGTTGATACAAGAAGAAGCATCACGGCTTGAGAGGGTTCGAGTTTATGAAGTAAGTCTTTTGTCTTGTATTTTGTAATACCGTTTTTAGTGGATTTGAGGCTAGGGCCGTCCCAAGGTTTTTTCCCGTTAGTAGGTTTTTCCTCGTACATCGCGGTGTAGTGTGACATTGTTTATTTTTATCTTGCACAAAATTTAGAACGCATGCTTTAGGTTTAATTCAAGATAAAATTCGGTTTAATTCTCACACTATATTAAAATTGGACTTTAAATTAAATATTGGGTAATTTTTGTTTATTCAAGTCATTTGCTAAAATTGGTTTCGCCTAACTTTGGATAATTGTTAACTATGACTTAGGCAAATTCTAGGACTTGAATTATGTTGTAATTTGTTTTGAGAAATTAAAACTTGTTGTTATTTTTGAAAGTTGAACCATCACCTGTTTTACAACGCTTCCGCATCATCTCTATTGAGTTTTATACGAAAAGGAAATTAAATATTTTAATTGGGACAACTTGGTCTTTCACAAGCTAATATGATGAAGATAGGGCTTGTCAAACACTTTATATTATTCTCATAATCAAAACACTAAAGTAAAATGAGTGAATCTAAAACCGTTCACGCATGCAGTAAGTAAAATAATAAATAAACACTTAACATAATAAAATCCCAATAGAATAATAAATAGTATACAAGCCCACTCAATTGCTAAGTGAAAAAAAATGGAACTATAGTAGAATGAAAAGAGCAGCAAGTCTGAATCGCCTCAGCCATATAGATCCTGTTTAACAATGCATGGAAAATTATTTTAATTTAGAATGGGTCAAAGCCTGAAAGTTGATTAGAATATCTCCAATAACAACAATATAGATCATGTAACTCATTTACAATAAGCATGCAACTCGTCGTCACTCTTATGCAATCAATACCTCACCCCTCATCTAAGTAAAATACTATTCCCATGTCCCCAACCCATGGAATATACTAGACTAAAAGTCTATAATAACTAGACTAAGGAGTACATAAATATAAAAATTTCAATAAGGATGTAGCTAAACATGCATATGAGAATACACCCTAAATACTAATCCTCGTAATGCCACACACAAGTAGACTACACTTAACTCAAACAATATAAGAAAAGTGACACAAGGTTCAGATAAAAGTTATATATTACTAGATTAAAACGTCTCTTTATTCGTAATCACAATTTTAATCACACACGAATGCAATGACCTTCGGGTATACTCTCGTGCTTCTATTGATAAGTTCGTAGGAGTCCCTCACCTAACAAACTTAAACTAGATCAATACACACATATGGGAATGGGGGATCACTATGCAATCACACCATCGGGTGGTCCGATACCAAACCCCCCCGATGGATCAAATCATCAACCTCTCTCCTCATAAATTCTAGATCGACTGAACTCATCATCAAAACATAAGACCTGCCGATGTCATATATCAACAACCAGGTGTGTGGTACACGGTCATAACATCCAGTGCAAACCGCGATCGATAGATTCACTATGAGTACGGTATGCTTAAGAAAATAAAATATATATATATATAGCTTCGTTCATGCGTCTACCCAAATCATCCCAATCTCCAAATGCCGAATTTTACAATTAATTAAAGTTTATTACTCTTCAACTTTAATGAAAGTTCATATATTTTATCTCTTGGTTTATACTATAGTAAACCTAGGTTAATACAATTTACTAATCACCTCTGATGTAACCAAAGATTCCATTACTCGAATCAATTCTGGAAAAATCCACCAAACCAATTAAATGATGAAACTCCCTTTTGCAGCCTAGGTTGTTAGAATAAAAACAAGGGATCATTCGAATGAGATAAAAACCTTGTGTGAATGAAAGCACCTGTCTAGTTCTAACAAACCTACTAGTCTCGTTTGAACGGGATGCCACTATCCATCTCCTTCGAACAATAAAATGCAATTTTAGTCCAAAAACTCCATTAACAAGCGTAAAAGCTTCAAACCATCATTCCAAATAATCCCAAAGTCA
The DNA here is from genome assembly GCA_949130495.1 of Sambucus nigra. Classification (NCBI taxonomy): domain Eukaryota; kingdom Viridiplantae; phylum Streptophyta; class Magnoliopsida; order Dipsacales; family Adoxaceae; genus Sambucus; species Sambucus nigra. Next base: position 688,857,594 of record OX422209.1, read on the forward strand.
AAACCAAAGATAGTACTACATGATGCTAATTGATTTCTAACAATTAATGGAGATGCAGTTTATCAAAAAAAGTTTAATTAATAAATATTATATGTTTAAACCTAACTCATCATTATCATGTAAGGGAATTTAATTGCCTACATAAACATACATAATACTTCAAGTTAACATGAGGATTATACTCAAAGCTAAAAGTAAATCCTAAAACATGAGTTTTATTCCATATTTACGCATCTAATACGTTCAATTTCATATTATCTCCATAAAAGTATAAGTCCTCACTGCATAGGCAATTAATATAACTCCTAATTATCTCAAATATATAAACATGATTAAAACTAATCAAATCGGACCCTAAACCTGCGTTCTAAATAAAAAAATATGTACTCTAAATAAGTTATAGATTAAAAATGTATTGCAATATATTTCTTTCCTTAATTTGAAGAATGGTGAGACTTTTTCTTGAATCCCTTGTAGTTTCTCCTCTCCACATCTTCTCTAGTTCTCCCACAAGTTTTTGGTTGCTAGGGTTTTCTCTTTTGATAAAATAATGATTAATTAAAGAGGATTAACTCTATTAAATACCTCTAATTTTTTCATATATATATTAGACTTATTTTTGGGCCCCCAAATGAACCAAAAATACTAATCGGATTAACCAAAAACTTAGCCTACGGGTATATCTACCCCCAGTCCCAACTTAGGATGATACAAATATGCAACTGGGCATCCGTATCACTCTAGAGTTCACTCAAACCGGTTATACCTCATATCTCACGGTAAAACCTCACAACATAAAAAAAACAATTAATTATTTTACGCATAACCGCATATAATCCAACATAATTAACTACGACCATGAATTCAGCACAAACAAAGCCCATGCAATGCAAATTTGATCACTATATAAATATGCAATTGTTAGTACCAATTATCTCAAATAGTGATTAATTCTCATTTGTTAATTTCTTCTCACAATTAATAAATAAATAATAAATGCTAGAAACTATGGGTTATTGAATGTCGCACTTCCCTCAGTACAATATGGACTCTCGTCATACTCTCCTATTATTTACCCTCCTAAGAATCAAATGTCCCCCCAAATAAACAATATTATAATACAATCAGATGGTGCGATAAAGTACTCCCCTTATTGTCCTACCACAAAGAAAAAAAGCGTAGACCGAAAACACACTTCATCCAATGTGTGGCTCGGCTAAGGGATGTATATGCATCCTCTAACAAAATAAATAGTAATATTAATCTCTCATTTTATCAAATTTCAACAATATATTAATTCCACAAATTAGGTTTGAATATTTACCGAATTACTACAACTTCACATATGATGTAAATTAATCTAATAACATTTTCCCTAACTATACGTTATGAAAATAACATCACATAGTCATGTGTGCAACAAGGAGTATATGTATATTTAAATAAAATTTATACAGATATACCACACATAATAAACACAAGTATACAATTAAGGGTGAAAACATGTAGCACACGAAAAATACGGGAGAAAGAACACCTGCCTCAAACAAATAAAATTCACGAAGCTAGACATCTTACTTAAAATATGAAATTTCCCTTATCCCATCTCCCATCTTCTAACTTTAATCTCTAATCCATTTACTCCTTGAGATTTTATCGACTATCCCTCTTGAAGCATTCTCAAAATCCAAGCGCAAAGTCCTCTAATGGAGGTTATGAGGTGTTTGTTCATGGGTGTTTAGGGTCAGATGATTAAGGATAAAGTCTAAAATTTCATGATGGGTTATATTATGCGAGAAGAGGTTAAATCTATGGCAAAACCCAAGTACGGGGTCCCTTAAATAGAGCAAGGGCAGAGCACCGCCGTGAGAAAGTAAGGTCGCGATTGCTCACTAGTTCTCTTATAATCACAGACCTGCTTCTGCAGTCGTGCAAAGGATTCTTGTAGTTATATGTCTCCCCGATTTCTAGTGCATCACATTTTTTCCGTCACAGATATCACAATCCCAACTAATTAGGAAGTTTCCAATCCTCTAATTCCTAGATAGCACCCGAAGTTTAACCACATAATAAAATTACCCTTGCCCTTCCATCCATATTCTAACTTAGGAAAACTTAAATTAAAATTTTGAAAATACTCAATAAATCCCATAAATATGGGGTATTACATTTATTAAATATATTTTACAAATATGGACGAAATTTTTACTAAAAATAGCATTACAACTTACAATAATTTATAATGGCATGACAATGATTTATCTTAAAATTGTGGGCACGTTAGTTACTTTTTAAACAATTATCATTTTTAGTATTTGTAAGTGCATAAATTCCAATTAAAATTAGATAGCACAAGCTAGGGTGGAAGATAAAATCATAGAGACGGTGGATAATCACAAAGTCATATCAGATTATATATATGGTTCATAAACTAGCCTTTATTCACTTAAGTACTTTTATCATAGGGTCCTCATTAGGGACAATGTTTACTTTTTCAATGCAATGAAGATGCGATCAAGAGATATGCATATGATTGACGATGACCGTTAGACTTCGCCATTCGAGACCACATGCTTTTGAAAGTATATCCAATAAATAGGGTAATGAGCTTCGGAAAGAAATGGAAACTGACACTGATATTTGTGGTGTCTTTTACAATTTTGGATTGAGTAGGGACTCTACCATATTGAGTAGGACTTCCCGACTTGTACCATATTGAGTAGGACTTCACAGTTTTGGGCCATGACCATTGTTGTCACAGTCCAAAATCGTGACCATGCCTTTTAAAATGTGACCAAATTCGCGAGTCAATCTAGGGGTGATCTACATCATTAGTTGGTCATGGGTTAGTCACGGTTGTGGATCATGAGCAAGACAAAAGGCCTTGACCATTTAGCGTGAAATATTTGGATCATTTTGAAATATTTACAGGTCTAGATGGTGGACATGGATGTCAATTACACCGAGATTGAATATGTTTGGGGAAGGATTACTTTGAAGATTTTAATAATATTTATGTTGGATTAATGTAATTAATTTGATGGCTTCATAAATTTTGTATTTTGTTTTTTAATTGATGTATTAATTAGTTTTATAATGGAATTGCATACATGTTTAAAAATATGTACACAATTTTTTTTAGAAGCAAACAAAAAAATAATAATTTTTTTAAATAAATTTATTATTGATCACAGTCCAAAACCATGGCCATTTTCGTGACAAGATTTCAATGGGTTAAACGATGATAATGGTCAGAAACCATGGCTATAATAATCCTCATTTTTCCACGTAAAGTTGGTCCAAACACAATACACCAAAGATAGGGCTTGTCTAACAATCTATATCATTCTCAGCACCAAAACAACAACAACAACAACAACACCAACAACAACAACAACAACAACAATAATAATAATAATAATAATAATAATAATAATAATAATAATAATAATAATAATAATAATAATAATAATAATAATAATAATAATAACACATTTGAATTTTAAATCAAAATGCACAATAAACCATTTAAATAACAACTAATAATAAATAAGTCCAACACCCAAATGGTAATAAAAAGCTCCACATAAGTCTAATTGATCTCAGGAAGACTATATAATAAACTTAGGGCTTATGCCCATACAATCTCTGAAATAAAAATGTGACTATAAAGGAAATAATAACCTAAATTAGAGTCAATCGAACTGGAATGACTTATGAGCAATATGATCGTAAGTCGGATCTCCTGTCAGCCCTGATGTCCCAGTCTAGGAAAATCTAGAGGGAAATACTTTATAATTTGGGTCAGCGCCCTAAAGTTGTAAGAATTATCTTACGAAATCAGAATGCAATTATGAAGTTAAGATTCTGTACCACCCATCGGCACTCGCATGCAGTAAGTACCTCACCCCTTATCTAAGTACAATGCTATACGTATATCAACCCAAATCCCAATTATAAAGTTCGATAATTACAACATTAATATAATATTCAATGTGTATAACACAATTCATACACTGAAGCTAATCATCTATCCATGTACTTATAGTCCCAATAATAACCTGTGCAATACAATCTAAAGGAAATAACATATCATCCATTATGCAATTTAGGTAATATTAGGTTCATTATTATTTGTCTACATCATTAGACTACATGGATTTAATTTATATAATTATATATCTCCTTACATATATGCGATACATAAAGTCATCCACCTTTAGTATCCCATATGTTCTTTAACTGTAAGTTCGGAGGAGTCCTTCGTACCAAACGAACATCACAAAACACACATGACAATGGATCCCAGTATCTACACCTACCTCCTCGTAAGTGGCACTACTATGTAGGACCTAAAATAATGACCAACACAATGCCTATCCCACATATGCCGACACATGCTAAGGTTCCGAGACGTAGGCAACCCAACCGATAAGCCGTCCACGAACATGGGTGTGTTCACATATAAGTAAACATATATTATCCCCATGAAGCCTCATTAATCTCCAATTAATAGTCTTACTTTAGGAATTCACCATTTAGTTAATTTTAAATTTTCTCAACACCAAATAGTGACACAAAAGTATCCCCTCACTTGGATAACCTACCATATATTCGATTAATTTCGTAAAAATAATTCGACCATTTTCCCGGTCTCAACTTGACACAAAGTCAGAAGTGTCATTCGAACAAAAGAATACTTCGTTCAAACGAAATATATAGTTTCATTCGAATGACATCACATCTCATTCGAACGAAAGTCTATTCCCGTTCGAACGAGATTCGAACAACTTTGACAACCCACTCACCAAAATATGGGGTGGCCAATCTGATACTCACAATATAACAGAAATCTTGGATCGAATCATTATCAGCATCACAACAATATAAAGAGTAAACAGGATAACCACTCAATATTTCAGAAAAACGGGTTGCCAAAAATTTTAGTTTTAAAGATAAGAAAAGAATTTAAACAACCCAATTTAAAAAGGAAGCGAAGATCCTGAAGAAAATTATATTACATACACATCAAACGTACAATAGGGGACCGAATATGCTGTCGGTCAACAGACTCATACTACAATATTAAACAAGTTCAATAAATTACATAATACATTACATTAGACAATTACAAAAGCTTGGGTCTCACACCCGAGTAAATGACCCGATCATAACTAGAGTACAAGGATGATGTCGTCTATACCAAGTATCCCGTAATATCCGCAAAGTATCACGGTTCCCCAAAAACATCAGAATAGGAAAGTCAGAACAGGCGTCCTTACGGCGGAGCACCTGAGCAGATACAAGATTCATGCACAACAAAAAATATGAACGGGTAAGGGCCTGGTTTTATATGATCACCAGATGACTAAAGAGTATGACAATTATGAACAGTGAATCATGCCTAACAGAAATAAGAATCTATCTAAGCAATTTAAAGCATAAGCTAAGACAATATTTAAACAATCATGAATTTAATTTAGTTATGCAGGAGAATGAGGATGATTAACATTAATTAAAAGCTTTCAACAAGTACACTGATTCATTTCATAATTTCCATTCCTTATCAGGAAATATAATCATAATTATATGCTCTTTCTGGAAATTCATTCCTCATCAAGAATATCATCATTATCATATGATCTTTGTGTCATTTATCATACATAAAGTCCCACTTGATTAAGAATTGTTATATTCATATACATATAACGATTATAAGACCGTCCATATGGGTTTCCCAACTGGACGCGCCCTTAAATGACTATCATCTTCCAGGGCCTATCAAACAAGGCAACCTGGGCATCAAATGCAACGTCGGGAAGTGGCCATATGCCTGTGGGAGAGTCATGACCACACCCAGAATCACCTCACCAGTCTAGAAACATACAATAATTGCTCATATGTCCTAGGACTATATCCACCCTTCATTCATTAGCCAGGGGAATCACCTCACGCATGAACTTCCCTTATGATAGCATTTAGAGAGGTGTGTTTAAGTAAATTAGCATTTACCGTATTCATTATGAAGTAAATTATCATTTACCGTAATTATTACCATTTCCCTTTCCATTTTCATTTCCATTTTACATATGTATGTTTCATTTTATCCGAAACCATAATCATTTACATTTGTAAATACCTCATATTTCACCCGGAGCCATACTTAATACATCTTATCGTTGTAACCTCGATGAATAAATAAACTTTCAATTTATTCTCCCAAGATTCGTTTGTGAAGTTATTATAAACCATCAAGACCAACATAGCTCAATTGAGATTCTAAAGTCTCCCAAACATCACACTACAACTCCTAGTCTCATAATGATCAACTAAAAGAAAAAAATGCCCTAACATCAATTGGCATACCCCCGAAACAACCCCATATACTTCATTTCTGTTCTAGGGTAGTTACCCAACTCATCTAGGACTCTAGGACTCTAAGTTTACTTCATATAAGAAGGTTCCTAGGTCCTAAGCCTAAAGAAAAAGAATAAAAATTGAGTTAGAAAAACAACTCAAAAATAGCCTGATTCTGAATCGATTCGCCCCAGGCAACGAATCGATTCGCCCAAAAGAAAATCGATTCGGATGACAAAAACAACATTCTGCAGTTGGCCAAATCGATTCGGCCCTAACAAGAATCAATTCGGGTTTTGCAGACCTGTAAGCTGACCCCTTAGCGAATCGATTCGCTTAGGGGCCGAATCGATTCGCCCCTAGGAATTTTCCAAGTATGGGTTACGGGTTATAAACCCTAGATTTTCCCCAAATCTCAAATCTCTTCCATTTATCCAACATCATTAATCTACTCCAAATCAACCTACATGATTATTAACTACTATAACCCACAATTTCATCATCATAAACTAAGATTAGGGTTAAAACACTATAAAATCTATAAAACCCATATTTAGTCATTTGATTCCATTACGCAACTATCAATACAATTTATTCATCTTAAATCATATATTAGCAAGTAGAAAACTTGCCTTGAGGTTGGAATTTCAGATTTCTTTGTGGTCGAAGCAATCCCAATCCCAATCTTCAATCTCTAATTTCTTTCTTCTTTCTCCTCTTTTCTCTTCAATTCTCTTCTCTCTCTCTCTCTCTCTCTCTCTCTCTCTCTCTCTCTCTCTCTCTCTCTCTCTCTCTGTTTAAGACATGTAATAGGGAAATTTGGTAATTTAGAAGACTAAAAATCGGGGCTTAACACAAGTCTCCAACTTAAAAATGCTAGTGATCCATAAAAATGACTCGTAACTACACATTTAAGTTAAAACCAGTCAAAAGTGCCCGGAACCTAAAAATACAATATGGCACTTATTTTGACTATCTCGCACATTCCGGGACTAACTACGCCCTCTAAATTGGCATCCGACAATTTTATAAATTATTTCGTGTTCCAGTTTCATTTAAACCATAATGTCATTTAAAACACATGACACTATAAAACATGCAACATGATGATATTTACTTACACGTACAGTAAATACGCAACAATCCAGTAAATATTAACCTTCAAATCATTCAATTAATATTTACTCCAGTTCCAACATTTTATATAATTACTTCATGCAGTAAATTAATATAAAATGAGTCTCTTAAAAGCGAGGGTTTTTACATACTCCCCCCCTTATGAGGGAATTTTGCCCTCAAAATTCAGGCGTACCCTAATCACATAAAGGGTATACTATCCTAAACTATCGTTCTACCACCCTTAATAAATCCCTCGTTATTATGGCATCCAAATGGACTCGAACTAAGGTTGTCACTATCGATCTCGGTCTACATCCTTTGTGCTCTAATATAGCACCAAATCGTTCATCACGAACTATCGATCCTACCTTCTTACGGTGGAAGACGATACCCACATAACTCGGTGAAAATATCCTTACTTCCTGAATCATGTTATATCCCTCCTCGGGGATACCTATACCAACGCTAAAGTGCTTATCCCCAGCACTGCACAACTACTCTTCGTATAAGCGGAGCCCTTTTAAAGTATACGGCTTAATAATCCCAATCATTAAAGAAATGTTTCGGGACCACTCACAGTCCCAGGAGCATATTTTCCGCTGGTTCCATCCAACGAGTATGCCAATTACTCAACCGGTTACATAAGGCCACTCACGGTGCCATACCTTCGAAATTGATTCAAATTCTTGTACAGGAAATTCCATCCACACGAGCTACTGCTCTCATCCATCCATTTAGCCTAAGGTGCATATTCAAAGTATGCCTTTCGTCATTAAGTTAACTTCCTCCTTTCATTCATCCACTTTAGGGTGGTAAGATATACTCCATTTCCATACGGTTCCCATTACTTCCTAGAAACTTAACCAAAACTTCGACATGAATGTCTAGTCTCGGTCCACCACTATTTGATAGGCACTTCATATGGTTCTGCCACTCCTTCATAAAGAGCGGGGCATACTCCTCTACATATAATCCGCCCCTAAAGGCCGGAGAAGCGACGATTTGGTTCAATGATTAATAATTTTCTCAAATAGGATCATGACCAGTTCGGTGTCAGCAATTCATTAAAGACGTCTATGAATACAACCTTCTTCGTTCCACTACTACTCTCCTCACTCGAGTAGGCAAAATGTTCAGTCACAGACATGAGTGCTCTTACTATAAAGTCTTCCTAGTGATGCTCTTTCTACTTGGATTTCCATGCCTCCACAAATTTCTCCGACGGGTTTTCTACTTGACGCATCTACTACTCCAATCGTATTCCCTTAGAGAAAGGGAATATCCAATTGATAGTCCTTTATTAACTCCATACACCAACTCTATACTTACCACAACGTATTGCAATAACTTGTTTCTCGCAAGAAAGACCAAATTTCCTGCCCAGGAAGTAGTGCCTCCATTTCTTTCAGGCCATTACTACTGCAATGAATTCTGAATCAAGCATGGGATAATACTCCCCCCCCCCAAGGTTTAAGTTTGTGAGATGCATAAATAATGGGTCCATGTTCCAGTATTATTACTTCCCGTTCCTGGCAGAGATTTGTTCGTTAAATCCACCCTCGAGCTTAACAACATCGGCTCAAGAGTAAAATTCAACCCATCCTCTTAACTTCCCAAAAGTTAAGTTGCCAACGTAACACTCTATTAAAGAGAGGTCTCATCTACTTTGGCCTAACCTTTCAAATGGCTCGAGATTCCATACTTCTTGTTTCTCGGGACCTAATCCCCCTTAGAGTTAACCCACAACCTATTCGTGGTCAACTCCCTACCGTTTTCTTAAATCAACCTCACATGTCCTAAAGGTCTTACGTCCTAATAATCCTAAGGTTGATATATATCCTAGTCAAGTCGTATACGTATATTACTAAGTATATCCCTAGTGCCCCAGACCTTTCTCAACTTCTGACATTCGCTCGATTTCATGCGTGGGACGTCTCGCCAAAGCAAAATCCAAACAAGGAACCCTCCCGTTACACTACTACCTCGCATCGTCGGTCATCAAGATATAACGGTCTAAGACACATGATCGGGATCGGAAAAATTTTAACTCTTAACCCTACTAATAAGATTCTACTTCTATGTCTTACCATTCAAATAATTGAGGATTTCAACAACTCGGACGTTTACTTTTTGCAAATTATTACAATTATTTATCCCACTATATATACACCTTTTTAAATAGCCTTCTCATTAAGGCATAACCATAAGTCTCAAGTTGACTTCATATCTCAGTCTCCCTCACATTAATTAGAGGAGAGAACTATATTCAACGCTTTTATCTCGCACTTTAGTAGCCCTTAATCACTCAACTACGTGATTCTCGGCTAAAACTTTCAACCCAACTCCCAACCAACAAAATAAAATAAAATAAAATAAAAGAAGAAAGAACAGCATCTCTCCACTTCCAACGTCGTTAAGGTTCACGCGTGGAGCGTCTCGTTAAAGCGAAATCCAAACAAGGAACCCCTCTAATGTATTACTACTTAACCTTCTTGGTCGTGGAGATAAGGCACAACAACCACAAACAAAGCAAACAACCAATCAAACACTCAAATAAGATAACACAACAAGCAATGAAGATCTCCTACCTACATCAAACTACCTCTATAAATTCTCAACCTGTATCCAGGAGAGATATCATAGAACAACTAGTTCCATTCTGAAACTAGACGTAGGATAGCCTCGCAATTTATTCGCTTGCTATCACCCCAAACAAACTAAAATATCTTTACTTGTACAGTGCACATAATACAAGTAGCACATAACACACATAATACTTTAAAGAAAAATATCATCACTCGCCTTATAACGAGTGAAGGAAAAAATAAAACTTCCCTACCACAGAAGTAATATACTTACCCTTTCTATAATAGCGTCGATACTACCACAAGCTCGATATGCACACCCGCGTCTAGACTAAACACAATACTACTCCATCTTATCATAAGGAATGCTCCACCCACTCCTAAGGTGGAATTCCCACCAACATTCTTGTCAATCACCCCGGGTCAATATTAATGGTTCTCAGACACCGTACTCGAGTCTCATCCAAAATAAGTTACTTCCATCAATGCCCTAACTAGGCACCTTAACCTTGCTCTTGGTCTCCAATCAATAAAATCAAAATGAGTGATTCTACACTCCACGTCATATCCATTATTCCGTCCCTAGATGCCAAATAATTGCCCACGCAGTCCCTTTTTCTTTCTCAACAAAAGAGAACACGTTACCGGCCTCCCCTCCTTTAGTTCAATGAATCCTCCCTGGGCGGGTATCCACCAATGGGGTTTCATGAGCACTATTCATTCAGAAGTGTTAACGACACTCATTCTGGAGCCTATCATTCCACTAAAGGTCTCTTTCTTCCTTATACCTACCTTATTTTGGTGTACGATCTACCTAACCATATAACTCTTTATTCGTTATCAGCCTCTGACCGAACCTCGTGTGAACGTTTGAGAATTCCCCTTCTCCTCAGTTCAGTTGTCCCAGAGAAACTCACTATTGAAAATGTCCACCAGGTTTCACCATGGGCAAAACTTCCTGCTTCTCCAAAATGTGGCGACTAACAATTCCACCACTTCAATCTTACTCCTATTGGTGAAATATTTTCCTCTAAATCTTCGCACTTGGGCACTTCTATACCCTTCTCTAGGTCAAAGCTCCTGGACCTTATGCATCCATCGAAAGGGGATGCATCTCCTCCATCTTACCTCAACATGTGGCCCTTACCATGGTTTCTTCTCTACTTTAGTTTAACATCGCTTGGAATCCCAAGCATAGTACCACTCTTTACTTCTAACGGTACATGGAAAACTACATTTGCTGTATTTAGTAGTTTCGATAGCAAGATAAAGAAATTCTACAAAAAAGGGAGCGACCTCCAAAGCAGTACTCATCCCCGACCACAACCTACAGTTCCAAGTAATCCCATCTCATGATGCCTTCACAACGACCTTCTTTGGCGCCCTTCTTCAATCGACCTACTAATCTCACACGAACGTACAATAGATTCTATAGGTCCGACCTCATGGCAGGAGAACGAAATCTCACAAGAGAAATCAACGATCTTAATCCTAAGGCACTGTGTCAAATCAAAAGCAACACTGAAAGCGTAAAGCGTCCACACAGATTCCTAAGGACTCTAGAACCCGATGCTCTGATACCATCGGTGATAACCCGCTCACCAAAATATGGGGTGGCCAGCTCGATACTCCAATATAACAGAAATCATAGATATAATCAATCTCAGCATCACAACAATATAAAGAGTATACAGGATAACCACTCAATATTTCAGAAAAACGGGTTGCCAAAATTTTTAGTTTTAAAGATACGAAAAGAATTTAAACAACCCAATTTAAAAAGGAAGTGGAAATCCTGAAGAAAATTATATTACATACACATCAAACGTACAATAGGGGACCGAATATGCTGTCAGTCAACAGACTCATACTACAATATTAAACAAGTTCAATAAATTACATAATACATTACATTAGACAATTACAAAAGCTTGGGTCTCACACCCGAGTAAATGAACCAATCATAACTAGAGTACAAGGATGACAGCGTCTATACCAAGTATCTCGTAATATTCGCAAAGTATCACGGCTCCCCAAAAACATCGAAATAGGAAAGTCAAAACGGGCGTCCTTGCGGCGGAGCACCTGAGCGGATACAAGATTCATGCACAACAAAAAATATGAACGTGTCAGGGCCTGGTTTTATATGATCACCAGATGACTAAAGAGTATGACAGTTTTGAACAGTGAATCATGCCTAACGGAAATAAGAATCTATCTAAACAATTTAAAGCATAAGTTAAAACCATATTTAAACAATCATGAATTTAATTTAGTTATGCAGGAGAATAAGGATGATTAACATTAATTAAAAGCTTTCAACAAGTACACTGATTCATTTCATAATTTCCGCTCCTTATCAGGAAATATAATCATAATTATATGCACTTTGTGGCAATTCATTCCTCACCAAGAATATCATCATTATTATATGCTCTTTGTGGCATTTATCATACATCAAGTCCCACTTGATTAAGAATTGTTATATTCATATACATATAACGATTCTAAGAGCGTCCCTCTGGGTTTCCCAACTGGACACGCCCTTAAATGACTATCATCTTCCAGAGCCTATCAAACAAGGCAACCTGGGCATCAAACGCAACGTCGGGAAGCGGCCATATGCCTGTGGGAGAGTGATGACCACACCCAGAATCACCTCACCAGCACAGAAACATACAATAATCGCTCATATGGCCTAGGACTATATCCACCCTGCATTCATTAGCCAGGGGCATCACCTCACGCATGAACTTCCCTTATGATAGCATTTAGAGAGGTGTGTTTAAGTAAATTAGCATTTACCGTATTCATTATGAAGTAAATTATCATTTACCATAATTATTACCATTTCCCTTTCCATTTTCATTTCCATTTTACATATGTATGTTTCATTTTATCCAAAACCATAATCATTTACATTTGTAAATACCTCATATTTCACCCGGAGCCATACTTAATACATCTTATCCTTGTAACCTCAATGAATAAATAAACTTTCAATTTATTCTCCCAAGATTCGTTTATGAAGTTATTATAAACCATCAAGATTAACATAGCTCAATTGAGATTCTAAAGTCTCACAAACATCACACTACAACTCCTAGTCTTATAATGATCAACTAAAAGAAAAAAATGACCTAACATCAATTGGCATACCCCCGAAACAACCCCATATACTTCATTTCTATTCTAGGGTAGTTACCCAACTCATCTATGACTCTAGGACTCTAAGTTTACTTCATATAAGAAGGTTCCTAGGTCCTAAGCCTAAAGAAAAAGAATAAAAATTAAGTTAGAAAAATAACTCAAAAACAGCCTGATTTTGAATCGATTTGCCCAAGGACCGAATCGATTCCCCCCAGGCAGCGAATTGATTCACCCAAAAGAGAATCGATTCGGATTACAAAACTAACATTCTGCAGTTGGCCGAATCGACACGGCCCTAACCTGAATCGATTCGGGTTTTGCAGACCTGTAAGCTGACCCCTTAGCGAATCGATTCGCCTTAGGGGCCGAATCGATTCGCCCCTGTGAATTTGCCAAGTATGGGTCACGGGTTATAATCCCTAGATTTTCCCCAAATCTTAAATCTCTTCTATTTTTACATATATCCAACATCATTAATCTACTCCAAATCGACCTACATGATTATTAACTACTATAACCCACAATTTTATCATCATAAACTAAGATTACGGTTAAAACACCATAAAATCTATAAAACCCATATTTGTTCATTTGATTCCATTACACAACTATCAATACAATTTAGGCATCTTAAATCATATATTATCAAGTACAAAACTTGCCTTGAGGTTAGAAGTTCAGATTTCTTTGTGGTAGAAGCAATCCCAATCTTCAATCTCCAATTTCTCTCTTCTTTCTCTTCTTTTCTCTTCAATTCTCTTCTTCTCTCTCTCTCTCTATTTTTAAGACATGTAATAGGGAAATTAAGGAATTTAGAAGACTAAAAATCGGGTCTTAACACAAGTCTCCAACTTAAAAATGCTAATGCTCCAAAAAAATGACTCGTAACTACACATTTAAGTTAAAACTAGTCAAAAGTGCCCGGAACCTAAAAATACAATATGTCACTTATTTTGACTGTCTCGCTCATTCCGGGACTAACTACACCCTCTAAATTGGCATTCGACAATTTTTTAAATTATTTCGAGTTTCGGTTTCATTTAAACCATAATGTCATTTAAAACACATGACACTATAAAACATGCAACGTGATGATATTTACTTACACGTACAATAAATACGCAACAATCAAGTAAATATTAACCTTCAACTCATTCAATTAATATTTACTCCAGTTCCAACATTTTATATAATTACTTCATGCAGTAAATTAATATAAAACGAGTCTCTTAAAAGCGAGGGTTATTACAACAACTTGGCAGAAAATCCGGATATGCTTGTGTCTTCCTATACAGGTTTCATACTTGCAAATCCAACTTTCATTCTAATGCTTTATCCAACATTATTTCAATGAATATAGATTATCCATGATCCAATAACACTTTTTAGATGATTATCTACTCGAAATCACATAAGATTATGCCCCAAAATCCCAAAAAATTAACCTAACCTTAGAGTTAATCTAATCCAATCTTTATGATTAAATTTTATATCTAATCATTCACAGATATTAAGGTCTTAATACATAAATTATAGTCGTCAGTTCATCACTCCTACAACATGATTTCTAAGGTTTATTTCACAACATGTAGGTTATATTTTATACATGATTCCCAAAATCTTTGAACAATATGACAATCACATCAATAGACATGTGAAAAGAGTAATTTTATTTACCTACTTTCGACGCCATGGATTTAGTCCCGCTATTGAACGTCATCGCCGAGTGTCTCCGGTGTGATCACCTTAGCAATCCTTTAAGGGAGAATTTGACTTCTCTCTCCTTGCCTATAAACCTTTCGGTAATTTTCAGGTTTGTCACCAATTAATGTAATCTTTAAACATCACAATTTCATACTTGTTCTTTAAATTCATAAAGTTGACTCCAATTATTCAAATCATCAATTTTACAAATTAACCCATAAAAATCTATAAGAAATACACAAGTGAAGTAAGAAACAAATTGAAAATTGACTTAGCGAGAGAATTATTGCCTTAGGCTGCTAATTGGGATCTTTTCCTCTTGGATCCTTAACCTTCCTCCCTTCTCTATCCTTAGTAACCTCTCCAATGGGTGTGGGGATACTAGGGTTGAGTTACGGTGTATGACAAGACTTCTTACTTAGTTAATTACCTTATTATAATCATAAATACCGAGTTACCCATAAATCCTCACCTTTAGGTCCCCAAACAAGCCCGAAATCATACTCGGATTAGCTAAATAACACCTTTAATGGTATATCTATGCATTGGGCCTAATTTTATATGTCTAAAACACCTAAACGAGTCCTCAAATTATCCTAAAACGTGCCCAAACTACATCTACCCAAATTACACATTTTTATTATGTTGACACACAACATAATAAAAATTTAACTAACATGCAATTTATTTTTTACGAGTAAACAGGACATGCATATATGAACCATATAAACATGCACTCACAACTAAGCAATTTGTTCACAGATTTATTTAATTCAATTCTACCTAATTAATTTAAATTTTACCGATTAAATTTATTATAAAAAAATGTGGCGTATTACAATGGCCACTGTACATGTGGTCATGATTGGGGTTCATGGTTCAAGACCATGGCGAGGTTAAATCAGTCACGGTTCATGATCGTGACCAATGGTTACGATCCATAACCATGATCATGTTCCCAACATTGTGGTTATAAAAAAGGCTACAACTCTCTATATTTGTCACAATTTTAGAGCGTGATCCCTAAATGGTCACCCTTAAAATTGTGATGGTTAAGAATCGATACTCGAGTCGTTGGTCACGGTCTAGGAACGTGACTATTTCTAGTAGTTCGTGTATTGTATGTTGCACAAGTTCTTATGAGATTAGTTTGTGTAGTAGCATATAGATTTGGAGAAGATAGAGTCGCAACCTAATAGTTTATATAATGGGAAGCCTATTTTTATCTTAAATCGATGTGAGTATACTTTACGGGTCTAAGGTGATTTCTTTACTGTTGTGTCATCATAGTGCGACTGAGTTCACTTAGGCACGACATGATGATAGGCATTAAAAATACCCTTACTTTTTTAGACAAATAAACTTTTAAGATTTTGGATGACAAAGTTCTCTTTTTTAGGGTAGAAGAGTGTAATACCCAATATTTTTCTAATAATTAAAATGAATTATTTGGGTTTAGTTTAGTGAATAATAAAAGAAAATAAAATGAAAATATATGAATTATTGTGAAGTAATTTAGTTATTTAAAATATAATTTCATTATGTAGATTAGTTGAAATGGTAATTTCAATTGACTAAGTTCAAATGGATTAGATTTCTATTAATTAAATTAGGATTTAAGTGAATTTTGACTTTAATATGATAGATTAGGGTTAAGGGTGAAACTCTAAAGTTAGATTAGACGTTTGGTAAGGCTTGGTGGGAAAGTTGTGGTTCATTAAAATATGAAAAAATGCATAATAGTTGGTTGGAGTTATAATGGGTTAGGTTTAGCTGGCGAAAAAAAATAAAAAAGAATTCAATAATTTTAGATCTCATTCGAACAAGCGGATGCCTTGAACCATCTTCATATAAAACATTAACTATTGAGAATGAGGATTGTCACTATAAAATAAATTAATTTTGGACAAATTTCTTCATGCATATATATATATATATATATATATATATATATATATATATATATATATATATATATTCCCCTTTTAAACATGGAATTGATCATTCTTATAATTTGCGTTTGTTAAAATATCATCTATTTATGTGTCACTTTTTTTGTCCTTGAGCAATCGTGGTACATAGCTCACTAATTAGTTTCTCGACTTGTTTACCTTTTTTGGGGGTAATGATTTAATATATGTTAATTTATACATATTGTAATATTGATAATTTATATTATAATTATATTAATTACATGTAAAATTTGCATATAAGAATATGAATGTCATATGCATCTATGTTTCCCAATTAATTTTAACATAAAAAGGAACCCAATTCAAGGATATTGTCCACAACCATATTTTTTGGGCACAATGTCATTCTCTCTTCACGCATATCCGATTTTCATTAATATAAACAATAAAAGTTATAAAGTTACATGATTTTTTTTTTCGAAAAAATTGTAATTTTTATATAGAATTTTATAATATATACACAAATATTTGTAATATGTACATGTTAACTTTGTGTATACCCTAGTTTTAAGTTATACGTGAAGGGTTGAATAACTTTAATATTTAAAAAATATAAGTGAACTAGAGCAAAAAAAAATATTAAACAGTGACCAAAATAAAATAAAAAAACTCGCTAATAATTTCCTACCACAATAAAGCTAACATTCATTTGAAGGCGAGAAAAACCATACTTTATTTAAGCTTAGACTTGCTTGTTGTGCTATAGGCACTATTATACCTTAGAAAGTAACTTTTAAGTCCAAAAAGTAAATAAAGGGACAAAATACAACTAGAGGTAGAAAAACTCAAAATCAAATTAAGGTCCAAAATACCCATAGAGAAATTATGGTAAGAAACGAGATGAAGCAAAATCATTAGTGAGATAGGAGCCTCCTTTTTTTGTAATTGGCCTTAAATAAAGATTGCCTCAACCTTTTTATTTCTTCTGTTATTTCTAAATCTGGCTCCTTCTCCATCATCTTCTTGTTCACTTCTAACATCTCTACCTCATTTGTTAATCCCATCTCCTAATATTGCAATTAAGAAAAGAATACTTATTCAAATAAGAACAACATATATTAAAATTACTTACAAAATTTTATATTCAATGCACTTCTTATAAGATAGAAATGAACTCAATTAAAAATAACGGTTATTTCCGTTTCCCGTGAACTTTTCCCCAAATTTTACACGACCATCCGAATTTTGTTTTCACGATTTAACCCCTAAGCTTCTATAACGTCTTCATGTATCCTCCTAACCCTAACACCATCAATTTTTTGGACGAAATATTGGTCGCGCTCCATGCAAATGAGGTTATTTATGTCCAATTCAATATAAGAGTTTTAAAAAAATGAAAATTAGAGAAAAACTTTTATAAAATATTTTTTTATAGAAAACCATTTAAAAGATTTGGAAATTAAAGATTTTTTTTTAATCTGGAAATTACCAAAAAACCTATTTTAGAATTTACAAAAAACAAAAACATTAAAAATTAAAAATATGAAAAATGCTAATTTTTTAAAATACGAAAATAATAGAAAAATATTTTAGAATTTATAGAAAAACATTTAAAAAGATACCTAACAAATTTAGAAAACGCACATAGAAACACCACCGGGTGGTCCGTCTCTCATCATGCAGGATAGACCGATTAAACGACTTATTTTGAAAAAACTTATAAGAATCTTGAAAAAAATAGGAAAGACATTTTAAAAGATTGAATAATAACATAAAAGAATTTTAAAAAATCTAGTAATAATAAACAAAACATTATAAAAGTTTGAATATTATTTTAAAAAACATTTTTAAAAAGAAAAAATTTAAGGAAAAAAGATGTATCTAGAGAAAAAAAAATTGTAGCAAAAAAAATTTTTTTTGGCAAAAATTCGTATTTCAGTATAAAATAAAACAAAACTTGGTTCCCAAAAAATTCAGCAAAAAAATAAATAAATAAATTCTAGCAAAATTGAAATAAATACCAATACCAACAAACCCATAAACATACCCCTAATTAGATCTTGGATCTGGGTAAACAAAATAACCTCAAATTCAATACTTTCTTTTTCAAACCCACCTTTTTCTTCAACCCCAAATTAGTGTGTGTATGTTCGGATATATGTGTGTGTATGTTCGTGTGTGTGTGTGTGTGTGTGTGTGTATATATATATATATGTGTGTGTGTGTGTGTGTGTGTGTGTGTGTGTGTGTGCAACCATGATTACCCATGCCATTATGAGAAAATGAGAAAGAGAGAGAATAGTGAGGTATTATCCATAATGGGGTAATATAAAATAATTCCCTTTTAAAATAGTTACTTGGGTGCCAAGTGTGATTATTCGTCCAATAAACTAGAAGTATTATTGTTAGAAGGTTTCGTTTTGGAAGTTCAAGGGGATCAAATCCAAAAAATAGAAATTCAGTTGGTGATGTAAAAATGAGAATAAAGTTCAGAGAGGAAAATGTAACTTACTCTAAAAATAATGCAATATAGATTAATATATCCGAAAGGATCTTAATAAGCACGTATGATAATACCTTAAGATTGTCAATGAGGGACTTCATACTCTTGATCTTCCGGTGCGGCCACCTCTTAATATTAAGCTCTCTGCATCTGTTCTTCAGCACATCCAATCCCACCTTCAACTCCTCGACTACTTTATTTATCGAAAGGTGAAAGTATTTTTGAATCTCATCCAGTTCCAATGGAGCCGATTTTAATTTTTTAATTTTCAAACTTTGATATTCATTTGTGTTTGAAATCATAAATTGTCCATGAGACATTGTATTGAACCCTTCTATTGCTCCATAATCTAAATTTTCAGTATCCATAAACATTTGTGGCTTGATATCTACATGACTAGAATTTTCAATATTATCATCCCAAATATTCTCAAAATCAGTGAATTCTAATTGGGGAATATAATTGTTTTGTTGTGAAAATTTATATTCATTAAATCCCATGGAATTTGATTGTGTTGATGCGAAAATTGGTATTGATAATCAAAGGGGGGTTCATAATTTGATTGTGGAAATAATTGATCATAATTAAAGGGATCGTCTACAGGATTATAATTCAAATTATTAGTGATATGTACGAGTATGGCTCTAATTTTCTGCAAATACAAAAAATGGACAATTACACAAACATATATAATAGCTTGTAAACAAAATATACTTGAAAGAAGAAGTGTTTTAATAAGTGGGAGATTACCCTTGAGGGATTTCTTCCAAATAAGGCCAATCAAGTTCATACTCGTTTTCCACCCATACGAAGCTAAGCTGATTATAATCCATTCTTTAAGACAGTGCAATCGGAGGAAGAAAATAGTATATAAAACCGGAAGGTGTGACTTCTTATTTACCCTAAAACCCTAGAATTTCCTATTTTCTAAAACTTAAAACTCAACCGTCGATACTCTACCAAATAGTGAACCGAGGCTTCTCTCTCCATCCAATTATGATTTTTAATTTTTGACATCCAATCCGTAGTAGGCCAATACCTATATAATGACGGGGATTTTGAATTCTAATTCTATCTAAGGACAATAAAAGCTAAGATTCTTCTACAAGAATAAAGGGTTCGGATTAAGTCTCCCATTTTCATTATCACGCCCGAACAATCCTCGGTAAACTCACCGTTCATTTCCAATCAATTCCCAACCCACTCTCTCTCTCTCTCTCTCTCTCTCTCTCTCTCTCTCCCTCTCTCTCTCTCTCTCTCATATTACACGCTCTCACACAATATTCCAATTTTCTCATTTCTCTTTCTTTCTTTCTCTCTATAGGTCATCCCATTTCTCTCTTCCTCTTATCTTCTTCCACGAGGTAAGTCTCTCTCACACGATTTTGAGGTTTTTTTTATTCAGATTATAAATTTTTATTTTTTTCTTAAGTTTTGAGTTTTGTTTATTCAGATTTTAATTTTTTATTTTATTTTCCTTAAGAGTTTAGGTTTTGGGGTATATCTATTTTAGAGTTTTTATTTTTCAGTATGGATTTGATACATTCTAGTATGGGTTTGATGGGCTCTTATACATTTTTTATTTCTTTTATTTTTGGGGGGTATATCCGTTTTAGATTTTTTATTTTTTGGTATGGATTTGATAGATTTTGGTATGCGTTTGAGGTTCCCCCTTAAGATTTTAGGTTTGGGGTATATCTGTTTTAGAGTTTTTATTTTTTGGTATGGATTTGATAGATTTTTGTCTTCGTATATGTATTTTTACAACTTCTAGACCGTATGGTTGGTTCTGAGTATACATGTTTATGATTTTATATACGAGTTTTCGATATGGGTATACGAATTTAGTTTTGGGGGGGTATTATTTTTGGGAACTTAGCTTTAATCTTGATTAAGGATTTGTTTTATTTTTCTCCATTCAATTTTAGGCATTTACAAAGTTCAACGTTTTTAACCAAATTTATTTTTGGATTTAAGTTTTCTGATTACTTTTTTGAGTTTGAAGTTATTTTCTAACCTTTTTTATTGGTGTTGCAGGATGACATGTGATGTTTTCGCATATCTCTCACAATCTAAGGTATGAGCCATTATATTTCGATTTATTCTCCATGCCTTAATTGTTTGGGGTTTTTTCCTTTTAATTTTGGGGTATTTTTTTGGATGATATCACAATAAAAGTTAAGAAGTTTGAAAATTTCATCTTCCATATTTTTATTCTTTTTGTGTTCTTATATATATTTTTAAATTTGTACATGAATTGCATATGCTTTGTATAATCAGGTGTGTATATATATATATATTTATCACTTTCAAACACTCCTCATACCTTCTATTTGTTTTTCACATGTCCTTTCCATCCATTAATCATTTTTATTTTATATCTGGTGCGAAGCACAATCTCAACCTTTATATAAAGTTATTAAAACAATTGTTTAATGTTCGTAACTGAAGAACAATATTAATTAAATATCCTCTTGGTTTGAATATTACAGGAAGTTTGGTTGGATATGGTTACAATTACATTGACGACCTCTCGTAATGGTATGTTTTTAAAACTTATTTGTTTTAAATTTCTTTTTGTTTGTAATGTGCAAAACTAAGACGTTGGACTACTTTGGAGCATTGCGACACTATATCTTTGTCTTAATATTGTAACGAATACAAGCTTCATGTAACAAAATATCAGTAAAGTTATTGCAATTATTAATAATTTTTAGTTTCTTTTTTAGGGTACATGTATTTCAGTTATGTTATTACGAATATTTTATTTTGCAAGGGTTGGATTCTTGATACGAAGGAACACGAAGCACAGTGGGCAAATATTTTGTTTTAGTGTTTTGTAAATTTAGTTTTTTCTTTATGTATGCATTTTGTACTTTTTTAGCAATTGGGATTTAGGTTTGTAATTTTTATGGATTGGAATGTCACACCCCGCCTAATAAAATACCGGGTGATTAGTCCTATACCAAATTAAAACAGGAATCCCAGTTGGATCATCCTTATCATCACTGTCGAAAACTTTTTAAAACTTACTAACCACCTAGTATTCCAAAAGCTGGTGCCAATTTTAACTTTTTGATTAAACAAAACAGAACATGCGGAATTAATATATAAACCATTCACACAACTGAATAAAAAATAACTGAATCATAATTACACAACTTGCCGAATAAATCATCGGCCACCAAAGAAATAATCCAATACAAATATTTAACACCTGAATAAATTACACCTGAAAATTGTACCGAGAAGTCTAGGAGACAAGCCCTAAATAAAACTAAAACTGATACAAGATTCCTACTCTAGGAATGAATGAATGATGGGTCTAATCCAAACTCCTGCTAGCATCCACATATGCCGCAGCTCCGTGTCCCTGGAATAGAATATCAATCCTGGCGTCCCTGTGGCAGGACACCTAAAAGGTTATGAAAATAGTTTTATAGCAAGGGTTAGAACCCAAAACATTTTGAAAATATTTAGCAAGTGAATTAAATGTAGTAATTTAAAATGCATGAATGCGCTTCATATTTAAGTTAGTGTCGCACTCCCTTGAGAACATTCTCACCCCTCCACTATTGTGCACACCTAACGGTTACCTTAACCCCGCCTAGTTGTACTACCCCGTCCAACTAGAACTGATATAACCTTCCCTTGCTATACTACTCTAACCCGAGTATAATAATTTCTTGAATTATAAGTTATCTCACAATTAACTTAATTAATTCCTCTTCAATAGTAGCATATAACCATGTCACAAGTTATATAAAGTAAATACATCACACACTGCATTATTACCCATATATAATATTTACTACCATTATATACATACCTTTACCACAACATCCACACATATAACATACGTATATCCATCCCTTTAAGTATGCCGTCGCCGGATGATTCCCTCTAAAATGCTATCTCACTAGGTGTGCTCACAAAACTTAGTTCCCCAAGTTAGAATCGCTCACCATCTTGGCCCAAAATATAGACGTAGTGGAGACGGTCATATTCCTTCCCTAAAAGTGAGATAAATCCCTCACCCATATATACCAGACGCTATGACCTGGGGATATCTTCACCTTACTCCTCAAGTTAGGGGATTCACCCACATCGCGCAACCTCCCTTGATAGCACTAGAGTATATAAATTAAATTAATATCTACTCACTGATATTTAATATCACACACAATATATACACGTATATATATACTATCACTATACCGTATATATATAATATAAACTCGGCTTTACCGTGTAAACAAAAATCCCGTACACTGCTTGTAAATTAAATATCACACACAATGCACACACACACACACACACACACACATATATATATATATATAACATAAACTCTGGCTTTACCGTGTACTCAAAATCCCGTACACTGCCTGTAATTTCCTGAGTCTGTGGCCCGACTCAACATAATAAATTTTCTCACTTAATAATTTATCACCATCCCCAGTCTATGGTCCGACTCTAATATAATTAATTCCCGCCTCAGTTAATATAATACTTCCCCCGAGTCAATGGCCTGACTCTAATTAAATTAATTAACACCCCCCATTAATTTAATACCTCCCCGAGTCTATCGTCCGACTCTAATTAAATTAATTAACACACATTTTAATTTAATACCTCCCCGAGTCTATCGGCCGACTCTAATTAAATTAAATAGCATATATATTAGTTTAATACTCTCCCGAGTCTACAATCCGACTCTAATTAAATTAATTATCACACCTATTAATTTAATTCTACCCGAGTCTACAATCCGACTCTAATTAAATTAATTATCACACCTATTAATTTAATAATTACCCGAGTCTACAATCCGACTCTTATTAAATTAATTAATACACCCATTAATTTAATAATTACCCGAGTCTACAATCCGACCCTTATTTAATTAATTTACACATTAATTAATCAACACGAATTCGAGTCCGTGGTCCGACTCTAATAAAATTAATTATCACCCTTATTTATTTAATAACTTGGTGTCACACAACCATTATCCCCGGACTCGCTCACTTGGCCCATACCTTAATATTTTCCGAGTCTATATTTTGACTCCAAATTAATTACCCTCTCTCAATAAATAATTTAATACTTTGGTTTCACTTAACCAACATACCCGGACTCGCTCACTTGGTCCATTTTACATCTCATAATTTCATTCTCACATATTCGCCCACAATATGTCACACATTCATCTCCATAATTTCCCCTATTATATTTACCCATAATTATTAGCATGCCCGGACTCGCCCACTTGGTCCATAATTAAATATTTCACCTTAATTCCTTTAATAATGTAGTGCCACCCAACTACAATACTCGAATATTAGTCCTCGGCCCAATATCAATAATTTTGAATTATTTCTCCAAATTCGTTCATCTCATGTCATACCGTTCACACCCTCCTAAACCTAATTATATCACCCTATAATTGTTAAGGAAATATGTGTCCATATGAATTTATCACTAAATAAAATCAAGGGATTAAATATTAAATAAAAATCCTCTTCATAAACAAACTGGCCGAACTATTAAGTTCCTGTGACCGTCGATCGATCGATGGCCCCCGATCAATCGATCGATCATCCCTGGGCAGCTCTTCTTCCGCACTGCATTACACCATTAACGAAAATTCCAGGTTTGTAAACCTTAATTTCAACCCCTAATCATGTCATCCCATCACATAAACATATGAACTTTGATCCTATTTATCATATAAACCCTCTAGCATATAAATTTCCCAACTTATCTCACAATTTTCGAATTGGGTTTTTCTTTAAAATTCATCAATCTTGTTCTACAAACCAAATTCCAAATCCAGATTTTTCCCCAGTTTATATTCCGAATTCATATTCCAATTAAACATCTATCTCAGATATGTTCAACACAACAATTTATGCAATGAATATCATTCAATAGTTTCATGAACAAAAACCCCCTTTTGTACCCATTTATCCCCAAAATGAATTTTGGTTTACACATCACTATGATATGAATTGATTATCATCAATTTAGAAATCGCAACAGTTAACCACTTGCCTGGAATTGTTCATAGGGTCTGATCCGTTGTTGATGTCCCTTAATTTGGCTCCAATAACCTCTAATTTGCTCTTGATTTGCTTTCCCCCAAATCCCCTCTCAAACCCTAGGTTTAGAGTTATGTTGGTGTAACAACCCGCGTAATTTTTGGCCATTTTAATTAATTTATGGAAAATGGAGGAAAAAATATTTTTTGATAAAATTATTTTTATTTCTCAAATATGTTGGTTATTATTTTTAAAGGCGAGAATTTCAAACTGTTTCGAAAACGGAGTTAAAACGGATTTTAAAATGATTTTTAAATGTTTTTAACTCTTGGAATTCTAAGTCGGCGAACATTAAGTAATTTTCAAGAGTTGTTTTGACTTCCAACTCTTCATTTATTTGCCTTATTTAAAGGAGTCTTTTGGATTCCAACTCTTCATTTCTTTGCATTATAAAAGGAAGTCTTGGGCAAGCCTTTTAACATACTTTTGGTACAAATTTTGGTAGCAAATATATTTTATATTGCTCTTCTTTTTATATACACATTGGACCTTGAGATTTGTGAGTTCCAACCTTAGATTAGAGGTGTTCTTGGGGCTATTTTGTTGGAGGTTCTTGGAGGAGCTTTTGTAGATCTTTTGTGTTGATCTTGAGGATGTGATCATTGGTTTCTCATCATGGTTTGAGGTATGGGGTTTTACACAATATGCTCCTTAAATCTCGCGAGTGTCATTCTCTTTGAATTCTTGTTTAATTGAACTCATATTTGAATTGATAAATTCATTAAAATATGGAAAATAATTGTTGAAATTATTTTGATTCATGTGGTATCATTATATTGTTATTGAGCACGTTGTCATGAGATTTTAATATGGCACGGATGTTGGGCACCCGCCAAAATTCCTATTTCCCGGGCTATGGCTTGATAAAGCATATACGGATGTGGTGAGGCCTGGTGACCCGGTTAAAGTGTTGTTGAGAAATTATATTGATAAATGCTTTGAGATTTGCATTTTGATTTGAATATTCGTACTCGTGTTGTTACGTTTTATTCGTTGCTAATCCGTATTTGTTGAGCATAATTCCTGTCGTATTTTGTACTTCCCCATATTTCTTTTAGTTGGCAGGTTAGCGTGGATTTGAGCGCTATGGACCAATTGAGATTAATTTTAGCGAGGATTGTTTGGGAAAGATTTGTATTATTTTGATGTATAGAGCTTTGGAGATTTGTATTTTTTATTCGAGTTAGATAGTTGTAATTTTTATTCGAGAGACTTGTTGTAATTGAAGAGATTGAGATTAGTGGATTTATATTATTGTGGGTTTATTTAGATGCTCTATACCTTGTCACTTGTGGATTGGATTTATTTTATCGCATTAGCGCTCCGTTCGCTCTCCCCGGGAGGGCGTGATGTTACAGTTGGCTACCATTTCTTAATCTCCCAATTAGGTTAAAAATACCAATTCCCGTTTTTGGCCACGTGGGCCTAATTAAAAAGGCCCAACTCACCCCGTGTGGGTCCGGTTATGCCCAAAAATACGCCGAGACCCAATTACTACCCCCGGGTACTCTTTTCTGACTATCCCGACCCATCCGGACGGAACCGCGCACTCAGAATTTCCATCCGACATACTTTTCGAAATTTCCAAATTTCGACCTCAAAATGTGACACACGAGATTTTGAGCCATTAAACTTAAAAATAGCCAATTATAATTAATTCGGCTCACTAAAATAAATTCTCCAACTCATGAATTTAAGTTTCTCCAATTTAAATATTTTTATCACACCCAAAAATAATTTAATATTTAATCCTCAAAATTACGGGGTGTTACTTACTCCCCCCCTTACAAAGGAATTTCGTCCTCGAAATTAAGATGAGTGTAATGTTCCAGGCTTCGCATATTACTCTCTAGTCATGTGCTTCCAACCCTGCCACATCTATCCCATACGTTACACAAGTATGCAATTAAAATAACCAGGGCGCCCATACACCCTATACCCGTGCTTAACCGCACTAAATTTGCCTTAACTAACCTGGGTGCTCACACACCCTATCCCCGCGCTCTACTGTACGACAGTTACCCGACTATGCTAGTCGTAACCCGCAATATAACTTCAAACCCGTAGTCATATCACATATATATTTATATGTACATATATATCTACTGCCCGGGTACCTAACCCATGTACTAACGTCCAAGCATCTTCATGCAAAATACTTGTCTCTCAACACAAAAGTATATACGCTTACTCTTATGCTTCTAAAGACAACATAAAATACCGCGCCTTTACTATCACTAGTCCTTGAGCAAAATAAACTCCAAGCTATCTCTCTTTGCTCGAAAATAAATCTAACCACCTTGATTTACTTCAGTAAACATTCCCACTTACCGGGATAAAATGTGAGAACACAAAACCTCACTATGTGCTATCGCACCATGCAATACAACATATATACCCACATATATATAGGCTATATGCCCTTTCCGGTAATTCCTAGTACCAACCCTGCCCTGGTGTCGCGAACACCAAAATTTTGCACCACTATTCACCATAGTTAAATTCCATCGCTATCCAACCGATTTTTAGGAAATATTATCAACCCTACTCCCATAATTCTTGAAAGTAGTAATTCCTCGCATAATTCAAACCTTCACTCAGTGTACACCTCCACTCTCCCATGAAGAACACCAAGGAATTTCGCTACCCCACGGAAAGTTTATCCACATACTATGGCTGCTACCGCCAACGTGCTCACTAAATTCGACTCGCCCGCAAACTTTAGTAAAAATAAGTCTTATATTGTGACATCCTCCTTGTCACTCAAAAATATACCCCATTCCCCTAGGGTAAAAATAATTACCTCTATACTCCAGCTGCATTGGCTGACCCTCGAGTTCTGGAGCATCTTCTCCTTTCCCGAATGCACCCATGACTTGCTTTAGTGGCTGTACATCCATGACCTCGTCCTGTAGTTAACCCCTGCCTCATTTAAGAAAATCTCTCTTCATGTGTTCTCGCTTTCCCCACAAATGAAACACCTTCTAATACATTCACCCTGCCATTTGTCCCTTCCATGCCGACCTTGTTGAAATCCCTGGCCATCCTGCCGATAGCCTCCAGTTCTAAATTGTTTAGCGTGGTTTCCCTGCCGTAAATCCTGCCCCTGATCTCCCCCAGTCTTCTGCTGGGATACCCCACTGGTATTGTTCCCTCCTACCTTATCCGACTGGCTAGTTTCCACTCCCCTTCCGCATCCTTTCACGTGGAAGTGATATTCCCGACAGTGACGGAGTGTTGCGTTAATGCCATCAGTATAATCTACTAATGTGGAATTATCAATAAAAGGTTGTCTGATTCTCCAGACTAACCCACCCATAAACTTTACTTTCCTTCTCTTTTCCTTGCTTACCTCATCCGGTACAAAATTTTGCCAACGAGTGAATTCTTCCTCGTAATCGGCCACTTAACGGTCTCCTCGAGCTACTTCTCTAAATTTTCTCCTCATTCTGGTCTCAATCGCTGGAGGAAAATACTTGCGATCGAACCGCACCCAAAACTCTACAATAACTAGTGTGTCCCTTTCCTCACTGTGATGATCGACTCCCACCACTGTAGCGCTACTCCCACTAAACTAAAAGTAGTTAGCATTTTCTTCCGCACCTCATCGCAATCTCCCGTGCATAGGTGATGCTATATATCCCTTTTTCCTTGACACGCTAGCACTACATCTGAACCCCCTCGCAACTCTGGTGGGTTCCCACTAAAAATATCCTCTCTCTCTTGCTTCCACCCTAACAACTCCGCGTGAGTCTGATCATCCGACGCCACTAACACTTGTGGCTGATCCCGTGGAAAGTACCCTGCCGTTGCGACCACCGTCGCTTCAACTTCCTGTGCCACTATTTTAATTACCTGTGTTGTCAAAATCATCTCTGGCCATAGCTGCGGTAACTCTTGCTCCTGAAGAGCCTCCCTCGTCTCACCTCCCCCTGCTACCATAGTTGCTCTCTCTCTCTCCTGGGCGTCATCTGGAATGAGAATCGAATTTGTAGGAGTTCACTCTCAAATATAAATTTCGCAGAAGAACATATATGCGCATACGTATGAGAATACGACAATCCTATAATAGGGCTCTATATCAAAGATTGCTAAGCCGAAACGTGAAAAGCGGCATAAATCCTAAGGACACTAGAACCTAATGCTCTCATAACATCTGTGACACCCCGCCTAATAAAATACCGGGTGATCAGTCCTATACCAAATTAAAACAGGAATCCCAGTTGGATCATCCTTAGCATCACTGTCAAAAACTTTTTAAAACTTACTAACCACCTAGTATTCCAAAAGCTGGTGCCAATTTTAACTTTTTGATTAAACAAAACAGAACATGCGGAATTAATATATAAACCATTCACACAACTGAATAAAAAATAACTGAATCATAATTACACAACTTGCCGAATAAATCATCGGCCACCAAAGAAATAATCCAATACAAATATTCAACACCTGAATAAATTACACCTGAAAACTGTACCGAGAAGTTTGGGCGACAAACCCTAAATAAAACTGAAACTGATACAAGATTCCTACTCTAGGAATGAATAAATGAATGATGCATCTAATCCAAACTCCTTCTAGCATCCACATATGCCGCAGCTCCGTGTCCTTGGAATAGAATATCAATCCTGGCGTGCCTGTGGCTGGACACCTGAAAGGTTTTGAAAATAGTTTTATAGCAAGGGTTAGAACCCAAAACATTTTGAAAATATTTAGCAAGTGAATTAACTGTAGTAATTTAAATGCATGAATGCGCTTCATATTTAAGTTAGTGTCGCACTCCCTTGAGGACATTCTCACCCCTCCACTATTGTGCACACCTACCGGTTACCTTAACCCCCGCCTAGTTGTACGACCCCATCCAACTAGTCCTGATATAACCTTCCCTTGCCATGCTACTCTAACCCGAGTATAATAATTTCTTGAATTATAAGTTATCTCACAATTAACTTAATTAATTCCTCTTCAATAGTAGCATATAACCGTGTCACAAGTTATATAAAGTAAATACATCACACACTGCATTATTACCCATATATAATATTTACTACCATTATATACGTACCTTTACCACAACATCAACACATATAACATACGTATATCCATCCCTTTGAGTATGCCCTCGCTGGATGATTCCCTCTAAAAGGCTATCTCACTAGGTGTGCTCACAAAACCTAGTTCCCCAAGTTAGAATCGCTCACCAACTTGGCCCAAAATATAAACGTAGTGGAGGCGGTCATATTCCTTCCCTGAAAGTGAGACAAATCCCTCACCCTTATATACCGGACGCTATGACCTGGGGATATACTCACCCTGCTCCTCAAGCTAGGGGATTCACCCACATCGCGCAACCTCCCTTGATAGCACTAGAGTATATAAATGAAATAAATATCTACTGACGGATATTTAATATCACACACAATATATACACGTATATATATACTATCACTATACCGTATATATATAATATAAACCAGGTTTTACCGTGTACCCAAAAATCCCGTACACTTCCTGTAAATTAAATATCACACACAATGTACACACGCACACACACACACACACACACACACATATATATATATATATATTTATATATATATATATATATATATATATACGATCACTATACCGTATATATATAACATAAACTCCGGCTTTACCGTGTACTCAAAATCCCGTACACTACCTGTAATTTCCTGAGTCTGTGGCCCGACTCAACATAATAAATTTTCTCACTTAATAATTTATCACCATCCCCAGTCTATGGTCCGACTCTAATATAATTAATTCCCGCCTCAGTTAATATAATACTTCCCCCGAGTCAATGGCCTGACTCTAATTAAATTAATTAACACCCCCATTAATTTAATACCTCCCCGAGTCTATCGTCCGACTCTAATTAAATTAATTAACACACATACTAATTTAATACCTCCCCGAGTCTAATTAAATTAATTAGCATACATATTAGTTTAATACTCTCCCGAGTCTACAATCCGGCTCTAATTAAATTAATTATCACACCTATTAATTTAATTCTACATGAGTCTACAATCCGACTCTAATTAAATTAATTATCACACCTATTAATTTAATAATTACCCGAGTCTACAATCCGACTCTTATTAAATTAATTAATACACCCATCAATTTAATAATTAGCCGAGTCTACAATCCGACCCTAATTTAATTAATTTACACAATAATTAATCAACACACATTCGAGTCTATGGTCTGACTCGAATAAAATTAATTATCACCCTTATTAATTTAATAACTTGGTGTCACACAACCATTATCCCCGGACTCGCTCACTTGGCCCATACCTTAATATTTTCCGAGTCTATATTCTGACACCAAATTAATTACCCTCTCTCAATAATTAATTTAATACTTTGGTTTCACTTAACCAACATACCCGGACTCGCTCACTTGTTCCATTTTACATCTCATAATTTCATTCTCACATATTCACCCACAATATGTCACACATTCATCTCCATAATTTCCCTTATCATATTTACCCATAATTATTAGCATACCCGGACTCGCCCACTTGGTCCATAATTAAATATTTCACCTAAATTCCTTTAATAATGTAGTGCCACCCAACTACAATACCCGAATATTATTCCTCGGCCCAATATCAATAATTATGAATTATTTCTCCAAATTCGTTCATCTCATGTGATACCGTTCACACCCTCCTAAACCCAATTATATCACCCTATAATTGTTAAGGAAATATGTGTCCATATGAATTTATCACTAAATAAAATCAAGGGATTAAATATTAAATAAAAATCCTCTTCATAAACAAACTGGCTGAACTGTTAAGTTCCTGTGACCGTCGATCGATCGATGGCCCCCGATCGATCGATCGATCATCCCTGGGCAACTCTTTTTCCCCACTGCATTACACCATTAATGAAAATTCAAGGTTTGTAAACCTTAATTTCAACCCCTGATCAAGTCATCCCATCACATAAACATATGAACTTTGATCATATACATCATATACACCCTCTAGTATATAAATTTCTCAACTTATCTCACAATTTTCGAAATGAGTTTTTCATTAAAATTCATCAATCTTGTTCTACAAACCAAATTCCAAATCCAGATTTTTCCCCAGTTTATATTCTGAATTCATATTCCAATTAAACATCTATCTCAGATATGTTCAACACAACAATTTATACAATGAATCTCGTTCAATAGTTTCATGAACAAAAACCCCATTTTGTACCCATATATCCCCAAAACGAATTTTGGTTTACACATCACTATGATATGAATTGATTATCATCAATTTAGAAATCGCAACAGTTAACCACTTGCCTGGAATTGTTCGTAGGGTCTGATCTGTTGTTGATGTCCCTTAATTTGGCTCCAATAACCTCTAATTTGCTCTTGATTTGCTTTCCCCCAAATCCCCTCTCAAACCCTAGGTTTAGAGTTATGTTGGTTGCCCTTCCTTAATCTCCCAATTAGGTTAAAAATACCAATTCCCGTTTTTGGCCATGTGGGTCTAATTAAAAAGGCCCAACTCACCCCGTGTGGGCCCGGTTATACCCAAAAATAACCCGAGATTCAATTACTACCCTCGGGTACTCTTTTCTGACTATCCCGACCCATCCGGATGCAACCGCGCACTCAAAATTGCCATCTGACATACTTTTCGAAATTTCCAAATTTCGATCTCAAAATGTGACACACGAGATTTTGAGCCATTAAACTTAAAAATCGCCAATTATAATTAATTCGGCTCACTAAAATAAATTCTCCAACTCATGAATTTAAGTTTCTCCAATTTAAATATTTTTATCACACCCAAAAATAATTAAATATTTAATCCTCAAAATTATGGGGTGTTACATGGAACTTTTTCGTAGATGTCTTGAAATATTATGTTATTTAGTTAAAAAAAATTATATTCTAACATTTGTTCTATTGAATTTTTTATTCCGAATGTTTCAGATTGAAAATAGGCTTTATATAATATGCTGAATCGATTCTGTATATTTTTCTGTATATTTTCTGTATATACAAATTAGGCTTTATTCATAAATTTTCTGTATATTTTTCGATTTTTTTGCTGTGTAGGTTGGTCGATATCCTCATATCCTCATTTCAAAATTTTCTCATTTCGATTTCATAGTTTACATATCCTCATTTATGTCTAAAGCCCTAATTTCGATTCTCATTGTGTGTGTGTGCGCATTTCGATTCTCATTATGTGTGGGTATGTGTGTGTATGTATAGATTTCTATATATATGTGGGTATATGTGTACATTTATGTTAATGTGTGTGTGTGTGTATATGTGTGTGTGTATAGATTTTTGTTTATATCTTTGTGTATGCATGTTTATGAGTGTAACTATGAACAAATTTTATTATATGTTAATAAACCCTAGAAATTGTATTGAGGTTTTTTTTACTAAATATTATTAAAAAAACCCTAAACATTATATGTTTTTGGAAAAAATATAATTAAATGGAATTTTAATAAGTAAAAAACAATGTTGTGAAGAACAATGGTTATGTTTTTCTGAATGAATCTTTGTGAAGAACGTTGAATTGTTGTGAGCTTATGTTTATGGATATCGTTGTGAAGAACATGAAGAACAGAGTATTATGTTTATGTTTATGTTTTACTGAATGAATGCATTGACTTGAAAATTAATGGAACAAAAGGTATAGGATTTTTCTAGGTTAATTTACCCAATTACTTCAATTCCATGAAAATTCCTTTAATTTGTTCATTCGTAAATGCTACTGATTGAATATTCCAATGTTTTATTAATTTGAGTGGTTTATTTATTTGGGTATGGATTCATGTACGCAAAGCTAAAAATGATTTGGGATGAACTTAGCAAATACATTCATTTTTTTCTTGTGGTAAATGAACTTATGGCGGTATTAAGGCTTTACATAATGATATTCAAATGGAATATGTGATGTATTTTCTTATGTGATTGCATAATTCTTTTACTTAATTTCAAGGACAGTTACTTCTCATGGACCCTATTACACCTATTAATAAGGTGTTTGCTTTGGTGTCTCAAGAAGTAAAGAAATGAGAAATCTGTCTGAACTAGAATTGTGCTTCCCTTAACAATTCTATGGTGTTTTGTGTGAGGAATGAGTTTGCTAGATCACATTCTAATCAATCAGGAAATAAGTATACAAAGAAAGAGATACCTACTCATAATCATCGTGGTTATATTGGTTATAGAGTTGATAATGTTATAACTTTTATGGATATCCACCTTATTATAATCCTAAACAAAATACTTCTTGTTTTAACGAGATTGTCCAATCTTCTTAGGCTTTGATCAATCAAATCATTTAAATTGAGACTTCTCATGTTTTTCAACGAGTTAGAAGATAATTGGTTCAGATGTTGAATCCTAGTCAATATCATCAACTACTGTATATGTCGTCAACTCAGATGAGCCTTGCTTCTAAGCCTCAAATGGATTCACATATTCCTTCTACCTCTTATATTGAAGGTAACTATTATATTTTTCCCTTTTTATCTAATCTAATCTAATTTAACTATATAAACATGGGAGCTTTAAATAATATGACTTCACATGTAACTTATCTAATTTTAGATTGAACCGTAGAAGTCACATGTGTCTATTTGTATTAACCTCTATTCTTTTTCGATTTTAAGGAGTATGTATTCTCCTCATCTTTTAACATTTCATTTAATTTCTGAGTGTCTAGGAAAATGAATAATCTTTATAGATCTAAAATATGGCTGACGAAACATTTACATTAATATTTTTCTGAAGTTGTATCTTATAGCAAAAGCTGATGAAATATTACAAACGAAAAAAGTTATATTTGCTCTTATTATTATGCCTTTCCTTTTTAACACCCATTACTTATTCCTTTATTAGTTTACCTAATCATGCTAGACTTCCCGTCTCTGTTATAGGATTTGTTCAGGTAAATTCTTCCTTATTTCTCACATATGTGTGTCCCTCATTTTACAAGCAACTTAGAAGACACTTGGTGTTCAATTGATAATTCCACTTGATGCATTGATCAAGTATGAATAGTCTCAACAAGTTTTTGTGCTTTTCTCAACTTGTTCATCTTCTTCTCATGTCTACTCATATTGGATGCTTGAATTTCACTTATCTGAGCTTCATCGTGGATCACAAACAAGATGTCGTTTACACCCAGGAGTAAAATATTTCTTGCAACGCCATTTAAGTGATGCCCGACCTTAACAGAGCTTCTCTAACAAACGTGTCCGGCAGGATTTGGCATAAAAACAAATTCAATCTGGGGAGAGAGAAAAACAAAATTGCTTCCTTTAATTCTACATTTTTCCTCAATATCACCCCTCTAACTAATTCATAGGGAGAAGGACTAGCGTTCATATTGACTAAAGAAAAAAGTTATAGCTATATCCCGGATAATAACTACGGCCAATGGCTCGGTATTGTAAATGCGAGAACAAACGGTTCCTTAGAAAATAACATAGTCTCGATTGAGTTTGACACAAGAAAGATCTAGACGATAACCATGTCGGTGTCGATGTAAAAAATGTTTACTCCATCGAACAAGTGTCGCTAAATGGCTATGGTGTAAATATTCCAAACAC
Organism: Sambucus nigra; assembly: GCA_949130495.1. Lineage (NCBI taxonomy): Eukaryota > Viridiplantae > Streptophyta > Magnoliopsida > Dipsacales > Adoxaceae > Sambucus > Sambucus nigra. The sequence goes on from OX422209.1 coordinate 688,893,657, forward strand.
TAGTGATGTTACAGTGAGAGTTAAATATGATGGAAGATTGAAAAACTGGGTCGTTTATGTACTCATGGGCAACAACACAACAATAGAAAACATGAGTAATCCTATACTTGTTAGGCCTCTTGATCTCTCTGACCATCTCCCAAAAGATGTTTTTGTGGTGTTTTTAGGTTCAACAAGTCAATATACCCAGCTCAACTACATAAAATCATGGGATTTTATTAGTATGGACATACATGGTGATGAACATAATTTCTTATGGTTGTGGATCCTGCTTTCAGCAATTCTGTTTGTTTTACTGATTGGGGTATTTTTCTACATGTATAGGAAATGCAAAAATAACAAAGTTGTAGAGGAGGATTCGAACGTGGAGCACAAGATTCAAAATTCAGCGAATGCTCCCAAGAAATTTGGCTTTAAGAAACTTAAACATCTACTGCAAATTTTTACCCCAAACACATACTTGAGAAAGGAGGGTGTGGAGTAGTCTACAAGGGTGTGTTAAGCAATACGGAAGTAGTGGTGAAAAGGTTCTCAAAAGATTCTACACAATGGAAGCAAGAGCTTATAGATGAAATCATAACAATCGGCAACCTCCACCACAAAATCCTTGTAAAATTGGTGGGGTGGTGCTACGAGAGGAGCGAGCTCCTTGTGGTATATGAGTTCATGCCAAATGGGAGCCTAGACAAGCTTGTATTTCGCGAAGAAAATGAAAACTGTCCACGTTTAGAAATTTTGAGTTGGGAAAGAAGGCACGTGATAATTTTCGATGTGGCGCAGGCACTGGATTATCTCCATAACGGGTGCACTCAGTATAAGGAATGAACCAGGACCATTATCTGGAAGTTCCAAGTAAGTACTTTGTTTACACAATTATTAAGTACACCACCTCCCCTGCTATATAAATTGTAAGGAAAATAAAAAAATTTGGTTTATAACATTTTTTTTAATTTGTTAATGATATATGTGTTCAAGGACCAAAAGAAATGAAGACAAATAAAGATCCCACTATTTTATTTACCCATCAGTTGTAAGTATGTGCGATAGACAAGATGCATATTTCCTTGGCAAGTATTATATTTAATGAATGTCACCCTAATTTTTTATCCCTGGTAACTGTGTGATACTTTTTTTAGTGGGTTAAATTCCTCAAATAAGGTATACTTGTATAATAAACAATTTGGATAAGGCCCAGTTTGCGGATGGTTCTGAGTCCAGCATGTGGGAGGATGCTTGAGAAAAGGTCATGACAACATAGGCGTGCATTTTTTAAATCTTAATAGGTGTCCTTTATTTCTATAATTGGTACTAATATGCTTTTTTTCCACTTATCAATAATCTTCTTCATTGTTAGATTCTTATCAAACCATTTAGCACTAATAGACTTGCTATTAATAAATGCCTAGAGTTGTTATGCATATAACTAATTTATAATTAGGAAGATCAGTTATAAGGAAATAAAACCCTTTTTGAGTTATTAGTTGTGTTAAGAGGGACTACGTGAAGTGGAGAGGATTACTTTTCTACGATTTCTTTTATCACTTGTTGACGAATCGGAGAAAATAATACAGCTAACTGATTTCCTCTTTGGGAATATTTTAAAAGGTTCCAGTTATTTCACAAGTCATCATTTACAATCTTCTAAAGTGATGATCCATGTCTGAATTTGTGTTTTTTATAATGATTTTGCATCTAAGGAACCACTTCTAGCTTATAATATTTTTGTGGAAGACATTTTTGTTTTTAATGATTGCAATGCCCATACCCGACCTAGCAATTCTCAATGTTCGCAAACTGAAAGTAAATTTTTTTCTATTCAATAAGTCACATTGTAGTCTGCAAAATTAAAGGATTATTACTATATAGTTGAATGAAGATATCACATCTTGGGTATATTGCCTTTTTTAATCTCCATTTCATATTTCACAATCACAGAGGTAATAATTAGAAGTCAAGGTCTAAAAGAATGCATGTATATGTTTCTCCACTGAAACAAATGGCACGAGAGCACCTTTTAGACACATTTGCAAAGGTGTGTGCAGACATTCTTGCTGTTGCATCTGATGGTATGCTTAATATAGAGGATCCTACTTGACAGTCAGTTATGCAGGTACTAATCTGATGCATATTGGTATTGAAACATTGCTTACGTCCCATTTTACTAGACGTATTCTAGGTTTTCATCCTAGGACGGATAATTGTTTGATGTTTACCTTAATATATAAGGAAAAATTGAAATAGGGATATATATATATATATATATATAGTTTGGGTCATGACAGGCAACATGTTACCGTCTGGGATTGAAAAACTTTTTAATCCATTATGCACACTGAAATTTGGTTTTCGGATAGTATAAAGTTAACTTATGCTTTTGTAATGATGATATTATTTGCCAAATATAAATTACACAAACCATTGGTGTTTTGCGACACTTTTTAGATTGTAGCTTCAAATATCAATTTCAATATTCATCATAACAAATAGGCCCAAATGTGCATAACCCAAAAAAAATGTGGGTTAAATTTGTAGGTACCAAAGCCCCACACAATGATACCCTCCATGGTTGGTAAATTTAGAAAGACCATAAAATAACACAAGGGGAAATTTTATAAAATTTTGAATTTACAAAAAACACATTAAATGGTAAATTAACATAAATAAAAGACCAAGATAAAACACTAGAAGGAAACACATCAAGACTGGTGCAAATTGAAAATTGAACCAAAACACGTTTTCCTTCGCAACTGCTTTTAATCTCAAATTCAGTTGTTTACCACTTAGGACCTTTGTAGTATATTAAACCTTATTTTTTTTGTACCAAACATAATGTGAGTGAAAAATATGTCATATCTTTATATGGCATCCAATACAGATCATAATCCTCGTTGGCTTTTAAAGATGGAAACTTGTATAATGCCTAAGCTGGTGAGTTATCTACCTAGAATCCTATGCCCGTATTTTTGTGTTTAAAGTCAATGGAATTTTTATTGACCTACATATGAAATTATAGCATTAGCTAATAAATAAATGAGTTGTCCTCCAACATCGCCTTCTTAGATTACCACGGCAGTCTCTAGTGTTGCTCAAATCAAATTTTTGATACCATCACCAAGACATGAATATAAAATAAGTTAAGAAAGACATGAATATTAGTTTAAAGTCAGGTGAATGGTGAGTTGTCTACCCAGAGTCCTACACTTGTATGCTTTGTGTTTAAAGTCAGGTGAATGGTGATTGTATATAGATGTGCTAGTTATGAAAATGGGGGCATTGGTTTTATTAATCTCAGTATATTTAATAGAGTTATTGTTATCAAACAATGCGATCGATGAAATTAACCACTTTGATCTTCATCATATTCCAAACGAGGAATGTAGCTACCTCAATTCAGACTAGATTTGTAAAGCATTTGTTGTAACAAATGATGAAGACATGTAACTTCCGATCGTGTTTTTAAAAAGTTTGAATTTTAATGGGTTACCAAGCCACAAGTTGCGTTTGAAAGTTGGAGCTCCGGTCATCCTATTGCATAAAATTAAACAAAGTGCCGACCTTGGTAATAGAACATGGTTGATCATTACTCAACTATACGAATGGATAATTGAAGCAATAGTTACTAATGGGTCATACATTTGGACAAACGTTTACATCCCAAGAATTGTAATGACATCGACGGATAAGAAATAGCCTTTCGTGCTAAAACATCATCAATTCCCATTGCGGTTATGTTTTATTATGACTAGAGTCAAGCTCAAACTTTGTCCAACATTGGAATTTACTTGCCAAGACTTTTTTTTCCATGGATAACTTTATGTAGACATTTCATGGGTCATGTCAAGTTTAGGTTTGAAACTACTTATTAAAAATGGGGATGACATTCCTTAAAATTACACTAAGAACATAGTGTACAACGAAATATTCCATTAGAATTGTGTAAAATCAATAAAAATATTTGTAGATACACTACACTCTAAATGTAACTTTTATATCATGTGCCCATACATTAATATTGTCTAAAACATTATATCAATAACATATAATTGCCTACTTACTGTAGATCAAATATGAGGCAGTCCTATGCATCCTTTGCGGAAATGAATAGAACCTCAATCAACTATACAATCAAAGTACGTGTAAAAAGAAAGTGAGAAGTTATAAATTTCAAGGAAAATAATGAGCTTCTCTTTCGTGTGCTTACTACTGGTACATTATGCCCTTCTATTCGTACAACTCCTAAATATGAATTGCAATCTAATTACATTCTTTATTTCGCCTAAATATGTCATATCCACCATTTTCAGTGACGAACTAATAATAAAAAAATAAAAATAACACGAGCCTATGTAACAACCCGTGACTTTAGGACTGAGAAATTTAATGTTTGGGAAAAATAAAATTTATTAAAATTGGAGAATTTTAAAATTTGGAAATTGAAGTTCAAAAATTGAGGACATTTTAATGTATTCCGAATGATGATTTTGAGTGTACCATCGATCCCGGATGGGTCGAGATAGTCAAAATGACTGTCATTGGGTTTTTATTTCGGCTCCGGAGTATTTTTAAATCTGTTTGACTCGAATTGGAGTAAACAAGTCATTTAAAATGTGTATTAACATTTAAAACTGGGTCTTATGTTTTAAAGGATTTAAAGGCTTACGGATGAAGTCATTCTCATTTGTGAGAAAGAGAGAAAAGCCCTAGAGGGAGAAAAGAAGAGAGAAAGAAGAAGAAAGGAAGAAAGAGAGGAGAAAAAGCTTGGAGATTCCGGCCCAAACGCGATTCCGGGGACGATTCAACCTCTACAAATCCGAGGCAAGTGTTTAATCTTGCTAAATATTTCATTTGTGTATTTTATTTCATAATTTGTGGATAAAAGAAATGGATTTTTGGGTTATATGTGAAAACCTAGATTTTTGGGGACTAAAACTTGATTTTGATATGTATATATGGGATTGATGACATTTAAATTGATTAGATGAGATGTAGGTTGGGTTTTGATGCGAGGAATAGGATTGAGTTAAAAGTTGGGGGTTAGATGATGAGATTTGGGTGTTTGGAGAGTTGGGGTTTTGTTGAAAAATGGAAATCGTCCAAGACATCTGGATTGGACAGTCGATCGCGGTCCGGGGACCGGTTGACCGCGCCCTAAGAGAAAAGCCTACTGCATTTCTTCGTAGGCAAAAAAAATCTGGACCCGCGGTCGACCGGGGGGTCAGGGACCGATCGACCGGTCCCCTATTTTTAGCCCAAGATTTGGATTTCTTTCTTACCCTTTTTCTTTTGGAGTTTTATTCTTAGGGTCTTTCTTAATGGGCTTATTATGGAGGGTTATGATATTTGGTTAAAAGAATAGGCCTAGGTCGAATAGGGGCTTGCGGGCCTATATTAAATTGATTTCGGAGGAGGGTATGCCTCTTTTAGTAATGAAATGAATATGGAACTGTAGTGATTGGCGGATTATTTTATCATGATAGAGGTGGGTTATCATGAGATAGTTATAAACGGTATAGATAGTCCCTTTTTGCTGACGTGCATGGTAATAATGGATATTTCGAGGTATAGAGGGAGACCTCAGTGAGGACGAGAGTTCTAGCTTGAGATCATAAGTGAGTTTAGATATAATTTAAGGTTTAGGACTCTTTGAGAAAGTTGTGAGAGTATAGCGGGAATTGTAGGTAGATAATTGTGTCGAATCCTTATAGTGATAGGATTCTATTTAAGATAATGATTTAGGACCGACGAGAAAAAGATGTCGCGTATCCTTGGGGGATGATAGACTTAAGGAATATATTGTGAATATAATAAGATTTAGGGTTCATTAGAGTGATTGAACTATAGATGAAATATTGAGAATAATGTGATTAGGCTATCAACTAGGTTAAGTTGGGTTGCAAATCTAGTTGGGATAGTCGTTGTATATCCGTGTGTGAATAATATTTAGGATTCCAATACTTGATGGGATCATGAAATGAATTTAGGATTGAGCTTGAGGCTTATTGATTATTAATTAGGTGATTACCTATTATAGAGGTAAGTATCGTGGGTTGATGTACTTTCAGATATTAATGGAATGTATAGTGATTATTATACACATAAATCCTTGGGATGATAACCTTAATGTTGAATATTGGAGGACTATTCTCATCATAAGGATAATGGATGGATATGCTTCAAGTGAGTGATCGTATTTATATAAGGAATAAAATTAAATACGTTTGAGATGACGGCTAGTATAAGAAGGATTATATACATTTATAGCCGAATTTATAAATCTTATACATATGAACGTAAGATAGTATGCATATATGTATGTGTATATATATATATATATATATATATTGGTCTAGATATGAATATATGTGTATACTCGTGGCATGAATAGATAAACCGTATATGAAGGTATAGTTATATGATGTAATTATTTAGATGTATATATATATTGTGCATGTGAATGATATATATACTTGTATGGTTAAGCATACCCCGCTCATTCTATCATTGTGAAGTTGCGCGATGAGGGTGAGCACCCTGGCTCGATGAGCAAAGTGTGGATATTCCCCAGGTCATAATCGTCCTTTGTGTTGATATGTGATTTGCATTTTATTTTGGGGGTGAGAAGTCGTGTGTATGCGTCGTTCTCACTTTCCGGTTAGGAACTATGAGCGCTTCCCGAACGTTGTGTGTGTGAGTTGATCACGAGGCAGGTGTCGTATAGCCCTACTAGGTGGTCCCCAGTTTGCTACGTGGTTTGGGCAACTGGAAGATGATAGCATGGTGCAGTATATTGGCAATAGATATTGCCGATTATATTATGTGTATGGCCATTGTACATCATATGTGGTATGTACACTTGGCTATGGGAATGAATGATTGTATCTATATATATATGTTTAGAGTAAATATATATATTTATATATCCTATAGGTGAAAGGATATGGTATTTCTATTATGTACATCTTGGGTGATTATGGTGTACTAGTATGTTGGGGGTTGATGTATCGCATTTAAGGAATATTTCGGTTATATCAACCTAAGGATATTTATTGGAGTTATTGGGGTTACTCTTATTTAGTAATCCAAATAGTAGTAGCAGAATTGTGTGTATGACATAATGGATCTCTAGGATCGATATTACCTAGGAGTAGAGTATCAGGGGGTTCCTCATTTGAATTTCGCTCTGCGAGATGCCCCATGCACGAAATGCAGTGCAATGTTGAGAGTAGAGAGAAGTTTTGTCCTTATTAAATTGTGTATGTTATTTAGAGAATAAACTCTTAATTTGAAGCTAAATGTTAATATATGAAGTAATAAGATGGATAAATAATTAAGTCATAAATCGAAATCAATAAAGCCTAGTATGTCATATACGTGTATATACATTTTAGTGTGATTAGATAGGGGAGGATCCTTGGGTTGTTGTAACACCCCAAGACTTTTGAGACTGAGAAATTAAATTTTGGGAAAATAAAATTTAATTAAATTGGAGAACTTTAAAATTTGGGAATTTAGTCCAAAAATAGAGAACATTTCAAAGTATTTCGGATGATGTTTTTGAGGGTACCATCGATCCCGGAAGGGTCGAGATAGTCAAAATGACTGTCATTGGGTTTTATTTCGGCTTCAGAATGTTTTTAAGTATGTTTGGCTCGAATTGGAGTAAACGAGTCATTTAAAGTGTGTATTAACATTTAAAATTTGGGACTTTTGTTTTAAGGCTTAAGAGGCTTACGGTGAAGCCTTCTCATTTGAGAAAAGGAGAGAAAGAGAAAAGAAGAAGGAAAGAAGAAGAAAAGAAGAGAGAGAGGAAGAAAGCTTGGAGATTCCGGCCCAAAACCGCGACACTGAGGACGATCCAACCTCTACAAATCTGAGGCAAGTGTTTAATCTTGCTAAATAGCTATTTGTGTATTTCATTTCATAATTTGTGGGTTAAAGAAATGCATTTTTGGGTATAAACATCAAAACCTAGATTTTGGGTTTAATCTTGAAATCAATGCTTAAAAATGGGTATAATGGAGTAGAAATGGTTGGGATCAACTTTAGGTTGATTTATTGGCTTAGAATCATGTTGTGATAAAGATTTAGAGGTTAGAATGGAAATTTTAGGGTTTAAATTCGTGGGTTTCGCTAGCCGGTCGACCGCGCCCAGGGGACCGGTCGATCGCGCCTTAAGGGAAAAGCCTACTGCATTTCTTCGTAGGCAAAATTTGGACCCGCGGTCGACCGGGGGTCTGAGACCGGTCGACCGGTCCCCAGTTTTTAGCCCAAGACTTGGACTTCTTTCTTTCCCTTTTTCTTTTGGAATTTTAATTCTAGGGGCTTTCTTAATGGACTTATTTAGGAAAGTTATGATATTAGATTAAGGGAATAGGGCAATAGGTCGAATGGGGACTTGCGGGCCTATGTTAAATTGATTTAGGAGGATGGGATGCCTCTTTTAGTAATGACATGAATATGGAATTTAAGTGAATATAGATATGATGGGAGGTTAAGAACTCATAGAGAGAGAGAGTTACGAGGGTATGTTATGAAATCCTAGGCCAACATTTATGTCGAATCCTTATAAAGATAGGATATTGTTGTGATTACAATTTGGGTCCCAATGAAAGAGAACAATCGCATGTCCTTAATGATAACAAATTTAAGGAATAAATTGGAGAGGCATTAGACTAGGGGATTCGTAAAAAGTGATTGAACCGTAGTCGAATTCGAGAGCGAGGAGATCATATTACCAACTAGAGTAGAGTGTGTAAATCTAGTTGGGGTAGATGTCGTTTATTAATGTGTGATTCACATAGAGGATTCTTCCCTAACATATGGGATTATTTGATGAAGTTAAGAATGAGCTTGAGGCTTATAGACTATTAGTTATATGTATACCGATAGTCGAAATCATTACTAGATTTAAAATGTAAATCTCGGATACAGTTGGAATGTGTAGTGATGGGTTCCTACACAAAATTTTGGGTGATAACCCTAATGTTGAATATATATGTATAGATATATACATATGGTTTTGGGAGACTATTCATCATAGGAAAAATGATTGAATATGTTTCAAGTGAGGGATTGTATTCACATATCAAGGTGAATGATATGAGTTTGTGGTGACGGCTTGTATATTGAGGATTTATATATACTTATAGCCGGATTTGTATATCTTATATATATGAATGAGAACTAGTTTATATATAGATATATGGATATGTGAATAAGTGTATATATATATATATATATATATATATCTGTATGCATATAAAAATATGGATATATTTATGTTGTGGACATATGTGGTATGGATACTTAAACCGTATATGATGGTTTAATATTTGATCATATGATTGGATCATATGGATGTATATATATTATGCATGTGAATGGTATATATACTATTTGGTTAAGCATACCCCGCTCATGCTATCATTGGGAAGTTGCGCGCGTAGAGGGTGAGCATCCTGGCTAGAAAAGCAAGGTGTGGATATTCCCCAGGTCATAGTTGTCCCGTGTGTTATTATGTGATTTACATTTTTATATTTTTGGGATGAGACGTGGTGGGTATGTTTCGTCTCATTGCCGGTTTGGAGCTATATCCGCTTCCCGGGACGTCGTGTGCGTGAGTTTACCACGAGATGGGTGTCGTTTAGTCCCACCATGGTGGCCCCAGTATTGCTACGTGATCCGGGCACTGGGAAGATGATAGCATTGGTGCAGTTTTATCGGCAATATATATAGCCGGGTGGATTATGTGCATGTCCATTGTACATCAGATATGATACGTACACTTGGTCATGGGTATGGTTGATTGGTATATGTATATATATGCTGAGTATAAAATACCTATATATATATATATATATATATATATTTATATATCCTATAGATGAAAGGATATAGAATCATTGTGGAGTACATCTTGGACGATTATGGTGTACTAGATTGATGGGGGTTGATGTATCGCATTTAAGGAATATTTCGGTTACATCATCCCAAGGATATTATTGGAGTTTTGGTAATAGTGGTAGTATTATATTGTATATATAGCATTATGGATCTCTAGGATCGACATTGTCAAGGAGTAGTGTAACGGGGTGGTTCCTTGTTTGGATTTTGCTTTGCGAGACACCCCACGCATGAAACGCAGTGTAGTGTTGAAATTGGAGAAAAGATCTGCCAGTTATGGTATGCACGGCATTATGGATCTCTATGATCGACATTGTCAAAGAGTAGTGTAACGGGGCGGTTCCTTGTTTGGATTTCGCTTTGCGAGACTCCCCACGCACGAAATGTAGTACATTGTTGAGAGTAGAGAGAAGTTTCGTCGATATTTATGTGTGGCATAATGGATCTCCAGGATCGACGTTGACATGGAGTAGTGTAACGGGGTGGTTCCTTGTTTGGATCTTTGCGAGACACCCCACGCACGAAACGCAACGCAACGTTGAAATTGGAGGGAAGTTTTGTCAATAATTATTGTTCATGCTTATTAATTAGAAATTTAAATTAGATGTTTCAACCCAGTTTCATATTGGGTAATCTATTAAATTAAAATTTGTTAAAGTATAAACCGGAATCTACGAAGCCTAATAAGGCACATATGATTGAAAATAAATATTTAATTGTGTTTAGAAAAAAAGGGGGTGGATTCTTGTGGTATGATAGGAAGGTAGATCTCGTGGGTATAGGCTAGGCCTATGATAAGTTAGGTTGTCCTTATAAAATTGGGGGTAATTTAACTAATAAAATTGAGGACGCGAATAGGTGCGCGCCTTTAGATGAGAGGTGAGTTAGGGTTCCACGAGAGTGCGATTCCACTTTTAATTATGAAATATGTGCACCGATATTTATTATGCACGGTTAACACACTTGCTAAATATTTTCACAACTCGGGCTCTGACCCGTTTACTTCTCTCTCCTGCTTGTATATATATATATAATATTACAGGTATCCTACCGCATGGATGCCGGATGACCTTCTATCCAGAGTCTTGGGAGCCGTGACAGGTGCAGACTGTTGCGGGATGTATCGGGTAGTCTCCTCCTACTTTCAAAATTCTAGGTAGGATTCATGTTTTATATCGGGTTTGTACCCAAGGGATATTTATAGATGTTTTATATTTATTCCATTCCAGTTATTGTATTCTCTGTGGCCCGACAGCTTATTCGGGTCTACTTTTTGTATCACATTCTGTTGTAGTTGATTATATCATTTTATTATAGCATTTCGTTTATCATAGTTCTTTCTTGCATCTTTCTCATATTTATTAGTAGCTTTATAGTGTTGGGTTGTGTTATGTTGCATGTTTTAATTTATTTTAACATCTCGCCTATATGATATCGGGTAGTTAATCCTATATTACATAGTACCGGCAGTTGATGTTGAGACTGGACCATCTGAAACTCCTGATTTAATATAGTATAGGGCTGGCCACCCGTTATTATTTTAGGTGGGGTGTTACAGATGGTACCAGAACATCAGGTTCTAGAGTCCTTAGGATCTATGCGAGTCTTCTGTATTCTTCCGTTAACGTTCTTGACATAAAGCCCTACAAATAGGATTGTTGTGTTCACTGCGTTGTTTTCTTCTGTGAAGTACATTCATTTGATTGACGTTCTAATAATAGTTGCTCTTGTTTCATTTCAGACGTCGCCTAGATTTTGTCGTCTAGGAAAGAATAGGATTAGAAGTACAATACCCATAGCATATTTTGGGTACGCTTTAATCGGGGGTATTTGTTTTCCCCGATTTCGGAGGAGATATTGAGGAGATTTCTAGCAGTGGTTCGAGGTGATTTATCGACAGTTGAGTAAGAAAGGAAAATTTACTCGAATGGCGAACCTTGGACTTAGTAAAATAAGTCTGAGGAGAGAAATATAGTGTAGTCTTTGGGAGGTTTAGGTTGAGAAACCCGTTAACCTTTGTTAGGAAGCCTGGTGTTGGTGACTTTTCCCTGATGTGAGGTGTGGAGTTGTCCCAATATCGGGAGTATCGCCTTCTAGGATGAGGGAGAAAATTCGGAGACTCAGTTTCGTTGTGTAGGACTGAGGGAGTTTTCGGTTGTCGCCATCGTGTTTTATCCTTCAAAATGGATTAGGAAGGATTTTGGGGAAGATGTTTCTCTTGCGGAGAAATAGGTTTAGGAGTAATGATCGTTCTGGAAGAAGTAGAGGGTCTTGAACTGAGATCCTTAGATGAGGTGAAACCATTAGATTACAGAAGTACAAGGTAGAATACCTTTCTTTAGGTTTAAGTCATGCTTTGTGCGATATCGGGAACGTCGAGAGTTATAATATTGAATTCTGGAGGTGCGAAATGTAAAGGTTTGTTGAGTAGTGGTTACTCGTCTTATGGATGGGTTAGGGTGTGTAATTGCGGTGTTCCAGTGAGGGAAGAATTTATTTCGTGGAAAGGTGTTGATGTGATGTAGAAGAAAAAAAAAATTATATACTTGAGAAGTTCAAGTTTAGTAGGTGTATGTTGAGCGGATAATTTAGCTCATGGTTGTACTAGTTTGAGGACTAGGTAGCGGTTAGAAGTATTGTATTTGTTGAGGCCTTGTGTTTTAAACATGAGGTATTCATTTGGCATGTCGAAAGACGCAGAATATAATTATATTATATGATTATATAGGCCTCCGGGTAATATCTAATATATGACAATATTTTATAAAACCTTAACCCTGGTTCAACTAATCTCAATTCCCGACCTATCTACACAGTAGCGTATTGGAAGGGTTCCTTGTTTGGATTTCGCTTGCGAGACCTCCCCCGCACGAAGATAGCTAGTGTCAGGAATTGAGGAGAGTTCAACCGTTGGGAATTTTCAAACTTTTATATATTTAATATGTTATTATAGATTATATTGGTAATAGTTATGTTAAGATTTGAGGCTAATGGAGCCTGATTATAATTCTACGAGTGGAAACTCGGGTACGGGGTGTATGGGCGCCCTGGGTAGCTAGTTGATTTTAAGGATCGGTAAGCATCTATATAGTTCGACGTGAGAACCAGGAAGGATCGGTATAGTGATCCTAAAGGTTGTTGTAAGTACTAGATGATATTGAGGTCCTAGGCATGTCTTAAATTTCGCGGACGAAATTTTTGTAAGGGGGTAAGATTGTAACACCCGAAGACTTTTGAGACTGAGAAATTAAATTTTGGGAAAATAAAATTTAATTAAATTGGAGAATTTTAAAATTTGGGAATTTAGTCCAAAAATAGAGAACATTTCAAAGTATTCCGGATGATGTTTTTGTGGGTACCATCGATCCCGAAAGGGTCGAGATAGTCAAAATGACTGTCATTGGGTTTTATTTCGGCTTCGGAATGTTTTTAAGTATGTTTGGCTCGAATTGGAGTAAACGAGTCATTTAAAGTGTGTATTAACATTTAAAATTTGGGACTTTTGTTTTAAGGCTTAAGAGGCTTACGGATGAAGCCTTCTCATCTGAGAAAAGGAGAGAAAGAGAAAAGAAGAAGGGAAGAAGAAGAAAAGAAGAGAGGGAGGAAGAAAGCTTGGAGATTCCGCCCCAAAACCGCGACACCGAGGACGATCCAACCTCTACAAATCTGAGGCAAGTGTTTAATCTTGCTAAATAGCTATTTGTGTATTTCATTTCATAATTTGTGGGTTAAAGAAATGGATTTTTGGGTATAAACATCAAAACCTAGATTTTGGGTTTAATCTTGAAATCAATGCTTAAAAATGGGTTTAATGGAGTAGAAATGGTTGGGATCAACTTTAGGTTGATTTGTTGGCTTAGAATCATGTTGTGATAAATATTTGGAGGTTAGAATGGAAATTTTAGGGTTTAAATTCGTGGTTTTTGCTGAAAATGGAAAAATTGGCCAAGATAACCGGTATAGCCGGTCGACCACGCCCAGGGGACCGGTCGACCGCGCCTTAAGGGAAAAGCCTACTGCATTTCTTCGTAGGCAAAATTTGGACCCGCGGTCGACCGGGGGTCTGAGACCGGTCGACCGGTCCACTGTTTTTATCCCAAGACTTGGACTTCTTTCTTTCCCTTTTCTTTTGGAATTTTAATTCTAGGGGCTTTCTTAATGGACTTATTTAGGAAAGTTATGATATTAGATTAAGGGAATAGGCCACTAGGTCGAATGGGGACTTGCGGGCCTATGTTAAATTGATTTAGGAGGATGGGATGCCTCTTTTAGTAATGACATGAATATGGAATTTAAGTGAATATAGATATGATGGGAGGTTAAGAACTCATAGAGAGAGAGTTGCGAGGGTATGTTATGAAATCCTAGGCCAACATTTATGTCGAATCCTTATGAAGATAGGATATTGTTGTGATTACAATTTGGGGCCCAATGAAAGAGAACAATCGCATGTCCTTAATGATAACAAATTTAAGGAATAAATTGGAGAGGCATTAGACTAGGGGATTCATAAAAAGTGATTGAACCGTAGTCGAATTCGAGAGCGAGGAGATCATATTACCAACTAGAGTAGAGTGTGTAAATCTAGTTGGGGTAGATGTCGTTTATTAATGTGTGATTCACATAGAGGATTCTTCCCTAACATATGCGATTATTTGATGAAGTTAAGAATGAGCTTGAGGCTTATAGACTATTAGGTATATGTATACCGATAATCAAAATCATTACTAGATTTATAATGTAAATCTCGGATACAGATGGAATGTGTAGTGATGGTTTCCTACACAAAATTTTGGGTGATAACCCTAATGTTGAATATATATGTATAGATATATACATATGGTTTTGGGAGACTATTCATCATAGGAAAAATGATTGAATATGTTTCAAGTGAGGGATTGTATTCACATATCAAGGTGAATGATATGAGTTTGTGATGACGGCTTGTATATTGAGGATTTATGTATACTTATAGCCGGGTTTGTATATCTTATATATATGAATGAGAACTAGTTTATATATAGATATATGGATATGTGAATATGTGTATATATATATATATCTGTATGCATATAAAAATATGGATATATTTATGTTCTGGACATATGTGGTATGGATACTTAAACCGTATATGATGGTTTAATATTTGATCATATGATTGGATCATATGGATGTATATATATTATGCATGTGAATGGTACATATACTATTTGGTTAAGCATACCCCGCTCATGCTATCATTGGGAAGTTGCGCGCGTAGAGGGTGAGCATCCTGGCTAGAAAAGCAGGGTGTGGATATTCCCCAGGTCATAGTCATCCCGTGTGTTATTATGTGATTTACATTTTTATATTTTTGGGATGAGACGTGGTGGGTATGTTTCGTCTCATTGCCGGTTTGGAGCTATGACCGCTTCCCGGGACGTCGTGTGCGTGAGTTTACCACGAGATGGGTGTCGTTTAGTCCCACCATGGTGGCCCCAGTATTGCTACGTGATCCGGGCACTGGGAAGATGATAGCATTGGTGCAGTTTTATCGGCGATATATATATCCGGGTGGATTATGTGCATGTCCATTGTACATCATATATGATACGTACACTTGGTCATGGGTATGGTTGATTGTTATATGTATATATATGGTGAGTATAAAATACCTATATATATATATTTATATATCCTATAGATGAAAGGATATAGAATCTTTGTGGGGTACATCTTGGATGATTATGGCGGTTGATGTATCACATTTAAGGAATTTTTCGGTTACATCATCCCAAGGATATTATTGGAGTTTTGGTAATAGTGGTAGTATTATATTGTATATATAGCATTATGGATCTCTAGGATCGACATTGTCAAGGAGTAGTGTAACGGGGTGGTTCCTTGTTTGGATTTTGCTTTGCGAGACACCCCACGCATGAAACGCAGTGCAGTGTTGAAATTGGAGAAAAGTTCTGCCAGTTATGGTATGAACGACATTATGGATCTCTATGATCGACATTGTCAAAGAGTAGTGTAACGGGGCGGTTCCTTGTTTGGATTTCGCTTTGTGAGACTCCCCACGCACGAAATGTGGTACATTGTTGAGAGTAGAGAGAAGTTCTGTCGATATTTATGTGTGGCATAATGGATCTCCAGGATCGACGTTGACATGGAGTAGTGTAACGGGGTGGTTCCTTGTTTAGATTTCGCTTTGCGAGACACCCCACGCACGAATGATTGTTCATGCTTATTAATTAAAAATTTAAATTAGATGTTTCACCCCAGTTGCATTCACAAGTGCGTATTTCTAAAACTTCACAAATTTTCAAAAATGCCCAAAAATTTCCAAAAAAATCATAAAATTTTGAAAAACCCAAAAGTCTTTTTGTTCAAAATAAATTAAAATTGGACTTCAAATTTTTCAAAAATATCATTAAAAGTCTAATTGGAGTCTCAAATTGTAAATATCCAACATACACAAAGCCGAAATTGACCAAAGATGGAAATTGTGCGAAACTTGACGCCTTAACGAATAAATGCGGAGATTAACAAACCCGGTGAGATTCGAGCCTATCACGTTTTGCGAGTTTTTAAATCAATCCGAGTTAATTGTTAACTCAAAGTTCTTTTTAGCGCTTAATAAGTTGTAAAGGATCTCAATCCTTTCATTTTGATCGGTTTTGAAAAATGTGTGCAATATTGCCTTGAAAAACGTGCCAAATTAGTCTCTACACTTAAATTCACCTCGAAACGCATATGGTAACGCAATTGGCATTTTGGGCAATGAAGTAGGCCCTCGCTTGTCACCTAAAATTTTGGCCAGAAAAAGTAGCGAAAAATCACCCTTTGCAACCCAAATTGAGCCGAATAATTTTCCCTTTCGTTTGACAACCCGAAAACCCCAAAATAGCAGGAATTGTTAAAAAAATGAAAAATTCAAATTTCAAGTCCAAAAAGTGCATATAAAGGGGCAAGAAACAAAATAGTATGCTCAACAAAAACAACAAGGAAAAAAATAGAAAAAGAAGAAAAAAATGAGCAATAGCCCGGAAAAAGCACAATTGAACATCATTAATGACGTTTCCAATTCCAAACTTCCATACCGCCTTCATTTTACCCAATGCAACCTTCAACCCGAAAAAGTCCTAACCGAGTCCGAATTGCGAAAATTGGTTACCGCGTGGAGAGCTAAGACACTAAAAGATAATATAAGAGGCTAAGTGCGCGGAATAAAGGCAATGTTCCCGTTTTTAAAACCGTAATCCGTGATGAGATCCTTTCGCCATAAAGTTTCCGTCTTTCTACTTGTATGCGTGAATTTGCTTCCATTACATTTACTCTTTATATCACGCATGCGGAGAGAATAGCCATAATCCGAGAGATTCGTTTGTGAGAGCGTTCCGTGAGAAATTGAATTCAAAACGAATTTTCGGATAAGTAACGTAATGATCAATCAGTGAAAATTGGCGGTTATATTCCCGGCTTCGCACACACACTACGGTTTGAGACTCGTAAATATGACTTAATGATGACTATTTTCTGGAAAAGTTTGAATTGCTCAATTTTTGCATATTTTGAATTTTCTTTGAGTCGAATTTTGTGGGTATATTCACTGCAAACCCTCACGAGACACAACTCGTCCTACTAGGGTAACCTAGAGGTTTAAAGTCTTGTTGCATGCGTTGAATGCAATCGCTTGCCCGCGAAAGAGGTGCTTTATCCCAATAAAGTCTTTGATGGTTCCTTAACTCATACTCTCATTCTTTTACATTTCTCGGGACGCGCAAAGTTCTAAGTTAGGAGGGTTTGATTGGGCATAAATATTTTATATTTATTCCCCTAATTTCAGTACATTTGTGGACCCGAGTGATGTAACATATATGGATTTGATTCGCATTTATGTTACTAACCTTTGTGGCGAGTATTTCGTGTTTCGTGCTTCTCTTAGTGGTTTTACAGGTTAATTATGCAAGCAGTGCAAAAGAGGAAGCAAGACAATGCTAGAAAAGCTAAGAAGGAAAGTTCAAGGGCAATTCGGTAATTTATCAGCCCAATACAGAAGGAGAAGTCAACTGGAAAGTTGAAGAGCTCGGAAAAATGAGAACACTAGAAGAAACGACACCCAAATCCGAGCTACGGTTGATGCTTTATGCCCCGTTGAAGTTGAAGAAAAGTCCAAGGAAGAAAGGAAAGAAAGCAAGAAATTTTCTAAGTGTTGAAAAAGCACTCCAGGCCAGCATACATTCGCGAACCCCAGGTCGAACCGGTTTGGGGGGGGCGAATCGGTTCGGGGTACAAGCCGAACCGGTTGGGGGTCCCTGATGCGCGAATTTGTTCTTTTTTCTGATTAGTTCCCAAGACTCCTATTAGGTTAAAACTCTCAAATATTGTAGGGAACGTGGGCAGCAACTTAGGAACAACCATTAGGGATAGTTTTAGTCAGTTTTTGATAGAGAGAAATAGGGAGGAACATCTAGGAACATCAAAGGAATTATTTGCTTCAAGATTCAATTGTTACGGGTTTGTTTTTCAAGTTTTAATTCAAGATTCAAGATTCTTGTCATTGTTCTTGCATGCTTAGTTGCCGTATTCGATTTAACTTATTATTGCATTCATAATATATTTTTACATGTTTAAATCTAGTTTCATCATGAATTCATACACATGCAACGTTATTGTTTCATGCATTACTCCATTTAACATGTCCGGCTAGGTTTTAAAGGTTAGGATGCATGAACCCAACCTGATGTGTTAGTGCGTGTGCATAACGTTAATCCGATGAATTTAACGATTGATTTTGATCGTATCGCATAATTACATAATAATTGTGGATATTTATATCTCGTTTACCTTTGGGTACTCGTGATGATTTAGAGTACAATTTGAATGCAATTACCGCGATACCGATTTACTCATCCTCAGATTAGGTATGACGCGGGCTTGAACCTCGTATACATAATGCTTGGGAGTCCTAAATTCCGGGTCGGATTAATCGGATAAATTTATTATTTACGTTGTCACTACACTACACTAGGGTTGGGGGATTGTATTCCCATCCTGCTTTCTCACCATTTAGGTTAAAAAAGTTTTGATTCAATTTTTCACTCATAATTCAAGTAATTTAGCTAGTTGCATGTTTCATCATAATTTCACAATTACATTTAGTTTAATCATTCCCAAGACCAAATCTTTTCCTTTCTTTTTAGAGTCATCGTTAGGATTCCTCCGTCTTATCCCATCGTCACAACTCCGTTGTCCTTTTTCCCTGAGGATCGATACCCGACTTGTCGGATTATTACTTGAGCGACAGGCTTGCACTTGAGCCTAGAGAGTACACACTTTAGAGACACATTCTGAGTCGTGTCAAGTTTTTGGCGCCGTTGTCGGGGAATTAGGTAGACTTAGGATTAGATCGAGCCAATCCAAAGCTTTGACAAAAAAAATAAAAAAATAAAAGTTAAAAAATAAATAAATAAATAAAAAGATTCATCATCACCTCTCCTAAGCTTTAATGCAAAATTCTGAAATTACTCCCACACCCCATAATACTCCAACCAGCATTCACGAAAATCAACTTGTTGAGTATAATCCTGATAGCCCCCACACTCCAAACGCCCCACAGTTTTGGATCCCACCACCTACATCGTCGCACTCAGTCTCTAGTAACACTCCATTCTCATTCGTAGGACACACTTCGAGCACACCCAGTGAGAGCGCCGAGTCGTCAAGTGAGAGAGAGATGTCGCAACATAGTAATGTACCTACCAGTGAGGACGAGCTTCCATACCACCCGTTGAGAGAATTCTTATATCCTGAGCGCACTGTCACTCCGGGATGCATTATACTCCCGTACAATGCCGGGCAGTTCCGTTTCAAAAATGGAATGATCCAGATGCTACCACATTACCACGGTATGGATTCTGAAAAGCCATACCTCCATATAAGGGAATTTGAGGACGTGTGTGATACTCTCAATGATCAAACCTGCACACAAGAGGTAATCCGCCTCAAACTCTTCCCCTTCTCGCTTAAAGATAAAGCTAAAGCCTGGTTATGGTCTTTAACTCCAAGCTCGATTCCATCCTGGAATGAGCTACAGTCTAAGTTTCTCAAGAAATTCTTCCCAACACATCGAACAATCTCTATCAAGGCTCAAATTCAAGCGTTTAGGCAACATGAAAATGAGCCATTCCATCGATGTTATGAATGTTTCAACGAGTTAATGGCTTTATGCCCCCATCATGGATTTAATCCATCGCAAATCATCTCCTTTATCTATAATGGGTTAAATCTTAACTCCAAACAACTTGTTGAAACTATGGGAAGCGGTCCGTTTGTCGATCTAGATGCCCACGATGCTGATCTTCACATGAGGTATGTCGCCGAGACTACCCAATCGTGGGATACCTCTGACCCGAACGCTCAAAATCAAAATCGACAACCCACCACTGCTCCATCGGCGTCCGGCCTATTCCACGTAGATAAGAATTCTATGACGGACTGTCGTTTGGACACCATTGAGAAAGGATTGCGAGACCTATGGAAAAGGACCATCTAGACCCATTTCGAACCCTGTCGTGAAGGTGTGTGCGATTTGTGAGGCGAGACATTCAACTGAGGAATGCCCGACGATACCCGCCTACAAAGTAATGTTGCAGGAGAAAGTTAGTGGTATAGGAGGCTTTAAGGGTAATTTCGGTGCCCCGCACGGGAATTCATACAACCCTTCGTGGAAAAATCATCCCGATTTTAGCTACGGGCAACAACATGCCGCAATGAACCCTCCTTCGCATGTTGCCCCTACTCCACCACAACAATTTCAACAAGCTCCATACATGCAAGGACATGTGCAAGCACCACCACCTCATGGAAATTATATTCTACCACAGTGGAGAACTCTCGAGGATACCATGAATCAATTTATTGCAAGCCAGACTGCAACCAATGCCAAATATGATCGTCTGATCGGCGAAATAAATGCAAATCTGTCAAAGATACAATCCTCGTTGAGTGTTCAAGAGAAGGGCAAGTTCCCTTCCCAAGGCCAACGACCTCCCCAAGGTCAAACTAGTGTTAGATCCACATCCACTAAACATCAGGAGCAATGCCAAGCAGTGACCACTCTTCGTAGTGGAAGAGTTGTTGATTTATCACCTCCTCTACATGACACAACCAAAGACAAGGAGATTTCGCCCGGCACGAAAGAGGCCGAAGATGTCCCCTTGAACGAGAGTGACAAGGAAGACACTAGTGATCCTGAGGTGGTAGTGAAACCACCCTCCGCAGCACCATTTCCTCGAAGGTTGATTCCCGCTCAAAAAGGGAATCCATGTGATGAAGTGCTAGAAGTACTTAAGCAAGTGAAGCTGAATCTACCCTTTCTTGATGCCATCAAACAAATTCCAACTTATGGCAAAGTTATCAAAGATTTGTTGACGGTAAAAAGGAAGATGAAGGTAAAAAAGAATGTATTTCTAGCCCAGAACGTGAGCTCCATTCTACTAAATGATCTCCCACCTAAATTCAAAGATCCCGGTGCACCCATTATATCATGCATCATTGGAGATAATAAAATTGAGAAAGCCTTACTTGACTTGGGAGCAAGTGTAAACATACTCCCTTACTCCATCTATAGGCAACTTGATTTGGGCGACCTCAAGCCCACAAAGGTCACTCTCTAATTAGCGGATCGATCAGTGAAGATCCCACGAGGCATAGTCGAGGACGTGATCGTCTAAGTTGACACGTTCTACTTCCCGGTAGATTTTGTCATTTGGGACACGGAGCCCTCCTTCAACTCGAGCAATCATGTTCCCATCATCCTTGGGCGCCATTTCTTGGCTACAGCTAATGCAATCATCAATACAAGAAATGGGTGAATGCAACTCACTTTTGGGAACATGACCTTGGATAATAACATCTTCCACATAGCCCAAAATGCAGGGGAGGAAGATGATCTTCACGCGGTGAGCCTCATCGACGAGGTAGTAGAAGAGTACTTTGAGGAAAATTTCTGTGGCGACGCTTTAGAGTCCTGTTTAGCGACAAGCTATGAGTGTGAGGGGACGTATACCCACTTAGAGAGGGAGGTTGGAAGGTTGAGAGAATTACTCGATGAGAGTACGCCGGACGAGGACGTGAGAGAGGTTAATTGGGTTTCTAGATTCGAGGAATTACCTCCGAGGGATACACACATGGCTCCCTCCAGTGAAAAATTTCCAACCCTCGAACTAAAAAACTCCCCTCCCATATTAAATATGCGTACCTAGGAGAGGATGAGACATTTCCTTTTGTTATCTCCTCTAGCCTAGATGAAGGGCAAGAGGGTAAACTGTTGAGAATTCTGAGGAAGCACCAAAGTGCTTTTAGTTGGTGCATCTCTTATTTGAAGGGGATAAGTCCTTTGATTTGCACTCACAAGATTCATCTCGAAGAGGATGTCAAGCCCTCTAGAGAAATGCAAAGAATACTGAACCCCAACATGAAAGAAGTTGTGAGAACCGAGATCATCAAATTATTGGATGCCGGGATTATCTACCAAATTTCGGATAGCAAATGGGTGAGCCCTATTCAAGTCGTCCCGAAGAAGTCGGGTATGACTGTGATTGAGAATGCTAAGGGAGAGCTTGTTCCCCAACGCACCACCACCGGTTGGCGCGTTTGCATTGACTACCGGAAACTCAATGCGGGCACTCGAAAAGACCATTTCCCCTCACCATTCATTGATCAAATGCTTGAGAGAGTTGCGGGCCACCCTTATTATTGCTTCCTTGATGGTTATTCCGGATATAACCAAATTGAGGTAGATGTAATTGACCAAGAGAAGACAACCTTCACTTGCCCTTTTGGTACGTTTGCCTACAAACGTATGCCATTTGGCTTGTGTAATGCACCCGCGACTTTTCAAAGGTGCATGTTGAGCTTATTTAGCGACATGGTCGAGAGAGGACTCGAAGTGTTCATGGACGATTTCAGCGTTTTTGGCACCTCTTTCGATCATTGTTTGGACAAGTTGGAGAAAGTACTTACCCGATGTGTGGACAAAAACTTAGTGCTAAATTGGGAGAAGTGCCATTTCATGGTCACCGAGGGAATAGTTCTTGGCCACATTGTTTCATCCAACGGAATAGAGGTTGATAGGGCTAAGATAGATGTCATAGCTGATCTTCCCCCACCGAAATCGCTGAAAGACGTGCGCTCTTTCTTGGGCCACGCGGGGTTTTATCGAAGGTTGATTAAGGACTTTAGCGCCATCGCTAGGCCCTTAAGTAACCTACTTATGAAGGACAACCCATTTGAGTGGACAGAGGCATGCCAAGGCTCCTTTGATAAGTTGAAAAATATGCTAGTGTCCGCTCCCATCATGCAAGTTCCGAATTGGTCCTTACCATTCGAACTTATGTGTGACGCAAGCGATTACGCGATCGGGGCTGTTTTGGGCCAACGTAAAGATAAGCAAGCTCATGTCATCTACTACGCTAGTCGGACTCTTACCGGACCTCAACTCAACTACTCTACCATGGAGAAGGAGTTGCTAGCAGTAGTCTTTGCCCTCGATAAGTTTCATTCCTATCTCATTGGTTCTCCCATTACTGTTTTCACCGACCATGCGGCTTTAAAGTATCTACTTGTGAAGAAACACGCCAAGCCGCGCCTCATAAGGTGGATCCTACTCCTACAAGAGTTCAATCTCTCCATCAAAGATAAGAAAGGAGTAGAAAACGTCGTTGCCGACCATTTATGTCGGCTTTCGTCCGACGTACCTAGTGATCCCATACCCATAGACGAGCATTTTCCGGATGAGCAACTATTTGCTACTTCTTCATATCCCTGGTTGGTGGACATAGTGAACTATCTTGTCACGGGAGCCGTCCCTCCCGATTGGACACCGCAAGATAAGAAGAGGTTTCTTAATTGGTCGCGAATGTTCTTTTACGATGATCCTTTCCTCTTTAAATATTGCGCCGACCAAATCATCCGACGATGTGTACCGGATGATGAGATCCCGAAAGTCATCCAGTTTTGTCATTCGGAAGCATGTGCAGGCCATTTCTCGATGAAAAAGACGGCCGCTAAAATTCTGCAATGCGGCCTCTATTGGCCCACAATCTTCCGGGATGCGAATGACGCTTGCAAGTCATGCAATAGGTGCCAACGAATGCGAGCCATTTCTCAACGCGACATGATGCCCCTTACCCCCATACTCATCATTGAGATATTTGATTGTTGGGGTATTGACTTCATGGGTCCCTTTCCCCCGTCCTTTGGTTTCCTATACAACCTAGTCGCGGTAGACTACATTTCTAAATGGGTGGAAGCTATAGCTACTAAGACTAATGACAACAAAGTAGTGATAAAGTTCCTACAGGAACACATACTTTCTCGCTTCGGTGCACCGAAAGCGATAATTAGCGATAATGGCACGCACTTTTGCAATAGGCCATTCGAGAAGCTCATGAGAAAGTATGGCGTCGTCCACAAGGTTGGGACAACATATCACCCACAGACGAATGGGCAGGCCGAGCTAGCGAATCGGGAGATCAAGAACATTCTTGAAAAGACTCTCAATCCTACCCGGAAAGATTGGTCCCTTAGGTTGACCGATGCACTATGGGCCTATCGTACCGCATTTAAGAATCAACTTGGCATGTCTCCTTTCCGTTTTGTGTATGGCAAACCTTGCCATCTTCCTGTTGAGCTCGAACACAAAGCGTATTGGGCAATTAAGCAATTGAACTATGCCTTGGACAAAGCCGGTGAAGCCCGTAAGCTTCAATTAAATGAGCTAGAAGAACTACGCAATGATGCGTATGAGAACGCCAAAATTTCAAAAGAAAGGATGAAACTTGCTCATGATAGCATCATTCGATGAAAAGAGTTTCATCCTGGGCAAAAAGTTCTTCTCTACAACTCTAGGCTTCACCTCTTTCCAGGCAAGTTGAGGTCACGATGGTCTGGCCCGTTCGTCGTGAAGAATGTTTTTTCCCCATGGAGCTGTTGAACTAGACGATTTAAAAGGCGAAAACACGTTCAAAGTAAATGGACAACGCCTAAAGCCATATCTAGAGGTGTGTGCAGAAGAGGTCGACACAATTTGGTTATTGGACCCCATTTACGGGGTCAATTGAGCTGAGAAAGTAAGGTCGTCGCACCCCTGACGCGTATGGGGTGAATTTATGTGTATAGTAGTTGTGTGTGAATAGGTTAGTTAGGAGTGTGGAGCCTGTGTTACGAAAGAGATCCGTTAGCACGCACTTCGAGGGAGTTAGTACGCATTACGAGGTTGAATTCGAGGAATTTTTAGGAACCCCGAGGGCCTAGGAAGTTTTTAGGGGCCTTATGCACAAGTTAGAGGATGAGAGAGAATCTTGAAACGGAGAAATGAGTGAATTCTAGCGTTCGGACCAGCATGTCACCCCGAACCCCATCCAGAATCGGTTCGGGGGCGAACCGGTTCGCAGTACACCCCGAACCGGTTCGGGGTACCTGGCAGATTCTTCCCCCCAATTCCAAATTCATTCCCCTTCCCTCCATTCTTCCCCCATTCTTCCCATTCATTTTTACTCCCTCCAAATCCTTCCCTCCTTCCCAAATTCATCCCAATTCACTCCCTCCCTCCTCTCCTTCCCACCCTTTCACATTTCCCACCAAAACCACACCCCTTCACACCTATAAATACCTCACCACCCCTCCTCCATTTCTCACACCAAAACACTCTCCCTCAATCTCTTCTCTCCCGTATTTTTTCCCTCTCCCTCTCTCTTTCCTTCAAAATACCGCGCCCTCACCGCACCGATCTCCGCCCTAAGAAATATGATGCTACCACCGTCCTTGATGACGCGGGTAAGGTATTCTTTCGATGCGTGCAAGAACGTCATTGGGCCGAGCAATACTTCTCGGCCACGCGCCCCATCCACATTGAACGTTTCGTTGATTGGGGCCAACTTTCGGGCGATGTCACCGCCTTATTCGACCGCCGCGGTTGGTGCTCCTTCCTCGCCCCAACGAGTACTAACGTTTTTTATGCCGCCATCTGCCAGTTTTATGCGACCTTGGTTCGCAAATCCTCCACGCTTCACGAGGCATACCTTGACGGTATCACTATTCCCTTCTCGGCGGCCATCATCGCACGCAAAATGCGTGCCAAAGGGGTGATCCTCCCTGTACCCTTCCAATACCCCAACAATGCTACCCCCATACCAAAGAAGAATGCATCGCCCGCATGGCACCCGGGGTGGAATGGGTGCGCGAGTCTTTTCCTATTGGTGGTTTGGCCGCCACGGTGCGCTTCACGCACCTCATTGCTTGTGGGGTCATCCACCAAACCACGAATGACTCGGTGGTCCGGCTACGGCACGCCAATTTCCTTTATTACTTTTTGGACCCCGAGAGCACCATCAACCTTGTCCATCTCTTCTATGCGGATATCCTCAATGCCTCCTATGATGAATATGGCAAAACTGCACTCCCCTACGCCTGTTTCATTACAGAGCTATTGATGGAAGCTGGAGTGGATGACCCCGGGCAACAAATTCGCCTTCCTCGCCCCATTGGCGGCACGTCCACCACTCGTAGTGAACGCCAAATGCGCGTAGCTCACCCCGACCGTCCCATTCTTGAAGAGGATGTGTCCCAGGAAGCTCATGATGAACCAATGATGGAAGTCGACGAGGACGAATTTGAGGATGAGGAGGAGGATTCCGATTTCGACCCCCCGGGGGCAAACTTCGATAGTCGCCTTTCGGCGGTTGAGTCCTGCCTCGACGGGTTCATCAACCAATACAATCAAGACCAAGAGGCTTACCGAAGGGACACCCGGATGATGTACCAACTCCAAGTCCACCTTCACCAGCTCAACTTCGGTGGTCCTCCTCCCCCCTTCTTTTATGACCCATATGATCCAAATGCACCCAGCACCTCCCACCCACCCCCACCATGACCTTTGATTGTTTTTACATTTTGGTGTGGATGTTAGTTGTTGTAGGCATTTAACATTGTTCACAGTTGTTTTCCCATTTCTTATGTAACACAGGCTTCTCATTGTTCTAATACAAGCTTGCATTTTTTCATATTTGTTTGTTTTATTTTTCCGCACTTATTATTCACTTTGAGTTAGATTTTAGTCCTTTTTGGTTGAGGACAATGCAAAAGTCTAAGTTAGGGGGGGTCACAAGTGCGTATTTCTAAAACTTCACAAATTTTCAAAAATGCCCAAAAATTTCCAAAAAAATCATAAAATTTTGAAAAACTCAAAAATATTTTTGTTCAAAATAAATAAAAATTGGACTTCAAATTTTTCAAAAATATCATTAAAAGTCGAATTGGAGTCTCAAATTGTAAATATCCAACATACACAAAGACGAAATTGACCAAAGATGGAAATTGTGCGAAAATTGACGCCTTAACGAATAAATGTGGAGATTAACAAACCCGGTGAGATTCGAGCCTATCACGTTTTGCGAGTTTTTAAATCAATCCGAGTTAATTGTTAACTCAAAGTTATTTTTAGCGCTTAATAAGTTATCAAGGATCTCAATCCTTTCATTTTGATCGGTTTTGAAAAATGTGTGCAATATTGCCTTGAAAAACGTACCAAATTAGTCTCTACACTTAAATTCACCTCGAAACGCATATGGTAACGCAATTGGCATTTTGGGCAATGAAGTAGGCCCTCGCTTGTCACCTAAAATTTTGGCCAGAAAAAGTAGCGAAAAATCACCCTTTGCAACCCAAATTGAGCCGAATAATTTTCTCTTTCGTTTGACAACCCGAAAAACCCAAAATAGCCGGAATTGTTAAAAAAAATGAAAAATTCAAATTTCAAGTCCAAAAAGTGCATATAAAGGGGCAAGAAACAAAATAGTATGCTCAACAAAAACAACAAGGAAAAAAATAGAAAAAGAAGAAAATAATGAGCAATAGCCCGGAAAAAGCACAATTGAACATCATTAATGACGTTTCCAATTCCAACCTTCCATACCGCCTTCATTTTACCCAATGCAACCTTCAACCCGAAAAAGTCCTAACCGAGTCCAAATTGCGAAAATTGGTTACCGCGTGGAGAGCTAAGACACTAAAAGATAATATAAGAGGCTAACTGCGCGGAATAAAGGCAATGTTCCCGTTTTTAAAACCGTAATCCGTGATGAGATCCTTTCGCCATAAAGTTTCCATCTTTCTACTTGTATGCGTGAATTTGTTCCATTACATTTACTCTTTATATCACGCATGCGGAGAGAATAGCCATAATCCGAGAGATTCGTTTGTGAGAACGTTCCGTGAGAAATTGAATTCAAAACGAATTTTCGGATAAGTAACGTAATGATCAATCAGTGAAAATTGGTGGTTATATTCCCGGCTTCGCACACACACTACGGTTTGAGACTCGTAAATATGACTTAATGATGACTATTTTCTAGAAAAGTTTGAATTGTTCAATTTTTGCATATTTTGAATTTTCTTTGAGTCGAATTTTGTGGGTATATTCATTGCAAACCCTCACGAGACACAACTCGTCCTACTAGGGTAACCTAGAGGTTTAAAGGCTTGTTGCATGCGCTGAATGCAATCGCTTGCCCATGAAAGAGGTGCTTTATCCCAATAAAGTCTTTGATGGTTCCTTAACTCATACTCTCATTCTTTTACATCGCTCGAGTCCACAAATGTACTGAAATTAGGGGAATAGATATACAATATTTATGCCCAATCATGCATATTGGGTAATTTATTAAATTAAAATTTGTTGAAGTATAAACCGGAATCCACGAAGCCTAATAAGGCACATATGATTGAAAATAAATATTTATTTTTGTTTAGAAAAAAAGGGGGTGGATTCTTGGGGTATGATAGGAAGTTAGATCTCAAGGGTATAGGCTAGGCCTATGATAAGTTAGGTTGCCCTAATAAAATTGGGGGTAATTTAACTAATAAAATTGAGGACGCGAATAGGTGCGCGCCTTTAGATGAGAGGTGAGTTGGGGTTCCACGAGAGTGCGATTCCACTTTTAATTATGAAATATGTGCACCGATATTTATTATGCACGGTTAACACACTTGCTAAATATTTTCACAACTCGGGCTCTGACCCGTTTACTTTTCTCTCCTGCTTGTATATATATATATAATATTACAGGTATCCTACCGCATGGATGCCGAATGACCTTCTATCCAGAGTCTTGGGCGCCGTGACAGGTGCGAACTGTTGCGGGATGTATCGGGTAGTCGCCTCCTACTTTCAAAATTCTAGGTAGGATTCATGTTGTATATCGGGTTTGTACCCAAGGGATATTTATAGATGTTTTATATTTATTCCATTCCAGTTATTGTATTCGTTGTGACCCGACAGCTTATTTGGGTCTACTTTTTGTATCACATTCTGTTGTAGTTGATTATATCATTTTATTATAGCATTTCGTTTATCATAGTTCTTTCTTGCATCTTTCTCTTATTTATTAGTAGCTTTATAGTGTTGGGTTGTGTTATATTGCATGTTTTAATTTATTTTAACATCTCGCCTATATGATATCGGGTAGTTAATTCTATATTACGTAGTACCGGCAGTTGATGTTGAGACTGGACCATCTGAAACTCCTGATTTAATTTAGTATAGGGCTGGCCACCCCTTATTATTTTAGGCGGGGTGTTACAGTTGTGTTAGAATGGCAGGTCTTGGGGGTATAGGCCGTGCCTATTGTAAGTTAGGTTGTCCTTATGGGTGGGGTAACTTAATTAAAATTTCAGGACGCGAATAGGTGCACGCTGTTAGATGAGAGGTGAGTTGGAGTTTCACGAGAGTGCGATTACACCTTAATTATGAAATAAGTGCATTGATATTTATTATGCACGGTTAACACACTTGCTAAAAAAATTTACACACCGGGCTCTGACCCGTTTACATTTCTCTCCTGCTATATGTATATATATTACTACATGTGTCCTACCGCATGGATGCCGGATGCTTTTCCTATCCAGAGTCTTGGGAGCCGTAACAGGTGCGGACTGTTGCGGGATTTAGATTGTATTCGCTTCCTGTCTCTTTGTACATCTAGATAGGACTCATGTTGTATATCGAGTTTATACTCACGAGTCCTTTGTAGTTATTTATACTTTGTATTTTGATTATTGTACTGTCTGTGACCCGACAGCTTATTCAGGTTTATGTATTTTCTTTTTGTGTACTCGTTTCATTTTAATTCAGGCATTTTCTTTTCTATGGTACTTGTGTGTACTTTACCGTTTCTATTAGTTCTTTATTGTTGGTTGGTTGTCTGTTGTAAGTTTTATTTTTAATTTTGGCATCTCACATATTAAATTTTGCGTAGTTAGCCTTATATGTTATCATATAGTTGTTGATGCTGAGAATGTGCCATCTGAGATTCCTGATTTAATGTAGTATAGGGTTGGCCACCCATTATTATTTTAAACGGGGTGTCACAGCCTACTGGGCCGATAATGGACAAATTACATAATTTACAAACGTTGTTGAATGATTATTCTGGTACAGTGTGGCCTGCTATTATAACGCTAGGGGCTGCTAATGGTACAAAGGCCTACAGTTCTCGATGGATTAACCTTCTTTCTTGAAATCATTCTTCGATTATAATTCTTCATTTTAAAGAAAAATACTCATTTTTGCATTTATTAATATGTTGTTTTTAGAATAATAACAACTTCTTATTATTGACTTTGTTGTTTTTTATTTTTAATGTTGCATATGTGGTGTTCATTCAAATGCCACAAGGATGGAGAATTCTTTTTTACTTTTTAACTTAATGATATGATCAGGTCACAACACGTGTTTTTTAATAAAATGTCATATACAAACTTCTCCTCCAATTAATCTTCATGGTTTCTTGCTTTTTTATTTCTTAACATCGTTGTTTTATGATAGTGTTAGTTGTGGATTTAATGGGATGGAGGGATTTATTATTTATAGGTTTTTACATTATATTTTCAAATGTAAGATATATTTTTGTTGAGTTAATCTAAAAAAATTAATTGATTTATTCAACTTTATTACGTTTTTCATAATAAAGTTTTAGATTCGAGTTAAGTTATTCTCCTATTTTGATGATAAGACATTCTCTCTTTATTTTTATCTTAAACTTTTGTTGTTGGTAAGTTACTGTTTGAGTTATGCATTTCCTCATCTTTTCATCTTTTATCTTGAAATGACTCTCACTATTTCGTGTGTGCCCGGAGGTCTGTATGTGTGCATGTCTGAGTGAGGAATAACAAATTTGATTCCATTTACGTATGGGACTTCATAAAAGGACATAATGCAGTTTTAATTTTTTAATGTATTCCTTTATTCTAGGTTTTGTTGCTAGTAAGGTACTCCTAAAAAAATTAAGGCATGGATGTATTAATAAAAAGCTTCTAGCAGAAGAAAATATTTGTTTTCCTATATAATGTATTCGCTAGGATGTTGTGTTCTCTTTCCACCTTCCATTTTAAGAATTCCAGTGTGTTGTTAATTATTTTTTTTGCTCCAACCATATTTGGTGGACAAGATTGATTAACTTATAAATAGGTTTCACATAACATAATACAATCTTTGCACGTATTCGTATCATTATAATATAGACTTATATTTCTACATAGAGAGAAATAATGCATTAAATTAATAAAGTTAGGTTTCCTGAATTTTTCGCCACCTTAGAATATTTTCTTAACATAAACTATTGCACCGTCACATTTAGGTTTGAAAACATGCAATGTAACATGCAATGTACATACGATTGTTAAATAATTCTCATATTAAGCTCTTTTGTGCATAACAAATAGGCAAACTTTCTTTTTTCCAAATGTAGTATGGAATTGGTATCATGATGCGTATGACAGTACGTACTTTTCTTTTCATTTTTCTTTATTTGGGTCACACTCCTATGATCCTATAACCCCCAAAGCCCGATGAACATATACTGTTAGATATAATCATGATAAAAATCAGGGTCTATCTCCATCATCATTTTATATTAATAGTCATTCCCGTCACGACAGAGATAGAGAGTATATTATTTTTACCATGGTCGTACTAAATATTTACTCTTTATGATAATAGAATTAAGTGATGAATCTCTACCGTCATGTAACACCCCATTGTTTTGGGACTCAGAAATTAAATTTTGGGGAGAAATAAAATTTATTTAAATTGGAGAAATTTTAAGACTTGTAAATTGAGGTCCAAAATTTAGGACGCTATAAAATAGTTCGGATGATGATTCCGACTGTGCAGTTGATTCTAGATGGGATGAGATAGTCAAAATGACTATCCTTGGGTTTTATTTCGGTGCCGAAATATTTTAGGTTAGTTTGACTCAAATTGGAGTAAACGAGTGACTTAAAGTGTGTATTACCATTTAAAGTTGGGTATCTTGGATTTTAGGCTTATAAAGCCTTAGGGAGATTGGAAATCTCATTTTGAGATTAAGAAAGAGGGAGAGAAAGCCATAGAGAGAGAGGAGAGGAAGGAAGAACAGAGAGGAGAAATCTTAGAGATATCCTGCCAATACGAAATCTCGGGGATGATTCAACCTCTACAAATTCGAGGCAAGTGTTTAATCTTGCTAAATAATTTATTTGTGTATTTTATTTCATAATTTGTGGACAAAAGAATTGGATTTTGGGTATATATATCAAAACTTAGATTTTATTGGTTAAATCTTATAATTTGATGTTGTAAATGTATTTGAGGTTGTATAATGAGTGGGGTTGATTCTTATATGAGTTTTGATGTTGGGAACCTAATTGGGTGGAAGATTAATAGTTGAAAGTGGATAAATTTGGGTATTTGGATAGTTAGGGTTCGTTTGAAAATGGGATAACA
This sequence comes from Sambucus nigra, assembly GCA_949130495.1. Lineage (NCBI taxonomy): Eukaryota > Viridiplantae > Streptophyta > Magnoliopsida > Dipsacales > Adoxaceae > Sambucus > Sambucus nigra. The sequence goes on from OX422209.1 coordinate 688,926,370, forward strand.
ACCAAGCTATCTGGTATGGCCGATCGACCACGGCCAGGGGGCCAGTCAACCGCGCCCTAAGGGAAAAGCCTACGGCATTCTTCGTAGGGCAAAATTTAGAACCGCGATCGACCGGGGGTTTGGGGTCGGTCGATAGGTCCTCTATTTTTAGCCCAAGAATTGGATTTTCTTTAACCTCCTATTGTTTTGGGGTTAAATATTAGTGGCCTTCTTAGTGAATGTATGATAGGGAGTTGGGTTATAATATTAAGGGATTTGAGCCTTAGGATGATGAGGGGCATTCGGACCTATGTTAGAAATGGATTATGAGAGTATTATGCCTATTTTAGTAAGGAAACGATTGTGGGACTGAAAGATAAGCGGATTATATTAATATAATTGTGGAGGGCTATCATGAGTTAGTTACAGTCATAGAAATAGCCCCTTTTCACTAAAGTGATTTTGGAGTCAAGTGGTATCACGATATATGTTCTAATACATTACCGATTAGAATAGTTGGGGATATGTACTTATAGCCGAGATAGTTGTTACACATTTATGTGCAATTAAAGACAAATGTTCTTAGGTATTATGGGGTTCTAATGGAATTAGGATGGAGCTCGTAGGTTACCGACTATTAGGATGTGTTTATACTTATAGCCAGAATGATTATGGTATTTGTATGACGATTGGTATGTGTGTTAAATTGGAGATAGTATCCTTAATGTTCGATACATTGGGAGATTACTCACAAAATAAGTATGATGGATGGGCGAGTGGCCAGTGGAGGATTGTAAGGAAATGAATTGATTAGGTACGCGTTAAGGCGTTATTTAGTATAGTGAGAATTATCTATGGATACCCGATTTTAGTACCTGTATGCATACGTATTGGAATTAGTTTGTGTGTATATATAGATGTATTTATATGTGCGTGTATTGGCATGAATATATATACCGTATGTGATGATTTGTATATATGATGTGATCATATGTATGTATATATGGTGTGAATGATATACATATACTTATTATGTGGGCATACCCAGTACATGCTATCATGGGAGGTTACGCGATGTGGGTGAGGCCCCTAGCATAAGGAGCAGGGTGCGTATAGTCCTCAGGTCATAGTCGTCCTCTATTGATTTTGTGATTTTATTTTAGGGTGAGAAGTTTTGGGTATGATTCGTTCTCACTTCCGGTTAGGAACTATGACCGCTTCCCATATGATGTGTTTTGTTTTTATTACCATGGTGGTGTGATAATAGTCCGATGGATCGTAACTTGGGATAAGGTGAGTAGTTCCTGGAAGATGATAACATTGTGTAGTATTTTTGTATCCTATAACCGTTTATGTTATGTGTATTGCAAAGTGTACATTATGTGTGTTCTGGATATATGGTTATAGGAATGAATGATTGATTATATATATATATATATGTGTGTGTGTGTGTGTGTGACACCCCCCCTAATTAAACACCGGGTGATCAGGCCTTTATTAGATTAAAACAGGTTTCTCAAATGGTTCATTCTTAGCATCACTGTCGAAAACTTTTTAATTACTAATCCCCTAAGTAAAATTAGATCGGTGCCAAATTTTATCTTTCTTAAAACAGGTAAATCAACCATGCGGAACGAAGTACAAATAATCATGTACTATCAATCAAACAACAAAGCAAAAGTACAACAGAACAAAAGTATTACCGAATAAACCATCGGCTAAAAATCCCAAACAACAATAGAATAACCACTAGTCTGAAACCAACATCTGAGACTAATACCGGACAACAAGTCTATACATAGAATAGCGTGAGATCCTGTATTAGATCTGAATGAGAGATATCGTCTAGTCAAAACCATGTAAGCATCCATTGTGCTACAGCTCCGAGTCCCTGGAATGGAATCATCATACATGGCGTCCCTGTGGCTGGACACCTAAAAGGTTTTGAAAATATTTTGTAGCAAGAGTTAGTACTCAAAACATTTTGAAAATATTTAACAAGCGTTTATCACAATATAAAATGCGGTTATTGATTACACATGTTAGGTTCTCGTACACTCTCTTGAGTTAACTCACCTCCCATCTCTTGTGCACACCTAACGTTCTACAGTTAGTTTATCTAGCCATACCTCCCAAGCTAAATAAAACCAAAGTAGTCAACTGAACTTATCAGTACCCAAGTTCCAGTACCGCCCATACAGTACAACCGTTTCACTAACATCTCGCGTATGTTAATTAATTCTCAAGTAACATTTCATCTATGTTGTTTTTCAAGACTTCTCATTTAGTTTCACTACTAAAATTACTACAATTCTCACAATTGTTGACTTCCCACTTATGTAATTAAGTTTCGCTACTTGAATTACTAAATAGATTTTCTCTATCTAAAGGTGCATTTCGTAATTAAGTTTCACTACTTAACTTACCAATTCAGTGTGTATCTTTAAATACATAATATATATCAATCTACTACACACGGAAGTAGAATATCATCAAGTATATATATTTCACACACAATATATACTAAATATCAGTCATTACTATTTTGCCCTTTTTATACACGTAAAGGACTCTTGGTTCGGAATGATTCATCGACCCCAAGTAAGAATTGGTTCGGAATGACACATCAACCCAATTATTTATATACACAAATAAAGATCTCTTGGTTCGGAATGATTTATCAACCCCAAGTGAGAGTTGGTTCGGAATTATCCATCGACCCCAACTATTTTAAAAATATATATATACACATATTCTGGTTCGGGACTCTCTCATCGCGACACCAGTTCAAAGTTTGGTTCGGCATTTCTCATCGAACCCAAACATATAATAATTTTATGTTAGTTCGGAATTTCTCATCGATCCTAACATAATTAATTTAGGTATAATCTCTATACCTAAAAGATCACATAATTCAGTAGGTACACGCCCGACCTATTAATCATATACGTACGTAATATTTTAATCTCATATAATTACCGTACAATATTCGCTTTACGATTTATCTCATTAATCGTATTTATTTGAATATTCACACAACTCTAAGGGTCCTAGTTACCCCTTACATATAATTTCAATAGTTATTGCTTACCCTACTGGTATATTACTTAAATTGAATTTACTTCGCCCCGTAACTCAATTTTCGAAGTCCCCGATACTTTACTAAATCAGATTATTCTCCTCGGTCCGTAATCCAAGCCCTACACCCAATGGCCTTATTGGACCTCAAGAATATACCTACTGGTCTTATTCTTACTCCCATGTAAGTATAATGTAAATCCTAGAATACTCATTCATTCCCGAACTCAACGAAGGATTAAACATAAAATTTTCGGGAAACATCTTGCATCGATCAATCGACGGCTGGGTTCGATCGATCGACATAGTCGATCGATCGATAGTTCGAGATCGATCGATCGATCGAACAGGGATAGACGCAGTCTGTCTTCTTCGTTAATCCTTTCCTCCATTAACAAATCTCCAAACTCCATTATTGTCCACCAAACTTCGCACCAATGATCCTAACATGTTTCCACATATACTAGGACAGTTTCTAACGTGTCAAATACATCAAAACTCAAATTCCTTTAAAGAAATAATGAATTAAACCCAAAATTTCTTGAAACCCTAGTTATGGTGTTCTTCCCATATTATCATTCAAAATCCAGATTTTAAATCCGAAAAATCATCAAGTCTAATCTGAATCTTAATCCTCTACATAATGTAAATCATTCTACATGCGATTCCTATCCCAACATGCATAAATATCATCTTTCCCAATCAAAATAATGATTTAAACAAAACTATTCAAAAACCCTACACATGGGTATTATAACTTTATAATTTTTGCAATAAACAACTTGCCTTATGATCAGTAGGGTCTGATTTCGTGGTTGTTGATGATTATTGATGATCTTCAGCCTTCAATCTTTCTTCCCCAACAAGTTGATAGTGAAAAACCCTTTGAATCTTCCCAATTCTTTCTTTTGCCTTAGAAAGTTATGCCTCCCTTTTCTCTAATGGTATTGGTGTTGACATGGGTGTTCTAACCCTAATTCCTCTATCATACGGCTGATATAAAACTCTAAATTTCTTAGGTCTCCATACCCTCTTATGTTAAAAGACCAAAACGCCCCCGAACGGTCTCGGTTTAGTCTAAAATTACCCGGGGACTCAACTAGTACCCTGGGTATACTATTTTGACTAATTTGACCCTTACGGACTCATTGGTGACCTCTAAATTATCATTTGAGTCACTTAATAAATATTACTCGTTCTCACCCCAACACGGTCTACACGCGTTAAGTAACTATTTACCACTCACATTAAGTAAATATAGTGAGGCAATATAAATCGGTATCTATCTCTCGATTAATATTCCATAATTACCATTTTAAATAAAACTCTTTAAATTACTACTCTTACGTAATTTAAATTAAGCCGGTATTATCTCATTTAATTCTCCAATCTAATTAAATGGAATATTTGGAATATTCAGAAATACGGGGTATTACATACTCCCCCCCTTGCAAAGGAATTTCGTCCTCGAAATTAGGATAAGGCTGGTATTAAGGCTAAGGACCTTAAATATAATTGCATCCTCTAATACCCAATACCAAATCATAACATCCTAACGGTCGCCCCAAGTACATGACTTGCTTCATTATAAATTCTTATCGTATATTACCCATGCCGCATATATCATAATTAAGTCTCACTACTTAATTTCTCATAGATTTTCCCACCCCAACGTTAATTCTTGAAATTAAGTTTCTCCCTACTTAATTTACCCATTCGATGTATATCTCTATATAACATCTAAGTCTCTACTACCACTCATAAGTAGAATATTATAAGGTATATATTTCACACACAATATACACTTTAAGGAAAATTTGTATGGCAAAAATCATCGGCCCCAATAATCCTATCATTTACATTGGTCCGGGAATCCATCGACCCCAAGGTAAATGTAATGCACATGTCGGTTCAGACCTTCCGTCGATACCAATATTTATCATCGATTTGGTTAAAAAAATCATCGAACCCAAATCGATCCCTCATGTATTGGTCCAGAACATCATCGACCCCAATACAGAGATTAAGCACACTTACTATCGCACATAAGTAGGAAAAATCAATAGGTATATATATCGTAAACTTAACATATACTATCAACACTTATTTTACAATCATCCCCCCTTCTATAACACTTTTGGGGCTATTGGCTCGGAATTTCACCTCAATCACCAATAGTGATTAATTACTTGTCTCGGAATCACATCTCGAGCACCAATATATATATATATATAAATCTCATCGCACATGAGTTGACAGTTTTTGAGCCATATATTACACATTTCATATACCCTAAAAGTCATACTCCAATAGAATGTCCTCATATCACGCGTTAAGGACTTAAAAGTTTGAAATGTCACCTCGAACCACACCCAAAGTACATGTATTGTTCGTAATCGGTACCCACGAACCTAATCCTCATGTACAGTCCATATAGGCACTCACTCTACCTATAAATATGTTCTTATAGGCATACATTCAACCTATGAATTGATCAGTGGGCTTCTCCAAAATTCCACTATCATAAGGGTGTATCATCATTCTTTCTCACTAACTTTGAGTCGTAGGTAACACAACATACTCAAAATAAAACTTTATCGCTATTCCTTCCTGACCATCTCTCACAGGGTGGAATTTTAGGATTTCACACTGATTCACAATTATGTAGAGCGAAATCGTTCACTTGTGCACTCTCCCATTTCAACTACATACTAATCCATCCCGGTCACCCCATTTCTCTACCCCAATGAAACATTGGCTTAATTATGACGTTCACAACCCATCAATAATTTATACATCTGTCTCCTCATTCCATCATTGGAAATGTAGGTTCACTACCATATTTCGGTTGCTCATTTTGAGTCCATCTCGCTCTATTAACTAGAGGTGTGTCTGGAGACAATCTCACTATGTCTCTTCCTCAACATCGCTCCCCACTTACGTCATCTTTCCTCAAATGATACTCTATTCCCCTTTCTCTCCGGGTGTATTATACTTTACAATCCGTGCACTCTTCGCAATTGGCGCACTTTTGGGGTTGGTTACTTTATAATAATCAACATTTTTGTAACACCTAAGTCGCTCTCAACACTCAGTTGAGTAACACCTTGTATCACTTCTTCACAACAGCTAGGCCTCGCAATTCAAGAGATAACTTTTGAACGGCTTCCCACCGACTTTCATCCCATAGGGTGTGATGGATCCCTCAGCACATATAATCTTGGATCATCGTCTATCTCCCTTGACGTTCAACCCATTTCATCGATACGACTTGTTTCCTAATTTCCCCACCGTCGTACAAAAATATTCCGCATCCCTCTATCTCGGATGTCTAAGGAATCCAATTGACTAGGGCACCCATACACCCTTTTCTCCATGCACATTTGCAAAAACATTGCAAATGTCGCACCCGTAACATGCTTTTCTTCAACTCCAGTCTAGTCTCCACGACGTGACTACAATCTTGTGGGTATTCTCAATACCCTATAGACCACAAATCAAATCCTTGCCCACAAAGTTCCACTTATCCCTTCGTGGAGATGTAAGCCTTTCATTGTTCCTCCACAACACTACCGGCTTCACTGATGCCCTAGCATCTATCAACGTCTCTTCTCCTGACGTGGATAAAAATTCAGTCGTATTCCCTTTCGCAACCGAACTTAAACAAGGGACTTCTCCCCATGTATTCTTACTGAGCATTATCGGAACAACACATAGTCGAGATGCTCAAATTCAATTCCTCGACAATATGTGCAACTATACTCCAATATTTCTAAAGGAGTCAAGTGGCACCGCGCTTAAACTATCACTAAGTCTTTAGCACTAATTACAACGGCGAGCTAGATCTCTCCGCTCAGCGGTCATACTACATACCTTGACTCACATCATTTAGGTTCCTATACATCGGAATCAATTACTATGAGACGTTCATAATCCCTGAAGTCCCTCACCTATTAATAAATAATGACAACTCGACCCTCTTTCAGGTAAGGTATCATCACATACCCCATTCACTCGAGGTTAAATCCCATATACTTCCTTATCCATAGCTCTGGTGGTTTAGATGGTTTCCGGACATAACACGCTTGTCCTCTCCGGAATTGCAAAACTTATTGGAGTTATTATTTCTTCAAATAACTTCAAGCTAAAATAAAACGCGTGGCTCTACAAACCACACTAGACATCTTTACAAAAATCTCCTTACTCCAGGCCACACTGACCTGTTTGGGGTATTCCTCCTCTCGGACTTGGTAGCCTCGATTCTGAGCACTATCATCCTGGTTCCCTTAGTTCTGCAGACCAAGAGGAACGCACTATGGGGCTTAATAGCCCCGACTTAGAATCTAATCATTAAATCCTCTAGTGGGTTTCCACTTATGGTTTGCACCAGCCCATTACATTTAGTCTTACTCCTTGACTAAATCCTTAAACTCTTTTAGCTCTGCCCACCTAGGAGCATTTATTTCAACCTTGTAAGAAGTACCATACTTCCTTCATATACATAAGTCCTCCAAGAAGAGTTTTGTTAAAAATTTTGAACGACAACTTGAGGGTCTATCCTCTCAAGGGCTCTTTTCCCTCGTACCCATCTCATCAGTACAAGTTCACTTCAACGGATAAATTTATTTCTCACGGTTGGCCTCTACCAGGCTTTCACAGGAGGGGTTCAGATATTCCCATTCACTTCGCTTCTGAATCATCATTGTAGAACTTTGCGGTTAAACTATATGTAATATTCCTCTATTTGTATACGGACCCTCAGTCCGGATGTGGTGACTGGTATCCCCGCCACGTTGCCTCAAAATTTACTCAAATCTTCACTTCTGAGTATTTCTACTCCGTCCTAAATACCAAAACCTCTGGACATACTACTTCCATTGGTTAACATGCACAGTCGTCGTTTTACCACATTTACGGCTCGTTCTCATCAAATTTTCTTCAGACCTACTCCCACTATCACTACATTGGGCGGTCTAGAATAGCATCCCTCTTGCCGTCGCGAAACTTGGAAAATGCCTGCTATGCCTCAACAACCCTTGCAGCATTTACTTCCATTACACGTTAGGAGTGACCTCGACAACGGTCATCTCTCCTATGATTGCCATCTTCGAACACCCCATGCTTTATGTCGAGATCCTCCCTCCTGCAGTCCTTCTAACGTCAATGCTGGTCCTACCACCATATTCGACATACCGTGCCCAATCGACCTCGTATATGTAACACTACAACTACTAAATAGCAAGAGATCATAAATTACGTACGTAGAGGAGTAAAACAATCCTAAGATAGGGCTCTATATCAATCAAACGATACGCTAAAAACGTAGTGAGCCGTACAGATCCTATGGACACTAGAACCTGATGCTCTGATACCATCTGTGACACCCCACCTAATTAAACATCGGGTGATTAGGCCTTTATTAGATTAAAACAGGTTTCTCAAATGGTTCATTCTTAGCATCACTGTCGAAAACTTTTTAATTACTAATCCCCTAAGTAAAATTAGACCGGTGCCAAATTTTATCTTTCTTAAAACAGGTAAATCAACCATGCGGAACGAAGTACAAATAATCATGTACTATAAATCAAACAACAAAGCAAAAGTACAACAGAACAAAAGTATTACCGAATAAACCATCGGCTAAAAATCCCAAACAACAATAGAATAACCACTAGTTTGAAACCAACATCTGAGACTAATACAGGACAACAAGTCCATACATAGAATAGTGTGAGATCCTGTACTAGATCTGAATGAGAGATATCGTCTAGTCAAAATCCTGTAAGCATCCACTGTGCTACAGCTCCGAGTCCCTAGAATGGAATCATCATACATGGCGTCCCTGTGGCTGGACACCTAAAACGTTTTGAAAATATTTTGTAGCAAGAGTTAGTACTCAAAACATTTTGAAAATATTTAACAAGCGTTTATCACAATATAAAATGCGGTTATTGATTACACATGTTAGGTTCTCGTACACTCTCTTGAGTTAACTCACCTCCCATCTCTTGTGCACACCTAACGTTCTACAGTTAGTTTATCTAGCCATACCTCCCAAGCTAACTAAAATCAAAGTAGTCAACTGAACTTATCTGTACCCAAGTTCCAGTACCGCCCATACAGTACAACCGTTTCACTAACATCTCGCGTATGTTAATTAATTCTCAAGTAACATTTCATCTATGTTATTTTTCAAGACTTCTCATTTAGTTTCACTACTAAAATTACTACAATTCTCACAATTGTTGACTTCCCACTTATGTAATTAAGTTTCGCTACTTGAATTACTAAATAGATTTTCTCTATCTAAAGGTGCATTTCGTAATTAAGTTTCACTGCTTAACTTACCAATTCAGTATGTATCTTTAAATACATAATATATATCAATCTACTACACACGGAAGTAGAATATCATCAAGTATATATATTTCACACACAATATATATTAAATATCAGTCATTACTATTTTGCCCTTTTTATACACGTAAAGGACTCTTGGTTCGGAATGATTCATCGACCCCAAGTAAGAATTGGTTCGGAATGACACATCGACCCCAATTATTTATATACACAAATAAATATCTCTTGGTTCGAAATGATTTATCGACCCCAAGTGAGAGTTGGTTCGGAATTATCCATCGACCCTAACTATTTTTAAAATATATATATACACATATTCTGGTTCGGGACTCTCTCATCGCGACACCAGTTCAAAGTTTGGTTCGGCATTTCTCATCTACCCCAAACATATAATAATTTTATGTTAGTTCGGAATGTCTCATCGACCCTAACATAATTAATTTAGGTATAATCTCTCTACCTAAAAGACCACATAATTCAGTAGGTACATGCCCAACCTATTAATCATATACGTACGTAATATTTTAATCTCATATATTTACCGTACAATATTCGCTTTACGATTTATCTCATTAATCGTATTTATTTGAGTATTCACACAACTCTAAGGGTCCTAGTTACCCCTTACATATAATTTCAGTAGTTATTGCTTACCCTACTGGTCTATTACTTAAATTGAATTTACTTCGCCCCGTAACTCAATTTCCGAAGTCCCCGATACTTTACTAAATCGGATTATTCTCCTCGGTCCGTAATCCAAGCCCTACACCCAATGGCCTTATTGGACCTCAACAATATACCTACTGGTCTTATTCTTACTCCCATATAAGTATAATGTAAATCCTAGAATACTCATTCATTCCCGAACTCAATGAAGGATTAAACACAAAATTTTCAGGAAACAGCTTGCGTCGATCGATATGGGTTCGATAGTTCGAGATCGATCGATCGATCGAACAGGGACAGACGCAATCTGTCTTCTTCGTTAATCCTTTCCTCCATTAACAAATCTCCAAACTCCATTATTGTCCACCAAACTTCGACCCAATGATCCTAACATGTTTCCACATATACTAGGACAGTTTCTAACGTGTCAAATACATCAAAACTCAAATTCCTTTAAAGAAATAATGAATTAAACCCAAAATTTCTTGAAACCGTAGTTATGGTGTTCTTCCCATATTATCATTCAAAATCCAGATTTTAAATCCGAAAAATCATAAAGTCTACTCTGAATCTTAATCCTCTACATAATGTAAATCATTCTACATGCGATTCCTATCCCAACATGCATAAATATCATCTTTCCCAATCAAAATAATGATTTAAACAAAACTATTCAAAAACCCTACACATGGGTATTATAACTTTATAATTTTTGCAATAAACAACTTGCCTTATGATCAGTAGGGTCTGATTTAGTGGTTGTTGATGATGATTGATGATCTTCATCCTTCAATCCTTCTTCCCCAACAAGTTGATAGTGAAAATCCCTTTGAATCTTCCCAATTCTTTCTTTTGCCTTAGAAAGTTGTGCCTCTCTTTTCTCTAATGGTATTGGTGTTGACATGGGTGTTCTAACCCTAATTCCTCTATCATACGGCTGATATAAAACTCTAAATTTCGTAGGTCTCCATACCCTCTTATGTTAAAAGACCAAAATGCCCCCGAACGGCCTCGGTTTAGTCTAAAATTACCTCGGAACTCAACTAGTACCCCCGGGTATACTATTTTTACTAATTTGACCCTTTCGGACTCATTGGTGACCTCTAAATTATCATTTGAGTCACTTAATAAATATTACTCGTTCTCACCCCAACACGGTCTACACGCATTAAGTAACTATTTTCCACTCGCATTAAGTAAATATAGTGTGGCAATATAAACCGGTATCTATCTCTCGATTAATATTCCATAATTACCATTTTAAATAAAACTCTTTAAATTACTACTCTTCTGTAATTTAAATTAAGCCGGTATTATCTCATTTAATTCTCCAATCTAACTAAATGGAATATTTGGAATATTCAGAAATACGGGGTATTACAATATATATCATATAGGTGAAGGTGATATGAATTTTTCTAGTCTGTACATCAAGGGACATTTTGGTGTACTAGTTTATCAGGGTCGAAAGATCGTACTTAGAGACAATTGCGATGATATCGACCCCAAGGAGTTAGATAGAGATTTTAATTAGGTTCTTAGAAATAGTACTCAATAATTAAGCAGTTACCGTAGTAAGATTTGTGTAGAAGACATAATGGATCCCTACGATCAACATTGTCAAGGAGTAGTGTATCGGGGGGTTCCTTGTTTGGATTTCGCTTTGCGAGATGCCCCACGCACGAAACGTAGTGAAATTTTGGGAGTGGAGAGAAGTTTTTTCCTTAGTACTCGAATGTATGTTGTTTAGAGAATAAACTTTTATATTGAAACCTAATGTTTATGTGTGTCGTACTAAGACTTATAATTGGTTTAAGCTAAGAATCGGAACCTAAGACTAGTAAGGCCTATATGTGTGTATATATATTATGTGTGATTAGAATGGAAAGGATTTTTGGGTTATGTTAGGATGGCAGGTCAAGCGGGGTTAGGCCATGCATCCAGTTAGATAGTTTACCCTTAAAATGTATCGGGTATCTTAATTAAGGTCCGGGGCACGAATTAGGCGCGCACTGTAGATGAGAGGTGAGTTTGGGGTTTCACGAGAGTGAGACTCCACTTTAATTATGAAATACTGCATTGATATTTATTATGCACGGTTAATACACTTGCTGCAAATATTTTTACACCTCGGGGTTTATATCTCTCTTTTGCTATGTATATATACTATTTACTACAGGTGTTTCCCCTATATGGTTACTGGATGCTTTTCTATCTAGAGTCTTGCGAGTCGTGGCAGTTGTGGACGGTTGCGGGATTTAGATTGTAGTCGTTTTATATTCCTTTGAAAATCTAGATAGGATTCATATTGTATATCGGGCTTGTACCCAAGAGTTATTTGTAGTTGTTTTTACTTCTTATTTTTGGATGTCGTACTGTCAGTGACCCGATAGCTTATTCGGGTATATTTCCTTTTGTGTACTCATGTTAATTTAATTTAAGAACTTCCTTTTATCGTGGTACTTGTGTGTTTTCTACCTTTTTCGTTAATTCTATATTGTTGGTATGTTTCCCGTTGTATGTGTTATTTAATTTTAACATTCGCTTTTATACTTTTGGGTAGTTAGCCTTATTCATTTTCGTATCGTCAGTAGATGCTGAGAATGATCCATCTAAGATTCCTGATTAAATTAAGTATAGGGTTGGCCACCCGTTATTATTTTAAGCGGGGTGTCACACGTGATTACTTTCACATTTTACCAACTAATTTACCTAATGTGGGCAATACACCATATGCACACGACAACATATTGCATATTTTCATATTTGTGTTTAAAGGTGTCCTTAAATTTATACCTAACTCATTTAAGAGATTGGATAGTAGTATAACATTGATGAACTATTAACATTTGTTTTTTATATTCTTCGTACAATGACCATATTCATGGAATTATTTGGAAAATGAGGTTAAGCAATTACTGAAATGATAAAGGATGCCAACATATATAAACTATCGAATTTCAAGGTTGTTGAGAATAAGAGGCTGTACAAACCGATTATGCATTCATATGCAATAACATTTGCACCTAGGACAAGGGTCAAGGAAGTGTAACAAGATAAACCGAACATTTTATTGCACTAGTTAGAATTCGCTGACTACAAAATAATGTGATACAAAGTCGTAGTCAAAGACAAACTAATGGGTTAACTCATCCAAAAAAAATCCATCTTTTATAAGATTACGTTATATATGATATGATTTTTTATAAATACTAATTATACTCTACTCAACCAGAGTTTGTGTTGTACAGATCGGTCGGAGAGACTTCGTCAATATGAATCTCAATGGCAACCATGTTGAGAAATTAGACATATATTTCAGATCTATGGTAATTAATTAGTTTGTTACATGATCACATCTTATTTTCGTTTTTATATATTTTTAACTTAAACAATATTCATTTTTTCATATGACAAATTTAATAATAACACGAAAATCATGATCACTTTGTGGGGAGATTGTGATTTCAAGTAAAGTGAAGATTTGCAATATATTTGACAATTTTATATCCCAATTGTGATTACGTCACCGAATGTCAAATTATTCAAAGGTATGACAATGCATTTACTTATTATCCATTATGTACATCTATTTTTTTTATTTCTTAATCGATAATTTTATTTCTTAGATGTATATCTATCCTCTACAAGCACAATAAAGACACACCCTAATACAGTCATACCCAATCTTGAAGTGCTAATGAACATGTAATTGTTTAAATAATGAATTTGGATTTCAATTTTTTTCTATACAATAAACGGTTGATTTATTCAAATTCAGGAATACAAATACGAAACAATTCGAGACATTAGGCTCAAGTAAGGAGTCACCAACAGAGGAAAATATTTATAACCTTAAAAAATTGCGAGGAACATCTGAAGAGGCGGTAATATTGATTATTCATAAAAAATTAAATAGACTACATTCACTAAATAAATATATAAGATACATAATTCTTATAGGTGAAGTTTATCTCCATTTAAGCAACGATCATTCATATAAATTAGAAGTTTCGTTTTTCTTACATCTCATGCATAATTTATAACAAGGTATTGACAAAGGTCACAGAATCTTACATGTGTAAATTTTGTAACATCGACAGTGCAAATACAACACCAAAGTAAGTTTAAATTTAAAAAATATGTCATACGAGGGATGCAGAATGAATAAAAAAATATAATAAATAAACAAATTACAAATACAAACTAAAATTAGATGTCGAGGACTACATTGGTGAAAGAACATTTATTCCACGATAATAGAAAAAATGGTTGGATTTTCACTCTCCCACATTACTGCAGATGTCAAGAGGGTAGAACGATTGGCATAATAATAAACTATAACTCGGATAATCCCTGCAATATTTTTATAAGCATGTAATTTTTTAGGGTACTCTAAAAGAGGATTATGTGATATTCAAACAAATCATTGGAACAAAGTATGCTTTCATACTTAAGCTCAATAGGTACAATTTGATAATGGGTAAGGAATACTATACAATTACCAAATCTGAGCAGAATATTACAGATTATTCATCTTGTGAGCCATCTACTAAAATAAAACAGGAATCTCATTGGTTCATTCTTAGCATTACTGTCGAAACCAGTTAATTACTAACCACCTATTATTAAATTAATTTGTGTGTCAATTTTAATCTTTATTAGTGTGAGACAATATAACAATCATCCACATTCATCTAAACAATTTAAATAAAATTCACAACAATAATGAAATCCAAACTGTAAATTTATTACATGCTAAACTGTTCCGAATAAACCATCGAAAAAATCCTCCATACATTAATACCCACAATAAAATAAAATATAAATTAAAATAAATCGTCTGACCTAGCCAACATGCATGAATAAGGAAAGAGTCATGAATTAGAACAAAAGAATAGAAACGACTAAACAAAAATTCTGCAACAATTTGCACTTGTCGCAACTCCGGTACCTGTAAAGATGATCACGCTTGGCGTCCCTATGGCTGGGCACCTAAAAGGTTTTGAAAATATATTTTGACACGGGTCAGAGCCTAAATTCATATGAAAATATTTTTTCAAGTAATTAAAATGCATAAATAAATATGTATCCATTTATTCATATTTAAATTGGTACTGCACTCTCTCATGAGACAATACTCACCTTTTATCTGAAGTGTGCACCTAACGTATGCTAATCACCTAGTTATGCTGCCCACCTAACTAATTCCCAAGTATCCATAAATTCCATACGCTATCCCATCCTGCGTAATTTATCCATTTGGCTTCCATATTCTCTAATCATTATAATTCTCAATGTATTTGGACCGATTTAATCGGTTTAGCCTATTTATTCGGTCTAGGTTATTTCCGGTCCGGTTCGGATAATAATCGGTCCATATTTACATTTTTTACATTTTTTTTCAATAAAAACTTATTAATTTTTTTATGTTTGTACTATTTAAAGGATGTTTTGCACCTTTTATGTGCTCTTTTTTGCACCATCAAGTGTGTTGTTTTGCCACTGAAATAATGCAGTTTTGCACCATTTAAGGTGCTGTTTTGCACCATCTAAGAGAGTTGTTTTGCCACTTCAAATGTGATGTTTTGCACCATCTAAGGTACTGTTTTGCACCATTTAAGGTACTGTTTTTTTCCTTCAAATGTGTTCCTATTTTGCCCAATTCTAGTAGAATAAAACATGTTATTTTGCACCTTCAAATGTATTTTTTTGCACCTCCAACACATACAATGATATGAAAACATTAAAATAGCTTCAAAAGTAATACATGTCCACCATAAGAAAATATTACATGTCCAATAAAGCACCATAAGAAAATATTACGTGTCCAACTAAGTCCAATCAAGCAACATAAGAAAATATTACATGTCCACCATAACCAAAAGTAAGGTAAAACAAAGTCCTCGATTCTCCTCCAAAAGGCGCATCAATCCACCATAATAGTTGAAATTGAGGTCTTGAATCTTTCTCCCAATATTTATAGAAAAAATACAAAAGAAAGATTATGTTAAATAAAAATTCAATAACAAAAGTTTAACATTTAAATTATTAAAAATATATATTTAATTTAACTATTACCCGCATCAAGTTTCTCCATTTCTTGAATTTCATCCACGGAATCTCTAATGTTGATAGTTTTTTTTTGAAGATTTGAGCCAATTTTGTGCACAAACAAGTTCCTCCACCCTTGTAGAAGCTAGAGAGTTACAAAAAGGATCAAGCACGCGACCACCCGTACTAAAAGCGGATTCGAAGGCAACGATAGACACAGGAATAGCTAATACATCACGTGCCATACGAGATAGCACTTTATACTTGCCTTGATTATTTTTCCACCAACCAAGAACATTAAAGTTATCAATTTCCACTTCACAAGTTCCCAATAAATACTTTTCCACGTCCGATTTTGCACCTAAATTATCCTCCGACTCTAAATGCCTTTTAAATTGAGATGTTAAAAATGCACGACTATCCTCATCCTCATCAAACCCAACCACATTAATTGGTGAATTCATATTGTGTGAAGATGCTTTAGATGATTTATGACCATCATACCACTCAAAAAAACTGAATTAATGCATCTTTAACTCTTCTTGACAACTCCATTGGTTTAACACAACCGTATAACTCACTTAACCAAATTCAATATACTTTAACTTGCGACGTGGGCCAAGGACAATGGCAATAAACAACAAGAAGTTAATTTTATCTACATTCCAATACTTATCAAATTTAGCAATCATTTTCTCATCCATTGAAGATAAAAAATCATCACCATAGTTTTTCAATTGCACCAAATTACTTTCAATCATCACAAGTTCATGAAAAAAAGCATTGGATATGACATATAATGACCCTGAGAGTTTTAGGGTAGCATTATAAAATATTAGAAGAAACTTCACAAAACTCTTAGCTTTTTCCCAATACTCAAATTTTGGAGGTCCTAAATTTCTTCCAAACACCGACCCTCTTCCCCTCTCATCACCATCACCATCATTTTCCTCCTCTACACCAAAGTAGGACAAATAATCATTGTAATCTTGCTCCGTCCTTTTAAATTCTTTATCAAATTTAATGGCCGCCTCCAACATCATAAATGTAAAGTTCCATCTCATTGTAACATCAAGACATAACAAACCATTTGATTCTATCTTTTGCTTCTCACAATAATTTTTGAACTTTACCAACCTAGAAGGTGACGATTTTACATATTTTACCTCCCTACGCACTTTTGCAATTGATTCATTCAAGTCCCTTAATCCATCTCCAACAATAAGATTGAGAATGTGTGCACAACATCTTATGTGTAAATACTCATGTTCCAAAATGGTACCATTCCAATGTTTTGTCATTCTTTTTAAATAACTAATGGTACCATTATTAGAACTAGCATTATCAACTGTGAGAGTGAAAATACTATCTATCCCCCAATCACACAAACAATCCTCAACAACTTGTCCTAATTCCTCACCCTTATGAGTTTTGACTTGAAAAAAAGTTATTTTTTGTGTAGGTTCCATTCTTTATCAATATAATGTGCGGTGAGACACATGTAATTTACATTTTGAATGGAAGTCCATGTATCGATGGCAATGCCAATATTTTAACCTATCAAATCTTTTTTTAACTTTTTCTTTAAATCCACATATATGTTTAGGCAATCTTGTGCAATTGTTCGACGACTAGGAATATGTAATTTTGGTTGTGCGAGAGCCATAAACCTCCTAAACCCCTCATTCTCCACAAATTTATACGGTAGCTCATCAATTATAAGCATTTCGGCTAGCCCTTGCCGACAAGATTTAGCACTAAAAGAGATAGCCAATAAATTTGAACTTGGGTCATTTATGTTTGGTTCTTTTTTCAGCATAAATGAAATTTTATTTTTGCCCATTTTCCTCTAACAATCTCTTACTAGCGAGAAGCTCTTTGCAAAAAGGAGTGTGTTGTTTCATATTTTTAGTCCCATTCTTTTTAGAGTCACATGCATAAGAAACGCCATAATAATTACACATAGCTCTAGGCTTTTTGACATCATTATTTTTATGGAAGTGATCCCATACCGTAGATGCAATTTTCCTTTTGTGTTGCACGGGATTAGTTATTGGAGAACCATATAAAGTAGCATTAGTGGGATATTTGATAAGCACCCAAAACTTTACAAATTATACCCCGAATAGATCTACTTTAGTTGCTATTTCTCGACAATATGGGTCTTATGCGCTTAATTATTCAATATGCAGGCGTAATGTGCATTGCAGAGTTCAAACGCTTAAATCAAGACAATTGTGCATTTTATGGAGCTAATTACCATTGTCATGTACCCTAACCCGAGCCTAAACCTAGCCTAAACTTACCCCAACCCTGTGTGTGTTTTGTTTGTGTCTTTTTATTATTTTTTAGATTTTTAGTTTGAGTCATTTCTATTTTTAGGATTTATTTTAGATTTATTTAGTATTTTATAGGTTTCATTTTCTATTTTTCTATTTTCTATTTTAGTTAGTATAATTTTATTTTATTTTGACTTTTATTAGTTTTTAGTTTTATTTTATTTTATTAGGATTTTAATTTTGAGGATTTCATTTATTTATTAATTTTTACATTTTCTTTTTAGGATTTAAATTTTATGTTTTATTAGATTTTATTTTCATTTTTATTTTAATTTCTTTTTAGTTTCAATTTTATTTGAGTCTTTATTTTATTTTTAGAATAGGAATTTAATTTTATGATTTTTAATTTTTTTTAGTGTTATTAGTTAGTTAGTATTATTTTTAAGAGTCCAACTTAAACACACACTCCCTACCCCTAACACATATTAACCCACTTACACCCTCTCACCCTCACCCAACTTACCATACACCCTCACCCGCTAAATCCCCCCCCCCCCACTTCATCTTCAACCTCAAACCCATCACCCTCTCTCTCCTCCATTAACAAAAACAAACCTTCCCTCTCACCCATCATCAAAACCCACATCCACCATTACCAAAATAAAACCTCCATCTCCAATCACCTCCACATCTCACCATCTACATCCTACCACCCAAATTAGAACCAAAACCCCCACCTGTAAACCCACCACCTGTCCGGCTACCAAACCCGTGGCGGCAGCGCTCTACCCCGGAACTCCGATTTCCCACCAGCGGCGGCATCCCCTGCCTCCGGCCAGGTAACCCCCAGCGCCGCTGGTGCACCCTTCAGTCCGACCGCCGTCGACCTGCTCCGGCAGCGTCCGGTAGCAGCTCGCGGACTCTCTCACTCTCCCTTCGATTCCCAGCTCAACCGGCGATACCCTCTCCGGCGGGCTGTCAACCTCCTGCCACCACACCACCCGACTCATTCACGGAGCTCCGATCCCCAGCAACGGCGCCATTTGATAACGTGACTTTTGCGTATATGTCGTTGTTGAAAGCCAAGTTAGTCAAAACCTCACATACCTACAAAATATAACAATCTAAAGTGTAGAGGTAAGTAAGGGTATCAATCCACTTTCTAGGGAGTAAAGCAAATGGAACAAATTCAAATGTAATTCACTATTTATTTTCTTTTTGTGCTTTTTCACTTTTTCTAATTTTTTTTAGCTTTTTCAATATTAAAACAAAAGGGTGAGGTGAGATCTAAACTAAACTAAACTAAATGAAAATAACTAACTAGAAATTTACTAAAATGAAAAATAAATTCTAACACTAAAATAAAAGATAAAGTGAGGTAAATAATTGTGAGAACAATCGAGGAGTGGGATTACACCACAAATTTTAGTTATTCTAATTAATTAATTTAATTATTTGAATTCTCCCAAATTAATATCAAAATTACAAATCAACTCTCGTTGCAAGTGTAATTAGAATAGTAATCTTTTAGAAAATTAAAATTAACACCTCACAACTTAGGTTTATTCTTGTACTAGTCTTATCCTGTTTGGGGGTGGTGTTTCCCATCACCCTATGCTTTATCATGCTTATAGACTTGTACATCTTTTACTCAGGTTTATTCTTGGTTTCACATGTCCACTTCATTAGCTGTTCATTCTGGTAATCTCTTTCCTACCTTATGCTCTTAATTTTAAAAATCATTTTACCTAACATCGAGGACAATGTTCCTTTTTGTTTGGGGGTGGGAAATTTTATCAAAATCGTACCTCTTTTGAAAAATTTTGATTTTTGAACCTGATTTTTAAAATTTCATGCAGTTTCCTTCATCTCATTCATTGATGTGAATTTTCAATCATCCATCTTTTAAAGTCTAGGAATCAAGCTAGAGAATATTTTATAAATAGCTTATGTAATACATAACAAGGCATTTTGCACCATGAATTTTTAGACTCAACAAATTTTGCGCACTTATCACGTCACTACGTTTAGAGTTGAGGAGTACTACAATTCTAAAGAGAACCTTAAGGATCACTAGTAGAGACTTTAGCTTGTGAGATTTGTGCCTTTCACCCTTTCAGAGTGTTTTACGCAATCTCCGAGTCACAAGTTGATTCAACTTCTTTTGGGTCCGCACTTAAATTGTTGTTTGATCTCATTTTCTTTCATAAAAATTTGGCTTGATCACTGAGAATGACATCTTTTTCGAGTTGTAAGAAACACGTGTCTTGAAATTTGTCCCGAACACTAGATTTTCATCCATACACCTACCACTTTTTCCCATATCACAGTTCCATACACTTCACTCATTACATTCCCACGCTTTCCCATATCTCATATATATTCCCCTCACCATCCATATATTTCCCCACACATCCACCTATCACCTCCATTTATATCATCCATCATCATTTTCAAATAAAAGTGTGATTTCAAATGTAAATGTCTTCATTGTTTGTTTGAAAAATGAGAGAAAAAAAAAATAGAAAAATAGCAAATTATAAAAAAAAAAAAAGAAGAAAAAAAAAGAGAAAAAAGAAAAGAAAAGAAAAAGAAAGAGAGTTGTAGTTAATTTTTGTTGAAATAAAGACATTTGTGCCTAAAGTGTAAACACTCTTCTATCGCATCCATCTCATATCCACCATCCTTCCATCATATCATCATCACATCCTATCTCACTATCACCATCCATATTCTCCCACATCATCATATCCTTCTCATCTCATTTCATTTCCCCTCACCCATATACATCCATATTTCCCATAGGTGTTCGGGCGAATGAAAGTCAACGTGGTGAATAACTCGACGTTCTCACTATAGTGATTAACATTTCTTTCATGAGATCATTTTCTTTCTTATTGTTCGTTCTTTCTTATACGTGTGTGAGACGTTTGAACTTGATTACATTTACTCACCTCCTCACACACAAGAGCGATACACTAACCCATATCTCGAGAGTTCGTTTGAGAGTGATATATCCGTGAGATTTGAAGTTGAAGCGTTGATTTCGACAAGGCAATCTAGGAATTACTCTTGTGATACTCGACCCGTTTTGACTGATTCACACTACACACGTTGAGTTCTAGGAAGGATGTGCCTTGAGTATTTACTTAGCTTAAATTTTTTACACATTCTAGCTTGTATTTCTGATTTCATTTTTCTTGTGATGGATTGTGCGATTATTCTATGTCTAATAAGAGATTGACTGCCCTTCAATAAATCTTTTCAAATAAGAATTTTGTGGGTATATTCCCTGCAAACCCTCACGAGACACAACTCGTCCTATAGGGCAACCTATAGGTTTAAAGGCTTGTTGCACATGCTAAGTGCAATCGCAAGTGCCCGCGAAAGTGGTACACTTTTGGTTACTTATCTTTCTCTTTCTCTCTATCTTATTGCTCGAGGACTAGCAACGCTCTGTTTGGGGGTGGTGTGATAAGCACCCAAAACTGTACAAATTATACCCCGAATAGATCTACTTTAGTTGCTATTTCTCGACAATATGGGTCTTATGCGCTTAATTGTTCATTATGCAGGCGTAATGTGCATTGCAGAGTTCAAACGCTTAAATCAAGACAATTGTGCATTTTATGGAGCTAATTACCATTGTCCCGTACCCTAACCCGAGCCTAAACCTAGCCTAAACTTACCCCAAGCCTGGTGTGTTTTGTTTGTGTCTTTTTATTATTTTTTAGATTTTTAGTTTGAGTCATTTCTATTTTTAGGATTTATTTTAGATTTATTTAGTATTTTATAGGTTTCATTTTCTATTTTTCTATTTTCTATTTTAGTTAGTATAATTTTATTTTATTTTGACTTTTATTAGTTTTTAGTTTTATTTTATTTTATTAGGATTTTAATTTTGAGGATTTCATTTATTTATTAATTTTTACATTTTCTTTTTAGGATTTAAATTTTAAGTTTTATTAGATTTTATTTTCATTTTTATTTTAATTTCTTTTTAGTTTCAATTTTATTTGAGTCTTTATTTTATTTTTAGAATAGGAATTTAATTTTATGATTTTTAATTTTTTTTTAGTGTTATTAGTTAGTTAGTATTATTTTTAAGAGTCCAACTTAAACACACACTCCCTACCCCTAACACATATTAACCCACTTACACCCCCTCACCCTCACCCAACTTACCATACACCCTCACCCACCAAATCCCCCCCCCCCCACTTCATCTTCAACCTCAAACCCATCACCCTCTCTCTCCTCCATTAACAAAAACAAACCTTCCCTCTCACCCATCATCAAAACCCACATCCACCATTACCAAAATAAAACCTCCATCTCCAATCACCTCCACATCTCACCATCTACATCCTACCACCCAAATTAGAACCAAAACCCCCACCTGTAAACCCACCACCTGTCCGGCTACCAAACCCGTGGCGGCAGCGCTCTACCCCGGAACTCCGATATCCCACCAGCGACGGCATCCCCTGCCTCCGGCCAGGTAACCCCCAGTGCCGCTAGTGCACCCTTCAGTCCGACCGCCGTCGACCTGCTCCGGCAGCGTCCGGTAGCAGCTCGCGGACTCTCTCACTCTCCCTTCGATTCCCAGCTCAACCGGCGATACCCTCTCCGGCGGGCTGTCAACCTCCTGCCACCACACCACCCGACTCAATCACGGAGCTCCGATCCCCTCGCAACCCGTGGCGACATCCGACCCATCCCATACCCGGTTTTCAGCAACAGAAATCCAAATTCATCATAACCTACCCTTTACCCATTTACCAAATGCCACCCACGATTCTTCCACCTGTAAATTCCAAACCCAAGCCAAACCAGCAAAACCAAATCAAACAAATGCCATGTGCCTAATACCCACTTAACCCCTTTTTCCCATTTTACCCCCAAACTAACCACTTTAAGCCATTTTCCCACATTACCCTCAATAACAAATCAGATTTTTCCAAATATTCCTTCACCTCACACCCCTATGCACATGTGCTCTCACCATTTCCACATGCACTCCCTACCTTTTTACCATTATGCCCCTTTTCTCCATTGCATATAAAATGAAGAAGAAGACCCATTTGTAGGCCATTCTAGATAAAAGAAGCTTTGTAGAGAGAAAATTCTAGAGAGAAATAATTTAGTTTAGAAAATAAATTTTTGTAAATAGTTTTTCATTTTTTATTTTTAGATATTTGTGAGATTAAATATTGTTAGAGAATTAATTGAGTGGATAGTTGATTTCATATCATTTGGAAGATCAATTAAGAGGTGTATGCTTCAATTTCAAGGATTGGAGTTCAACATAATCAAAGAGATTTGGTTTGATTGTTCTCTTCCCTTCTTTTATTATTTTATGCCTTTGAATATTAATTTGTCATATTTTATACCATGTTAGGCTAAAACCCCTTTCAAGGGGTGGGGTGAAACCCTTATTTGATATTATTTTAGTTTAATTAGTTTGCTTAATTGAAATATCCCTTTGAATGTTAATTTTGATCCCTCACCCTTAGATTTACGCCTCGAGAGAGGGTAAATGATTTTCGAGAGAAAATCGAAATTCTAATGATAATACCCATTTTAGATTCGAACTAGAGATAGGGATTTCTTAAGTGGGGTATTATCATTTGAATTTCAACTCTAAATTTAATTTCTAAGATTGACATAAATTCTAATTGATCGATCCTAGCGGGTGATTAATTAAAAGGAGTGTTGATCTAATTTTCTAGAGTTGTGAGGTGTTAATTTTAATTTTCTAAAAGATTACTATTCTAATTACACTTGCAACGAGAGTTGATTTGTAATTTTGATATTAATTTGGGAGAATTCAAATAATTAAATTAATTAATTAGAATAACTAAAATTTGTGGTGTAATTCCACTCCTTGATTGTTCTCACAATTATTTACCTCACTTTATCTTTTATTTTAGTGTTAGAATTTATTTTTCATTTTAGTAAATTTCTAGTTAGTTATTTTCATTTAGTTTAGTTTAGTTTAAATCTCACCTCACCCTTTTGTTTTAATATTGAAAAAGCTAAAAAAAATTAGAAAAAGTGAAAAAGCACAAAAAGAAAATAAATAGTGAATTACATTTGAATTTGTTCCATTTGCTTTACTCCCTAGAAAGTGGATTGATACCCTTACTTACCTCTACACTTTAGATTGTTATATTTTGTAGGTATGTGAGGTTTTGACTAACTTGGCTTTCAACAACGACATATACGCAAAAGTCACGTTATCAATATTCACTCACTCCATCCATCTACACATGAAAAAAAATAACAAACTATAAAATCCATAAACTGTAAACTCCATCCATCTATATATTTTTAGTTGAACATTACAAGAAATTAATTATGGCCAAAAAACTAAGAACCAAAAAAATGCAGTTGACCATTACAATAACAAACTCTCTGTATCTATGTATGGGTAAAATCCACAAACAGAAAAAATAACAAACTATATATTTGTAACCCCCCAAAAGTCTCCAGACATTAAAAAAAATACGCCATGTGAACCAAACTGTATGATGTAGTAGAACAAAAATAATGATGTAGTAGAACAGTTGGATCGTTGATGTAAAATAATAATGTGAACCAAACTGTATAACGTAAAGTAATGTGAACCAAACTGTATGATGTATGTAAAGAACTGTTAAGTAATGTGAAACAAAAATAATGTGAACCAAACTGTATGATGTAAAGTAATACCGTTGGATCGTTGGTCTTCGATGCCAGAATAGTTTCTGTGGTGTTGGGGGTTGCCGGATCTTGTGTTCATTGTGTCGTTGCCAGATATTTCAAACAATGAGAGTTGTCATGTACTGAGGATCTTTCAAACAATGGGGGTTGCCGGATCTTGTGTTCACTCGGTGAGGATTTTTCAAACAATGAGGATAGGATGTTGTGTATTTTTTAGAGAGAAATGATAGCAGGAAGGAGCCACCGGGTAGAATAATATAGAGAATGAAATTGAGAGAGAAAGAAAAGTGAGATGCCGTCTTTTTTGTGTTGGTGGGTGTCCTTCCTTCTAGGTTTAGTTATTTATGATATATGTATATAAAATTAATATATATAATATATTATATCATATTAAATTAAACGGTCCGGTCCTAAGACCGAATTTAAAATTCATTTGTTAGACCGAACTGAATATTTTGGGTATCTTAATTTAGGACCGAATTAAGACTGATTTATAAAAAAAAAAAAAACTATATAAATGGGTCCGATCCAATCGCCTCGGTCTTTTTTTTGTCCACCCATAACCATAGCATCACACTTGGCGTTAAAAATGCAAGTCTAGCAAAACCTAGAAAATTCATCACCCTTGCCAAAAATGGTGGACCGACGGTAAAAATGCAATTTCTCATGACGAGCGACAGTCAAGGAGGTGGATCCCTTAGTAACAGCAACCGCATAAGTGGTGGCAGTAGGGGTGGTAGGTGGAGTGTTGGCGGCAAATGCACCAGGGTTGCTCGAAGAAGAAATTACAGATAAAAATGAGGTATAGAAAGCTTGAAAGAGCTACCAGATATTTTACAATGGAGTAACCAAAGGTTGAAGATGATTACAGAAGAAGGAAAGGACGAAAGGCTGGATAACAATGGAGTTTTTGCAGACTTTCTCTCTCTAAAGTATGCCTGGATATTGAAGAAGATGAAGAAAAAAAGCTAATTGTTTTGAAAAATAGACGTTTGCAATCCCTTAAACCCGTATTTTGAATGTTCTCACTAACACACGTGCAAAGCTGCCTATAATCATTTCAAGTGGATATGTGGCACTTCGGGGAGTGTCTTGATAGTTTAAAAGACAACACCAAGCCATTAATGCAGTGATGCATGGGGAATATAAAGGGTTTTCTTCCTAGGCAAGTTTAAGTTTTGGTGCCATAATTTTTTTCAGACATATCCAATCACTCCCAACGCAGAAACTGCCCCAACGGTTCAAAAACCTATAATGTCCCCTCACCATAAGTCTAAACGTTGTTTAAATTGTGACTCAGGTACATAGGGGAGAATTTTTTCTACTTTTTCGAACACGAAGAAATAATGACACACTAGAGCCCAAACAAAGTAGCACCTTCACGTACGGAGAATTTCCTAAGGAGAAGAATACAATGAAAAATCCACTGCCTACAATTATACTCCACAATAGCACAAAGGGGAGAATTTCACTTACCAAGAGTCAAAATGGGTATTTGATAAAGTTAGCAGGTGTTCAAGGAGAATATAAAATTAGCCAAGGAAGCAAAGACAGAGCATTTGAATCTCAGTAATAGGAAAAAGTGGCGATGTCCCTTCGCCAAATCGCCGATAATCCATAGCACTTTGGTTCAGGTACATCGGGGAGAATTTTCTTTTTTTTGGCAGTAATAACGGCAGAGGCTGTAATGAAGACAGAGACACCAAGGTTCATCGGATTGAAAAGTTTTCGTGCAGACATTTCTTGTTCCCACAATAAATCTCTCGACGAGGGGGAAAATTTAGAGGGGGTTGAACTTAATCTTGATATTAGAGATAATCCCCCCAATAACAACAGTGTTTGGGATTAAGACAAGAGTCAACTCAGCGTGGCAGCTCAAGCGAGGTGGCCAGCGTGGCAGCTCAAGCGAGGCAGCTCATACTTTAGCTTTTTGTGTTACTTAATCATATTGTATCTTTTGTTTATATTGACTATAAGATATAATGATTGTAATTGTGTAACGATTATAATGGCATTCAGTGTGAGGTCAAACGGTACTCGCGAGAGACCAGGCTTGGCAGGGCCCGAGAGAGCTTTCATGCTCTATCGAATGACCTCGTCGTGGGAACTTTAAAGGGACTTGGTTTGGGGGATTGAGAAGTGAGGGATCATTGGGGATTGTCCTGACCATCTTAGATACACCTGGTAAAATACCAAAAGACCCTGACCATGGAACCTCGAGCGGAGGAGCCTTGAGTTCCATCGGGGGTTGAGTTTTGAACCAAACAACCCTCTACTTAATGTCACATCTACTTTATGTGATGTCATTAGCCAGGTAGGCAATGTCAAATCTCCACTTGAGTAAACCACTATGGTATTTGGGGCTATCAGAAATTTGGTGATCCACCTCTGTGACGACAGGCCCCTGACACACAGTGATTAGGCAAAAGGCATGTCTTGGCATTTAATGTTTATAATGTGGAGCAACTAGTACATCAGGCATTTAATATTTATGACATAAACTATGAGGGATGTATTTCACAATTATTAATGACTGAGTTATCTCGGGAGTGGTGTGGGGGCGATTTAAGGGCTCCAACCACCTCTTAGGAAAGGATGTTCTTTTGAGAATTCAGAAGTTATTGCTAAAAAAGAAAGAAAATATACATCAGGAAGAGAGATTTATTACGAACCAGAGATCACTCACTCGCCATTGCCATTTATTACGAAGATTTTAATACTTGACAGATATATTTTGAAGGTGGTTAGGGTGTTTGGTTGCCTACTAAGGTGTATCTAGGAAGCTTACTTCTCTCTCCCTCTGAATGAGTTACCTCTGAGTTTCATTATTGTTCTTTGAGTTATACACGAGAGTTCTTGTGAGTTCAAACTGAGTTTATCTTCACTAAGTTGTGATTTCATGTCTTATAAGTAATAAATAGTTCTGCTGGTTAACTTATCATTACTGTACCAAAAAGGGGTCACGCCACCATCTAATCTAAACTAACCTCTTACATTAATGATGATGTTACTCATAGGATTGGAGCAGGTTGGGTTAAGTGGAGAAGTGTTACCAGATTTTTGTTTGATAGGCATATACCTTTGAAGTTAAAAGGAAAATTTTATAGGACGGTCATTAGTCCCGTCATGTTATATGGGATAAAATGTTGGGTAACCAACAAACAAAATGTGCCGAAATTGAGTGTGACGGAGATGCGAATGCTAAGATGGATTTGTGGTAAAACTCAAAAGGATACAATTAAAAATGAACAAATTAGTGAAACGGTAAAAGTAGCTCATGTAGAAGATAAATTAAGAGAAAATCAACTTAGATGGTTTGGACACGTCAAACGTAGGCCAATGGATGTTCCTATAAGGAATAGTGATTTAGTTAGTATTGATGTTAACACAAGGGGTAGAGGTAGGCCTAAATTGACTTGGTGGGATATTATAAAAAAGAACATGATGTCGTGTGGTTTAACCGAAGATATTGAATTGGACAACATGGAATGAAAAAATAGGATTCATGTAGCCGACCCCAAATAATTAGGAAAGGCTTTGTTGAGTTGAGTATATATATAGTTAAACTTTCCAACATACTTCATTAAATATATATAAAAGTAAATGATATTAAATGTATATGTATATAATATATGATGTGTGTATATAACTTCCCAATATACTTCATTAAATATATATATATAAAAACATGATATTAAATGTATATGTATACTAGCAGAATGCCCATGCCTGAAGGTACGATAAAAATTTCCAAAATATGTAATCGCAAAATGAAAAATATTTCTAAAGTAGATAACTACAAATCGGCAAAAACTTCGTTTCCCAGAAAAACATGTAATTTTAAAAAATCATTGCCCATAATATCCCTAAAAAAATTGTATAATCAAGTTAAAAGGATCTTTTTACATCATGACATTATTTTTTTAAAATAAAATACATGCTTACTACACATAAAACTGAGTCCCCAACAAATATTATTGTGTCAATACACTACCAAAGAAAAATTTATTGGTTTAGTGCTAATCATTATGTAAATTTATTGGTTAATTGCTAAAAATTCAAGTCCATACCTAATGAACCCAACTCATTTCCAAAGGGGTACACTAAATTCAACTCGACAACTTAATTGTCCAAGTTACACTTCTTCTAAAGTCAAGATATTGCAAGTACGTATATGATACTCAAAACTTAGTGCCTCATGATTATATCTATATCATATCATATCAAACTTCTTTCTGTATAAAAAGCAAAGAACATCAAACCAAAAAATAATGGCAAATCCATTTCCATTTGGCACATAACAATGAATTGATGTTCTTAAATCAATTGGAATGAAATTCTGCATAATCAAACCTAGTGTAGTATCTTCAAAAAAGTGATTATAATTTTACCTGTCAATATTTTTGCGCCTTAATATGCGCATGAAAGTCTCAACCAATAACTCACTTTCCCACTGAATGAAAGAAAGCTCCTTCTCCCCAATGTTAAAGTCACAATGTTAATATTATATTATAAGGGCCATCAGTCATAAAGTCAAACTAAGTCCAATAGGAAAGTTTTATAGAGATTGAATATAGTCATAAAGACTACAATAGATTGGAACCCAAAAAGAGAAAAAAGATTGTTTAAGTTTTTAAGACCGGTGAACCAGGGAAAGCACTAAACTTTCCCTACAGTAGTGGAAATCATCTTTCACTCTTAAGAGATATGAAAGTTTCTCGGGAGTTGGGATTTTCAAATAAATCCAACCCGAAAAAGTAGAGACATTGGCCAACATATTGCTTCTCATCCAACACTTTAATGCATCTGCTTATAGAGAAGCGCTCCTCGTTCTTTATAATTGAAGTTGCCTCATCTTTGAAACAACTGTTATTTTTAGCATAGCGTTAAATGTTGTTTGAACATTGTGATTTACTACATTCTCTTTATTGCAATTTCTCCTCTCAAGGGTTGCAATTTCTCGAAGATCTAGCAGATGATTGCTTACACTCTCTTTCTGGATCGTTCCAAATCATACAATGACCAAATTAACAAAAGTGAATGCGGATAAAATCAAGAATGCAAGTTGTGAACAAAGTAAAAGAGAAAAAAACTCAAAGGTAGCAAGCTAAAAAATAGGAACCAAGGAAAACTCTACAAACTAAGAAAATAAGTAGGAGCAAACCAACAAACTGGAATAAACAAATTACGCTTGGGGTTTATGGTATAAAATGAAATTGCAAACTCAGCACAATAAAAAGGTATCAATTACAGTTCTAGCATAAATTATTAAAAATCGAATTTTTGTGCGAAACTGAAGTTAGTTGTAGAAAATAGGGTTGGTGCAGGCAGTGGGATTATGTGTGTTATTTCAACACGTTTATAAGAAACTTATAAATTAAGAACTGAGCATACATGTTGCATATTGAAGTATAGTTTAAACAACTTTTGGTGACATTGTAGTATGTGAATATTGAAGTATAGTTTAAAGATTAAAGTGGTGACATTGTAGTACATGCCTACTTATGGTTTCAATTGTAGTATAGTTTAAAGTTCATATTGAGCATACTGAAGTATAGTTTAAAGTTTAAGTGGTGACATTGCAGTAGGTGCATCCTTGTAATTTCTATTGTAGTATAGTTTAAAGTGCATATTGAAGTATAGATAAATTGGATTGCTAGCATAACCCGATTAGTGGGGCATATTCTCCAACACATGGGTTGCATACAGTTGGAAAATGGAAAATACAGATCACCTAAATAAAATTCGTAAAAACCAAAACAATATAACAGAGGAGGAAGGGAAAGAAAGAATATGAAAAAGGCCAGTACCATCGAATAACTCGTGTAATGTCTTCTTGGTGTATAAATACATTATTGTGCTTTCCATGTTGCCATTCCTTGCCCTAAAACATTACAAAATAAGTGATGCACCACATAACCATGAGTAAAAACCAACTGAAAAAATCTAATACTGAATAACCAATAGATCTACCATTCTGTAAATGAAAAACTCTAATACTGAAAATTTTGCAATCACATGCAAACTCGTTCAACTCAACCCATATAATATTGCATACATAAGTTGCTAACCTTGTATAAAAACTCAAGCACCATAAAAAAGTAATCTCCTACTATTCAAAGAAAAACACAACACATGGTCTAACTTGACAGACCAGAACCTTTAACATATATATTAAGGAAATCAAAACTCAATTGCGATCGTGAGTACCTATACTGAAACGATGAAAATATCAGCAACTGGATTAGTTAACCTCCAGCTGGAACTGTCCTGGGAACCTTGTTTTAACCTCCAGCTGGAAATTAATTCCTATTATCGAATCTAATATAAAGTTACATTTAGTGAAACTATTATCAAATCATTTGTTTATAAAAAGGAAATTAATTCCTTAAAACCATTAATTTAATACTTAACACCAAACAAATCATATTATTAAGAAGACAATAATGAATCGATAGAAACATGTCGATCCCAAGTAATGTTAATATCACTCTAGACCTGCTGATAGGATCCGCACTTGATAAAAAACATGTTAGAATCTGCACTCTAAACCCGCTAAAAAGCAAGTTAAATTTAAGGCCTCATAACTATTGCGAATGCCAATGTATGAATTTAGATGAAAAGTGGCTATGCAATTATCATATTAAATTACAGGTCAGAAATCTTAGCCAAGGTTCTCAATTTTCTTAAGGAAATGTATTTATTCACCAGAAAGATGTAGATATATAGTAAAGGTGACTCCAAAAGTCAAACCTATTGAGAAAAAATCGAACAATATTTGTAAAATTACATTCAATCCATGTGCTTGTACCACATATATCCCAAGATAGCAATGTTTGGTTTCTAAAGGAACAAAAATCAAGCATAAAAGTTAGAACTGTGGTATAACATAACCTCCATTCGAGGATCCAAAAACTAAAACAAAAATGACTTACTTTCCGTCTCTTTATATTTTGAGAACATTCCAATTTCCTTTAAGAGGCATAATTTGGCACCAATGGACTTAGGTCCATTGTACAACAAATCTAAGAATACAAATGCATTTAGGCCAATTTTACAATCGCATGAATCGCGCCTATTTAGTCTGAATAAGTATAGCCCCTACACGGAATTGTGCAACTAACCATTCTTTCCTTCCTACTGAATAAAAAATCATTATACATCATACTAATAATAGAGTAATCTAAGTGTTTAATCAACATTAGGTCATGAATTAAAGATCCAAGTAAGAACTTCTTATGAAAGTAGTACATGTAAATTCTTACCAATAAGTCAGAACTTCTTATGAATGTAGTATATGCGAAAAATTTAATGAATATTCTAATACGAAAATCCCATTAAGTCGAATGAGAACAAAAAACAACCAAAAAATTTAATAAATAAAGTGTTACATGCATACAACATATATTGAGCAAAATAAAAGAGGTCAATATAATACATTCTAATCTTTACCTGGAAGGCTCTAAGAAAGAAAAAGAGGTCACAATGTCTCACCAGAGTTTCAGAGCCCTCACACACCAAACATATTACATTTTAATCTTTGAGACTCCTTTAAAAATTTATCCTCTGCCTCTTTCAGTTCCACCAATAGTGAATCAAACTTGGGTTTGTATTTGATATTATCCACGTACTTAGGGATTTCAATGTCGTCATATGCTTCTTTATACATATCAGCTAAGCTGGATCCAATTACTTTTATGTAGTATTCCTTGTCTATGGGTTATCGTTCTTGACTAAACTTGGTATGTAGAGTATAACTTCGTCAAAGGAGCAACATAGGATAACAACCATAAAATATCAACTAAACATGATCGTGCATTATGCCTAAATAAAATATACAAAAGGGTTATTTTCTATATTAAGTAGACCATCCTTGTATATAGATTCAATACCATACAAACTTGGAAAAGTATGAGTGAAAAAAATAAATATTACATCTACAAATAGGAATAGTTTGAGCGAAGAAAAATACCTTTTGAGTATGGGATCTAAGATTTTTCCAGCGAGGGTGTGACGGTGAGGATAAATGAAACGCTGTTTGCAACCGGGATCACTTATACCAATCAAAGAACAAAGTGGGATTCCTATATGGGATAAATGAAACATTGTTTGTGGCAATAGGAAAGAAGTGAGGGTTTTAGTCAGTAATGGGGAAGGTGAATGAAGCAGTAACACTGAAGTTTAAATTTTAATATCAACATCTAAGCTAATTTTTTTAAAATGATCTCACCTTCGCAAAACTATGATTGGAATGAAACGAAAAAATTGTTAAATAAAAATGAGAAAACATTTAGTAAGAGAGAATTTCACCTTTAATCCACTCCTCCAAATTATTCTCGCCCCATATTTATCATGTTAAGTAAAGTCATAGGAACTAACACACAATATATCATTACATTATATACGTGCAAACACAAAAAAAAAGATCGGAAAACAAAGCAAGATACCTCTATGGTGATTTTCTCAAAAACTTGTTAAGCATACAAATATTTGAACATCGTTCTAAAAAATTGGCACAATAGAGAGAGTACCAAGAATAATCATACAAAAATGCATACATTCAATTAGTAGTAACAAATCCTGAAACCTCTCTTCTACATGGAAACAACTTCGACCACAAAGAATGGGAATAATATTATCATAATCTTAAAAAATAATCCTTAACAATCGAAGATTGAATTTATTATGGTAGTTTCTTCAAATTTCACTTAAAAATAACCCTTATAAATCAGAGTACTTACCTAAAAGTGAAATCAAAATGAAGGGAACACATCTGGAAGCTTGTAAATACCTCTTGTAAATTCATTCTAGTAGCTCAAAATCTGAAACCAAAAAATGTATTGAGAGTTTTGACAAACATAATCAAACCCATGGGGATGGTTCGCACAAAAAAAACATAACCGAACCAAATATTAAAATGTTCGCACGAAAAAAATAATAAAGATCAAACTGTGGAGATGATTTGAATGGTGCTAGGAGAGAACATATCGTACCTGCAATACGAAACCAAACTCATAAAACAACATAGATTATAACATGTTGAGAACATAATTATTTTTTTAATGGATTGTTCATGTTTTTACAAAACAGGGAACAAATAAATATGGATATATGTTTTCAAATTAAATCACCAAACCCTTATTTTATTAAAAACAAAACGACGACCAATTCAAATCCCAAATTCATGTTTATAGTAAATAACATATAAAAAGCACATTTACATCCAATCTGGCCAACCCTGATGGAAAATGAAGAAAAGGCTTTACATTTCCCCCATGTAAATAAATACAATGCCTCTTTCGGTGTTACTTACATATAGTGAAGCAAAAAGATGACAACTTTACGTGAGCCATTAGGTGAGTAAAACTGAAAAAGATAACCCCCAAAAAGGAAAACAAACCTACAAACCATTTCATAAGTCGGGCGCTAAAAATGAGCCAAAAAATTTCAAATCTTGTCCATATCTTTAAACTCGGAGCCAGAAAATTGGTACAAATTCTCAAAAAAAATCCAAAGTCAAATAAAAAATGGAGAATACAAAAACAGATAAAAACTCCCAAGATAGAGGGACAGTGTGTGCTTACCATTCCACCTTTTGGAGTATACACGGAGTTTGAGGATGTATTTAAATGTTGGGAGAGAGAGAGAGAGAGA
Source organism: Sambucus nigra (assembly GCA_949130495.1). Taxonomy (NCBI): domain Eukaryota; kingdom Viridiplantae; phylum Streptophyta; class Magnoliopsida; order Dipsacales; family Adoxaceae; genus Sambucus; species Sambucus nigra. Next base: position 688,961,145 of record OX422209.1, read on the forward strand.
GAGAGAGAGAGAGAGAGAGAAGTTATTGGGAGAAGAGAATTAAAGGAGGTAAGGATGGTAAGGGTTCAAAAGTGAGATCAAAATGGGTATAATAACGTTTTACCCTTGTACTTGAATTTTGAAGAAAGGGGGAAATGAATTAGAGTGTGTTAAAAGATGGGGAATCCAAATATTTAAGGGGAAAAAATGGTCAGAGGGGTATTTTAATATCAACCATTGGATCGTTGCCTTATTGGCTAAATCAGGACCCATACTTAGCTTATCAACTTATGAAATAGTGAAAAAAATTTACTCTTTATTATATAAATAATATATGATGTGTGTATGTGTGTATATCTATACACACACACACAAACATATATATATATATATATATATATGTATGTATATGTATAATATAACTATACATGTTTGCCAATTTTATCAAATTTTTAAAAAAACTGAATTTTAAAACTGTATTTAAAAACAACTTTTAAATCGAGTTTTCTGAATACAGAACCAAACGGGCCTTACATTTAAAAATTTACTTCTGGTCACTCCGTATTTTTATTTTTTTAGTTATTGATCCTATTATAGTAAATATGAAACAAGTGTGATTCTCTGCTAACAAAAAAAAATTAATTGCATTGCAGTTATGAATAATTTTGAGTGATTACTAGACTTATTATAATTTGAAAAATACATGGGAGTGAAACTTCATAAAATTTGGAATTTGGGATTAAAGTAAAAAAAACTAAAGTTACAAAATAAGTCCAATGGGGCACTTCTCTTTACACGCACCAAATATATCTCCTTACCATGAATGGAAAAATAGTTTTGATTTTTTTTACTTTTGTTCCCTTTTGTTCAGGTAAAATACTTTTCACAACGATGAGAAGTAAAATGGTGAAATATATTATTACCTATTTAAAATAAAATTTTGTTCACTATTTCTATTTAAAGTTACATAACTAGATGGTGTGCACTAACTCACAGTTTTAAACAGAAAAAAAATTAAATATGTGAAAAGCATTTTACCATTTTTCTTTTCATCGTGGTTGAAATTATTTCACCCATAACCAAATGAACGCTAATATTAACCCATTTTGAATTTGATACCTTTTCTTAATTGACTTTGAGTTGGTACATTTTTCGTTAATAAAACAAGTCAAATGCAGCCTGTTAATTAAAAAATATTTTAAATAAGGAAAAAAAAAGGAAACATGGAAAAACAGAGAAGACATAAAATTTCAAAAACAAAGAAAAAATATTAAGAAAAAAATCAAAAAAGACTTGAAAAGGGCAAGAACTTGTCACCTTCCACAACACACACAACTCACCCCCTCCGCCTTAAACCTTACACGAACAGCCACCGCTACCCCTCCACCCCATCCCACTGAACCGAATCGAACAACTACATTACATAACGAATATTTAGTAAAGGTAACAATTTTCTAAGTTTTCTAATTTTCTTATAGTTTATTTTAATTGCTTTGGAGTAACAAGACCTGCTTTTTTTTTAAACCATTTTTGGAGTAGGTTTAAAACATTTTTCTTTTAAAATTTTCTCAAGGGTATTTATTTAGAGACCTCATTAGTGTGAATTCTCCCCTCGATCTAAGTGGTATGGAGCAAGAACATTTTTTTAGGCAAAAGGCCTCGATTGAAATTAGTTTTCAAACTAGTATTCCTCGATCAAAGGCTCTTTCGAATGAGGGCTCACTAACCGTAAAAAAAATACTTTAGATCGAAGCTTTTATTGAAGACTAGACCTACACGAGTATGTTTCAAATCAAACCAATTTTCACCAAAAATTATCCAACTTTTAATTAGCACCCAACCAAGTTGTGAAAAAATAATTTTTACTTTAAACCAATTTTATCTTGATTATTCCTAAACATGCATCTAGTTATTAAAGCAAGTAAAGTAAAGTAAAGAATATTCACAACACAGGATGTATGAGAAAAAACCCAAGACAGGAAAAAATCTCGGACGGCCCACACCAGACAATCAATATGAATGTGGAATTACAACGAATAGACAAAAAACTCACTCAACGACTTGATCCCCACGGGTCTTGACGCTCTTCTGATCTTCAACCACTCCTCTCACAGTGCCCACTTATAAAGTCCTTCTTCCACTATACCTATCAGCAACACACGCGTCCACGTATGTCTCAGTGTCCCGAATGGCTTTGATACGTCTACGATGTCGAACAATAAGTCCTTCTCTTTTCTTCACCGCAAAACCCATATGTTCAAGTATAGAACAAACTTTCTTGGTGCAGCAAGATCACATAAACATATAATGATGATATCTCGGGTCTTTACAAACTCTAAGGATGTGTTTAAGCTTTGTAAACCTTAGAAAACATGTGCAAACAGGTTTTCTAGATCGTAAACTGTTTTTCCAGAACGCACACTTTTAAATTCTGATAAAACCACGCTTTAAATAGGAAACATTCATCGCCTCAAAAAATCTGTCGCTCGAACGAGATTGACCAGTCGTTCGTGTGACATAGTCATCTCGCTCGAACGAGCTCTTATGTCGTTTGAACGACGCGCGTGTCAGTTTGACTTTTTCTTTAAAATGTTTCTTCAAAAGAGATTCAATTAAGTCAACCTCTTTTTCGTGCTTATCAGAATAAAACGAAGTGTAAAACATTTAAAATACTTTTAAAAATATTTAAAAATATTTTCCTTATAAAAATTCATCCTTATCCTTTTATAAAAATTATTCTAAGTTCCATTAATTATACGCATTCATACCTGTGTGATCTCGAAATGCAATTATCTTGAAGACGAATAAACTTGGACCAATTTAAACTGTGGCATGATTAATTCTTGTAAGCTTCACCACAACGTCTTCAATTTCTTCAATACGTCATAGACCAAGTGGGACCGTGATAAAATAAAATCTCCCTATGACATATTACAAACACAATTTTGTTCACGGAATTAAGTCAAATCAATACAGGGACTAAATTGGAAATTTATATCCTTACAAATATCCCCTTTGACTATTCCGGGACAAAACTAAACAAGTGAAATGCCTAAGTCGGGCCGTCAAACCGTATGACGCCTAAATCCCATCCCATAAACCCAAAGACAAAAATTACAGGACACAAACTAGTATGTGTAGCACCGACAAACATGAACTATCTCAATGTGATGCAGACTTGAAGTCTCGAATCTCTTATGCATACCTACACACATGAAACAGACAAATAAATACCCAGTGAAGTATGGAGGAACAAATGAAACCAATATATATATCCTAATGATACCAATTCTACAATAGATACCAATATGAATAAACTCTGAAGAATTATTTGTTAAACAATTGAGCAACAATATTATACCAATTTGAAAAATATGTAATCAAACATGCCCAACAAATATCCCCCTACATCACATACACCTCTCCCCTTTTTTGTCTCGAATAGACAATACGGTGAAAAGATAAACCAATCAATAAGTATCTATCATAAAAATATACCAATTAAAAATAGCTAGATAATCATGAAACAACCAGCTAAATATGATCAAGTAATGAAAAATCAGTAGCTAGTAAACCAATGAATCACACAAAGAATATAGCAATCTAATCATGTATTATAAACATAATCATATGCAAAATATCAATTTTGATACAATAGAACCTACATATAAACCAGTAAGTCCAGAAAGCTTCCAACAGTACCAAAAAAAATATCACAAATTGAACCAGTGGGCTGCAAACAAAGAAAAAGATAAAAACCCTGACTGTCGTTCGAACTAGCCAGGGACGTCGCTCAAACCAGATGAGGACGTTGCTCGAAAGATACTTCTTGCGACATGGATATGTCATTTGAACGACTTCTCGCGATAGTCCAAACTTTCCCAGATTCCCATAAATATAATAAATTTTTGCCCAGTGAAAATATTTTCAGAAAAAAATTCCAGGAAGGGGTTGACAGCAGCAAAACAGTGTTAAAACAGTAAGCTTTTTACCCAAAATGCAAAAATGCATAAAAACTAACAATGCGAGTTTCATGCAAACATAGTACCGATGTGCTCAAACATGGACATGGAATGTATGAGCATGAAACTACAACAAATGAGTCACAATTACAACACATCGAAAAGATCAAGAAGCACTAATTGATAGCGATAAATCATCAAACTTTATCATAGCCATATGACAATTAAAGTGTGAGCTTAATGAACTAAACATACTACATGAACACAAATCCAAGATTTTTAACAATTCTATGAACAATAGCGTCAATTTGCAATGTTTCAACATTATGATTAGTTGTGCAAACCCGTTTAAATTTCTCCAACCAAACTCCCACATATAGACATACTATTTCAAGATCTTTTGAGTTTTCTAACATTCTCAACTTAGATAAAATCTTATTGGCCCTTTTCTTAGCATTTCATTTTTTTTTTCTTTTGGGCTCTTTTAAATGATGGCTTTCACGACAAGTTAATTTTTGAACTCTCACAGCCCTTTCCCATGAATCACTCATCATTTTTTCAATTAGATATCGATTCAAATCTTCATGGTAAACGGTTCTTATATGCACACTTCTCCTTAAGTATACTTGGTAGATGACAAGATTGAGATAAGAACGCCTCATTAAATTCAAATATGCAAGCGAAGTTAGAGATCCATAGAAACTTATGCATGTGTGCAATGTTGGCAAATATACAAAGTCGAATCAAAATGCATATCAACTTCGAAACAACCCCATATAAACAATAGTTAAGATTATTCTAAGCATCGATAATAATGAGAAAATGTCCTAGCTACATGGATATGAAACGATGGGGGGGGGGGGGGAGTCCAAGCACACCAAATATGCCACATCAAACATGTAAACTAAAAAAAAAAACAAGACAAAAAAACTACTTTCGATTTTTCAAAAAAAAATATCAAAAACAAAATCTTTTTGTATTTTTCAAATAAGACTCAAACAAATGAAAAATATAATAGAAAGAGATAAACATGTCATAACACTAGGAACAATATATCATGAAGCAAAAATAGCATATGACAAGCAATATCATGCAAGCAACTATGCATAAAAAATAACATGTGACGAATCATGTACAAGCATGTGAGAATCAACCAACGAAGCATTTAGTATCTCCAAAATGGACTTCCTAACCCAAACAGGTGTATACCTAACAAAATGGGTTTTGAGAACCATTGGGACACTATGTTTAAACTTCCTAGGGTCTTGTCTAAGATCAAAACAAAAATTCCTAAGGTGACCTTTCCTACCACAATGTGAACATGTGAAAACACGACGATGAATGGGACCTTTAGGATGACTTTTTCTAATACCCTCGGATGTGGTTGACGCTCTAAAACACATTATGGTATTGGATTTTGCAACGAAATCATTAGTACAAGACGAGACATTACCATCACTACACAAACTACTTGAGTCGGTTAAATTATCTTTAAACTTCCAAAACTTAGAATCAAGCAAAAAATTAAGCGCCTCAAACTTTAGGGATTCCTTCTTTAAGTTATCAATTACCCCTAGAAGGTTATTTCTCTCCCCTTCAATGTGTGCAAACTTATCCCTAAGAGCCTTTTCTCGTGCCTCAAAAACATTAATCGAATTATTTTCCTCAACGGCACAAACCCCAAAATTTCTTAAATCCTTTAACTCTTTTTCTAAAAAAAGGACTCTATCATCACTCTCCTGTTTTGAAAATTTAAAAGATTCAAAGTCATTAAATAAAGTTCCAAACTTTTCACGTATGATATCTCTTTGAATTTGAAACGTTTGTAAATATCCAATCATATTTTTAAAACGAGAAAATTCTTCCTCCAAAACTTCAATACAATTTGCAAACTTTAAATTCAAATGATGTAAATCGTCAAAGCTTAGAGAATCCATTGAGAGAAAACAAACACAAGAATCGCAAGGAAACAGAAACTCACGGATCAATCAAAATAAAATAGTATTTTTTTTCTCTGATACCAATTTGAAGAGTGGCCCTACACGAGTGTGTTTCAAATCAAACCAATTTTCACCAAAAATTATCTAACTTTTAACTAGTACCAAAAAAAGTTGTGAAAAAACAATTTTTACTTTAAACCAATTTTATTTTGATTAATCCTAAACATGCATCTAGTGATTAAAGAAAGTAAATTAAAGTAAAGAATACTCACAACGCAAGATGCACGAGGAAAAATCCAAGACGAGAAAAAACTTCAGACGACCCAAGCCGGACAATCATTATGAATGTGGAATTAAAACGAACAGACAAAAGACTCACTCAACGATTCGATCCCCATATGTCTTGATGCTCTTCTAATCTTCAATCACTCCACTCACAGTGCCCACACAGAAAGACCTTCTTTCATGATAACTGTCCACAACACACGCGTCCACGTATGTCTCGATGTCCACCGAATGGCTTTGTTACGTCTACGATGTCGAACAAGAAGTCTTTATCTTTTCTTCACCGCAAAACCCAGATTTTCAAGTATAGAACAAACTTTCTTGGTGCAGCAAGATCACATAAACATACAATAATGATATCTTGAATCTTTGCAAACTCTAAGGATGTGTTTAAGCTTTGTAAACCTTAGAAAATATGTGCAAACAGGTTTCTGGATCGTAAACTATTTTTCCAGAACGTACACTTTTAAATTCTGACAAAACCACGCTTTAAATAAGAAACGTTCACCGCCTCGAAAAAATGTCTCGCTCGAACGAGATTGACGGGTCGTTCTTGCGACATATCCATCTCTCTCGAACGAGCTCTTATGTCTTTTAAATGACGCGCGTGTCAGTTTGACTTTTTCTTTAAAATGTTTCTTCAAAAGAGATCCAATTAAGTCAAACTCTTTTTCGTGCTTATCAGAATAAAACAAAGTGTAAAACATTTAAAAATATTTTTCTTATAAAAATTCATCCTTATCCTTTTGTAAAAATTATTCTGAGCTCTATTAATTATACGCATTCATACCTGTGTGATCTCAGAATGCAATTACCTTGAAGATAAGTAAACTTGCACCAATTTAAACTTAGGCATGATTAATTCTTTGAAGCTTTGTTGAAAAGTATTCAATTTCCTCAATATGTCATAGACCAAGTGGGATCGTGACAAAATAAAATCTCCATATGACATTTTACAAACACAGTTTTGTTCACAAAATTAAGTCAAAACAATGCAGGGACTCAATTAGAAATTTATGTCCTTATATTTATTGATCGCAAGCTCTCGTTAGAACATGGTCTCACTATTTCGAATGAGAATATTTGTTTGGAAAAATGTATTTGAATGGATCTCTTGCACTACAAAACTATTTAAACACATTCAGAGACTGGTCAACTCTATGCAATTAGAGTAAACTATATATTTACGAATCCATAGTGATCTTCTACATAACGTTAGCACATATGATTATGTGTGGGCATCGTTCATCAATTGAGATTAGTTGATACCGAGGCCTTGGAGGTTGTGCAGCGACTTTATTGGAGAATAGTGTACATGAATAGTATGGGTGGAGACAGAGGAGAATAATGCAAGGCAGCGGTATCACGACGATCATCGTTGTCGTGTATATAAGTAGTGCCTGAGTACTTAATAAGTCTTGTAAAAAATCTTTTAATACTAATGGATTTTATATGGGTTGGGTACAATAGTGGTTTTTCCCACGAGGGCTTCCACTCTAAATCCCGGTGTGCTTTGTGTGATTACTTTATACATTTTCTTTTATTATTAATCGCCAATTACATGCAATTTGGACTAAAATTAATTTATTCGGTAAATAAAAATTTAGCTCAAATTAAAAAGGATATTTAATTTGTTTTAAACTATTGATTAGTTAATCAAATAATTGATTAATACCTATTTTAAAGTAATCTCAAAGCTAAATTTATTATGCATTATGGGTTACATTTGTTGAGGGTCAGTCGGTCACTCAATCGCCTATTTTAATGGTAGTAACTATAGGAACTGGAAAGTGAGTATGATATTTTTCTTTAGTGAAGGTGTCCTTCAACCCTGCTAAGAGAAACTATTGTCCCCAAATTTGAAGAATCATAGACTTGGGATGAACATAGGGTAGCCAACTACAACTCTAGGGGATTAATGCCCTTTTATGTGGAGTACCCAAGAAGAATTTCGTCAGATCTTTACATGTACCATGTCTAAGGAAGTGTGAGACATTCTTTAACTCAACCATGAGGGTACCGATACCATACATGTCTCGACTCTCCAACATCTCGCCACCCAATTAAAGTTGTTGAAGACGCAAGAGAATGAGACCTTCGATGAGCTTTATGTGAAACTCTCTCACATCGTGGACTCTTACTTCCAATTATACGAGAAGATCCTGGATTCCAGAGTCGTTAGGCTAATCCATAGGTTTCTACCACCTAGCTTCTTACCCCATGTCTCAATTATTAATGTCATACGTGGTATAGATAACATGAAGGTAGAAGAGATCGTAAGGACTATCCAAACATTTGAGTTAGAAAATTATATAATCAAGAGCAAGGTAATTATTTTAAAAGACCACAAAGCTGAGTATTCCAATTTTGATACGGCAGGTGATGAAGGAGATGATCTAACTAAATTTTCATAGACATTGAAGAAAATCCTCAAACATTATAAATGAGATATACCCAAAAGGTTTGAGAAAATATGGCCAATAAGATAAGATCTTCGAATAACTAAAGGAGGAAAAATTGTGGGATAAAAAAGGATTTGGGGAAATGCTTAGAATGTAGTGTTAGTCATAAGTTATTCAAGTGTCTTACTAAAATAAGGAGTGGGGCGGGAAGAATATGAATGCCACTCCGAGTTATAGTGACTCGGGCTCCACAAGTGAGTCTTTTATTGAATGCAACATTATCAGGTTCACCGCCATCAAGGATGTGTTTAATCCTAAGCCTTCCGTTATTGAAGATAAGGTTGAGGATGATAATGTAAATTCTGATACCAATAGCTCCCAGTGTGAAGATAAAGAGTTTAATGAAGATGGAAAAAGGGATGTTGACATTAAAAATCACTATAAAAAAGTAGTTTATGAGACTAAGGCTTTTGAGACGGCTAAAATTTTAGTCCCTAAAGCATACTTTTTAGGATGGGCAAAAATATTCATCTTAAAAACTAATAGTATTTAAGACCCCTATTGTTACCCATCTTATAAAGTGATACAAATGAGACTGCATTTTAACAGTTATCTCAAATAATCTACCTTATGAGATGTTGGAAATATTTTTGGGTTCCTACCTTCACCATTGTAACTCCCACCTTGAACATAAAAATGAAACCCTTCTACACACAAAAAGAGTATAACAAAACCCAAGTAAATCGTGTGTCTAACTGGACAAAAACATCACCCACTTCCCTCTATTACCACCGCCTCTCACACTAAATTTCTCCCCCTAACATCGTTGCTCGTGCTAGACATCTCTCCTCCCTCGCAACTGGAAAGTAGCAATCTTTCTTCTTTTGGTTGTGATGGGATTATGGTTGTGTAGATTTCTAGTTATGTAGGGTTTCAAAAATTAAGGTTAAGTGTAGTTGGAAATTATGAAATTGGAATTTTATGGTTAAAGACATCAAATTAGTTATCTATTGACTGTCAAATTCTTTGTCTGGTTGCTGTTGAAATGAAAGAAAAGGTTGGTTATTGGGATAGTCGAAGTTTTTATTATAGTAGAAATTACTTATAATCATATAATAGTAATTTTTTCCTGCATTTTATCATAATTATGATTTTTCAATAACAATCATACGTTTTTCATTGATGGGTATTTGACAGGGGGATTACTAATTATGAATTATTGATTATGTGACATATTTTCATCGACATTTAAATATTTGATCTAGTCTCGGGCATTCAAGTTATGATATCATCGAATTGATACAAATAAAAGGTAATTTTAATTATTAATGATCTTTTATATATTCTAAAATTCTTTAAAGGACTTTAATTCTACTTGGCTTTGAGGTTGTCCACGTGGCTCTTATTTACGTTTCTTTTTCCTCTCTTTATTACTTCTATGCACCTCAATAACTTCCTCTTCCCACTAATGTCAATCTCTTTCTCTTCTCTTTATGTCTCTTTGTTTCCTTTTTTTTCATCTACATCTCTTGCTGGTAAACACTTCCTATCCATTTCTCTGTTATCACCGTCTACATTTCCTCTTATACCTACCACATCCAATGCCTCCCACTCCAAATCACCTATGTTATAAAACCCTATTTCATCCCCATCATATATCCCCATTCACCACCTACTCCATCGATGGCTCCAAAACTGAGATTCTATGTTGCCTCCAAAAGGGAGATTTCATGAGGTTGAGTCCTATCATGGGAAAATAAAAAAAAATCAAAAAGACATGTATGAATGGAGATCGAAGCAAGGGTTCTAAATCAGAGCAGTTTAGAGGAATCCATGTGATGAATCAAATGGGTAGGATTGAGTAGGTGTGTGTATATCATTATTTGTGTATATATATGTCTCAAGAACTCTTTGGGTATTCAATTTTAGGGGTTTTACATTAAATTATATTATTATTTTTAATGATTTTCATTCAAAATTATGGTTGTTCTACGCAATCAATTTCGTCAAGGTTAGAAAAATACCTTTCTCCTTTTGATGTTATGATTATGTTTTTTTGTTCAATAGGTGTTTGAAGAAATGTCTAACTGATTTTCGTTTTTATAGTTGCATCAACTTTTTGTATGAGTATTGTCTCATACTATTCTTTGATGTTATATTCATGTTTTTGTTTATTAGGGATTTGGAGAAATGTAGTGGTTTTCATTTTTCTTGGTGCAACAACAAAAAATCCCACATCTCTTTATAGTTATTTTTAACCATAGGCGAATTCCATCTTATTCATAATTCCTTTTATTGTTATTCATATTGTTATATCAATTTTCTGTTACTCTTTTAGATATCTCATTAATCCATAAAAGGTACACTAATGGACTTTACCATCCATTTAGGATAAGAGATTGGGTGGTGGTGATGAAAATAGGTGTATTTATTAACTTTGATGTTCTTAAGGATTTTTTATATGATTTTTTATGGATTTTATTTCCCAATGTTTGTTTCAATAAGGTTTGGGATTTTATGTAAAAAAAAATTAATAACAAGCCTCATATAAAAATTCTTCCCCTTTTGTGAAATGATTTTACACATTTTTATATATCGGAAATGTTCGGTCGATGGTTTGCATGATATTAAAATGATGGTGAGATGGTAATAGAAAGAATTTTTTTGTATGCTTTGGTTCTTTTTCTCTCCATTTACTGAAATTGCAGGCTTTGAATGATGTAATGAAGTTACATTCATTCTTAATTCAGGTTTAAAAATAGGCGGTGAGATGAATTTCACATCAGGGATCGAGGTTGATCAATTGGTGCTCAAGCATCGATAGAACAAACAGCAACATCAACGGATTATTTTATTTTTCGGAAGGTAGGTACCCTTGTGCAATAAATGAACTATTTAGTTTATATCCTTTGATTCTTCACCCTCATCATTTGAAATTATAAATTAAATTCTTTTAGTCCTGTTAAAAATGACAAAAAGGTATTAGAGATGATTAGAAGGAAGTGGAAAAAGAACACTGTAACTCTTAATTTTGTTAACTTTGGTGAGGAAGATGATGAGAAGACTGAAAAGCTTGAGGCCCTGGTTGTTGCTGTAAATAATATTGATAGCAGAGTCACATTGTTCACATTCCCTCCGGTTCAAACATTCGTTCTGGTGTGCTTATAAGGTTACTGGACACACTTCAATAACTCTTCAAATGCTCATTCTAATGACCTTATTATGATTGTTCTTATGAACCAGGTTGTTGAAGTGCCCATTTTCAGTTGGGAAAGTATTGGAGGCCTCGAAAATGTTGAGGGAGCTTCAAGAGGTAGTCACATAATTATATTAACATATATTTTCACTAGTTCTATTATCATTTTTTTATTTTGTTTATGTAAGGACATTTTTCTCATGTCCAACATGTTACATTTGTGTATGTCGTACGCCGCTACATTTGGCACGTCACCTCACGATCTCACATGACGGACTTTATCCGAATTCCGGGAATCAAGCATTCAACATCTCCATTAATATGTCCCACATCTGCCTCAACGACTTCACGTTCCAAGATTTTAGGGACTTAATGCAAGTGGTACGCAAGGGAAGTCAAAACAGTGAAAAAAGGCACGATAAGAAAGTTCAAGGGAATTTTCGTAATTTCACATCCATAGTTCGGAGGTCTGGTCAACTTGAAAGTTGAAGATCTCGCCGCAATGAAGATACTGGAAGAAACGGCACCTCAATCCGAGCTACGGTGAAGAAGTTATGACCTTTTGAAGTTGGAGAAAATTCCTTGAAGAATGTTGTTTTTTAATCCCATACCAGAATGGTACCACCAAACCGGTTCGGTGTACCCCAGATCGGGTTCGGTGTACCTGTACGCTGATAAGATTTTTAGAGTTTTAAAAAAGCGGAACTCTTCATATTTTTTCCTATAAATACCAACTTCGGGGGAGTTGTTTTGCAAGACTTTAGGAGACGAATTTAAGAGTCCAAATACACCTAGTCTTCATATTTTTGAGTCCCAAGACTCATGGTTTGATTCACACATCCTTGCCATACCTTTGTGAATCCATTAGCAACCCAAGAACACAACTTTGGTTTGTTCAACCCTTGTGGAGGAGACCATTCTTCTTCTCCATTGCAGCCCTACTGGAAAGGGATAGTTCCAGCCGCGACTACAGAATCCGATACCCGAGGGTAATTCTTAGTCAACTTGTATTTTCATTGTAATCCGATTGTAAGCCGTTTTCTTACAAATTATAGTGAAAATAAATGGTTTTGCCCCTGTGGGGGATTTTTCCTTAATTGCATGTGTTTGAATGTTCTTGCTTAGATTATCATCTTATTCAATTACATACTGCTGCATGTTTAGGGTTTGTTTGTGTTAAAAGGGTTTTATATATAATTTGATCATTTGAATTAAAATTGGTTTTTATTTGAGAAGTCGCAATATTTCCGCTGCAGCTACTCTCTCAGTTTACCAAATATCAATTTATTATGTAGACTGTGCAATATCCTGTGAAGCATCTTAAGAAGTTTGAAAAGTGTTTGGTATGTCTCCCTCGATGGGAGTTCTCTTCTATGGCACACCTGGATGTGGTAAAACTCTTCTTGCCAAGGCTATTGCCAATGAATGCCAGGAAAATTTCATCAGTATTAAGGGTCCTAAATTACTTACTATCTAGTTTGAAGAGAGCGAAGCCAATATATGAAAAATATTCGACAAAGCTCGTGGGTCTGCTTCTTGCATCTTATTCTTTGACGAACTCGACTCAATTACTACTCAGGTTTGCATAATAGTTTTCAATTGTGATTACTTGTTTTCTTGGTCCCTTTGATGAGAAAGGGTTAATTTTGACTTTCACCTCCACTTTATTTCCAACTTTTTTGTTACACCTTTGCCTTTTAAAAAAGGAGATACCCCCCCCCCCCCCCCCAAAAAAAAATGTGGCTAAAACTCACAGTGTCATAAAATAACTTCTACTGACGCTTTCGATGTTATGTCTTAATTTTAAAAACCATGGGGTTATAACGTTGAAGTTTAGACGGAAGTAAAAATGACCCCAAAATTTTGTTTTGTTGCTCCTGAATTAAATTTTTTTATTATATTAAAGGGAAGTAGTGTCAGGGATGAAGGTGTTGCTGCCGATAGGGTTCTAAATCAACTACTGACTGAAATGGATGGAATGTTATCCAAGAAAATAGTTTTTAATATTGGGGCTACTAACAGACCTGATATTATTGATCCTGTACTTTTGCGTCTTGGTCATCTCGATTAATTATTTTACATCCATCAGCCAGATTTGGAGTCCCGCTTTCAGATCTTAAAGCCATGTCTGAGGAAATATCAAAATGTGGAATTAAGAGCTCTTGCCAAGTACACTTAAGGCTTCAGTGGTGCTGATATTACAGAAATTTGCCAACATGCATGCAAGCATGCCATTAGAGAGAACATCGATAGAGTAATTTTCTATGCTATTTTTTATAGTAGTTTGCTTCCTCTATTGATATAGTGATTCAATTAGTTTGTTCAACAAATGATAATGTTGCACATGTCAACATTGACACACCAACGCTTTTTTTTCCATCAAAATAACAACCACTGGTATAACAGGGTTTCAATGCATTTGTATATAATATGCGTCCTTTGTTGTCAAAGGTGCGTTTAGGCCTCAATTTTGTGCCTCACTTGAGCTTAGACGAGGTACCTTAAATAAGAGTGCATCTTAGTTTGTCAAGAAGGTGGCTTGAAGGTTGTTCTTTCCAAATATATAGTCTATCGATATTAGCACACATAACTACTATTTGAGATTTGATACTTGTTTGATTGAGTTACAATTCTTATTTTTACATTGACGAAATTCAAATGGCCAATTTCATTGAAGTGGAAAATTATATTTTTGTCCCTTAGACTTGTGATGTGTTATTTTGTAAGTTAATTGTATGTACATATATATAATGGTTCCATTAAAAAAATCAATGTCATTAGTTTTTCTTTTCCATTATTCCCTTGCATTTCCTTAGCTATAAAACCACATTGTATGTTTTATGTAGGGCTTTTAGGTTTATATTATTGCTTACCCTTTAGAAATATAATAATGGTTTAATTACAACATTTGGATTCTAACTTACCCAACAAGCTAATTATAAGCACGATAACCGCAAACCTTTTCGAATGTGCTGACAAAATTCACTCGGATGCCTCTTCTTTCATAAAGTGCTCAATAATTCCTACAAAGCACTCACGCACCGCACGGGGTTTAAAACTGTTATATCTTCTAAAACGCAATACGACGTTATAAATTTTCCTCAGATAATGAGGTGTCCATGTGAACAAACATCAAACTCTATACACGTTGGATAAATTTTGGCTTTTCCTTTCCCTACCATTTAACCATAACTTTTGGTTTTACCTCTCCCCTGTTAACTCTCCATATCTCATATGTAGATCATGTTAAATTTCAACCGTTTATGTCAATAAAAAAGGTTTCTCAAGCAAATATTAAAACGAATCAAGGTAACTTTCTCCCTTAAATGGCAAGACAAAAAGGTATCTTTCTCCCTTATTAGTCGGGTAAGAGCCTTATTCTTTCTTAAACCATAACAACGCCCTCTAGGTTGTTCAACCATTTGATTGGAGTAAGAGACATTTTTCAAGAAACCAGCACGTGAAGGGAATTAGATAGAAGCCAACAAACTTTAAGTGTATATATATAATTGTTGGGTGATTCTTTTTAAAAAAATCAATTTTGGGCCCCAAACCCTAAATGGTGTTAATGTTTTTATGTTTTTTAGAGATGGGTGTTGGAAGTTTGTGTATATTTTGATCTTGTTGTGTTTGGTATAGATGGTTATGAATGGAAATAGGTGTTAAGTTGTTATTCGTGGAATTTTCCTTGCAAATATGTTTATAGGTATGGAAGTTTCTGTATATTTTGATCTTATTGTGTTTGGTGTAGATGGTTATGAATGGAAATAGGTGTTAAGCTGTTGTTTGTGTAATTTTCCTTACAAATATATTTGTACAATGCAGATGTAGGCAAGTTATTTTTCTTTCTCTTTATATTATTGTCACTACTCTGCTTTCTCTGTATCATTAATTTTATTGTGAATTGATGAGTGTTAATCTGTGATTTACTAACTTTGATGGAAGATTTTATGCCGAGCATTTGCTTTAGAATAGATAAAGAACCTTTCAAGTTAATGATTTTGAGAACAGAAAAAAATAAGGTATGGTTCCAAAAACATATGATACATACCGAAAAAATGTATACCCAAATTATCGAACGTGTTTTCAGGGTACTGTACCATGACGGTGACAGTAACACTCACTAGGAGTGCATTTAGCCATACTAAAAAAAAATATTTATTCTTTGGAGGAACCGCATGGAATGTGATTTTATCTTCAGGAAAAAAAATAATTAGTATAAAAATATACTCAAGTGTTTTTTTGCACAAATGATGAAGAATGAAAAATTATATGATTGTTAAGGTGCCCCTATCATCGTCTCCACGACATGGCTTTTGGATCTTTGGTTATTGTCGATGTAAAAAATTAGATCACTCTAATAATTTAATCACAGATAAATATAAATGAGACAAAGAATTTTAAAGTGGTTCAGCCTTATAAGAATGGCCTACATCCACTGTTATGTTATTGCTGAGTGTTTTGAGGAATTCTCGATTACAAGATCTATCAAGAAATTCCCGATCCCCTTGAATGAGGGTGATACAATGTATTTATAGCCTTGAGGCTCTCATATGAAAGGGTGATACATTAAATGATATACATATGAAAGGGTAATCCATTTAATGCTCTTCAAACGTATGCGTCAAGGATAAGCATTCAATGAATAGTTGAACTGTTGATTATCTGGCAATTAATGCTGGGGTCGAGATACAGCTCGAACCGCCTTAGTTGCTCGTTCGTTCAAGAGTTCCTCGGAGCGCTGGGGTTCCTCGGAGCATTGGAGTTCCTCAGAGCACTGGTGTTCCTCGGAGAGAATATAACTTGGTCGGGGAAATGAACTTCCTCGTTGTTATTATGCCACGTAGATTGACACGTGTCTTCTTATTATTCGTCCACATCAGCATACTAATTTTGGTATCAACAGAAGCCCCCAATGTTTCATATTTCGAACTTTGAGGAGTATGGAATATTCTCTCTCGGTATATGGCAATATTAAATGACTTTCCTGGGTTTTAGGAGTATTTCCTTTGTATTTGAATTTCCTTCCAAATTCGCAGAATCCGCCTTTTTGAATTTTCATAAGCGCTTCGATCTTCGTGCAATTTTTGTCTTTTTAGCCGCCGGTAGCGCAATAGTTTCTTTTTTGTAATCATTTCTTTCGCCGTTTCCCAAGGCAAAGTATTTAAACTCTTTAGGCAATCACACCGTCTTCTACCTTTTCCAATTTTCTGCTTTCGAGTTTTCCATAGCCTTTCTTTCTCTTGTGCGTTCATCTTTGTTTTCGTTCGTTGTTAACAGACCTACTTTTTCCCTATAAGATTTTCTTCCTTTTTCTTTTATTCATCATGGTTTACATTATTGAATCTCTTGAGAAGTTCCGTTCTGATTTTTCCATCCCATCTTGGGTAATTTTGGAGGATCTTTTTGAACCTCAAAATTATTTTCGTTTGGCTGAGGGACATTGGTTCCCCAGCCTTTTTATTGCTGAATGTGGGTTTTCCTTTCCACCAAACCCTTTATGTTTAGAATTCTGTCAGTACTTCGATGTTGTCCTTGCAAAAATAGCCCCCAATACATGGAGAATAGTTAATGGGGTGCATAAGTTAAATCAAACTCATGGAAATCGTATAGGAATTCCTGAGATGTATTGCTATAGATGGGCTATTCTAGATGATGTTTATTATTTAAAAACTAGATTTTTGAATAGGGCTCTAGTGGTCAACCTCCCTGATGCTAACAGGGATTATTTTGAGAATGGGGTAATTATAAAAAATTGGCAACATGCCCCTTTGCTTGGAGATGAAGTATATGAAGGTCCCAAATGCCCCCCCATATGGCAATGGGATAGGTTATTTCTGTTTTATTTTATTTTTGAAATTATGATTTCATCATGTTTGAATAAATGCATGATTGACATTTCAATTTATTTTTGTTTGCAGCTGACAGCAAGAGAAAAACCCCCAAAGAATCAGAAGTTAATATAAGGCAATTGAAACATATCTGGAGTTTGCATCAGAAGGTTGCAGACGAGCACATCAGGTCTGCTTCATATTTGTTGCAGTATAAGAGCTATACGTCGTCCTTTACTGCTCGTCCTATGGTCAGCACCAGTGATCCAAAGTAAATTCCTGAAGACTCTGATCCAGAATCTCATATTCCTTTGAGCCAGAAAATGGGCAAGAGAAGAGTTCCTGTTATCTTCAAGGAGGCCTCCTCTGCTGGTGATGGAAAGAAAAATAAGGTTGATGTCCAAAAGGGGACAAAGAATAAAGATTCCACCCCTCCTGTTGCTTCTCAGAAGGTTGTCGAGAAGCCTCCAGTGGCTCCTGTGCAGAAGGATGCACCTGTTGAAGTAATCACTATCTCACCAACCAAAAGTTCTTCTTTAGTTGAGGTTGTTGAAAAGGCACCGAGGAGACTGAGGAAATCCTCCTCGGTCAGTATTTCTGGAGCCATTCCCCAGCTCCCAACTGGTGGAGATGGTGTTCCAATCATTGTTCCTCCGAGCTCTACGATGAGCTTGGCAAGGTTTTCGCCCATTCCCGAGGTGCAAGGTACTGAAGAAGACCTTACTCAGGATATGGTTACTTCTCTGGCTGCTCGTCATCTGGCTTCAGTATGTATCTCTACTCTGATCTTTTTATATTATCCTTTGTTGTTTCCCATATTTGTTTTTGATTTAGTTTTCTTCTTCTGATTACAGTTGACGAGCTGTTTCAATTTAATCCTTAAAAAGGATGAAGCAATCAAAGCTTCTTGCTCCTCGTCCACTATGGAAGGAGCACTGGAGAATGCTATCAAATCTGTGAGTGAATCCCGTCAGAAGTATGACGAGGATAAAATTGAATGGGAGAAGAAGTTGGCTACGTCTGATGCAGAGAAGGTACAACTGGGTAATAAGGTGAAGGACTTGGAGAGAGAGAATAAAGATTATGCCGAGAAACTTACAGATTTTGGGGAGTTTAAGAATAAATTGAAATTAGCTGAAGAAGATCTGACCCTCCCACGAGAAGTAAATCTCCAGAAGGAGGAGGTGGAGGATAAGTTGAAAGCCTCCGAGGATCTTCTGTCCGAGAAGCTCTCCTTGGAGAAAATGAAGAGAAAAACAGTTGTGAAGAAGTCCTTTCGAACCGGTTGGGACAAAGGATGGGATAGGGGGGTAGCAGCAATAATGGCCCAGGTGAAGTATGGAATTTTGAAATACTTCTATGATGGTTGGGTTGCTGCCTTGCAGGAATTGAAGGTGAGCGAGGACTCCGAGCTATTTCAGCAACATATCCCTGGTCCTCTTCCAGTTATTGAAGACGAGGATGAAGATGAAGCTGCGTCTGAAGAATCTTCAATGACAATGGGTGATCAAATCCTTGCTCCACAACCCAACCAGACAGCCACCGAGGAGGATTCATCCTTGCCTGCTCCTCCAGAACAAGTCCCAGTTCCCGCCACTCAAATCATTGTTCCTACCGAGCAACCAAGCTCCTTGTCCCAACTTCCCGAGAAAGTCTTGGGGGTCAAGGAAAAGGTGTGAAGTTGTTCGGTATTCTCCTTCTGTTTTTCTTTTTACTTATCCTCTGTATGTCAAACGATGTAATCTTGTTGATGATGTAATAAAATCACATCTTTTTGTTCCTCTACATTGTTGATGCTCTGTCTTTTTTTATTTATTAACTCTTGCCTTCTCCTCTTTATTAGTTTATGGATAGAATGGAATTGATATCTGCACATGATACAAAGCTGATGCAGCAATGTCGTGAATATTATAAGGCTGGTCACACAGATTTGAGTATACCAGAAATTGCTGACATCCTCGGCCATGATGCTTCAGAACAAGCAATTGAGGCTTGTCAGTACCTGAAGGATTTACTTGACCGAGCTGTGGCCAACAACATGGCCTACTATGATTTGATCAAGGAGCTTCATTATACCTTAGAAGATCTTCAGAATCAGCATAATGAATCAACTGCCCTGTTGCATGAGGGGTATGAGGATAGGTATCAACAGCTTTCTTCCGAGACGGGCCACAAAAAGATCATTGCTGGGTACGATGTCAGGGAGAGAACTCTGAAGGGTGAAATTGAAGCCTGTAGACAGATTGCTGAGATTCTGGAGCAAGAGAATAACAATTTGCAAAGAGAACTAGCGCAATATTAGTCTGCGGCTTCTTCTTCAACAAGTGTAATCCCAGTGACTGATGAGGGATTCTCATTTTTGGAAGTTGAGAATGCAAAATTAAGGCAAGAGTTGGACACTATGAGAAGGTCTGGTGCTTCTCCTGTAACTCGGGGATGAGGAAGAGGTTCCCGTGGACGAGGAAGGAATACTCTGAACGTTGTCGAAGAACAAATTATTCCAGTTTCTTGGGGATAATCAAGAGTTCTTCGTCGTACTGTTGAAGAAGCTCGTACTCAATCGGCGTTGGAAACTCAAGCATTCCAACTGAATGTAAAAGATCGGGCTTTGTCTGAAATGTCCAAGAAAAACCTAACTTTGGAAGATCAACTTACTGCGACGAAGTCTGCTTTACATTCTAAAGACATTTTTGCCCAAAACCTTCATGAACAATTGGATAGACTAACTTTCCAATTCCATAAACAACCCAGGGAATTTTGGATGGCTGGATACAACGAGGCTCTAGTTCATTTAGATGCTCGTATCCAGAATTCCAATAATGAGGGTTATAGACAAGGCTGGTTGAATGCCTTATGTGTGTTAAAGCTCGAGCAGGGACATTATTTATGGGATTACTACGAGCCTGGAGTGCTTGACTTGCCTGTGCCACCTTTCAAGTTGGACATGGAATGGATACCAGCTCGCGCCATTCCTCAGAGCTTAATTGCGAATTATCTTGGTGACTACAGTTTGTATTCCCAGTTTGAAGTATCTTGTCCTGAGCATCTTCTAGATCGTCCCTCTGCAATGAACGTTAGAATGCTCCGAGATTTTAACTTTATTAATTCTCCTCTTTGTCGGGAAGATCCTCCTGCCGGCGAGGAGCCTGTCTCAAAAGCAGAGGGAAAGAAAACAATGGAGTAGGGATCTCAATGTAATAGTTAGTACATATATGTAACCTGTAA
Source organism: Sambucus nigra (assembly GCA_949130495.1). Lineage (NCBI taxonomy): Eukaryota > Viridiplantae > Streptophyta > Magnoliopsida > Dipsacales > Adoxaceae > Sambucus > Sambucus nigra. The sequence goes on from OX422209.1 coordinate 688,981,965, forward strand.
TTTATTTTGAATTTTAATGAAAGTCTTTCATTTTCTATTTGCAAATCTGTATTGCTATTATCTTGTGCTTGTTAAACACTTTATATTTGTGCTTGCATAACAATATTATGTGATTCATCGACCAAATTAGTAATAAAAAATTACAAGTATCAGAAATGTTGCTCGATCACTTAATAATAAAGTAATGAGCATAAAAATGTTTAAAATTTTCCAACCAACCAAGGTTGTTAAATTGTGTTTGTCGACCAACTATGGTTAGTGAGAATATCTCCCCGACTAACCATACTTGGTAAATTTTTGTATTTTCTATAATAATCTTACCTCCCGACCAACATAAGTTGGCATTTGAGAGCATATTTTGTTTTCAAACCAACCGAGATTGGCTTTTTTAAGAATGTCGTTCTTGCCCTTTTACCAACCGGAGTTGGTCCTGGGTTCGAACTATCGGGTTCTTTCGAACTATAATGTTGTTCTTGCCCTTTTACCAACCGGAGTTGGTCATGGGTTCGAACTATCGGGTTCTTTCGAACTATCTTGTCCACAAGCTCTTTTATCAACCGAAGTGATCACACAAGTGTACGCCTCCTAACCAAAGGAGTATTATTTGCTCTTGCTATTTTACCAACCGAAGTTGATCACGCTCGAACTATCAGGTTCTTTCGAACTATCTTGTCCACAAGTCTTTTACCAACCGGAGTTGGTCACGCAAGTGTACTCCTCCTAACCAAAGGAGTATTATTTGTTCTCGCTATTTTACCAACCGAAGTTGATCACGCTCGAACTATAAGGTTCTTTCGAACTATCTTGTCCATAAGCTCTTTTACCAACCGGAGTTGGTCACGCAAGTGTAAGCCTCCTAACCAAAGGAGTATAATTTTTTCTCGCTATTTTACCAACCGAAGTTGATCACGCTCGAACTATCAGGTTCTTTCGAACTATTAGGTTCTTTCGAACTATCAGGTTCTTTCGAACTATCAGTATCAGGTTCTTTCGAACTATTAGGTTCTTTCGAACTATCAGTATCAGAGGTTCTTTCGAACTATCAGTATCAGAGGTTCTTTCGAACTATTAGGTTCTTTCGAACTATCAGTATCAGAGGTTCTTTCGAACTATCAGTATCAGAGGTTCTTTCAAACTATCAGTATCAGAGGTTCTTTCGAACTATTAGTGTAGTGTATCACACTAGTATTCCCGGAAAAACTTGTAATAAAAGATAGAAGATGGTGAAACATCATCTTTTTATTCATAATGATGGAACTGCTTTACATTTTACATTACTGATAATACTTGCGTAGGTGTTCATCATTCCATGCGCTCTTAAATTCTTCTCCTTATAGAGTTGCTATTCTATAAGTTCCTGGTCGAACAACTTCTGTAACTCAGTAAGGTCCATGCCAATTTGCTTCCAGCTTATTGTTCTTCTGAATGACCTTCTTTAGCACATAATCCCCTTCTTTTAAGTCGCATTTCTTCACCCTTTTGTTGTAGAACAGAGCTGTGCGTTGTTGGTAAGCAGCATTCCTAATGGCTGCCTCTTCTCTAACTTCCTCGAGCATATCCAAATCCAGTCTTCTCATCAAGTCACTGACTGGGGAATTGAAATTCAGCACTCTGTGTGTTGGAAGACCCAACTCGGCAGGTATTACTGACTTACTTCCAAATGCGAGCATATATGGGGATTCTCCCGTTGCTGCTCGAGGAGTTGTTCGGTAGGCCCACAATACTGACTGTAGTTCATTAATCCAATTAGCTTTAGCTTCGTTTAGCCTCTTCTTCAAACCATTTAGTAATGTTCTATTCGTCACCTCAGTCTGCCCATTTCTTTGAGGATGACCTGGTGCTGAATGGGTCTTCAAGATGTTTGATTATTGACAATAGGCAGCAAACTCCTCGTTGTCGAATTGTGTTCCATGGTCTGTGATGAAGGCATGAGGGAGACCATATCGGCAGATGATATTCTTCCAGACAAACTGGTATACTTTCTCGTATGTCATATCAATAAGAGGCTCAGCTTCTACCCATTCAGTAAAATAATCCACTGCAACAACATGGTACTTGAATCTTCCTCGGGTCGTTGGCAATGGTCCAACCAAATCAATTCCCCACATAGCAAATGGCCAAGGAGAAGTTATGGGTGTCAATAATGCTTGTGGAGTTCATCGAATGGAGGAAAAGCGTTGACACTTATCACATTTCTTGGCATAGGCTATACAATCAGCCCTCATCGTCGGCCAATAATACCCCTGCGTCATCACCCTTTGCAAAAGTGTCCGACCTGCTACATGAGCCCCACAGGACCCTTCATGTATTTCTTCAATTAATTATTTCACCTCGGAGGGATGTACACATCTCTGTAAACCTGCCATAATTCCTCGTCTATATAAAACACCATTAGTTAGTACATACCGAGCAACTTTATACTTCAATTTCTTGGCAGCGAGTTTGTCCTCCGGCATTTCTCCATCCTCAATATATGCCCTGATGGGATCCATCCAAGATGGTCCTAAATCAAGGGTAATAATATTCATCGTCAGGTCTTCATCTATGCTCTGACTTTGTAATATTTCAATTGGTATCGTTCTTCACAGCTCGGTACGAGTAGCTGATGCTAGTCGGGCCAATGCGTCTGCTCGTGCATTCTCCATTCTCGGTATTCTGATCAACTGAATGGCATCAAATTCTTCCAACAACTCCATCGCCTTTGCATGATACTTTACCATTAATTCTCCTTTAACTGCATATGTTCCCATCATCTGATTCACAATTAATTGAGAATCACTGAATATCATCACTTGTTGTGCTTCCACAATCTTTGCTAGATTAAGACCTGCTATCATGGCTTCATACTCAGCTTCATTATTGGAAGCTTTGAATTGGAATCGCAGGGCGTATTCCATATCAATCTCGTCTGGGGTATTCAAAACAATTCCTGCTCCACAACCTGTTGTGCAAGATGACCCATCTACATATAATCTCCATGTAGGTAACTCGTCATCAAATTTCTTATTTGACAGAGTTCCTCGGTGAAATATCTGTTGTTTCCTTTCATCCTCCTCCGATATTTTTCGCTCTTCGTTGACCATCTCTTCTTGCCCTTTTACCAACCGGAGTTGGTCTGGGTTTGAGTTTGATGATCTTTCTACATCCACAAGTCCGTTTACCAACCGGGGTTGGTCTAGGCTTATGTCTGTTGATCCTGTAACATCCACAGGTTGGTCAGCGAGCATCTTCTGTTCTTCGTTTGGAGTCCTTACAACTATCTCTGCACCACATCCTGTAACATCCACTAGCTCTTTTACCAACCGGAGTTGGTCTGAGTTTGTGTTTGTTGATCCTGTACCATCCACAGGTTGATCAGCGAGCAGCTTTCGCTCCTCGGGGGTATCAGGATAGGTGAACTCTGATATAAAATCTGCTACAGCTTGCCCTTTAAATGATGATCTGGGTTCATACACAATATCATATTCACCGAGTTCAATTGCCCAGTACATCAATCTCCCTGATTTTTCTGGCTTGTGAAGGGCTTGTCTCAATGGCATGTCGGTATACACGACGATGGTATGGGCCTGGAAATATGGCCTCATTCTTCTACTTGCCTCAATCAATGCCAATGCCAATTTTTCCATCTTTGGGTACCTGATCTCTGCACCTCGAAAAGCCTTACTTGTGTAATAAATCGGTTTCTGGACTCCATTTTGCAATCTGATCAGTGCCGAGCTGACTGCATTCTCTGATACTGCCAGGTACAAGTATAACTTTTCTCCATTTACTGGCCTGGACAATAATGGAGGTGCTCCCAAATATTTCTTCAAGTCTTGAAAAGCTTTTTCACATTCCTCATTCCATTCAAAAGTTTTTCGAAGTGTTTTGAAGAATGGAAGGCATTTATCAGTTGCTCGAGATACAAATCTGTTGAGCGCTGCAACTCGTCCTGTAAGACTCTGCACCTTTTTCTTCGTCGTTGGAGATCGCAACCCTAATAGGGCTTTGATCTTTTCTGGATTCGCCTCTATGCCTTGCTGGTTGACGATGTACCCGAGGAACATTCCTTCTCGTACTCCAAACGTGCACTTCGTCGGATTGAGTTTCATTTGATATTTATCCAGTTGATCAAAGGTCTGAGCTAAGTCAACTAGATGATCAATAGCTTTTTTGCTTTTCGTCAGCATATCATCGACATAGACCTCCATATTACAACTGATTTGTTCGGTGAACACTTTATTCATCAGCCGCTGGTATGTCGCTCCTGCATTTTTCAAACCAAAAGGCATAACATTATAGCAATAAGTTCCCCTAGGGGTAATAAAAGAAGTACTTTCCCTATCTTCAGGTTTCATTTTAATCTGGTTGTAGCCAGAGTAAGCATCCATGAAGCTGAGCAACTCGTGTCCCGAGGTAGCATCCACTAGTTGATCAATTATGGGCAATGGAAAGTGATCCTTTGGGCATGCCTTATTGAGATCGGTGAAATCAACACACATTCTCCATTTATTATTTTTCTTCTTAACCATCACTACATTTTCCAACCAGTGTGGATACTTCACATCTTCAATGAATTGGGCTTTCTGGAGTTTCTCGACCTCCTCTTGTATAGCTTGATTCTTTTCGGGACTGAATACTCTTCTTCTTTGCTTTACAGGTTTGATTTCCTTATTCACATTGAGCTCGTGACATAAGAAGTTTGGATTTATTCCTGGGATGTCTTCATGACTCCATGCAAAAGTTTTCTTCCTGTTTCTCAAGAAAGTTATCAACTCCTGTTTTATTGAAGCATCCAACGTCGAACCTATCTGGGTTACTCGTTCAGGGTGCTCGTCGTCCAGAATAACATTTTCTGTAGATTCCACCACCTGTCCTTTAACAAGTTAGGATTCATCTCTGGGGTCAAGTGTTTCAATTTCTGTACCTTCCTCCACCTAGTAGGTAGTAGTCTGTTTCCTTGACTCTTCAAGCTCCTCTTGCTCGGCAGATGAATAATAGCATTCCCGAGCTACTTTTTGATCACCTTTCACAACTCCTACTCCGAAATTTATTGGGAATTTTAAGCACTGATGTACTGTAGATGGAACTGCTTCGAACTTCTTCAAACCAACTCTTCCCATGATGATGTTGTAGGCTGACTGTACATTCTTATCCATCACAAAGAAGCGTATTCTCTCTGTTCGACAAGCAGGCCAAGTTCCAATGAATATATCCAACTTGATCGTCCCAAGTGGAAAAACTTTCTCGCCAGCAAAACCCAGGAGGGGTCTATGATAAGGTTCCAATTGAGATAATTTCAAATTTAAACTGTCAAAGCATGAGTAGTACATGATATCTGCCGAGCTACCATTATCTACCAGAACCCTTGAAATCACTACTTCTTTCATCCTCATCTTGATCACCAAAGGATCGTCGTGCGGGTAAAGAAAACTTGCAAGGTCGTTTTTTGAAAAACCAATGACTAGCTTCTCTTTGTTCACCTTCCTCGGTCGATCTTCTTCAGCTAGATTTATTCGCTGAATGTACGAGCAAGCTTGGGCTTCTCCGAGGTAAGCTTTTCTTTCTGCTGTAAGGTCTCCTCCTCCTGCATCTCCTCCTGTAATGACATTACAATCAAACGATCCAAAGCGTATTGAAAATACCTCTTTTTCTGGTTGTCTTGGCTTCTTGGGAAGATCGGGGTCATCTTCTGGATCCTCTTCATGGTTTCTCTTCTTTTTCTCCTCTGCCCGACGAGGAGATCTAGACCTCTCTCTAGCTCGGTCGTTATCTTTCCTTTCACCTCCCCGATCAACATATTTTGCTAGCTTTCCTCTTCGGATGAGTGTTTCAATCTCGTTCTGAAGAGCTATGCAATTTTTGGTCATGTGACCATGATCTTTATGAAATTCGCAATATTTATCCCTACTCCTCGAATCAGGGTCTGACCTCAGTTTCTTTGGCCATTTTACCTCCTCGTTGTTCTTGATTTCTTCCAAGACATGATTAATACCCATTTTCAAAGGAGTATAATTATCGTACTTCTTCATAACTTCCCATGACGATCTATGATTGGAATGTTTGTCACCACCATTGTGTTTGTCCCCACCATTGTTTTTGTGCTCTTTCTTCTTAGCCTTATCACCTTCCACCTTGGTCTCTTTAGAATCCATATTCTTCTTTGCCGACATAGCTTCGTCGGCATTCATAATCTTGGACGCCTTTCCCATCAGGTCTGACATGGTTCGAGGTGGATGTTTGGCTAAAGTGTAATACAACTTATTTGGCAGCAGTCCACTCATCAAAGAGGTAATCGCTGTCTTCTCCTCATAATCAATGACCTCGAGTTTCTCGGTATTAAAACGAGTTATATAATCTCTGATACTCTCACCAGCCTTTTGTCTAACACTTAACAAATGTGCTAGTCATTTAACTGGCTTTGCTCCAAAACAGAAATTTCCAATGAATAACTTGGCCAGTTGAAGAAAAGTTGAAATCTTACCCCGAGGAAGATTATTATTCCATATCTGAGCAGATCCAGTAAGAGTTCCTGAGAATGCCCTGCATCTCATCTCGTCGGGGACAGCATAGATGTCGGCAGCAGCTTGATATTGCTCTATGTGAAGAACATGATCTGTCTTTCCATCATATTTGGGAGTTACCACGGGAGCTTTAAACTTTGATGGTGTTGGAAAATCAATAATATCCTGGACAAAAGGTGTTCCTCGAACAAAGGTTCGTTGTAAAGGGTTCTTGGCCTTAGCCATTTCCCCTAATCTATCCTCTAGCCTTTGAATAGATCCTTTCCACGCATCATTCCCTTCCTCGGGCCTATTGTTTCGGGCAACTGATCGCGTTGAAGTTGCTTCTTGGGATTTATCTTGCTGAGTGGCTGGTCGGTTATAAGATTCATCTCGACGAGTAGCTGGTCGCGACTGGGCAGATCCTTCCCTTACATCTGGTGGTCGTCGAAAACTCCTCGACGCTGCATTGAGAGGACTTTTGTTCCTCCTAGGGCCCAATCGATCAAAAGGAGAGGCCCTACTTAATCTTTCCACTTCGCTGGCCCTTTCTGGGGAGAGGGTGATGTGATGTTCAGTATCCGTGGCTCGCATTGATGAAGTTCGTCCAGGTTGATAAGAAAAATCTTCAGATTCCTCATTAACACGCCTAGTTCGTGAAGAAAGTGCACAGGTATTTCTTTGGATGTTTCGTGATCCGGAATGAACTAGTGTTCCGCCATGAAGGGTTTGGATGAGTTGCCGCATCGTATCTTGCATGGCGGTCTGGCCTTGAGCCAGATTTTCCATTATTCCAGTCAGATCTGGAATAGTTGGTGGTGCGGATGGATTTGAAGGTGTTCCGGCGTTTTTGTTGCTGGATTCAGGAATTTCAGCCATTTGACAATGGATTGTTTTTTATGAAAAACGATATTACGAGTCGTTTCCCACAGACGGTGCCACTCTGTTGATGTAAAAAATTAGATCACTCTAATAATTTAATCACAGATAAATATAAATGAGACAAAGAATTTTACAGTGGTTCAGCCTTATAAGAATGGCCTACGTCCACTGTTATGTTATTGCTGAGTGTTTTGAGGAATTCTCGATTACAAGATCTATCAAGAAATTCCCGGTCCCCTTGAATGAGGGTGATACAATGTATTTATAGCCTTGAGGCTCTCATATGAAAGGGTGATACATTAAATGATATACATATGAAAGGGTAATCCATTTAATGCTCTTCAAACGTATGCATCAAGGATAAGCATTCAATGAATAGTTGAACTGTTGATTATCTGGCAATTAATGCTGGGGTCGAGATGCAGCTCGAACCGCCTTAGTTGCTCGTTCGTTCAAGAGTTCCTCGGAGCGCTAGGGTTCCTCGGAGCATTTTAGTTCCTCGGAGCACTAGTGTTCCTCGGAGAGAATATAACTTGGTCGAGGAAATGAACTTCCTCGTTGTTATTATGCCACGTAGATTGACACGTGTCTTCTTATTATTCGTCCACATCAGCATACTAATTTTGGTATCAACAGTTATTATACTTAAAAAATGTTTTGTAATTTGTTATATATCATGCTTTACGACACCCCAAATTTATAGGGGTTGATGTTTACTACGTTAGTAATTGTTAATTGAGTTTTGTATAAATGGTTGAAAATAGAACCAAGAAATAATTGTATGTAGATTTATCGAGTAACATCATTATTAATCTCTAATGTGAAAACTCGTGAATTGGTGCACACGTGATTTTAATTTAGTCAAATGTGAATAAAATTATTTTTCATCAGTATCCATTTCATTTGTATTATTAATGAATGACAATAATTTTACATCTTTATTTTTTTCAATTTACGTATTATTTTCTACTATTTGCAGAAACGTATTCAATAATCCCTCTCCCATCACGCGAGTTAACACCTAGTTGAATAATATAATTAGTTTTTGTAGTGAATTGTTTTGTAGTGGTGATAGGAGGTTGAGGGTGAGCTAATTGAAAATACGGATTGTCAATTGGTTATTGTAGTATAGTTTTAAGATTAATTTTTGAGAATATTTGTATTCTTGTTTGCGAGAATTTTAGTTAGAATTATTGATATGGTATGTTTATTTTTATCAACTAATTCATGTTCTTTGCAAGTAGCTTATGCCATTAACCTGATTTACTATTCGATTATGATTTTATTTTATGATATATGCGGATGACCCAATTAATTCAAACATGTATTACCATTGAAAAGTTACCCAACACCATATAAAATGCGAAATCTTAACATTCATATCACTAAGTGTTGGGACACAAACTCCAATATATGAGGTGGTACCCAAAAGAAAGAAATAAAAGACAAGTAGACTCATAATATGATTTAGGAGTCGAAAACTCAAAATAGTAATTGAGTGGCCTAAAAATAGGCGCGAACGCCCTAAGAGGTACCAAAGTATCTTGTGGAAAATGTTCATTTTCTCATTATACTCGATTTTTAAAGTTAACTAGTAAACGTCTATTTTTGAAAGTAAATAGTAACCATTCTTTTGGGGATTAAAAGTGAGTTTCGAGTGGCGCACAATTAAATTAAGTGGCATGGAAAGAGTCATGAATAACTCCACAGGTATAAAAGTAACCTAAGGGAAGGATAGTGCCCTAATCGGGCTCATAGTTGATGAAGTTAACTAGTATACGCTTGTTATAGGGTTGAAAATGAAATTTAGGAGTCAAAAACAAAAAAATAGGAACTTGGTGGCCTAATAAGAGGCGTGGACACCCGAAGAGGTATTAAAGTATCTTTTAGAAAGATGTTGTTTCTTCATTGGACATCTGGTTTCAAAATTTAACTAGTAAATATTCTTTTGCGTGTTAAAAATGGGCTTTTGAAGGCAAAAACTCAAAACATCAACCGAGTGTCCTTGAAAGAGGCACAAAGATGAAAATACACACAAACGTAATATGTGGGAAGTGTCTGTTTCCTAATTGAACTTGTGTTGCTTAAGTTTACTAGTATACACTTGTTTGTGGTATAAACTGGGCTCGAGGGAGCAAAAACTCAAAACATAAATCAAGTATCCCTAAGAGAGGCACGAACACCCCAAGAGGTACACAAATAACTTATGGGAAGTGTTTGTGTTCTGATCGAACTCTCGATTTTTGAAATTGACCATCAGATGATTGCTTGGAGCTATAAGTCAACTTTGGGGGTGAAAAGTGAAAACAACGGTGAAATGGATCGAAACGGGCACAAATAACTCCAAAGGTGTTAGATAACCCGAGGGAAGTGATCGTATCTTCACAGGAATCTCAGTGTTTGAAAGTAACTAGTGGGAATTATTTGGGCAAGTTTATAACTGATTAGAACTTTGTTAAAGTGTGCTTTGGTTTTACTCATTTTGGATGTTCTCTAGATTATTATCTTGTTCAGACACGAGGAGGTCGCATCAACCACTGAGACAGTGGCGAGTGAGTTATTATTCCCCGTATTGGATCGTGCATATGATATGTACTCAGTGATTGGTTAGAACTGACACCTGGAGACCACATTATGTGCCTTCTTTCTGATGTCATCATGATGTCAGGTTCTAGCGTGAGTATTCTAGGACTAAGTATGGCGCTGTCATTTCAACCAATGCTAGATCTTTTCGGGAAGTGAAAATTGGTGTCGTCGGTTAGAGTATTAATAGTTATCCACTTGATTCTCATTTCAAAATGAGTAAAACAATATTTTATTAATCAATAATAAAATATTTTACACATGATTTTAAGAATAAAATAGAATAATAAACCAATGTTGCTATGCTAATCCTCTAGTCCCACAAAGTCATACCTACTTGTGCGGATCTCTCGCACTTCTATTAATCCTGACCAAAGGATGTCCTACTTCCAACCATGCTTTCATTTTTTTAGTATAAACATTTAGGTGAACCCCTTGACTAAAAATTAATTATGACCATACCCAAAGATAATACAAATATATAGATAAACATGGATTTTGAACCTCATTATAATTACACAATAGTTTCCAATAAATCAAAAAATTCCTAGTGCACATATACCTTTTGGAGTCTGAACTTCTTAAGTTAGAGTAGTAGTCATCCACTATAACCAACATCGGTGATTAGTTGGTTGCTAATGCTAGATCTGTTCAGGAATTTGATGAAGGATTGACTTGAGTTTCATTTGGTTTCAAACAAAGATCTAACTACATCAAGATCTATTTGTTGGATAAGCTGCCCCATCTCCTTCGCACATGACCGTAAGAATTCTTTGAATACGAGACATAATCAAACATATGAAAAAATGTACCTCTTGGATCAGTACTTATTTCTCAGACCAAATGATGAAACAATTTTTTGTTAGAGAATTCGTAAAATCCTATAAAATCAACCAGTTAAAAACTAGAGTGGCAGCAAATATGAAGACCATAGACGAATTGGACTTCATTATCTTATGCTACATCTCTTAGCTCCCTGTTTTTTGTGGAATTCTCTAGCCAATGTATTCTAAATTTATTGCAAATGAAGTTGATTTGGATGACAACGTTGTTCATTTAACTTATGTAATTTGTGCCACCTATGGTTGTAATATAAAAATAAATAGAGAGGTTACTTTTGAACCTAAGTGCCCGTATCATCATTAGGCAATGAAATTTATGATCTATGATTGACATTGTGAGTGTTATCTTCCTCAGAACTATGTGGAGAAATGTGTTATCATATTTATTTTAATATCACAATAGCTTATAGGATAAAAATAGATTGGAAAATATGGTACTTTGTTTTTACTAATGTTTAGAAGCAACAATGTCACCATAAGGATTTTCTAGTGTCGGATTCGCACTTCTGCTCTCCTGGTGCCAGTATTCATCATGCGAGGAAATTTTATGAGAATATAGTCCAAAGTTGTACCATATATGACGTTGAATGCCTTGACTATACTATTGTAGTAGCACACTAGTGGCTCAATGGACTCTTACCTTTATCACTATATCATTTAGTATGCTTTTTAAGTTTCTACCATAATTTGAATGCCCAAGACTGTAGCCAAATTATTGACCTCTCATTAAACTTGTTCTCTGGGAGCTTGCCTTGGTCATTCAGAAACCTCACACAGCTTCAAGAATCGATAATAAGTAGCAACAACGTCTCTGGTTCTATCCCGATAATTCTTTCTAATGCAACAAATATATTACAGTTACAGACTTGAAGGGAGCATACGTTCAGAGTTAATTGGGTGGTTACAAAAGACTTTAAGTTATAGATTTATTAAATAATTCTCTCATAGGTACTTTACCACCTGTTAATGTCAAAAATCACCTTACTATGTGGACTAATCGGAAATGAACATGTGTTATCCAAAGTGGCATCAGTCATAGTCAGCAAGGAGTAATCGCTCGACCAAGTTTCGGAATTCCGACTAGCATATTAAGAAGCCCGACCAACAGGAGGAAAAGTGACCAACCTGGTCAGTGAAGCGCCATCAGTTGTGTACATTATGAACACTGTACAAATGTAAATGCCTAATTTAGAAGGGCATTCCATCCTTTGACATTCTAACTCTTTTACTCCCTCATGGGCTATAAATACATTGTTTCCATGAATCCAAGGGACACACCTGAACAAAGGCAAGGCAATACAAAACAGTGGACGTAGGATTTCCCCTTTATCCAAACCACTTTAAAAATCTTTTGTGTCTCTCTTATTTACTTATTTTATCTGTAATCAAATAATTAGATATATTCTAGTTTTTTGCATCAACAGATTGGCGTCGTCTTTAGGAACGTGTTTCTAGTTTTTCTAAGCATGACTGATATTCTTGATTCAAGTACTAGGAATGTTAGCATCCCGCCTGTTCCTTCTGCTTTACTAACTCACAATGATTTGACTGGAATCCTGTCTAGTCTCGCCAGAGGACAAGAGGCTATGCAAGATACCATGAGGCAGTTAGAGCAAACCCTGCAAGCCAGACCACCTTCCTTATTTTCTTATGGAAATATTCCATCATCGCCTCTAAGAAGAAGTAGACATAGTCAATCAAGGACTACTAGAGGTAGGAGAAAATTCTTCGCTCAGAACCTCGGATCCCTATGAGGATTAGTATTTTACTCATGAAAGATTGAGTGCCTTAGAAAGGCTAAGTCGAGCATTTCCCTTTGATTGTTTGGGACCTAGGGGGAATATAAATTTTCCTAAGGAATTATCAAGAAATACTCGATGACTAAATGATCAACGTGAAGGCTCAGCCCAATCTAGATTGGATGCCCTATGAACTGCTCATATCGAGCAACATTCATAAGAGGAGAGTTTAGTACAAACAGTTGGTCAAAATGAAAAAGACACAACACACAAATCTAACACAGGTAATAATGCATGAAAGGGTTCCATCCAGCGATTGGAAGATAGATTGGGAGAAATGGCTAAGGCCAAGAACCCTTTGTAGAGAAGCTTTATGAAGGAATCTCCTTCCATACAAGCTACTATGGATTTTACCACAACTTCAAAGTTTAAAGCTCCTATAGTTACTCCTAAATATGATGGGAAAACTGATCATGTCCTTCATATAGAGCAGTATCAGGCAGCAGCTGACATATATGCTGTCCCCGATGAAATGAGATGCAAGGCATTCTCATGAATAATTACAGGACCTGCACAGATCTGGTATAACAGTCTTCCTCAGGGGTAAATTTATAGTTTCCATCAACTTGCCAAACTATTCATTAGTAACTTCTTCTTTGGAGCTAAACTCGTGAAATAAGTTAATTATTTACTCAGTGTAAGGCAATCGGTGGGAGAAAGTACCAGAGATTACAACACTCGGCTCAATAATTAAAAGTTGGAGGTTATTGACTATGTGGAAAAGATAGTTATTACAGCTCTTATGAGTACTACTCCTCCAGAAACTCTACTACACACTTGCTAAAGATCCTCCAAAGACAATGATAGAATTAATGGCAAAAGTAACCAAGATCATGAATACCGAGGAGGCAATGCAGCTAAGCGGAGCTCGGAGGAAAAAGTGAAAGGTAAAGCGGACAAAAAGGAGCACGGGGAATCAAAGTACAAAGGGATTATTGATCAGCTCAAGAAGTACAATAATTACATTCCATTGACAATGGGAATCTACCATATTTTGGAGGAGTCTTCTCAAATATAGGACCGAATAATTCGGCCTGACATCTAAAATGACTAAAAATCGGATCGGATCGGTCGCGCCCACCCCTAGATATGGTACTTGGTGATGAGGATGAAAATACTGCTGATTGGGGGTTTCTCCCCCTCAGAGGGGACTCTTAGATTTTACCTTGAGCGAGGGGACTTCCCATGGTCCCATATTAACTTCGAAGGGCCTGAGGGTTCTCCTACCCAGTTTGCTACTTGGAACGCTCACATATAGAGTTTCCATGTTGCCATCCTCAGAAAAATTGGGCTTCATCGGGCCAAGTGATTAGGTGAATTTACTCTGTTAAAGAATAATGCTACCCTCCCCATCCTGATATCTCTTGGACGCCCAAAAGGCTGCTGACCATTCAGAGTTGGACCGTATATGCCGAAGGTGCATAGGTTCTTTAAACAAAGCCACCTTCACTCCCCTCATCAACTATTTCTTCCAGGATCCTTCCATGGATAGCACTTCTGAGGTTGCCCCTAGTCAAGGTACATCATTAAAACTACCTGCTTACATCCTTATCATTCTCTCTCGCTTCCTTTTAATAGGGAAACCTAACGACCAACCCCGAAGTGACCTCATTAAAATATCCCTTAGTTTGGCCCAGGGTATCAAGCTTCCTCTAGATTCAATTACCCTGGGATCAATCTATACATGGATTGATAGAACCCACTTTGACATGGAACGATCTCTTGGTCGTTATAACCTGGCCAACTTTGTCAATTGTGTACTTATGATGGGCTTCCTCTATGTTCGTTTCCCCGATGTAGCAGCTAAAACCAATCATCCTCCTTTGGGAGAAACAATTTTGCCTCATCGTTCTTACATTTATCACAAGAGGCAAAGTCGTAAATAGTTAAATATGTTATTGATAAATGAGACTATGTTGTGATGCGACCCTATGGAGAGGAAGTTTTCCTCTATTCTTATGATTTTTTCAAAAGTGAGCCAAGGGTGGTCCAACCAACAATTGTAGACCTTATGGAAGAAGACCCTTCGATTGCTGTGGTTCTTTTATTCTCTCCAAGCTACTTACCATCCTACACCGAGTGGGGATACACATGCGAACATTACAATTAGGGGTGTTCAGAAAACCGAACCGGACCAAACCAAACCGCCTTATTTTTATCGATTTTTATTTTTAGTCGATCCGTTCCAATTTTTTTATAGACCGGTATAATCAGTTCGATCCTCGGTCCGCCTTATTAAATACCCAGTCTGGACCGACCCAGACTGGTTACTATTAACATATAAGTATTTAATTATATTTATATATTAAAAATACTCAAAGAAAGATGGATCTTATCTTGGGGGTACGCTCGTCTTTAAAAAAAAGAATGGAACCCTAGATCTAATTTATCTGAGAAGCAAACACACGCACACAACACAAGTTCACACCATTCTCATTCATCTTCTCTTCTCTCTCTTACGGCGCTCTCATGTTCACTTCCTCGCTCTCTCTGAGAAACAAGCCTCTGCTCCGCCGCTATCATAAAATAAACCCGCTTGATGCTCTCATTTGTTTTGCCGTGAGATACTTTGCACCGTGATAAAACAAACCCACTATTCTTGGTAGGAATTTCCTACCATTTGTGTCGTGAGAAACAACATAGAGGTACTATTTTTTTCTTCTCAGATTCACATAC
The DNA here is from genome assembly GCA_949130495.1 of Sambucus nigra. Classification (NCBI taxonomy): domain Eukaryota; kingdom Viridiplantae; phylum Streptophyta; class Magnoliopsida; order Dipsacales; family Adoxaceae; genus Sambucus; species Sambucus nigra. The sequence continues at coordinate 688,997,229 of OX422209.1, forward strand.
AAATTCATCTGTTACTACTCATACTATGTTATTGCTACCATTTGCGCCATGAGTCTCATAATGATAATACATCTGTTTGTTGGTTACTCAGGTATTCAAAAACTAAAACTATGAAACTAAAAAAATAATTTTTTACTCATGTATTTAATATTCATAATACATACATTTGTTACTAAAAATAACATATATATCTCATATTTGTTTTTTAATTTTTATTTTTCTGTCTTTGCTTTAAATATTTTGTAGAACTTGATTTTTTTTAACTTGTTTAAATTTAATAAGATTAGTACCGACAAGTTAAACCGAACCGACTAGAGATGGGTGAACGATACAATCGGTCCGATCTTGGTCCATTTTTTATTAGGAGCGATTTAATCGGTCTGATCCTTAAAAATCCTAAAAACCGGGCTGGACTGGACCACAAACACCCCTAATTACAACCCCCATCGGTGTGTCCATCAATTTAGTTTTGACCAAGGGTCCCCTCGCTCCATTTTCCATCTAAATCACCCCAAGGTCACGTTTAGCGAGGCTTGTTCTCTCTTTACTTACACTGCTGCGTGGGGGTGATCTCCACAATTTCTGACAGAGTCACCATCCCGAGTATCTTCAGGCAAGGATATGTGACTTCTTTATTTGCCACTAAGTATTGTCCTAATCAACTGGCCCAAATATTTGCATTTATTGAGGGCCCCCTGTATATCCCCCAGTGCTCTCATTTTCTTCATAAGAACTAGGTTTGAAAGGCAATTCAGTTCTGGGAATGGAGTTCCCTTTAAGCAAAACTCCGAAGGAACCTCCCACTGAGCTTCCTCCATACTTTTTCATGATTCCCCTTGCTACTCCAAAGCCCAAGAAAGTCATAGCACCCAAACAGACTGCTCTTTCCAAAGGTGTCTCTGGTGAAGGGGTTCCAACTGAAGCAGCTTCTGGTGAAGGACCTTGACAACCACCAGCCAAAAAAGCTAGGGGGTCCAAGAGTGGGACTTCCTCAAAGTCTAAGTCCCAACCTCAGTCTCAAGATCCTTTGGAGGAACTCCCCATCGCCTTTGTTCCTCCTCTTATGTCTGCAGATGTGAGTGAGGAGTTGGGGAAGAAAATTCAGGCTGAGGTGGAGCGAATAAATTATGAGTTTTGATGACACGCTCCCGCCATTCCTCCTACTACTGCCTTCCCCACCATCTTAGTAGATCCATTAGAACCAGGGTCAAAGAGGAAGAAGAGCTCAAGGGTTCCTCAAAGTGTTGGTGTTGTGGGAGCGAAGAAAAAGACGCTGGGTACTAAGTCCCAGAAAAATGGGCACCATATGTACATCTCGCCCCAGCTCCCTCTGCCGTTGGTTCCCCCCTCCCCCCCTTCTTAACCAATCATGATATCCTTCCATTCTCCCTATGGGTCAGAGGTATACATGTTTTTTTAACAAACTGCATCTGCGTAACTCTTAGCAACTTCGGTGCAGGTAGCTGAAGGAGAAAGGACCAACCCCCATGTGAGTCCTTTCATGGGGGACGTTTCGGTTCCTCTCAGACCGGTGTAACTCATCCCTATTCCCCTATGATAGGGATTACTTACTCCCGTCGTTTGTCTTTTCGACATGCGAAGGATGTTGCTGCAGAGGGTGATTCCGTTGAATCTGTGGGAATTTCCTCTCAGCCAGAGGAAGCTCCCTCAGCTTCTTCTGAATTATCACGTCAGCCCAAGGTTCCTCTACCCATTGTTCCAGCTGCGAAATATTCTCCAGGGGTAGTATATTCTGAACACTGTTAGGTCTGACGTCTTTTCTCTCTTATTGTTTTGCTAAAGTTTAACCTCTTGGGATGCCTCCGGTCAAAGTGGATTATTTATTGTCTAACATTCTTCTTCCATCTATATTGACAAGACACATCACTGCAATTCCCCTCTTTAGCAACATTACTGAGGTGAGCTAAACGTGAAGTATGTCTCTTTTCTACAGTATCTATCCCCCACTTCTAACACTTAATTTCATTTTTTGCAGTTATCTACAGGTCTAATCCCACCAACGTCTATCAGGACTCTTCCCATCCTTAAAGCATCGTTGACCCCTCTTCTCATCATAGTGCTTCTTCTGGCACCAAAAGTGTGGGTGCATCCATGGGAGGTCAAACGTCTTCATCCAACGCCACCCCAATATTGGCCTTAGTACCTTTCGTTAGCACATAAGCATTCTCGAACATTGAGGCTCCTCTACTTGAGGGTTTCGTTGAGGCTTCTGGGGAGATAAACCTGCCCCTAACAGTTCCTGTCGTTGTAGCCTCTTTGGTGACTCCCGTTCTTGCTCCAGCCATTGTTGAGGTACTTCGCTAGTTTCTCTTCGTTTCTTGTTGTTTGTCCTTTATTCTTGACAATGTACAATCTAAAAAGTCTCATTTTTCAAACGTTCAAACTCCACTGATAACGGTGACTTAATAATGAAAACACTTATTAAGATTTTCCCTTTTATAAAATTCCACCCATAACGGTGACTTAGCAATGACAACCATTTGCTAAGATTTTCCATCAAACTCCACCAGTAATGGTGACTTAACAATAATAAACACTTGTTAAGATTTTTCGTCAAACTCCATCAGTAACGGTGATTTAACGATGAAAACACTTGTTAATATTTTTCATCAAACTCCACCAGTTACGGTGACTTAACGACGATAAATACTTGTTAATATTTTTCGTCAAACTCCACCAGTAATGGGGACTTAACAATGATAAACACTTGTTAAGATTTTTCACCAAACTCCACCAGTAACGGTGACTTAACAATGATAAACAATTGTTAAGATTTTTCACTTAACTCATTATTTTCTTGATCTGTCTCAAGGTTACTGGTGTATCCCCTCCAGTTAGAGAGAGCCCTCCATCAGTCCCTTTGCCCATCGCGTCTCCCCATCGTGAATAGGCTATTTCGAAAGAATCTAGTCACAACGACCAAGGTTCCACGATAGGGGCTGCAGCCGATAGCGAATCTGGTTGTGATCTTCCTCTGTCTAAATTGGATCCTCATGAATTTTATTTCATGGTCCTTCAACGATCTCCCAAAATGTCTTTCAGGCATCGTTTGGTAATTGAGTATATTACAAACCATCATCCTGAGACTTTTATTATCAATTGTCTTCATACAAACATTGCGGTGATGAGCTACAGGCTTCAAATCATGACCATGGTTATTAGCGATCTTGCCAATACTCCAACTGTAAATGTTACCAAACCCCTTCTTAATCAATTTATGGGTTATCTAAAGGATTTAGGCAGAGATGGGTTTCGATTTAACTGGATTATTGATCACTTAAAGACTTTGAAGATCCAACAATTGGCAAGCTAGAGGGAACTACTACAAAAGCACTGGGAGGATCAACGAGCTGAGGAAGTTAGGTTGGCCGAGTTAGCACCTCCTCTTGAAGCTACCAACAAGGAGTTAGAGGATATCGAAGAAGCTCTGTGTCTGGAAAATATAAAATATGAGGAACTCCTTATTGAGCGTGCACAAGTTCAAACAAGGCTGGAGGTTTCTATTAATGCCCAACAAGCATGCCTAGCAGCTTCTTCGGGCCTGCCTGGAGATTTTTTCTCTCATCCGGACTTATGGTTCTTTTTTAGGCCAATAATATTTTCCACACTTGTATACATTTTCCTTTTTTCTCTTATGTAATTCTCAGGTAATAGTTCCCAATTTTGTAATGCCTCAGAATTTATTAATGAAATAAATGTTGTATGTTTTTTCGTGTCACTTCTTTGTGTTATAACTGTTTGCACAAAATACTAACTCTGCAATCTTTCATTTCACTTAATTTGCAACATAAGACATCTTTTCAGAAAGAAAAGATTTATATACTCATAACAAAACAATTAGATACAACGACGATCTAAAGTTAATTGCTTATACATGATAGACTTTCAACCACTTATTCTTAATCTAAAATGGTTTGTCTTCTTCCATCTTGGAAATTATGCATTAACCTGAATTACGAGCCTCCTTTACAGTGAAAGGTCCCTCCCAATTTACTGCAAACTCAGGAAGAGGAATCCCCCTGATGTGCTTCACTGCTGCCTTCAAAATGAGGTCTTCCTCCACGAACTTCCTTGGTCTCACCAAGTTATCATACATCCTGGAAAGCTGCATCATGTACATTTGAAAGTGTTGCATCACATTGTCTATATGCTCGTTCAATGCTTCCAACTGCACATGTCTGTTCTGAGGGAGCATGCTACTTCGTAAGGCATATCGGTTAAAAGGAACTTCCAACTCCACCGGGAGGATCGCTTCAGCTCCATACATAAGGGAGAACGGGGTTTATCCCATGGGCTTCCTTTTAGTTGTTTGATAGGCCCACAAAATACAACTGGTATTTTATCATCCCATGATCCTGGGAAATCCTCCATAGTCTTATCCAAAATATTAACCAATGTTTTGTTAGTTGCTTCGGCTTGACCGTTTCCCTTTGGGTAAGCCACTGTTGAAGTTTGATGAATAATGGAATATTTGTCTGTGAGCATTGTTACCTCTGAATTGATGAAGGGGGTTCCGTTAATAGAGAGAATAACCTTTGGGATCCCAAAATGACAGATGATGTATTCTCTGATGATGTTTCTCACCACCCATGTTGTTGTCCTTATTAGTGGTATTGCTTCAGCCCACTTTGTAAAGCACTCTGTTGCCACTAGTATCCAGATCTTCCCCCTCTAAGAAGGATGTATTATCCTGACTAGGTCAAATGCCCAAGTGTGAAAAGGATAAGGTGTTACCAGAGAGTGTAGATCCATAGATGGAGCATGGATCATATTTCCATGTAGTTGACAAGGTTTACATTTTTTAGCAAACTCAGCGGAGTCTTTCTCTATCGCCGACCAATAATACCCCAACGTCGTCAGCTGATCATATAATCCCCTCCTATGTGAGCTGGATCATGAGCTTATTTGAGGACTTCGATTGCTTCCTCTTTTTTGATTCAACGCAATGGCCTGTTGAAGTACCCTCTTCAATAAATCTTCCCTTCCTGAATGTAGAACCTTGGGGCCCTTATTTTGAGTCCCATCTCATCAATCTTCTCTATTATGAAAAATCCATCTTTAATGAAGTCAATATAGGGTTGCCTCCACTCCGATTGAGTTTCAACGAAATGGCCTTCATCTGCCTCAAATAACAGTTGGCACTTGTCACACTTTCTATGTAGCTCTGCTGCATCCTGCTTCATTCTAGGCAAAAAGTATCCCTCCCTTTAAATTCTCCTGTAAAGATGGATCTTAGTTGTTTCGTAGTGTTATTCGTGTGTTTTCTTTAGTCTCTTATCTGTTTCTTCTGGGTTGATGCACCTTGACAGCCATCCTCCTACATTTCTGAAGTAGAGGTTTCCCTAATTTGTAAAGTATTGGGCTAACTCTCTCAGTTCCATCGCTCCTTCCCGGGACTCTAATTATTTTCAAATCTTTCCCCTCTAGTAAGAGTTATCCACCATCGATAGAATTGACTGTACCACCGAGGGAGATGTTCTTCGATGAATCACGATTATAATTGTATCGTCCCTCGTGATTATCTTCTGAGCGATGGTGGCGTAGGCGTTTGGATGACGGTTCATCGTTCAAGGATGCCTCTTGATTTTAGTTCAATGGAACTGGTTGAGAGGCCTCTGAATGATTGTCTTGTAAGGTGCCAAACTGAGGTGCTTCAATGCATACTCTCCATTTACTTACTGAGTCACTATGTTTGAATCACCCTTGATGCAAACTGAAAAAATTCCCCTTCAAAGGGCCTCCAATAACCCCAGTACCAACCCCTCATATTATGCTTCATTAATGGAACAAGGGAAGTCTAACTTGTAGGAAAGACAAATTTCTTTCGTACCTCTCAAAAGAATAACTCCCTCTCCTCCTTTCTTCTCTACTGAAGATCCATCGAACTGCATGGTCCATTCCTCTTCGCTTGCATCTAAGTGATTAGCCTATAAATCGCCTCCTAAAATGCTCTCTCGTTGTGGCTCAAATATCCCAAACGGAAAGATTTCCAAGAGGTCTGCGTATGCCTGAATTTTTATTGCACAAGGGACCACGTATTTCAACTCATACTCTGAGAGTGTGAGGATCCACCAAGCTTCCCTACCAATTAATATAGTTCTTGCCAATAAAAAATTAATAGGATCACATCTCGTTACAATATTAATTGTAAAAGATAACATGTAATGTCTGAGCTTTTTTGCTACAAAGACCAAGGATAAATAATGCCTTTCCAAGCTATTATACCTGACCTCTGGGCTGTGTATGATTCTACTAAGGTAGTAGATTAGTCGTTCCTTCCCGTCAATCTTCTGTGTTAATAGAGCTCTAATAGACCTCATGGTTGATGTGAGGTATAATTGCAATGGTACTCCTACCCTTGAAGGAATCATGGTCTGTGGTGAAACGAGCAGCTTCTTCAGCCTGGTGAGAGACTCCTAGTGTACTTCCTCCCACTTGAACTTTGTGTTCTTTCGCAAAATCTGCATCAACGGGTGTGTTATTTCGGCCAATCCAGGCACAAATCTCCTAAGGTATGAGACTTTATCAAGGAAACTCTTGAGCTCCTTCATCGTTCTTGGACTTGTCATCTCCAAGATCGCTCGTTGTTTGTCTTGATCCATCCGTACTCCCTGCCGATCTACGACGAAACCTAAAATCTTTCCACTGGTTACTTCAAAAATGCACTTCAACGGGTTCATCTTCAGTTTGTACTTCCTACATCTAGAAAACACTTTCCTCAAATCGCTCAGGTGGGACCCCTCCTTCTTCAATTTAATAACCAAATCATCCACATAAAAATCCACAAATTTATGAAAAAAGTCATGGGAGATGGCCATCATTGTTCTTTGATAATAATCCCCAACATTTTTTATTCTAAACGTCATTACCTTGTATATGAATTTACCCAACGGGGTTCTAAATATTATTTTCTCCAAATCTGTGGGGTCCATCTTGATCTCGTTGTACCCTACATACCCATCCATAAAGTTATACATCTTATGTCCAGCTGTTGCATATATCAAGATATCGATGAAGGGTAGAGGAAACTCATATTTGGGGCAAGCCCTATTCAAGTCTCTAAAATCCATGCATATCTTTATTTGATTCTTGTCTTTCTTACACACTGGGACAATGCTAGACAGTGAGAGTGGGTGTTGTATCGTTTTGATAAATCCTTCTGCCAACAAGCATTGGACCTCTTCTTTTATCTTCAAGTCCAGCTCAAGCTTGTAAGTCCTTATTGCTATCTTCACCGAAATGGCTGAAGGCATCACATTTAACTTGTGACAGCTCACTCCCTCATCTATCCCTTCTATAGTCGTGTACTTCCATGTATAAATGTCTACAAACTCCCGAATTAACTCAACTAAGGCCTCTCCGCTCTCCTTACTGAGATCTTTCAAGATGAAAATAGGCCTTGGATCCTCCCCTTATTTTGTCAGGTTCAACTTCTCTGACTCTTGTGCCTGTGACTTCGGTTGATCTGCCATATAGTCGGGTTCTTCGGCTACATCCTCCACGAACTTCTATATGTTAGAGTTGTCTATCACTATATATTGCCCCCGTTGATCAACCAAAAAACACTCATATATCGGGTCAACTTTCGTATCAGTTTCTGTCGTAGCTTCTTCAGTTTCCCATTCACACCATTATAATCGATAAACCACATTTCCTTCTTCGATAACATCCTTCTTACACTATTTGCTCGCAGTTGTAGCGGCCTTACTCTTTTTATCTCTAGAAACCTCCGCAACTCTTTCTCCTAAAAATCGACTCACCACACTTTGTCGTTGGACCTCATGCTCCATTGGATCCATTATGGGCCTCACCTTGTCTTTGAGTTGCTTTGAGATGTTTTGGGGATAAGGGGCCATTTGGTGGACTTCTTTTGCCATCACTCCTTTACTGCTTGCAACTCTGTTATTCTGCCCATTCATAGGCCCCATCCTTTCTCCGATCGAGGGAACCCACGCTCCCTCCATTCTGCTTGTTAGGACTCTGATGTCCTCCTCTAATTCCGTGTAAAATGCCGCATCCACCAGGAGAGCTCCTTCAACTGCGAAGGGCCTCTTCGTAGCTCGTATAGTGATCTTCGATCCTTTAATATTTGTCTTGGCACATTAATGGTACATTGAGGGAACCAATCCTTGGTTGTACATCCACACTCTTCTTATTAATAGATGGTAGGATGTTGTACTCTCTATTACATGGAACTTAATGTGGGAACTCATATTTCCCATTACAATCCCAACATTCACATAACCGATGGACTTAGATGACTGGTTGTCATAACCTGAAATCACCAAAGGCATGGGGACAAATATTTCTCCTAGAATGTTAGTTGTGTGGAAAGAGATAATTGTCATGATGTTGATGGATGCCCCCATACATAAGAGCCCTTGCGAAGCTAACCCTGTTGATGATGACAGTCACATATAATGGTCGATTGTGAGGGAATATCACGGCCCTATCTGCATAACTGAACGTTATTTCTGATAGAAATTTCCTCACCAGCCTGGCCATAGGTCCCTTCTATCTCAGCGAAGCGACTGCATTCTTCCTCGCAATATCCAGGATTGCTTGGGTTATCTCCAACCTACTTTCTTTTGGCATTCCCACCTGGTCAAAGAACCAGGCGAATTTTGGGGACTGTGAAACCGCGCAGTACTCCAAGATTTGGTCTTTTTCTTCTCCTTCAATGTTGTATATATCCTCCATATCCTTGGCACTTGCTTCGTCATAGGATAACACCACATTATCCATTCTTCTGGTACACTCCTCCAAAGCCTCTTAGAAACTCCCCCTTCTCTGTCGTCAGCTCCTTCACTTCTCTTTCTGCCTTGTCATCATAGGCCACCACCAGATTGGCCCCATAAGCTGGGAGTGGGTTGTTATTAACATTTTACGGAGCGATTTACAATATCCCTGCCTTTACATATTTATCGACGATTCTTCTTACATGAAACAACTTCCCATTGGATGTTGAATCTTTTGATGAATCTGGCAATACTTGGGATCCACTCTGGTCATCGCATTTGGTTCCATGGTGGGGATTCCCATATGTTCATACATTGTTCCTCCTTGAACCATGGCTTTGTAACAACTAACAACCTCATCTACTGTACAGGGTAACAGTGGTGGGTCTTCCCTATCTCTCCTAAACTTTCTCTTGTTGTCCCTCTTCGCTAGTTTGCCCTCATCTGCTCCTTCGGTATATCCCACCCGTGGGGACTGAGACCTTCCTCACACAGGTTTTATAGGTTGCCTAAACATCATGGGAACCACCACTGGTTTTGGTTGTACCACCAACGAGATATTACTTACTGCTTTTAAGAATGCCGCAAAAGTCCCGTTGCGTGTCTCGTTAATAAGATGGCAGATGTACTCAGGAAATAGTCCTTCCACACAGATCAGTAGTAGTTTGGATTCTTTGGCTTCCTCCCGTACATCAAGGGACATTCCCTGAACCTTCGGACATACGCCACCACATCTTCTCCTGGTCATTTCTTCTATCTCCCCAGTTAGGTCAAGGTGAACTCATCTTCTTCCAGAAAGAACTTCTGGATGAATAAAACGTGCATCTTCTCCCCCGTGGAAACACTATTAGGATCTAGGTGAGAATACCAGGTATACGCCTTATTGGTTAAGGATTTGGAAAACTCCCTTAACCTAAGTTTTTTTTTTTTTGTAGTGAGCCCCCAAATGTTTAATGAAGCGTTTAATGTGCTCCTTCGGGTTCCCGCCCTTTCCTGTGTACTTTTCAAAGATAGGAGGAATATAATTTTTTCTGTAAGGATCATTGTTATATTCCCAAGGGTAAGGCATCCGAAAGTCATCATAAATCGAAGCTATCTTGCCAGCAGATTGCATGAACTTCTACATCTCTTTTCTCATCTCCTCCATAGCCGATATCATTGAAGGAACGGCCAGAGGGACTATAGGTGGGGCGCCCGCTGCACTTGGAATAACCACCACCGTCGAAACACTTGTTACTCTTGGAGTTCCCAACGTTGTAATTGCAACAAGGGGCATGCTTGCTGGGGAAGTTCCTGTTAGAACTGCGCTTGGTGGGGGCATCGGGGCTGCCCCTGGTGTTACGAAGGAGTTGGCCTCAAATCCTCCCAACACCATTGAAGCTACAGGAGTTTGCAAAAACTCATAAAATTTATTCATGAGGAGTTTAACTTGAGTTGGTCCCAACACAGCGCTCGTGGAAGCTTGCGTCACCCCTGGAACACCTGTCACCATTTGAACTGGAGGTACCTCCACTCGAGAAGCTCCATATCTTGAAGCCTCTAACTCCCTCACCGCTTGTTCTTCATTGTGTTGAATGTCATCAAATTTAAGTCTTTGATTAACATTATCCTGCGCTATACTCTTTGCTTAGAAGAATACCTCCCCATCAGAGTCGCCAAATGTAAGAGGGTAGTTTAGATTATATGGAGCCGTGACCCCTTTTGAGTATGGTAATGACAAGTTAACTAGCAGCACTATTGATTAATTACAAGACACACAATCACAACTGAGTGAAGATAAACTCAGTTTGAACTCACAAAAACTCTCGTGTATAACTCAAAGAACAATAATGAAACTTAGAGGTAACTCATTTAGAGGGAGAGAGAAGTAAGCATCCTAAATACACCTTAGCAGGCAGCTAAACACCCCAACCACCCTCAAAAGATCTCTGTCAAGTATTAAAATCTTCGTAATAAATGTCAATGGTGGGTGAGTGAGCTCTGGTTCGTAATAAATTTCTCTTCCCAATGTATATTTTCTTTCTTTTTTAGCAATAACTTCTAAACTCTCAAAAGAACATCATTTCCTCAGAGGTGGTTGTGTCCCTTAAATAGCCCCCACACCACTCCCGAGATAACTAAGTCATTAATAACTGTGAAAGACATCCCTTATACTTTATGTCACAAACATTAAATGCAATATGCACTAGTTAGCTCTACGTTATAAACATTAAATGCCAAGACACGCCTTTTGCCTAACCACTGTGTGTTGGGGGGCTATCGTCACAAAGGTGGCTCACCAACTGTCTGACAGCTCAAAATACCACAATGGTTTACTCAAGTGCAGATTTGACATTGCCTATCTGGCTAGTGACATCACATAAAGTATACGTGACATTGAGTAGAGGGTTGTTTGGTTCATAACTCAATGACCGATGGAACTCAAGGCTGCTCCGCCCGAGGTTCCATGGTCAAGGTCTTTTGGTGTTTTACCAGGTGTATCTAAGATATTCAGGACAAGTCTCAATGGTGCCTCACTTCTTAATCCTCCCAACAATGTCCCTCTAAAGTTCCCATAGCAAGGTCATTCGATAGAGCATGAAAGCTCTCCCGGGCTCTGCAAAGCCTAGTCTCTCGCGAGTACTGTTTGACCTTGCACTGAATGCCATTATAATCGTTACATCATTACAATCGTTATAGCTCATAGTCAATATAAACATAAGATAAAATATTACTAAGTAACACAATAAGCTAAAGTATGAGCAGCCTCGCTTGAGCTGTCACGCTGAGCCACCTCGTTTGAGCTGCCACGCTGAGCCACCTCACTTGAGCTACCATGCTGAGCCACCTCGCTTGAGCTGCCTCATTGTCTTAATCCCAAACACTGTTGTTAATGGGGGATTATCTCTAATCTCAAGATTACCTTCAAGCCCCCTCTACAACTAATATCTCCATTATTTTGGATAATCCATCCTAAATAACAAAAATGATCATTTCTAGGTATCTATTGTCCCTCCAATTTCACCACATCTCCATTTGTCCTCCTATTACTTCTAAAATTGCAATCTACATATTATGTTTTAGTTCTACTTATTTTAAATCCTCTTGTTTCTAAAGTTTCTCCCCATAATTCCAACCTAACATTAATCCCCGTCTTAGTCTCATCCACTAAAATAATATCATCTGCAAATAGCATACACCATGGCACCTCATCTTGTATTTGTCCAGTCAACTCATCCATAACAAGAGCAAATAAATAAGGACTTAATGTTGAACCTTGGTGTAGACCTACCGTAATTAAAAATTCACTACTTTCTCCGACCGATGTTCTTACTGTAGTCATCGCATCATCATACATATCCTTGATCACATCAATACATATGCGAGTCACTCCTCTTTTATGTAGAACCCCTCATATTATATCTTTGGGTATCCTATCATACGTCTTCTCCAAATCTATAAAAATCATATGAAGGTCCTTTTTTTTCTCCATATACCTCTCCATTAATCTCCTCAATAAATAGATTACTTCCATTGTTGACCTCCCAAGCATAAGCTCAAATTGATTCTGAGATAATGTTGTCTTCAATCTTAATATATATTCAATCACTTTCTCCAAAAGTTTCAATGTATGACTTATTAACTTAATACCACGATAATTTGAACAACTTTGTACCTCCCCTTTATTTTTATAATTGGTACAAAAATACTTTTTCTCCATTCATCGGGCATCCTATTAGTCATTAAAATTTTATTAAATAATTTTGTAAGCCATGATACTCCATATTCCTCTAAGCACTTCCAAACCTCAGTAGGGATACCATCTGGTCCTAAAGCCTTCCCTGTTTTCATCTTTTTAAAGCAATCCAGATCTCTGTTGTCCTAATTTTGCAGAAAATATAATTTTTCGAGTCTCCCTAAGTTCCTCTATAGCAAATCTACTCCCATGATCTCCATTTAATAACCTCTCTGTGACAACCCGCTCACCAAAATAAGGGGTGGCCAGCCCAATAATCCAATATAATGGAATCATAGATGGAATCATTCTCAACATCACAACAAAATATAGAGTATCCAGGATAACCACCCAAAATATCAGAAAACGGGTTGCCAAAAATTTTGTTTTAAAGATAAAGAAAGAATTTAAACAACCCAAAACCTGAAAAGATAGGGGAAACCTCAGGGATGTATATATATTACTATAATAACAAGTGACAAATAAGAGGACCAAATATGTTATCGATCCGCTGATACATACAACATTGTTAAACAATTTCAATAAATTTATATAATACATTACATTAAACAATTACAAAAGCGTGGGCCTTTCGCCCGAGTAAAAAGACCCGATCTTAACTAGAATGCAAAAATGAAAACGTCTACACCAAATGTATCCCGTAATACCCGCAATGAATCACGGCTCGCCGAGGACATCAGAATAGGAAATCAAATCAGGCATCCTTGCGGTGGAGTACCTGAGCGAAGACAAGGTGCATATGCAACAAGAAATGTAAACAGGTCAGGGCCCGGTTCTATATGATTACTAGATGAATAAAGAGTATGACAGTTATGAATGAGGAATCATGATGAGAGATATAACTATCTAACTACACAATTTAAAACATAACTAAGCAGGAAGATAAAACAAATAACATTAATCTGAAAACTTGTCATCGGTACCAATTATCTCATATATCTTTTTCCTTAATAGGAAATATATGTAAAATCACAATGTTATGCTCTTTATGGCATTTTTATCTCACTTTTACATTTTGTAAAAATCCTTTCCTTATCAGGAAAATAATCATTTTCAAATGCTCATTGTGGCATTTATATGTGCTCTTTGTGGCACTTCATCATGGTCTTTATGGCATATCAAATACATCAAGTCCCACTTGATTATGAACTGTTATATTTATATACATATAATGAATTCTAAGACCGCCCGTCCGGGTTTCCCCACTGTGCGTGCCCCTAAATGACCATCATCTTCCAGGGCCAATCATAAGACAACCTGGGCACCTATATCTAAAGACGTCGAGAAGCGGCCATGTGCCTGCGGGGTAGTCAAGACCACACCCAGAATCTTCTACCCATCGCAAAAAAATATACAACAATAAGCGCACACATGGCCTGTGGACTATATCCACCCTGCGTTAATTTGTCAGGGGGCATCACCTCGCGCGCGGACTTCCCTTGTGATGTCATTTAGAGAGGTGTGTTTAAACCATTTTATTTATCATTTTCAAAATCAAGTAAATTATCATTTACCAGTTTCATGATTAAGTAAATTATCATTTACAAAAATCAATACCATTTCATTTCATTTCCATGTATATGTCTCATTTTATCAGAAACCATTACTATTTACTTCTTATGAATAATATAACTTATTATCCGGAGCCATACGATAAATTATATCGTTACTACAACCTCAAAGGAGTAAGTAAACTCCTAATTTCCTCCAAACATTGTAGGGTATTATTTTAAAACCCCAATATTATCATACCTCGAAGGGATAAATGAACTTCCAATTTATTCTCCCAACATACTTTTATGGTTTTATTATAACCCATCAGGGATAATATAGATCTAATGAGCTCCTAAAGTCTCCCGAACATAATATTATAACTCTTACTCTTATAGTAATTGACTGGAAGAAAGCATGCCCTAACATCAATAGGCATAACCCCGGAAAAGTCCCCACATAACCCATTCCTAGTGTAGGGAAAGTAACTGACTCAATTACAACTCTAGGACACTTAGTTTACTTCATTAAAGAAGGTTCCTAGGCCCTAGACTTAAATAAAATGAATTGGAATTAAACTAAGAAAATTACTCAAAATGCAGGGCTTCCGAATCGATTCGGCCTAGCCGAATCGATTTGGGTTCAAGAAAGAGAATCGATTCGGACCATCCGAATCGATTCGGGCGGGAAAACCTTACTTCTGCATAATTATCAAATCGATTCGGCCCACTTGAATCGATTCGGTCGACCCAGAACTGGAAACTATCTCAAGGCGAATCGATTCAGCTAGGCCGAATCGATTCGGTTCTGCAGAATTTCCTAGTTTTGTTCTAAGTGTTTTGAGCCCTCATTTTTTTCCAAACCTCAAATATCTTCCAATTTTACACACAACCAACAATATGTATCTACCCAAAATCGTCCCAACATGATTACTAACTACTAAAATTCACAATTTCATCATCAAAACTAAGATTAAGGTTTAATTCCCACAATTTCCTCCTTTAAACCATAAATGTAAATACACAACTAACCATACAATTTATACATCTTAAATCACATATTAGCAAGTAGAAAACTTGCCTTGATGTAGGATGTATCAGATTTCTTTGAATAGGAGCATCAATCCATCTTCAATCTTCATTTTTCTCTTCTTTCTCCTATTTTCTCTTCTTCTTTCTTTCTCTCCTTTTTCTCTCTATGTTTAAGACATAAGTTAGGAAATTAGGGGATTTAGAAGACTAAATCGTGGCTTAAGTTAAAACTCCAAACTTAATTGGTTAACACCACATTAAAATGACTCCCAAATACGCGTTTAAGATAAAACCAGGTAAAAGTGACCGAAACACCAAAGACACAATATGGCACTTAATTCAACTGTCTCGCACCTTCTGAGACTAACTACACCCTCTAAACTGGCATCCAAAAATTTTATAAATTATTTCGAGTTTAAATCTTATTTAAACCTAAATGTCATTTTAAATACATGACACTATAAACATGAAACTTGATGATATTTACTTTCACATACAGTAAATATACATCAATCTAGTAAATAATAATTTTCAATTTATTCAATTAATATTTACTCCAGTCCCCACATTTTATATAATTACCTTATGCGGTAAAATTAATATAAAATGAGCCTCCCAGAATCGAGGGTTGTTACATACTCCCCCCCTTATGAGGGAATTTTCCCCCCAAAATTCGGGCATACCTAAACCTGATAAAGGGTATACTACTCTAAACTAGGATTCTACCATCCTAAACAACCCCTCGTTATTGAAACATCCCTAATGGACCCGGACTAAGGTCGACCCTATCGATCTCAATCAACATCCTCTGTGCTCTAGCATAGCACAAAGCATTCCCTCTCTAACTAATGATCCTATCTCGCTATGACGGAAGAAAACACCCCCATAACTTGGCGCAAAATAGCCTAACCTCCCGAATCATGTTACATCTCACTCCCGACGTATGGCTCAAAAGCCAAATCTTTAAAGAAATGTCCCGAGACCACTCCAAGTCCAAGGAACATATTACCCGTTGGTTCCATCCAACGAGTATGCGAATTACTCAACCGACCACGCTAGGCCACTCACGATGCCAATGCATTAGGAAATGATCCATAAGGCCATACAAAAGCCTAACGGTTGTATAGGGATTTCCATCAATATACACTACTACTCCGTCAGTCATGTATCCTAAGGCGTACATTCATGATATGCCTCTCGGCATTAAGTCGACTTCCCCCATTCACCCATCCACTTTAGGGTGGTAAAATATACTCCCTTTTAATGCGGTTCCCATACCTTCATGGAAACTTTACCAAACCTCCGACACGAACATCTAGTCTCGGTCCACCTTATTTTAATAGGCACCTCCCACGGTTTTACCATTCCTCCATCGAGAATGGGGCGTACTCTTCTATGTGTAGTCCGTATATAATGGCCGAAAATGCAACAGTCTGGTTAAACGATCAACCATTTTATCAAATAGGATCATGACCAGAACGGTCCCGACACTTAAATGCAAACGTCTATGAATATACCCTTCTTAACTTCACCGCTACTCCTCTTCACGCGAGTAGGTGAAATGGTCAATCATAGACCGGAATATTCTTACTACAAAGTCTCCCTAGTCATGTTCGTTTCATTTGGCTTCCTATGCCCTCACCAATTTCTCCGATGGGTTTTCTACTCGACGCCCCTACTACCCCAATCCCATTCCCTTAGCGAATGAGAAAATATCCAATCACTAGTCCTTCTGAACTCCGAGCACCAACTCGATTTCTCCCACGACATATTGCAACAACTTGTTGCTTGCGAGAAAGACCAAATTTCCTACCCAGGAAGTAGTGCCTTATCTATTTAAGGTGATCATTACCACGATGAATTTTAATTCAAGCATGGGATAATACTTTTCACAAGTTTAAGCTTGTGAGATGCATAAACAATGGGTCTATGCTCCAGTATTATTACTCCCTAACCTGGCAGAAACTTATTCATTAAACCCACTCTCGAGCTCACTATCATGGGCTCAGGAGTGAAGGTCAGCCCTTCCATTACCTCCCCGTAAGTGAAGTCACTACGTAACACCACATCTAAGAAAGGCCTCATCTCCTTCGGCCTAAACTACCAAACCTCTCGAGACCCCATAAATCTCGTTCCTAGGGATCAAATCCCTCATAGAGTTAACCCACGACTTATTTCGTGGTCAACTCCTTACCGCCTTCCTAAATTAGCATCACAAACCCTAAAGACCTAACGTCCTAATAACCCTAAAGTCTATCTACATATATACTATCTAAATCGTAGGCATCTAATACTAAATATATCCCTAGTGCCCAAGACCTTACTCAACTTCCAACATTCGCTGGGGTTCATACGTGGGACGTCTCGCCGAAGAGAAAGCCAAACAAGGAACCCTCCCATTACACTACTACCTCGCATCATCGGTCATTAAGATGTGACGGTCTAAGACACATAATCGGGACCGGTAAAGTTCTAACTTACAATTTTATTAACAAAATCCTACTTCTATGTCTTACCATAGTATCATTAAAGATTTTTAACTGACCAGACATTCACTTTCTGTGAAGTCTTACAAATTCTATCCCATGACATATATACATCTTTTCAAATAGCCTTCTTATCAAGGCATAACCCGAAGTCTCAATTCGACTTAGTATCTCAGTCTCCCTCATATCGATCAGAGGAGAGAACTACATACAGTGCTTCTATCTCACACTTTAATAGCCCTTAATCACTCTTCTACATGATTCTCGGCTAAACCTTCCAATCCAAATCTCCACAACAAAGTAAATAAAAGAAATAAAAAGAGTAGAGCCTCTCCACTCACAACATCGTTAAGTGTTCATGCGATGGAGTGTCTCGCAAAGCAAAATCCAAACAAGGAACCCCTCCAACACATGCCTACTTAACTAGATGATCATGGAGATAAAGCGTAACAAGCATAAACAAAGCAAACAAACAATCATACACTCACACAAGATAACTAAACAAATAACAAAAATCTCCTACCCACCTCGATCCACCTTTATAAAGTCTCAACTCGTATCCAGGAGAGAAATTATAAAATAACTAGTTCCATTTTAAACTAGAAGTGTGATAGCGTCGCAATTTTAGTGGCATGCTATCACTCCAAACTAACCAAAATATATTTACTCGCATTCTATACATAAAATAAGATAAAGGAAAAAAAATGGCATATCTCCACTCCCAACGTCGTTAAGGTTCACGCGTGGAGCGTCCCGCAAAAGCGGAATCCAAACAAGGAACCCCTCCTATGCATTACTACTTAACCTTGTTGGTCGTGGAGATAAGTCATACATCCACATACAATGCAAACAATCAATAAAACACTCAAACCAAGTAACACATATGACACATATGCATTTAAAATATCATCACTCGCTTTATAACGAGTGAAGAAAAGATAGAACTTCCATACCATGGAAGTCATATAATTACTCTTCTATAATCGCATCAATACTACTACAAGCTCAATTTACACACCCGAATCTACAGTATATACAATACTACTAAATCTTATCCTAAGGAATACACCACCCACTAATATGGTGGAATTCCCACCAACAATCTAAGCTAAGCACTCCAGGTCAATACTAATGGCTCTCAGACTCCATATTCGAGCCTTCCACGAACCAACATTATTTCCATTAACTCCCCCAACCAGGCACTTCACTCTTTCTCTCGTTCTCCACTCAACGAAGTTTTAAATGAACGGTTCTATACTCCACAACATCGCCATTATTCCGACCCTGGCCGACGACAATTGCCCACGCAGTCCCTCTTACTTTCTCAGTAAAAGAGGACATGCTCTTGGCCTCCTCTTCCTTATTTCAATGAGTCCTCCCCAAGGCGGATAGTGGATATCCACCATAGGGTTTTCATGAACACAGTTCCTTCAGAAGTGTTAGCGACACTTGTTCTGGAACCTATCATTTTATGGTGCATGGTATCCCTAGCCATACAATACTTTATTCACCATCGATCTTTAACCGAGCATTTTGTGAACATTTGAGAAACCACCTTCTCATCAGTCCAGTTTTTCCCAGAGCAACTCGCTGTTGCAAGCATCCACCAGGCTTCTCTTGAGGCCAAACTTCCAGCACCCACGAATATGGTGTCCACATTTTCACCATCTCAACACTACTCCTACGGGTGAAGGATTTTCCCTCCATCGTACTTAAGGGCAATTATCCACTTCAATTTAACATCGCTTGAATTCTCAATATTAGTACCACTTTTACTTCTAGCGGTACTTGGGAAAAACACATCAACTATAATTAGTAGTCGTAGTAGCAAGACAATAAAGTGCTACAAAAAGGGAGCGACCTCCAAAGCGTTCCTCATCCCCGACCACAATTTAAAGTTCTTAGTATTCCCCTCTCATGACGCCTTTGCGACGACTTACTATTCTCATATGAATGCGCAAAAGATTTTATAAGTTCTACCTCATGGCAGAAGAGCGAGATCTCACTAGAGAAATCAATGATCTTAATCCTAAGGCTTTATGTCAAATCAAAAACAACGCTGAAAACTTAAGGCGTCCACATAGATTCCTAAGGACTCTAGAACCTGATGCTTTGATACCATCTGTGACAACCCGCTCACCAAAATAAGGGGTGGCCAGCCCAATACTGCAATATAACAGAATCATAGATGAAATCATTTTCAACATCACAACAAAATATAGAGTATCTAGGATAACCACCCAAAATTTCAGAAAACGGGTTGCCAAAAATTTTGTTTTAAAGATAAAGAAAGAATATAAACAACCCAAAACCTGAAAAGATAGGGGAAACCTCACGGATGTATATATATTACTATAATAACAAGTGACAAATAAGAGGACCAAATATGTTATCGGTTCGCTGATACATACAACATTGTTAAACAATTTCAATAAATTTAACAGGAAATATCTGTAAAATCACAATGTTATGCTCTTTATGGCATTTTTATCTCACTTTTACATTTTGTAAAAATCCTTTCCTTATCAGGAAAATAATCATTTTCAAATGCTCATTGAGGAATTTATATGTGCTCTTTGTGGCACTTCATCATGGTCTTTATGGCATATCAAATACATCAAGTCCCACTTGATTATGAACTGTTATATTTATATACATATAATGAATTCTAAGACCGCCCGTCCGGGTTTCCCCACTGTGCGCGCCCCTAAATGACCATCATCTTCCAGGGCCTATCATAAGACAACCTGGGCACCTATATCTCAAGACGTCGAGAAGCGGCCATGTGCCTGCGAGGTAGTCAAGACCACACCCAGAATCTTCTACCCATCGCAAAAAAATATACAACAATAAGCGCACACGTGGCCTGTGGACTATATCCACCCTGCGTTAATTTGTCAGGGGGCATCACCTCGCGCGCGGACTTCCCTTATGATGTCATTTAGAGAGGTGTGTTTAAACCATTTTATTTATCATTTTCAAAATCAAGTAAATTATCATTTACCAGTTTCATGATTAAGTAAATTATCATTTACAAAAATCAATACCATTTCCATTTCATTTCATTTCCATGTATATGTCTCATTTTATCAGAAACCATTACTATTTAATTCTTATGAATAATATAACTTATTATCCGGAGCCATACGATAAATTATATCGTTACTACAACCTCAAAGGAGTAAGTAAACTCCTAATTTCCTCCAAACATTGTAGGGTATTATTTTAAAACCCCAATATTATCATACCTCGAAGGGATAAATGAACTTCCAATTTATTCTCCCAACATACTTTTATGGTTTTATTATAAACCATAAGGGATAATATAGATCTAATGAGCTCCTAAAGTCTCTCGAACATAATATTATAACTCTTACTTTTATATTAATTGACTGGAAGAAAGGATGCCCTAACATCAATAGGCATAACCCCGAAAAAGTCCCCACATAACCCATTCCTAGTGTAGGGAAAGTAACTGACTCAATTACAACTCTAGGACACTTAGTTTACTTCATTAAAGAAGGTTCCTAGGCCCTAGACTTAAATAAAATGAATTGGAATTAAACTAAGAAAATTACTCAAAATGCAGGGCTTCCGAATCAATTCGGCCTAGCCGAATCGATTTGGGTTCAAGAAAGAGAATCGATTCGGACCATCAGAATCGATTCGGGCGGGAAAACCTTACTTCTGCATAATTATCGAATCGATTCGATTCGGCCCACTTGAATCGATTCGGTCGATCCAGAACTGGAAACTGTCTCAAGGGGAATCGATTCAGCTAGGCCGAATCGATTCGGTTCTGCAGAATTTCCTAGTTTTGTTCTAAGTGTTTTGAGCCCTCATTTTTCTCCAAACCTCAAATCTCTTCCAATTTTACACACAACCAACAATATTTATCTAACCAAAATCGTCCCAACATGATTACTAACTACTAAAATTCACAATTTCATCATCAAAACTAAGATTAAGGTTTAATTCCCACAATTTCCTCCTTTAAACCATAAATGTAAATACACAACTAACCATACAAATTATACATCTTAAATCACATATTAGCAAGTAGAAAACTTGCCTTGATGTAGGATGTATCAGATTTCTTTGAATAGGAGCATCAATCCATCTTCAATCTTCATTTTTCTCTTCTTTCTCCTATTTTCTCTTCTTCTTTCTTTCTCTCCTTTTTCTCTCTATGTTTAAGACATAAGTTAGGAAATTAGGGGATTTAGAAGACTGAATCGTGGCTTAAGTTAAAACTCCCAACTTAATTGGTTAACACCACATTAAAATGACTCCCAAATACGCGTTTAAGATAAAATTAGGTAAAAGTGACCGAAACACCAAAAACACAATATGGCACTTAATTCAACTGTCTCACACCTTCTGAGACTAACTACACCCTCTAAACTGGCATCCAAAAATTTTATAAATTATTTCGAGTTTCAATCTTATTTAAACCTAAATGTCATTTTAAATACATGACACTATAAACATGCAACTTGATGATATTTACTTTCACATACAGTAAATATACATCAATCTAGTAAATATTAATTTTCAATTTATTCAATTAATATTTACTCCAGTCCCCACATTTTATATAATTACCTTATGCGGTAAAATTAATATAAAATGAGCCTCCCAGAATCGAGGGTTGTTACACTCTGAAAGTATTTTTTCCATCTTTCCGTAATTTCATCATCTTTGACTAGGACTCTCGAATCATCACTTTTTATATAGTTAATGTTATTAAAATGTTTTGGTTTTCTGTCCCTAAGTTTAACAAGCTTATAAATACTTTTTTCCCTTCTTGTGTTCCTAATTTTTTATAAAGATCATCACACGCTTTTAACTTAGCATCACTTACCACTTTCTTAACTTGCTTTTTAGCCCATTTATATTTATCAAAATCTTCTTCATTTCTATTTGTTTTCCATGTTTTAAAGCACTCCCTTTTAATATTTAATATATTTTGTTCTTCTTCATTACACCACCAAGTTTCTTTAAACTGTGGCCTATTGCCTTTTTATTCTCCAAGAATTTCTTTTAATATTCTCCTAATTCATGTGGCCATCTTATTCCACATTATGTTAATCTCTTCTTCAGTATTCCATGTTGCTTCATTTAATACTTTATCTTTCAATAGTTCTTATTTCTCTCTTTTTAAGTTTTACCACCTAGATCGTGGGTTAACCTTCACTTTTTTTTAATATTTATATCCAACACCATTATCCTATGTTGTGAGGTTAAGCTCTCCCCCGGGATAACCTTACAATCTTTACACGTTAATCGGTCTCCTTTCCTATTAATGCAAAAATCTATTTGGCTCTTACGTGTTCAACTTTTATAAGTTATTAAGTGTTAAATCCTCTTTTTAAAACTTAAGTTTACTAGTACAAAATCATAAGCCATCGCAAAATCTAAGATAGACTCTTCCCGTCGTTCCTATCTCCGAAACCATATCCTCTATGCACTATCTCATATCCTACATGACATTCTCCTACATGGGCATTAAAATCTCCCCCTATATAGATTTTCTCACCTACGGGTATTTCTCGAATTAGTTCATCCATTTGTTCCTAAAATCGTACTTTAGTGTGCTCATCTAATCCTACTCAGGGTGCATAAGCACTAACAATATTAATTATGTTTTTACCTAATACCAATTTTACAAGTATAAGTTTATCACATTTCCTAATAACAATTATGATACTGTCCTTAAAGTTCTTATCTACAATTATTCCAACTCCATTCTTATTTATATGTTTTCCTGTATAATATAATTTAAACCATGTTTTTTGTATTTCTCTAGCCTTCTCACCTACCCATTTAGTTTCTTGTGAACAAGTTATGTTAACTTTTCTTCTTATCATGGTATCTACTAACTCCATTCATTTTCCTGCCATAGTCTCCATGTTCCAAGTTGCTAACCTAAGTCTTGATTATAATAAATAAATATTATAATTCAGGTCCCGTTTGGTTCCGTATTCAGAAAACTCGATTCAAACGTTATTTTTAAATACAGTTTTAAAATTGAGTTTTTTGTGTTTATAATGATTGGTGCACATTTAATAAAATTATTTTTAAATACAGTTTTTTGAAAATTTGATAAAATTGGCGAACATGTATATTTATATTATACACATGTGTGTATGTGTGTAAACACATACATACATGATACATGAATGTATACATATATGTGATACATCAAACTTTCATATATGATACACGAGTGTATATTTAATGAGGTATGTTGATGAGTTTAACAAACAAACTAACTTTATATATAATGATATTGCATGCATAATTCGCTATAAAATTATATAAATACATGAATTGATAATTTTTTAATACATATGTAATATATGTAATATATTTTATCCCATACATTAATTATAGATGTATAAAACTATATATAAGTATCATTTATCTATTGATAATATTATTTAACTTTATATTATTCCATACGTAATTTTATGTACATGTACATATATATTTTTTATTTATACGAATTACACACATATTAATGTATTATGTATATGTATTATATATTAAAGTATAAATGCATTAAAACATTAAGAATGAATAATTCAGAGTTGAAAACTAAAAAACAGAAATTATAAAACACCCTCAACCTGTTCTCTGAAAAACTTGGGGCCTGTTTGGTTTGCAACTATAATTTTGTTTTCTGTGTTTAAATACAATTCTCATAAAAATCTGCGTTTGACAACCTGTTTTAAAACACTAGATTATAATATTTATGTGTTATAATCAAGTTTTTCAGAAAACAGGTTGATAATGTTTTATAACTTCTGTTTTTTTTCTTTTTCAACTCAAAATTATTCATTTTTAATATTTTAGTGCATTTGAAGGACCCCGGATTTTAATAATTTCAAATTAAAATATAATTTCCTTTTTAATGTAAATGCGGAAGCGTTGAAAGATGATGGTTCAACAAATAAACAAAGCCGAATTTTAATTTCTTCAAAAGTCCTAGAATTTGCCTAAGTCATAATTTTCAATTATCCAAAGTTAGGCGAAACCAATTTTAGCAAATGACTTGAATAAACCAAATTTACCCAATATTTAATTTAGTCCCAAATTAAATGAGTGTGATAATTAAACCAAATTTTATCTTGAAATTATCCTAAAGCATGCGTTCTAAATTTTGTGCAAGATAAAATAAACAATATCACACTACGCCGAGATGTACGAGGACAAACCCAAGACGGGAAACAACCTCGGACGGCCCTAGCCACAAGTCCAGTAGATATGGAATTACAATTACAAGACGGGTAGACTTACAACGACTGACTCGATCCCTCTCAAGCCTCGACGCTCCTTCTCGTAGAAACCTCTTCCTAGCGAACAACCTCGGAACACCACCGCGGTCTCGGAATCCACCGATGGGACTTTATATGGTCACCGTCACCCAAGCATGGAGCCTTTCTCCGTGTGGGTAGAATCTCAACAAAAGTCTTCTTTGTGATGGGGTGTAGAAGAAAACCCGAAACGTCTCTTGAATTCGGTAGAGAAAACCGGTGCCAAAAACTCCAAGCAATTGATATAAATATAGAAACTTGGATAAACACAATTGGGTGTAAACTAGAGTGTGTATGAATTTTTCTTTGAAAGAATAACACTCAAAAACATGAACATTTTCCTAAACTATTTTTTCTCTCAAACTCTCTCTAGGAGATAAACAAGGTTGGAAAAGTTAATTAGAAAAATGTGATTCCCGTCCATAATAAGTCTTGAAAAAGTTGGTTAAAAACCAAGTGGGGAAAGTGGGAGAAAACTGCCAAAAACTGCTCAAAACTGTTCCCGTCCTGGCGTCTCGTTCGAACGAACTTGACTCTCGTTCGAACGAGACTTCTAACGAGCGACCAGCCTAGGCTCGTTAGAATCTCGTTAGATACCTCGTTAGAACGAAGAACTCGTTCGAACGACATATCGAACGACTGACCAGTTTAGGGTCGTTGGCAAACTCGTTCGAACGAAACTTGGTTCGAACGAAAAACTCGTTCGAACGAAACCTGGTTCGAACGAAAAAACTCGTTCGAACGACATTTCTAACGAACGACCAGAAAGTTTGTAAAATTCGATTTTGGCCCAGAAACTTTTATATACTTATTTTAAAGTTCTAATTGATTCTTTCTGAAAATAAAATGCAGTTTTTTATTACACCTAACGCCCAATACATATTGTTCCAAGCTCCTATATAAATATAATTACATTCATACCTTGGGAGCATGGAACCTTAGTTGATGACGTAGAAACGAGGCACGCAAACCGGCATTTTGATGAAGCTTTAAATTCTTTGACGCTACGTCTTCAACATACACTTCATAGGCTTGAGAATATTACAATTGAATACTATCCTATGAATAAATGTTTTTGTCCGGAATTGAGCCAAAACTATATATGGACTCAATTGGAAATTTGTGTCCTTACAAATCTCCCCCTTTGGCTATTCCGGGACAAAAACCAAATAAAAATCCTAAAGGGTCGTCAAGCTCTACTAGACTCAAAACATAACCCGCCCAAACTTGACTCAACCCAAGGATCAAACGTTTTTCCATTGAAAGATGCTGCTTTAGTATAATTCCTGCATACTTAAGCAAACTCATCAAATGCATAGGGAATATCAAAATATTAAATGCAATTAATTAATTACTCCCCCTAAATTAATTCTCCCTTTTAACACATGACCTACTTAGAAAGACGTCTCCCCCTAAGATAAATCTCCCCAAACTGAGATACGATAATAATAGGATTAGATACCATTTCTCCCCCTATCATCATTCTCCCCCTTTTTGTTCAGGAATAGGCAAAGGATAAAGAACTAATAAACAGCATGTGGAAGCTTAAAGAAAAGACATGACAGCATATGGGCAATAAAAGCAAGGCAAAGACAAACAAATATCATATATATATACTATAAATATACCAATAAGTATTGCATATATAGATAGATATAAACACACACATGACACAAAATACAATAAGTTTGCACACTCGTATGGCAAAAATGTGTCATATGGAAACGGAAGTGTAGGGGTGTGAACTAGCAACAATTAAATTTAGACCCAAACACTTAAGAAACGTTCACGGAGTTCTCATTTGAAAGCAAACTTCATCATAGTTAAATATAACCTCATGTGAAAATATAAAGATTGAACTCAATGAACAAACATACACAATGCATACAAGCCTAGCATGATGATGATTCTACAAACCAAATAGAGTCATGACATTAAAGAAAACTAGGATAAACGGATATTGTGCAAACCGTTGATATACCATCCAATTCTCCCTCAAAGAGCATATATATTCTTTTGTTTTTGAATGAATACATCAAACAAACATAGGCCTTGGCAATTGCTTTCTGTTTAATGCCAAATATTCTGTTTTTAGGCCTTTGGATCACGTATTTCTTTTAGATCCAATCAACGGTGGCTCACTATCGCAAAGGATTCGGAGCCCTTCCCCGTGCATATATTAATTTATCATGTTTTCATTTTTCACAAAAATCTCACATGCAACGGATTTTGACATGCACTAGTCCTCCTAGGCCATAGATATGTAGATGACTAGATTGATAGGAGAACACCTCAAAAAGCTCAAATATAACATGTGACGTTAAGATTTCAAAAGAGCTCGTGCATGTGTGAAAAGAGGCATATGAAATAGAATCCATTTAAACCATACAAAATCCAACTACTCCATATAAAACATGGTAAAGAACATTTTAAGGATTGAAAATCTAAACCAAAAGTTCTAGCCACATGGGAGCGTAAACGATAGGATTCAAACACAAATATATGCCACATAAAGTGTGTCAAACTAAAATACACACAAAATAAAATCTTTTTGAGTTTTTGACATATTTAATCAAAAATAAATATTTACTCAAAAGGACAAACAAAAATCATTTGTATTTTTCATTAAGCTTAAATGAAATAAATAAAACACAAATGATAAACAAAAATCTTTTTATATTTTTCAATTAATTCAAACACAAAATATAATACAAAAAGATAAACAAGTCATGATTTCTAGCATGTGATATGAAATAAGGTTATGACTAGAAAATGACTAAACAAGCATACATTTAGCATATGAATATAGCATGAAGTACAAACGCTAAAGTATGAAAACACTAACACATTCATCCTTTAGATTTAGCAAGGGAGGAAGCATGTGAAAGTAAATGAGAATCAACAAATCTTGTATCTAGCGCATTTAAAAATGATTTCCTAACCCATATAGATTTATATTTAAAATGATGGGGATTGGGAAATAATGAAATGCTAGATAAAAATTTCCTTCGACTTCTTTTAAGATCGAAACAATATGACCTAAGGTGACCTTTCCTACCACAATGCAAGCATGTGTAAACACGAGGAATGTTACCTAAGGTGTGACTCTTTTTAAAGTCCTTGGACAAAGTTGACCCTCTAAAACAAACAATGGTTTTAGCTTTAGCAATGGAAGAATCTGAACATGATGTGCTAGAACCATTAGAACAACTACTAGAGTCTTGGAAGACATTTTTCAATTTTAAAATTTCGGACTCAAGTAATAAATTAGACTCCTCAAAATTATGGGACTCCTTCTTTAAATTTTCAATAATTCCTAGAAGGTTAACAAGCTCTCCTTCAATATGAGCAAACTTGTCCCTAAGAGTCTGTTCACGATTTTCACTCTCTTTCTTGGACTTTTCTAAAAAATCAAAATTTGAATGTAAGTTCATGAGCTTTTCACGAAAAATATCTTTTTGAGATAAGGAGATTTGCAAAGACTCAATGTGAGCTTTAAAACAAGAATTTTCATTTTCAAGAAATTTAATTCTTTTTACAAATCTCAAATTTAATTCCTTTAAATTTTCGTTACAATTGTTAAGCCCATTTAATTCCTCTCGAAAATCAAAAATTTTATTTTCATTTAAATTGGAAAAATTTTCATTAAGACGTCCCATCGAGAGATATAAAACAAAAATTGAGAGAGATAAAAATTGAACCACCTAAACAGGTAAGAAAATATAAAAAGCCGAAAAACGGATCTTTAACGCGATAACTTAGCGCTCCGGCTCTGATACCAATTTGAAGGACCCCGGATTTTAATAATTTCAAATTAAAATATAATTTCCTTTTTAATGTAAATGCGGAAGCGTTGAAAGATGATGGTTCAACAAATAAACAAGGCCGAATTTTAATTTCTTCAAAAGTCCTAGAATTTGCCTAAGTCATAATTTTCAATTATCCAAAGTTAGGCAAAACCAATTTTAGCAAATGACTTGAATAAACCAAATTTACCCAATATTTAATTTAGTCCCAAATTAAATGAGTGTGATAATTAAACCAAATTTTATCTTGAAATTATCCTAAAGCATGCGTTCTAAATTTTGTGCAAGATAAAATAAACAATATCACACTACGCCGAGATGTACGAGGAAAAACCCAAGACGGGAAACAACTTCGGACGGCCCTAGCCACAAGTCCACTAGATATGGAATTACAATTACAAGACAGGTAGACTTACAACGACTGACTCGATCCCTCTCAAGCCTCGACGCTCCTTCTCGTAGAAACCTCTTCCTAGCGAACAACCTCGGAACACCACCGTGGTCTCGGAATCCACCGATGGGACTTTATATGGTCACCGTCACCCAAGCATGGAGCCTTTCTCCGTGTGGGTAGAATCTCAACAAAAGTCTTCTTTGTGATGGGGTGTAGAAGCAAACCCGAAACGTCTCTTGAATTCGGTAGAGAAAACCGGTGCCAAAAACTCCAAGCAATTGATATAAATATAGAAACTTATATAAACACAATTGGGTGTAAACTAGAGTGTGTATGAATTTTTCTTTGAAAGAATAACACTCAAAAACATGAACATTTTCCTAAACTATTTTTTCTCTCAAACTCTCTCTAGGAGATAAACAAGGTTGGGAAAGTTAATTAGAAAAATGTGATTCCCGTCCGTAATAAGTCTTGAAAAAGTTGGTTAAAAACAAAGGGGGGAAAGTGGGTGAAAACTGCCAAAAACTGCTCAAAACTGTTCCCGTCCTGGCGTCTCGTTCGAACGAACTTGACTCTCGTTCGAACGAGACTTCTAACGAGCGACCAGCCTGGTCTCGTTAGAATCTCGTTAGATACCTCGTTAGAACGAAGAACTCGTTCGAACGACATATCAAACGACTGACCAGTTTAGGGTCGTTGGCAAACTCGTTCGAACGAAACTTGGTTCGAACGAAACCTGGTTCGAACGAAAAAACTCGTTCGAACGACATTTCTAACGAACGACCAGAAAGTTTGTAAAATTGGATTTTGGCCCAGAAACTTTTATATACTTATTTTAAAGTTCTAATTGATTCTTTCTGAAAATAAAATGCAGTTTTTTATTACACCTAACACCCAATACATATTGTTCTAAGCTCCTATATAAATATAATTACATTCATACCTTGGGAGCATGGAACCTTAGTTGATGACGTAGAAACGTGGCACGCAAACCGGTATTTTGATGAAGCTTTAAATTCTTTGCCGCTACGTCTTCAACATACACTTCATATGCTTGAGAATATTACAATTGAATACTATCCTATGAATAAATGTTTTTGTCCGGAATTGAGCCAAAACTATATATGGACTCAATTGGAAATTTGTGTCCTTACAGCATTGATACCTTAATATATAATATATATACATAATATATTAATATGTGTGTAATTCTTATAAATAAAAAGTATATATGTACATGTATACAAAATTACGTATGGAATAGTATAAAGTTAAATAATATTATTAATAAATACATGATACTTATATAGAATTTTATAAATGTATTATTAATGTATGGAATAATATAAAATATACATATAGTACATATGTATTGAAAAATATTATCAATTCATGTATGTATATAATTTTATAGTATATATATATATATATATATATAGAGAGAGAGAGAGAGAGAGAGAGAGAGGGAGAGAGAGAGAGAGAGAGTATAATTCACTATATGTATATATGTTTATATAGTTATATATAAACATATATACATAATACCTGTGTATAATAGAAATGTATAATTCACTATATGTATTCATTTGAATAATTGATTGGATATGATTGCATCTCTTAGTTAATTGATTATACTAGAAATCTCCTTTCTCGGAGGTATCCGAGTCACTAGAGCTTTGAATATAATAAAGCTCGTCATTGCACTCAGAGGAGCCCTCTAGATCTTCAAAGGAGCTAGAATTAAGAAGCAATTTGCTTAATTGGGTCTTCAAATGGTCATCAATTTGAAGATTATTAATTTTAGTTTCAGCCTTACATTTATTAGAGAATTATTTAGAGAACTATTTATAGCTCTGATACCATAAAATAAAGGATCAATACAAGCGGAATAATAGCTGAAATATATAACAAAGTTTTATTACAAACATGAATTAAAAAAGACTTACAAGTAAGAAAGTAGTCGGAATAAGTCAAGAAATCCACAAGCTTTATATATATATATATATATATATATATATATATATATATATATATATATATATATATATATATAGAGAGAGAGAGAGAGAGAGAGAGGTAAAAAAAGGTGCGAAATGAGGGAGAAGAGCCCCCTATTTATTTAGGAAAAAAGAGAATAAATAATTCTCTAAGACAGTGATCCATGGGTCCCTCCATAAGGTCGGTCGACAAAGTATTTTGTCTTTATACGTCGGTTGATTGGCCAGGGGATCCAACCACAATAAATGCGCTACCATGATGTAGTTAGATTTGTCTTCAGGCATCGGCGTGAGTGCAATTGGGACCAGGTGGGCCCTTAGGCCAGATCATTCAAATCTCTGTTAGGGTTTGGGAAACTTCCTTCCAATCTTCTCGTTGGGAATGCAGAATTAAGCGAGGAAAATAATGCCTCCATAATTGGTTCAGTAGGGATGTTAGTGTTGAATATATCCCCAATAAAATCATCGTCTTCTGGATTCTGAGATTCCCCGGCTAGACAGAAGAAATGATTGTCGTTCTTGACAGATGCCATGGATATATCATCATTTGATGGTGGATGAATATAATTCTTGTCTTCCTTAGAGTAAGTGGTGGTAAAAGCTGCAGTAAATTGACTACGAGTGTAGTCCATCATTTTCTTTAGTAACTCCCATTCCGTTGCATTTGGGAACTGCTTTTTGAGAGTAAATTTTGAATCCTTTATTGGATTAGTTCCTGGAGTCATCTTCTCTGCAGGAGGGGGTGATTCTTCAACCATGGACATCTAATGCTTTAAGCTTTCTTTTATTAAAGAAATGGTATCAGTATTATTAATACCAACCCACCGTCTATAATAAAAAAAATCTTTCAAGTAGGGAAATTTTAAGACGATTTGCTCAACATTGAAGATCCCATATGGAGATCTAAGGAATACGTATTTCAGTAAAAAACAGTAGGGTATTCAGCCCTATGGGGACATCATTTTTCTCTCTTAATTTTTGATGAAATTGAGTCAAAGGTAGGAAAAGTTTTTCCTTGGTAATTTCATCATGAAACATATCAATTCATGGGCCAAACTTGTCCCACCAATTGATAACCCATCCTGGGTAACCCTCTTTTAAAGAATTTGGGCAAAGTTTAAAAACCAAGTATGCTTATGCTCAACATTATGGTATTAAAAAGCTTTAGTCCAAGCTTGGGCATAATTTCAATAATTATAGGATCCATTTTGAAAACTCAATCTTCGCGATTTCAAATGATGAATTCTCCATTCTCAGGGAGAGATTAACTTTTTCAAAACTGCCTTGCTATAGGAAATGGGGGATTTAACATTCTTTTGATGCTTATCAGTGTGACTAAATACCACGTAATCATTTTCTTCGAGGATTACCTCGTATACCATCTGGTATTTGCCTTATTGCACATCAGAATTATGTGTCTCAAAGTATAGGGACTTAATTTCCTAAGGAGAATACGTAACCTTCTTATCCTCTTCATTGAGGATGAGCATCAATTCTGAAGTCCTTTGATTAGAAATGAAATCATGTTTATGGTTTGTAAAATCCCTTTAGCAGATTTCTTACTGCTAAAGGGATTTGGAGGAGGAGAACTCAAATTTCCCCTGTTCTGCGCACTTAGGCGAATAAATTCCACCTAATCCTGCATCGGAGGATATTGATCTTCATTGATCACCATTTTTTCTTTGCCTAGCCTCTGGTGGGATTTCCCACGACCCTTACCACGCCATTTAAAGGGGGCTACTCCTTGGTTCTGCAAAAACTCCCTAGTTAAAAAATCAGGAAGACAATTGTTTTCACCTTTAATGTGTTCAATATCAAAATCAAATGAAGATAAACTAGCTTGCCATATGGCAAAAATTTGCTTAGAAATAATATTGTCTACATCCTTTTGTAAAACCTGTTTGACAACATTGCAATCAATACGCAGTAAAAATTTATGATTTAACAAATCGTCTTAAAATTTTGTAATGAATTTTATAACATAAATAATCTCCTTTTTAAAAGTAGAATAATTATTTTGGGCATCTTTCCAATTGCCTGAAGTAAAAGGAACAATTTTTTCCTTTTTAGTTAAAGAATTAATTTATTTTAAAATTCCCCCGTAACCAATATCATAGGCATCCGTTTCAATAATTTTTGAAAATGATGGATTAGTTAAAGCTAGACAAGATAATTACTTGACTTTTAGTTTAATTTTTTGAACAACTTTAGTATGATTTGAAGTCCAGGGAGGGTTATTTTTC
Organism: Sambucus nigra; assembly: GCA_949130495.1. Taxonomy (NCBI): domain Eukaryota; kingdom Viridiplantae; phylum Streptophyta; class Magnoliopsida; order Dipsacales; family Adoxaceae; genus Sambucus; species Sambucus nigra. Next base: position 689,030,491 of record OX422209.1, read on the forward strand.
AACCTGTTTGTTGATGTAAAAAATTAGATCACTGTAATAATTCAATCACAGATAAATAAATGAGACAAAAGATTTTGAAGTGGTTCAGCCTTATAAGAATGGCCTACATCCACTATTATTTTATTATTGATTGTTTGGGAATTCTAGATTACAAGAAATTCCGTTCTGGATCCCAGAGTTTGGATTCAGGATTCAGGTCCCTCTACAATGAGGATTGTACAACGTATTTATATCCTTGAGGCTGTCATCTGAAAGGGTGATACATTAAATGATATACATATGAAAGGGTAATACATTTAACGCCCTTTAAGCGTGTGCGTCAATGATAAGCATTTAATGAACCAGTTGAACTGTTGGTTATCCAGCTATTAATGCTTTGTTTGAGATGCAGCTCGGACCGCCTGAGCTTCCTGGTATTCAAGAGTTCCTCGGTGAGGTCTGTTCTTCGGAGCGTATGAGTTCCTCAGTGAGGTCTGTTCCTCGGAACGTATGATTTCCTCAGAGTAACATGGTTCCTCGGAAGTGATTGTTGTTGCCATGTAGATAGCCACGTGTCTTCGTATGATTGGTCCACGTAAGTAGACTAAATTTGGTATCAACAGAAGCCCTTAATGTTTCATAGTTCGAAATTTGAGGAGTATGGAACATTCTTTCTCGGAATACGGTAGCTTTAAATAGTCTTCCTAATTTTTAGGAGCGTTTCCCTTGTATTTATTTTTTTCCTTTCAAATTCGTAGAATCATGATTTTTTGGACTTTTCTGCTTGCTTCGATTCCCGCGTTACTTTTCGTCTTTTCGGCCGCTGTTGCTCGCTTTGGTTCCCGCGACACTCTTCATCTTTTTAGCCGCCGGTAACGTAATCATCCTTTTTGTAATCATTACTTTGCCAGTTCCCAAGGTAAGGTATTTAAACTTCACAGACACTCCCATTGTCTTCTACCTTTTCAATTTTTATCTTTTGAGTTTTACATCGTCTCTTACTACTCTCTTGTGCGTTCATCTTTTCCGTCATTCGTTGTCAGCAGATCCGTTCTTTTCCTGTAAGATCTTATTCCTTCGTCTTTATTTCTTTATTCACCATGGTTTATCCTGTTAAGTCTCTTGAGAAATTTCGTTCTGAATTCTCCATTCCTTCTTGGGTTGTCTTGGAAGAGCTTTCTGAGCCTTCTAATTATTTCAATTTGGCTGAGGGACATTGATTCCCCAGTCTCTTTTTTGCTGAGTGTGGATTTTCTTTTCCACCATATTCTCTATGTCTAGAATTCTGTCAGTACTTTGATGTTGTTCCTGCACGAATAGCCCCCAACACATGGAGAATAGTTAATGGGGTGCATAAATTAAATCAAGTGCATGGAACTCGTATAGGAATTCCAAAAATCATGTACTGCTATAGATGGGCAGTTAATGATAATATTTATTATTTAAAAACTAGGTTTATAAATAGAGCCTTAGTAGTCAATCTCCCTGATGCCAACAGTGATTATTTTGAACATGGGGTTGTTGTAAAAAATTGGCAACACCCTCCTTTAACCGGAGATGAGGTTTACCAGGGTCCCAGATGCCCTCCTTATGGCAATGGGATAGGTTATTTTTATTTTATTTTATTTATTTTGAAATCATGTTTGTTTTGTGTTTGATAAAATGTGTCACTAATAACAATGTTTGTTTATTTGCAGTTGATAGCAAGAGAAAGTGCCCAAAAGAAACAGATGTCAATATAAGGCATTTGGGACTTATCTGGGGTCTGCATCAAAGGGTTGCTGACGAGCACATTCGATCAGCCTCCTATCTGCTGCAATACAAGAGCTATACAAATTCTTTCACTGCTCGTCCAGTGATCAGTGAAGCAGGGCCAGTACCACCCTCTGCAAGTTGTTCGCCAGAATCTCACCTTCCGTTGAGCGAAAGGATGAAAAAGAGAAGACCTCCCACTCTTTTTGAGAAAACTGCCTCCGGTTATGGGGAGGCAAAGAGGAGTAAAATTAATGTCCCAAGGGAGGGGACAAAGAAAACTGCTGCAGCTCCTCTAGCTGCTCCTGCAAAGATTTTCGAGAAGCCCGCAGTGGCTCCAAGCAGCTTTGCTGCTCCTGGAGAGGTGATTGTGATATCACCGACCAAGGATTCTTCCTTGGTTGTACCTGTTCCCCCGAGGAGGCTGAAGAAGAGCTCCTCGGTCAATTTGGCTGACACCACCATTCAGCCCCCTGTTGCTGGGACTGGGGTTCCCACATCTATTCCCCCGAGCTCTGACATGAGCTCGGTAAAGTCCTTTACCATTCCCAAGGTGCAAGGTAATGAAGATAACCTTACTCGGGATATGGTTACTTCTTTGGCTGCTCGTCATCTTGCTTCAGTAAGTACCTTTACTTTGAACTTTTCATATTTTCCTTTGTTATTTCTCATATTTGTTTCTGACTTTGCTTTCTTTTTTTGTTTACAGTTGACGAGCTGCTTCAACATAATCCTTAAGAAGGATGAAGCAATCAAAGCTTCTTGCTCCTCGACCAGTGTGGAGGGAGCTCTGGAAGAAGCTACCAAGTCCTTGGAGGAATCTTGCCAGAAGTACGCTACTGATAAGGCAGTCTGGGAGAAGAAACTTGCTTCCTCCGAGAAGGAGAAAACTCGGGTTGCTGAGGCCTCTAGGGATTTGGAGAGGAAAGTGAATGCCTTGGAGAAGGCCAATAAAGAGCTCAATGTGAAGCTCAAGACTGCTGGGGAATTTGAAAATAAACTCAAGGCTGCTGAGGAGAGGTTGGTCCAACTCCAGGAAGTAACTCGGCAGAAGGAGGAAGCTGAACAAAAACTGAAAGCTGCTGATGTTTTGATGTCCGGGAAGCTTACCTTGGAGAAGGCCAAAAGGAAAGTTGCCGTGAAGAAGTCCTTCAGCTCTGGCTGGGATAAAGGTTGGGATAAGGGATGTGCTGCCATGGTCTCTCAAGTGGATTATGGCAGTATAAAGTATTTTAGGGACGGATGGGCTGCTGCCCTTCAGGAAATGAAGGTCGATGAGTCATCCGAGCTCTTCCAGATACACATCCCTGGTCCCCCTCCTACTCCAGAAGAATTAGAAGAGGACGAAGCTACCTCTGAGGAGTCTTCAATGGTAATGGGGGAACATGCCCTAACTAACTAGCCTGCTGTCGAGCAAGTCATTTCTTCTTCCGAGCAACAGCTGGTGCTCTTCGAACAAGTCACAGTTCCCTCCGAGCAACGTGCCTCCTCTTCCCAACCTCCCAAGAAGGTTTTGGGAGATAAGGAAACGGTGTAGTGTTGTTCGGTTTTCTCTTTATTTTTCTTTTTATCAAATGTAACCAAGATCTTTGTAACTCTGCACTATGATCTAATAAAACTTGAGTTTTCTTCCATACGGTTGTCTCTTTTCTATTTGTACTCTGTCTTGATCTTCTTTTTTATGATTATTTTTTCTTTCTCTGCTAGTTTCTGGCCAGGATGGACCTGCTATCTGTCCATGACACGAAGTTGCTGCAACAATGCAATGAGTACTTTAAGGCTGGTCATACAGACTTGAGTGCTGCACAAGTTGCTGATATCCTTGGTCATGATGCTTCAGAACAGGCAGTCGAAGCTTATCAGTACCTGAAGTGTTTACTTGACCAAGCTGTGGCCAATAATGTGGCTTACTATGAAATGATCGAGGATCTTCAATGTACCCTCGAAGAACTTCAGAATCAGTACAAGGAATCAACTGCCCTATTGCATGAGGGGTATGAGAAGAGGTATCAGCAGCTTTCTGCTGAGAAGGGCTACGAGAAGCTCCTTGCTGGGTACGATGTCAGGGATAGAACCCTAAGGGGTGAAGTTGAAGCATGTAGACAGATTGCCGAGCTGTTGGAGCAAGAGAACAACAATTTGAAGAAAGATCTAGCACCGTTGAAGTCTGCAGCCTCTTCTTCAACAGCTATAATCCCAGTGACTGGCGAGGGATTTTTATTTTTAGAGGTTGAGAATGCCAAATTGAGGCAAGAGTTGGACACCTTGAAAAGGTCGGGCCCTTCCACATCTCCTAGGGGACAAGCAAGAGCTCCTCGAGGATGAGGAATAGCAGCTCGGGTGCTTGTGGAGGAACATAGGACAGCATCTACCTTAGAGAACCAAGCTTTCCAATTAATGGCTAAGAACCAGGCTTTGTCTGACATGTCAAAGAAAATAAGGAACTTAGAGAAACAGCTCTCTGCGCAGAAATCAGTCTTGGAGAATAAGGATCTTTTCATCAAGAACCTCCACGAGCAGCTAGAACGGCTAACATATCAGTTCCACAAACAACCCAGGGAGTTCTGGATGGCTGGATACAACGAAGCACTATTCCATTTGGATGATCGTATCCAGAACACCAACAATGAGGGCTACAAGCAAGGCTGGCTGAACGCCTTATGTGTGTTGAAGCTCGAACATGGTCATTATCTGTGGGACTACTATGATCCCGGGTTGCTCGACTTGCCTGTGCCACCGTTCAATTTGGACATGGAATGGATCCCAGCTCGCGCCATTCCTCGGAGCCTAATTTCGAAGTATCTCGGTGACTTCAATCTTCACTCTCAGATCGAGGTATCTCGTCCCGAGCATCTATTAGATCGGCCTTCTGTGATGAACGTCAGGATGCTGAAGGATTTGAACTTCATCAATTCTCCTCAGTCTTTAAATGATCCGCCTGCTGGCGAGGAACCAGTATCGAAATCTGAGGGGAAAAGACCAATAGAATAGAAATTTTTTTGATGTAATAGTTAGTATACAAATCAATGTAACTGTAATTTGTAATTTATTTCGAATTTAATGAAAGATTTTCATTTTTGTTTGCAACTCTCAATTGCTATTGTCTTGTAGTTATCAAGAACTTTATATTTATGCATCTCTGGTTAAAAAGATAACAATATTGTGTTGTTCATCGATCAACTTAGTAAAAAGTTACAAGTATCAGTAATGTTGCTCGATCACTTAATAATAAAGTAATGAGTAGAAAAATGTTTAAAATTTTTCCATAGTGAGAGTTTATCCCCGACTAACCATACTTGGTAAATTTTTATCTTTTTCATAAAATGTGTCTGATCAACCAAGGTCAATAAATTCTCCTGGTCGACCAACTGTAGTTAGTGGGTTTTTATCCCCGACCAACCATACTTGGTACAGTTTGGAATATTTTCTCCTCGTCGACCAACTATGTTGGTACAGTTTGGATTTATTTTCTCCTCGTCGACCAACTATGTTGGTACAGTTTGAAATATTTTCTCCTCGTCGACCAACTATGTTGGTACAGTTTGGAATATTTTCTTGAGTAGTCTGCTGAGCTTTGAGTAGTGCATAACACTAGTATTCCTCGAAAATTTTTCAATAAACAGAGAGACTTGCAAAATACTTTTATTTTATTCATACTGATGGAACTGCGTTACATATACATCACTGATATTACTTGCGCAGGTGCTCTGCGTTCCATGCATTCTTAAACTGCTCGCCTTTTAGAGTTGTTATTCGATAAGTTCCTGGTCGAACAACTTCTGTAACTCGGTATGGTCCATGCCAGTTTGCCTCCAGTTTGTTATGCTTTTGAATTACTTTCTTTAGCACATATTATCCTTCTTTCAGGTCACACTTCTTCACCCTCTTGTTGTAAAACAAAGTTGTTCGCTGCTGGTAAGCAGCATTTCTAATGGATGATTCTTCTCTAACTTCCTCGAGTATGTTTAAATCTAGTCTTCTCATTAGATCGTTGACAGGGGAATTGAAATTCAATACCCTGTGTGTTGGGAGACCCAACTCGGCAGGTATGACAGCTTCACTTCCAAACGCCAGCATGTATGGTGATTCTCCAGTTGCGACTCAGGGAGTAGTTCGGTAAGCCCAGAGTACTGATTGTAACTCGTTGATCCAGTTTTCTTTCGCATCATCCAATCTTTTCTTCAAACCGTTCAGCAGCGTTCTGTTTGTCACTTCCGTTTGTCCATTGCTTTGAGGATGGCCTGGTGCGAATGAACCTTCAAAATGTTTGACTGATGATAATAGGCGGCAAACTCCTCGTTATCAAATTGTGTTCCATGGTCTGTGATGAAGGCATGAGGGAGACCATATCGGCAAATGATGTTCTTCCAAAAAAATTGGTACACCTCCTCGTACGTCATCTCAATGAGTGGCTCAGCTTCTACCCACTTAGTAAAATAATCCACTGCGATAACGAGGTACTTGAACCTTCCTCGGGTCGTTGGCAGTGGTCCAACCAGGTGAATTCCCCACATGGCAAATGGCCAAGGGGAGGTTATGGGTGTCAACAATGCTTGTGAAGTTCTTCGAAGGGAGGAAAAGCACTGGCACTTGTCACACTTCTTGTCATATGCTATACAATCAGCCCTCATCGTTGGCCAGTAATATCCTTGCGTCATCACCCTCTGCAAAAGCGTCTGACCTGCTACATGGGCTCCACAAGACCCTTCATGGACCTCTTCAATCAAATCTTTCACCTCGGTGGGATGCACACACCTTTGCAAACCTGCCATAATTCCTCGTCTATATAAAACACCATTAGATAATACATACCGAGCAGCTTTAAATTTCAATTTCTTGGCTGCGAGCTTGTCAATTGGCAATTTTCCCTCCTCGATATATGCCCTGATGGGATCCATCCAAGATAATCCTAAATCAAGGGTAATAAAGTTCATCGTTAGATCTTCATCTATGCTCCGACCAGCCAACACTTCAATTGGGATTGTTCGTCGTAGCTCGATGCGAGTAGCTGATGCTAGTCGAGCTAGGGCGTCTGCTCTCACATTCTCCGTTCTTGGTATTCTGAGCAGCTGAATAGTGGAAAATTCTGACACCAACTCCTTTGCATTCGCATGATACTTAATCATTAATTATCCTCTAACTGCATATACTCCCAACATTTGATTTACGATCAATTGAGAATCACTGAAAATAATAACCTGTTGCGCCTCCATAATTTTTGCCAAGCTATGTCCTGCGATCATCGCCTCACACTCAGCCTCATTGTTGGAAGCTTTGAATTGGAAATGCAAGGCGTATTCCATGTCGACCTCGTCCGGAGTGCTCAAAACAATCCCCGCACCACATCCTGTTGCGCAAGATGAGCCATCTACATATAGTCTCCATATAGGTAACTCGTCTTCAAATTTCTGATCAGTCAGAGTTCCTCGGTGAAATATTTGCTGCTTCTTTTCATCTTCCCCAGATTTTTCTTGCTCCTCGTCGATCATCTTTTCTTGCCCTTTTACCAACCGAGGTTGGTCTGAGCTCGAATTTAATGATCCTGTAACATCCACTTGCCCTTTTACCAACCGGAGTTGGTCTAATCCAGTGTTTGTTGATCCTGTAACATCCATAGGTTAATCAGCGAGCAACTCGTCCTCCTCGTCCGGAGTCCTCCCAACTATCTCTTCATCACATCCTATAACATCCACACGCCTTTTTACCAATCGGAATTGGTCTGGGCTTGTGTTTGTTGATCCTGTAACATCCACAGGTTGATCAGCGAGCAACTTTTGCTCCTCGGGGGTATCAGGATAGGTGAACTCTGCTATGAAATCTGCTACAGCCTGCCCTTTTAGTGATGACCGGGGTTCATAAATTATATCATATTCACCAAGCTCTATTGCCCAGTACATCAATCTCCCTGATTTTTCTGTCTTATGAAGGGCTTGTCTCAATGGCATATTGGTATATACTACTATCGTATGAGCTTGGAAGTATGGACTCATTCTCCTACTTTCCTCAATCAGCGCCAGTGCTAATTTCTCTAGCCTTGGATATCTGATCTCTGCTCCTCGAAAGGCCTTACTTGTGTAGTAAATTGGCTTTTGTACTCCATTTTCCACCCTGATCAACGCCGAGCTAACTGCACTCTCGGATACTACAAGGTACAAATACAATTTTTCCCCCATCACCGGCCTGGACAACAGTGGAGGTACTCCCAAGTATTTCTTTAAGTTTTGAAAATCCTTTTCACATTCATCATTCCACTCAAAAGTCTTTCTGAGTGTCTTGAAGAATGGGAGACATCTATCAGTTGCTCATGACACAAATCTGTTGAGTGCCGCTACTCGTCCTGTGAGACTTTGTACTTCCTTCTTCGTTGTTGGAGATCGCAGCCCTAATAGAGCTTTGATCTTTTCAGGATTTTCTTCAATGCCTCGTTGATTGACAATGTACTCGAGGAACATGCCTTCTCGTACTCCAAATATGCACTTCGTCAGGTTCAGCTTGATTTGATATTTATCTAGTTGATCAAAAGTTTGACTTAAGTCAGCTAGATGATCGACAGCTTTCTTGCTTTTTGTCAGCATGTCGTCAACATAGACTTCCATATTGTCACTGATTTTTTCAGCAAAGACCTTATTCATCAGCCTTTGATATGTCGCACCTGCATTTTTCAAACCAAAAGGCATAACATTATAACAATAAGTTCCCCTAGGGGTAATGAAAGAAGTAATTTCCCTGTCTTCAGGTTTCATTTTGATCTGATTATAACCAGAATAAGCATCCATGAAGCTCAGCAACTCGTGTCCCGAGGTAGCATCCACCAGTTGATCAATTTGGGGCAATGGAAAGTGATCCTTTGGGCATGCTTTGTTGAGGTCGGTGAAGTCTACACACGTCCTCCACTTGTTGTTTTTCTTCTTTACCATCACCACATTGGCTAACTAATCTGGATATTTAACATCTTCAATGAAACGAGCTTTCTAGAGCTTCTCAACTTCCTCCTATATGGCTTGATTCTTCTCGGGACTGAAGACTCTTCTTCTCTGCTTCACAGGCTTGATCTCCTTATTCACATTGAGCTCGTGACATAAGAAGTTTGGGTCTATCCCGGGCATATCTTGATGACTCCATGCGAAAGTTTGTCTTCTTCTTCTTCTTCTAAGGAAAGTTATCAATTCTTGTTTTAATGAGGGTTCCAATGATGAACCTATCTGAGTAGTTCTCTCAGGGTGTTCGTCGTCCAGAATGATATTTTCAGTAGCTTCTACCACTTGACCCTTCATGGGTTGCGACTCATCTCGAGGATCCAATGTTTTAATTTCTGCACCTTCATCCACTTGATAAGTAGTAGTCTTTTTCTTTGATTCCTCCAGTTCTTCTTGCTCGACGGATGAATAATAGCATTCCCGAGCTACTTTTTTATCACCTTTCATAACTCCTACTCCAAAGTTTGTTGGAAATTTTAGGCACTGATGCACTGTAGAGGGTATAGCCTCGAACTTCTTCAATCCTACTCTTCCCATGATGATATTGTACAATGATTGGACATTCTTATCCATCACGAAGAAACATATTCTTTATGTTCTACAAGCAGGCCACGTACCAATAAATATATCCAACTTGATCATCCCAAGTGGAAATACTTTCTCGCCAGCAAAGCCGATGAGGGGCCTGTGGTAAGGCTCCAGTTGAGATAGCTTTAAATTTAAACTATCGAAACACGAGTAGAACATGATGTCTGCCAAGCTACCATTGTCGACCAGCACTCTTGAAATCATTACCTCCTTCATTCTCATCTTGATCACTAGTGGGTCATCGTGAGGATATAAAACACCTGCAAGGTCATTTTTCGAGAAACCGATGACCAATTTCTCCTTGTTCACCTTTCTCGGGCGATCTTCCTCAGCTAAATTTATTCGCTGAATGTACGAGCAAGCTTGAGCTTCACCGAGGTAAGCTTTTCTTTCTGCAGTATGGACTCCTCCTCCTGCATCTCCTCCTGTAATAACATTACAATCAAATGACCCAAAGCGTATTGAAAATACCTCTCGTTCTGTCTGTCTTGGTTTCTTGGGAAGGTCGGGGTCATCATCTGGATCAACCTCATGGATTATATTCTTGTTCTCCTCTGCTCGACGAGGAGATCTAGACCTCTCTCTAGTTCGGTCGTTGTTTCTTCTCTCGCCTCCCCGATCAACATACTTTGCTAGCTTTCCTCGTCGGATGAGTGTTTCAATCTCGTTCTGAAGAGCTATGCAATTTTTTGTCATATGGCCATGATCATTGTGGAACTCGCAATACTTTTCCCTATTCCTCGTGTCAGGGTCTGACTTCATTTTCTTTGTCCAGTTTAGCTCTTCACTGTTCTTAATTTCTTCCAGGACGTGGTTGATATTCGCCTTCAAAGGCGTGTAATTATCAAATTTCCTCAAGACTTCCCATGACGACCTATTTTTGGAATGTTTGTCACCACCATTGTTCTTATGCTCTTTCTTCTTAGATTTATCACCTTCCGCTTTGGTTTCTTTGGCGTCCAAATTCCTCTTCGCAGACATAGCCTCCTCTGCATTCATAATCTTGGACGCTTTTCCCATCAGGTCTGACATGGTTCGAGGTGGATTTTAGTCCAAAGTGTAGTACAACTTGTTTGGCAGCAGTCCACTCATCAAAGCGGTAATCGCTGTCTTCTCCTCATAATCAATGACTTCGAGTTTCTCGTTATTAAAACGAGTTATATAATCTCTGATACTCTCACCAGCCTTTTGTCTAACACTTAACAAATGTGCCACTCGTTTAACTGGCTTTGCTCCAAAGAAAAAATTTCCAATGAATAACTCGGCCAGTTGAAGAAAAGTTGAAATCTTACCCCGAGGAAGATTATTATACCATATCTGAGCAGATCCGGTAAGAGTTCCCAAGAATTCCCTGCATCTCATCTCGTCTAGGACAACATAGATGTCGGCAGCAGCTTGATATTATTCTATATGAAGGACAGGGTCAGTTTTCCCATCATACTTGGGAGTCACAACAGGTGCTTTGAACTTTGATGGTGTTGGAAAATCAACAATGTCCTGGACAAAAGGTGTTCCTCGAACAAAGGTTCGTTGTAGAGGGTTCTTGGCCTTAGCCATTTCCCCTAATCTATCCTCCATCCTTTGAATAGATCCTTTCCATGCATCATTCTCTTCCTCGGGCCTATTGGTTCGAGCAACTAATCGTGTTGAAGTGGCATCCTGGGATTTATCTCGATGAGCAGCTGGTCGGTCATCGGATCCATCTTGACGAGCGGCTGGTCGCGACTGGGCAGATCCTTCCCTTAAACCTGATGGTCGTCGAAAGCTCCTCGACGCTGCATTAAGAGGACTTTTATTCCTCCTAGGGCCTAATCGATCAAAAGGAGAGGCCCTACTTAATCTTTCCAATGCGCTGGCCCTTTCTGGGGAGAGGGTGACACGTTGTTCAGTATCTGTGGCTCGCACTGACGAAGTTCGTCCAGGTTGATAAGAAAAATCTTCAATTTCCTCATTGCGATGTGAATTAGTACGCCTAGTATGCGAAGGAGGTGCACGGGTATTTCTTTGAATGTTTTGTGATCCAGAATGGGCTGGCGCACCGCCATGGAGGGTTTGGATGAGTTGTCGCATTGTTTCTTGCATGGCGGTCTGGCCCTGAGCCAGATTTGCCATTATTCCGGTCAGATCTGGAATAATTGGTGGTGTAGATGGATTCAGAGGGGTTCCGGCATTTCGATTGCTGGATTTCGGCACTTCAGCCATTGATATTGGATTGATTTTTATGAAAAACGATATTACCAGTCGTTTCCCACAGACGGCGCCAATCTGTTGATGTAAAAAATTAGATCACTCTAATAATTCAATCACAGATAAATAAATGAGACAAAAGATTTTGAAGTGGTTCAGCCATATAGGAATGTCCTACGTCCACTATTATTTTATTGCTAATTGTTTGGGAATTCTAGATTACAAGAAATTCCGTTCTGGATCCCAGAGTTTGGATTCAGGATTCAGGTCCCTCTACAATGAGGATTGTACAACGTATTTATAGCCTTGAGGCTGTCATCTGAAAGGGTGATACATTAAATGATATACATATGAAAGGGTAATACATTTAATGCCCTTTAAGCGTGTGCGTCAATGATAAGCATTTAATGAAACAGTTGAACTGTTGGTTATCCAACTATTAATGCTTTGTTTGAGATGCAGCTCGGACCGCTTGAGTTGCTCGGACCGCCTGAGCTTCCTGGTATTCAAGAGTTCCTCGGTGAGGTCTGTTCTTCGGAGCGTATGAGTTCCTCGGTGAGGTCTGTTCCTCGGAACATATGAGTTCCTCGGAGTAACATTGTTCCTCGTAAGTGCTTGTTGTTGCCATGTAGATAGCCACGTGTCTTCGTATGATTGGTCCACGTCAGTAGATTAAATTTGGTATCAACACTGGTGTATAAGATTGCACTCTCATGTGCAAGGTTCCTGTAATAATCACCAATATAATTAAAACTTCTAAGAAATCTCTAGAGTTGAGTTTTTTCTTTTAAGTCATCAGGGAACTTAGAGGCAAACTCAATGCTTACATAAATAGGGAGTATTTTTCCTTCCTCGATGTTATACCCGAGAAATCTAATGTTGGTTTGAAAGATTTTCATTTTCGGGGCAGAAATAACTAAGCCATTAGTTTTAATAACATCTTTAAAAAAATTAGATGTTTAAAGTGTTGATCAATCGATTGTGAAAATATGAGGATATCATCAATATAAACAACAGAGAAATCAGAGTAGGGATTAAATATCTCATTCATGATATTTTGAAAATTTGAAGGGGCATTCTTAAGACCAAAAGGCATAACATTCCATTGATAATGGTCAAATGGTACCACAAAAGTAGTTTTATGCATGTCTTGTGGAGCAATTTTAATTTGCCAATATCCAGACTTTAAGTCAAATTTGATTAATATGTTGGCAGAATTAAGCCGATCCAGTAAATCTTTTTTTTTATTAGGAATGGGAAATCTTGTCCATTGCAAAACATTGTTAAGCGGGTTGTAATTATTACAAGTCTAGGAACACCGTTCCTTTTCAGCAGCCTTATTAACATAAAAATTTGTACAATTCTAAGGAGAATAACTTTTAGTTGTAAGCTTTTTATCTGAAAGACATTGAATCTTATTCTTGAATAGATCAAGAAATTCAATCTTCATTTGACTGGGCCTGGCTTAAGTAAGGATGGATTTTTCATTAAAACCATTTTCATATGGAAGGGAAATAATATGTTTCTTCCTATCCCAAAAAGCATTAGGGATATCACTACAAACTTCAGTTATTAATTGATTTTAACAACATTAATTTTTTGCAGTATGTTAGGTAAAACCAGCTTATGCTTAATAGTTAAAAAAAGATTTCTTTTTGAAGAAAATTTAATTGGTTTTCTTTGAAAATGATATTATTTGTCAAAGAGTTAATTTTCTTAATATCTGGTTTAGTAATGAATTCAAAAACAATCTTTCGGTTTTGAATAGTGGTATATATTCCACTATAATTAATTTTATCCATAGGCATGAGCACTTAAAATTATCTGCTGAGATAAATCGCTAATAAGCAAAAAGGTACTAGCCAAACAAATTACATTGTTACAAATGGCAACCTTATTCAATTTATATTTAATGCCCATGTTATTTCCACTGGCATTAAACAAAGATTGAATAGTCTTTTTAAAGTATTCAGTGGGAACTAATCCTTCTTGAATACAATTCGTATCAGCACCACTGTCAACAAGGGTAATAATGTTATTTAAAGTAAGTTCATTGTTAAAGACAAGGTTGACGGTGATGTACCATTTTTCCCTAGGTACAGTGTTAATAACACCTAAATAATCCATCGGATCTTCGAGATTTGAAGTGTCTAGATTAAAATGCATTGTAGAATTCTTGAGATTATTAATCTCAATTTTCATGTTATTATGTTGATCCCTAAGGCGCCTTAACTCAAATTTAAGGGAATTGACTTCATGTCTAAGGCCAGTAATGCTAGCGGGTTTATTAAATTCTTCACCCATTTCTAAACGGTTGAGCACTTCCTTAAGACTGTACTGCAAGGTTTTAGAAAAAGTGTCTGAAGAATTAGGATCATTATCCTTGTCGTAGCAGGACTCAATTAACTTGAGCTTAATGTTAGGGCCAATAACATTATCCTAATTCTTAAGGCTTCTACCCGTAAGGCCTCCAAAAGGAACAAGAAGGTTCCTAAAAATTATTCCTATAAAAGAAAGAAGAAATATGTTAACATTTCTCACAATCAAGAGGAGACCTCAAAAAAAATTTACAAGAAAAAAGCGTACTTACAAATTTAACCCTAAATGTTTCAAATGTGGTAAATACGACCACCTTGCTAATAAATGCAAGACTGAAACTAAAATCAATAATCTTCAAATTGATGACCATTTGAAGACCCAATTAAGTAAATTGCTTCTTAATTCTAGCTCCTCTAAAGATCTAGAGGGCTCCTCTGAGAGCAATGATGAGCTTTATTATATTCAAAGATCTAGTGACTCAGATACCTCCGAGAAAGGAGATTGCCAGTGTAATCAATCACCTAAGAGATGCAATCATCTCTGATACATTATTAAAATGAATGGATTAAGTCTTAATGTGTTCTTACCAATCAACAACAATCCATGATTGACATTATCAATAATGTTATTGACCCTGACATTAAGCTCAAGTTAATTGAGTCCTGCTACGCTGAGGATAATGCTCCTAATTATTCAGACTCTTTTTCTAAAACCCAACAGCACAACCTTAAGGAAGTGCTCAACTGTTTAGAAAAGGGTGAAGAATTTAATAAACCCGCTAGCATTAGTGACCTTAGACATAAAGTCAATCCCCTTAAATTTAAGTTAATGCGTCTTAGGGATCAACATAATAACATGCTAATAGATATTAATAATCTCAAGAATGCTACAACGCATTCTAATCCAGAGACTTCAAATCTCGAAGATCCGGTGGATTATTTAGGTGTTATTAATAGTGTACCTAGCGAAAAATGGTACATCACTGTCAACCTTGTCTTTAACAATAAACTTACTTTAAAAAACATTATTGCCCTTACTGACAGTAGTGCTGATACGAATTGTATTCGAGAAGGATTAGTTCCCACTGGATACTTTGAAAAGACTACTCAATATTTATTTAATGCCAGTGAAAATATCATGGGTATTAAATGTAACAACCCGTCCTTTATGGAGACAACTAAAATCCATATTTGGATATAAATTGGAGATTTAAGGAATTTCTCGAAATAGTGATTTTCGGGATTCTTGAGGATTTTATGATTTTCGATGGATGTTGTAATTGTTTTTGGAACTAAATAGGTAGAAGTATTTTAATTATATGTCGCCGTAGAGTATAGCGACAAAAGAGGAAAGATTTTGATCAGAAAACCCACATTTACTTTTATGGGTTGGAATAGTGATTTGTGGTCAAGTACCTCGGATGGAAATTTTGACTGCGCCGTGAGTCTCGGAATGCCCGAGATAGTCGAAAAAGAGTGTACGATTGTCGAAATTGAGTTTTGGGTAATTTTGAAGGTAAAAGTAACTCGTAATTGGGTAAACGAGTCGTTTTGGGGTTTTAAGGGTTAAAACCCCTTTTCTCCTTATAAAAGGAGGAAGAGTGGGAGAAAAAGAGAAATAAAGAAGAGAGAAAAGAAAGAGAAGAGAGGGAAGAGAGAGAGGAGGAAGAAAATAAGAAAAAGGAGGAGGTTCCGCCCAAACTCTGCGGGAATCGGCTCGAGGACGTCGGATTTTATCCACGAGGCAAGTGTTTACTTGCTTTATTTAATTTTTGCATAAATATCTCATATCGTAGTTTGTTATAATCAAACCCTAAAGATTTTGGGTTGGGTATTCGTGGATAAAACGGGTT
Source organism: Sambucus nigra (assembly GCA_949130495.1). Classification (NCBI taxonomy): domain Eukaryota; kingdom Viridiplantae; phylum Streptophyta; class Magnoliopsida; order Dipsacales; family Adoxaceae; genus Sambucus; species Sambucus nigra. The sequence goes on from OX422209.1 coordinate 689,046,145, forward strand.
TTTGGGAGTTAAAACGAATAAACCCCTAAAATTTGTTAATTGGAGAAACTTAGGTTTTAACCTAAATTAATTGGTGGTTTAGGGTTCTAGGATGTTTATAATCCTTAATATATGTGTATTTGTAGTTGGTTGAGGTTATAGGACGTTGGGTGAGGCGACAAAATCTTGGGAGAAGCTTTAATGGCCAAAACCGTCTCGGAGAAGATGATGAATAGTAGGACCTGCATGTTAACCGAATCGATTCGGCCCTGATCTGAATCGATTCGGCTCCTGGTCAAAAAATGAAATTTGTATATCTTTTCGACACGGTTGTGTGGGCACCGACCGCGTATTTTTCTGATTTTTTTGGATTTATAGTGATATTTCTACGAAAAGCTGTCCGAGATCAAAATCGTTAGTTAGAACTTATTGGAGATAAATATTAGGGGTTCTCAAAAAGATTGTTAGGACCTCTAAAGAATTTGAGGAGATATTAAAACTTTGTCTTTGTAGGAATAAATCCAAGTTATGATTTAATTGGAGATTGGATTGAGTTTGGGTATTTTAGAATGTGAAAAATCACCCAAACTGTGACCCTCGAACAGGCCGAATCGATTCGGGTCCAGACCGAATCGATTCGCCTAAGGGGATTTGGATTTCTGCAGTGGGCCGAATCGATTCGGGTTTATACCGAATCGATTCGCCTTTAGGGACCTGTTTGCAGAATGTTTTTTGAATCGATTCGGGTTGGGAACTAAATCGATTCGCCTAACCGAATCGATTTGCAATAGGGGCGAATCGATTCGCCTTGGGCAGAATTGCCAGTTTCTCGTCTTGTGGTTATGGGGAGTTAAATTATATTTGGAGACTTGTATGAGGGACCCTAGTTATGATATGGGGGATTCCTAAATGAGGATTTTGAGGATAAATAAATCCTTAGATGGGATTAAGGTATGTATTGTTAATCAAAGTAAGGAAATACTTTGGGTTTAGTATCATGCTTATATAAATGCATGATTATGATTCTTTGAAAGAATCTTTGGGATCAATGTTCATCGTTAGATGTAGTTGGCAAATATGGCCATTTATATATATTCGAGGATGAATATACGGTATATGTATATACTATGTGATTAAAGCATGTATGATATGATGTAAATGATTTTGAAAATAAAATATGAATGTTTTCAAAATGGAAAGACAAATGATTTTCATAAATAATAAAAATGAGGATACACACATCTCTAAATCGCTATCATAAGGGAAGTCGTGTGCGCATGGTGAAGCCCCCTGACTAATGAATGCAGGGTGGATATAGTCCTAGGCCATGTGATCATTTGTTGTTGTATATTTTTCTGCGATGGGTAGGTAATTCTGGGTGTGGTTATGACTACCCCGCAGGCACATGGCCGCTTCCCGATGTCTTGCGTTGTAGGATCCCAGGTTGTCTTTATGATAGGCCCTGGAAGATGATAGCCATTTAGGGGCGCACACAGTGGGGAAACCCGTACGGGCAGTCTTAGAACGCGTTATGTTAAAGCAATTCATGATAATGGATTGGCTTTAATTACATTTCCTGGATATAGGAAGGGAAATGGGTTATATGGTTGGCTTCGGTATCACTTCCCGGATGGAAGAAGGGATGTGTAAGCATATGATATGATCAAAGCATTTTCATGATAATGAAAATGGCTTTGGGTACATTTCATGAGTATAAAAAGGGAAATGGGATATTTTGAAACGAAAAAGCATTTTTATGATAATAAAATTGGCTTTTAAAAAAAAGGTATATGATTTGTTAAAGCAATTCATGATAATGAATTTTGCTTTTAAAATACATTTCCTGGATATGAGAAGGGAAATGGAAAGTTTTGAAAAGGATAAGTATTGATAAATACTTTGTATATGTCTTCTCAATCCGGGAGATAGATCCGGATGTATATTGTATTATATATATATAGATGGATAATTTGGGTGCCGAGGGTCGAATGGATCCCGATGATCGACCTTGCTGCATAGTAGTTTATCGGGGGGGTTCCTTGTTTGGATTTCGCTTTGCGAGACACCCCACGCACGAATATGGCATTGTGTTGAGACTGGGGAGAAGTTTAATCCTTAGTGCTCTAATATTAATAATTCTTATGGTATGTATATATTTACATATATTCTATACTGAGGGACTGGCGGATCTCGACGATCGACCTTGCCGCATAGTATTGTATCGGGGGGTTCCTTGTTTGGATTTCGCTTTACGAGACACCCCACGTATGAACTTGGCATAGCGTTGAGACGAGGGTGAAGTTTAGCCCTTAGTACATTTCTTGGACTATCTAGGGTAGATAGTGGTTGGGTGATAGACTAGTTTAGCATGGTAGCTTGAGTAGGATGTTTAGAGGGATGTGTTAGGAGTGCACTATTAGTGGAGAGGTGAGGGGTATCTCATGGGAGTGCGATACCAAACTTAAATATGAGATAAAACCTTTTTCAAAACAATAAGGCATTTATGCACTTGCTAAATATTTTCAAAACTCGGGCTCTGACCCTTTTATCTACTTTCCCTTTCTTTCTATATTATATACATATATAGGTGTCTAGACACAGGGATGCCTGGATGACATTTATTTCGAGTCAGATGTCAACTGCAGCAGCTGTGGATGCGTGCAGGTTTTTGATAGCCGCTTCCATTCTTGTACTCTAGATAGGAGATACTGTATAAATTTTCGGGCCAATGGTCCAACTACATTTATTTATTCTTTTGAAGCATCATTCGATATGGTTGTATATTTTTACCGAGTGTTCGGTTATTTTATTTCATTCCAGTTTCATTTACGCAAAAATGTTTGGATGTTTTAATTAGCTTCGCTTAAAAAGAGTAGTTAAGTAAAAAATTTAACACTCGCCTAATAGGATATTAGTAATTAAATGGATTTTCGACAGTGATGCTAAGAATGATCCATATGTGACTCTTGTTTTAATTTGATATAGGAGTGATCACCTGGTATCCCATTAGGCGGGTTATTACAGATGGTATCAGAGCATCAGGTTCTAGTGTCCTTAGGAATCTGTGCGGATGTACTACGTTTTCAGCGTTGCTCTCGATTTGTTATAGAGACTTATGATTAGGATTGCTGATTTCTCTTGAAAGATTCCGTTCTCCTGCCATAGTATAAGATTATGTAAATCTTTTACGCGCTCGTTTGAGAATCGTATGCAGGGCTTGGATGGCGGCAGGAGGTGGGTCTTAGTTGGAGCTTTAAGGTTGAAGATCGTAGGGGAGTTTCCTTTTAACGAAGAAGTTAAGAGGACTAGTAAGATGATTGTAAGGAGTAGGGTAAAGCGGTTAGTATGAGTTTTACCTCAATGGAGGAGGTATATTTGGTGTGCCTAGATAAAGTCACGGTATTAGTTAGCCCTAGAATCGTGTGTGTAATTTGAGCTTTATGGCAGTATCGATAACATTTTATAATGTATGTTTGTGTGTTTTCCGTGATAGCGGAGTTTTATTTTCCTTCATTTTGCCATAGAGGCGGGTGTTGATGTATTGAATATATATATATATATATATATATGTGGTTTGGGATACTTGTTTTATATGTCTATACGAGTATGGTGAGTATGTATTATTGTTGGTTGTTCGGAGCGATAACAGGCTAATGATGGCAAGACTATCGTGTCCGCGGTTCCTGGAGGGAACAGGTTGTTATTGCGATTCCTCACCTGGATACAGGTTGAGCTCGCCTTACTTATTATGTGTAAATGAAACTTCGATGAGCAGAGGTTTCATTATTATGATGTGAGTGTATAACGACCTTATAGATATGATTTAAGGTCGCAGGACTATTTTTGAGCTGTAAGATAAAGCTCATTATTGTTTGCACAAGGACTTAGAATTAGTGTGAGCGCTGGGTGGTGTGACTCTTAGTTAGAGATAGGAGTTCAAATCACCTTTTGTTGATAAGGGATAGGATTATCCCGGTTGCATGTTTGAAATAACGGAACTCCACGACCGAAGAAGTCAAGTGTCAATGTGTGGAGGGGTTCCTTGTTTGGATTTCGCTTTACGAGATGCTCCACACGTGGCTCTTAACGGTGTCGGGAGCGGAGAGCTGTTATAGGATGCAAGGATGTTGGTTTGGTGAAAAGTCCTATAGTGTGGATGAACCACTATAGACTATGAGCCATGTGATGATGGTATGTTTATGGAAATGTTGTGCTATGGAAAAGCACTAAATTGGTTCTCTCGCCACAAGTAGTTGGGTGGAGTAGGACTTAGAGAAATTGATTGGAGGATAATAGCCAGCCTTAATGAAAAGGAAAATTTGGAAGAAATATGATTTGGGTGTGATGTACGTAGTGCTCTTACAGAGATTGGGCACTTCGATTAATTAGGTTCCCTTTCGTATGGGCGGAAGGGTAGAATAGTGGAATACGTTCGTGGGTTAGTTTAGTAAGATTTAGGACGTCTCGCTGGTGTGCCTTAGGTCGCTATATCTCGATCACCGACTACGTGAGGGAGTAGTGTAACGGGAGGGTTCCTTATTTGGATTTCGCTTCGGCGAGACGTCCCACGCACGAAACTAAGTAAATTTCGGGAGTTGAGAGAGGCCTTGGGCACTAGGGATATACTTAGGACTATACTAGTTTTTCGTAGGTAGGATATCACATAGACTTTAGTATTATTAGGATGTGAGTTTAGTAGAGTTAGTGGCACCGAGGTTAGGACATTGTATTTCGCGGGTTAGGAGGACCCATAGGTGAGTATTACACCGAAGAAAGGAGACCCTTATTGCGAGAAAGTGTTACGTGTCAGATGTTCACTACGGATATGCATGTGTGCACAGGTTAGAAAGATGTATGGGAACCTTAGTAAGTTGGTTTATATACCACCTGAAATAGAAGGGGCGTAGTATATAAAGTTGAAATTATGTCGCTAGGCTCTAGAAATGGGGGAGTGCAATGTGACGCTATTGAAGTCACTTTACGATCATGGTAGCCGTATGGTATATGGTTTGGGAGCCATTGGGTATTATCGTTACCCTTGAGGTATTAGGATCTGGAGCGGTCCTAGGTTTGGTGGTCTAGGTTGTATCCGAATTTCGAGGATGAAATTCCGTTGTAAGGGGGGGAGTATGTAACAACCCGTCCTTTTTGGAGACAATTAAAATCCATAATTGGATATAAATTGGAGATTTAAGGAATTTATCGAAATAGTGATTTTGGGGATTCTCGAGGATTTAATGATTTTCAATGGATGTTGTAATTGTTTTTGGGACTAAATAGGTCGAAGTATTTTAATTATATGTCGTCGTGGAGTATAGCGACAAAAGAGGTAAGATTTTGATCAGAAAACACGCATTTACTGTAATGGGTTAGAATAGTGATTTGCGGTCAAGTACCTCAGATGGAAATTTCGATTGCCCCGTGAGTCTCGAAATGCCCGAGATAGTCGGAAAAGAGTGTACGATTGTCGAAATTGAGTTTCGGGTAAGTTTAGAGGTAAAAGTAACTCGTAATTGGGTAAACGAGTCATTTTGGGGTTTTAAGGGTTAAAAACCCTTTTCTCCTTATAAAAGGAGGAAGAGTGGGAGAAAAAGAGAAAGAAATAAGAGAGGTAAGAGAGAGAGGAGGAAGAAAAGAAGAAAAAGAAGGAGGTTCCGCCCAAACTCCGTAGGAATCGGCTCGAGGACGTCGGATTTTATCCACGAGGAAAGTGTTTACTTGCTTTATTTAATTTTTGCATAAATATCTCATACCGTAGTTTGGTATAATCATACCGTAGTTTGCTAAGAATGATCCATATGTGACTCCTGTTTTAATTTGATATAGGAGTGATCGCCCGGTATCCCATTAGGCGAGTTGTTACATTAAATATGAATTGACTAAGGTTGCCATTTGTAATAATGGAATTTGTTTGGCTAGTACCTTTTTGCTTATTAGCGATTTATCTCAGCATGTAATTTTAGGTACTCTCTTTTTAATCCCTGCTCATGCCTATGGATAAAATTGATTATAGTGGGATATATATCACTATTCAAAACCAAAAGGTTATTTTTGAATTCATTACTAAACCAGAGATTAAGAAAATTAACTCATTGACAAATAATATCATTTTCAAAGAAAACCAATTAAATTTACTTAAAAAAGAAATCTCTTTTTTAACTACTAAGCACAATCTGGTTTTACCTAACATGCTGCAAAAAATTAATGTTGTTAAAAATCAATTAATAACTGAAGTTTGTAGTGATATCCCTAATTCTTTTTGGTCTAGGAAGAAATATATTGTTTCCTTTCCATATGAAATTGGTTTTAATGAGAAATCCATTCTTACTGCCCAGTCAAATGAAGACTAAATTTCTTGATCTATGCAAGAAGGAGATTCAAAGTCTTTTGGATAAAAATCTTATAACTAAAAGTTATTCTCCTTGGAGTTGTACAATTTTTTATGTTAATAATGCTACTGAAAAGGAACGAGGTGTTCCTAGACTTGTAATTAATTACAAATCGCTTAACAATGTTTTGTAATGGATAAGATATCCAATTACTAATAAAAATGATTTACTGGATTCACTTAATTCTGCCACCATATTTTCCAAATTTGACTTAAAGTCTAGATATTGGCAAATTCAAATTGCTCCACAAGACAGTCATAAAACTTTTCTGTTACCATTTGGCCATTATCAATGGAATGTTATGTCTTTTGGGCTTAAGAATGCCCCTTCAAAATTTCAAAATATCATGAATGACATATTTAATCCTGACTCTGATTTCTCTATTATCTATATTGATGATATCCTCATCTTTTCACAATCGATTGATCAACACCTTAAACATATAAATTTTTTTAAAGATGTTATTAAAACTAATGGCTTAGTTATTTTTGCCCCGAAAATGAAAATCTTTCAAACCAACATTAGATTTCTCGGGCACAATATTGGGGAAGGGAAAATACTCCCTATTGATAGAAGCATTGAGTTCGCCTCTAAGTTCCCCGAAGAATTAAAAGAAAAAACTCAACTCCAGAGATTTCTTAGAATTCTCAATTATATTGGTGATTATTACAGGAACCTTGCACGAGATAGTGCAATCTTATACGCCAGGTTGAAAAAGAACCCTGCTCCTTGGATTTCAAAGCATACTAATGTTGTTCAGAAAATTAAACTGAAAGTCAAGCAATTACCTTGTCTAACTTGAGCTAATCCATCATTTTTAAAAATTATTGAAACTGATGCCTCTGATATTGGTTACGGATGACTTTTAAAACAAATTAATTCTTAAACTAAAAAGGAATAATTGATTCATTTTACTGCAGGCAATTGGAAAGATAGTCAGAAAAATTATTCTACTATTAAAAATGATATTCTTTCTGTTGTAAAATGCATTACAAAATTTTAAGACGATTTGTTAAATCAAAATTTTTTACTGCGTATTGATTAGAGTGTTGTCAAATAGGTGTTGTAAAAGGATATAGAAAATATTGTTTATAAACTAATTTTTGCAAGATGGAAAGCTAATTTATCTTTGTTTGATTTTGATATAGAACATGAAAAATGTATGACGTGTGATAATTGATTGAAACTAATTCGCAAATATCCAATTAAATCATATTTAATTAGAGTCTTTTTTAATCAAAGTAATTCGGACCCTAAACATCCGACTATGTGTGTGCGTGTGTCAAGCCATAAATAAATAAATCACGTGACACAAATATTCAGGAAAAATCCCCGAAGGGCAAAACCTTTTATTTCTAGAACTTTGAAAAGTTTACAAGACCATTGATTTACATACAACCTGATAATTGCGCACAAGTGTAACGCACGGTGTCTTCGTCAAACCTTCAAATCAATGACTAGAAATATCATTGATTGAGGGCGAAAAGTAGCTCATGTAAAGATGTTAATTGTTGTTTTCATTTCGCCAACTCAATACAAAAACCTAAATTACGACTACACTTGTGAGGCAAGCACAGCGGTAAGTTGTGGTATCGAAAATCCACAGGGATGAGTTGCTAGAATTTAAGTGATTTAATATTCCTGAATAAAAGTGTAAAAGGTGATTACAAACTAAAAGGAAAAAAGATTCATAAAAGGGAAATGATTAACTAGGCGAGGGAAATGTAACTAGGTTAACAAAGCGAGTAAAACTATAGGTTGCGTTGAATATCCCTCACCCGATTTAATTTGTATAAAATGGTTAAATGGGTCAACGAGTTATTACAAACGCGTCTCGTTTCGACAGTTAATTAAATGAAGGGTTGTTACGCCCCTAAATCATCATAAAAGCCTAATAAGATTTTGGCGTCAACAAATATCCCGAAAATTACACGCGAAAGGTCGTAAGCACGGGACATACATGATACGCCCCGTCAACACTCCTAGGCGTAATAACTAGGGCAACGCACCTGAAATAGACTCGTAAACACCATCACCAAAGCAAAGAAAAGCAACACGTCAACCTGAGTGAGCTCCATTCAAACACAACCTAATTTAAATTAGCTAGAAAGCATATTAAAAACACGATAAATGAAAGCGGTAAATAAACGCGGTAAAATTACACTACAACAAAGCATGTAAATCTAATCTATAAAGCATGTAAATTATACTACAACAATGGAAACAAAGGAAATACAAGTTAAATTAAATGGAGAGGATGATGAATAGTCAACTTACACAACAAATGGGGTGTCAAACCAAGTATAAGTGAAGAAGAACCATCCAAAACCACCCAAACCCTAATTATTCTAAGCCAAAAACCATGTATCTACTCAATATCTGATTATTACAATAAAAAACCTTTATATAGTAAGTGGGAATAAAAGAAAAGAAGAAAGAAAACAAATTCCAAATATCTGTTGAAAAACAGGGGATCGATCAATCGACCCCTTTGGTTGATTGATCGATCAAGGACAAAATTCAACAATTCAGAATGGTCGATCGATCGACCAAAGGGGTCGATCGATCGATCAAGCAGGTATCAGCCAGGCAGTAGCACACTGCATTCTTTCCTTCCCTTTTCCTTCTCCTCTTTTGCTTTCCTTCTTTTTCCTCTGCTGAAATCGCCGTAACTTCTTCGTTATGAATCGGAATCGCGCATCGTTTACGACCACGCGAAGGTAGCGAGGAGGGCTAAAACTTCCATGAGATGTCGGGCCAGGTACCCAAGCTGTGAAAAGACTAAAATGCCCATGAACGTGCGATTGCGTACGTAACTTCATCGGAATGCGTCCGAACTCCATACTTAGTACCTAAATACCTACAAAAGCCCAATTATACATCATATAGCATGTTAACAGTATAAACCGAGGTTGTCTGGTTAACGGGCTTAAATATAGAGATTAAGGCGCCGCAGGGGACTAAAATGTGTAGGTTTGAGAGATGAAATATGCGATATTTGCGTATTATCACACCCCCTAACTTGCACATTGCTAGTCCCTAGCAATGAAATAGGATGCAACATAAACTACAAGCAAACCAAAAGAAGGAGATAGTAAAAAAGTATGGTATAAAAGCATAAGTCCACTTTCGCGGGCGATTCGATTGCATTTAGCATATGCAATAAGCCGTTAAACCCCTAGGTCACCCTAGTGGACGAGTGTCGTCTCGTGAGGTTTTCAGGGATGATACCCACAAACATCACATGGTTTCCTCAAAAATATGCCCAACCCAACATGCGATAAGCCCAACAATGGAGAAAAGGATTTCATACGCGTTATTAGCAAATTGAAAAAATTCAAACAAAATTCCAAGTCATTAACATTATATAATGCACCTCATGGAATTAAAACCTTAAAATGTGAGAGGGGGACGATCACATGCAAAGTATTATTTAGCGAAAAACTTATATAACCCGGATAAGCGTTCAAAGCAGGCATATATTCAATCCTCATGAGCATTACATTCATCAAGAGAATTCACTTGAGACAGGGAGCTAACACACAGGACATGCGGGCTAAAGAGTAAATGGAAATGGAAACTAGGTTGCACACATGTCACAAATGAAGAACGCTATATATAAACTGAAAAACTGTAATCTCAATGAAAGATACCGCACATTAAAAGAGGCGAAATGAATTTTCACAGATTATTAAAACTATTTAAACCTTTGAATTACATATACCTAAGATCACATAGGACTTTAATATGGTTATAATGTAGGTATGGCTAGGGTAAGAAATAAAAGGAATGTATGTGCGGATTCAAAGTGTTTGGGATGAAAACTTGGGATAATGGGAAAATGCGGGAAATATCAAAATTGGAAAACAAGTTCCAAAACGGCATTAGATATATCATTAGGGAAAGTAATCAAAGATTATTGAACTATATACAACATATATAACTTTCTATTTCCTTTTCATTTCTTCTTTTTCATGTTTTCTTTTGTTTTCTTTTGCTTTTTGCTTTCTCTTTTTCTTCACTTTTTTTACTACTTTCTTTTTCTTTACTTTTCAAACTCTCATATGCCTAAATTGAAACCGACATCAAAACAACATCATTCAATCCTAAGTAACATTCCAAACAACGGTATAGAAAGTGTATGTATGGGCTAAAACTCCAATTTAGAGTTGGTTATGGGAATGGGGTTATGAAATGAAAGGCTAATATTTAGGCTCAAAGGGGTTAACGAGGGTAAACATATAAGGGTGAGGTCAAGGCTAATATGGGTGATATAACAAATAATGCCTATGATTATTTCACAAAGTTTACGTAATTATCGAATCAAAACAATATATGAAAATCATGATCAAGTAACACATTTCAAGCATGAACTCAATTAATGAACGGTCAAATGAAAGAATAGAGAGATTACCAACGAATTCAACGTTTTCAATGAGAAAAGAATAGTGTATACACTCACAAACGACAAAAGGTACAAAGTTTACTCGGTGTAAGTATATACAATACAACAAAAGATTACCGAGTTATAAAAATCTTAAACCAAATCAATATAACCATAAAAGTGCATGTGCTCATGGGATTAAAGTTTAATTCATGAAGTTATTCATAATATCAAATCGAGACTAAAGTCTAATAACTTCTAAAATCTAGAGCATACATCATTGGGTTGTCTATTAGATCAGGCAATTATTGAAACTTATCATCGGAAACAAGGGCAAAAAGCCCAAAAAAAAGAAAAAAGAAAGAAAATCTTTTTGAAATTTTTGAATTTTTCTAAGAAAAGCATACTAATTAACTAACATGTGGGCAAAACATGGACTAAATAAAGACATGGATAGAATATCACACACCCCCTAACTTAAAACTTGACATTGTCCTCAATGTGAATTAAGAACCAAGTCAAAGAGAGGAAAATAGCGATATTATCAAAAATTGGAGCGATCCCCATAAGAACAAGTCCAAAGAATCTACAAAACAAGTTAGTGCCGAGCATAGCAAAAACAAATAATAAAAAGTTAACAAATTACACTAAACTAGAATAAAAAGAAAGAAAGAATAAAAAGCTAACTATATACAAACTACTATTTAGGCTTCACACTACTTGTACACTAGATGTCTAAATAGCTGAGGGTCCACCATAAGAACAATTTGACTTTGGAGGATAACTGGTGTACCCTCACGTACAAGCGTGCCTTCCGAAAAATATGAATTCTGTTTTAACAACAGAAGTCATTTGTAAGGCGGAAGAAATGAACCATCGCCAATTAAAAGTTTTGGAGGGACGATGGGGGGTTTGGATTGCACGGGTGACAAAAACAAGTGGGGACCGAGAAAAGCCGAATATCCTCCCAATGATTTTGAAGTTGGAATGGGAGGCGGCGGACACAAAGGCAAAGATACGATCGTGGAGGGAGACTCGAGCAAGTACTCCTCATCGGCGATATGATTTAAGACATTAAAGTTCGAAACCGAATCATCGGGTACTTGTTCCGGTGGGATAATAGAGAATGAAAATGGGGATGAAAGAAATTCAAACTCATGAGATGAATCATCATCGCATGAAGTTGGAATTTCAAAGGAAATAATATCATTTTCAATGAAATGTTCTTCTTTGGGGGCCAAAGAATAAATCATTTCATTGCAAATAGATATTACGTCATTATCATCCTCACTTTCAATATCTATTACGCAATGGGAAAAGTCTAGAATGGCTTGTTCCAAAGTAGGCACAAGTACCTCATTTGGTTCAAAACATTCATCGACCTCGAAAGTCTCGGAAGCAAAATCGTCGCCGGACTCAAAATATAAATCCAACTCATGTTCCCATGAACGATTTTCTTCCCAATAACAATTTTCAAGTTTCTCAGTCTCATACATACGCAAACCCTCACCGAATGTCATAGGTAGAGATGCGGATGCATTAGAATGGGAACTTTGAAAATTGTCATCGGACTTAAACGAAAACTCATTATTATAGAAATTTTGAAAACTATTCGAATTTGTTTCAAAATTCCTATTATAAGGAGGTAAAGGCCCAAAATCATTATCATCATCATCAAAATTCCAATAACCTAAATTTTGACTTTCATTATACTCGCCCAAAGCCATGTTTGAATTTGAAACTTTTTTGGACTCAAAGTATTCACCGAAAGTCATAGGCTTGCGAGAATTTTGAGAATTATAACAAGGATTACTGAAAGAATTGGAATAAGACATGCTTACCCCCAAATGTCTCAAGTGGCGAATTCCACAAAGTAGATGCGCGCGGGAAAAATTCGAGCGTTTCTAAGTGCTCAAATGTGGAAGTCCTGCAAAAGATTATAAGATATTACAAATAGAAAGAAAATACTATGAAATACTAAATCAAATAAAGTCTAAAACAAACTCATCCTCGGCAACGGCGCCATTTTGATCGAGGGCGAAAAGTAGCGCGTGTAAAGACACTAATTGTTGTTTTCATTTTGCCAACTCAATACAAAAACCTAAATTACGACTACACTTGCGAAGCACAGCGGTAAGTCGGGTATTGAAAATCTACAGGGACGAGTTTCTAGAATTTAAGTGATTTAATATTCCTGAATAAAAGTGTAAAAGGTGATTAAAAACTAAACGGAAAAAGATGCATAAAAGGGAAATGATTAACTAGGCGAGGGAAATGAAACTAGGTTAACAAAGCGAGTAAAACTATAGGTTGCGTTGAATATCCCTCACCCAAGTTAATTTGTATAAAATGGTTACATGAGCCGACGAGTTATTACAAACGCTTCTATTTTTTACAGTTAATTAAATCAAGGGTTGTTACGCCCTTAAATCATCATAAAAGCCTAATAAGATTTTGGCGTCAACAAATATCCCAGAAATTACGCACGAAAGGTCGTAAGCACGGGACATACATGATATGCCCCGTCATATCTCATAGGTGTAATAACTAGGGCAATGCACCCGAAATAGATCCGTAAACACCATCACCAAAGCAAAGCAAAGCAACGCGTCAACCCGAGTGAGTTCCATTCAAACACAACCTAATTTAGATTAGCTAGAAAGCATATTAAAAATGCGATAAATGAAAGCGATAAATAAACGCGGTAAAATTATACTACAAAGCAAGTAAATCAAAGTATGTAAATCTAATCTAGAAAGCACGTAAATTATACTACAACGATGGAAACAAATCAAATACAACTTAAATTAAATCGAGAGGATGATGAATAGTCAACTTACACAACAAATGGGGTGTCAAACTAAGTATAAATGAAGAAGAAACATCCAAAACCACCCAAACCCTAACTATTCTAAGCTAAAAATCGTGTATCTACTCAATATCTGATTATTACAACAAAAAACCTTAATATAGTAAGTTGGAATAAAAGAAAAGAAGAAAGAAAACAAATACAAAATATCTGCTGAAAAATAGGGGATCGATCGATCGACCCCTTTGGTCGATCGATCGATCAAGCAGGTATCAGTCAGGCAGCAGCACACTGCATTATTTCCTTCTCCTCTTTTGTTTTCCTTATTTTTTCTCCGCTGAAATCATCGTAACTTCTTCGTTATGAATCGGAAGCGCCCACCGTTCGCGGCCACGCGAAGCTAGCGAGGAGGGCTATAACTTTCGTGAGATTTTGGGCCAGGTACCCAAGCTGTGAAAAGATTAAAATTCCCATGAACGTGCGATTGCTTACGTAACTTCACGGAAATGCGTCCGAACTCCATACTTAGTACCTAAATACCTACAAAAGGCCAATTATACCTCATATAGCATGTTAACAATATAAACCGAGGTTGTCTGGTTAACGGGCTTAAATATAAAGATTAAGGCACCCGAGGGGGCTAAAATGCATAGGTTCGAGAGATGAAATATGCGATATTTGCGTATTATCAATCATCGACTGGAATCTCCCGCAAGAACTCCAGATGGTCAGAAATGAAGAAGAAAAAGGCTTATCCATAAAGGTTGAACAAAACCAAAGTTGCGTTCTTGAGTTTCAAAAGGATTCACAGAGGTATGGCATGGACGTGTGAATATAAACATGAGTTTTGGGACTAAAAAATATGAAGACTTGAGCTGATAGAACTCTCAAAATCGTCTCTCCAAGTCTTGCAAAATAACTCCCCCGAAGTTGGCTTTTATAAGGAAACCACAAGGAATTTTAAGATTTTGGAATTCTTACCAGCGTCAGGTACCCCGAACTGGTTTGGCTTGTACCTTGAACCAATTCGCCCTTTGAACCGGTTCTCCCTTCGGTTCGTGAAACTTTGTTGGTTTTGGGGCTTTAAAATACACAACATTCTCCATGGATTTTTCTCCATTTTCAAAGGGTCATAACTTCTTCACCGTAGCTCGGATGAAGGTGTCGTTTCTTCCAGTATCTTTGTGCCGTCAAGCTCTTCAACTTTCCAGTTGACCAGACCTCCGTACAGTGGATGTAAAATTACCAAAAAATCTTGAAACTTTCCTATCTTGCCTTCTTTCACTTTTTTTACTTCTCTTGCATACCACTTGCATAAAGTCCCTAAAATCGTGAAAAGTGAAGTCGTTGAGGCAGATGTGGGACACTTGATGGAGATGAGTAATGCTTAATTCTCAAAATTCGAATAGAGGTCGTCATGTGAGATCGTGAAGTGACGTGCCTTTTATATCGGCGTACGATATATACAAATGTAAGATATCAGACATGAGAAATATGTCCTTACAAATCTCCCCTATGTCTATGCCGGTACAAAATAAAAAATTCGAGTTATAAAATTTCTTATACAAATCTACTCTCTCATGAACCCAAAACTGGAAAGGTGCAAATGAATAAGTCAATATCCTTTGTTCTTCAAATCTTCAAACTTTCAAAGCTTTTCTCATCAGGGTGTGCAACATATGATCATCCATGAACTACCTACATAGATGAGATAAAGCAAATACCAAGTGACATATCGAGTTTGAAATGAGATAAACATAAATACCAATTTATGATGAAATCATAAGTCAAATCTCAAAACTCCTCCAAAATTCAAACTCCCCCATAAAATAATAATTCTTTCTCCCCCTTTTTATTATGTTAAGCACAAATTTTTATTAAAATTGTATTTAAACACATAAAACAAAATTATAGTAACAAATTAAAAATAGATTGTTAAACGTAAATTAGGAAGCCCTAAGGTCTCTACAGATTTCAAAAGTGAAGCAAGAGTTGGAAAATAGTTGAGATTGAGTTTAAGTTGAAAAGCTCTTGCTTGCTCCCCGACATCTGGCACTTCAGTGAGGCTAGGGTTTTAAATCTCCTTTACGTATTAGTATATACATACATACATATATTCTGTATCCAAGAAGCGCTAGAAATGGAGGAAACTCAGAGCTAGACAGTGGAGGAGGCGAATGTCCACCCCCTCACTCTCGACCCAAACGCCCACTCCAATTCGAGCAGGCATATCTTGTCGCCCTTCCCTATGCCAATATGTACGTATTATTCTATGATTTTCTCACTCACATTTATTTAGTGTCTTTAACAAGAGTGCGAGGGTTTTATTTATTGAATGTGTTACATCAAATTGATATAAAAGCTAGAATCATTCATAAACAAAAGATTCATCCCATTGGGGGAGGAGCTAACAATCATCTTAACCCAAGTCGTAGTCTTATTTCTCTCTTTACACCAATAGTGATACCACCGCCCACGACACACACTCCACCTCTTCCACTACTTACTTTTCACTGCCATCATTGCCCAAACTAGCCCCAAACACCAAAACCGTGGGCAAACAACCACTTCCATCACTATTGCCTTGCTTCTTGGGGCGGTACAAGAGCACGCAAAGGTCATCAACAAGATTCCACTGACACTGTCACACCCCAGACCAGAGGAACTAAAGACGGAAGAAGAAAAAAGGGGTAAAATTCACTATTAGGGTTTCGAGAGTGGAAACCAATGTTTTAAAAAAAAAGTGAGGTGTTAGGCAGGAGTATGCCTATCAATGGGTTGGGTCTGGACCCGGACCCGGACCCGATCCGTATAATAGGGTCTGGGCTTATTTTTTTGGACCCGAAACCCGAAGTCCTGTTTATTACAAGGGTAGGGTTTGGATTTTATAAAAACCCGGACCCGAAGACCCGACCTAACCCGCCTTGTACATATATATATATATATATATATATATATATATATATATATATAGGGAGAGGTTCACAAGTGGACTAAAAGAATGGACTTTTTAATGGACCTTAATAAAAAAACACATAATAACACATTAATTTTAATTCCTATAGTGTGGTCTTGGGTGGTGGAGGTGGGTGGGGGGGTAGTGGGGTGAAGGTGGGGTCTTGGGTGCCGTTGGCGTGGACCAATTACACTATAGAAATTAAAATTAATGTGCTATTATGTATTTTTTGTTAAGGTCCATTAAAAAGCCCATTATTTTGGTCCACTTGTGAACCTCTCCCTACATATATATATGTATGTATATGTATATATATTTAAAAAATTATGAGCGTATTTCAAAAATTAATTTCAGCAGTTTTTTTATAAAAGGTAGACTATCCTTGATGTGATTCCACTCTTGGCACTTGTAACAAAAACACTAGTCTTTTCCACCGTACTATGATCTAGAACTCCTACCTTCACTTAATCCCTCGATTGGTGTCCCTTTCCCGATATGGACCACTAGCACACATACTTGAGTTCAAAGTCAACGACTCAAAAAATTTCCTTTTTTGTTAAACAATAGAGTCCACCCCACCTCATTCATCTTTTCACTATCTTTTCCTTACAATAAGGTGCTTATTGTTGGGATATGTGATAAATTGGTGGAGCATTGGTGTTATGTTTTGAGGCAATGGTGCTTATTGTTGGGATATGTGATAAATTGGTGGAGCACTGGTGTTATGTTTTGAGGCAATCTTATGACCACGTATCAGCGTCTGGAATAGACTACGAGAGGTTAGTTTCTATTATTGGGTGCAATGCAGGAGCTCTTCCTTCAACCTATTTGGTTGGGTTCCCGTGGTAGAGAAGTTAGAGAAGCACTTTGCATGTTGTAAGGAAGGCCATTTGTGAAGGGTGGTGTTTGTCGTTGATAAAGACCATGTTTACTATCCCCTATATTATCTTTCTATTGTACCTCTTTCGGTCTCAATTAAGGAAGTTTTTTGAGAAGCTTATGAGAACTTTTTTCTGAGGGCGTGTGATGAGAGATTTAAATACACTTTGATTGGTTGGGAGGAGGTGTCTACAGCAGTGAGGGCAAGTGGAGTGGGTATTAAGAATCTAGCGCTGTTTAACATGGCTCTTATTTTAAATTAGCCGCTTAGATTCCATTAGAGAAGGGGAGGTTGTGGAGATTTCCATTAGAGGAATGGATGCAACGGAGGAGGGTGGTAGTAGAAACGTTTGGTCTTAATTTCGCATGGATGGTGTACTCTAGGTTATCGCACAAGTGAGGTTATGGAAACACATTGCTAGTGAGCGGAAGGTTTTTTGACAAATGGTAAGATTTTGGTAGAATGTTTGATGTGTCGAGGAGGCGTTGGATAACAAATTTTCTTGGGCTATCCGATTTCGAGAGATAGAGGAGGCAGAGTGGTTGGATATCGCTAATGAAGGGGGAAACTAGGTGTGGAACCCCAATTTCAGGTTGGCCTCAATTTATTGGGTATGATGAGGCTCCCTCCAAGAGGAGAGGGTTCATTCCAGTGGATGGGCAAAGGACAGTGCGGATCAATTTTGATAAGTAATATTCAACTTTGATTAGAAGGGGTGAGGACCCTTTCTCGTGGAAATAAATAGGGTTTACGTTGGCCCAATGAAAGTGACGAGGATAGGAGTGCTCGGGCTTGATTGTAACATGTCAAAATTCCATGCTTTAATTTTTATTACCTTTAATTATATTTTTTTAATTAGGTTAATATACTAGGCATATTAGGTCATATTAGCTTTTGTTTGTACCTTTTTAGGGGTTCTTGCTAAAGAAGACACCTTTTCCCTACAAATAAGCCTTATAGTCACACATTTTAATCAATTTACATTTTAGTGAGAGAGCATAGTTGTTAGAGGCGAAAGGGATACCAAGGAGCCAATGTCTCTTAGGCACAAGGCGAGATGCGCGCCTGATCGAAGTGATGCGCAAATTCTATAAAACATGCCAAAGTTGTATATTTATAATTATAAGATCATTTATGATCTAAAATTTGAAACATGTAACATATGTTACTATTATACACTGTTATTAAGAGAAACATCAGAAGAAAATAGAGCTTATACCACCATATGAAAAAATTATACATTTAAATATCAAATTTATTTAAAAATTTAATTATCCAATAATCAACAAAAGAAAAGATACTGATTTATATGAAAATAGATACTCCAATGTGTGAAAAGCTAAAGGAAAATCAACATATAAGTTGTTATATGATGCAAGACTCTTGGAGGTTAATTTTTTTGGCCTAAGTAGGGACTAGTGAGAAAGATAAAGTTTTAATAGGAATCAAAGTCTTTTCTTTGCTTAGTTTTGGGGTGGGGAATTGTTTAATATTCCATATTCAATTGGAAAATATGTAAAATCAAAATATCAAGTGGTCCATTCTTGTATTGAGGGATAAATCCAAAAAACATTAATGAGGGGCGTCTGAGCCGTGCCTTGAGCCTGGTGCTTAGGTGCGTGCGCTATTGAAGGAGCTTTGTCTGAGTGAGGTAAGGCGCCGATGTTGCGCCTAGGTGAACCTGGACCTAGGCGTGCCTTTAACAAGAGTGCGAGGGAGTAAGAGTTTTATTTATTTATTTAGCGTGTTACATCAAATTGGTATAAAAGCTAGACTCATTCATAAACAAAAAATGTCGTTAAATCATGACAACTTTAATGGCGTACGGGAGTTCAAGCCAAGTCATACTTCGACGAATCATCCCATTGGAGGCGGATCTAACAATCATCTCAACCCAATTTCTAGGTCTTGTTTCTCTCTTTTCACCGACAGCGATATCACCGCCCACGACACACACTCCACCTCTTCCACTACTTACTTTTCACTGCCATCGTTGCCCAAACTAGATCCAAACACCAAAACCGTGGGCAAACTACTTCCATCACTATTGCCTTGATTCTTGGGGCAAGAGCACGCAAAGGTCATCAATAGGATCCCACTAAGACACTGTCACACCCCAGACCAGAGGAACTAAGGACAGCAGAAGAAAAAGGGGGTAAAATTCACTCTTAGGGTTTCGAGAGTGGAAACTAATGTTTTAAAAAAAGAGTGAGGCATTAGGCGGGAGTAGGCTTGTCAATGGGTTTGGTCTGGACCTGGACCCGATCCGTATAATAAGGTCTGGGTGGACCCAAAGACCCTTTTATTACACGGGTAGAGTTTGGATCTTATACAAAACCCGGACCCGACCTGACCCGCCTTGTACATTATTATTTTTTTAATATATATATATATATATATATATATGTATATATTATCAATATAACATGTAAGTATTAATATAAAAATATATATATGTATGTATATAATAAATATAAGTAATATATGTTTTATTTATACTAATCAAATACTATAATACATCACAAAATATTTTAATCAAAGTTGAAAAATAAAGAAGAGGGATAAAATAAAATTAAATATAAAATAAACGTATATATCTGGCCAGACCCGGTCTTGAAGACCCATTTTAGGACCAAATTTGGATCCAATATTGTAGACCCGATAAAGAATCGGGCCCGAAATCGAACCCAGACCCAATTAAGTGCCTATTAAACGGATCTGGATCTCCCTAGATCTGACCCGTTGAGAGGCCTAGGCGGGATTCGTCTAGGACTTTTTTTTACAACACAACACCTATACACACACACACACACTCCTGTGAGGTTCTTAAATGAAGACCAAGTAATGCGGACTATTTTTTTTTTAAATAGTGAAAAAGATATTTTTGAGGTGATATTTTTTGTATGGTATTTAAACATTTCAAAGCCCCCCCCCCCCCCCCCCCCCTTGCCCACTAAAAGAAATCAAAATGATTTTTTTGGGTATTTTTAAAAAATAGTCAAAATATGTCAGTTTTTAAGCTGCTTATAAACCGACGCACTTTGATATCATACTCACTGTATATATGTATATGTAAATAGTGTTGATTTTTTTCGCCTTTTCCCCACACCTAGCGCCTAGACTGGGTGGCCACCTCTTGCCTCGCTCCTAAGCGATGCTTAAGCGGGTCTAGGTGAGCCTTCTAAAGCAATGATCAAAACAACAAAGGGATGGGGTTTCGGGGTCATGGAAGACTCGAAAAGTCCTCCTGGTTGTCATCCAGATTTAAACAAACCCCTAAACCCCTGCGATCATTGTCCTTGTGCTAAAGAGGACCGGATCCAGGTTTTCGAGACCCTAATTTCATTTTTGAACGTGGAGGTCCATGTCCGCTTGAGGTCAAATTGAAAAATGAATATATGACGAAAGAGATCATGAAAAGAGAAGCCAAAAGAGTGAAGCACCTACCGGTGAAGTTGTTGGTAACCCCAACCGGAGACTTGCTGTTGTTGTGAAGATATGAACATTGGGTAGAAACCGTAAAATCTGATAAAGATTCAAGGGATATCTTGTCCCAAAAGACATGAGGTTAATCTGAGCCTTGTTTGACTCGGTTATGTGGGTTATAACTGTTAAAAGTTGAAACTAATGGGCATGGCTGAAGAAAAGATATCTTAGAAATGGGGTTGTCGAACATTTGGGCCTTCTAATATGTTGTCGGAAAGGAAAGAGTGGACTTGGGGTATTGGGGTTCCCTAAGTTGACGGTTTTGGGGTCATTTGTAATGTAGACCCATTCTTTATTACAAAAAATAAAAAACTAGAATGGCTAATGTTTTGGGGGGGAGAGTTTTTTGGGCCTCCCTAATTTGTAACAAAACTAGTTTTGGAACGTCAATTTTTTTTCTTGTTACTTTGGCTTCATATTTCTTGGATTTTATGGCACTAGGATCCAACTTTCTAAGCTTGTGGACAAGCCTTTACGTAGAAGGGGAGAGCGATGAGAATACGAGTACTCGGGCTTAATTGTAGTATGTCAAAATTGAACTCTTTTATTTTTCTTACCTTTCATCGTACTTCCTTTAATTAGTTTTGTATCCTAGGTATTAGGTCAATGGGTAATATTCATTTGGAATATTCTAGTGTGCCCAAGTTTTTCTTTTTTACCTTTTCAGGGGTTATTGGTTTGCAAGACACTCTTTCCCTATAAAGAAAATCTTTTATCCACTCATTGTAATCAACTTAAAGTTTCTTTATTTGGTGTGCTTGTGGCTAGTCGATGTTGGCTGTGAAATGAGGAGAGAATACAATGGGTCATTATTAGTTCATTGTTAGATTAAGAGAGGCATGAGGACTACTGTCTTTTCTCTTTGGGTAGTTCCTTGCATTGTAGCTAAGATATCCGCTGTATGGAGAAGTTATACGGTTAAGAGTGCGTTAGGTTTGGGTGGAAGCTCCGCTTTTCATTATGTGGTCGTTAGGGGGAGAGAAATGGGAGATGCTTCGATGTAGTCGAGCTTGCGTCTGCTAAGTTGAGGTTATGCACGCTGAGTTGCATGTGTTGGAAAAAATTAACTCATTAAAGACGAAAAGGATGAATGCAGCTTTTCATTGCCTTGCATCATCCACACCTTGCTTCACATTGCCTTGTTGTTGAAGCATCTTGACTACAATATTGGTGTTTTACTGTATTAACACTTTAGTTGTCATGGAAATGAAGTTTAGTAGCTTTGCTTCTACCCATCGTTTCAATTCTGTCCTTTCGTGGGTACGTTGCACGCCTTATGCCCGCTTATGCGTAGACCAAATTGTGTACTCTTATGATTTGATACAAAATTGTGCCTGATTGGTGCTTTATGTACTTAATTTGTGTAAGCAATGTCAATTCCATGTAAAATGTGTTATAGCAGTGGCTTTGTCGGATAAAGAGGTGCTTTGTAGCTACCCACACTCTAATCATGATGAGGATAGTTTGATCTTGTAGTTATTCGATCTTCTATAAGACTTGTCTTATTCTTATTTTTTGACCTATCTAGGCATATTAAGATGGTGATCTGTTTTTGTTTTTTCTTTCTTGGAAGGCAGAGATTGTTTTGCAACCTTTTCGTCTAGTTTGGTTGGTACATGTGTTTCTCTTTACTTTATAGAATTCCTTATTGCTCTCCCTGATTATGAAGCCGCTTTTATTGTGGGACTCTCTCTTAAATATGGATGGAGTAATATTAAGTTATAGTTTCAAAAATGTTACTCTGCTTTGGAACTTCCAACTTCTAAACATGATTTTTGTTATATAGGTACGAGAAAAGTTATATGCATCGTGATGTGTTCACACATGTTGCAGTATCATCAGCATATTTTTGTATAACTGGGAGTCTTGATGGGTAAAACCATAAATATATGCTTATATACAACGAATTAAATGAATGCATTTAATCAAGCCTAAAGATAAGGCAAATCCCCAACCACCTTATAAGAACAAAATCACCCCCGTGCTCCTTAGAATAGCTATAAATCCCACACCTATGATTTTCAGGCCATAATTGCTTCTGTCAGTAATTATAAAATATATTGCAATCAAAAGCCCATGGGCCCAAGTTGGATTTATTCTCATTAAGTAAATTCACCAGAATCACTAGTAGAGTGTAAACTCCAACAAAATTTTCATTTTTCAAGGTGCTTGTTCTGTCCATTGCGATTCAATACTGCACTACTTAGCAAATATTAACAAGAAAATTTATGGTAGAATTAACATAATTAATACTGCACTACCTTCGAAAATATTAACATGAAAATTTGTGGTAGAATTAACATAATTACTATGAAGCTCTGACCCTAAATGAAGGTGAAGCTTTTCTGTCATGGCATAAAGCTTCAAGCTTCAAAATGCAAAATAAGTACTCATTAGTCGAGCTTCAATAAGTAAATAAGGAAACTGTACACAATCAATCATAGAGGTTGCCACTGTTAGCAGCGTATTCACGAAGAAGTGCACCTCTGAAGATTGGATGCATCTTCTGGGTTGAGTAGCAAAAGAAGAGTGACCTTCATTTATGGTCTATCATCAGTTGGTGACATTAGTATGTAATATGATTTCTGTGAGGATAATATTATGAAGCACGGACTAGACACATGATATGACACGCCTTCAGATATGCGATATATGATATTTTTAGAATGTAGGATTCAATATCCTAGTATAAGTCAAATATATGTATTTTATATATATATATATTAATGAGATAAAACATGATTTGAGCCATAGAAAACGTAATTAGAACATAAAACTCAATAATCAAATACAACAACAATACAAAGAAACAAATAAAATTCAATAAGATCATAAATAAAATGAATATGGTCGTGACAGCCCTCCCTCCGAAGGAAACTTCAGTCGCGAGCCTAGTGAGTACAAGAGGGCTGGTTTGCAAAAGTTAGTGTTTTTTAAAACTTTTTAGTCTCGTTCCTTTTTTTCTTCGTGAATGAATATGGTGTGTTATTCTTTTATGTTTTTTTTGGGATAAATACTAGTATATATTAGAAAACTGCAAGGGAACAGAACTTGAATACAAGAAGTATACAAAAAACAAGGCTTACCTATGGGCCTAATCACCCCCCCCCCCCCCCCACCCACACACACAAAAGTGAACAAAAAATTAGTACGTAAATTTAAATCGTCCAAAAAATGTAAAAAAGATATAATAAAATAGGATAATCCGCTATACACCATAAATACAACATAGAAAATATTGAAGTATGAGCTGTGCGCGCTGAAGATTTCGAATCCACAAAATATCTCTTGTTCCTCTCTCTCCATACTGTCCTAATGAGACATAAGGCCATCGCCAACTACGCCTCGCGCCTAGGCTTGCTCACCAGGACACTCTGCCTGGCATGTCATGACCTCAACAACTCTTCCACTGACCTCGAAATCACCCATTGTAACCCGAATAGGGCAAACATGTCGGCCATAACCTCCTAGGAAAGGCACAGTCAAGTAAAGTATGAATTACTGACTCCTCGTCACCTTTGCACAGATGACAATAATTGATAACCACCTTTCTCCTTTGCCTCATATCAAGTCGAGATGGTCCAAGAGAAGAATTTCATCTTCAATGGAACCTTCGTATGCCACACAACCCTCCAAGGGAACGGGTTCTTCCCCCATCAACCAAAAGGTGATAGAAGAGTTGATTGAGAAACTGCCCCTCCTCTTCCCGACAAACACCAGCTTGACCCTCCCCTCCAACACCTCCATTAACTCCTTGACGTCATCCTCCCATTCATGAATGTGACATCTAAAAGAGGGATACCTAATCTGCCTCCCTCACCACGCCATCATCATGTCAGAATCTCATGCTGTCACCTGGTATATCCTCCTGACATGTTCGGCAAAAAATAAATAAATTAGGATACTCTAGAATACGCAGGTCCGAGCATGTCCCATGTACAACGTGTGTCAAATTGGATTCGCTGCCTTCGGGAGAGTTTATGCTTCATAGGGATAATTTCAGAAATTATTGAATACGTGAAAGTATAAACAATTAAAGCTGTTGATCTAAATGGACAATAAAAAATGGGGGTCGATGGTATATAAATGAAAACTGCGGGTCAAGGCCAGTTAAGGGATGCATATTGGGGCCAGATTTCAACTAAACCTACAGATATAGGAAAATTTCTTATGCCCCCAATTGTTGTCCTTCTTTCAGCTTCAATTCAAGAGGCTTATTATCCTTTCCTTGTATGCATATAAAGTTTGATTGTGTTCTTACGATCACATTCATAATTTGCTTCCATAAGTTTCACTTTAAAAAGGGTCTTATTTAAATATTATCAATTCAATTGTTATTGGTACTTTTCTTTTATTTTTTCACATAAAATATCCATCCACGAACCACTTCATAATTGAGAAAGGAATTTTGAATCTCATTAGTAGTATTTGAAATATGAAGTGGCGTTCTTCTTCGTATGAGTATGTGGTGTTCCAAGTTTTAATCAATGAACATTAGCGTATACATTTTAGAACAACAGTTACCCTTATGGCCTTAAACTGGAATCTTCTACCTTTTATGGTGAAGACGTGCATAATTGCTCATCTAGAATTAGCCTCAGTCAAACTTATAAATATTCTAAGAAAAAATCAGCCATGTTAGGTTAGATATTTTCAAGCTTATGTGAATAGTTGTTCTCTTTAGGTGTGTTTGATTGCAAAGACATAAAATGAGTTAATAAAAAATGATTTCTTTATAATTGTTTTACTTGACAAAACTTCTACGGAGAACATTTCTTATTTTACTGCATTTATTTTCGGTTGGAAAATTTTGTATCTTATATGCTGTTTGATTGTCATTGTTTCCAAAATGATAAATGTCAATTTTTTTTCCAACTTCGTAAACCGATAAGTTAGAATAACTCAAAGTCCAGATGATTCGAGCCAAACTAATTAAATCATACACATAATTACTGGGTTTACTACACCCACTACGTACCTTGATGGTGGTCACATGACATATTACATGGCGGGTTCATTGTCCGAATGTCCAAAAGTGGTGTTCCTAATTTTAAGATTTACTATTTTGGGTATTATTAGTAATAATGAAACTTTTGATGTTAATAAGAGACAAACCAGTAAGAAAAATGACTTGCAACCAATAAGAAAAATGACCTTCAACTAAATTATATATATATATATATATATATATATATATATATATATATATATATATATATATATATATATATATATATATATATATATATATATATATATAGAGAGAGAGAGAGAGAGAGAGAGAGAGAGAGAGAGAGTTAGGCTCTCCAACATACCTAGGAACGTACCTATTTTTTTAAAATATTAAAATAAAAAATTGAGTTAATATTTTTTATATGGGTTCATGATATTTCAACGTGACCCTGTAAAAAGAATCAGATCAAAATAATATGTTTTGATATTTTTAAAAAATAGGTAAAAAAACGGGTAGTTTTAAAGGGTAAAAACTGACAGTTTTTTTAACTATTTTTTAAAAATAACAAAAACCATTATTTTCAATTGATTTTTTTTATAGGAGTACATTGAAATATCATGAACCCATATTAAAAATATCATCTCAAATTTATTTTTTTTACTATTTTAAAAAAAGGTATGTTGCTAGGTATGTTGGAGACCCTGACTCTCTCTCTCTCTCTCTCTATTTATATATATATATATATATATATATATATAATAAAGGAGGAGGGAGTTTTCACTATTCATGCCACATCATATGTTGCCACGTCATATAAACTTATATAAACAGATTTTGTATCTATAAGTGCTGCCACATCATATGTTGCCACGTCATATAAACCAAACGCAAATGCTTCAACCGGCCATATCATACGATGGTTCAAGATGGTGTAAAGAAGACAGGATTAATTAATAAAAATAGTACAAATAGTAAAAATAGTACAAATAGTACGATAGTTCAAGGCTCAAGAAAATGTGTTGGTAAAAGACACGCTTCTCAAGTCAAGACCTAGAGACATGTCCCATGTGTGCTTTTACTGACATTCCCCATTTCTCACTCTACACTACAACTCACAATCACAACCCACCTTCACCCACTCTAACCCGACAATACCGCACATCTCTCTCTCACTCTCTGTATCAAAGCTACCATCTATCTCTCATATCCACTCCTACATTCCACAGCCGAAAGCTTTGAACTGACTTTAGAGGTAAACATATAAGATCGGCTTCATATTCCTCTTAGCAGACCCATTTTTGCACCGACTCTGCAATGATTTTTGTACATTTTTTTTCCGACTTTAGAGGTAAGCTTCCCGATTTTTTTACTATATGACCCACGTTCTTATTTGTCTTGGTGATTTCACTTGATTTTTTCGTGGTTTCTGATTCATTTTTTTGTTTCAAGGTTGGTTTGTTATGGTTTCACTCTATGAGTGGTTGGAGGTAAACAAATCAACGCAAGGTTCAGTGTATCAATCTAGCTGTGATACATAACTCTAACTTCTCCTCAACGATTTTGACACAATCAGTGCTTGATTTCATGCGGTGATACATACCTCTGCTTTGTTGTATTGCATCTCAAGCTGTGATTTTGACACAATCACAAATGTTGCTCTGAAAGAATCTCTCTAATTGTTATTTTTTGCAGGTCCACAACAGTTTTTGGCGGTTCTCCAATATTGCAATCCTACGGAGCTTTTTTCAGATCTAACAGTTTTTTTCTTTTTATTTTGAGGTTAACACTTTGTTGAAATCCTGCTCTCGAATTGTTACTTTTTCAGATCTAATTGAAGAAATCTCTGTGAAAACTTGAACTATGAATGATCGGAGTTGAGAAAAAGAAAACACTGCAACAGTTCCTTAATATCTACATCTCCACAATCAGATAAGAGTTTGGAGAAAGAAAACACTGCAATTTTCTATATATCAGCTGCCGATATCAAAAAACAACAACACTGTATGAACTAATATTAATTCCAAATACAATATCTCATTTCTTGGTTTGTTTTAAATTTTTAATTTTAACCGTAGTCAATAAATTTGTGGATGAGTCAATTGATTTTTAATTTTTAATTTTTAATTTTTAATTTTTCAAGTTTCTACCTCCTCCAGAATTTGTGGCTTTTAGGTTTCATTTATGTTTATGTTGTGAGGTTGTCCTTCATCTCTGATCAAATTTCATTTATGTTGTGAGGTTTTTCTTCAGGTGTAGGTGGGCTTGGGCAGTGGTCTCTTATTTGAGAGCGGCAGCATCATCGACTCAAATAGTTTAACGTGTGGTTTTTTAAAAACTCTTTTTGAGTGTGGTTCTTTTAGATTTTCATTTGGGGGTTCTGGGTTCTTATTTTTTGGATTACATATCTTTAATGTTATCGATTCTCATATCTTTGATGTTTATGTCACTCTTTCAGTAAGCCCCCTAACAGGTTTTTGTGTCTCTCTTTCTCTCTCTACAGAGGTCTCAAATACCTGATTTCTAGGGTATTTTTTTATATATTTTTTCTTTTATTAATTTTTGGCATTTACTGAAAGCTTGAAGAATCGTGACGAGCTTTTTAGTTTTGAGGTAAATTGAAATCTACAAAACTCTATTTCTTTGGAGTTTAGATTATAACGTTTGAGTTTGAGCATTTGAATTTGGGTTCTGATGGATATGGGTGTAGTAGAATTCTATATCTGACTTAGTGGAGAAGATACAATTTTTTTGAAATGGCTGGGGTCTTTGTTTAGCAAAATTTAATACTGAATGTCTTTTGTAGTTTCTCTACTGTGGCGACTAATTTTAATAAAGAAGTCATATTATAATAAAGTTTTATTTTCTCAAATCTTTGGGTGATTTGTTCTATAATTTTTTTGTATAATGATCATTGTTTTTTATTGTTACAAATTAGGAGATTTTCATTATGTTAGGAATTTATTTTATATGTTGTATGTTAGTAATTATCTAATATTTTCATCTCTCCCTACATTTTCTCATGTCCAGAAGGTGTCATGGATCATGCCAATTAAGCAATATGTTTTCATGTTATGAAAAACAACCGTTTTAATAAAAATGGGACTAATGGACTGTTGAAAAAATGAGCCAGTGACTTTTTGAAATTTTGGAGACTAATTTAAGAAAATTAATGTTATTAAAAATTTGAGCTGATGTATTACTTGATATGAAGTGTAAGATAAATAGGTTGCCTAATGCATATTTCATAAGATACACCTAAACCTTTTTTAGCTGGTTGGATTGGTTATATTATGACCATCAATTGACAGAGATAAGTTACACCTAAAAAAACAACTTAATAAAATATTGTACAGTTTAAATGTACATATATAATTTTTTTTTCATATTTTATAAAATACTTTTTCTTAAATTCCATACAAGATTTTAATTCATAAAATTGTTTTTAAATTTTTTTGTTAAGATAAAGTTTTCAAGAGATTTTTTTAGCAAACTGTTTTTCTAAATTGTCATTATTAATGTTTTTTTTACACAATTGTTTTATTTTTAATTTTATGCAATAATGTTTTTTAATTTTATAAGAAAGTTTTTTATAATTTGTAACTTTTTTTAATTCCATCATTTTCGATATATTATGGGTGAGGGAGGTAGCAAAAAAAATAGGCAGACAGACAAGGATCGAAAGTAATCAAAGTTTCCAAATCGCCTTTTATTCTCTACTGTCGTGAACAATATCAATTCCAAAGCCTACTCTTAATAAAAAACAACCTAGATACAAAATAGGAATAATGACTCTACTCGCCTGTACCAGGCCATCTGCTACTTGATATATATAAAGTTTTGAGAAATGTTCCATATAGAAACATGGTTCCATATGTTATTCCTTTTGTTGGGTACTGCATCAAATGTCGCTCACTAAAAGTTAGATTTTGGGACCCGCGTTGAAATTCACCATCCCTTCACAATATATGTTGGCCAATACATTTTTAACATTTAAATTATATATATTTTTCATTGAATCTAATTGGTACTTTATTCTAGACCTGTTCGCTAGATAGTGTAGTCATTCATAATATTTCCACCTGACTCATAGTAGGGCAATGTAACATTACAATATTATCTGGTGGGAAGTAGTGGCGGTCATATTGATTCATACATTTAAATATGAAATTTATATTTAAAAATTAGGAGTTAAATATTAGATTTATATTTAAAACTTATGAGTCAAATATACATTTTTAACTTATTTTTTGGCTCACCTCGAATACCCTCAAGTATAAGTGACACGATACAAAATAGTTTTTTAACCAAAAACGATCCCAACTAAAGTAAACAAGACACGGTACAATATGACATGAAATGAAATGTTATTTGTTAACTTATCTCGAACATGATTCAAGTAAACGCGACACACCACAATATGTTTTCTTAAACCGAAAATGATCCGACCAAAATAAATATGGCACAATATGAAATATTTTTATGGAAAATTTTGGTTTGGACGAACTCTAAACAAGTTTGAATTTTTTTAATTCAATATTAAACATGGTTTGAATTTCGAATTATGGCTTATGTTTAGGGGGGTTGAATGGAAGCAAATCATCATTTTTTTTTAGATGTTTAACATGTCATGCTTCATTATTTTGTAATAATTTTTAAATATATCATATTGACACAAAATTGATTAATGGGAGTGTGAGTGTTCTATAATCACAAATATCCGGGAGAAAATTTTCACCGTGCCATCGGCACGGGTACACCCTAGTATATATACATGTATAAATGGTCATGTAAGGAAGAGTGATTTAGTTAGTATTGATGGTAACACAAGGGGTAGAGGTAGGCCTAAATTGACTTGGTGGGATATTATAAAAAAGGACATGATGTCGTGTGGTTTAACCGAAGATATTGCACTGGACAGAATGGAATGGAAAAATAGGATTCATGTAGCCGACCCCAAATAATTGGGAAAAGGCTTTGTCGAGTTGAGTTGAGTATAAAAGGCCGTACCTAGTGCACAAGGATCCCGCTTAATTGCAGGGTCAGAGTCTGGGAGAGACGGATGTCGGCTGGCCTTACCCCCATATATGGAGAGGCTGCTCCTATGTTTCGAACATGAGGCCAACCGTAGCTTGGACGAGGGCACTTGCCATCGCACCAAGGTACGAACGCTCTCTCTCCCTCTCTCTCTCTCTCTCTCTCTCTCTCTCTCTCTATATATATATATATATATATATATATATATATATGGTTTATATATCTTATTAATACATTATATAATGTAGAAAGTATAAATTGCTTACATTCTTAATGCATCATTCTATATTGGTGGTTTACATGATTCCTGACAAAAATACATGACTATAATATTAAAACAAACCCATGTTTCCCCCATAATCCAAAGTAGTGAACTAACTAAGTTTACCCACACCATCTAATGTACCAGCTATCACACCCACGTTCAAGTAACATTGTTCGTATGCATACAGACTAATTAAAAAGGTTGTGCCTTGTACAAGTTTAACTGTAGGGTTTGGGAGAGGCAGATGTCGATTGACCTTACCCCCATATATGGAGAGGTTGCTCCCATGTTTCGAACCTGAGACCAACTGTAACTTGGGCGAGGAAATTTGCCATCGCACCAAGGTACGACCTGTGCATAAAAACTAAGAGAAGAAATGACAAAGTCTTCACTTTCAAGAAATGACAAAATCTTCACTTTCGACGGTTCCTATCATATATCTATGGAAGGGGACCCAAAACTAACTAAGTTAACACATTTCACCATGTGCGTACGCACACTTGCATAGTCAAAATGAAAAGTTGGGTTTCGCTTTATCTCATATTCTCATTCACCAATAATGATTTTTTTTAGTACAGAAGTGACCAAAAGCTGTTATTATAGCAACATCTAATTAAGGAGGTTAGGTAAAGATGTTGCTTTGAAGCCCTAATATTCCCCTTGCCATATTGTCTCACCCCAAGGGCCCACTATATAAATAATTCTTCCCCCATTTGAAAAGCTTGACCTTGAGCGAGAAAATGAAAATCAGCAATGTTGAGGTAGTAGGGATGGTAATGGTCTCCCCTCATTCGAAAGGTAATGGGTTCTTCCATGAACTTTGCCTTGTACCAACTAACAATTGAACAAGCCTTGTCAAACCCATACTCAATAATACAATACACATGTTTCAGCCAAGCAAACTCAAGTGGAGTTCAACAAACTCATATTCCAATTATAAATAAAGAGCATCCTCATCACCTTATATAACTTCCAGTCGACATTCGTCGGATTGAGTCGCTGTGATAAATCCATACATGCATCCCATCACTTTACACCAGTAGACGCGTTTATTCTCCAACAGTTTTTTTCTAGTTTTGCATATAGCATTCCTCGATCCCCCTATACCCTTTCTATGCATTTGAAAGAGAGTTGGGTGAGAGCATGCCATAGAGCTTATCTCAGAGCATGGTCATACTGATACCTCTTTGATGTAAACAAAGTAAACCTTAATACACACACTTATATGCTAAAATAAAAATTGGTTTCGTCTTTAAATCTTAGTCTCACTAATAACCAAGTACAGAGGTGGCTAGGTAGCCAATACTAGTCTTTCTCTATCAGACATCTAGTTGAGGTAGGCAACCAAGCTATATAAAGATAAACATGGAAAATTCTTAATTCCCTCCTAAGTACCAAAAATCAGCAATATAATACAAAAAAAAAATATGAAGTCCTAATATCCCCTCTGCCATATTCACACCCCAAGGGGCCCACTGTATACCTCAGTTAATTATGTCTTGTACATCGGAATGCACTTTCGAGGAATGAAATGCATCAACAATTTATAGCATTATAGTGAATAAATGAGGATCTTTTATGTAAAATGTCTCACAGAATTATAATTCATCACCAAACTAGATGACAATATACTTATAGTAGAAAACTGAGAGAAATACTAAAGATTTAAAATAAAAAGTATTGTGTATTTGCGTATATACATGCATTAATACACACGCGCAAACGTTTGCAAAAGCAGTAAAAAACCATATTTCTATTTATCTGACTGAATATGAAGAATGTTTATCTATATATGCACATATGTATGCAGAATGTGCGAGCATGTGTGCGTGAGTGTGTGTGTGAGAGAGAGAGCGAGAGAGAGAGAGAGTAGAGACATCATTATAGAGATCGAATTAACTTATTGCAAAAGAAATTCGGAACTTCTTTTGTGTATGGGCAAAAGTGGAATTTTGAGTCAAGTTTCCATAAAAAACAAAAAGTATGGGGAGGTTAAGAAAAGATATCAAGGTTTAATTTGTTGCTAATCAAACCAACTAAAAGAGAGCTGAGCCTTTTATCTCCAAGGCATCTCTTCCCTACCACACTTTATAACAGGTTTCGTGGTAGATAACCCATATGATGATGACGACGTTATTTCTCTTCTTCTTAGGCCTACGCCATGAAATGACCGTAGACATACTATCAACACTACCATTGTTGCTTGAGTTGCCTGTGATGTAAATAAAGGATATATACATTTATTTGTCCTTTCGCCCTTTCTGTTAATTGCATCCCATAATAGTGACTTTCGTCATTTTTAGTCATTTTGGCCCTTTTTAAGATTTCTTGGACGTAACATATACGTATTGATGTAATAACCTCATCGAAGAATATTAAATATATTAGAGAGAGCTTCCACTTTACTTGTGTTTTGATTATTTATTGGTGTGTGCTTACATCAAATTGGTATTAAAGTGGTTCGTTTGTTGTTATAGTTGTTGTGTAGCTTTTTTTTTTGTTCTTAATCATACTGCATAAAAATCGAAATAAAAGATGGAAGAGAATGTGGAAGAAATCAATCAAATGATTGTTGATTTCATGGAACAAGAGGTGATGAGCATTGGAATTGGGCAACTTGAATTATTGAAAAAGAAACAAGAATCTCCCTCTCACCTCCTTGGTTTCATCGCACTAGCGGCTCAATTAGACTAGTTTCTCAGCGTGGATCATGCGTAGAAGGTGGATCAACATTTGCCTCTGATAACAGAATCGAGCATAGGGCTTGATGACTAGCAGTGGTGGAGAAGAAGGGAAGGAGGTTGCCATTCTTGGGTGTGATGGAGACCTCATAAGCGGCATTCTTTGGGTTTAGTCGACAGTTCATCGGATTAGGACCCCCTTGGATGCCGCAATGTTTGTGTAGTCCCTTTTGAGGCTACTTGAGAAGAGCCTCCATTGGGATATTTAGGTGGATGTGCCAGCCTTTGAAGGGCACATAGATGTAGATAACTTTGTAGGTTGGCTCGACACCATTGAAAAGGTGTTATATTAGAGTATGTCTGGGTGAAATGCCTGCTATTAGTTGCCACAAAGTTGTAGGGGTTAGTGAAGGTATGGTGCGCCAAGGATCGAGTAGAGAAGGGGAAAGGCCCATTCGGTTTTGGTCAAAGACGAGGAAGCACATGACGAGTGCTCACTTGCCTGAGACATATACGAGAGATATATTTGCTGGAGTTCAATGTCTTTGGCAGGGTTTAACTTCAGTGATGTAATAGAGTATTTTCAGGTGTTGTGTACTAGAGTTGGGTTGCGTGAGAATGAGGAGCAGCATATTGGGAGACATGTTTATGACCTACAACCTCGTATGCCCCACAAGTTGGGCCTGATATTTATTTCCACTTTAGGGAAGGCCATTGAGTATACCATATCTGTTTAAGAGTATTTATGTCGGGAGAACCTTGGACAGGGAGGCCCCTGCCACCACCGCACCTCCTAAGGCCACCGATACTACCGATACTCCCTCTCCTACATTCAAGTGCTTTAATTGCAGATTTTTTGGTCACCGATACTACCGATACTCACTTGTGTTTTGGTTATTGTTGGTGTGTGTTGTTTACACACCATCTCGGGTCCGTGAAGAAAGACAATGAAACTGAGAGATAAGGTGATATGAGCTTGCAAGGGAGAAAATTGTGAAATATTTGTTATGAAAGTTGTTTCAACTCTACATTTATTAGTGAAATTATTCATTTATTATTTCAAGGATAGCCTTTGAAGGAAAAAATATCCGTTGAAGTAAAGTATATCCACAGGAGTCAACTCTTTATTCATTTCTCGATAATGGAGGGAATAAATATCCTTTGGAGGAGAGAATAATCATATGTGGCAAGTGACTTGTTGCGCATTGTCATGGTTTTCAATGTGTTTGGAGTTTCTTTGCTTTTGGAAAGTTGTGTAAGTTTGACGTGGATTAGAAAACCGATGTGGACTGTGATCTTTCAAAAATCCTAGGGAGACTCACAATTAATTAATGTTCCCAAGCAGTACTATGGTCTTAGTGTGGTTTTCTAGAATCATTTCTATATCTATCACATTTGTGTCTCTATGTGGGTGGGTGCTGGGTGGTGGGGTATGGTGATGATCATGTTGTTATCTGAGTTGTTACCTTTATAAAGTATCAATGAATTACATGGCCACAATACAAGTGTATCATTTCTAATATCTCTGATTCCTTGTGTAGAAATAAATAAATTTGGCACTTCCATTTTTTTTTTTAATTTCTTACTTTTTGATAATTTGCTTTCAGGGCACTTGAAATTTTGAAAGAAAAAGGCGTTGGCATCGAGTTTGCAAAACATTTCAGATCCCACCTTGGGCCTATTGAAGGATTGGCCGTGAGTTCTTTCTATATTTATGTGTTGGCATGTATATTTTGCTCACTGGCATGTGTTGCAATCATGCGTGCGTTAAATCATAATTATCAGTTGATACTTGCTTTCGTCCTATTTTCCCGGTTTTCAAGTCACACTTCTGAAACATGGAACATGAAGTTATAAAAACACAAAAATATTGTAACATAATCAATATAATCTAACTACACCACCTTATGGAAATCCCTAAACGGTAGCTAACTAAAATAAAAGATAGACTCAAAATGAATATATATTTTCTCTCTCCTCTTAGCTGGCCCCTCACCCTTGCCCTTATATGCGGCTGATGAAAACCTATTTTGGTTGGTGAATAATTATTACATTTGGTGCATATACAACACTGTTTTCTTATGTGTATGTCTTAAACGTAGAATTACTAAGCACTTGTGATGCATACTAAAGAAGCCAGCAAAAAAAGTATTATATAGTTCTTGCAGATTTTTTCATGGGGTTATATTAATAAATTTTTTGTATTATTACTTTAGAAAATCAGTTTTGCCATCTTTTATACTTGTTTTCATTTGTAAAGAATTGGTCCAATTCTTTACAAATGAAAACAAGTATAAAAGAAATTGGTTGCCTCAGTTTTAGTGACTATATTATGTTTGTTTTTTATTCTTAATTCCACCCTATTGTCCTCGTTTGGTGGATATATAGGGTTGATGATATGGATAAAGAATTGATATTTGCCGTGGGGAATCTATTATCACTTAACGAACACTGATATGTCCAGCTAGATTCTGTTGTTGGTCTTCTATAGGGGTTGTTAATGTAGCCTCCTGCCACTCCTCTTGTCCCTACACAGTATTCTTGAAAAAGAAAATCCTTGATGTTTCTTGCTCGCTGTATAACATGTAGGCGCTCCCTCTTTTGCTATGTGAAGATGTTTTAGTTTGCTTATGAACTTTATGAGCACATGTTTTCTTTATTTAGTCAATGTTCGTTAAAGCCATAAACGGCCTCGTGCTGGTTTTCGCTATAGCCTAAAGTGCAGAGTGAGACGTTAGCCTCGATCTGGGGAAATGAATGCTAAAAAATAATCACAAAAACAAATAAATAATAAAGGTAATCAATTATCATAAAAGGGTCCATAATTAAAGTCAACAAAACACAAATAGTTTTTCATCTCCTCATACCCCTTAAGTCATAACAAACAAGATTTTATCATCAAAATCAGTATATAACATGTATGTTTAATTTAATTTACATATTTTAGCCTCAAATATTATTATGTGCAAGTGTAAAAGTCTAAACCGAGGCTTTGGCATTAACTAGCCTCGAGTCACTATAGCCTTGTTGCTATATTCTTAAAAGGTTAGAGGTGTAGGTTTCAACATTACCGTGTTGTAATAGCCTCTCTATGACAACTCATGGTTTGATGTTGAGGTGGGGCTTCGATTCTATGGCTTCAAAAGCTATTTTGAACATTGTATCTACGCAACGAGGTAGTATATCTTTGTTGGCTATATTTTTCCAGACTGGGTTCATCCTTATGGAGGACTATCTGGGAATTCTTTGTTCATGATTTCGGTGTTGTCTGTATAGATTCTGTATTGATATATGTTTCATGTTGAGGTAGCAACCTTATTTTGAATATTTTTCTTGTTGAATTATTATCATGATTTATGAGTGAAATCACCACCTTGACTTGCTTCAGCCATGCAGGTTAGTGTGGATGGTTTACTTTGTTGTACAATTTCAAATGATCGTTCTGTGAAAATATATTACGTGGTCAACTATGACATGATGGTCATGCTACGTCTTCCATATGTACCCGGTGCCATTGATTGTCAAAGCCAAGCTTGCCATTAGTGATTGTAACTCCTCATTTGTGCATGTATATGATGCTCGAGCTGGTTCCAATGAACCAATTATCTCTAGAGAGGTATATTGACCTTGGTAATTTTACTTTAAAGATCAATTATGATATGTTATATTATACTTCTATTATGTCATCCACCATTTGGAATCATGTTTTTATGCTCTCTTAATTTTTAATTTATCTAGACGCACTTGGGTCCGATAAAAGTAATGAAGTACAACCATGTTTTTGACACTGTGATATCCATAGATGACAAGGGAATTTCTGAGTATTAGAACCCTGCTACACTTCAGTTCCCAGAGAGTGTGTACGTGTTTATTTAATGTATATATATGCTTGCATTCCATTTGGATAAAGTCATATAATAATATTATATATAAGGGATGGGACTCCATTGACTATTTTTCGAAGGAATCTATTACCTATCATAGAGACATCTAGTCTAGTATATGATTTGTACAGATGTTCTGTTAAGTTATGCTAGGGGAACATGCTAGACAACCCATATAAAGGTCGTACCCCTTGACTGTAGGGTCTGGGAGAGCCAGATGTCGGCTGTCTCTACCCCATATATGAATATGGAGAGGCTGCTCCCATGTCTCGAACCTGAGACCAATCGTAGCTTGGGCGAGGGCACTTGGCATCGCAGCAAGGTACAACCTCTGCTAAACAACCCATATACAAGGGAAATTTATTATTTTCCCGTTAACCTTTCCGGTGCTTGTATTCCCTTCATTTAAGTGTTATTAACATGTTCCCCTAGGGCACACTCAAACAAGACCCATAGATATCTAATAGAACTGCTTTAAATGACCAAGCATTATTTATTGGCGAAGTTATCTTAAAAAGTTGCAATTTCAATGGGTTTTCAACGATTATGTAATTTATTACTTGTGCCGTGTTGCAACAAATTGTTTGAGTGTAATCGTTGATTTCATATAATGATCTTTTTAATCACTCTTCTGTTTATCGTGGATGTGTGATTGGCAGCGGAAGATTTAAGCAAAAGGCCACACAATTCAAGAATTTTGAATAATGAATGATGATTGAAGATTACAAGAGACATGTCTTTATTTGTTGGCTAATATTCCTTGATACACAAGGAAACTAGATGAAAGGAAATAACTAAAATATGGAAAGATAATTAAGTCTATTAAACTATTATCCTAATTAAGATATGGCTACTATTATCTCCTCGCCACTTACATCTTCTCTGCCAACTTTGGTACGAAACTCAATCGTTTACCCCCTAAAAAAGGGCAAATCGTTTTTTTTTTCCTTAAAAGAAGAATGGTTTGTTTTAGAGTCAGAATGTGTATATATATATAATGATAGGTGCAAATGATTTTACAATTTTTGTTTTAAAATCTTTATCATATTGCTTTTTGTATTGGTAGGTTATAAATTTACACACCAATAAAGTTGCCCGGATTCTAGGAAAGGTGGAGAATAATGATAGGTTCTTGAGAATCGCTTTATATCAGGATGATGGGAGCAGTAAAAAAGTACGAAAAAATCCTGCTGCTGCTGCAAATGCTAATGAAAGCAAAGAGCCTTTGACAGATCCTACTCTATTATGCTGTGCTTTCAAGAAGCACAGAATCTATCTGTTCAGATATTAGAATCCTTGACACTACCTTAGTACTAGATGTAATTCCTGTCCAAGTTCAGTGGTTCTTTCGAAAGCATAGTAGTGCCATTCCTGTCCAAGCTCAATGGTTCTTTAGAAATCATAGTAGTGCCATTAGGGATAGCAAGTAACAGTTAAAGAGGTTAGTTCTTTGTTTATAATCTCATAATAATCAAATGCTTATATTTTTTCCAGTCCATTAAACCAACTACCATGTTAAGAACCGACAGTTCTAACATAAAGACACTTTGGAACAATCTAGACTCATTGAATGATGTATGGACTATTTAATTAAACAAAGAAATTTGAAGTATTGAATTAGTACTGCTGAAGGCATCAAGCTGGTAATTTGTGATACTGCAAACTTCTTGGTATTTTCTAATATATGAGCTCCGACTTAAATTGAATTTCTTAGTAAATATAAAAAGGAGACTCGTGAATATTTTTTAGGTTTACGGCGTTCACGTTTTACTAATATTTACACACATGATAGAAAAGTGTTAGTGTCATAGCAGTAGCAGTGATACCAATTTTTTCATAAACTTGGTCATTATCTAAGCTATAAGATCAAAGGACATGCAACAATGTATCTTTGTAATATACACAGAAAATGAGGTAATATGTAATGTAAGGTTTAATTTTCATTGTTTTATTGACGTAAACTACCCTTCAATGGCCAAAAAAACAAAACCAATACAATTTCTAGAGAGAAACAAAGAATTTTGTATATTCAAGATGGAAGTTGTCTCCAAATGAGGAGTACAACAATAGTATTTATAAGGTGAGAATTACTTGCTAATCATATAACTATCTAAATAATAAATATTAAAATGACAAATAAGCCCTAATATGAACCCATTTCCATCATCCTTCCGGGCTTCAAAAAAGTTCATCCTCGGGTAAGCGGTTAGGCATCCTTCCAAGATATCTTCAATTTGAAATGTGAGGCGCCCTCTTACGCAACTCACGTGTCTACTTTCTAGAAATTCAAAAAAAGTAGGCATGAAATGAAAGGGGTTGGGTTTGGAAATCAAGAAATGTGAGTCGGAATTTTCGGATTGGGCGAACAATCTTGATTTTCTAAGAAGTTTGGAAATTAGGATAGGAGGTTTTGGGCAGCTGAATAGGGTGGGGAGGTTAGCATCAAAGGTTTTTTTGAAAGGCTGGAGTTTGGGTATTTCATCAAGGAGGTCTGAAATTCTTGGTTTTCTGGTAGTCCCTAGGTTTCTCTGGCCGTCGTCCCATTTTTCTGGTGATATCCGAACGACCGAAGGGTTCGGGTATTTGATCAGGGCCGAAATTGACAGAATTTGGATCTAGATTGGGAAAACCCTATGGGTTCTTTTCCGGGGTTATGGGGAATCGATCCCGGTGAGTCATTTGTGGTTGGTGGAATTTTAGAAGAGTTGTAATTGAAAATCAAATATCTTGTCAATTTGTTGTGCTAGGCCATCATCTTATGTTTTAATTTTTGATTGATTTCTTTCTGTTCTTGAATCCCTGCTTGTTGTTTGGATTTTTTTGTAGCCATTGAAAGTAGTGTACGATTTGTTGATAACTACACACCAATACACTAATTGGGGGAACAACACCTCACTCTGATGCCAATTTGACGACAAGTGAATGACAAAATCAAAACAAAACAAAATCAATACAGTTTCTAGAGGGAGAAGCAAATAATTTCTTATATTCAAGATGGAAGCTATTTCCAAATGAGGAGTACAAGAGTATTTATAAGGTGTGAATTATTTGCTAATCAAGTAATTAACTAAAAGACTAAAATGGATAATCATTAACAAAAATATACCTAATTAGTCCCAAACATGTTTGGAGACCCATTAAACGACATAAAAGAAAATAAAAGAACTAAAATAAAAGTATAACCAATAGCAAATATTAAAATGACAAATAAACCCCGATATGAATCCATTTTTATCATTTATAATCACCATTCCAATATTTATAAATTGTACACCAGGACCAAGAATACTCTTCCGACAATTTTAATAGTATGCCAACAACTATTGTAGTAATATAGTATTTTGAAAAAGCAAAATATTAAATAATTTCTTGCATTTTCTCATCGAATTACTGTATTTATGTTATATCTCTGTCTGGAAGATGTACAACATTTTTTTTTTGGTCCCGAAGATTGAAAATTAAGACATTTTTAGAACCCAAAGGAGATCCAAATACGATGAACCTGATTTTCCTTTTAGGGTTCTTAAACCACAACCTCAGTCACCAAACTAATCCCACTCTTCTAAATATTAATTTTATGGGTTAACA
Organism: Sambucus nigra; assembly: GCA_949130495.1. Taxonomy (NCBI): domain Eukaryota; kingdom Viridiplantae; phylum Streptophyta; class Magnoliopsida; order Dipsacales; family Adoxaceae; genus Sambucus; species Sambucus nigra. The sequence continues at coordinate 689,087,434 of OX422209.1, forward strand.
TAACCTTAAAAATCAGGATAAAGAAGATTTTTCAACTGTGGAGGCTCGTCATCACCCCCCAAAAAATAAGCTTGAGATGGGACAAGTATTGTCATCCTTTTTCATCCCCCGGTTTTAGTAACTAACTAAAGGCTTCCACAATCTATACTAGTAAGAGCTCCTTAAACACATTGTCATAATTTTGACAGTATTACCTTTGACAAGATAAAGAATTACGAAACAAATTAATTATGTTGGTCCTTCGAATCCTCTCTATTTAATACGATCGCCTTTCCCTTCTTTCTATATATTAAATGAGACCCTCCCGGCTCCAACTCCCTCCTCTCTGTCCAATTTGGTAGATTGTAGAATAAAGCTCATGTTCCACATGAGGTTTATTCATGATGATGGTTGAGGAGTTAGTGAAGCACTAAATGAGGAAGTTTGTGTACTTAATGAATTCAAGGATTTGTTGGAAAAAAGAAATTTTATATGACCCCCTAGGAGAAAGGGGCTAAGTGGTATCACACTTTTCTCCAAAAAATATATCATCCAGTTCTTTTACCATTCACCAAACAAGATGGAGATAATTGAATAAGTTTCCATCTGCCAACATTTCTAGCCATTCGTATAGTATACCAACATGAAGATAAGTGTGACAACCCGACAATCCGAAATAGGGGGTGGCCAGCTCGATACTCCAAAATAAGAGAATCATGGATGGAATCATTCTCATCATCACAACAAAATAAGAAGTATGCGGGATAACCACTCCATATTTCAAAAAAACGGGTTGTCAAAAACTTTGGTTTTAAAGTAAATAGAAGGAAATAACTTAACAACACAATAAATAGAAAGTGGAAACCCCAAGAATATATTACAATATATACAAGTGAATAACAAAAGGACCGTATATGCTGTCTGTCACAGATACATATTAATGTGAATTACATAATACATTACATTAAATAAATACAACCTTTTGGGCCACTCTCCCAAGTAAGAGATCCGATCTTGGCTAGAGAACAAGGATGACTTCGTCTATTGCAATATGTCCCGTAATACCCGCAAAGTATCACGGCTCGTCAAGGATATCGAAATAGGAAAGTCAATACAAGCGTCCTTTGCGGCGGAGCACCTGAGCGGAAACAAGATGCATATGCAACAAGAAGTATAAACGGGTCAGGGCCCGGTTCAATATGATCACCGGATGAATAAAGAGTATGACAGTTACAAATTAAATCATGCTAGACAAGGTAAAGATCTATCTACAAAGTGCTAAAACATAAGCTAAGGCAACAAAAGAAAAACATAAATTTAATTTAACTAAGCAAGAGAAAAGAAAGATTAACGTAATTTCAAAGCTTCCATATCATTATTATGTTCCTTATCAGGAACTCATAATTACAACATTTATGCTCTTACTAGCATTTCATTCCTTATTAGGAATTATAATAACAATTAATCTCTTTATGGATTTTATCTCAATTTTAAGCTCTTTGTGGCTTTTATTTCAATTACATGCCCATCCTGGAATTACCATTCCTTAGCAGGAATATATTCATTATCAAATGCTCTTTGTGGCATTATACTGTGCTCTTTGTGGCACTTTTCTTTGTGCTCTTTATGGCACTAATAATCCATCAAGTCCAACTTGATATTTAATAATTATAATCATATTTATATAACGATTCTAGCACCGCCCGTCTGGGTTTCCCCACTGTGCGCACCCCTAAATGACCATCATCTTCCAGGGCCTATCATAAGACAACCTGGGATCCTAACAACGCAAGACGTCGGGAAGCGGCCATGTGCCTGCGGGGTAGTCATAACCACACCCAGAATTACCTACCCATAGCAGAAAAATATATAACAACAAACGCTCACATGGCCTATGACTATATCCACCATGCATTCACTAGCCATGGGGCTTCACTTGTGCGCGCGAACTTCCCTTGTGATGTCATTTAGAGAGGGGTGTTTCATATAAAAAAATCATTTACCATATTAATGATTAAGTAAATTATCATTTACCATCATTACCATTTCTATTTTACATTTTAACAAATGTGTATATCATACTCAATTCCATTTACATTTTATCAAATGTGTATATCATTTTCCAAAACCATATTCGTTTACATTTTGTAATCCGGAGCCATTCGTTTTTCAAATCATCATTGTAACCTCGATGAATGAATAAATTTCCAATTTATTCTCCCAAGAATTCATTGAGAGGTTATTATAAATCATCAAGAATAACATAGCTCAATCGAGCTTCTAAAATCTCCCAATCATGCTACTATGTCTCCTAGTTTAATATTAATCAACTAGAAGAAAGAATGCCCTAACATCAATAGGCATAACCTCGGAAAACCCCATCTAAACCGTTTCTATCCTAAGGTAGCTTCCCCACACATCTAGAACTCTAGGACTCTAAGTTTGCTTCATATAAGAAGGTTCCTAGGTCCTAAACCCAACGAAAAAGAAGAAAAATAGAAAAAGAGAAACAACTCCCAAAATGCAGGATTTCCGAATCAATTCGTCCTGGACGAATCGATTTGGTGGGGAAGCGAATCGATTCGGACCAGCCGAACCGATTCGGTCATGAAGACCTGGTATTCTGCATAATTGCCAAATCGATTCGGACCAGCCAAATCGATTCGGTTCACTCAGACCTGGAAGCTGCCTCTAGGGCGAATCGATTCGGATAAGCCGAATCGATTCGTCCCTGTAATTTTGCCAAGAATGGGCTCGAGGGTTTATGAACCCTAATTTCTCCAAACCTCAAATCTCTTCCATTTTACACACAACCAATAATATTTAGCTACCCAAAATCATCCCAGCATGATTTATAACTACCATAAGCCACAATTTCATCCTTAAACTAAAATTAGGGTTTAAATCCCATAAATTCCTCATTTAAACCATAAATGTAAATACACCACTATCATACAATTTATGCATCTTAAATCACATATTAGCAAGTAGAAAACTTGCCTTAGGGTTGCAAATTCAGATTTCTTTGGTGTAGAAGCCATCTCCAATCATCAATCTCCGAATCTCTCTCTCTCATTCTCCTCTTTTCTCTTTCTCTTTCTTTCTCTCTTTTTCTCTCTATGTATAAGACATATAATAGGAAAAATTAGGGAAACCGTGGCTTAAGTTAAAAACTCCCAATACGCGTTTAAGTTAAAACCATATAAAAGTGCCCGAAACCCAAAAATACAATATGACACTTATTTTGACTGTCTCGCACCTTCTGAGACCAACTACACCCTCTAAACTGGCATCCTAAAATTTTATAATTTAATTCGAGTTCCAAACTCATTTAAACCATAATGTCATTTAAAATACATGGCACTATAAAACATACAACATGAAGATATTTACCTACACATACGGTAAATATGCAACATCCCAGTAAATATTAACTTCTATCTCAATCAATTAATATTTACTTCAATCCTAACATTTTATATAATTACCTTATGCGGTAAAATTAATATAAAATAAGCCTCCTAAAATCGAGGGTTGTTACACACTCCCCCCCTTATGAGGGAATTTTGCCCCCAAAATTCGGGGGTACCCAATTCGCAGAAAGGGTATACTACTTTAACTAGGATTCTACCATCCTAAACAAACCCCTCGTTATCGTAACGTCCCAAAAGGACTTGGACTAAGGTCGACCCTATCGATCTCAGTCTACCTCCATTGTGCTTTAGCATAGCACAAAATGTTCCTCGCTAACTACCGATCCTATCTTCCCACAACGAAAGAAGATACCCACAAGACTCGACGCAAAGTAGCCTAGCCTTTAGAATCACGTCACATCCCACCTCGGGGATACCTACAACAACGTTAAATGGCTTAACTCCAGCACTAGTCAACTTTTCCTCGCTTAGGCGCATCCTTTCTAAGCATACGGCTTAAAATCCCAATCCTTTAAGAAATCTTTTGGAACTATTCCAAGTCCCAAGGAACATATCGTTCGCTGGCTTCATCCAACGAATATGCAATTCTTCAACCGGCCACACTAGGCCACTCACGGTGCCATAACTTAGAAAATTATTCAAATCCTTGTGTGGGAAATTTCCATCCACAAAAGTCATTGTTCCTGCCCATCCACATAACCCAAGGCACACATTCAAGACATGCCTTTCGGCATTAAGTCAACTTCCTCTATTCATCCACTCACTTTAGGGTGGTAGAATATACGGCATTTCCATACGGTTTCCATTACTTCATGGAAACTTTACCAAGTCTTCGACACTAATATCTGGTCTCGGTGCACCACTATTCTAATAGTCACCTCCAATGTTTCTATCATACATCTTTAAAGAGAGGGCGTACTCTTCCACACATAGTCCGCCCATAATGACCGGAAAAACAACGATTTGGTCAAACGATTAACAATTTCCTTTAATGGAATCATGACAAGTTTAATATCGGTAATTCAATGCAGACGCTTATGAATTCCCTTCTTCGTTCCACCACTACTCTTCCTCACACAAGTAGGTGAAAAGTCAATCATAAACAGGAATTCTCAAGCTACAAGATCCTCCCAGTTAGGCTCGTTATAATTGGCTTTCCACGCCATCACTAATATCTCTGATGAGTTCTCTACTCGACGCATCCACAACCCCAATCACACTCCCTTAGAGAAAGGGAATATTCACCCAATAGTTCTTCTAAACTCCAACCACCAACTCTATTCCTCCCACAACATATGGCAACCACTTGTTGCACGCGAGGAAAACCAAGTTTCCTGCCCAAGAGGTAGTGCCTCATCTCCTTAAGGTGATCACTACCACAATAAATTTCAATTCGAGCGTAGGATAATACTTCCCACAAGTTTATGCGTGTGTTTATGCATCTAGTATTATTACTCCCCAACCTGGCAGAGACTTACTCATTGCATCTACCCTCGATCTTACTAACATGGGCTCTGGGGGGAACGTCAACTCACCCTTTTTTCTCCCTAAAAGTTAAATCATCGTCCTAGCATTCTAATCAAGAAAGGCCTTATCTTCTTCGGCCTAACCTTCCGAACTCTCGAGACCCCATAAATTTCGTTTCTAGGGACTTAATTCCTCCTGGAGTTAACCCACAACTTATTTGTAGTCAACTCCCTACTGCCTTCCTAAACTAACGTCACATACCCTAAAGACCTAACGTCCTAATAATACTAAAGTCGATCTATATATATACTATATAAGTCGTAGATAGATACTGATAAATAGATCCCTAGTGCCCAAGACCTTACTAAACTCCCGACATTCGCTCGGTTTCATGCGTGGGACGTGACACACCCCAACCCAGTTACTTATAATTAAGTTTGAAAGTTAAAGTGAGTCAAACCATAATTCATTTAACCAAACCATAAAAACTGATTTTAATTTCAGAGTCATCAACGTAATTCCATATAACTAAAAACTTTTTTCAACAGTACACTAGTCATACTTATACAAACTTTCTTTAATGATAATTTAACTTAATTACATCATTTACATTTACACAAAATCATAGTTTCTTCCATTCCTGGCTAACCCAACCCGACCTCCTAGATTTGGCAGTGACATCGCGTTACCTGAAAAATGTGAACATATGAACCATGAGCAAAAAAAGCCCAGTGAATGCATCACTACTAAACTACTGCATGAATTTAAATGAAATAAATCATGTCCATATACTTATGTATTAACTTATCCGGCTCATTCATAATTAATGACCAACTTTTCCGAATCATGATTCACATATCCTGTCTAAATAGACAATTCTCCCCCATTCCTGGTCGAGGAGTAACCCCTTGTCATTAATAGACAAATCTCCCCCATTCCTGGTCGAGGAGTAACCCCTCATTTCGGTAAACCGAAATGAACAATTTCATATTCATTATATTATGATCATATCAACAACACGATACAAATATCTCGTTCCAGTGAGTACACTCACCTTGGGTTGTCAATTACGTATTCACGTTTCCTTCGGGAGGAGCTGAACTTGGTTGATTAGACCTTACACCTGTCAATCCAACTAAATCAGTATTGAATCTCAATCATCAGTATTATCCTAACATATTTATGTAACTTTCCATGACTATACAACAATAATATAATTCCACTTAAGTCACATTCCATAAAACATAAGTAGAGACAAAACAATGGTATCCATGTTGATAAAGTTACAAACATTCAAACGTAGGAAATACCTCATAAGGAATTTGTAGCCAAAGTCAAGTAAACATTAAATCATACTTCTCAATGTATATACACATGAAACATGTACTCAAAATACCCTTTGTAAGGACGAAATACAAACATTGATTCAAGGGGTATCCAGTATGGCCTGAAATTATTGTCCTACATACCTGACCATCCTATATTCCTAAATTGTACAAATACAGGGATCCAACCTTATCAATATGAAAACATATATGAATATACTTTCCAATACAAGTGACGGTGTAATTTTTCAAGCTTTCTAGGGCAAGTTATGACCATTTCTCTACAACCCGAGAAATCTTCCCTACAAGCTCCTCTATTGTTCCTTCGAATTCCCAGAATTTTCATAATTTTTCTACAGCATAACTTTCCATGATTTTTAACTCATTTTCATTACACATATTGAATAGCACATAATTAAAGTTTAATAATTGTTTGACTTCATTTTCTATCTCAAAATCTTTACTAAACTCAGGGCATACCGAAATGAAGTATAAAAACAGAAACCATGTACCAACTTGAAATCATCATTACGGCCTAACCACAAGGAGATAAATTCAAATTTTCGGATATGATATGCATATATGAGTCTAATTTCATATCCAATTTGAATTTCTCAATTCCAGTAATCACACAAAGAGATATGCAAGTTTGAATACAAGGGGTTTCAATACGAAGCAATTTTAAGGATTTCTACATTCAACTTAACATAAACTTGCATCTAACCATACATACATATAAAGGGCTGAAACTTTCGTAAACCTATGATGATTTATATAATATAAATCAGTAATATAATATAAATGACAAGATTTGCAATTAGTATTACCTTCGGGACTTTTACGTAATTTCCACGGATTTTTCTACACCTTTTCTCCTCACTTTTCTTCCTTAACTTCTACTTTCTCTTTACTTAAGCTTAAAACCCTTTCATGGATGATTTTGGCTGAAGGATAAGGCTATTTAAAGGGTATAAGGTCGGCCAAGGATGCCTCCCAAGCCAACCAATCAAATTAAACCATTTGGTTTAATAAAAGACAAAGTACCACTTAAAGGGAATGGACAACTTTGCCCTTTGTTCGTAAATTCGGTATAACTCTTTACTCGGGCATCCATTTGATGATCCATTTGTTGTGTTACAACCCTAACTCACATGTCTACAACTATCTAGTTTTCACCTCAAGTCATTTATAATGTTATAAAGGTCAAAACTAGTCTCTAACAGGAACATTTCTATCGAAAACAACAAAAATTTGTGTCTGTAAATAGTTCGACCTTTCATGATTTATGAAAGTAGGATTATAATAAACATAATCACTTAACATTAGATATACTAATATCACATTATTCATATCACATAAGATAAGCATGATTTAAATATAATTTATCATAATTATATTCGGGTTGTCACAACCTCCCCCTTTAGAAAATTTCGTCCCCGAAATTTAATATGAAGGTCACTTACCAAACAAATGGGGATACTGTTTCTTCATGCTATCCTCAATTTCCCAAGTTGCTTATTTAACTCCATGGCTCATCCACATAACTTTAACTAAGTGAATAACTTTATTCCTCAACACCTGCTCCTTACGATCAATAATTTCCAATGGTTCCTCGATGTACGACAAGTCTTCCTTCAGTTCAATTGGTTGAGTTTTCAACTGATGAGATGGATCCGCCAAATACTTACGAAGCATCGATACGTGAAACACATCATGCAAACGGGATAAATCTGGAGGTAATGCTAATCTATATGCAAGGTTCCCAATTCTTTCCAACACCTCATATGGTCCAATGTATCTTGGACTTAGCTTCCCCTTTTTCCCAAATCTCATAACGCCTTTCCATGGTGAAATACGTAGGAATACAAAATCCCCCTTTTGAAATTCCAATGGATGCTTCCTCTTATCTGCATAACTTTTCTGCCTGCTTTGAGCTATCTTCATCCGTTCCCGAATCATTTTGACCTTTTCAGTTGTCATATTTATCAATTCCGGACCCAAAATTTTCCTTTCACCCACTTCATCCCAACACAAAGGCGTTTTACATCTCCTCCCATATAAAGCTTCATAAGGAGCCATACCAATAGTCGACTGATAACTATTATTATACGAAAATTCCATCAATGGAAGATGATCATCCCAACTACCCTTGAAGTCAAACACACAAGCTCGTAACATGTCTTCTAATATTTGGATCGTCCTTTCTGATTGCCCATCAGTTTGTGGATGAAATGCAATGCTGAACTTCAAACTTATGCCCATGGCATTCTGTAGACGAGGCCAAAACTTAGAAGTGAATGTTGGATCTCTATCTGATACAATTGACACTGGTTCCCCATGTAAACGGATAATCTCATCAACGTACATACGTGCATACTTGTCAACAGTGTATGTGGTCTTAACTGGGAGAAAATGAGCTGACTTCGTCAATCGGTCTACAATCACCCAAATAGAATCATGCCCCTTTGGTGTCGGGGTAATCCTATAACAAAGTCCATCGTTATATGCTCCCACTTCCATTCCGGAATAGGCAATGACTGTAATAATCCTGTCGGCTTCTGATGCTCCGCCTTTACTTGCTGGCACACTAAACATTTAGCTACGAACTCTGCAATCTCACGTTTCATATTATTCCACCAGTAATACTCTTTCAAATCTCTGTACATTTTGGTACCTCCCGGATGCATAGAGTAAATTGAACTATGTGCCTCTTCTAATATATCTTTCTTTAAGGGTGGATCATTAAGTACACAAATCCTATTTTTATAACACAACGATTCATCATTCTTAATTTCAAAGTCACTCTCTTTATCATCCAGGACATCTTGTTTCTTCTTCTCAAGGAATGGATCACTGGTCTGCAAATTTCGTATGCGCTCGGCCAATAAAGGTCTCACTGTGACATGTGCTAATAATCCTCCACTTTTTGAAAACTTCAATTCAATCGCCATCGATGCCAAGTCAAGAATATTTCCAACACGGGCACACCGTATGCAACCAATCATCCCTGATGATTTTCGACTCAAAGCATCTGCTACCACATTGGCCTTCCCAGGATGATGATGAATGGTACAGTCATAGTCTTTAATCAGCTCTATCATACGCCTCTGTCTCAAATTCAGTTCCTTTTGTGTAAACAAGTATTTTAAACTTTGATGATCTATAAATATCTCACAAGTTTCTCCATACAAGTAATGTCGCCACAACTTTAAAGCAAAAACAATGGTCTCTAGCTCCAAATCATGTGTAGGGTAATTTTGTTCATGCGTCTTTAATTGTCTGGAAGCATATGTTATTACCTTCCCATTCTGCATAAGAACACATCCTAACCCCTGAAATGAAGCGTCTGTATAGATCACAAAAGACTCATTCCCACATGGAATAGTAAGTATAGGGGCTGAAACCAATCGATTCTTCAATTCTTTAAAACTTCTCTCACATTCTTCATCCCATACAAACTTCACTTCTTTACGAGTCAACTTCGTCAATGGTAATGCTATTGATGAAAACCCTTTAATAAATCTGCGATAGTAGTCTGCCAATCCTAGGAAACTCCTAATTTCTGTCACATTCTTAGGACTCTCCCATTCAACAATTGCTTCCACCTTCTTTGGATCAACATATATCCCATTTCCCGAGACAACGTGCCCTAAAAACATAATTTTATTCAACCAAAACTCACACTTGCTGAATTTCGCAAATAATTTCTTCTCTCTCAAAATCTGCAATACAAGTCTCAAATGTTTCTCATGTTCCTCCATGCTACGCGAGTAAATCAACACATCATCTATGAATACAATCACAAAGGAATCAATGAAAGGGTGGAATACCCGATTCATCAAATCCATAAAAACTGCTGGAGCATTGGTTAATCCAAAAGGCATCACCAAAAACTCATAGTGCCCATATCGAGTCCAAAAAGCTGTTTTGGAAATATCACTATCCTTCACTTTCACTTGGTGGTAACCCGATCTCAAATAAATCTTCGAAAATACTGTGGCCCCCTGTAATTGGTCAAACAAGTCATCGATACGAGGTAGAGGGTACTTATTCCTAATGGTCACCTTATTCAACTGCCGATAATCAATACATAGTCGCATTGTCCCATCTTTCTTTTTCACAAATAACATTGGTGCTCCCCATGGCGAAACACTAGGCCGAATGAAACCTCTACTTATCAGATCTTGTAATTGCACTTTTAATTCTTTCAACTCTGCTGGTGCCATTCTATATGGAGCAAGAGAAATTGGACCAGTACCTAGAATTAATTCAATAGAAAACTCTACTTCCCTATCGGGTGGCAATCCTGGCAATTCTTCTGGGAAGACATCAGAAAATTCTCTAACCACTGGTATATCTTCAACTTTAAGTGTTTCCTTACTAACATCAACAACATAAGCTAAATACCCTGTACAACCTTTACTCAATAACTTTCTACTCTTAATGGCTGAGATAAGACAATTAGGGACAACATTCCTTTCTCCTGTAAACTGAAACTCAAGTTCACCTGGCAGATGAAATGTAACTTCCTTTCGAAAACAATCAATGGAAGCATGATACGATGATAACCAATCCATCCCCAATATAATATCAAAATCTCGAATGGCCAACGGTATCAAATCAACATAGAAATCTCGTTCCCCCATTTGTAAGATACAATCTTTATAAACATGCTCAAACAGAATCACACTTTCCATTGGGGTAGAAATATATAAGGCACAATTGAGAAATGAACATGGTCTACCCAAATATGAAACAATATCTAATGCCACAAATGAATGCGTAGATCCAGGATCAATGAGTGCATATAAATCTTTGTTCGCAATAGAGAGTTTACCTGTAACCACTTCAGGTGTAGCATGGGCATCTTGTAGCGTCATCGCAAACACTCTTCCTCCTGCCCTCGATCTAGTTGCTTGTTCTGTACCTCTCCCCCTGGTGGCACTGCCTGGAGAAGATCCTTTATGAGGCCCCACACTACTGATTGAAACTGTTCTCGCCAACATAGGACAATTCTTTCTCAAATGACCCTTTTGGTGGCAGTTAAAACATTCTATTTCAACTCTACTCCCATGAGTAAAGGATTTTTTTCCTCCATCCTTTTCATCTGGGAACTTCCATACCCCTCTTAAGGCCAACGGTCCTGGACCTTATACATCCACTGTAATTGGTAGTTACAACATCAAGAAAATGAAATGCTAAAAAAGGAAGCGACCTCGAAAACGATCCTCATCCCCGACTACAAATCACAGTTTCTAGTAATTCCCATCTCCTAACGCCTTCACAACAACCTTCCCTGGCACCCTTCCTCCAATCGACTTAGAAATCTCACACGAATGCGCAAAAGATTCTATAGGTTCTACTTCATGTCAGAAGAACGAAATCTCACAGGAGAAATCAACGATCTTAATCCTAAGGCTCTATGTCAAATCAAAGGCAATGCTGAAGACGTAAGTTGTACACACAGATTCCTAAGGACTCTAGAACCTGATGCTCTGATACCATCTGTGACAACCCGCCAATCCGAAATAGGGGGTGGCCAGCCCGATACTCCAAAATAATGGAATCATGGATGGAATCATTATCAGCATCACAACAAAATAAGAAGTATGCGGGATAACCACTCCATATTTAAGAAAAACGGGTTCTCAAAAACTTTGGTTTTAAAGTAAATAGAAGGAAACAACTTAACAACCCAATAAATAGAAAGTGGAATCCCCAAGAATATATTACAATATATACAAGTGAACAATAAAAGGACCGTATATGCTGTCGGTCACAGATACATACAACGTAATGCAACATATTAATGTAAATTACATAATACATAACATTAAACAAATACAACCTTTTGGGCCACTCGCCCAAGTAAGAGATGATCCGATCTTGGATAGAGAACAAGGATGACTGCGTCTATTGCAATATGTCCCGTAATACCCGCAAAGCATCACGGCTCGTCAAGGACATAGGAATAGGAAAGTCAATACAGGCGTCCTTTGCGGCGGAGCACCTGAGCGGAAACAAGATGCATATGCAACAAGAAGTATAAACGGGTCAGGGCCAGGTTCTATATGATCAGCAGAAGAATAAAGAGTATGACAGTTATGAATTAAATCACGCTAGACAATGTAAAGATCTATCTACACAGTGCTAAAACATAAGCTAAGGCAACAAAAGAAAAACATAAATTTAATTTAACTAAGCAAGAGAAAAGAAAGATTAACATAATTTCAAAGCTTCCATATCATTATTATGTTCCTTATTAGGAACTCATAATTACAACATTTATGCTCTTACTAGCATTTCATTCCTTGTTAGGAATTATAATAACAATTAAGCTCTTTATGGCTTTTATCTCAATTTTAAGCACTTTGTGGCTTTTATTTCAATTACATGCCCATCCTGGCATTACCATTCCTTAGCAGGAATATATTCATTATCAAATGCTCTTTGTGGCATTATACTGTGCTCTTTGTGGAACTTTTCCTTGTGCTCTTTATGGCACTAATAATCCATCAAGTCCAACTTGATATTTAATAATTATAATCATATTTATATAATGATTCTAGGACCGCCCGTCCGGGTTTCCCCACTGTGCACGCCCCTAAATGACCATCATCTTCCAGGGCCTATCATAAGACAACCTGGGATCTTAACAACACAAGACGTCGGGAAGCGGCCATGTGCCTGCGGGGTAGTCATAACCACACCCAGAATTACCTACCCATCGCAAAAAATATGTAACAAACGCTCACATGGCTAGGACTATATCCACCCTGCATTCACTAGCCATGGGGCTTCACCTGTGTGCGCTAACTTCCCTTATGATGTCATTTAGAGAGGTGTGTTTCATAAAAAAAAATCATTTACCATATTAATGATTAAGTAAATTATCATTTACCATCATTACCATTTCTATTTTACATTTTAACAAATCTGTATATCATACTCAATTCCATTTACATTTTATCAAATGTGTATATCATTTTCCAAAACCATATTCGTTTACATTTTGTAAATAATTCTCCTTTTTAAATCTGGAGCCATTCGTTTTTCATATCATCATTGTAACCTCGATGAATGAATAAACTTCCAATTTATTCTCCCAAGAACTCATTGAGAGGGTATTATAAATCATCAAGAATAACGTAGCTCAATCGAGCTTCTAAAATCTCCCAATCGTACTACTATGTCTCCTAGTTTAATATTAATCAACTAGAAGAAAGAATTCCCTAACATCAATAGGCATAACCCCGAAAAACCCCATCTAAACCATTTATATCCTAAGGTAGCTTCCCCACACATCTAGAACTCTAGGACTCTAAGTTTACTTCATATAAGAAGGTTCCTAGGTCCTAAACGCAAAGAAAAAGAAGAAAAATGGAAAAAATGCAGGATTTCCGAATCGATTCGTCATGGTCGAATCGATTCGGTGGGGAAGCGAATCGATTCGGACCAGCCGAATCGATTCGGTCATGAAGACCTGGTATTCTGCATAATTTTCGAATCGATTCAGTTCACTCATACCTGGAAGGTGCCTCTAGGGTGAATCGATTCGGCCCTGCAATTTTGCAAAAATGGGCTCGAGGGTTTATGAACCCTAATTTCTCCAAACCTCAAATCTCTTCCATTTTACAAACAACCAATAATATTTATCTACCCAAAATCATCCCAACATGATTTATAACTACCATAAGCCACAATTTCATCCTTAAACTAAAATTAGGGTTTAAATCCCATAAATTCCTCATTTAAACCATAAATGTAAATACACAACTATCATACAATTTATGCATGCCATCTCCAATCATCAATCTCCAAATCTCTCATTCTCCTCTTTTCTCTTTCTCTTTCTTTCTCTCTTTTTCTCTCTATGTATAAGTCATATAATAGGGAAAATTAGGGGATTTAGAAGACTAAATCGTGGCTTAAGTTAAAAACTCCCAATACGCGTTTAAGTTAAAACCAGGTAAAAGTGCTCGAAATCCAAAAATACAATATGGCACTTATTTTGAATGTCTCGCACCTTCTGAGACTAACCCCACCCTCTAAGCTAGCATTCGGAAATTTTATAATTTAATTCGAGTTCCAAACTCATTTAAACCATAATGTCATTTAAAATAGATGACACTATAAAACATACAACATGAAGATATTTGCCTACACATACGGTAAATATGCAACATCCCAGTAAATATTAACTTCTATCTCAATCAATTAATATTTACTCCAGTCCCAACATTTTATATAATTACCTTATGCGGTAAAATTAATATAAAATAAGCCTCCTAAAATCGAGGGTTGTTACAATAAGCCAAGTGACGGAGATTAATTTATCTACTAATCTCCTTTGCAATTCAAAAATTATTGCGCTATTATTTATATTGGAAGGTAGAGTTTTCACTTAACTGTATTTATTTTATTTGGACTTAATTGTTTTTATGTTAACAATGATCTCGTAAGGATAGATGCAACACCATACATACTCGTGAGAAAATTCTTGCACCAAATTAATCTTTTTTTTTTTTTTTTGGGGGGGGGGGGGGGGGGGGGGGGACTTCAAGGTGGAAATTTTAAACACGATATTGTGTTTTTGTTTGTGTCAAAATGATCGCTTGTGTTATTTTGGCCCGTTTAAGCTTTTACTCGGTTATTATCACACTAATTAAACGATGTTTGTTGTCCATTCAATTCAATTGCTAAGACATTTATATTATGAAGGTTACTAAATTCTTGGATAAGATCTATTGCATTGTAAATTGAAAAGTTCAATAATGGCTACCATTTCACTTTAAACCATTTACGTGATCCACCTTCAGATAGCCTATTTTTGTCACTGTAATGTGGAAATTTTGAGGCTCCATTTGCAAATACATTTATGCATTAATAATGTGACATGAAGAATTTTTTTATTTTTACTATTAGTTTTTTATTTTCATTATTATTGTATAAGAAAAATAAATATTTATGTCCCCAATTTTCACCATTAGTATAAGTATATGCTAAAGTATATCACACATCACCAAGTTTAATCGTGATATTAAAATTATACACATTTGCCCAAGTTTTTATATTATAACTGTTATCCACTCGCATGTGATCGAAGTGACGTGGATACATGGTTCAAAGTCTCGGTATCGGGGCGATACGCGATTTAGAGAGCGCAAAAAATTTCGAAAAAAATATTGGAAATTTAAAAAAATAGGATTAACAATGTGGACGAATCAGATATGTTCAAAATCATCTTTTAACATGCATTGTATTGTACAATTGGCTATACTGAAGCGCATTGAACTTTTCATATTGCTAATGTACTAATTTTTATTTTTAATTACTCAAAATCTTTTAATAATTACGTATTAGTGACTAATTATTCAAATATTTTTATGTTCGGTGAATGTTATTAGTTTTATAGTAGTGACATTTTAATTTTATTGCAATTGTTTAATTTAATCTTAGTGTGTAAAATTTTTTTGCATATATATGTTATGTGTACAAAGTTATAGAGGTGGTGGTTCTGTAAATGCTACAATATATTTTTAGCAACAAAGAAATGTGGTAAAAGATTAAAATTCTATCAAAAAATAAAAGAAAATGTCACGATGTTCAAATAATGATGTAAATGTTTTTCCATGTTACTAAAGAAATTATATAATGTCGTAAACAATTTTCTCAGCATTTTACTTAATTTCACAAAGATTTTTCCCATGCCACAAAAAATATTTCTAACAACTTATTAATGTAGCAAAAGAATTTCTAGGCACTTTTTAAATGGCCCAATTAAGAGTTCTAAACAAATTTTGTACAAAACATTATTATAGGAATTCTTAGAATTTTTTTTTAAGAATTCCAAACATTTTTTTGTACAAACATTATTTTTTGGATTTTTTCAGAAATTCTAAACATATTTTTTAAGAATTATAAACATTATTTGTACAAAACATTATTTTTAGGAATTCTAAATATTTTTTGAGAATTGTAAACATTTTTTTGTACAAAACATTATTTTTGGGGAATTTATAGAAATTTTAAACAATTTTTTGTAGAAAACATTATTTTTATGCATTCTGAATATTTTCAAGTGCACATTTTTTTTAAGATTATAAATATTTATAAGAATTCTAAAAAACTTTATGAATTCTAAATATTAAAGTTTTTTTACAATTGTTTTTCTAATATCAAAATATTTTTTCTTCTACCAAAATACATTGTACAAAATAATATGGTACAAAAAAAAATGCGTTACAAAATAAAAGGGGCTAGGGCAATAAGTGGGAAAGACACGTGGAGTCTGAAAATAAAAAATAAAAAAAACATATTTTGTACACAAATAAGTATTTTTGTACACAAATAACATTTTTTGTACATATGTAATTTTTTTTGTACACAAATAACATTTTTTGTACACATGTAATTTTTTTTGTACACAAATAAAAAAAATGTAAGGCCCTAAAACACGATTAGTAAGGTTAATTATACGATTAAGTATAAGTTATGAGGTATAAGTTATAAATTGGTTATGTGGTTAAATGCATCATGAAAATATGTTTCTAAATGCATCATTATGTTTATAAAAAGTAAGCTAGAGTGTTGGTGCGAAAGTGGCGATGTTTGGTCGCCAAATGTGAAAGTTATGAAATTCTGAGTAAATAATTACTCTTCTGTTCGAGCCCAAATTAGGTGTACTAGTTTTATGATTTTGGGAAAACACAAAACATGAAAGTTGTACATGTTTAAGTTATATACTCATAGACACAAAGTGAGAGTAAATCGGGGCCCGAAATAGTGAGTTATGGTGATTTTACGAGGTATGACAAATCTGTCATTAACGGAATTGTCATATTGGACCCCTTGCCCAACGAATCGCGCAATACCACCTTAAAGTGGTCACATAGCCACGTTTTTAAGCTTATAAGGCAGAACTTATCATCCTTTTCATTTCCTATTACAAGCTTGAGAAAAATATGCTTATGGAGAGAGAAAAACAAAGTTAAGGAAGAATTTCTTTGAAAATTCACCATAAATCGAGGAATTCTCGTGAGGTAATTACATCTTTATTAAAGTTTGTCACATGGATGAGTTATATACTTGGCATGTTTTTATTTCTGATTTGGATATATATATTTTAAGGATACCCATATTGCTGAATTGTGTTGGAACAAGGATGGGTTAAGAACATAGATTAGAACCAGAGCTAGGATCGTAAATGCATACTTTAAAGTCCTAAATTTACATCATCTTTTCGTAAAGCATTTTGATTTAGAAAATCCATGATTATGATGTATATTTCTGCTAAAACATGTTTATTATATGTTTCCATTAATTATACTCAAGGTCAAGGTTATGTATGCTTAAAAATGTTAAGTTATGCCTTAATGTTGTATTTTGACCTAGTTATGCTAAAAATGGTATAAATCATGGAATACTTATTGGAATTTAGTGATTCAAGTTGGAGAGTAAACTAAACTCATACATGTATAACATATCCGAAAATTGTGTAAAAATACCAAGGAATGAACCCTTGGTGATAGTTTGAAGTCGTGGTTTAAAATCTTCCCTAAAGGAGCAAGAATGCATACCAAGTGTTTGACGTTTTGCTCGACATAGAAAATGAGCCCTAAAAATTATGAAACATTAAATTTGTATTATTCAATGTGTTTACTGATATTGGGTGGAATATCATGAAAAGTTATGTTGTACAAAAATTATGAGAATTCCAGGAAGTTGAAGTTATGTTGATGTTTTTCTTGAGAAACGATTTGGAAAAGGCTATAATAAAATGGGCATAACTTTGTCTCGCAAAGTCGTAATTTAATTCCGTAAATTGTGTTAGAACCCTAATTAATTGGGTGTTATATAAATGTGAAGTGTCATATTTAATTCCTCCTTAGTTATTTCTGATTGACCAAATGATGTGATGTATTACTGGGTTTGATGTTAATCGGTGTATTCAAATACTAACGAGATTGACTTGTTAGGTGGGGAAGCAGCTAATACTACCATACCAAGGAAGTAGTTGGTATTAATCTTAGCACTAAATACAAGGTGAGTGACCTTACTTATGAAATATAAATGCTTATAATTTCATATGGAAATGTGTAGTTAAACACATGTGTGAAAATGTTTATGGGAGTGATGTTGTATTTATGAGACATATGCATATGATTAAAAATATGAAGCGATGTTATATAATGATATGGACTAGTGAGTCCTTTATCTAATGTTAAGGACTGTGGTGGGTCCTACGGGATGTGGTGGTCCTATTAATCCAACTTAAAGGTTTGTGTACTCGGGCCTAATAAAGGGATGTGGTGGTCCCTAATAATTGTGGTGGGTTAATTGGACTGTGGCGGGTCCAGGCTTGCGAGAGTTTCACAATTCCTGTTGGGTTATAGCATTAGAACTGAATAAAAATGGTTATTCAAATTGGTTATATGTGGGGTATGTGGTCATTCACTAAGCCTTTATAGCTTACACTCCTGTAATGTTTTGTTTCAGGTATGCTTATAATTTGGAGTTCACTGCCAAGTTAGGACCTTAAAACGGGGGAGTGACGGATAGTTAGTATGGTTTGAATATCAAGATTCCTTTTGTATAATTATTAAACTAAGGATTTTGGTTATGTAAAGTTATGTAGTACTTATAAGTTATAAGTAAAGGCAGTTATGTTTTCATCTACACATACCTTAGGGAAAAAAAATCTTATGCTATTTTCCTTAGAGATTTAAAGTAAAGCATTGTTTGAGGCAATTTATCTCAAATTAAAAGGATGAGTTTAACTTAATTAATTCGGGGCGTGACAACTTGGTATCAGAGCGTGGTCATTAGGTTCTGGATAGGGTGTGGGGTCTAGATTGGTAGTGGACACTAGAAAGTGAGTTTGTTATGCACCTGGATTTTGACTAACAATGTTAATATTAAATTGCTACTATTGTATTTTGTTTAAGTGAATTATATCGCAGTGAATGATGGATCCACATGAGCCACATGATGGAGCGGAGGGTGAGGCATCTTATGTTCCTAATAGTCAGCAAAGACATAGACATATTCAAGTGGAGGAACCAGAGGTGCAACAACAACCTATTGATGATGTGGGAAGAATATTACGTGCTGTGGCACAACTTATTGAACAAGCAAGAGGTGGAGAACATGGTTGGGATAGGGACAAATTACATGAGAGGTTCATGAAGTTAAATCCGCCTGGATTTACTGGGACTACGGATCCGTTAATGGCAGAGGGGTGGATTCGAAAAATGGAAACAATATTCAAGGTGATGGAAGTGCGAGATGAACAAAA
The DNA here is from genome assembly GCA_949130495.1 of Sambucus nigra. Taxonomy (NCBI): domain Eukaryota; kingdom Viridiplantae; phylum Streptophyta; class Magnoliopsida; order Dipsacales; family Adoxaceae; genus Sambucus; species Sambucus nigra. The sequence goes on from OX422209.1 coordinate 689,106,936, forward strand.
GGTTTTGTTAGCAACCTTTAGATTGGAGAATGATGCAAAGTTATGGTGGGATTCTACAGAGAGGTTACTTACTATGATTGGGGAGTAGTGCTAGCAAATCCTCCACCAATTACATAGGAGAGGTTTGTGAAGGTGTTCTTTGAAAAATATTTCCCAAGGCTTTATAGGAAAGAGAAAGAGGAAGAATTTATCACGTTGAAACAAGGGAACCGAACAGTGGCAGAGTATGAAGCTTTATTTATATCCTTATCAAGATTTGCACCTGACTTGGTGAGGACGGAAGAAAGTAAATGTGATCGGTTTCAAACTGGGCTGAGTGTAGAGATAAAAAGCATGGTTGCTAATATGAAGATCATAGATTATGTGGACTTGGTTGATAGGGCCATGGTGTCAGAAAAGTCAATGAAAGAAATGCAAGCTGAACACTCCAAGAAAGCTAGACATGATGTTATAAGATCATATGGATGGGAGACGGGAACCTCAACTCAAAGTGTAGCACGAGGAGTACCTAAGGGACAAGAATTTAAAAATAATAGAAGTGCACGTGGAAGATTTCAATCTCGAGGTTGAAGGACGGGGATGAATCGGACAGAAAATGCATCTGTGTTGGTGCCGAGGGCCATATTTTGTTATAGATGTGGTGGTCAAGGGCACATGTCTCGAGAGTGTACAATAGCTGAGACGACACCTTTGTGTTTCCATTGTCATCAACCGGGGCACTTACAAAATAATTGTCCAGCGATGGGAGCTACAACATCAGTTGGGAGTGTGGCAGTAGGAGGTAGGAGTTCTACGCAGAATGTACCCAGGGGAGGTAGAGGAGGTATATCGCAAAGTCAAGGCCAAGGCAGAGTGTTTGCACTGACGCAACAAGATGCACAAGCTATGCCTAACGTAGTGACAGGTACACTTCCTATTGGTGATAAAGATGCTTATGTGTTGATAGATCCTGGATCTACACATTCTTTTGTGTCTTTGCTTTATCTGTTGCATCTTAATAAACCATTATCATCATTAGATTTTGGTTTAGCTATTGTTACTCCAGTAGGGGGGTTGGTTTTTATTGAGAGGGTATATAGGGAGTGTGTAGTACGAGTGGGTGAAAAAGAATTACTAGTTGACTTATTACCTCTCGATATGCGTGACTTTGATGTGATACTGGGTATGGATTGGTTAGCCTCATATCATGTATGTTTGGATTGCTTTAAAAAGGAGGTAGTGTTTCAGTTACCGGGTGAACCAGAATTTAAATTTATTGGGGAACGAAATGTCACTCCAACTTGTTTGATTTCTGCTACAAAATGTTATGAACTGCTAAGGAAAGGATGTGAGGGTTATCTTGCCCATGTGGTGGATATACGACAAGAGGATGGAAAATTATCAGATATACCAGTAGTTAATGAGTTTGCAGATGTCTTCCCAGAAGAACTCCCTAGGTTAGCACCAGACCGTGAGGTGGAATTTTCGATTGAGTTGGTACCAGGAACCGCACCGATATCTATTGCACCGTATCGCATGGCACCTGCAGAATTAAAGGAGCTAAAAATACAGTTGCAAGATTTGTTAGATCGTGGTTTTATAAGGCCTAGTGTATCACCGTGGGGAGCCCGAGTACTGTTTGTGAAGAAGAAAGATGGAACCATGAGGCTGTGCATCGATTATCGTCAATTGAATAAGGTGACTATCCGTAATAAATACCCACTACCCCGCATTGATGACTTGTTCGATCAGTTACAAGGAGCCAAAGTGTTTTCTAAGATTGATCTCAGATCCGGATATCATCAATTGAAAGTAAGAGATTGTGACATTTCTAAAACTGCTTTTCGTTCCAGGTATGGACATTATGAATTTCTTGTCATGCCATTTGGGTTAACAAATGCACCGGCCGTATTCATGGATTTGATGAACCGTATATTTCACCCATATGTGGATTCTTTTGTTATTGTCTTCATCGATGATATTTTGATATATTCTCGTAGTAGGGATGAGCATGAATGCCACCTGCGTATTATTTTACAGACCTTGCGAGAGAAGCAGTTGTATGCTAAGTTTTCTAAATGTGAATTTTGGCTAGACAAGGTAGTATTTTTGGGGCATTTTATTTCTGCCGATGGTATTTGTGTATATCCCAAAAAGGTTGAAGCAGTAATGAATTGGGAAATACCAACTAGTGTGACAGAGGTGCGTAGCTTTTTGGGATTTGCGGGCTATTACAGGAGGTTTATACCGGGGTTTTCTTCTATTGCATTGCCATTAACTAAGCTTACCAGAAAGGAGAACAAATTTGTGTGGAGTGAGATTGTGATAAAAGCTTTGAAAGTTTAAAGGGTAAGTTGACATCAGCTCCAGTATTGACTATCCCAACGGGTACAGAAGGTTTAGTTATTTATAGTGATGCCTCGTATCAAGGACTCGGTTGTGTGTTAATGCAGCATGGAAAGGTAATTTCTTTTGCTTCTCGACAGTTAAAGATACATGAACGCAACTACCCTACACACGATCTTGAGTTGGCTGCAGTAGTTTTTGCATTAAAGATCTGGAGACACTACTTATATGGTGTTAGTTGTGAAATTTTTACTGACCATTAAAGCTTAAAATACTTGTTTACACAAAAAGACTTGAACTTGAGGCAAAGAAGGTGGATGGAACTTATAAAAGATTATGATTGCACGATACATCAACATCCGGGTAAAGCTAATGTTGTTGCTGATGCTTTGAGTAGAAAATCTCTAGGCATAGTATCTTGTATTTATTGTATTCGAGTTGACCTCCTGAGAGAGTTAGCTTTAATGGGGGTGGAATTAACTTTGAATGAGTCTTATGGAATAGTGGAACATTTAAATGTTAGACCCACGTTGATAGACTGGATAAAACAAGCACAGGCAGGAGATGCAGAATTGGAGAAAGTTAGAGATAATATGAAAAAGGGTAAAGCAAATGAATTTTCTATTCGGGATGATGACATCGTTATGTACGGAGACCGTTTGTGTGTACCTAATGTGCCTGATTTAAGAAGAACAATTTTAGAGGAAGCGCATTGTTCTTTATATGCTATGCATCCAGGGAGCACGAAACTGTATAGAGATTTGAAACAATGTTATTGGTGGCCGGGAATGAAACACGACATTGCAGATTTTGTTGCTAGATGTCTAGTTTGCCAACAGGTGAAGGTGGAGCATCAGAAGCCAAGTGGTTTACTACAGCCCTTACCTATTCCTGAGTGGAAATGGGAGCATGTTACTACAGATTTTGTTATAGGTTTACCAAAATCATCACGAGGGTTGGATTCTATTTGGGTTGTCGTTGATAGGTTGACTAAGTCTGCACATTTTCTTCCTGTTAAAACTACTTACTCCATGGATAGATATGCCAAATTATATGTGGATGAGATTATCAGATTGCATGGTGCACCTGTTTCTATTATTTCTGATCGAGATCCTAAGTTTACTTCTCACTTTTGGCCTAGTTTACAAGAAGCTTTGGGGACTAAATTGAAATTTAGTACAGCTTTTCATCCTCAAACTGATGGGAAGTCAGAAAGAACCATCCAAACACTTGAAGACATGTTACGAATCTGTGTGTTGGAGTTCAAGGGGAGTTGGGATGAACACTTGCCACTAATAGAGTTTGCTTATAATAATAGCTATCATTCGAGTATTGAGATGGCTCCTTATGAAGCTTTGTATGGGAGAAAATGCAGAACTCCAGTGTGTTGGACTGAAGTAGGAGAACGAAAACTACTTGGGCCAGAAATCGTACAGCAGACTACTGAAAAGATAAATCTTATCCATAATCACTTGAAGGTGGCGCAAAGCAGACAGAAAAGTTATGCAGACAACCGAAGGAAAGAATTGAAATTTGAGGAAGGTGATCGAGTATTCCTACGTGTTTCTCCTTGGAGAGGGGTTATGAGATTCGGGAAGAAGGGAAAGTTAAGTCCCAGGTACATTGGCCTTTATGAGATAATGAAACGGGTTGGAGCTGTAGCTTATAAATTGGTGTTACCACCAGAATTTTCTCGAATACACGATGTTTTTCATATATCCATGTTACGTAAGTATGTGTATGATCCTTCACATGTGTTTACTTCACAACCGATAGAGCTTCAAAAGGACCTAACCTACGTGGAGGAACCAATTGCTATTGTAGATCGAAAAGAGCAAGTGTTACGTAGTAAAACCATTTCACTAGTTAAGGTGATGTGGAGAAGTCAGAATGTGGAGTATGCCACCTGGGAAGGGGAGGATAACATGAAGAAGCAATATCCTCAATTGTTTGGTAAGTTTCTTATGCGTTAAATTTCGAGGACGAAATTTTTATAAGAGGGGTAGAATTGTAAGGCCCTAAAACACGATTAGTAAGGTTAATTATACGATTAAGTATAAGTTATGAGTTATAAGTTATAAATTGGTTATGTGGTTAAATGCATCATGAAAATATGTTTCTAAATGCATCATTATGCTTAGAAAAAGTAAGCTAGAGTGTTGGTGCGAAAGTGGCAATGTTTGGTCGCCAAATGTGAAAGTTATGAAATTCTGAGTAAATAATTACTCTTCTGTTCGAGCCCAAATTAGGTGTACTAGTTTTATGATTTTGGGAAAACACAAAACATGAAAGTTGTACATGTTTAAGTTATATACTCATATACACAAAGTGAGAGTAAATCGGGGACCGAAATAGTGAGTTATGGTGATTTTACGAGGTATGATAAATCTGTCATTAACGGAATTGTCCTATTGGACCCCTTGCCCAACGAATCGCGTAATACCACCTTAAAGTGGTCACATAGCCACGTTTTTAAGCTTATAAGGCAGAACTTATCATCCTTTTCATTTCCTATTACAAGCTTGAGAAAAATATGCTTATGGAGAGAGAAAAACAAAGTTAAGGAAGAATTTCTTTGAAAATTCACCATATATCGAGGAATTCTCGTGAGGTAAATACATCTTTATTAAAGTTTGTCACATGGATGAGTTATATACTTGGCATGTTTTTATTTCTGATTTGGATATATATATTTTAAGGATACCCATATTGCTGAATTGTGTTGGAACAAGGATGGGTTAAGAACATAGGTTAGAACCAGAGCTAGGATCGTAAATGCATACTTTAAAGTCCTAAATTTACATCATCTTTTCGCAAAGCATTTTGATTTATAAAATCCATGATTATGATGTATATTTCTGCTAAAACATGTTTATTATATGTTTCCATGAATTATACTCAAGGTCAAGGTTATGTATGCATAAAAATGTTAAGTTATGCCTTAATGTTGTATTTCGACCTAGTTATGCTAAAAATGGCATAAATCATGGAATACTTATTGGAATTGAGTGATTCAAGTTGGAGAGTAAACTACACTCATACATGTATAACATATCCGAAAATTGTGTAAAAATACCAAGGAATGAACCCTTGGTGATAGTTTGAAGTCGTGGTTTAAAATCTTCCCTAAAGGAGCAAGAATGCATACCATGTGTTTGACGTTTTGCTCGACATAGAAAATGAGCCCTAAAAATTATGAAACATTAAATTTGTATTATTCAATGTGTTTACTGATATTGGGTGGAATATCATGAAAAGTTGTGTTGTACAAAAATTATGAGAATTCCAGGAAGTTGAAGTTATGTTGATGTTTTTCTTGAGAAACGATTTGGAATGGGCTATAATAAAATGGGCATAACTTTGTCTAGCAAAGTCGTAATTTAATTCCGTAAATTGTGTTAGAACCCTAATTAATTGGGTGTTATATAAATGTGAAGTGTCATATTTAATTCCTCCTTAGTTATTTCTGATTGACCAAATGATGTGATGTATTACTGGGTTTGATGTTAATCGGTGTATTCAAATACTAACGAGATTGACTTGTTAGGTGGGGAAGCAGCTAATACTACCATACCAAGGAAGTAGTTGGTATTAATCTTAGAACTAAATCCAAGGTGAGTGACCTTACTTATGAAATATAAATGCTTATAATTTCATATGGAAATGTGTAGTTAAACACATGTGTGAAAATGTTTATGGGAGTGATGTTGTATTTATGAGACATATGCATATGATTAAAAATATGAAGCGATGTTATATAATAATATGGACTAGTGAGTCCTTTATCTAATGTTAAGGACTGTGGTGGGTCCTACGGGATGTGGTGGTCCTATTAATCCAACTTAAAGGTTTGTGTACTCGGGCCTAATAAAGGGATGTGGTGGTCCCTAATAATTGTGGTGGGTTAATTGGACTGTGGCGGGTCCAGGCTTGCGAGAGTTTCACAATTCCTGTTGGGTTATAGCATTAGAACAGAATAAAAATGGTTATTCAAATTGGTTATATGTGGGGTATGTGGTCATTCACTAAGGCTTTATAGCTTACACTCCTGTAATGTTTTGTTTCAAATATGCTTATAATTTGGAGTTCACTGCCAAGTTAGGACCTTAAAACGGGGGAGTGACGGATAGTTAGTATGGTTTGAATATCAAGATTCCTTTTGTATAATTATTAAACTAAGGATTTTGGTTATGTAAAGTTATGTAGTACTTATAAGTTATAAGTAAAGGCAGTTATGTTTTCATCTACACATACCTTAGGGAAAAAAATCTTATGCTATTTTCCTTAGAAATTTAAAGTAAAGCATTGTTTGAGGCAATTTATCTCAAATTAAAAGGATGAGTTTAACTTAATTAATTCGGGGCGCGACAAAAAAGGTAAATAAGGGTTTACTCTTGTTGTAAAGGACAAATAAGGGTACAAAATTAGGAACACAAGAAGGGGAAAAAAGTATTTATAAGTTTGCTAAACTTAGGGACAGGAAAACAAAAGATTTTAATAACATTAAGTGTATCAAAAGTGATGATTCGAGAGTCCTAGTCAAAGAAGATGAAATTATGGAAAGATGGAAAAACTACTTTGAGAGGTTATTAAATGGAGATAATGGGAGTAGATTAGATATAGAGTAACTTAGGTAGACTCGGGAAAATATATTTTTTTGCATAATTAGGACAACAAAGGTCAGGATGGCTCTAAAAAAGGTGAAAATATGGAAGGCTTTAGACGAGATGGTATCCCTATTGAGGTTTGGAAGTGCTTAGGGGAGGATGGAGTATCATGGCTTACAAAATTATTTAATAGAATTTTAATGACTAAGAGGATGCCCAATGAATGGAGAAAAAGTGTTTTAGTACCTTTTTATAAAAATAAAGGGGACATACAAAGTTGTTCAAATTATCGTGGTATTAAGTTAATGAGTCATACAATGAAACTTTAGGAGAGAGTGATTGAATATAGATTGAGATTGAAGACAACAGTATCTGAAAATCAATTTGGGTTTATGCCTGGGAGGTTAATAATGGAAGCAATCTATTTATTGAGGAGATTAATGGAGAGGTATAGGGATAAAAAGAAGGATCTTCATATGGTTTTTATAGATTTGGAGAAGCCGTATAATAAGATACCCAAAGATATAATATGGTGGGCTCTACATAAAAAAGGAGTGACTCGCAGATATATTGATGTGATCAAGGATATGTATGATGGTGCGATGACTGTAGTAAGAACATCAACCGGAGAAAGTAGTGAATTTTCAATTACGGTAGGTCTACACCAAGGTTCAACATTAAGTCCTTATCTCTTTGCTCTTGTTATGTTATGGATGAGTTGACTGGACAAATACAAGATGAGGTACCATGGTGTATGCTATTTGCAGATGATATTGTTTTAGTGGATGAGACTAAGACAGAGATTAATGCTAGGTTGGAATTGTAGATAAATTTTAGAAACAAGAGGATTTAAAATAAGCAGAACTAAAACAGAATATGTGGAGTGAAATTTTAGTAGTAATAGGAGGACAAATGGAGATGTGATTAAATTGGAGGGTCAAGAGATACCTAAAAATGATCATTTCCGTTATTTAGGATCGATTATCCAAAAAGATGGAGATATTAGTGATAATGTTACTCATAGGATTAGAGCAGGCTGGGTTAAGTGGAGAAGTGCTACCGATGTTTTTTGTGATAGGCGTATACTTTTGAAGTTAAAAGGAAAATTTTATAGGATGACCATTAGACCCGCCATGTTATATGGGACAGAGTGTTGGGCAACCAAGAAACAAAATGTGCAGAAATAAGTGTGGCGGAGATGCTAATGCTAAGATGGATTTGTGATAAAACTAGAAAGGACAAAATTAAAAATGAACAAATTTGTGAAACGGTAAAAGTAACTCCTATAGAAGATAAATTGAGAGAAAATCGACTTAGATGGTTTGAACACGTCAAGCGTAGACCAATGGATGCTCCTGTAAGGAAGAGTGATTTAGTTAGTATTGAAGGTAACACAAGGGGTACAGGTAGGCCTAAATTGACTTAGTGGGATATTATAAAAAGGACATGATGTCATGTGATTTAACCAAAAATATTGCACCGGTCAGAATGAAATGGAAAAATAGGATTCATGTAGTCAACCCCAAATAATTGGAAAAAATCCTTATTGAGTTGAGTTCGTAGAGGGGGCTTGAAGGTAATCATAAGATTATGGATAATTCCTCCATTTACAATAGTGTCTGTGGTTAAGGAAGCGTGGTAGCTCAACGTGGTAACTCAGTAAGGCAGCTCAAGCGTGACAACCCAGCAAGGCAGCTCAAGCGTGGTAGCTTAGTGTGGCAACTCTTACTTTAGCTTGTTGTTCTACTTAACCATATTATATTTTTTTTTATATTGACTATGAGCTATAGCGATTGTAATGATGTAACGAGAATAAATATTTTGTGTGAGGTCGAACGATACTCGCGAGAGACCAGGCTTGGTAGGGTCTGGGAGAGCTTTTATGCTCTATCGAACAACCTCGCCATGGGAACTCTAGAGGGACTTGGTTTGAAGGATTGAGAAGTGAGGTACCGTTGGGGCTTGTTCTGACCATCTTTGATACACCTGGTAAAACACCGAGGGACCCTGCCCGAGGAACTTCGAGCGGAGTAGCCTTGAGTTCCATCGGGTGATTGAGTTGTGAACCAAACATCCCTCTACCTGATGTTACATATATTTTATGTGATGTCACTAGCAAACTAGGCAATGCCAAATCTGCACTTGAGTAAAACACCGTGGTATTTGGGGTTGTCAGACAGTTGGTGAGCCACCTCTGTGACGACAGTACCCTGACACACAGTGGTTAACTAAAAGGCATGTCTTGGAATTTAATGTTTATGACGTGGAGATAACTAGTGCATCAGGTATTTAATGTTTGTGACATAAAGTATGAGGGATATCTTTCACATGCATTAATGACTGAGTTGCCTCAGGGGTGGTGTGGGGGCTATTTAAGGACCCAAACCTCCTCTGGGGAGAGGATGTTCTTTTTGAAAGTTCAGGAGTTATTATTAGAGATAATACACATCGAAGGGAGATTTATTACAAACCAGAGATTTTACTCACCATTGTCACTTATTACGAAACTTTTAATACTTGACAGGTATCTTTGAGGGTTGTTGACGTGTTTGGCTGCCTGCCAAGGTGTATCTAGGGTTCTTACTTCTCTCTCCCTCTGAATTAGTTACTTTTGAGTTCATTATTATCCTTTGAGTTATACACAAGAGATTTGTGAGTTTAAACTGAATTTATATTCACTAAGTTGTGTTTGCGTGTCCTGTAGATTAATCAATAGCTTTGCTATTTAACTTGCCATTACTGTACTCAAAAGGGGTTATGCCTCCATCTGATCTAAACTACCCTCTTACAGAGTTTACTCTCATTGGAACATAAAAATGTGTATGAAAGCTTTTAACTTTAAAAAAATAAAATTGAAAGAAAAAGCGTAAATGGGTTTGGGGTCGGCTGACATTAGACCCCAAACGTGCCTCTCACTTACCCAAACAAAAAGCCGAGAAAGCAAAAGGAAAGTTGAAGAATAAGGTTTTCTTCGTCTGTGGTTTTACTATCTCAACAAAATAAGGCTTTTGTAGATGAAAATCAAGCCAAATAATGGTCCGTGAGTTCTATAGGCTAGAAATCAGTTGACAATGGTGAGATTCTCTTTATAATTTTGACTTCTTTCAATCATTCCTTCTTGCTTTCACTGTTTCTGCCCTGTGACTTCATCTGGCTAATTTCTGTGGTAAAAAAATTGAACTCCCCGAGTTAAACCTGATGCGTCGATATATCGGCGAGATGCCCCGATCCTGTGTGATTTATATTTTTTTAACTCTTGTTTCATAATCGGTGCACTGTCCAGCGATTCCGAGTTGACTCGAGCGCTACTTTGAACCATGTTGGATGTATTTGACGTTAGTAGTGTGGAAGGACCGTGCAATCATGTTAAAGACGTGTAAATTCAGGAAAATGTGTGTATGACAAGGAGACCTGGGTAGTATTAACTGATTTTATCATTGAGTTCGGACTAACTAAAATAGAATTCAATCTGCATTACATTACCATAGAATATTGACTTTCAACCAACAAAATGAAATTAAGGTAGTAAGGTTAACTTGATTTGGCTTAATAGGTGGACGTGAGCGTTGGGTAACCATTCGTAAGTGTGTTCTCTTGTAACAAGCTATAATAACATGGGAAGTAAATTTCAAGTCCATATATTTGTTTTGGCGTGATAACGTCAACACAATTGATTAATTACTCCACAAGAACATCCAATACACAAATCACATTAGATTGCATATTGTTATCCATAACAAACTGAATCATGTATTGTATTTGTCTAGCAAAAATATCGTTGAGCATCTTTTATTTTTCTCTTTAATTGTACTTTTCTTTTTATTTCATGTTATTGTACTTGTACTCAACATTTTATCAATGAAAAGTAACATTACTTTACACCTGCCTTCTTCTTCTGTTGTTGATTGGAAATTTTTCTTACTCTTTATAGTTCATGGATAAAATGGATCAATTTTCTTCAACTGATTTTGAGATTCTTCAAAGATGCAACGATCTCTTCAAGGTTGGTCATTTGACTATAAACGAGGAAGAATTATCTAACTTTCTCGGAGAGGGTGCTTCAGATTAAGCTAGAGAAGCCTACCTTTTATTTAAAGTGTCTTTTTGATCGGGGTAGTGTCCAATAATGTGGCTTATTATGAAATGATTGAAGAGCTGTAAGAAGATCACAAGGAGAATATAACTCTTTTACTTGCTGATTATGAAAAAGAGGACAAAGCTCTGAGTGAAGGTTATGATTTTGAGCAGAAGTTGGAAAAGCATGCATTTTTCTTTAGGATGCAAGAATTTCTGCATAAGCATGAAGTAGAGGATACTGGAGCCATTGCCAAGCTGCTGGAAGAAGAGAATAACAATTTAAGGGATAATTTGAACTCATTAAAGGCTTTTTCTACTATTATTGTTGTTGATGATGATGGGGTTTCTTTCTTAGAGACTGAAAATGCTAGATTAAGGGAAGAAGTGGAGACACTAAAGAAACCTGGCCGAGCTACTATAGATGAGGCTAGCACGCAGCAGGCTCTTGCTAATCAAGTTACTCAGTTGAAGGTAAAAAATTTGGCCATTACTGAGATGTCCCAGAAACTTCAAACTCAAGCCGAGCAACTTTCTACTCAGTCCACCCAATTACAAGCCAAAGATGTAATGCTAAAAAAGTTTCACCATCGATTTTAGAGGCTAACCTTTTAATTTCCAAAATAGCCTAGGAAGATTTGGATGGAGGGATACAATGAAGCTCGGGGTCATTTTGATGAACGGTTTAAGCAAGCTCGAAATGAAGGTTACAAATGGGGTTATACCAATTGCTTAACAGTGATGAAAGTGGAGCAGAACAACCCTCTTTGGAACTGGTACGATACTGGTTTATTGGAATGTGAAGATCCTCCTTTAAAATTGGATGTTAATTGGATTCTTGTCAAAACAATTCCCTAGTGCCTGATTTCAAAGTATTTAGGGGATTATGGCCTTCATGACGAGCTAAATATTGTTCGTCCCCCTTATTTGTAAGATAGACCGAGCAGTAGTAATAGAAGAATGCTCCAGGACTTCAACTTTATCAAATCCCCTTACACATTGAATGATCCTCCAGCAGGCATGGAACCAGTTTTTAGTTCTTCTAAAACTGAGGGGAAACGTCCCTTAGAATAAATTTTATTCCTGTAATTTAATTGTGAGAAGAATCATGTAATGCCTATTTAAATGAATGAAATATATTTGATCAACTTATCTCGTTAATCTCTCCATGTAAATGACTTCTTCTTTTTCAATAGTTCTATTGACAGACTTAAGCTCTTGCCTAAGTTTAGCATCAATTACCAATGAGTTCATAGGTTTTACTAGTACAATTAGATTAAAATCCAATTTTAGTACTAATTAACCATTTATTTTCATATTTTCTATTAATGCACCTAAATTTTTAGATTTTGCATTAGTTACCAGTGGTGACCAGGCTTATGTGGAATATGTGTCTACATTTCCTTTTAGGAATTTTTAAAACGTTATTCCTTCACTTTGCCCAGTTACATAAAATATCATTTATCCTTAGCTTCAATGGGATAAAATCTTATTTTATCCTTGTCTTCACTGACCAAGTTTCTTGAGGACTTAGAATCCTGGTTTACTTGGGTTTTTGTCTGCTTCCGATCAAGTTTTGCTTATATCGAGCAACTTTCGAATATCAGTAATCAACTATGTGGTTGTTGTTGTGAAGGACCTATTTTGGGTGTCGTTTAAAGCCACTTTTGAAGTTTTTTCGAGCAACTTTCAACCGTCATCGATCAAGTATATAGTAGTGCATATCACTAGTACTCCCAAAAATTTGAAAAAATAAATGGAGGGAATCATCATTTTTATTACTACTGAAATGACATGAGTCTAATGTGTTTCATTACATCACTGGTAATACTTCCTAAGATGCTCTGCATGCCATGGATGCTTGAACTCTTCTCCCTATAGTGTCTCAATTCTGTAAGTTCAGGTCGGACAACTGCTGAAATACGGTATGGCCCAGGCCAATTAGCCTCAAATTTGTTATTCTTCTGGATTACCTTCTTCAACACATAATCTCCATCCTTCGAGTTGGTCGAATTTATTCTTTTATTGTAAAAATGGGTTGTTCTTTGCTGGTACGCTACATTTCTTAAAGCAACGTCCTCACGTACCTCCTCCAACATATCCAAATCTAATCTTCGCATTAAATCACTCACAAGAGAGTTAAATTTCAATACTCTATGGGAATGGAGGCCCAATTCAGCAGGTATTACTGCCTCAGTCCCAAATGTCAGCATGTATGGAGATTCTCTAGTTGCAATCCTCAGAGTTGTTCGGTATGCCCATAGAACAAAGTGCAGCTCATTAATCCAGCTTCCCTTGGCATCATCCAGTCTTCTTTTTAACCCATTAAGCAGAGTTTTATTTGTAACTTCAGTCTGCCCATTTCTCTGAGGATGATCTGTAGCAGAGTGCATCTTTTGGATATTGGACGGAGCACAATAAGCACAAACTCTTCATTATCGAACTGCGTGTCATGGTCGGTAAGTAAGGCATAAGGTAACCCATATCTATAAATAATGTTCTTCCAAATGAATCGATAGACCTTCTCATACAACATCTCTGCCAAGGGGTCTGCATCCACCCATTTTGTATAGTAGTCCACAGCAATGACTAAGTACCTAAATCTTCCTCAAGTGATCGGTAATGGGCCGACCAAGTCTATTCCCCAAATTCTAAATGACCAAAGTGAAGTGATTGGAGTGAAAGAAGCCTGTGGAGTTTTATTAATAATGGAATACCTTTGGCACTTATCACATTTCTTATCAAAGGATACACAATCCGCTCGCATAGTGGGCCAATAGTATCCTTGTGTACTAATCCGTTGTAGTAGTGTTTTACCTGTTATGTGAAATCCACAAGATCCTTTATTCACCTACTAGATTAGGTCTTGAACCTCTGTTGGATGAACACAATGCTGCAAGCTATCTGTCAATCCCCTCTTGTATAACACTCCTTTGTCTAGCATATATCTTGTGGTTTGTACTTTCGATTTTTGTCCTCAATTGTATCTTCTGGAAAAGTTCCTTCTTCAATGTATGCTTTGATGGGATTCATCTAAGATGGTCACATATATACTGTGATAAAATTAATCATCAGGTCTTGATTTATACTCCTATTTGCTAGAATCTCGATGGGAATAGTTCTTCAAATCTCAATTCTTATTACTGAAGCTAGCCGAATAAGTGCATCTACTCGGGCATTCTCCAATCTTGGTACTCTGCTCATCTGAACAATCAGTAATTTGGCTATAACCTCCCATGCTTTAGATAGGTATCTAGTCAGCAACTCTCCTTTAACTCCATACAAGTTTAATATTTGGTTCACCGCCAATTGAGAATCATTATGTGCCACAAATTGCTCAGCTTTCAGTGATCGGGCCAAACTAAAAACCATAATGAGAGCTTCATATTCTGCTTCGTTACTTGAGGCCTGGAACTGGAATCATAGAGCGTATTCAATATATATCCCATTAGGACTGTTAAGTATTATACCTACTGCATGACCGGTTGCACAAGATTATCCATCAACGTACAAGTTCCATATCGAGAGATTATCATCAAATGCTTGGTCTGTCAGAATCCTATGATGGAATATTTTTCTCCTTGCTTCCTCATAATTCCCTGGCATCACTTGATCTCTAGAAGAGGAATCCTACAGGTTGACCATGATTTCTTCTGACTTTTCTTCTGATGAGGGCTACTCGGACGGTTAGTCAAGCCTTAGTTGGACTATTCCTTCCTATGTCTTGTTCTTCCTGCACTCTTTGTTGCTCGGGAACCTCAGGATAAGTGAATTCAGAAATAAAATCTCTCATGGTTTAGCCTTTTAATGAAGACCTTGGTTCATACACAATATCATACCCCCTTAATTCTACTGCCCAGTACATTAATCTTCTAGACTTCTCTGGTTTATGCAAGGCTTTCCTAAGAGGCATATCAGTATACACCACAATTATATGGACTTGAAAGTATGGCTTCATCCGTATAAACACCTCAATCAATGCCAATGTTAACTTCCCCAGGCGTGGATATCTGATTTTTGCTCCTTGGAAAGCTTTACCGGTGTAGTAGACTGGTTTTTGAACTCCATTCTCTTCTCAGATCAATGTAGAACTTATAGCTGACTCAGAAATAGCCTAGTATAAATACAATCTTTCTCATAAAATTGGTCGGGAGAGCAATAGGGGTGATCCCAAGTACTTTTTCAACTCTAGAAAAGCATATTTGCACTCGTCGTTCCATTCAAAACTCTTTATAAAAACTTTAAAGAATGGCAAGCACCTGTCAGTAGCTCGGGACACAAAACTGTTCAAGGATGTTACTCACCCAGTTAGCCTTTGTATATCTTGTTTTCAAGTAAGGGGATGCATTTCAATCAACGCCTTAATTTTGTCTGGATTTTCTTCAATTGCCCTCTAGTTGACTATATACCTGACGAACATTCCTTCTTGCACTCCAAATACGCGCTTGGTCGGATTCAACTTCATATGGTGCTTCTCGAGTTGGTCAAAAGTCTGCACGAGGTCTGCAATATGATCGGCTGCTTTCTTACTTTTTTTCAGCATATCATCTACGTATACTTCCATATTCTTACCTATTTTATCCTCAAAGACTTTATTCACCAATATCGGGTAAGTACTGATTTTTTCAAACCAAATGGCATAACATTATGCAATAAATTCCTTAGGGGGTAATGAAAGAAGTGTTTTTCCTATCTTCAGGCTTTATTTTGATCTGGTTATAAGTAGAATAAGCATCCATGAAATTTAGCAACTTGTGTTTTGATGTAGCATCAATAAGCTGATCAATTCGTGGTATAGGAAAATAATCCTTTGGGCACGCTTTGTTTAAATTCGTGAAGTCGACGCACATTCTCCACTTGTTATTGTTCTTCTTGGGCATTACTACATTAGCCAACCAATCTATATAATTCACTTCATCAATGAAAGTATCTTTTTGAAGATTTTCAACTTCCTCCTGAATTACTTGATTCTTCTCGGGCTAAACACTATTGGTCTCTACTTTACAGGCTTGACATCCTTATTAACATTAAGCTCATGGAAAAGAAATCTAGGATCAATCTCGAGAATATCTTTATGACTCCAGGCGAACACATACTTCTTTTGTCTAAGGAAATTCACTAGTTCATGTTTAAGAACAGGATCCAGCGTTGTAACTATGTGAGTGGTGTGTTTTGGTTTGTCGTCGTCAAGCACAATGCTCTTCGTTGCCTAAACTATCTGGACCTTCTCCAATTTGTTTCTACCCTCGGATTTTAAGGTTTCAACCTCAGATTCGTCATGGGGTTCAGAGGTGTCCACTTGGTAAGTGGTGGTTCTCTTATTCATCTCTGCTAAATCTTCTTTCTTGACAGATGAGTAGTAGCATTCCCGAGCTACTTTCTGGTCACCTTTTACAACTCCCATTCCAAATTTGGTTGAGAACTTTAAATATTTATCGATTGTAGATGGTACAACCTCAAACGTCTTCAACCCTACTCTTCCCATTATCATGTTGTAAGCATAATGAACATTTTTTCCATTACAAATAAATATATCTTCTCTGTTCGGCTGGCTGGCCATGTGCCGATCAACACCTATACTTTAATTGTTCCCAAAGGGAACACTTTTTCGCCAGAAAAACTACAGAAGGTCTGTGGTAGGGCTCCAACTAGTTGAGATTGAAGTTCAAACTTTCAAAACAAGGATATAATATAATATCTGTCAAGCTACCATTATCAACTAGTACTCTGGAAACAATTATATTCTCCTTTCTGACTTTAATTACGAGAGGATCATCATGGCGGTACAATACCCCAGAGAGGTCATTTTTAGAGAATTCGATTACCAGCTTATCTTTATTGACCTTCTTCGATCGATCTTCTGCAGTTAGATTAATCCTTTATATATAGGAACAAGCTTGTGCCTCATTGAGGTAAGCCTTCCTTTCAGTAGTATGATCTCCTCCTCTTATGTCTCCACATATAATCATTGGATAACCAAAAGAACTAAAAGTGAGCATGAATACCTCACGTTCTGGTTGCCTAGGTTTATTAGGTAAATCAGTATCATCCTTCTGGTCATCATCATAAATCCTTTTTTTCTTATCTATGGGCTTGTAAGGAGACTTTGACCTTCGCCGAGATCCATCTTTATTCTGCCGATCAATAAATCTATCTAACTTTCCTCTTCAGATGAGAGGTTTAATTTTGTTTTAAAGGGAAATCATGGGTGCTTGGGATTTAGTATCTAGTTGTATATTTCATGACATTTCTTTACATAATTCATTGGGTGGACTCATATACCAAGGCTTGCCTAAAAAACATCGTAACACAGTTAGAAGAAATTGTTTAGCCCTAGATTAGTATCTACAAATTACACGATCAATAGGAGGGGCACAATATGCTAAGAATTGAAGAAATAAACTTTCCCTTGGAGAGCACTATTGATAATGAGAAATCAAAAAGTAAGAAAAAAAAGATAGTTTTAGTGATTTAAATAAGAAAGGCGCTGAATCGAGTTGTGGAGTCCTTTGTTATTCGATTCCTCTCTCAAAATGAATAAGGCATGGATCACCAAGTTTTACGAATGTTTTTCTTTATCCCAATTTGTTCATTTAATTTTTCACTCCATTTGTTTGTACCATTATTGTGGGTCTAATAAACATGGTGATCATCTGAAAAGAAAAGTGGAGTTTGAATAAAATAACATTTTTCAATTGATTTCGAGAGGATGCTCCTAAGCATTGGATTGTAATAAGCTGGTATCATGGTTGATTTGATATCCAGAGTGTTATGTTCCACATAGTTGGGTGAATAATGATTCATATATGTAATGATTTCCACACTTCTAACACTGAGCCTTTTCAGCTTAATTCGTAAGGCATGTGGTTTATCACCCCCCATGTCAGGGGTTCAAACCTCTTTGACACCAATTTATGGATATAAGTTGAAATAAAACCCCATCTCACTTTGTGCAGTCGTTAAAGCAACAACAATATTAGTGGTGGTAGATTGGGGTACTACACCCCATATGAAACATTGTTTTGAAATCATGAATTATATCACAAGTTTCATCAAATCAACATAATTCAACACGAATTTGATTGATAAAAATACATTCTAAATTGAATAACTTCTAAATTAATTCTTTTTACAAGTGATAAGAATTCAATCTTCCAATCAACACATTATGAACCCTTTTCTTAATTCATCAAAGGTTACCATATAACAATTCTCAAATATAAATCATAATTTTCATAAAATATACCCAAGATAATTGTTGATGTAAAAAACTAGACTTGATCTAATTAATTAATCATAGATAAATGTAAAAAAAGAAAAGAGACAAAAGATTTTAAACTGGTTCAGCCTTATGAAAATGGCCTACATCCACTGTTTTGTATTGCTGAGTGTTTGCCTTAATCTCGAGGATCAATTACAAGAGATCAATTGCCCATCTCTGGAGGTTGATACAATGTATTTATAGCTTTGGGTCTCTCCATGTGAATAGATGGTATGTCGTTTATTTAATTGGCATATACATCTGTACAATAAGAATGTTCATTTAAGTCTGATTTTCATTGAATGTGTAGTTGTCTTTCGATCTCCCTGGCCAGATGCTTTGCACGCTAAGTAGCTCGGAACGCTTGAGTAGCTCGGCACGTTTGAGCTGCTTGGCGCGTTTGAGTTGATCTGCACATTTGAGTTGCTCGGTACGCTTGAGTAGCTTGGTGAGCATATGCATTTGCCACGTAAGATTACACGTGTCTTTACATAATTGTTCCATGACAGCTGACTAAATTTTGTATCAACAATAATAATTTAGATTGAACAATCTAACTTATACTTCAAATAATTTATATTTCTAAATTCCTTAAGAAATTCAGTTGTAATTAAAATATTAGAATATAGGTGTCCAAAACATGGTTTGTTATCACTTTCATAAGAAACCAATGAGGTAAAGTAGAATTGGTCTTGCCTTGATTGGTAAGGATATATGTTCCAAATTGATGTAGATGATGATTCCCATTGAGTCTTCTAAATTGTCATTGTATTTTGTCAATTGAGAGAGAAATGGAAGTCTTGTAAATATTTTGAATCTTCAACAATCGTTTGGATATTTGCGTCTTTTTCATCGTTTAGTCGCCGAAAACGCAAACGTCTTTTCTGGTAATCATTTATTTTCTCATTTCCTGAGGCAAGGTATTTAAAAGAGATATAAACAAATCCTCTTCTACTTTTTACTTCCATGTCTCTGAACTCTTTGTTTTCTCACTCTGTTTTTATACTGTCGTTCTTTCCATCGTCCGCCATTAGCAGATCTCTCAATTTTCTTTAAGATTTTCTTCCTTCTTCTTTCTTTGCTTTAGTCATCATGGTTTGCCTTATTAAATCTTTGGATAAATTTTGGGCTGATTTTGAAATCCCTACTTGGGTTATTCTAGAATAACCTCCTTGCCCTTCTGATTTCTTTTCTTTAGCTGAGGGACACTGGTTTCCCTCTCTTTTTGTAGCGGAGTGTGGTTTTTCTTTCCCGCCAAATCCCCTGTGTTTAGAGTTTTGCCAATATTTGGATATTGTTCCTGCAAGAGTATCTCCAAATACATGGAGGGTAGTTAATGGTGTACATAGGTTGAATTAAATACACGGAACTCATTTAGGAATTCCTGAAATTATGTGCTGTTATAAATGGGTTGCCAATGACACTACTTTTTACTTAAAAACTAGGTTTTCAAATAGAGCTTTAGTGGTCAACCTCCTCGATGCCAACATGGAATATTTTGATCATGGGGTTGTGATGAAAAACTATCAAAACCCCCCATTAAATGGAAATGATGTGTATCAAGGTCCAAGATGTCCATTTTATGGCAGTAGGATAGTTTGTTTTTAGTTTTTTAAATTTAGCTTTCTTTATATTTGATGAAATGCGTCACTAACACTAATTAATTTGTTTGTTGCAGTTGAAAGTAAAAGAAAGTCCCCGAAATCAAGTGACATTAATATAAAATATTTAAAACTTATCTGGAGTTTGTACCAATCAATTGCTGGGGAGCACGTTAGAGCTGCTTCTTATTTATTGAGATACAAAAACACCACCTCATCTTTCATTGCTCATCCTCTTGCCCCTCCTGTGGTAATTGATCTTGATCAAGTACCAACATCTCGAGCAAGTGTGGGAGAGTATTCTTTTGATTTGAATACCTCTATTATTGATTTGATGATGAGGAAGAGGAGGATGACTGAATTCTTTGCCAAAGATGCTCCTGGTATTGATGGGGCAAATAAAAAACAAAGGGGATATCCCAGATGAGGGGACGAAGAAAATGGACATTGCTCCATCTAAGGTAACAATTCCAACTGTCAAGGAAGTTAGAAAGAAGCCCCATGTTTTTCCAAAAGAGGCAACACCTTTGATTGAAGGTGTTGCTATTACACAAGGAGAGGCAATACATTTGATTGAAAGTGCTCCTCTAAAGAGATTGAGAAGAGGTCTTGCCGAAAGACCTATAGAAACTATTGCTCAACCTTCTGATGTTGAGGATCCTTCTTTGAGAGCTAATGCTCCAGCTCTCATTGCTCTGAGATTGGCCAAAAGTTTGATCAAGTCTTGGATCATTCCTGAATATCGAGCTGTTGAGGGTTCCCTTTCTCGGGAGAAGGTCATTGACTTAGCGACCCAACATATTGCTTCAGTAAGTATCATCATCCTTACTACTTCAGCTCCATATACTGTATTCATATTCTGAGTTGAGCTCCTTTCTTTTTTAGTTTATGACGTGTTTTAATAGCATCCTGGAGAAAGATGAAGCTATCAAGGCTTCAACTTCCTCTAGAGGGGTGGAAGAAGATTTTGCTGGGTTAACCCAATCTTTGAAGGAATCTCGTCAAAAGTACAAGGAAGATAAAGCTACTTGGGAGAAGGAACTCCTATCTGGTAATTCATCCCATTGACAAGATGATACAACTCTTTCCAGCAAGGAAGAAACTAATGGCAAGCTTGAAGAGGCTGAACGACGTAAGAAAGTGTTGGAAGAGAAGGTGAGGCTTGTTGAGGAATATGATTCTTCTGAGAAAGTGAAGAGAAAAGTTGCTGTAAAAAAGTCCTTTAGCTCTGGCTGGGATAAAGGATGGAACAAAGCCTTAACTGCTATTACTTACCAGATGGAGTATGCAAGCCTGAAGTACTTTAAAGATGGATGGGTCGCAGCCTTGAGAGAATTGAATGTTGCAGATGATTATGAATTATTTCAGAAGAACATTCATGGACCTCCTCCTACTATTGACAAAGAATAAGAAGATGAAGCTGCATATGATGAGTCTTCTATGATGTTGGTTGAGCAAGTACCTGTTGTTACCATTCATTTACCCTGTGAGCAAGTTCAGCAGGCAACAACCTCTACCGAGCAACGCCTACTGCCCTCTGAGCAACCAATTCTTTCATCTAAATCAACTAAAGATGTTGTAGGGAGTAAGGCTAAGGTGTAGAGTTGTTCGGCTCTATAATTATGTTATTTTCTCCCTTTTTGGTTGTAACTTTGAATGTACTTTTCCCCTTTTATGATCAATAGAAATGAATTTTCGTTATGTGATTGTACTTTTCTTTTACTTGCTCTATATGTATCGTTGTTGATACGTTTGTACTTTTCCTTGCTAGTTTATTGCCTGGATGGAACTCTTATCAGCTCATGATACAGAGTTGATGAAAAAATGTAATGATTACTTCAAAGCGGGTCATGCAGATTTTACTGAGGCTCAAATAATTGACATCCTTGGGCTTGATGCCTCTGAAGAAGCAGTTGATGCATACCAATACCTTAAATGTTTACTTGATCGTGCTGTAGCCAACAATGTGGCTTATTATGAAATGATTGAAGACCTCCAAGGAATAATCGAATAACTTTAACTTCAACACAAAGAATCAACTAAACTTTTGCACGAAGGTTATGAGAAAAAATACCAACAGTTGAGTGATGATCGAGGCTATGACAAATATATCTCTGCTCATGAGAAAAGATAAAGTGTGCTGGAACTTGAAATTGAAGAACGTAAGAATATTTCCAAGTTGTTGGAGGAAGAAAATATTGCCTTGCGAGAAGAAGTGAAACAACTCAAATTTGTTGCCTCCTCTTCTTCGGGAGCTCTGGTCCTAGTAAATGATGAAGGTTTCTCATTCTTGGAAACTGAAAATACAGCTCTAAGAGAAGAGCTAGAAGCTTTGAAAAAAGTTAAACCTACATCTTCCTCACGGGGTAGAGCTAGAGCTGGTCGATGAAGGAATGTTAAAGAGACTAGGACTGAACAAACCTTAACAAATCAGGTTGCTTAGATAAAAGCAAAAACTCAAGCCTTAGTTGAAATGTCCCAGAAAATTCAGGCTCTTACCGACTAACTCTCTAACCAGAGCTCTGCACTAGAAAGTAAAGAAATCTTGGTGAAAAAACTTCATGTGAAGCTTGAGAGATGGACTTATCAATTTCAAAAATAGCCTAGAGAGTTCTGGATGATGGTGTACAATGAAGGTTTATGCCATCTCGATGCTCGTTTACAACAGTCCAAAAACGAAGGATACAAAAAAAGATTGTTGAACGCTTTATGTGTGTTGAGAGTTGAACAAGGTACATCCTTATGTAATTAGTGTGAGCCTGGATTACTTGATTTGCCTATTCGTCCCTTTAAACTCGATGTCAGTTGGATTCCAGCCCATGCCATTCCTCAGTGCTTGATCTCCAAGTATCTTGGTGATTACCAGCTTCATTCATATTTTGAGATATCTCATCCTCAACATTTGCTTGATCGACCATGTCCGAGCAACGTCAGAATGCTGTGAGATATGAATTTTATCAATTATTCCTATGCATTAGATGATCCTCCAACTAGGATGGAACTTGTATCAAAATCAGAAGGAAAGAAACCCATAGAACAGGAAATTTGTATCAAAATTTATCTTTATGTAATCTGCCTATATTTAATGAAAAAAGATTTCATCTTTGCACAATTTTATTTCTTTGAAAATACTTTGTAAGATTCTTTTCTGGTTATTTGCTGATGAATATATATATATATAAGGACAATTTGTCCTATTTTGCCTAGACAATGGAGCGTTCCCCACTTGCTATCTAGTTATAGTGACTTGTCACTCTTTGGTGCCTAAGCAATGGAATGATTTTCATCCCATGTTCCTGCTTAGTTGTAATAATCGTGCCAGGATTACCTTGGTGCCTAGACAGTGGATGCCCCGGGAGGTCACCCATCTTCTTGCCTAGTTTGGGATGTCCCTTGAAATCACCTGTGATCAAACAGGATTTCGCCTTGTATGATTATTATGCCAACATTATTGGTTAAATTTATTTGTGCCGACCAACTCGAGTTGGTGGTTGTTGAATACCGACCAACCGGAGTTGGTAATTACTGAATACCGACCAATCGAAGTTGATGGTTGCTGATATGTCGACCAACCGGAGTTGGTGGTTGCTGATATGCCGACCAATCGGAGTTACTGGTTATTGATATGCCGACACTGAGTTGATATGGTTGGTGTAGTGTGTAGCACTAGTACTCCGAAAAAAAATTGAACAAAAAAGGGAATATGGAAACACAATGTTTTTATTCATATTAAAAGAAATGGGGTACATGTGAATTTGTATTACCGATAATACTTGCGCAGATGCTCTGCATTCCACACATTTTTGAATTCTTCTCCCTCTAAAGTTTCTATTCTGTAGGTCCGGGGATGAACAACCGTAGTTACCCGATAAGGCCCATGCCAGTGGGCCTCTAGCTTATTATGCTTCTGGATCACCTTCTTGAGTACATAATCCCCCTCTTTGAGATCAAATTTCTTTAACCTTTTGTTGTAGAATATGGTTGTTCGCTGTTGGTAGGCTGCATTTCGATTGCCGCTTCTTCTCTAACTTCTTCGAGCATATCCAAATCTAAGCGACTCATCAAATCGCTAACGGGAGAGTTAAAATTTAGCACCCTGTGAGTAGGTTGGCCCAATTTAGCAGGTTTGACGGCTTCACTTCCAAAGGCTAACATGTATGGAGATTCCCAAGTTATTATTCGGGGTGTAGTGCGATAAGCCCATAACACAGAGTGTAGCTCATTAATCCAGTTCCCCTTCACATCATCCAGCTATTTTTTTAAACCATTCAAAAAAGTCATGTTCGTCACTTCAGTTTGTCCATTGCTCTGGGGATGGATTAGTGCATAATGGATCTTCTGGACATTAGATTGATGATAATATGCAGCAAACTCCTTGTTATCAAATTGGGTACCATGGTTAGTAATGAAAGCATGCGCGAAACCATACCTGCAAATAATACTCTTCCAAATAAACTGGTAAACCCTTTCATATGACATGTCAATGAGAGGTTGAGCTTCCACCCATTTGTTAAAATAATCAATAGCGACTACCAGATATTTGAACCTCCCTTTGGTGGTCGGCAGAGGCCTCGACCAAGTCTATGCCCCACATGGAGAACGGACAGGGGGAAGTAATGGGTGTTAACAATGCCTGGGGATTTTTTCGAATGAAAGAGAAACGTTGGCATTTATTTCATTTCTTCGCATAAGCTGTGCAGTCAGCTCTCATCATTGGCCAATAATATCCCTGCATCGTTATTCTCTGTAGAAGAGTCCGACCTGCTACATGAGCTCCACAAGAGCCTTCGTGAACCTCTTCAATCAGATCTTTAACTTCGGAGGGATGCACACATCTCTGTAGACCTGCTATGATTCATCTTCTATACAAAACACCATTATTTAATACATATCGAGCTAGTGCGAGTAGCTGAGGCTAACCGAGCTAGTGCGTCAGCTCTTGCATTCTCCAATCTTGGAGTTCTGATCAACTGGACCGCTGTAAAAGTGGATACAATTTCCATAGCATTATCATGATACCTGGACATTAAGTCTCCTTTCGCTGCATATAACCCTAGAATTTTATTTACAATCAACTTTGAATCACTAAACACAGTAACCTGCTCTGCATTAATTGTTTTGGCTAAATTGAGGCCCACGATCATAGCTTCATATTCAGCCTCATTATTGGAAGCTTTAAATTATCAGCGTAGAGCATATTCGATATCCAATCCATCATGACTGTTTAGGATTACTCCGGCTCCACTGTCTGTAGCACACGAAGAGCCATTAAAATACAAATTCCATATCGGTATACTATTATCAAACTCTTAGTCCCATAAAGTTCCCTGATGGAATATTTTGTACTTACTTTTATCCTCGCCCATCACTAGGCTATTACCCGACCCTTTCTGTTGCTCGTTGTCTATCTCCTCTGGCAGATCTACTAATGGAAGTTGATCCAGGATTGTTTTTGATGATCCCGTAACATCCACGGGTTATTCTGCATTAGACTCCCGCTAGTCGGGTGTATCTGGGTAAGTGAACTCCGCAATGAAGTCTGTTATCGCATGTCCCTTAAGTGAAGACCTTGCCTCATAAATAATATCATATTCATCCAGTTCTACCGCCCAGTACACCAGTCTTTCGGATTTATCTGGCTGATGTAAAGCCTGTCTGAGGGGCATATCAGTATACAACACTATTGTATGAGCCTGGAAGTATGGTTTTATTCTTCTTCTTCCTTCAATCAGAGCTAATGCCATCTTATCCAGTCTTGGATATCTAATATCTGCTCCTCAGAATGCTTTACTGGTCTAATACACTATTTTTTTCAATAGATCCTCCAATCTTATCAACGCCGAGCTAACTGCACTCTCTGAGACAGCTAGATACAAAGCTTATAACCTTTCTCTCATCACCGGCCTGAATAGTACTAGAGGTGTCCCCAAATATTTCTTCAACTCTTGAAAATCCCTCTCACATTCATCAGTCCACTCAAAAAAAATTCTAAGTGTTTTGAAGAATGGGAGGCACCTATCTGTTGCTCGTGACACAATCCTGTTAAGTGTCGCAACATTCCTTGTGAGGCTTTGCACCTTCTTCTTCGTAGCTAGAGATCGTAGTTCCAGCAGAGCTTTAATCTTCTCAGGATTCGCCTTAATGCCTCGTTGAATAATAATATACCCCAGAAACATGCCTTCTCGTACACCAAATATGCATTTAGTAGGGTTCAACTTCATCTGATATTTCTCCAACTGATCAAAAGTTTAGGCTCAGGTCAGCTAGATGGTCAACATCTTTCTTACTCTTCGTCAGCACATCTTCAATGTAAACCTCCATATTATGGCCGATTTGCTTCGTGAACACTTTATTTATCAGTCGCGGGCACGTTGCACCTGCATTTTTAAGTCCGAAAGGCATAACATTATAGCAGTATGTACCCCTTGGGGTAATAAAAGAAGTACTCTCCCTGTCTTTTGGTTTCATCATAATCTGGTTGTAACCGGAATAAGCGTCTATGAAGCTTAATAATTCGTGCCCCAAGGTAGCGTCCACCAACTGATCAATTCGGGGCAAGGGAAAGTGATCTTTTGGGTAGGCTTTATTGAGATTAGTGAAGTCCACACACATCCTCCACTTATTGTTCTTCTTCCTCACCATCACAACATTGGCCAGCCAATCAGAATATTTAACATCCTCGATAAAAGAAGCCTTTTATAGTTTCTCGACTTCCTCGTCAATGGCTTGATTCTTCTCTAGGCTGAGTACCCTTCTTCGTTGCTTCACTGGATTGACCTCCTTGTTAACATTGAGCTCATGGCAGAGGAAGGAGGAGTCTATCCCTGGCATGTCTTCATGACTCCATGCAAAAGTCTGCTTTCTGTGCCTTAGAAATGCCACCAACTCCTGCTTTATTGATGGTTCCAATGACGCGCCAATTTGAGTTATTCTCTCTGGATGTTCATCGTCCATAATGATATTTTCTGTAGCTTCCACGACTTGACCCTTCATAAGATGAGATTCATCTCTAGGGTCCAAGGTCTCAATCTCTGCATCTTCATACTCATCTACTTGGTACGTGGTGGTCTTCTTCCTGGCTTCCTCTAGTTCCTCCTGTTCAGCAGATGAATAGTAGAATTCACGAGCTACTTTTTGGTCTCCCTTCACAACTACCACTCCAAAATTTGTTGGAAACTTCAAACATTGGTATACCGTAGATGGCACTGCCTCAAACTTTTTCAGGCCTACCCTTCCCATGATGATGTTGTAGGCTGATTAGACATTTTTGTCCATTACGAAAAAGCAAACTTTTTCCATTTTGCAGGTAGGCCATGTACCAATAAGCATGTCCAACTTGATCGTCCCAAGTGGAAAACCCTTCTCGCCAGTAAAATCGAGGAGGGGCCTGTGATATGGCTCCAACTGGGCTAGCTTCAAATTCAAGCTATCAAAATATGGGCAGAACATGATATCTGCAGAGCTACTATTATCCACCAATACACGTGAAATCACCACATCTTTCATCCGCATCTTGATCACCAAGGGGTCATCGTGAGGATATAGTACACCTGCCAGATCATTTTTGGAGAAATCGATGACCAGTTTATCCTTGTTCACCTTCTTCGGGCGATCGTCTTCGGCTAAGTTTATGCGCTGTATATAAGAACAAGCTCGGCCTCATTGAGGTAAGTTTTCCTCTCAATAGTATGATCTCCACCTCCTGTATCTCCACCTGTAATTACATTACATTCAAATAATCCAAAATGGATTGAAAATACCTCGTGTTCAGGCTGGCTTGGCGTTTTAGGGAGGTCGGGATCATCTTTTGGATCTCTCTTCTTGTCATCTCTTGCTCGGCAAGGAGATTTGGATCTTTGCCTTCCTCTGTCATTAATCTTTCCACCATTCTGGTGATCAATGAACTTCTTAGTTTTCCTCTCCTAATGAGTGCTTCGATTTAATTCTGGAGAGCTATGCAATGCTTGGTCGTATGGCCATGGTCCCTGTGGAACTTGTAATAATTGTACTTATCCCTCTTGTCAAGGTCTGCCTTTATTTTCTCCGTCCAATCTAGCTCCTCGTTGTTCTTGATTTCTTCCAGAATATAAGTTATATCCACCTTCAAGGGAGTGTAATTACCATACTTACTCAATTGCTCCAGCGTCTGCTTATCTTTTGGCTGCTTGCTACCACTGTTGTGCTTTTGATCCTTCTTCTTAGTTTTATCCTCAACCTTGGTCTCAGCTTCAGTATCATCATTCTTCTTCGCAGTCATGGCCTCCTTGGCATTCATGATCTTGGAAGCTTTTGCCATCAATTCCTCCATAGAACTGGGTGGATCTTTGGCCAATGTATAATATAACTTGTTCGATAATAAACCACTCATCAGAGCAGTAATTATTATCTTCTCCTCATAGTCAATCACCTTAAGTTTCTCATTATTAAAACGAGTGATGTAATCCCCAGTACTCTCTCCTATTTTCTGCCTTACACTCAGTAGGTGTGCTACTCTCTTAACTGGCTTCGCACCAAAGCAGAAGTTCCCTATAAAGAGCTCTGCCAGCTAATGGAAAGTAGAAATCTTCCGCCGAGGAAGATTGTTGTACCATATCTTGGTTGACCCAATGACAGTTCCTGAGAATTCCCTGCACCTCATCTCCCCAGGAACCTCATAGATATCAACAACAACTTGGTACTTCTCTATGGGGAGGACGGTATCAGTTTTTCCATCATAGAGCTTTAAATTTTGATGGTGTGGGGAAATCCATAATTGCCTGCACAAAGGGTGACCCTTGGACAAAAGTTCTTTGGAGAGGGTTCCTGGCCTTAGCCATTTCCCCTAACCTGTCTTCCAACCTCTGAATGGAACCCTTTCATGCATCGTTTCCAGCCTCAGACCTATTTGCCCGAGCAACTGATCACGCCGAGTTCTCCTCTTAGGATCGTTGATTGCGAGTTACTGGGCGTGATTGGGAAGAACCTTCCCTTAGATCGGTTGGTCATTGAGAATTCCTCGACGCAATCCTAGGGGGATTTCTATTCCTCCTAGGGCCCAAACGATCAAAGGGAGAGACTCTGCTCAATCTCTCTATAGCGTTTGTTTGCTCTGGAGTTAAGGTAACATTTTGTCGAGAGTCCATATATAGCCCGTACGGAGGAGGTCCGTCCAGGCTGATATGAAGGATCATTGGATCTTTCGGCGCGATAAGATTCGCTGCATCTGGGAATAGCGCATGTCTGGTTCTTGAAGATGGCAGATGGGTATTTCTCTGAATGCTTCGTTGTCATGACTGGGCAGACGCTCCATCATGAATAGTTTGAATGAGCTGACGTGTGGTTTCTTGCATGGTCATTTGCCCCTGGGCTAAATTGGACACTATGCTAGTGAGATCTTGCATAGTTGGGGGAGTAGAGAGGTTTAGAGGAACCCCAGTGTTGTTTCGGTTACTGGATTCTGGGATCTTAGCCATTGATGATAAGTTTTTAGTGAAAAACGCTACGTATAGTCATTCCCATAGACGGTGTCAATCTGTTGATGTAAAAAATAGACTTGATCTAATTAATAAATCACAGATAAATGTAAATAAATAAATAAGACAAAAGATTTTTAAAGTGGTTCAGCCTTATGAAAATGGCCTACGTCCACTGTTTTGTATTGCTGAGTGATTACCTTAATCTCGAGGATCGATTACAAGAGATCAATTGCCCATCTCTGGAGGCTGATACAATGTATTTATAGCTTTGGGTCTCTCCATGTGAATAGACGATATGTCATTTATTTAATTGGCATATACATCTGTACAATAAGAATGTTCATTTAAGTCTGATTTTCATTGAATGTGTAGTTGTCTTTCGATCTCCCTGGCCAGATGCTTTGCACGCTAAGTAGCTCGGAACGCTTGAGTAGCTCGGCACGTTTGAGCGGCTCGGCACGTTTGAGTTGATCTGCACATTTGAGTTGCTCGGTACGCTTGAGTAGCTTGGTGAGCATATGCATTTGCCACGTAAGATTACACGTGTCTTTACATAATTGTTCCATGACAGCTGACTAAATTTTGTATCAACAATAATAATTTAGATTGACCAATCTAACTTATACTTCAAATAATTTATATTTCTAAATTCCTTAAGAAATTCAATTGTAATTAAAATATTAGAATATAGGTGTCCAAAACATGGTTTTTTATCACTTTCATAAGAAACCAATGAAGAAAAGTAGAATTGGTCTTGCCTTGATTGGTAAGGATATATGTTCCAAATTGATGTAGATGATGATTCCCATTGAGTCTTCTAAATTCTCTAAGTTTTCTTCTCTTCCAGAGGCCTATTAAATTTCCCCCACAAGTTTCTCTCTAGCTTGTTATGTTTAGGGTCTTGGTGTAAAATAAGTTGCCAAATAAACCTAATTGGATTTAATATAAGGCTAATATCTGCAAGTTTCCTAAAACCCCAACATAATGTCACCTTATGGCTCCAAAAACTCACACGAGTCTTTACAAACTTATTCCAATGAGTTACCAAAACTATGGGTCAAATCCCCATCTTTTTAGCGTTATTTAGTTATTCTAAAAACCTTATAAATTTTACCCAAACAACAACCCATTAAATCGGAACTAACATTAATAAAATAAAAGGGAACATAATACACATGTAACATTTTATTTAAATTATTGTTTTAAACTAGTTAACATCGACGTAATTTATCTAGAATGTGTTAAATTATGAAGCATCTAAGAATTAAAATCAATTTAAAACATAATTTATCATATAATCTAGCACGTAAATTTAACACGTCATTAATAATTAAAATGTACCACATATTTTGACACATAAATTGACAATTGCAACAAATATTTAAAATCATGGGGTATCATATTCTCCCCCTAACAAAGGAGTTATGTCCTTAAAATTCATTACATACTTGCCTTGAAGAGCTCATGATACTTATTTCGCATCTCCCTCTTTCTCTCTCCCACAAGTAGACTCTGCCTAATTATGGTGACTCCAGTGGACATGTCGTAATGGAATAAACTTAGAAAAAAGGACATGATCTCTATAATGTATAATGCATAAATGTCTCTCATAGTAATTGATATTTGATAGAAAATATATCTATCTCATATCAATGTGATGACAAGCCATATCATTACTGATTTTTTTAAGCATTGAAATGTAAAACACATTGTGAACTCGCTATAGATAGTCATAAAACATAAAACGATACACTATTGGTCCCATATGATCAATAATAACGAAGGACCCATATACTAGAGAGCTACCTTCCCCTTCTTGATGCATCTCATCCCCACCATAATGGAAAACACCTTTATAACTACCTGATGTCCAATTGTGAATTTAAGAGAATGCCCATGCTTATTTATATAACTCTTCTTCCTATTCTGAGTAGTTTACGTACGATCTGTCATGAATGAAATTTGATCCCAATAGCTTTTCACTCCCGTCTTTAGCCAAAAAACTAGGGAATGACAAGGACATCCATATAATTCCTCGTACCACTAATTATTGGTGATTTTATTATAACATACCGAGAGGCGCTACTAAAAATAAATTAAAAATATCTTCCAATTTGAACCTTATTAATCAATCTAATTACGCCAAACGATGACATCATTAAATAAACTGAATAATAAAAGCTTTTCATTCTCATTAATATGAAAACCTCTTTAACGATTGATATTACAATAAAATGAAATCATAAAGTAAAATGTAGAGTTATCTAATCGTCCTAGCCTCCTGATAGCTGGAATAAGTTACAACATCAATAATAAATCTGAAATGCGTATAAATTGTGGGGGTGTGAGTGATAAACTTAGTCGGCTAGTGTATATTCTATAAGTGAACTACACATATGTATGCGTGCACTTATTTAGAAATGTATGCATATGCCCACTCAACTAAATTCCAAAATAAGCATAACCAATCTTAGGATCTCACTATATATCACTGCACTTCCCAAACCCCATATCAAAATTGTATGGACTATCGTTATAGTCTCCTTTTATTTATACTTAAAACATACAAAAACCCCCTAAATAGAAAATCTTTTATTACAATCAGAAGTCAGAATATGGTACTCCCCTCATCGTCATACCATAATGGCTTAAGAACCCATATTAACAAAATAATTTAACAACCTAAATGGTCCATGGCCTAGTTTATTCGATAAAAGAAAAAATATAGATCGAAATCACACCCCGTCCAAAGGGTGTATTGGATAAGGGGTGCATATGAATATACAATATGATCAACTATATATGTCTACTAAATGACAACTTATTGATATGTAGAGCCAAAAAGGCTATAAATACATTGTAACCCCTTCATAAGGGGGGACTTCGGAATCCCTTGGAAACCAGAGAGAAACAAACACTCAGGCAATACGATAACAGTGGATGTAGGTCATTTTCTTAAGGCCGAACCACTTTAAAAATCTCTTATCTTGTTTCCTTATTACTTATTTATCTGTGATTAATTAATTAGATTGCATCTAGTTTTTTACATCAACAGATTGGCGTCGTCTGTGGGAAACGACTATATTTATCGTTTTTCCATAAAAAATTCATCATCTATGGATGAGATCCTAGAATCCAGTAACAGGAACACTGTTGGGGTCCCTCCAAACCCTTCTAATCCCCCAACTATTCAAGAACTGGCTATCATTATGGCTAATTTAGCTCAAGGAGAAACAACCATGCAAGAAACCATGCGTCAACTAATACAAATTATTCGTGACGAAGTACCTGCCCAGTTTGAACAAAGAAGTGTTCAGAGAAACACCCATCTGCCATCTTTAAGAACCAGACATACGCTATTTTCATAGGGCTCACGATCTAGGCATACTGGTTTTTATCATACTGAAAGATCTGACGATCCTTCATATCAACCTGGCCGAACTTCTTCGGTACGAGTTACTGATTCGCAACGGAATATTTCTTTAACTCCAGAGCGAGCTAGCGTTCTGGAAAGGTTGAGTAGAGTCTCTCCTTTCGATCATTTAGGACCCAGAAGAAATAAAAACCCTCCTAGAGTTGCGTCAAGGGACACTCAACAACCAATCGATTTAAGGGAAGGTTTTGCCCAATCACACCCAACAACTCAAAAAGAAAAATCTCAAGAAGGAAATTTAGTGCGATCAGTTGCACGAACCAATCGTTCTGAGACTGGGAATGATGCATGAAAGGGCTCTATTCAAAGATTGAAAGACAGGTTAGGGGAAATGGATAAAGTCAAGAACCCTCTCCAGAGTACTTTTGTCCAAGGGTCGCCTTTTGTGAAAGCAATTATGAATTTTCCTACACCATTCAAAGTTCCGGTAGTGACACCCAAATATGACGAGAAAACTGATCCGATCCACCACATAGAGCAATATGAAGCTGCTGCCGACATCTACGCAGTCCCTGATGAAATGTGGTGAAGGGCATTCTCATGAACTATCACTGGGTCATCCCAGATATGGTACAATAATCTTCCTCGGGGGCAGATTTCCACTTTCCATCAACTGGCAGAACTTTTCATAGGAAATTTATGTTTCGAATCGAAACCAGTTAAGAGAGTGGCACATTTATTGAGTGTGAAGCAAAATGATGGAGAGAGCAGCAGTGATTATATCACTCGTTTTAATAACGAGAAACTTGAGGTAATTGATTACAAGGAGAAAACAACAATCACTGCTCTGATGAGTGGTCTATTACCAAACAAGTTATATTATACTTTGGCTAAAGACCCTCCAAGGTTTATGGCTGAATTGATGGCAAAAGCAGCAAAGATAATGAATGTCGAGGAAGCCATGGTTGCGAAGAAGAATGCCAATACCAAAGAAATTAAGGTTTAAGATAGAAAAACTGAGAAGAAAGATTAGAAGAACAATGGTGGCAGCAAGCAGTCGAAGGGCAAGACACTGGAACAGTTGAGAAGATATGGGAATTACACTCCTTTGAAAGTAGACGTAAATCACATTCTGGAGGAAATCAAGAACAACGATGAGCTAGCCTGGCCCGAGAAAATAAAGACAGAACCAGACAAAAGGGATAAGTCAAAATATTACGAATTCCACAAAGATCATGGGCATACGACCAAACGATGCATAGCCCTCCAGAATGAAATCGAAGCTCTTATTAGGTGAGAAAAACTGACCAAATATGTTGATCATCAAAATGGTGGAAGGACCAATGACAGAGGAAGGCAAAGGTCCAAATCACCTCACCGAGCAAGAGATGACAAGAAGAGAGATCACGAAGATGATCCAGAAGATGATCCCGACCTAACTAAAAAACCCAGGCAACCCAAACGTGATACAACTTTGAAGAACATCATTTGCAGATATGGCCTCCCACATGTATTCATCACTAACCATGGTACTCAATTTGATAACGAGGAGTTCTCTACATATTGTCATCAGTCCAATGTCCAAAATATCCATTCTGCACTAGGGCATCCCCAGAGTAACGGACAGACATAAGTGACAAACAAGACTCTGTTGAACGCTTTAAAGAAAAGGTTAGATGAAGCAAAGGCAAATTAGATCAACGAGCTATAGTCCATTCTATGGGCCCATCGCACTACTCAATGAATAGCAACTGGGGAATCTCCATACATGTTAGCCTTCGGAAATGAAGCTATCATACCTGCTGAATTGGGCTTGCCTACTCACAGAGTGCTAAATTTCAACTCTTTTGTAAGCGATTTGATGAGATGCTTAGATTTGGCATTGCTCGAAGAAGTTAGAGAAGAAGCCGGAATCAGAATGCAGCCTACCAACAACGAACAACTTTATTTTACAACAAAAGAGTGAAGATATGTGATCTAAAAGAAGAAGACTATATACTGAAGAAGGTGATCCAGAAACACAACAAGCTGGAGGCCAACTGGCATGGGCCTTACCGAGTAACTAAAGTTGTTCGTCCTGGAACATACAAAATAGAAACCTTGGAAGGGGAAGAATTCAAGAATGCATGGAATATAGAACACTTACGCAAATATTATCGATAGCACATGTAACCTGCTTTGTATCAAGATGAGTAAAAGCGACGATTTTCCCATATCTCCTATTTTGTTTGATTTTTTTTTCCGGAGTACTAGTGCTACACACTAAAATCAGCATCAGCAACCGCCAACTATGGTTGGTCGGTCATCAATTACCACCAACTACGGTTGGTTAATCAATCAATTACCACTAACTACGGTTGGTCGGTCATCAATTACCACCAACTATGGTTGGTCGGTCAATCAATTACCACCAACTATGTTTGGTCGGTCATCAATTACCACCAACTACGGTTGTTCGGCCATCAATTACCACCAACTACGGTTGGTCAGTCAATCAATTACCACCAATTACGATTGGTCGGTCATCAAGTACCACCAACTACGGTTGGTCGGTCAATCAAATTCCACTAACTCCGGTTGGTCGGCAACATAGTAATCCCAGTAAGAGTACTATAACTGAGCATGAGTATGAAACAAAAATCATTCCATTGCTTAAAAAGTGATAAATCACTTTAAACAGACTTCATATTTATTCAGCAAATCATAAGAAAAGCATTTCCGAGAAAATAAAGACTAAATTTTCATTCATTAAATGCAATCATATTACATAGAGATGATCTAAATTTTCATTCATTTCATTCATGTACAAGTTTCCTATTCTATGGGTTTCTTTCCTTCTAACTTTGATAGAGGTTCCAGCCGAGTTGGAGGATCATCTAAAGCATAAGAGGAAGTGATAAGTTCAAATCTCTTAGCATTATTATGTTGACCATAGATGGTTGATCAAGCAAATGCTCAGGACGAGCTATCTTAAAATTAGCATGAAGATTATAATCATCAAGATACTTAGAGATCAAAACTCGAGGAATAGCACGGGCTGAAATCCAGCTAAGGTCAAGTTTGAAGGGAGGCATAGGTAAATCAAGAACTCCAGGTTTATAATAGTCCCATAATAAATGACCTTTCTCCAGTTTCAGAACACATAAGGCATTCAACCATCCCTGCTTATATCCTTCGTTGTTCGACTGCTCTAAACGAGCATCAAGCTGATACAAAGCTTCATTAAACCCTACCATCCAGAACTCTATGGATTGCTTATGAAATTGATAGGTTAATCTCTCAAGCTGCTCATAAAGCTTTTTTACCAGAAGATCTTTACTTTCTAATGCAGAGCTTTGAACAGCGAGTTGATCAGTAAGAGTTTGCAATTTCTGAGGCATTTCGACCAAGGCCTGAGTTTTGGCTTTTATCTGAGTAGCTTGATTTATTAAAGTCTGGTCAGTCCTTGACTGTTCAACACTTTTTCGAACAACTCTACCTTTACCTCTACCCTTTGAGGAGGATGTTGGTTTAGCTTGTTTCAAAATCTCCATCTCTTCTCTCAAGGCAGTATTTTCAACCTCTAAAAAGGAATAACCCTCATCGTTGATCGAAACCAAGGCTCCCGAGGAAGAAGAGGCCTCAGTGTTGAGTCGTTTTAGCTCCTCCTGCAGCGTAACATTTTCTTCTTCCAACAGCTTGGCAATGTGCCTATGTTCTTCAACCTCATGACTTAGAACATTTTCTTTTCTCTTATGAGCAGAGCGGTACTTATCATAACCCCGATCAGCACTCAGTTGTTTGCATTTTTGCTCGTAACCCTCATGAAGAAGTTTACTGGACTCTTTGTACTGCTCTTGAAGTTCCTCGATTATTCCTTGAAGATCTTCAATCATTTAGTAATAAGCCACATTGTTGGCTACAGCACGATCAAGTAGACACTTCAAGTACTGGTAGGCATCAATTGCTCATTCAGAGGCATTGGAGCCAATAATGTCGATTATTTGAGCTTCAGTAAAGTCTGCATGACCAGCTTTCAAATAATAATTTCATTTCTTTATCAACTTTGTATCATTAGCTGATAAGAGTTCCATCCTGGCCACAAACTAGCAAGGAGAAAATAAGAAACAAAATTAATAATGGTGCGAACAGAGCAAGTAAGGGAAAAATTAAAGACGAACAACAAAAGTTCATTTTTATTCATAACAACAAAGGAAAATACATTTCAGGGTTACAACTAAGAAACAACGCAATAAAAGAACCGAACAACTTTACACCTTCTCCTTATTTCCTATAATATCTTTGAACAGTTTGGATGAAGGGGTTGGTTGCTCAGAGGGCTATGGTAGTTGCTCGACAGATGTGCCAGCTTGTTGGACTTACTTAGAGGATTGAATAACATCAACAACAGGGATTTTTCCTCCTATAATCATATAAGACTCATCAGATGCAGCTTTATCTTCTTCTTCAGGAGAGGGAGGAGGGTCATGAGTATGCTCCTGAAACAACTAAGAATTTTCAGCAACCTTTAATTTTTTCAAAGCCTCTACCCATCCATCCCTAAAATATTTAACACTGGCATACTCCATCTAATAAGACATGGTAGCCAGGCCCTTATTCCAACCTGTATCCCAACCAGCACTAAAGGATTTCTTAACAGCAACTTTACTTTTCTCTCTCTCCGAGGAATTTGTCTCCCTAAGAAGATCTTCGGTAGATTTTAATTTTTCTTCTACCTCTTTCTTACGTCGTTCAGCATCTTGAAGCTTGACGATATCTTCCTCGACAGATTTAAGCTTACCCTCAATCTCCTTCTTACGTTGTTCAGCATATTTTAAATTCTTCTCCAACTCTTTGGAGGCATTCATAGCTTGATCTCGACATATTCAACAGACTGGAGTTTTTTCTCCCAAGCATTTTTGTCTTCCTCGTACTTCTGACGAGATTCCCTCGAAGATTGAGTTAATCCATCAAAAGCTTCTTCTATTCCATCCGAGGAAGTGGAAGCCCTGATGGCTTCATCTTTCTTCAAAATACTATTAAAACACGTCACGAGCTGAAAAAGAAAGAAGTTTAAATCAACATACGAATATAACATTAGAATATGAAGGAGTCAAGTTAATGGTACTTACTGACGCAATATGTTGAGCAACCAAACTAGTAACTCTCTCATGAGAAAGAGTATCCTTAACACCTTAGAATTCTGGGACAGTCCAAGATTTGATCAAACCCACAACAGACCTTGGGGGAATAAGGATAGGAACATTACCCTCAACACTTGAAGGTCGAGCAACATATTCATTAGGTCTTTCAGCAAGACCTCTTCTCAATATCCTCAGAGGAGCACTTTCAATCAAAGGTGTTGCCTCTCCTTGTGAAATGGCAACAACTTCAATAGAAGGTACTGCCTCTTTTGGAGGCACCGAGGGCTTCTTGCCAGTTTCCTTGGCAGCAGTAAATGAGGGTACATCTACATTCTTTGTCCCCTCAACTGGGGCATCCTATTTTTTCTTCTTTGTCCCTTAAGCAGCAATGGCAGACTTGTCAAAAAATGTGGGAGCTCTCCTCTTCTTCATCAAATCAGTAATAAGAGTACTTAAAGCAGAAAAAGATCCTTCCACACTGGTTTCAGGAGATGGTATCCGATCAAGATCAACCACCATAGGAGGAACAGTAAGACGAGCAATAAAAGATGAGGTAGAACTTATGTATCTCAAAAAATATGAAGCAAACCTCACATGCTCTCCATTGATCGACTGATGCAAACTCCAGATAAGTTTCAAATCATTTAAATTAATATCATCTTCCCTTGGAGGTTTCCTTTTTCTGTCAACTATTACAAATAAAATTAATGTCAGTGATACATTTCATCGAATACAAAGAAAACAAAATTTCAAAAATAAAAAGATACCTATCTCATTGCCATAAAGCGGACATCTGGGACCTTAGTATACATCATCTCCGGTTAATGGGGGGGTGTCGCCAATTTTTCATCACAACATCATGATCAAAATAATCCCTATTGGCATCGAAAAGATTGACAACTAAAGCTCTATTCAACAACCTAGTTTTTAAATAAAAAGTTGTATCACTGGTGACCTATTTATAACAATACATAATTTCTGGAATGCCTAAATGGGTCCCGTGAATTTGATTTAGTTTACACGCCATTAACGACCCTCCATGTATTTGGAGCTACTTTTTTAGGAACAATTTCAAAGTATTGGCAAAACTTCAAACAAAGGGGATTTGGCGGGAAGGAAAAGCCACACTCAGCTACAAAAAGAGTTGGGATCTAGTGTCCCTCCGCCAAAGAAAATAAATCATAAGGACAATGAGGTTCTTACAAAATAACCCACGAAGGGATTGAAAAATCAGACCAAAATTTATCCAACGATTCAACAAGATAAACCATGGTGAATAAAGAAAATAAAGAATAAGGAAGAAAATCTTACAAAAGAAACAGAGATCGGTTGACAATGAATGACAGAAAGAACAAAGGCACAAGATAGAAAGAAAATGAAGAGTTCAGAAATACAGATTTGAAATGTAGAAAATGATATGATTTATGTCGCACTTAAATACTTTACCTCGGGAATAGAGAAAGGCAATGATTACAAGGGAAGACATTTGCGTTTCTTGCGGCTAAAAGAGGAAAAAGGCACAAATATCGAAGTGATCGTGAAAAATTCAAAATATTTATGAAGTTTGACATTACGCGCTTAAAAGGAACTGAATACATTGAAAATTTTCCTAATCTCTGAAGACTAATAATCCGAGCAACTTTCGAGTAAAATGTTCCACACCCTTTTCTTCAAACTCAACTGTGAAACATTGGGGGCTTCTGTTGATAGAAAATTTAGTCATATGACGTGGACCAATCATATGAAGACACGTGTCAATCTAATGGCAAATACAAATAATTTCAATGAACAACATGCATCACCGAGCTACTCAAGAATCCCAAGCTACTCAGGCGTCCCGAGCTACTCAAGCATACCGAGATACTCAAGCGTCCCGAGCTACTCAAGCGTACCGAGCAACTCAGGCGGTTCGAGCTACTCAGGCGGTCTAAGATACTTAGCAGCCAGAGAAACTTAAACGCTCTGAGCTAATTAGCGTGTAGAGCACTTCTTTCAGAAGATAACTACGCATTTAACACACCTTACATTTAATGG
Source organism: Sambucus nigra (assembly GCA_949130495.1). Classification (NCBI taxonomy): domain Eukaryota; kingdom Viridiplantae; phylum Streptophyta; class Magnoliopsida; order Dipsacales; family Adoxaceae; genus Sambucus; species Sambucus nigra. The sequence goes on from OX422209.1 coordinate 689,146,789, forward strand.
AATTCTGATTGTCTACTAAATGACAGCTTATTGATATGTAGAGCCAAAAAGGCTATAAATACATTGTAACCCCTTCATAAGGGGGAACTTTGGAATACCTTGGAAACTAGAGAGAAACAAACACTCAGGCAATACGATAACAGTGGACGTAGATCATTTTCTTAAGGCCGAACCTTTTTAAAAATCTCATGTCTTGTTTACTTATTACTTATTTATCTGTGATTAATTAATTAGATTGCATTAAGATTTTTACATCAATATACCCGCTCAATTAAAATTCCAAGATAAGTGTAACACCCCAAGACTTTTGAGACTGAGAAATTAAATTTTGGGAAAATAAAATTTAATTAAATTGGAGAATTCTAAAATTTGGGAATTTAGTCCAAAAATAGAGAACATTTCAAAGTAATCCGAATGATGATTTTAAGGGTACCATTGATCCCGAAAGGGTCGAGATAGTCAAAATGACTGTCATTGGGTTTTATTTCGGCTCCGGAATATTTTTAAGTCAGTTTGACTCGAATTAGAGTAAACGAGTCATTTAAAGTGTGTATTAACATTTAAAATTGGGATTTTGTTTTAAAGGTTTATGAGGCTTACGGATGAAGCCATTTCTCATTTGAGAGAAAGAGATAAAAAGCCCTAGATGGAGAAAGAAGAAAGAAAGAAGAAGAAAAGGAGAGAGAGAGGAAGAAAGCTTGGAGTTTCCGGCCCAAAACCGCGACATCAAGGATGATCCAACCTCTACAAATCTGAGGCAAGTGTTTAATCTTGCTAAATAGCTATTTGTGTATTTCATTTCATAATTTGTGGGTTAAAGAAATGGATTTTTGAGTATTAATGTTAAAACCTAAATTTTTGGGTTAAATCTTGAAATCAATGTTTATATATGGATTTAATGGAATAGAAATGGTTGGGTTCAACTTTAGGCTGATTTATTTGGCTTAGAATCATGTTGTGATAAAGATTTGGACGTTAGAAGGGAGATTTTTGGGTATTAATTTCGTGGGTTTTCTTGAGAAAGGGAAATCGGCCCGAATATCTGGTATGGCCGGTCGACCGCGCCCAGGGGACCGGTCGATCGCGCCTTAAGGGAAAAGCTTACTGCATTTATTCGTAGGCAAAATTTGGACCCGCGGTCGACCGGGGGTCAGGGACCGGTCGACCGGTCCCCTGTTTTTAGCCCAAGACTTGGACTTCTTTCTTTCCCTTTTCTTTTGGAATTTTATTCTAGGGGCTTTCTTAATGGGCTTACTTAGGAAAGTTATGACATTAGATTAAGGGAATAGGGCACTAGGTCGAATGGGGACTTGCGGGCCTATGTTAAATTGATTTAGGAGGATGGGATGCCTCTTTTAGTAATGAAATGAATATGGAATTTAAGTGAATATAGATATGATGGGAGGTTAAGAACTCAGAGAGAGAGTTGCGAGGGTATGTTGTGAAATCCTAGGCCAACATTTATGTCAAATCCTTATGAAGATAGGATATTGTTGAGATTACAATTTGGGGCCCAATGAAAGAGAATAATCGCATATCCTTAATGATAACAAAATTAAGTAATAAATCGGAGAGGCATTAGACTAGGGGATTCATAAAAAGTGATTGAACCGTAGTCGAATTCGAGAGCGATGAGATCATATTACCAACTAGAGTAGAATGTGTAAATCTAGTTGGGGTAGATGTTGTTTATTAATGTGTGATTCACATAGAGGATTTTTCCCTAACATATGGGATTATTTGATGAAGTTAAGAATGAGCTTGAGGCTTATAGACTATTAGTTATATGTATACCGATAGTCGAAATTATTACTAGATTTATAATGTGCATCTCGGATACAGATGGAATGTGTAGTGATGGTTTCCTACACAAAATTTTGGGTGATAACCCTAATGTTGAATATATATGTATAGATATATACATATGGTTTTGGGAGACTATTCATCATAGGAAAAATGATTGAATATGTTTCAAGTGAGGGATTGTATTCACATATCAAGGTAAATGATATGAGTTTGTGGTGACGGCTTGTATATTGAGGATTTATGTATACTTATAGCCGGGTTTGTATATTGTAACAACCCAAGTTTTTGAGCGACTATTTTATACCATTTTGCCTGATGGGCTAATTTTATAAAATAGGGGATGTTGGAGTAAATATTATTTCCCGTGAGACTTAGGGATAATATTTACTATGTTTTGCCTATTTACCATTATGAGAAGGTAAATGGCATTATATTGTGTATTATTGCGTCGTTGTATGTAAAACGACGGTTATGACTCAGAAATAAAATTGGGTAGAATTAATGAATTAAAATGAAACTGGAACACAAAATAGTTCACACTTTCCCGAATGCCAAAATAGGGGGGTGCGGTTGTTTTTAGAATAGTCGAGATAGTCGAAATAAGTGCCCAGTTGTAATTTTTGAGATTCGGGCATTTTTAAGGGGTTATGACTCAATTAAGTGGTTACGAGTCATTTTATGGTGTATTAGCAATTAAAAGTGGGGATTTATGTTTTGAGACCCGTATAAGTCCCCCACCCCCTTTCTTTTTCTTCATTTTTGTGAGAGACGCCAAAGGAGAGAGAGAGAGAAGAGAGAGTTGGGAGAAATGAAGAGAAAGAGAGAAAATGGAAGATTTGGGCCGGATTCCGTCGCTACCGGAGGTGATCCGAGACTACGAACCTCAAGGCAAGTTTCTTACTTGCTAGATATTGATTTAATGTGATAGATTTGCATGTATAGTTAATCTTTGGAGGTTTAAACCATAAATGTGTTTTTGGTTAATTTTGGTGTTTAATCCTTAAATCTTATAGATTGTGTGGTTTAAGGTTATTATATGGGTTTCTTTTGGTGTATAATTGTTGGGGTAATGTTGTTGGTGGAGGGGAATGAAGAAATTATAGGATTGTGGGTTTTAGGGTTCGGTTTTGGCTTTGAAGAAGAAGGGTTTTTCGTGGATCTGATAGGCGCGGTCGACCGCGGTCCCAGGACCGGTCGACCGGTCCTGCCAAAACTAGATTAATGCTTTCGTTAGCAGACCAAACTTGAAAGGGCGGTCGACCGCGGTCCCTTGACCGGTCGACCGGTCCCCTGTTTTTCCACCTTTAATTTTCCGTAGTTTTCTTTAGCCTCTTTATTTTAAGATAGGAACTGAGGAACCTTCCTTTGGGAAGTAATGGGGAGTCCTAGAGGGTTGTATTGGGTAGACTAATGTCCTAGGTTAAGATGGGATATTTGGGTTTACCCAAGGGCTTGTTGTATAGGTTAATGTCCGCTTGATATAGGAGGTTAACCTAAAGATAAATTGAAAGTTAAAATATTAATGTTAAGCTTTTGGGAGACACTCCCTTATGGAGATTCACCTTGAGGGTTTATGAAATAATATGAACTCTTGGAGGCTATTTTGAGGTTAGTGGCACTTTGAGTCTTAGGTCATTAATAAAATATGACTTAATAGAATGGAATACATATTCTAAAACTTGGTGCTTAATGGCTAAATGAATGATTTTTTTTGGAAAAGTAAAACTGGAAGTTTTCAAAAAGGAAAAGGTAAAGTTTTTCATAAGTGTTAACTTATGGTTACACACCTCCCTAAATCGCTATCATAAGGGAAGTTGCGTACGTGTGGTGAAGCCCCCTGGCTAATGAATGCAGGGTGGATATAGTCCCTAGGCCATATGGGCATTTGTATTACTGCGCTGGTTAGGGGATTTTGGGTGTGGTCCTGACTTTCCCGCAGGCAATATGGCCGCTTCCCGACGTTGGTAGGTTCCCAGGTTGTCTTGTATAGATAGGCCCTGGAAGATGATAGACATTTAGGGGCGCGTCCAGTGGGGAAACCCGGAGGGACGGTCTTAGTTTTATTAAAGCAATTCATGATAATGGATTGGCTTTAATTACATTTACCGGATGGAAGAAGGGAAATGGGATATGATTTGGCTTCGGTAACACTCCCGGATGGAAGAAGGGATGTGGAAGCATATGGTACACAAAAGTATTTTTATGATAATAAAAATGACTTTTGATTACACTTCCTGGATGGAAGAAGGGAAGTGGGGTTTTATGAAAAGGATAAAGCACTTTTTATGATAATAAAAACTTGCTTTAAATTATAAATTCTTCCTGGATGGAAGAAAGGAAATAAAATTGGTAAATAAGTTTGACTTGGTAAACATTTGATAAAATGTTGTACCATTTATATAATTACTAAAAGAAAGAAATTAGGAATTGTGCCATTTGATGATGGATGGGTTTATTTTTATATTTTATTTGTGTAGCTGTAGATGTGACCTCCCACACTTATGCACACACATATACATTTATTGATTATTTCGTGCTAGGAATCTAATGGATCTCGACGATCAACCTTGCCTAAGTAGTAGTGTATCGGGGGGGTTCCTTGTCTGGATTTCGCTTTGCGAGACACCCCACGCATGAATAGGGCATAGTGTTGAGAATGGGGATAAGTTAGCCCTTAGTACTTAGGGTTAACTAGAACATCTCACGATATTGCGCTAGGTTGCTCCTAGATTGAGAGGTGAGAAATATGATCCTTATCTGCGAGAGAATTACGCACTTAACTGTCATGCATTTTTAGTCACATGGTAATCATATCAAATCGGGCCCTGACCTGTATCTATATTTCTTTGTTTCTGCATATATTCCTTACCGTACAGGTGCTCTACCGCATGGACACCCGTATTTACATTTCCGTTCCAGTTGTCATGGAGCTACAGCATATTGCGGATGTTGTAGGTTACTTGTATTAGACGCTTCTTTCTATTGTAATCTAGTCGTGTTCAGTATATTTATCCGGGCGTGTTTTGCCCAAGGTGTTGCACTCATTCATTATATTGTAAATATTGAATGGTAATACTCGATGTATTATTTGTATTGGTCTGTTTGCCGACAGCTTATTTGGCGATATTTATTATATTGTCATTGTTTATCCATCGATTTTTCTGATATCCATCGTTTTTATAAATGGGATTGTCCAAGTGTTTTTCTTTTCTTTTCAAAATTTTAAATTTGACAGTCCGTTTTCTAAAATGATTGGTGGTTATCTCATACTATTATTTTAATCGACAGCGATGCTGAGAATAGACCATCTATGATTCCTGTGATTATTAGAGTATTGGGCTGGCCACCTATTATTTTAGTAGGGGGGCTGTCCCAGATGGTATCAGAGCATTAGGTTCTAGAGTCCTTAGGAATCTGTGCGAACGTTTTACGTCTTCTGCGTTTTTCTCTATTTGATGATAAACCTTAAGATTAAGATCGTTGACTTCTCTTGTGAGATTTCGTTCTCCTGCTATGTCGTGAGAACCCCGAAGATCTTTTGTGCGTTCGTGTGAGACTCGTAAGTCGTCAGATGAAGGGCGTTGAGGAAGGTCGTTGAGAAGGCATCACAGGATGGGATTACTATAACCTGTAGGCTATAGTCGGGGATGAGGGCTGCTTTGGAGGTCTCTCCCTTTATAGCACTATTTTATATTGCTGCCGTGACTACTAAGTACGGTGAAAATAGTCTTCCCAAGTGCCGCTGTTGGTAGAGAGTGGTACTATGCTTGGGATTCCAAGCAATGTCAATTCGGAGTTGAGAGGTCCTTGACAAGGACCACATGTTGAAGTCGGTTGGATAGAGGAAGTGTAAACTTGTTCGGTGAGAACGTAAGGCCTGAGAGTTTTGGCCTAGAGATGGGTATAGGAGTGACCAGGTGTGAGGATTGGAGGAAAACCTTTCACCCTTTGGAGTAAGGTTGAAGTGGCGGAAATGGTAGTCGCCTCTTTATGGTGGGGCAGAATGTTTTGTCCATAGAGAGGGCCTTTAAGTGGAAATGATAGGCTCGTAAGTAAGTGTTGGTAACACTTCTAGAGAAGCAGTGTTCGTGAGACCCCATCGGTGGACATCCACCCGGGGAAGACGCATTGAACTAAGGTCGGGGAGACTGGTAGAATGTCCTCTTTGCGGAAGAAGTAAGGGAACTACGCGTTCTGATCTTGTCGATTGAAGATAACCGACAAGGATGGGATGCCTAGTTGGGACATCGTTGGAAGTAGTTTGGTTCGGATAAGACTAGAATGACGTAACTTGGAACCAGTGGAAGAGGCCAAGGAGGTTGGCTAGTATGTTGGTGGGACTTTCCAACTAAAGTGCGAGTGGTGCATTTCTTAGGTAAGATGGAGTAGTATGGTGTTAACTTTAGGTCCGGGTGTGTATATCGAGCTTATGATTGCATAGGCATATATTTTTATATATATAGTAAGTATATCTATATGGCTTCCATGATAGGGAAGTTATATATTTTCCTTTTCACTCGTTATGGGGAGAGTGGTGATATGTGTGGTATGTGCTACTTGTATTATATGTATTTTACGAGTAGAGATATTCTTAGATTGGTGGGTGTGATAGCAAGCGAAAATTGCGAGGCTGTCCTAGTCCTAGTTCTAGTTCTAGAAGGAGGACGAGTTGTTCTATAACATCTCTCCTGGATACAGGTTGAGACTTTATAGAGGTGGTTTACGGTATGTAGGTAGTTTTCATATTTTTTTTATTATTTGTTATTTGTTTGTCTTTCTTTATTCTCTTTCTTTGATTGTTTGCTTGCTTTGTTTGCTTTCTTATCTCCACGACCGGCTAGTTAAGGGGATTGTGTGGAGGGGTTCCTTGTTTGGATTTCGCTTTGCGAGACGCTCTACGCATGAACCTTGACGATGTTGGGAGTGGAGATATGTACATTTTCTTTTCTGTTCTTTCTTTTCTTTTTCAGTTGGTTGAGATGTTTGATGGGAAAGTTTAGCCGAGAATCACATATATGAGTGATTAAGGGCTAGGTTGATGTGCAATATATGAGCACTATGATAGTTTTCCTCTGATCGATGTGGGGAAGACTAAGATGATGAAAGTCCGAAAAAGACTTATGGTTGTGCCTTAATGAGAAGGCCATTTGTATAGAGGTATACGTGTATTTTGGGATAATGTATTGGTGGCATCTTACTGAAAGTAAATGCCTCAGTTGATTGTTATGGTAGGACGTAGACGTAAATATGTATTAGTAGAGTTATGAGTTAGGATTCCTTGGATCCCGATCGTGTGTCTTCGACCGTTACTTTTCGACGACCGACAATGCGAGGTAGTAGTGTAATGGGAGGGTTCCTTATTTGGATTTCACTTCGACGAGACGTCCCACGCATGAAACCGAGCTAATGTCGAAAGTCGGGAAAGGTCTTGGACACTAGGGATATATTTAGTATTATATTTTTACGACTAGACTAGATAGAATATAGATCGACCTTAGGATTCTTAGGACGCTAGGCCCTTAGGGCATGCGACGTTATTTTAGGAAGGTGGTTGGGAGTTGACCACAATGGGTTAACTCTAAGTAGGATTCGATCCCTAGAACGAGAAGTAAAGGATCTCGAGAGGTTCGGGATGTTGGGCCAAGGGAGATGAGGCCTTTCTTAGATAGAACGTTACGTCGGTAGCCTACCTTTTGAGGAGTTGAAGTATGAGCTGACTTTTTCTCCTACACTCGTGTTGTTATGATCGAGAGTGGATTTAACGAACGAGTCTACCAGGAACGGGAAGTACTAATACGGGAGCATGGACCTATTGTTCATGTGTCTCACACTTTTACGAAGTGTCATCCCACGCTTGATTTAAAGTTCATAGCGATAGTATTTGCCTTAAAGACTTAGAGGCATTTCTCCTGGGTAGGAATTTGGGTCTTTTCACGAGCAACAAGTTTGGGATCGTGAAGGGCTATCGATAGGATATTCCCTTTCGCTAAGGCAATGCGGACGGGAGTAGTATAGGCGCCGAGTAGAAACCGTCAGAGAGTTTAGTCGTGGCATGGAATGCCAAGTGGAGCGAGTTTAACCGAGGGGACGCTATTGTAAGAGCGTTTATGTCCATGATTGACCCTTTCACCTACTTGTGTGTAGAGAGTAGTGTGGAATGAGGACGGGTATATCCGTGGACATTTTTATCGAATTGCCGATAATGCAACGGTCATGATTCTAGTTGAGAAAACTGTGGATCATTGGACCAATCGTTTCTTACTCAATGGAAACAGGTGGACTAAGTACAGAAGTGTACGACCAGCTCTTCGTAGTAGGAGCTCTAGAGCTGTATGCGGTTCCTAGCAACAGTGGTGAACTGAGAGAGACATTCGTGTCAAGGTTCTGGAAAATTTTCCAGCAAGAAATGGGAACCGTGTGGATATGGGGTATAGCCTCCCACCCGTAAGTGGATGGGTGGGTTTGATTTAAAGGAAGGATTTGAGTAGTGGTTTTTATGGATCTAATTTCCAGACAATAGTTTGGATCGATAGTTCCTGAGGAATGAATTGCTGCTATGATATAGCATGATGATGTGGACTGAGATCGAATAGTGATCACCTTAGTCTGAGTCCTATGAGGACGTTGCACTGCAGAGGGGTTTGCTAGTATGATAGCACGGTTTTTGGTATAGTATACCTTTTATATGGTTATGGGTTACGCCTGAATTTTGAGGGCAAAATTCCCCTTTAAGGGGGGGAGTATGTAACAACCCAAGTTTTTGAGCGACTATTTTATACCATTTTGCCTGATGGGCTAATTTTATAAAATAGGGGATGTTGGAGTAAATATTATTTCCCGTGAGACTTAGGGATAATATTTACTATGTTTTTCCTATTTACCATTGTTGACGCCATGCAGATAAATTATGAGGATGAGTTTGAAGATGAAGATAAACATTCACATCAAACATATAAGAGACAAAGATTTTTAAAGTGGTTCGGCTATAAGGAAAATCCTACGTCCACTGTTATTTTATTCCCAGGGGTTTACAATAGCACAATGTGGTAGAGAGAGGGAGAAAAAGGGTGTATCTTGTGTATGGTCTCTCATCATTGTCGGATCTCTCTCCTTTTGGCTAAGGGGATACATGTATTTATAGTGATGGGAGATAAAGAGATTCATTGTATTTAGACATTTATACATTATGTCTACATTCAACGAATCTAATTGTTGAATTGATTGGTATGCTATTTGTTGTCATCTATAGTATAAATGTACATTAATGCTCATTAAATGCGTAGTTATCCTTTGATCTTCCCGGTTGGTATGCCGACCAACTCTCCTCGGGTGCCGACTAACTCTCCTCGGGTACCGACCAACTCTCCTCGAGTGCCGACTAACACTCCTCGGGTGCCGAATATTACCACGTAGGATGACATGTGTCCTTTTCTGATTGGTCCTCGTAGATGGAGAATTTTTGCGTTAACAGAAGCCCCCAATGCTCCATGCTTGATGGTTTACTTGAAAGGATGGAGTATTTATTCTGCAGTGTTGCTCGGTGCTCATGAAATTCTTGATCTACCTTCTTGATTTATTCAACATAAAGTGCATTATCTCCTGGACGACATATGATGCAGGCTGATCGATGGTTGCTAATCTTTCTTTTAAGGAACTCCGTGTGCTATGTATCACCCCTGGGAATTTAGATGCAGCCATGCCATAGTATGCAGCTTGTAGCTTGTCATAATCTTTAAGTATGTTGATTGGTTTGCCAGCCGACCAACTGCTTCCTGTGTCGAGCAACTGAATGCTAACTTTACGTGCTTGATTTTTCTGATTTATGCTCTTCTGAATAATTTGTCGAGTAACATATTAGCTTTTGAACCCAACTCTTCAATCTTGTTAGTACCAAGCTAGTGGTGGACTTTGAAACATTTTCATACAACTTCTTCTTCATTATTGGTCGGGACAGTAGTAAAGATCTCAGTGCTGTAGATGTTGAATTTGACTCCTGAACTTCAATATGCCTCCGTGTAAGTTTGTGGAGTTGAATTTGATACTCGTTTGCATGATGTTATGAGAATGTGCCACCGAATGAACAGCTGAATTTGTAATAGAAGCCCCCAAGTGTGGAATATGAACTTTGAGTACTTTCTTGGCCTTGAAATATGTTGGTCTTGCTGGAAAAATAAGGCCGAGGAAATATTCCATGAAATGACTCCCTGAGATCTTTGCATGTTTGCATTTTCTGGCTTCTATTATTTAACTCAGTTCAAGTGTTTAAGAAGAATATATGTTGACATTTCAATTATGAATTTCTACATTTCTTCCATCATATGACTCTTGTCGGCTTTTGAAGAATCTGTTTGAATTCCAACTTGGGAATTTCTACATGTGTTCTTTAGCTGAGTACGAGTGTTTGAGGAATAGATGTTTGAATTCTTAATTAGAAAGGCCTACATGTATCTCTTCTCTTAACTCGATTAAGTCAAGTATGAAGCTCTATGCCCAGGATTGGGTCATGTATGAAATGAATCTGATGGTGCCAATTGAATTGTTGTTTGCAGTCTTACTGCTGTGCTGTGTGCAGTCTAGCTGCGTTGTTTTTGTTCGGTATTGACCTTTTAAGGTCTTTATGTGCTGTTGATGAGCATCCAAGAATTGTACTGGGCAGATAATTTTGCCTGAGCACTTGTTGAGGCTGAATCATATAAAAATTACAATTAGAATAATTATTCAGCCGACCAATATATAGTGTGCATCGGCTTCAATATTGGACAATTTAAATTTTCAGATAATAATATGAAAGATAACAATCAAAATATCTCATGTTCTCATAAAAATATGATGTACATAAACGTGTCTCCATAAAAATCTTTAATGGACTTGTGATTATGAAATTTTCGTTTATTCATATTTGGAAATAAAAAACGATCCACTAATTTAATAAAATCGTGATTTGCAATATTTTGCAGATTTGATAAATGGAAAATTGGACAACTAATTTATGTTTATAATCATAAAAAGCATGACCGAATCAAAAGATGTATGTATGTATGTACAACATATAATTGATTATTCATATATGGATAAAATTGATCGTATCAACACAATTACATAATATGATTATTTGTGCAGAGAATGTAGTTTTCTTTAAGAGAGAGAAAATGGGGCTGATTCAATTCATGTTAATATCGGAATGGAAAATACATAATCGTTCTTAATGCTTATCCCTATCCTAACATATTTGTTCAGAAAATCTTCAAGTGGATCCATAGATGCAAGGATTTGTATAATATTTATGACTATAAAATTCACCAGATCCCCAAATTGAAATCGATCACACAGTTACTGCATATAAAAATTATGACTAAATTAAAAGATTTCCAAATGAATCAAATTTGTATATACTCATATAAAAGAGATTTTGAATATAGAGAAATTATTTTATCTCCTTAAAGAAGAAATAATATAATATGTACACAAATTTCTCAAACTTTGTGATTATGAAATGTACATTTATGCAGATTTATAAAATTAGATTCAACAATTTGTGAATATAAAATCATGATTGAATTAAAAGATGTATGCACAATATATAATTGATTTGATCTCTAAGTTTATGGATATAAACATATGAGAATCATGATTTTAACAAAAATATAATGGGAATTTGAATAGTCATCAAAGATCTTTCACAAATTATTTCAAAATCAACAAAGAAAAAAATCAAATCTTATCATCATCGTATATATTGGTATATTTAATCATTTAAAATATTTATTCCATGATATAAAATTGAAACTTGAGAATCAAGCAAAAATTTATGATTTATGAAATCCGCTATTTTTCAGATATCTAAATAAGACTTAATCTAGCAGTTATGATTTAAAAATCATGATATGCAACATTTTGCAGATAAAAATTGGACAATTAATTTATGTATATAAACATAAAAATCATGATTGAATCAAAAGATGTATGAATAATATATAATTGATTATACATATAGAAAATAAAAACTTATCTTTTGATGGAGAACAATGCTTGTAACACGTTCCCACAGACGGCGCCAATCTGTTGAAGACAGAAAATGGCCACTACCATTTTAGTGGCGTCAACAGCAGATAAATTATGAGGATGAGATTGAAGATGAAGATAAACATTCACATCAAACATATAAGAGACAAAGATTTTTAAAGTGGTTCGGCTATAAGGAAAATCCTACGTCCACTGTTATTTTATTCCCAGGGGTTTACAATAGCACAATGTGGTAGAGAGAGGGAGAAAAAGGGTGTATCTTGTGTATGGTCTCTCATCATTGTCGGATCTCTCTCCTTTTGGCTAAGGGGATACATGTATTTATAGTGATGGGAGATAAAGAGATTCATTGTATTTAGACATTTATACATTATGTCTACATTCAACGAATCTAATTGTTGAATTGCTTGGTATGTTATGTGTTGTAATCTACAGTATAAATGTACATTAATGCTCATTAAATGCGTAGTTATCCTTTGATCTTCCCGGTTGGTATGCCGACCAACTCTCCTCGGGTGCCGACTAACTCTCCTCGGGTACCGACCAACTCTCCTCGAGTGCCGAATATTACCATGTAGGATGACATGTGTCCTTTTCTGATTGGTCCTCGTAGATGGAGAATTTTTTCGTTAACAACCATTATGAGAAGGTAAATGGCATTATATTATGTATTATTGCGTCGTTATATGTAAAACGACGGTTATGACTCAGAAATAAAATTGGATAGAATTAATGAATTAAAATGAAACTGGAACACAAAATAGCTCACACTTTCCCGAATGCCAAAATAGGGGGGTGCGGTTGTTTTTAGAATAATCGAGATAGTCGAAATAAGTGTCCAGTGGTAATTTTTTAGATTTGGGCATTTTTAAGGGGTTATGACTCAATTAAGTGGTTACGAGTCATTTTATGGTGTATTAGCAATTAAAAGTGGGGATTTATGTTTTGAGACCCGTATAAGTCCCCCACCCCCTTTCTTTTTCTTCATTTTTGTGAGAGACGCCAAAGGAGAGAGAGAGAGAAGAGAGAGTTGGGAGAAATGAAGAGAAAGAGAGAAAATGGAAGATTTGGGCCGGATTCCATCGCTACCGGAGGTGATCCGAGACTACGAACCTCAAGGCAAGTTTCTTACTTGCTAGATATTGATTTAATGTGATAGATTTGCATGTATAGTTAATCTTTGGAGGTTTAAACCATAAATGGGGTTTTGGTTGATTTTGGTGTTTAATCCTTAAATCTTGTAGATTGTGTGGTTTAAGGTTATTATATGGGTTTCTTTTGGTGTATAATTGTTGGGGTAATGTTGTTGGTGGAGGGGAATGAAGAAATTATAGGATTGTGGGTTTTAGGGTTCGGTTTTGGCTTTGAAGAAGAAGGGTTTTTCGTGGATCTGATAGGCGCGGTCGGCCGCGGTCCCAGGACCGGTCCTGCCAAAACTAGATTAATGCTTTCGTAGCAGACCAAACTTGAAAGGGCGGTCGACCGCGGTCCCTTGACCGGTCGACCGGTCCCCTGTTTTTCCACCTTTAATTTTCCGTAGTTTTCTTTAGCCTCTTTATTTTAAGATAGGAACTGAGGAACCTTCCTTTGGGAAGTAATGGGGAGTCCTAGAGGGTTGTATTGGGTAGACTAATGTCCTAGGTTAAGATGGGATATTTTGGTTTACCCGAGGGCTTGTTGTATAGGTTAATGTCCGCTTGATATAGGAGGTTAACCTAAAGATATAATGGAAGTTAAAATATTAATGTTAAGCTTTTGGGAGACACTCCCTTATGGAGATTCACCTTGAGGATTTATGAAATAATATGAACTCTTGGAGGCTATTTTGAGGTTAGTGGCACTTTGAGTCTTAGGTCATTAATAAAATATGACTTAATAAGAATGGAATACACATTCTAAAACTTGGTGCTTAATGGCTAAATGAATGATTTTTTTTGGAAAAGTAAAACTAGAAGTTTTCAAAAAGGAAAAGGTAAAGTTTTTCATAAGTGTTAACTTATGGTTACACACCTCCCTAAATCGCTATCATAAGGGAAGTTGCGTACGTGTGGTGAAGCCCCCTGGCTAATGAATGCAGGGTGGATATAGTCCCTAGGCCATATGGGCATTTGTATTACTGCGCTGGTTAGGGGATTTTGGGTGTGGTCCTGACTTTCCCGCAGGCAATATGGCCGCTTCCCGACGTTGGTAGGTTCCCAGGTTGTCTTGTATAGATAGGCCCTGGAAGATGATAGCCATTTAGGGGCGCGTCTAGTGGGGAAACCCGGAGGGACGGTCTTAGATTTATTAAAGAAATTCATGATAATGGGTTGGCTTTAATTACATTTCCCGGATGGAAGAAGGGAAATGGGATATGATTTGGCTTCGGTAACACTCCCGGATGGAAGAAGGGATGCGGAAGCATATGGTACACAAAAGTATTTTTATGATAATAAAAATGACTTTTGATTACACTTCCTGGATGGAAGAAGGGAAGTGGGGTTTTATGAAAAGGATAAAGCACTTTTTATGATAATAAAAACTTGCTTTAAATTATAAATTCTTCCGGGATGGAAGAAAGGAAATAAAATTGGTAAATAAGTTTGACTTGGTAAACATTTGATAAAATGTTGTACCATTTATATAATTCCTAAAAGAAAGAAATTAGGAATTGTGCCATTTGATGATGGATGGGTTTATTTTAATATTTTCTTTGTGTAGTTGTAGATGTGACCTCCCACACTTATGCACACACATATACATTTATTGATTATTTCGTGCTAGGAATCTAATGGATCTCGACGATCAACCTTGCCTAAGTAGTAGTGTATCGGGGGGGTTCCTTGTCTGGATTTCGCTTTGCGAGACACCCCACGCATGAATAGGGCATAGTGTTGAGAATGGGGATAAGTTAGCCCTTAGTACTTAGGGTTAACTAGAACATCTCACGATATGGCGCTAGGTTGCTGCTAGATTGAGAGGTGAGAAATATGATCCTTATCTGCGAGAGAATTACGCACTTAACTGTCATGCATTTTTAGTCACATGGTAATCATATCAAATCGGGCCCTGACCCGTATCTATATTTCTTTGTTTCTGCATATATTCCTTACCGTACAGGTGCTCTACCGCATGGACACCCGTATTTACATTTCCATTCCAGTTGTCATGGAGCTACAGCATATTGCGGATGTTGTAGGTTACTTGTATTAGACGCTTCTTTCTATTGTAATCTAGTCGTGTTCAGTATATTTATTCGGGCGTGTTTTGCCCAAGGTGTTGCACTCATTCATTATATTGTTAATATTGAATGGTAATACTCGATGTATTATTTGTATTGGTCTGTTCGCCGACAGCTTATTTGGCGATATTTATTATATTGTCATTCTTTATCCATTGATTTTTCTGATATCCACCGTTTTTATAAATGGGATTGTCTAAGTGTTTTTCTTTTCTTTTCAAAATTTTAAATTTGACAGTCCGTTTTCTAAAATGATTGGTGGTTATCTCATACTATTATTTTAATCGACAGTGATGCTGAGAATGGACCATCTATGATTCCTGTGATTATTAGAGTATTGGGATGGCCACCTATTATTTTAGTAGGCGGGCTGTCACATATATATTACATATATGACTGAAAACTAGTTTATATATAGATATATGGATATGATATTATGTGTATCTATATATATATATATATATATATATATATATATATATATATATATATATATATATATATCTGTATGCATATAATTATATGGATATATTTATGTTGTGGACATACATGGTATGGATATTTAAACTGGATATGATGGTTTATTATTTGATCATATGTTGAGATCATATGGATGTATATATATTATGCATGTGAATGATATATATACTTATTTGGTTAAGCATAACCCGCTCATGCTATCATTGGGAAGTTGCGCGCGTTGAGGGTGAGCATCCTAGCTAGAAAAATAGGGTGTGGATATTCCCCAGGTCATAGTCGTCCCGTGTGTTATTATGTGATTTACATTTTTATATTTTTGGGATGAGACGTGGTGGGTATGTTTCGTCTCATTGCCGATTTGGAGCTATGACCGCTTCCCGGGACGTCGTGTGCGTGAGTTTACCACGAGATGGATGTCGTTTAGTCCCACCATGGTGGCCCCAGTATTGCTACGTGAGCCGGGCACTGGGAAGATGATAGCATTGATGCAGTTTTATCGCCGATATATATAGCCGGGTATATTATTTGTGCATGGCCAGTGTACATCAGATATGATATGTACTCTTGGTCATGGGTATGGATGATGATGTTTTATATATATATATATATATGGTTAGATTAAATGCCTATATATATATTTAGATATATCCTATAGATAAAAAGGATATGGTAACGTTGTGGAGTACATCTTGGATGATTATGGTGTACTAGATTGATGGGGGTTGATGTATCGCAAGTAAGGAATATTTTCGGTTACATCATCCCAAGGATATTATTGGAGATTTTAGTTGTTTTCATATTGTAGTCTAAAAATTTAGTAGTAGTGGTAGTATTATGGTAGGTATGGCATTATGGATCTCTAGGATCGACATTGTCAAGGAGTAGTGTAACGGGGTGGTTCCTTGTTTGGATTTCGCTTTGCGAGACACCCCACGCACGAAACGTAGTGCATTGCAAAGATTAGAGAGAAGTTCTGCCAATATTTATGTGTGGCATAATGGATCTCCAGGATCGACGTTGACAAGAAGTAGTGTAACGGGGTGGTTCCTTGTTTGGATTTCGCTCTGCGAGACACCCCACGCACGAAACGCAGAGCAGCGTTGAGATCGGAGAGAAGTTTTGTCAGTAATAATTGTTGTATGCCTATTATTTAGAAATTAAATCCTATGTTTCAACCCAAATATAAATCGGTAACTTATTGAGGATTATAAGTAATTAAATTATACAATGGAATCCATTAAGCCTAATAAGGCATAGATGTTTATAAAAATACTTAATTGTGTTTAAAAAAAAGGGGGGGGGTGGATTCTTGGGATATGATAGGAAGGCAGATCTCGTGGGTATAGGCTAGGCCTATTACAAGTTAGGTTGTCCTTATAAATTTGGGGTAATTTAACTATTAAAATTTAGGACGCGAGTAGGTGCGCGCCTTTAGATGAGAGGTGAGTTGGAGTTCCACGAGAGTGCGATTCCATTTT
Source organism: Sambucus nigra (assembly GCA_949130495.1). Taxonomy (NCBI): domain Eukaryota; kingdom Viridiplantae; phylum Streptophyta; class Magnoliopsida; order Dipsacales; family Adoxaceae; genus Sambucus; species Sambucus nigra. The sequence goes on from OX422209.1 coordinate 689,163,796, forward strand.
AATTATGAAATATGTGCACCGATATTTATTATGCACGGTTAACACACTTGCTAAATATTTTCACAACTCGGGCTCTGACCCGTTTATTTTTCTCTCCTTCTTGTATATATATATATATATATATATATATATATATATTACCACATGTATCCTACCGCAGGGATGCCGAATGACTTTCTATCCAGAGTCTTGGGAGCTGTGACAGGTGCGGACTGTTGCGGGATGTTTCATGTAGTCGCTTCCTACTTCTTTAAAATTCTAGGTAGGATTCATGTTGTATATCGGGTTTGTACCCAAGGGATATTTATATACATGTTTATATTTATTCCATTTCAGACATTGTATTTACTGTGACCCGACAGCTTATTCGGGTTTACTTCCTTGTAGTATACTCAGTTGTAGTTAATTATTTCATTTTATTCTAGCATTTCATTTCTCATTGTTCTTTCCTGCATCTTTCTTTCCTTGATTCTGTGGTATGTTGCATGTTTTAATTTATTTAACATCTCGCTTATATGATATCGGGTAGTTAGTCCTATATTATATAGTACTGGCAGTTGATGTTGAGACTGGACCATCTAAAACTCCTGATTTAATGTAGTATAGGGCTGGCCACCCGTTATTATTTTAGGCGGGGTGTTACAATAAGCATAATAATTCCTAGGATGTCATCATGTGTCACTACACTTTCCAAACCCCATATCAAAATACCCACCGTATAACAACACCTATTTTTCACATAACAGTCGGCCAAGCTAATATGCCGAAGATAGGGCTTGTCAAACACTTTATATTCTTCTCATCATCAAAACACTAAAGTAAAATGAGTGAATCTAAAACCATCCACGCATGAAGAAAGTAAAATAATAAATAAACTTTTAACATAATAAAATCCCAACAGAATAATAAATAGTATACAAGCCCACTTAATTGCTAAGTGAAAAAAATGGAACTATAATAGAATGAAAAGAACTGCAAGTCTGCATCGCCTCGGCCATATAGATCCAGGTTTAACAATGCATGGAATTTTTTTTTAATTTAGAATGGGTTAAAGCCTGAAAGTTGATTAGAATATCTCCAATAACAACAATATAGATCATGTGACTCATTTACAATAAGCATGTAACCCGTCGTCACTCTTATGCAATAAATACCTCACCCCTCATCTAAGTAAAATACTATTCGCATGTCCCTAACCCATGGAATATACTAGACTAAAAGTCTATAATAACTAGACTAAGGAGTACGTAAATACCAAAATTTTTAATAAGGATGTAGCTAACTATGCATATGAGAATACACCCTAAATACTAACCCTCGTAATGCCACCCACAAGTGGACTACACTTAACTCGAACAATACAAGAAAAGTGACACAAGATTCAGATAAAAGTTATATATTACTAGATAAAAATATCTCTTTATTCGTAATCATAATTTTAATCACACACGAATGCAATGACCTTCGGGTATACTCTTGTGCTTCTATTGATAAGTTCGTAGGAGTCCCTCACCTAACAAACTTAAATTAGATCAATACACACATATGAGAATGGGGGATCACTATGCAATCACACCATCGGGTGGTCTGATACCAAACTGTAATACCCCGCATTTTTTATCGATATTTATTTATGGGATTAATTAAATTAAATGTGAATTAATTGAAAATTAATCCGGATAAAATACTAACGAGATGTGAGTTGGTATTTGATTATAATGTGTATATATGGCAATATATGAATATTGAAAACATTGAAATTGTCGCGAGGCTGAAATACGACAATTTGGAAAATTTAGTTGGGACGCACGTAACAGTCGCGTCAGGAATGTAATTATTTGAATTAAAAATGAATTTTATTTCTATCAACTGTATGGTCATTTTGAGTGCGCCAACGAGTCCGGAAGGGTCGAAATAGTCAGAAAACACTAGCCGGGGTTTAGTTTGGGTCCCGGGACATTTTTAGGCCATACCGGCAACCCAAAAGGGTAGTTTGGTAATTTCGGAATTTTGGGAATTAAAACCCACGAAAATTAGAAGTTAAAATCTGATTTAGTCTTTACCCACTAACCCATTACCAACACTTAACTGATTAGAGGGCTACGGGGGTTTCATGAGAAGTTAAGAGAAGTTCCCAAAAGAGAAAACCTTAACCTTCATCTTCAACCTTCAACCTTCAACCTTCAACCTTGGGAGAAAAGGAGAGAGAACAACCTTCATCAATTCAACACCAAATTCAGAAAATAATCCAAGGCAAGTGGTTTAATTTCGTTAATTTCGAGCGAATGCTTCTTCCATGATTAGAAAATTGATATATTTGCATTGTGTTGGGAGATATATAAAAACCCATGAAATTGGAGTTATAAATTCAGATTTGGATATAGTTTTTCATGTAGAATTGTTATTGGGTGATTAGACTAAAAGAATTACTATTTTTATGTTACAAAAACGGATTTATTTATGGAAATTGATGACTTTAAATTTCTAGGGTTCATGTTCATAAGATTTGGGAAAAATTGGGGAGTTATGATAATTAGATGATGTGTAGGAAGATTTGTCCTTATATAAATGTTGTGTTATGACCTATGAATGTTTAGTGATGATTAGAAACCTTAAAATACTGTTGGGGCGACTTTTAAATGAGATTAGAGGTGAAGAAAATTGGGAAAAACGAGATAGGAGAATTCTGGGCTCGAAACTTTCACCTCGTTAGAAGACCCGCCCAGGTCGTTCAAACGATCTCGTTCGAACGAGCTTCTAAAGAGTTGACAGTTTGACTTCTAACGAGTTGGAAGTTTGTTCGATGCCTTTCGTTCGAACGAGATCTCGTTAGATACCCACTTCGTTCGAACGAACTCTCGTTCGAACGAGACTTCTAACGAGTTGACAGTTTGGCCTTTTTGGCCTGATTTGATTTCTAGTGTCCCGTAACCTTGTTTAATTGTAGAAATAACATTCCCTTGATGACAAATTGAGATAGTTGGGATATTTGGGATATATTGAGGAGTAAAACAGAGAAGTGTGAGTGGAACCAAATAATATTTGTGGATTAGGACACGAGTGACTAATCACGTTGTGAGAATAATTGATGAATTAAATACATACGAACCGAACATATGAAAGGTGTAAAATTATAAGTTGGTGTGAGAATGAGAAGTATACCACTAATAAATTATGGTAATTACTAAGATGTGTGCATGCTTAGTATATGTATATGATTTTATGTGTATGACATACCTACCATACTTGCTATCACGGGAGGTTTACGTTCGCTTAGGGCCATCTAATCTTTGTGTGCCCGGATTTAGATTGGTACCTCGAGGACATAGTTCAGAGAATGACTTATTTGTGAGTTAATAAGTCAGCTGACTGTGGAGCGTAGGTATGTACGTGACCCATGGATATGTTGAATTATGTTCGCCTCCATTTTTGTGTGTTGTGCTTATTCTAACAATTCCTGAGAGATTCGGAATGTGTAATCCTTATGTATGTGATGTACCGGGATGGATAGCAGAGTATGTGTGCACCACAGCTTAGCCTCGGGGTGCTTATATTGTATATTTATGATGTGATTAAAATACGGTTAAATGAAAAGGAATTGTTATGTTTAATTGCGAGTATAATTGTAGTAACGTCTTGATAAAGATAAAAAGGGATAACCTGCTGTGAAATGTTTTGCTAATAATTGAGAATCCGAGTTTAAGTAAGGCTACCTATTTAAGTGATGATGTTGGGAATTTATATTATGAATCGAGTAGAAAGGTTAGAACTTATGTCGGTTTAGTTAGATATGGATATCACGTGTATGGGTACGGTACGTTAGGAGTGCACAATTAGTCGAGAGGCGAGTATTTCATGTGAGAGCACGTCCTAACATGTATTTTGCATTCATTGTTTTAATGTTATTAAAACACTTGCTTTTTTTAAAATACTCTCCACTTTCGGGCTCTGACCCGTTTGCTTTCAAATCTATTTTTTTGTAAAAACCTTTTTAGGTGCCCAGCCACAAGGACACCACGCATAGGATTTCCATTCAGGTGACGAGTTGTAGCTGTTGTGGAAGTTACAGGGCCTTGATAGTAGACGCCTCCTTTTCTAGTCTTGACTTCATATCCAGTTTCATCATTTGTAGGGCATGTCGCCCATTTCTATTTAGAAACATTTCATATTTCAGTTATTCAGATTTTGGCATGTAATTAATTGAGGGTACACTATTCTATTTATTTCAGTTGTGGGATTGTTGTGAGGAGTATTTCCTCCAGACTCTTTATTACTTGTTGATTTCACTATTGGGACTTTATTGTGAATGGTTATGTTATTCTTTCATAATTCCTTTATTGCATGTTAATCAGATTTAATTTAAAATTTGACAACTTACTTTTTAAATACTAAGTGGTTAGTAATCATTAAAATGTTTACGACAGTGATGCTATTAACTGAACCAACTTGGCATTTTGAATTAATTTAATAAAGGAGTAGCTACCCGGTATTTAATTAGTCGGGGTGTCACACAAACCCCCCAGATGGGTCAAATCATCAACCTATCTCCTCACAAATTCTAGATCGACTGAACTCATCATCAAAACATAAAAACTCCCAATGTCATGTATCAACAACCAGGTGTGTGGTACACGGTCATAACATCCACTGCAAACCGCGGCCGATAGATTCACCATGAGTACGGTATGCTTAAGAAAATAATATATATATATATATATATATATATATATATATATATATATATATAGGTCCATAGGATATCGCTTCGCTCATGCGTCTACCCAAATCATCCCAATCTCCAAATGCCGAATTTTACAATTAATTAAAGTTTATTACTCTTCAACTTTAATAAAATTTCACATATTTAATCTATTGATTTATACTATAATAAACCTCGGTTACTACAATTTACTAATCACCTCTGGTGTAACTAAAGATTCCATTACTCGAATCAATTCTGGAAAAATCCACCAACCCAATTAAAGGATGAAACTCCCTTTTGCAGCCTAGGTTGTTCGAACAAAAAGAAGGGCCTTATTCGAATGAGATAAAAACCTCGTTTGAATAAAAGCACCTGTCTAGTTCTAATGAACCTACTAATCTCGTTTGAACGGGATGCCACTATCCATCTCCTTCGTACCATAAAATGCAATTTTAATCCAAAAACTTCATTAACAAGCATAAAAGCTTCAAACCATCATTTCAAATAATCCCAAAGTCAAAACCAAAGATAGTACTACATGATGCTAATTTATTTTTAACAATTAATGGAGATGCAGTTTATCAAAATAAGGTTTAATTGATAAATATTATACCTTTAAACCTAACTCATCATTATCATGTAAGGGAATTTAATTGCCTACATAAACATACATAATACTTTAAGTTAACATGGGGATTATACTCAAAGTTAAAAGTAAATCCTAAAACATGAGTTTTATTCCATATTTACGCATCTAATACATCCAATTTCATATTATCTCCACAAAAATATAAGTCCTCACTGCATAGGCAATTAATATAACTCCTAATTATCTCAAATATATAAACATGATTAAAACTAATCAAATCGGACCCTAAACTTGCGTTCGAAATAAAAAAATATGTACTCTACATAAGTTATAGATTAAAAATGTATTGCAATATATTTCTTTCCTTAATTTGAAGAATGATGAGACTTTTGCTTGAATCCCTTGTACTTTCTCCTCTTCACATCTTCTCTAGTTATCCCACAAGTTTTTGGTTGCTAGGGTTTTATCTTTTGATAAAATAATGATTAATTAAAGAGGATTAACTCTATTAAATACCTCTAATTTTTTTCATATTTATATTAGGCTTATTTTTGGACCCCCAAATGGACCCAAAATACTAATCGGATTAACCAAAAAGTTAGCCTAAGGGTATATCTACCCCCGATCCCAACTTAGGATGATACAAATACGCAACTGGGTATCCGTATCACTCTAGAGTTCACTCAAACCGGTTATACCTCATATCTCACGGTAAAACCTCACAACATAAAAAAACAATTAATTATTTTACGCGTAACCGCATATAATCCAACATAATTAACTACGACCATGAATTAATCTCAAACAAAGCACATAAAATGCAAATTTGATCACTATATAAATATGCAATTGTTAGTACCAATTATCTCAAATAGTGTTTAATTCTCATTTATTAATTTCTTCTCACAATTAATAAATAAATAATAAATGCTAGAAACTATGGGTTATTAAATGTCGCACTTCCTTCAATACAACATGGACTCTCGTCATACTCTCCTGTTATTTACCTTCCTAAGAATCAAATGTCCCCCAAAATAAACAATATTATAATACAATCAGATGGCACGATAAAGTAATCCCCTTATTGTCCTACCACAAAGAAAAAAAGCATAGACCGAAAACACACTTCATCCAATGTGTGGCTCGGCTAAGGGATGTTTATGCATCCTCTTACAAAATAAATAGTAAGATCAATCTCTCATTTTATCAAAAACCAAAAATATATTAATTCCACAAATTAGGTTTGAATATTTACCGAATTACTAGAACTTCACATATGACGTAAATTAATCTAATAACATTTTCCCTAACTATAAGTTATGAAAATAATATCACATAGTCATGTGTGCAACAAGGAGTATATGTATATTTAAATAAAATTTATACAGATATACCACACATAATAAACACAAGTATACAATTAAGGGTGAAAACATGTAGCACACAAAAAGTACGGGAGAAAGAACACCTACCTCAAACAAATAAAATTCACGAAGCTAGACATCTTACTTAAAATCTGAAATTTCCCATCTCCCATCTCCCATCTTCTAACTTTAATCTCTAATCCATTTACTCCTTGAAAATTTTATCGATTATCCCTCTTGAAGCATTCCCAAAATCCAAGCGCAAAGTCCTGTAATGGAGGTTATAAGGTGTTTGTTCATGGGTGTTTAGGTTCAGATGATTAACGATAAAGTCCAAAATTTCATGATGGGTTATATTATGAGAGAAGAGGTTAAATCTAAGGCAAAACCCAAGTACGGTATCCCTTAAATAGACCAAGGGCAAAGCACCGCCGTGAGCAAGTAAGGTCGCGATTGCGCACTAGTTCTTTTATAATCACATGACTGCTTCTGCAGTCGTGCAAAGGATTCTTGTAGTCATATGTCTCCCCAGTTTCTAGTGCATCACATTTTTTGCCTCAAAGATATCACAATCGCAACTAATTAGGAAGTTTCGAAGTTTAACCACACAATAAAACTACCCTTGCCCTTCCATCCTTATTCTAACTTAGGACAACTTTAATTAAAATTTTGAAAATACTCAATAAATCCCATAAATACGGGGTATTACATTTATTAAATATATTTTACAAATATGGACGAAATTTTTACTAAAAATAGCATTACAACTTACAATAATTTATAATGGCATGACAATGATTTATCTTAAAATTGTGGGCACGTTAGTTACTTTTAAACAATTATCATTTTTAGTATTTGTAAGTGCATAAACTCACCAATTAAAATTAGATAGCACAAGCTAGGATGGAAGATAAAATCATAGAGACAGTGGCTAATCACAAAGGCATATCAGATTATATATATGGTTCATAAACTAGCCTATATTCACTTAAGTACTTTTATCATAGGGTCCTCATTAGGGACAATGTTTACTTTTTTCATGCAATGAAGATGCGATCAAGAGATATGCATATGATTGACGATGACCATTAGACTTTGCCATTGGAGACCACATGCTTTTGAAAGTATATCCAATAAATAGGGTAATGTGCTTCGGAAAGAAATGGAAACTGACATTGATATTTGTGGTGTCTTTTACAATTTTGGATTGAGTGGGGACTCTACCATATTGAGTAGGACTTCCCGACTCGTACCATATTGAGTAGGACTTCACGGTTTTGGACCGCGACCATAGCCTTTTAAAATGTGACCAAATTCGCGACTCAATCTAGGGGTGATCTACATCATTAGTTGGTCATGGGTTAGTCACGGTTGTGGACCATGACCAAGACAAAAGGCCCTGACCATTTAGCGTGAAATCTTTGGAACATTTTGAAATATTTACAGGTCTAGATGGTGGACATGGATGTAGATTATACCGAGATTGAATATGTTTGGGGAAGGATTACTTTGAAGATTTTAATAATATTTATGTTGGATTAATGTAATTAATTTGATGGCTTCATAAATTCTATATTATTGTTTTTTAATTGATGCATTAGTTAGTTTTATAATGGAATTGCATACATGTTTAAAAATATGTACACAATTTTTTTTAGAAGCAAACAAATAAAAAATATTTTTTTAAATAAATTTATTATTGATCACAATCCAAAACCATGGCCATTTTCGTGACAATATTTCAATGGGTTAAACGATGATAATTGTCGGAAACCATGGCTATAACAATCCTCATTTTTTCACGTAAAGGTGGTCCAAACACAACACACCAAAGATAGGGCTTGTCTAACAATCTATATCATTCTCAGCACCAAAACAACAACAACAACAACAACAACAACAACAACAACAACAACAACAACAACAACAACAACAACAACAACAACAATAATAATAATAATAATAATAATAATAATAATAATAATAATAATAATAATAATAATAATAATAATAATAATAATAACACATTTGAATTTTAAATCGAAATGCACAATAAACTGTAACAACCCAGGTTTTCGAGCGACTATTTTATACTATTTTGCCTAATGGGCTAATTTTATAAAATAGGGAATGCTGGAGTAAATATTATTTCCCGTGAGACTTAGGGATTTTATTTACTATGTTCTGACTATTTACCGTTATGGGAAGGTAAATAGTGTTATGTTGCGTATTATTGCGTCGTTATATGTATAACGACGGTTATGACCTATATTTAAACTTGGGTATAAGTAATGAATTAAAATGGATTTGGAACGTAAAAATAGTTCACACTTTCCCGAATGCCAAAATGGGGGGTGCGGTTGTTTTTAGAATAGTCGAGATAGTCGAGATAAGTGCCCAGTTGTAAACTTTGAGACTTAGGCATTTTAAGGGGTTATGACTCAATTAAGTGGTTACGAGTCATTTTAGTGGTGTATTAACAATTAAAAGTGGGGATTCATGTTTTAAGACCCGAATAAGTTCCCCCACCCCTTTTCTTTCTTCATTTGTGTGAGAAACCAAAGGAGAGAGAGAGAGAGAAGAGAGAGTTGGGAGAAATGGAGAGAAAGAGAGAGAAATGAAGATTTGGACCGGATTTCCGTTGCTACCAGAAGAGGATCAGAGACTACGAACCCCGAGGCAAGTTTCTTACTTGCTAGATGTGATTTAATGTGATAAATTGCATGTATAGTTAGGTTTTGGAGATTTAACCCATAAATGGGTATTTGTTGATTTTGATGATTAAACCCTTAAATCTTAGTTTTAATTTGATTTGAGGATATATTATTGGTTGTAAATGGTGTAGGACTAATTTAGGTCGAATTGTTGTTGTTGATGTTGGGAGAAATCAAGGTTTTGGGGTTTTGGGATTTTAGGGTTCTTACACCCCGTAGCCCAAATTGGGCAAAATCCCAGGACCGAATCGATTCGGTCCCAAGGGCGAATCGATTCGGATAAGGAAAGGGTTACAGGTCTTGCAGACCGAATCGATTCGGATTGAAACCGAATCGATTCGGCAATTGCAGAAGGTCAGTCTTTGCTCACCGAATCGATTCGGCTATTTAAGCGAATCGATTCGCAAGGGCGAATCGATTCGGCCCAAGGGGCGAATCGATTCGGTTCCCCTGTTTTTGTGAGATTTTCTTATTTTGATTTTTAGCCCTTTTTCTTTTAGGTCCAAGGTTTAGGAACCTTCCTTTGGGAAGTAATTAAGAGTCCTAGAGGGTGGTTTTGGGTAGACTAATGCCCTAAGATGATAATGGGGTATTTAGGCTTACCGAGGGCTAAGTGGCGTAGGTTGATATCCGAATGATTTAGGAGATTAACCTAGAGATGAAATTTGAAGTTAAAATATTAAAGTTGAGCTTTTGAGAGACACTCCATTATGGAGATTCACCTTGAGGGTTTATAAATTATATAAACTATTTGGGGATATTTTGATGGTTAGTGGCACTTTGGGTCTTAGGTCATTAATAAAATATACGACTTAATAAGAATCGTTTGCACCTTCTAAAGCTGGTGCTTAATGGCTAAATGGATGATTTTTGGAAATATAAAATATGAGTTTTCAAAAATGGAAAAAGTAATGATTTTCATAAATGATAATTTATGGTTACACACCTCTCTAAATCGCTATCATAAGGGAAGTCACGCGCGTTGTGGTGAAGCCCCCTGGCTAATGATGCAGGGTGGATATAGTCCCGAGGCCATGGGAGCGCTTATGGTTGTATATTTTCTGCGGGGGTAGAGAGATTTCAGGTGTGGTCTTGGCTACCACGTAGGCTCATGGCCGCTTCCCGAAGTTTCGATAGGATCCCAGGTGGTCTTGGAGGCCTTGGAAGATGATAGCCATTTAGGGGCGCGCTCAGTGGGGAAACCCGGACGGGCGGTCTTAGAATCGTTATATATATATATATGAATATAATTATTCTAAATCAAGTTGGACTTGATGTTTGATGGGTGCCATAAAGAGCACAGTAAAATGACTTATAGAGCATGATGAAAGTGCCATATAGAGCACGATGTAAGGACATAAAGAGCCTATGATGATGATCATATTCCTTATAAGGAAGATATTTTTATAAAGTGAACAATGGTGATAAATGCCATTAGAGCATAAAAAGTATGATTATATTTTCCTATTAAGGAATAAATTCATGAAATGAATTAGTTTACGATGAAAATAATTTGGTAAACATTTGATAAAGTGTTGTACCATTTATAGGTATATTCCTAAAGATAGAATTAGGAATTGTGCCATTAGATGATGGATGAGTTTTACTTCTTTTTCTTTGTGTAGTTGTAGATGTGATTCCCCACACTTATGCACACACATGTAATTATTTATTATTTCGTGCTTAGGGTCAATGTATCTCGATGATCAACCTTGCCTAAGTAGTAGTGTATCGGGGGGGTTCCTTGTTTGGATTTCGCTTTGCGAGACACCCCACGCACGAATAGGGCATAGTGTTGAGACTGGGGAGAAGTTAACCTTTAGTACTTAAACTAATTAGGATAGAGTCTAATGTATCTCGATGATCAACCTTGCCTAAGTAGTAGTGTATCGGGGGGGTTCCTTGTTTGGATTTCGCTTTGCGAGACACCCCACGCACGAATAGGGCTTGGTGTTGAGACTGGGGAGAATTTAGCCTTCTGTTCTTTCTATAACCTGAGCATCATTTTTATTGCGCTAGGTTACTGCTAGATTGAGAGGTGAGAAATATTATTGTTATCTGCGAGAGATTTACGCACTTACCTGCCATGCATTTTAGTCACATGGTAATCATATCAAACCCGGCCCTGACCGGTTTCTCTATTTCTTTGTGCTGCATATTCCTTGCCGTTACAGGTGCTCCTCCGCATGGACACCCGTATTTACATATTCCATTCCAGTTGTCTTGGAGCTACAGCATATTGCGGATGTTGTAGGATACCTGTAGTAGACGCTCCCTTCCATTGTACTCTAATTTTGTTTAGTACTTTCATTCGGGCGTGTTTGCCCAAGGTATTGCACTCATTTATTATATGGTAAATATTGATTGTAATACTTAATGTATTATTTGTATTGGTCTGTGCACCGACAGCTTATTCGGTGATTATTTATTGTATTGTCATACTTTATTCATCGATTTTTGATACCCACCGTTTTTACAAATGGGATTGTCTAAGTGTTTCTCTTTTACTTTTAAATTTTTTTTGTATATGATAATCCGTTTTCTGAAATGATTGGTGGTTATCTCATACTATTATGTTAATCGGCAGTGATGCTAAGAATGGACCATCTATGATTCCTGTATTTATTGGAGTATTGGGCTGGCCACCTATTATTTTAGTAGGCGGGTTGTCACAGATGGTATCAGAGCATTAGGTTCTAGAGTCCTTAGGAATCTGTGCGGATGTTTTACGTTTTCTGCGTTTCTCTCTATTTGATGTAGAGCCTTAAGAATAAGGTCGTTGAGTTCTCCTGTGAGATTTCGTTCTCCTGCTATGGTATGAGGACCCCGAAGATCTTCTACGCGTTCGTGTGAGACTTGTAAGTCGCTGGGTGTAGGGCGTTGAGGAAGGCCGTGGTGGAGGCGTCGTAGGACGGGATTACTATAAGCTGTGGGCTGTGGTCGGGAATAAGGATCACTTTGGAGGTCCTTCCCTTTGTAGCATTATTTTATAATGCTGCCGAGACTACTAAGTACAGTGAAAATAGTTTTCCCAAGTACCGCTGCCGGTAAAGAGTGGTACTATGCTTGGGACTCCGAGCAATGTCAATTCGGAGTTGAGAGGTTCTTTATTAGGACCACATGTTGAAGTTCGGTTGGTTATAGGAAGTGTAACCTCGTTCGGTGAGAACGTAAGGCCGAGAGTTTTGGCCTAGAGATGGGTATAGTCGCCTCGTTATGGTGGGACTTTCTAACTAGGGTGCGAGTAGTGCATTCCTTAGGTAAGATGGGAGTATATTGGTGCTAGCCCTAGATTCGGGTGCGTATATCGAGCTTGTGATGGTATCGGTATGTATTTCTATATATAGTAGTAAGTATGTCTGTATGGCTCCCATGATAGGGGAGTTCTGTATCTTCCTTCACACTCGTTATGGGGCGAGTGGTGATATATGTGGTACGTGCTACTTGTATTATATATATTATATATATATATATATATATATATACGAGTAGAGATATTCTTAGATTGGTTGGGGTGATAGCAAGCAAATATATATCGCGAGGCTATCCTAGTTCTAGTTCTAGGAGGAGGACTAGTTGATCTGTAATATCTCTCCTGGATCCGGGTTGAGACTTTATAGAGGTGGTTTACGGTGTTTAGATAGTTTCCTTTATTTTTTTTTATTATTTTATTCTCTTTGCTTGCTTGATTGCTTTGCTTGTGTATGCTATTGCCTTTATCTCCATGACTGGCTAGTTATGGTGACTGTGTGGAGGGGTTCCTTGTTTGGATTTTGCTTCGGCGAGACGCTCCACGCATGAACCTTAACGACGTTGGGAGTGGAGAGATGTGCATTTTCTTTTGTTCTTCCCTTCTTTCTTTTCTTTTCTGTTGGTTAAGTACTGGGTTGGAAGGTTTAGCCAAGAATCACGTATATGAGTGATTAAGGGCTTAGTTCATGTGTGATATATGAGCACTATGATAGTTTTCCTCTGACTAATGTGGGGGAAGACTAAGATTATGAAGGTCCGATAGGGACTTATGGTTGTGCCATATTGAGAAGGCCATTTGTTTAGAGATATATATGTCTCTTGGGGTCAGGTAGTGGTGGCATCTTACTGAAAGTAAATGCCTCAGTAGATAGTTATGGTAGGACGTAGATGTTTATATGTAGTAGTAGAGTTTCGAACTAGGATTCCGTCGATCCCGATGATGTGTCTTCGACCGCCACTTCTCGACGACTGACAATGCGAGGTAGTAGTGTAACGGGAGGGTTCCTTGTTTGGATTTCGCTTCGGCGAGACGTCCCACGCATGAAACCTAGCTAATGTCAGAAGTCGGGAAAGGTCTTGGACACTAGGGATATTTAGCATTATGCTTATACGACTAGGATAGGATAGATAAATTGACCTTAGGATTCTTGGGATGCTAGGCCCTTAGGGCATGCGGCGTTAGTTTAGGAGATGGTTGGGAGTTGACCACAATAAGTTGTGGGTTAACTCTAAGTAGGATTTGGTCCCTAGACGACAAGTATGGGATTTTGAGCTCGTTAGGATGTTTCCTTTCGCTAAGGCAATGAGGATGGGAGTAGTATAGACGCCGAGTAGATACCGTCTTAGAGTTTATTCGTGGCATAGGATGCCAAGTGGAGTGAGCTTCACCGAGACGAGACATTCGTGTCAAGGTATAGGTAAAATCTCCAGGAAGAATGGAAACCGTTGGGGATACGGGGTATATCCTACCACCCGTAAGTGGGAGAGTGGATCTGATTTAAAGGAAAGATCGGAGTAATAGTTTTATAGATCAAATTTCCTTGCAATAGTTCGGATCGTCTTCGATAAACGTTAGGCCGTGTATAGCCTAGTGTAGATGGCAATATGCCTTGTCTACTCGTTGGAATGGAAACAGCGAATAGTATATTCCTGGGACTGGGAGTGGTCCGGGAACCTTCCTTTAGATTGGGCTCAGTGAGCAAGTAGACCTTTGAGGAGTACACCAATGCGAATAAAAGTTAGTAGTGTCGGGATTAGCGATGGTAAGTTAGTGTAGTTATTCCCTAGTAGGGGTGTAACGTGTTTAGGAAGTAAGGCAATTAGTGCCGAGCTTGTGCGGGTATCTCCTCCCGTAGTAGAAGGGTAGGATCGATAGTTTCTGAGATCGATAGCGATGACCTTAGTCTGAGTCCTATGGGGACATCTCTATTCGGGGGTTTGCTAGTATAATAGCACGGTTTTATTATAGTGTACCCTTTATATGGATATGGGTTACGCCTGAATTTTGAGGGCAAAATTCCCCTTTAAGGGGGGGAGTATGTAACAACCCAGGTTTTCGAGCGACTATTTTATACTATTTTGCCTAATGGGCTAATTTTATAAAATAGGGAATGCTGGAGTAAATATTATTTCCCGTGAGACTTAGGGATTTTATTTACTATGTTCTGACTATTTACCGTTATGGGAAGGTAAATAGTGTTATGTTGCGTATTATTGCGTCGTTATATGTAAAACGACGGTTATGACCTATATTTAAACTTGGGTATAAGTAATGAATTAAAATGGATTTGGAACATAAAAATAGTTCACACTTTCCCGAATACCAAAATGGGGGGTGCGGTTGTTTTTAGAATAGTCGAGATAGTCGAGATAAGTGCCCAGTTGTAAACTTTGAGACTTAGGAATTTTAAGGGGTTATGACTCAATTAAGTGGTTACGAGTCATTTTAGTGGTGTATTAACAATTAAAAGTGGGGATTCATGTTTTAAGACCCGAATAAGTTCCCCCACCCCTTTTCTTTGTTCATTTGTGTGAGAAACCAAAGGAGAGAGAGAGAGAAGAGAGAGTTGGGAGAAATGGAGAGAAAGAGAGAGAAATGAAGATTTGGACCGGATTTCCGTTGCTACCGGAAGAGGATCAGAGACTACAAACCCCGAGGCAAGTTTCTTACTTGCTAGATGTGATTTAATGTGATAAATTGCATGTATAGTTAGGTTTTGGAGATTTAACCCATAAATGGGTATTTGTTGATTTTGATGATTAAACCCTTAAATCTTAGTTTTAATTTGATTTGAGGATATATTATTGGTTGTAAATGGTGTAGGACTAATTTAGGTCGAATTGTTGTTGTTGATGTTGGGAGAAATCAAGGTTTTGGGGTTTTGGGATTTTAGGGTTCTTACACCCCGTAGCCCAAATTGGGCAAAATCCCAGGACCGAATCGATTCGGTCCCAAGGGCGAATCGATTCGGATAAGGACAGGGTTACAGGTCTTGCAGACCGAATCGATTCGTATTGAAACCGAATCGATTCGGCAATTGCAGAAGGTCAGTCTTTGCTCACCGAATCGATTCGGCTGTTTCAGCGAATCGATTCGCAAGGGCGAATCGATTCGGCCCAAGGGGCGAATCGATTCGGTTCCCCTGTTTTTGTGAGATTTTCTTATTTTGATTTTTAGCCCTTTTTCTTTTAGATCCAAGGTTTAGGAACCTTCCTTTGGGAAGTAATTAAGAGTCCTAGAGGGTGGTTTTGGGTAGACTAATGCCCTAAGATGATAATGGGGTATTTAGGTTTACCGAGCGCTAAGTGGCGTAGGTTGATATCCGAATGATTTAGGAGATTAACCTAGAGATGAAATTTGAAGTTAAAATATTAAAGTTGAGCTTTTGAGAGACACTCCATTATGGAGATTCACCTTGAGGGTTTATAAATTATATAAACTATTTGGGGATATTTTGATGGTTAGTGGCACTTTGGGTCTTAGGTCATTAATAAAATATACGACTTAATAAGAATCGTTTGCACCTTCTAAAGCTGGTGCTTAATGGCTAAATGGATGATTTTTGGAAATATAAAATATGAGTTTTCAAAAATGGAAAAAGTAATGATTTTCATAAATGATAATTTATGGTTACACACCTCTCTAAATCGCTATCATAAGGGAAGTCACGCGCGTTGTGGTGAAGCCCCCTGGCTAATGATGCAGGGTGGATATAGTCCCGAGGCCATGGGAGCGCTTATGGTTGTATATTTTCTGCGGGGGTAGGGAGATTTCAGGTGTGGTCTTGGCTACCACGTAGGCTCATGGCCGCTTCCCGACGTTTCGATAGGATCCCAGGTGGTCTTGGAGGCCCTGGAAGATGACAGCCATTTAGGGGCGCGCTCAGTGGGGAAACCCGGACGGGCGGTCTTAGAATCGTTATATATATATATATGAATATAACTATTCTAAATCAAGTTGGACTTGATGTTTGATGGGTGCCATAAAGAGCACAGTAAAATGCCTTATAGAGCATGATGAAAGTGCCATATAGAGCACGATGTAAGGCCATAAAGAGCCTATGATGATGATCATATTCCTTATAAGGAAGATATTTTTATAAAGTGAACAATGGTGATAAATGCCATTAGAGCATAAAAAGTATGATTATATTTTCCTATTAAGGAATAAATTCATGAAATGAATTAGTTTACGATGAAAATAATTTGGTAAACATTTGATAAAGTGTTGTACCATTTATAGGTATATTCCTAAAGATAGAATTAGGAATTGTGCCATTAGATGATAGATGAGTTTTACTTCTTTTTCTTTGTGTAGTTGTAGATGTGATTCCCCACACTTATGCACACACATGTAATTATTTATTATTTCGTGCTTAGGGTCAATGTATCTCGATGATCAACCTTGCCTAAGTAGTAGTGTATCGGGGGGGTTCCTTGTTTGGATTTCGCTTTGCGAGACACCCCACGCACGAATAGGGCATAGTGTTGAGACTGGGGAGAAGTTAACCTTTAGTACTTAAACTAATTAGGACAGAGTCTAATGTATCTCGATGATCAACCTTGCCTAAGTAGTAGTGTATCGGGGGGGTTCCTTGTTTGGATTTCGCTTTGCGAGACACCCCACGCACGAATAGGGCTTGGTGTTGAGACTGGGGAGAAGTTAGCCTTCTGTTCTTTCTATAACCTGAGCATCATTTTTATTGCGCTAGGTTACTGCTAGATTGAGAGGTGAGAAATATTATTATTATCTGCGAGAGATTTACGCACTTACCTGCCATGCATTTTAGTCACATGGTAATCATATCAAACCCGACCCTGACCGGTTTCTCTATTTCTTTGTGCTGCATATTCCTTGCCGTTACAGGTGCTCCTCCGCATGGACACCCGTATTTACATATTCCATTCCAGTTGTCTTGGAGCTACAGCATATTGCGGATGTTGTAGGATACCTGTAGTAGACGCTCCCTTCCATTGTACTCTAATTTTGTTTAGTACTTTCATTCGGGCGTGTTTGCCCAAGGTATTGCACTCATTTATTATATGGTAAATATTGATTGTAATACTTAATGTATTATTTGTATTGGTCTGTGCACCGACAGCTTATTCGGTGATTATTTATTGTATTGTCATACTTTATTCATCGATTTTTGATACCCACCGTTTTTACAAATGGGATTGTCTAAGTGTTTCTCTTTTACTTTTAAATTTTTTTTGTATATGATAATCCGTTTTCTGAAATGATTGGTGGTTATCTCATACTATTATGTTAATCGGCAGTGATGCTAAGAATGGACCATCTATGATTCCTGTATTTATTGGAGTATTGGGCTGGCCACCTATTATTTTAGTAGGCGGGTTGTCACAGATGGTATCAGAGCATTAGGTTCTAGAGTCCTTAGGAATCTGTGCGGATGTTTTACGTTTTCTGCGTTTCTCTCTATTTGATGTAGAGCCTTAAGAATAAGGTCGTTGAGTTCTCCTGTGAGATTTCGTTCTCCTGCTATGGTATGAGGACCCCGAAGATCTTCTACGCGTTCGTGTGAGACTTGTAAGTCGCTGGGTGTAGGGCGTTGAGGAAGGCCGTGGTGGAGGCGTCGTAGGACGGGATTACTATAAGCTGTGGGCTGTGGTCGGGAATAAGGATCACTTTGGAGGTCCTTCCCTTTGTAGCATTATTTTATAATGCTGCCGAGACTACTAAGTACAGTGAAAATAGTTTTCCCAAGTACCGCTGCCGGTAAAGAGTGGTACTATGCTTGGGACTCCGAGCAATGTCAATTCGGAGTTGAGAGGTTCTTTATTAGGACCACATGTTGAAGTTCGGTTGGTTAGAGGAAGTGTAACCTCGTTCGGTGAGAACGTAAGGCCGAGAGTTTTGGCCTAGAGATGGGTATAGTCTCCTCGTTATGGTGGGACTTTCTAACTAGGGTGCGAGTAGTGCATTCCTTAGGTAAGATGGGAGTATATTGGTGCTAGCCCTAGATTCGGGTGCGTATATCGAGCTTGTGATGGTATCGGTATGTATTTCTATATATAGTAGTAAGTATGTCTGTATGGCTCCCATGATAGGGGAGTTCTGTATCTTCCTTCACACTCGTTATGGGGCGAGTGGTGATATATGTGGTACGTGCTACTTGTATTATATATATATTATATATATATATGAGTAGAGATATTCTTAGATTGGTTGGGGTGATAGCAAGCAAATATATATCGCAAGGCTATCCTAGTTCTAGTTCTAGGAGGAGGACTAGTTGATCTGTAATATCTCTCCTGGATCCGGGTTGAGACTTTATAGAGGTGGTTTACGGTGTTTCGATAGTTTCCTTTATTTTTTTTTATTATTTTATTCTCTTTGCTTGCTTGATTGCTTTGCTTGTGTATGCTATTGCCTTATCTCCATGAGTGGCTAGTTAAGGTGACTGTGTGGAGGGGTTCCTTGTTTGGATTTTGCTTCGGCGAGACGCTCCACGCATGAACCTTAACGACGTTGGGAGTGGAGAGATGTGCATTTTCTTTTGTTCTTCCCTTCTTTCTTTTCTTTTCTGTTGGTTAAGTACTGGGTTGGAAGGTTTAGCCAAGAATCACGTATATGAGTGATTAAGGGCTTAGTTCATGTGCGATATATGAGCACTATGATAGTTTTCCTCTGACTAATATGGGGGAAGACTAAGATTATGAAGGTCCGATAGGGACTTATGGTTGTGCCATATTGAGAAGGCCATTTGTTTAGAGATATATATGTCTCTTGGGGTCAGGTAGTGGTGGCATCTTACTCAAAGTAAATGCCTCAGTCGATAGTTATGGTAGGACGTAGATGTTTATATGTAGTAGTAGAGTTTCAAACTAGGATTCCGTCGATCCCGATGATGTGTCTTCGACCGCCACTTCTCGACGACTGACAATGCGAGGTAGTAGTGTAACGGGAGGGTTCCTTGTTTGGATTTCGCTTCGGCGAGACGTCCCACGCATGAAACCGAGCTAATGTCAGAAGTCGGGAAAGGTCTTGGACACTAGGGATATTTAGCATTATGCTTATACGACTAGGATAGGATAGATAAATTGACCTTAGGATTCTTGGGATGCTAGGCCCTTAGGGCATGCGGCGTTAGTTTATGAGATGGTTGGGAGTTGACCACAATAAGTTGTGGGTTAACTCTAAGTAGGATTTGGTCCCTAGACGACAAGTATGGGATTTTGAGCTCGTTAGGATGTTTCCTTTCGCTAAGGCAATGAGGATGGGAGTAGTATAGACGCCGAGTAGATACCGTCTTAGAGTTTATTCGTGGCATAGGATGCCAAGTGGAGTGAGCTTCACCGAGACGAGACATTCGTGTCAAGGTATAGGTAAAGTCTCCAGGAAGAATGGAAACCGTTGGGGATACGGGGTATATCCTACCACCCGTAAGTGGGAGAGTGGATCTGATTTAAAGGAGAGATCGGAGTAATAGTTTTATAGATCAAATTTCCTTGCAATAGTTCGGATCGTCTTCGATAAACGTTAGGCCGTGTATAGCCTAGTGTAGATGGCAATATGCCTTGTCTACTCGTTGGAATGGAAACAGCGAATAGTATATTCCTGGGACTGGGAGTGGTCCGGGAACCTTCCTTTAGATTGGGCTCAGTGAGCAAGTAGACCTTTGAGGAGTACACCAATGTGAATAAAAGTTAGTAGTGTCGGGATTAGCGATGGTAAGTTAGTGTAGTTATTCCCTAGTAGGGGTGTAACGTGTTTAGGAAGTAAGGCAATTAGTGCCGAGCTTGTGCGGGTATCTCCTCCCGTAGTAGAAGGGTAGGATCGATAGTTTCTGAGATCGATAGCGATGACCTTAGTCTGAGTCCTATGGGGACATCTCTATTCGGGGGTTTGCTAGTATAATAGCACGGTTTTATTATAGTGTACCCTTTATATGGATATGGGTTACGCCTGAATTTTGAGGGCAAAATTCCCCTTTAAGGGGGGGAGTATGTAACAACCCAGGTTTTCGAGCGACTATTTTATACTATTTTGCCTAATGGGCTAATTTTATAAAATAGGGAATGCTGGAGTAAATATTATTTCCCGTGAGACTTAGGGATTTTATTTACTATGTTCTGACTATTTACCGTTATGGGAAGGTAAATAGTGTTATGTTGCGTATTATTGCGTCGTTATATGTATAATGACGGTTATGACCTATATTTAAACTTGGGTGTAAGTAGTGAATTAAAATGGATTTGGAACGTAAAAATAGTTCACACTTTCCCGAATGCCAAAATGGGGGGTGCGGTTGTTTTTAGAATAGTCGAGATAGTCGAGATAAGTGCCCAGTTGTAAACTTTGTGACTTAGGCATTTTAAGGGGTTATGACTCAATTAAGTGGTTACGAGTCATTTTAATGGTGTATTAACAATTAAAAGTGGGGATTCATGTTTTAAGACCCGAATAAGTTCCCCCACCCCTTTTCTTTCTTCATTTGTGTGAGAAACCAAAGGAGAGAGAGAGAGAAGAGAGAGTTGGGAGAAATGGAGAGAAAGAGAGAGAAATGAAGATTTGGACCGGATTTCCGTTGCTACCGGAAGAGGATCAGAGACTACGAACCCCGAGGCAAGTTTCTTACTTGCTAGATGTGATTTAATGTGATAAATTGCATGTATAGTTAGGTTTTGGAGATTTAACCCATAAATGGGTATTTGTTGATTTTGATGATTAAACCCTTAAATCTTAGTTTTAATTTGATTTGAGGATATATTATTGGTTGTAAATGGTGTAGGACTAATTTAGGTCGAATTGTTGTTGTTGATGTTGGGAGAAATCAAGGTTTTGGGGTTTTGGGATTTTAGGGTTCTTACACCCCGTAGCCCAAATTGGGCAAAATCCCAGGACCGAATCGATTCGGTCCCAAGGGCGAATCGATTCGGATAAGGACAGGGTTACAGGTCTTGCAGACCGAATCGATTCGGATTGAAACCGAATCGATTCGGCAATTGCAGAAGGTCAGTCTTTGCTCACCGAATCGATTCGGCTGTTTAAGCGAATCGATTCGCAAGGGCGAATCGATTCGGCCCAAGGGGCGAATCGATTCGGTTCCCCTGTTTTTGTGAGATTTTCTTATTTTGATTTTTAGCCCTTTTTCTTTTAGGTCCAAGGTTTAGGAACCTTCCTTTGGGAAGTAATTAAGAGTCCTAGAGGGTGGTTTTGGGTAGACTAATGCCCTAAGATGATAATGGGGTATTTAGGCTTACCGAGGGCTAAGTGGCGTAGGTTGATATCCGAATGATTTAGGAGATTAACCTAGAGATGAAATTTGAAGTTAAAATATTAAAGTTGAGCTTTTGAGAGACACTCCATTATGGAGATTCACCTTGAGGGTTTATAAATTATATAAACTATTTGGGGATATTTTGATGGTTAGTGGCACTTTGGGTCTTAGGTCATTAATAAAATATACGACTTAATAAGAATCGTTTGCACCTTCTAAAGCTGGTGCTTAATGGCTAAATGGATGATTTTTGGAAATATAAAATATGAGTTTTCAAAAATGGAAAAAGTAATGATTTTCATAAATGATAATTTATGGTTACACACCTCTCTAAATCGCTATCATAAGGGAAGTCACGCGCGTTGTGGTGAAGCCCCCTGGCTAATGATGCAGGGTGGATATAGTCTCGAGGCCATGGGAGCCCTTATGGTTGTATATTTTCTGCGGGGGTAGGGAGATTTCAGGTGTGGTCTTGGCTACCACGTAGGCTCATGGCCGCTTCCCGACGTTTCGATAGGATCCCAGGTGGTCTTGGAGGCCCTGGAAGATGATAGCCATTTAGGGGCGCGTTCAGTGGGGAAACCCGGACGGGCGGTCTTAGAATCGTTATATATATATATATGAATATAACTATTCTAAATCAAGTTGGACTTGATGTTTGATGGGTGCCATAAAGAGCACAGTAAAATGCCTTATAGAGCATGATGAAAGTGCCATATAGAGCACGATGTAAGGCCATAAAGAGCCTATGATGATGATCATATTCCTTATAAGGAAGATATTTTTATAAAGTGAACAATGGTGATAAATGCCATTAGAGCATAAAAAGTATGATTATATTTTCCTATTAAGGAATAAATTCATGAAATGAATTAGTTTACGATGAAAATAATTTGGTAAACATTTGATAAAGTGTTGTACCATTTATAGGTATATTCCTAAAGATAGAATTAGGAATTGTGCCATTAGATGATGGATGAGTTTTACTTCTTTTTCTTTGTGTAGTTGTAGATGTGATTCCCCACACTTATGCACACACATGTAATTATTTATTATTTCGTGCTTAGGGTCAATGTATCTCGATGATCAACCTTGCCTAAGTAGTAGTGTATCGGGGGGGTTCCTTGTTTGGATTTCGCTTTGCGAGACACCCCACGCACGAATAGGGCATAGTGTTGAGACTGGGGAGAAGTTAACCTTTAGTACTTAAACAAATTAGGACAGAGTCTAATGTATCTCGATGATCAACCTTGCCTAAGTAGTAGTGTATCGGGGGGGTTCCTTGTTTGGATTTCGCTTTGCGAGACACCCCACGCACGAATAGGGCTTGGTGTTGAGACTGGGGAGAAGTTAGCCTTCTGTTCTTTCTATAACCTGAGCATCATTTTTATTGCGCTAGGTTACTGCTAGATTGAGAGGTGAGAAATATTATTGTTATCTTCGAGAGATTTACGCACTTACCTGCCATGCATTTTAGTCACATGGTAATCATATCAAACCCGGCCCTGACCGGTTTCTCTATTTCTTTGTGCTGCATATTCCTTGCCGTTACAGGTGCTCCTCCGCATGGACACCCGTATTTACATATTCCATTCCAGTTGTCTTGGAGCTACAGCATATTGCGGATGTTGTAGGATACCTGTAGTAGACGCTCCCTTCCATTGTACTCTAATTTTGTTTAGTACTTTCATTCGGGCGTGTTTGCCCAAGGTATTGCACTCATTTATTATATGGTAAATATTGATTGTAATACTTAATGTATTATTTGTATTGGTCTGTGCACCGACAGCTTATTCGGTGATTATTTATTGTATTGTCATACTTTATTCATCGATTTTTGATACCCACCGTTTTTACAAATGGAATTGTCTAAGTGTTTCTCTTTTACTTTTAAATTTTTTTTGTATATGACAATCCGTTTTCTGAAATGATTGGTGGTTATCTCATACTATTATGTTAATCGGCAGTGATGCTAAGAATGGACCATCTATGATTCCTGTATTTATTGGAGTATTGGGCTGGCCACCTATTATTTTAGTAGGCGGGTTATCACAGATGGTATCAGAGCATTAGGTTCTAGAGTCCTTAGGAATCTGTGCGGATGTTTTACGTGTTCTGCGTTTCTCTCTATTTGATGTAGAGCCTTAAGAATAAGGTCGTTGAGTTCTCCTGTGAGATTTCGTTCTCCTGCTATGGTATGAGGACCCCGAAGATCTTCTACGCGTTCGTGTGAGACTTGTAAGTCGCTGGGTGTAGGGCGTTGAGGAAGGCCGTGGTGGAGGCGTCGTAGGACGGGATTACTATAAGCTGTGGGCTGTGGTCGGGAATAAGGATCACTTTGGAGGTCCTTCCCTTTGTAGCATTATTTTATAATGCTGCCGAGACTACTAAGTACAGTGAAAATAGTTTTCCCAAGTACCGCTGCCGGTAAAGAGTGGTACTATGCTTGGGACTCCGAGCAATGTCAATTCGGAGTTGAGAGGTTCTTTATTAGGACCACATGTTGAAGTTCGGTTGGTTAGAGGAAGTGTAACCTCGTTCGGTGAGAACGTAAGGCCGAGAGTTTTGGCCTAGAGATGGGTATAGTCTCCTCGTTATGGTGGGACTTTCTAACTAGGGTGCGAGTAGTGCATTC
Organism: Sambucus nigra; assembly: GCA_949130495.1. Lineage (NCBI taxonomy): Eukaryota > Viridiplantae > Streptophyta > Magnoliopsida > Dipsacales > Adoxaceae > Sambucus > Sambucus nigra. The sequence goes on from OX422209.1 coordinate 689,188,297, forward strand.
CTTAGGTAAGATGGGAGTATATTGGTGCTAGCCCTAGATTCGGGTGCGTATATCGAGCTTGTGATGGTATCGGTATGTATTTCTATATATAGTAGTAAGTATGTCTGTATGGCTCCCATGATAGGGGAGTTCTGTATCTTCCTTCACACTCGTTATGGGGCGAGTGGTGATATATGTGGTACGTGCTACTTGTATTATATATATTATATATATATATATATACGAGTAGAGATATTCTTAGATTGGTTGGGGTGATAGCAAGCAAATATATATCGCAAGGCTATCCTAGTTCTAGTTCTAGGAGGAGGACTAGTTGATCTGTAATATCTCTCCTGGATCCGGGTTGAGACTTTATAGAGGTGGTTTACGGTGTTTAGATAGTTTCCTTTATTTTTTTTTATTATTTTATTCTCTTTGCTTGCTTGATTGCTTTGCTTGTGTATGCTATTGCCTTATCTCCATGACTGGCTAGTTAAGGTGACTGTGTGGAGGGGTTCCTTGTTTGGATTTTGCTTCGGCGAGACGCTCCACGCATGAACCTTAACGACGTTGGGAGTGGAGAGATGTGCATTTTCTTTTGTTCTTCCCTTCTTTCTTTTCTTTTCTGTTGGTTAAGTACTGGGTTGGAAGGTTTAGCCAAGAATCACGTATATGAGTGATTAAGGGCTTAGTTCATGTGCGATATATGAGCACTATGATAGTTTTCCTCTGACTAATATGGGGGAAGACTAAGATTATGAAGGTCCGATAGGGACTTATGGTTGTGCCATATTGAGAAGGCCATTTGTTTAGAGATATATATGTCTCTTGGGGTCAGGTAGTGGTGGCATCTTACTCAAAGTAAATGCCTCAGTCGATAGTTATGGTAGGACGTAGATGTTTATATGTAGTAGTAGAGTTTCGAACTAGGATTCCGTCGATCCCGATGATGTGTCTTCGACCGCCACTTCTCGACGACTGACAATGCGAGGTAGTAGTGTAACGGGAGGGTTCCTTGTTTGGATTTCGCTTCGACGAGACGTCCCACGCATGAAACCGAGCTAATGTCAGAAGTCGGGAAAGGTCTTGGACACTAGGGATATTTAGCATTATGCTTATACGACTAGGATAGGATAGATAAATTGACCTTAGGATTCTTGGGATGCTAGGCCCTTAGGGCATGCGGCGTTAGTTTATGAGATGGTTGGGAGTTGACCACAATAAGTTGTGGGTTAACTCTAAGTAGGATTTGGTCCCTAGACGACAAGTATGGGATTTTGAGCTCGTTAGGATGTTTCCTTTCGCTAAGGCAATGAGGATGGGAGTAGTATAGACGCCGAGTAGATACCGTCTTAGAGTTTATTCGTGGCATAGGATGCCAAGTGGAGTGAGCTTCACCGAGACGAGACATTCGTGTCAAGGTATAGGTAAAGTCTCCAGGAAGAATGGAAACCGTTGGGGATACGGGGTATATCCTACCACCCGTAAGTGGGAGAGTGGATCTGATTTAAAGGAGAGATCGGAGTAATAGTTTTATAGATCAAATTTCCTTGCAATAGTTCGGATCGTCTTCGATAAACGTTAGGCCGTGTATAGCCTAGTGTAGATGGCAATATGCCTTGTCTACTCGTTGGAATGGAAACAGCGAATAGTATATTCCTGGGACTGGGAGTGGTCCGGGAACCTTCCTTTAGATTGGGCTCAGTGAGCAAGTAGACTTTTGAGGAGTACACCAATGTGAATAAAAGTTAGTAGTGTCGGGATTAGCGATGGTAAGTTAGTGTAGTTATTCCCTAGTAGGGGTGTAACGTGTTTAGGAAGTAAGGCAATTAGTGCCGAGCTTGTGCGGGTATCTCCTCCCGTAGTAGAAGGGTAGGATCGATAGTTTCTGAGATCGATAGCGATGACCTTAGTCTGAGTCCTATGGGGACATCTCTATTCGGGGGTTTGCTAGTATAATAGCACGGTTTTATTATAGTGTACCCTTTATATGGATATGGGTTACGCCTGAATTTTGAGGGCAAAATTCCCCTTTAAGGGGGGGAGTATGTAACAACCCAGGTTTTCGAGCGACTATTTTATACTATTTTGCCTAATGGGCTAATTTTATAAAATAGGGAATGCTGGAGTAAATATTATTTCCCGTGAGACTTAGGGATTTTATTTACTATGTTCTGACTATTTACCGTTATGGGAAGGTAAATAGTGTTATGTTGCGTATTATTGCGTCGTTATATGTATAATGACGGTTATGACCTATATTTAAACTTGGGTGTAAGTAGTGAATTAAAATGGATTTGGAACGTAAAAATAGTTCACACTTTCCCGAATGCCAAAATGGGGGGTGCGGTTGTTTTTAGAATAGTCGAGATAGTCGAGATAAGTGCCCAGTTGTAAACTTTGTGACTTAGGCATTTTAAGGGGTTATGACTCAATTAAGTGGTTACGAGTCATTTTAATGGTGTATTAACAATTAAAAGTGGGGATTCATGTTTTAAGACCCGAATAAGTTCCCCCACCCCTTTTCTTTCTTCATTTGTGTGAGAAACCAAAGGAGAGAGAGAGAGAAGAGAGAGTTGGGAGAAATGGAGAGAAAGAGAGAGAAATGAAGATTTGGACCGGATTTCCGTTGCTACCGGAAGAGGATCAGAGACTACGAACCCCGAGGCAAGTTTCTTACTTGCTAGATGTGATTTAATGTGATAAATTGCATGTATAGTTAGGTTTTGGAGATTTAACCCATAAATGGGTATTTGTTGATTTTGATGATTAAACCCTTAAATCTTAGTTTTAATTTGATTTGAGGATATATTATTGGTTGTAAATGGTGTAGGACTAATTTAGGTCGAATTGTTGTTGTTGATGTTGGGAGAAATCAAGGTTTTGGGGTTTTGGGATTTTAGGGTTCTTACACCCCGTAGCCCAAATTGGGCAAAATCCCAGGACCGAATCGATTCGGTCCCAAGGGCGAATCGATTCGGATAAGGACAGGGTTACAGGTCTTGCAGACCGAATCGATTCGGATTGAAACCGAATCGATTCGGCAATTGCAGAAGGTCAGTCTTTGCTCACCGAATCGATTCGGCTGTTTAAGCGAATCGATTCGCAAGGGCGAATCGATTCGGCCCAAGGGGCGAATCGATTCGGTTCCCCTGTTTTTGTGAGATTTTCTTATTTTGATTTTTAGCCCTTTTTCTTTTAGGTCCAAGGTTTAGGAACCTTCCTTTGGGAAGTAATTAAGAGTCCTAGAGGGTGGTTTTGGGTAGACTAATGCCCTAAGATGATAATGGGGTATTTAGGCTTACCGAGGGCTAAGTGGCGTAGGTTGATATCCGAATGATTTAGGAGATTAACCTAGAGATGAAATTTGAAGTTAAAATATTAAAGTTGAGCTTTTGAGAGACACTCCATTATGGAGATTCACCTTGAGGGTTTATAAATTATATAAACTATTTGGGGATATTTTGATGGTTAGTGGCACTTTGGGTCTTAGGTCATTAATAAAATATACGACTTAATAAGAATCGTTTGCACCTTCTAAAGCTGGTGCTTAATGGCTAAATGGATGATTTTTGGAAATATAAAATATGAGTTTTCAAAAATGGAAAAAGTAATGATTTTCATAAATGATAATTTATGGTTACACACCTCTCTAAATCGCTATCATAAGGGAAGTCACGCGCGTTGTGGTGAAGCCCCCTGGCTAATGATGCAGGGTGGATATAGTCTCGAGGCCATGGGAGCCCTTATGGTTGTATATTTTCTGCGGGGGTAGGGAGATTTCAGGTGTGGTCTTGGCTACCACGTAGGCTCATGGCCGCTTCCCGACGTTTCGATAGGATCCCAGGTGGTCTTGGAGGCCCTGGAAGATGATAGCCATTTAGGGGCGCGCTCAGTGGGGAAACCCGGACGGGCGGTCTTAGAATCGTTATATATATATATATGAATATAACTATTCTAAATCAAGTTGGACTTGATGTTTGATGGGTGCCATAAAGAGCACAGTAAAATGCCTTATAGAGCATGATGAAAGTGCCATATAGAGCACGATGTAAGGCCATAAAGAGCCTATGATGATGATCATATTCCTTATAAGGAAGATATTTTTATAAAGTGAACAATGGTGATAAATGCCATTAGAGCATAAAAAGTATGATTATATTTTCCTATTAATGAATAAATTCATGAAATGAATTAGTTTACGATGAAAATAATTTGGTAAACATTTGATAAAGTGTTGTACCATTTATAGGTATATTCCTAAAGATAGAATTAGGAATTGTGCCATTAGATGATGGATGAGTTTTACTTCTTTTTCTTTGTGTAGTTGTAGATGTGATTCCCCACACTTATGCACACACATGTAATTATTTATTATTTCGTGCTTAGGGTCAATGTATCTCGATGATCAACCTTGCCTAAGTAGTAGTGTATCGGGGGGGTTCCTTGTTTGGATTTCGCTTTGCGAGACACCCCACGCACGAATAGGGCATAGTGTTGAGACTGGGGAGAAGTTAACCTTTAGTACTTAAACTAATTAGGACAGAGTCTAATGTATCTCGATGATCAACCTTGCCTAAGTAGTAGTGTATCGGGGGGGTTCCTTGTTTGGATTTCGCTTTGCGAGACACCCCACGCACGAATAGGGCTTGGTGTTGAGACTGGGGAGAAGTTAGCCTTCTGTTCTTTCTATAACCTGAGCATCATTTTTATTGCGCTAGGTTACTGCTAGATTGAGAGGTGAGAAATATTATTGTTATCTGCGAGAGATTTACGCACTTACCTGCCATGCATTTTAGTCACATGGTAATCATATCAAACCCGGCCCTGACCGGTTTCTCTATTTCTTTGTGCTGCATATTCCTTGCCGTTACAGGTGCTCCTCCGCATGGACACCCGTATTTACATATTCCATTCCAGTTGTCTTGGAGCTACAGCATATTGCGGATGTTGTAGGATACCTGTAGTAGACGCTCCCTTCCATTGTACTCTAATTTTGTTTAGTACTTTCATTCGGGCGTGTTTGCCCAAGGTATTGCACTCATTTATTATATGGTAAATATTGATTGTAATACTTAATGTATTATTTGTATTGGTCTGTGCACCGACAGCTTATTCGGTGATTATTTATTGTATTGTCATACTTTATTCATCGATTTTTTATACCCACCGTTTTTACAAATGGGATTGTCTAAGTGTTTCTCTTTTACTTTTAAATTTTTTTTGTATATGACAATCCGTTTTCTGAAATGATTGGTGGTTATCTCATACTATTATGTTAATCGGCAGTGATGCTAAGAATGGACCATCTATGATTCCTGTATTTATTGGAGTATTGGGCTGGCCACCTATTATTTTAGTAGGCGGGTTGTCACATTAACCATTTAAGTAACAACTAATAATAAATAAGCCCAACACCCAAATGGTAATAAAAAGCGCCACATAAGTCTAATTGATCTCAAGAAGACTATATAATAAACTTAGGGCTTATGCCGATACAATCTCTAAAATAAAAATGTGACTAGAAAGGAAATAATAACCTAAATTAGAGTCAATCGAATTGGAATGACTTATGAGCAATATGATCGTAAGTCGGATCTCCTGTCAAACCTGTTGTCCCTGTCTAGGAAAATCTAGAGGGAAATACTTTATAATTTGGGTGAGCGCCCTAAAGTTGTAAGAATTATCTTACGAAATAAAAATGCAATTATGTAGTTAATTCAGATTATGTACCGCCCATCGGCACTCGCATGCAGTAAGTACCTCACCCCGTATCTAAGTACAATACTATACGTATGTCAACCCAAATCCCAATTATAAAGTTCGATAATTACAACATTAATATAATATTCAATGTGTATAACACAATTCATACACTGAAGCTAATCATCTATCCATGTACTTATAGTCCCAAGAATAACCCCTGCATTACAACCTAACGGAAATAACATATCATCCATTATGCAATTTATGTAATATTAGGTTCATTATTATTTGTCTACATCATTAGACTACAGGGATTTAATTTATATAATGATATATGTCCTTACATATATACGATACATAAAGGCATCCACCTTTAGTATCCCATATGTTCTTTAGCAGTAAGTTCGAAGGAGTCCTTCGTACCAAACGAACATCACAAAACACACATGACAATGGATCCCAGTATCTACACCTACCTCCTCGTAAGTGGCGCTACTATGTAGGACCTAAAATAATGACTAACACAATGCCTAGCCCAAATATGCCGACACATGCTAAAGTTCCGAGACATAGGCAACCCCAACCGATAAGCCGTCCACGAACATGGGTATGTTCACATATAAGTAAATATATATATTTTTAACACATAATACGTATAGGTAACTAACCCTATAATTATCCCCAAGAAGTCTCATTAATCTCCAATTAATAGTCTTACTTTAGGAATTAACCATTTAGTTAATTGTCAATTTTCTCAACACTAAATAGTGACACAAAAGTATCATCTCACTTGGATAACCTACCATATATTCGATTAATTTCGTAAAAATAATTCGACCATTTTCCCGGTCTCAACCTGACACAAAGTCAGAAGGGTCGTTCGAACAAAAGTATACTTCGGTCAAACGAAATCTATAGTTTCATTCGAATGACATCACGTCTCGTTTGAACGAAAGTCTATTCCCGTTCGAACGAGGTTCAAACAACTTGGCAGAAAATCCATATATGCTTGTGTGTTCCTATACAGGTTTCATACTTGCAAATCCAACTTTCATCGTAATGCTTTATCCAACATTATTTCAATGAATATAGATTCTACATGATCCAATAACACTTTTTAGATGATTATCTACTCGAAATAACATAAGATTATGCCCCAAAATCCCAAAAAATTAACCTAACCTTAGAGTTAATATAATCCAATCTTTATGATTAAATTTTATATCTAATCATTCACAGATATTAAGGTCTTAATACATGAATTAAAGTCGTTAGTTCATCACTCCTACAACATGAGTTCTAAGGTTTATTTCACAACATGTAAGTTATATTTTATACATTATTCCCAAAATCTTTGAACAATATGATAATCACATCAATAGACATGTGAAAAGAGTAATTTTATTTACCTCCTTTCGACGCCATGGATTCAGTCCCTCTGTTGAACGTCACCGTCGAGTGTCGCCGATGTGATCGCCTTAACAATCCTTTAAGGGAAAATTTGACTTGTCTCTCCTTGCCTATAAACCTTTCGGTAATTTTTGGGTTTGTCACCAATTAAGTTAATCCTTAAACATCATAATTTCGTACTTGTTCTCTAAATTCATAAAGTTGATTCCAATTATTTAAATCATCAATTTGACAAATTAACCCATAAAAATCTATGAGAAATACACAAGTGAAGTAAGAAACAAATTGAAAATTGACTTAGCGAGAGAATTATTGCCTTAGGCTGCTGATTGGGATCTTTTCCTCTTGGATCCTTGACCTTGCTCCCTTCTCTATCCTTAGTAACCTCTCCAATGGGTGTGGGGCTACTACGGTTAAGTTACGGTGTATGACAATGACTTCTTACTTAGTTAATTACCTTAATATAATCATAAATACCGAGTTACCCATAAATCCTCACCTTTAGGTCCCCAAACAAGCCCGAAATCATACCCGGATTGGCTAAATAACACCTTTAATGGTATATCTATGCCTTGGGCCTAATTTTAGATGTCTAAAACACCTAAACGAGTCCTCAAATTATCCTAAAATGTGCCCAAACTATATCTACTCAAATTACACATTTTTATTATGTTGACACACTACACAATAATAATTTAACTAACATGCAATTTATTTTTTACGAGTAAACATAACATGCATATATGAACCATATAAACATGCAGTCACAACTAAGCAATTTGTTCATGGATTTATTTAATTAAATTCTACCAAATTAATTTAAATTTTATCGATTAAATTTATTAAAAAAAATGTGGGGTATTACAATGGCCACTGTACATGTGGTCATGATTGGGGTTCGTGGTTCAAGACCTTGACGAGGTTAAATCAGTCACGGTTCATGATCATGATCAATGGTTACAATCCATAACCATGATCATGTTCCCAACATTGTGGTTATAAAAAAGGCTACAACTCTCTATATTAGTCACGGTTTTAGAGCGTGATCCCTAAATGGTCACCCTTAAAATTGTGATGGTCAAGAATCGATACCCGAGTCGTTGGTCACGGTCCAGGAACGTGACTATTTCTAGTATTTCGTGTATTGTATGTTGCACAAGTTCTTATGAGATTAGTTTGTGTAGTAGCATATAGATTTGGAGAAGATAGAGTCGCAACCTAATAGTTTATATAATGAGAAACCTATTTTTATCTTAAATCGATGTGAGTATACTTTACGGGTCTAAGGTGATTTCTTTACTGTTGTGTCATCATAGTGCGACTGAGTTCACTTGGTCACGACATGATGATAGGCGTTAAAAATACGCTTACTTTTTTAGACAAATAAACTTTTAAGAATTTCAATGACAAAGTTCTCTTTTTTAGGGTAGAAGACTGTAATACCCAATATTTTTCTAATAATTAAAATGAATTATTTGGGTTTAGTTTAGTGAATAATAAAAGCAAATAAAATGAAAATGTATGAATTATTGTGAAGTAATTTAGTTATTTAAAATATAATTTCACTATGTAGATTAGTTCAAATGGTAATTTTAATTGACTAAGTTCAAATGGATTAGATTTCTATTAATTAAATTAGGATTTAAGTGAATTTTGTCTTTAATATGATAAATTAGGGTGAAACTCTAAGGTTAGATTGGACGTTTGATAAGGCTTGGTGGGAAAGTTGTGGTTCATTAAAATATGAAAAAATGCATAATAGTTGGCTGGAGTTATAATGGGTTAGGTGTAGTGACGAAAAAATTAAAAACGAATTTAATAATTTTGGATCTCGTTCGAACAAGAGGATGCCTTGAACCATCTTCATATAAAACATTAAATATTGAAATTGAGGATTGTCACTATAAAATAAATTCATTTTGGACAAATTTCTTCATGCATAATTTATATATATTCCCCTTTTAAACATGGAATTTATCATTCTTATAATTTGTGTTTGTTAAAATATAATCTATTTATGTGTCACTTTTACTTGCCCTAGAGCAATCATGGTACATAGCTCACTAATTAGTTTCTCGACTTGTTTACCTTTTTTGGGGTAATGTTTTAATATATGTTAATTTATACATATTGTAATATTGATAATTTATATTATAATTATATTAATTACATGTAAAATTTGCATCTAAGAATATGAATGTCATATGCATCTATGTTTCCCAATTAATTTTAACATAAAAGGGAACCCAATTCAAGGATAATGTCCACAACCATATTTTTTTTGGCACAAATGTCCCTCTCTCTTCACGCATATCCGATTTTCAGTAATATAGACAATAAATGTTGTAAAGTTGCATGAAATTTTTTTTGGAAAAAAATGTAATTTGTATATAGAATTTTATAATATATACACAAACATTTGTAATATGTACATGTTAACTTTGTGTATACCCTAGTTATAAGTTATATGTGAAGGGTTGAATGACTTTAATATTTAAAAAATATAAGTGAACTAGAGCAGAAAAAAATATTAAACAGTGACCAAAAAAAAAACTCGCTAATAATTTCCTACCACAATAAAACTAACATTCACTTGAAGGCGAGAAAAACCATACTTTATTTAAGCTTAGACTTGGTTGTTGTGCTATAGGCACTATTATACCTTAGAAAGTAACTTTTAAGTCCAAAAAGTAAATAAAGGGACAAAATACGACTAGAGGTAGAAAAACTCAAAACCAAATTAAGGTCCAAAATACCCATAGAGAAATTATGGTAAGAAACGAGATGAAGCATAATCAATTGTCAGATAGGAGCTTCCTTTTTTTGTAATTGGCCTTAAAGCATGCTTGCCTCAACCTTTTTATTTCTTCTATCATTTCTAAATTTGGCTGCTTCTCCAGCATCTTCTTGTTCACTTCTAACATCTCCACCTGATTTGTTAATCCCATCTCCTAATATTGCAATTAAGAAAAGAATACTTATACAAATAAGAACAACATATATTAAAATTACTTACAAAATTTTATATTCCATGCACTTCTTATAAGATAGAAATGAACTCAATTAAAAATAACAGTTAATTTCGTTTCCCATGAACTTCTCCCCAAATTTTACATCACCATCCGAATTTTTTTTTCACGATTTAACCCCCGAACTTCTATAACATCTTCATGTAGCGTCCTAACCCTAACACCGTTAATTTTTTGGACGAAATATTGGTCGCGTTCCATGCAAATGAGGTTATTTATGTCCAATTCAATATAAGAGTTCAAAAAAAATGAAAATTAGAGAAAAACTTTTATAAAATATTTTTTTTATAGAAAACCATTTAAAAGATTTGGAAATTAATGATTTTTTTAATCTAGAAATTACCAAAAAAACCTATTTTAGAAATTACAAATAACAGAAACATTAAAAATTAAAAATATGAAAAATGTTAATTTTTTAAAATACGAAAATAATAGAAAAATATTTTAGAATTTATAGAAAAACATTTAAAAAGATACCTAACAAATTTAGAAAACGTACATAGAAACACCACCGAGTGGTCCCTCTCTCATCGTGCAGCATAGACCGATTAAACGACTTATTTTGAAAAAACTTATAAGAATCTTGAAAAAAATAGAAAAGACATTTTAAAAGATTGAATAATAACGTAAAAGAATTTTAAAAAATCTAGAAATAATAAACAAAACATTACAAAGTTTGAATATTATTTAAAAAATAAAATATATATATGTGTGTGTGTGTGTGTGTGTGTGTGTGTGTGTGTGTGCAACCATGATTGCACATGCCGTTATGAGAAAATGAGAAAGAGAGAGAATAGTGAGGTATTATCCATAATTGGGTAATATAAAATAATTCCCTTTTAAAATAGTTAGTTGGGTGCCAAGTGTGATTATTCGTCCAATAAACTAGAAGTATTATTGTTAGAAGGTTTCGTTTTGGAAGTTCAAGGGGATCAAATCCAAAAAATAGAAATCCAGTTGGTGATGTAAAAATGAGAGTAAAGTTCAAGGAGGAAAATGTAACTTACTCTAAAAATGATGCAATATAGATTAAAATATCCGAAAGGATCTTAATAAGCACGTATGATAATACCTTAACATTGTCAATTAGGGTCTTTATAGTCTTGATCTTCCGGTGCGGCCACCTCTTAATATTAAGCTCCTTGCATCTTTTCTTCAGCACATCCAATCCTACCTTCAACTCCTCGACTGCTTTATTTATCGGAAGGTGAAAGAATTTTTGAATCTCATCCAGTTCCAACGGAGCCGATTTTAATTTTTTAATTTTCGGACTTTGATATTCATTTGTTTTTGACATCATAAATTGTCCATGAGACATTGTATTGAGCCCTTCTATTGCTCCATAATCTAAATTTTCAGTATCCATAAACATTTGTGGCTTGATATCTACATGACTAAAATTTGCAATATTATCATTCCAAATATTCTCAAAATCAGTGAATTCTAATAGGGGAATATAATTGTTTTGTTGTGAAAATTGATATTCATTAAAATCCCATGGAATTTGATTGTGTTGTTGCGAGAATTGGTATTGATAATCAAAGGGGGGTTCATAATTTGATTGTGGAAACAATTGATCATAATTAAAGGGATCGTCAAAAGGATTGTAATTCAAATTATTAGTGATATGTGAGTATGGCTCCAATTTTCTGCAAACACAAAAAATGGACAATTACACAAACATATATAATTGGCTGTAAACAAAATATACTTGAAAGAAGAAGTGTTTTAATAAGTGGGAGATTACCCTTGAGTGATTTCTTCCAAATAAGGCCAATCAAGTTCATACTCGTTTTCCACCCTTACACAGCCAAACTGATTATAATCCATTCTTCAAGACAATGCAATCGGAGGAAGAAACTTGTATATAAAACCGGAAGGTGTGACTTTTTATTTACCCTGAAACCCTAGAATTTCCTATTTTCTAAAACTTAAAACTCAACCCTCGTCACTCTACCAAATAGTGTACCGAGGCTCCAATTATGATTTTTAATTTTTGACATCCAATCCGTAGTAGGCCAATACCTGGCATGTCATTAACTCTTTTACGAAATGAGCTGTTATTGTCAATAGACGAAGGAAACCCTGTTGTTTCACCTTCTTTGATTTCCATAAATGTGGGAATCGACGGGTTCGGGTCAATTAATTCCTTCATCAGTTGGAAACTCAATCATCAAACTAATCAGAGACGAATGAAATATCCTGCAAGGCAAACCCCTTAAGAATCGAACTGACCAAACGGTCGAACTAAAATGAATCGACGGGTCAATTAATTATCAGAGACAAATGAAATATCCTGCAAGGCAAACCCCATCAGTTGGAAACGTCAAATGGTTAAGAATCGGTCGGGCGAAACGGTCGAACTGACCAGTATCCAAGTCGGTCCAAAAATTCTTGATGGCCCCGGAATTGTTCTGAGGTGGAGAATCCATTATTAAGAGAACTAAAATGAGAATGGAGATTGGCCCTCAAATCGGAGTGTCAAAAAACACTACTCAAATCGGAGTGTCAAAAAAGACTACTACTTGCTTCTTATTCAAATTACAACTTTGATGCAACTAATGTTTTTTTTCCAGATTATTGGACAATTTTTTTACCTCTATTGCTTTCATAATTTGAGGGTTTTTTTTTATTCAGATTATAAACTTTTATTTTTTTCTTAAGTTTTGAGTTTTTTTTATTCAGATTTTAATTATTTATTTTATTTTCCTTAAGATTTTAGGTTTTGGGGTAAATCTATTTTAGAGTTTTTATTTTTCAGTATGGATTTGATAGATTCGTATGGGTTTGAGGGGCTTTTATACATTTTTTATTTTTTTTATTTTTTGGGGGTATATCCGTTTTAGAGTTTTTATTTTTTGGTATGGATTTGATAGATTTTGGTATGCGTTTGAGGTTCCCCCTTAAGATTTTAGGTTTGGGATATCTGTTTTAGAGTTTTTATTTTTTGTATGGATTTGATAGATTTTTGTCTTCTTATTCAAATTATAACTTTGATGCAACTAATGTTTTTTTTCCAGCCTAAGTTTATTTATTTCTCTTTAAATAAATTTGGATCTATCTATTTCCAGATTTTGGATTTCATTCATGCTCATATATAATATGAGCAACTTAAGGAAACTGCAACTTGGACCCATGGCAGGATTGGGCGTGTTTTTTCGGTATGTGGGTGAAATTGATCTCTCTTACCTTCTAAGCTTTGTTCTAGGAAACAGTCTCTGTTTTTCTTTATTTTGGTAAAGGGTCAAGAGTCGGGTTTACCCAAATTTCGGCATGTGGGTGAATTGATATCTCTTACCTTTTGATCTTTGTTCTAGGAAACAATCTTTGTTTTTCATTATTTTGGTAAAAGGTCAAGAGTCGGGTTTACCCAAAAGATGGTTAAAGTCATGTATCCTTGATGACTTTTGTATTGCGGATGTAGTCTTTCAATTGCAGATATGTCTTTTTATGATCCGTCTCTATAGGATCAAAGGTCCATCTTAGACCGTAGACATTAAGGTCACTTGATGTTGCGGCCTATTATTCTTATGAAACTGTCTTTATATATATATATATATATATATATATATATATATATATATATATATGATGACATGGTTTTTGAATTCTAATTCTATCGAAGGACAATAAAGGCTAAGATTCTTCCACAAGAATAAAGGGTCCGGATTAAGTCTCCCAGTTTCATTATCCCGCCCAAACAATCCTCGGTAAACTCACCGTTCATTTCTAATCAATTCCCAACCCATTCTCTCTCTCTCTCTCATATTACACGCTCTCACACAATATTCCACTTTTCTCATTTCTCTTTCTCCCTTCCTCTCTACAGGTCATCCCATTTCTCTATTTCTCTTATCTTCCTCCACGAGGTAAGTCTCTCTCACACGGTATGTGGGTCAAAATTTTCTGTATATTTTTCGGTATTTTTGCTGTGTAGGTTGGTCGATATCCTTATTTCGGAATTTTCTCATTTCGATTTCATAGTTTACATATCCTCATTTCTGTCTAAAGCCCTAATTTCGATTCTCATTGTGTGTGTGTGTGTGCGCATTTCGATTCTCATTATGTGTGGGTATGTGTGTGTATGTATAGATTTCTATATATATGTGGGTATATGTGTACATTTATGTTTATATGTGTTTGTGTATATGTGTGCATGTATAGCTTTATGTTTATATCTTTGTGTGTGCGTGCTTATGAGTGTAACTATGAAGAAATTGTATTATATGTTAATAAACCCTAGAAATTGTATTGAGATTTTTTTTTGACAAAATATTATTAAAAATCCTAGACATTATATGTTTTTGGAGAAAATATAATTAAATATATTTTTAATAAGTAAAAAACAATGTTGTGAAGAACAATGGTTATGTTTTACTAAATGAATCTTCGTGAAGAACGTTGAATTGTTGTGAGCTTATGTTTATGGAAATCGTTGTGAAGAACATGAAGAACAGAGTATTATGTTTATGTTTATGTTTTACTGAATGAATGCACTGATTTGGAAATTAATGGAACAAAAGGTTTAGGATTTTTCTAGGTTAATTTACCCAATTACTTCAATTCCATGAAAATTCCTTTAATTGGTTCATTCGTAAATGCTACTGATTGAATATTCCAGTGTTTTATTAATTTGAGTGTTTTATATATTTGGGTATGGATTCATGTACGAAAAATTAAAAACGATTTGGGATGAACTTAGCAAATACATTCCTTTTTTTCTTGTGGTAAATGAACTTATGGCGGTATTAAGGCTTTACATAATGATATTCAAATGGAATATGTGATGTATTTTCTTATGTGATTGCATAATTCTTTTACTTAATTTCAAGGCCAGTTACTTCTCAAGGACCCTATTACACCTATTAATAAGGTGTTTGCTTTGGTGTCTCAAGAAGGAAAGAAATGTGAAATCAGTCTGAGCATGAATTATGCTTCCCTTGACAATTCTATGGTGTTTTGTGTTAGGAATGAGGTTGCTAGATCACATTCTAATCAATCAGGAAATAAGTCTCCAAAGAAAGAGATACCTACTTATAATCATTGTGATTATATTGGTTATAGAGTTGATAATGTTATAAATTTTATGGATATCCACCTTATTATAATCCTAAACAAAATAATTATTGTTTTAACCAGATTGTCCAATCTTCTCAGGCTTCGATCAATCAAATCATTTCTATTGAGACTTCTCATGTTTTTCAACGAGTTGGAAGATAATTGGTTCAGATGTTGAATCCTAGTCAATCTCATCAACTAATGTATATGTCGTCAACTCAGATGAACCTTGCTTCTAAGCCTCAAATGGATTCACATGTTCCTTCTACCTCTTATATTGAAGGTAACTATTATGTTTTTACATTTTTATCTAATCTAATCTAATTTAACTATATAAACATGGGAGCTTTAAATAATATGACTACACATGTAACTTATCTAATTTTAGATTGAACCGTTGAAGTCGCCAGTGTCTATTTGTATTAACCTTTATTCTTTTTCGGTTTTAGGGAGTATGTGTTCTCCTCCTCTTTTAACATTTCAAATAACTTTTTGAGTGTCTAGGAAAATGAATAATATTTATAGATCTAAAATATGACTGACGGAATATTTACATTAATATTTTTCTGAAGCTGTATATTATAGCAAAAGCTGATGAAATATTACAGACGAAAAAAGCTATATTTGCTCTTATTATTATGTCTTTCCTTTTATACACCCATTACCGATTTCTTTGTTAGTTTACCTAATTATGCTAGACTTCCTGCCTCTGTTATAGGATTTGTTCAGGTAAATTCTTCCTTATTTCTCACATACGTGTGTCCCTCATTTTACAAGCAACTTAGAAGACACTTGGTGTTCAATTGATAATTCCACTTGATGCATTGATCAAGTATGAACAGTCTCAACAAGTTTTTGTGATTTTCTCAACTTGTTCATCTTCTTCTCATGTCTACTCAAGTTGGATGCTTGAATTTCACTTATCTTATCTTCACCGTGGAGCACGAACAAGGTTTCGTTCACCCCGAGGAGTCAAATATCGCTTGCAATGCCATTCAAGTGATGCCCGACCTTAACAGAGATTCTCTAACAAACGTGTCCGAAAGGATTTGGAATAAGAATAAATTCAAGCTATGGAGAGAGAAAAACAAAATTGCTTCGTTTAACTCTACATTTGTCCTCAATATCACCCCTCTAACTAATCCATAGGGAGAAGGATTAGCGTTCATATTGACTAAAGAAAACGGTTATAGCTATATACCGGATAATAGCTACGACCAATGGCTCGGTATTGTAAATGCGAGCACAAATGGTTCCTCATAAAATAACATAGTCTCGATTGAGTTTGACATAAGAAATAGCTACTCAGAAGACATAGACGATAACCATGTCGGTGTCGATGTAAACAACGTTTACACCATCGAACAAGTGTCGCTAAATGGCTATGGTGTAAATATTCCAAACACTAGTGATGTTACAGTGAGAGTTCAATATGATGGAAGATTAAAAAACTTGGTCGTTTATGTACTCATGGGCAACAACACAACAAGAGAAAATATGAGTAATCATATATTTGTTAGGCCTCTTGATCTCTCTGGCCATCTCCCGGAAGATGTTTTTGTTGTATTTTTAGGTTCAACAAGTCAATATACCCAGCTCAACTACATAAAATCATGGGATTTTATTAGTACGGACATGCATGGTGATGAACATCATTTCTTATGGTTGTGGATCCTGCTTTCAGCAATTCTGTTTGTTTTACTGATTGGGGTATTTTTCTACATGTATAGGAAATGCAAAAACAAAAACATGGTAGAGGAGGATTCGAACGTGGAGCGCGAGATTCAAAATTCAGCGAATACTCCCAAGAAATTCGGCTTTAAGAAACTTAAACACGCCACTGTGAATTTTGACCCCAAACACATGCTTGGGAAAGGAGGGTGTGGAGTAGTCTACAAGGGTGTGTTAAGCAATACGGAGGTGGTGGTGAAAAGGTTCTCAAAAGATTCTACACAAGGGAAGCAAGAGTTTATAGATGAAATCACAACAATCGGCAACCTCCGCCACAAAATCCTTGTAAAATTGGTGGGGTGGTGCTACGAGAGGAGCGAGCTCCTTGTGGTATATGAGTTCATGCCAAATGGGAGCCTGGACAAGCTCGTATTTTGCGAAGAAAATGAAAACAAGCCACGTTCAGTAATTTTGAGTTGGGAAAGAAGGCACGTGATAATTTTCGATGTGGTGCAGGAATTGGATTATCTCCATAACGTGTGCACTTAGTATAAGGAACGAACCAGGACCATTATCTCGAAGTTCCAAGTAAGTACTTTGTTTAAACAATTATTAGGTACACCACCTCCCCTACTATATAAATTGTAAGGAAAATAAACAATTTTGGTTTATAACATTTTTTTTAATTTGTTAATGATATATGTGTTCAAGGACCAAAAGAAATGAAGACAAATCAAGATCCCACTATTTTATTTACCTATCAGTTGTAAGTATGTGTGATTGACAAGATTCATGTTTCCTTGGCAAGTATTATATTTAATGAATGTCACCCCAATTTTTTATCTCTGGTAACTGTGTGATACTTTTTTTAGTGGGTTAAGTTCCACAAATAAGGCATACTTATACAATAAACAATTTGGATAAGGCCCAGTTTGCGGATGGTTCAAAGTCCAGCATGTGGGAGGATGTTTGAGAAAAGGTCATGACAACATAGGCGTGCATTTTTTAAATCTGAATAGGTGTCCTTTATTTCTATAATTGGTGCTAATATGCTTTTTTGCCACTTATCAATAATCTTCTTCTTTGTTATATTCTTATCAAACCATTTTAGCACTAATAGACTTGCTACTAATAAATGCCTAAAGTTGTTATGCATATAACTAATTTATAATTAGGAAGATCAGTTATAAGGAAATAAAACCCTTTTTGACTTATTAGTTGTGTTCAGAGGGACTACGTGATGTGGAGAGGAGTACTTTTCCTATGATTTCTTTTATCACTTGTTGACGAATCGGAGAAAATAATACAGCTAGTTGATTTCCTCTTTGGGAATATTTTAAAAGGTTCCAGTTATTTCACAAGTCATTATTTGCAATCTTCTAAAGTGATGATCCATGTCTGAATTTGTGTTTTTTATAATGATTTTGCATCCAAGGAACCACTTCTATCTTATAATAGTTTTCTGGAAGCCATTTTTGTTTTTAATGATTGCAATGCCCATAGCCGACATAGCAATTCTCAGCGTTTGCAAACTGAAAGTAAACTTTTTTCTATTCAATAAGTCACATTGTAGTCTGCAAAATTAATGGATTATTACAATATTGTTGAATGAATAAATCATAACTTGGGTATATTGCCTTTTTTAATCTCCATTTCATATTTTACAATCACAGAGGTAATAATGAGAAGTCAAGGTATGAAAGAATGCATGTATAAGTTTCCCCGCTGAATCAAATGGCACGAGAGAACCTTTTAGCCACATTTGCAAAGGTGTGTGCAGACATTCTTGCTGATGCATCTGATGGTATGCTTAATATAGAGGATCCTACTTGACAGTCCGTTCTGCAGGTACTAATCTGATTCATATTGGTATTGAAACTTTGCTTACGTCCCATTTTACCAGACGTATTCTAGGTTTTCATCCCAGGACGGATAATTGTTTCATGTTTACCTTAATATATAAGGAAAAATTGAAATAGGGATATATATATATATATATATATATATATATATATAGTTTAGGTCATG
The DNA here is from genome assembly GCA_949130495.1 of Sambucus nigra. Taxonomy (NCBI): domain Eukaryota; kingdom Viridiplantae; phylum Streptophyta; class Magnoliopsida; order Dipsacales; family Adoxaceae; genus Sambucus; species Sambucus nigra. The sequence goes on from OX422209.1 coordinate 689,207,178, forward strand.
ACAGGCAACATGTTGGCGTCTGGGATTGAAAAACTTTTTAATCCATTATGCACACTAAAATTTAGTTTTCGGATAGTTTAAAGTTAACTTATGCTTTAGTAATGATGATGTTATTTGCTAGACATAAATTACACAAATCATAGGTGTTTTGCAGCACTTTTTAGATTGTAGCTTCAAATATCAATTTCAATATTCATCATAACAAATAGGCTCAAAAGTGCATAACCCAAAAAAATGTGGGTTAAATTTGTACGTACCAAAGCCCCACACAATGATATCCTCCATGGTTGGTAAATTTAGAAAGACCATAAAACAACCCAAGGGGAAATTTTATAAGATTTTAAATTTACAAAAAACATATTAAATGGTAAATTAACATCAATAAAAGACCAAGATAAAACACTACAAGGAAACACATCAAGACTGGTGCAAATTGAAAATTAAACCAAAACACGTTTTCCTTCGCAGCTGCTTTTAATCTCAAATTCAGTTGTTTACCACTTAAGACCTTTATAGTATAGTGAACCTTCTTTTTTTGTACCAAACAGAAAGTCAGTGAAAAATATGTCATATCTTTATATGGCATCCAATATAGATCCTAATCCTGGTTGGCTTTTAAAGATGGCAACTTGTATAATGCCTAAGCTGGTGAGTTATCTACCTAGAATCCTACGCCTGTATTTTTGTATTTAAAGTCAAGGGAATTTTTATTGACCTACATATGAAATTATAGCATTAGCTAATAAATAAAAGAGTTGTCCTCCAGCATCACCTTCTTAGATTACCACGATAGTCTCTAGTGTTGCTCAAATTAAATTTTTGATACCATCACCAAGACATGAATATAAAATAAGTTTAAAGTCAGGTGAATGGTGAGTTGTCTACCCGGAGTCCTACGCTTGTATGCTTTGTGTTTAAAGTCAGGTGAATGGTGATTGTATATAGATGTGCTACTTATGAAAATAGGGGAATTGGTTTTATTAATCGCAGTATTTTAAATAAAGCTATTGTTATCGAGCATGGAGTCCGCTTTAATCCTTTTCTATGTGCGCTGCTTTCCTAAAAGCTAGATTTAAGTTCAAAGCACCTTCTAGTCAAACATACAAAATGTCTTTCCTATGGATTGGATACAAATAAGCTTTGAATTTAATCTGTCTTCACTCTCAACTATTTTTTGGCATTTTGGATTCATGTCTGATATAAAATTTAGATTGAAGTAGATTTTATGGCAGTTCTCAAATGTATTCTCAACAACTTTTAACCCCATAGTCTCCTATTATTAGATGGAAGAATTGTATGGAAATGTTATCTATATATTTGGAATAAATGATAAATTATCTAGAAAATAATTTAAAAGACCATGAGAAAGTCTTAAAAACATTTCACCAATTTGGTTGATAAAAAACATTTCACTTGGTCCTTAGTGTGTTATTCTCACCTGTAAACTTTTTCGTTTGGGTTTATCCATTGCTTGTTTGTCTTAGATATACTCATTGTATATTGTTCCTTAGTGACTTCAGGTAAGGCCATATTCTCAGATTTGCAGCCAACCTAGACTCCATCATCTCACGATGCACATTTGCATTAGCTCCCGAAAAGCAACTTGATAATGTGTGTGATTGCTGCAGGGACAACACTAGATTTGGCATCAAATGTAGTTTCACACATACAGACATATGTCTTTTTAGGCATGTCATCCATATCAAACTTCTTTATTTCACCCTCCTCGATATAATTACGCAAATCAGTCTCAAGATATAACAAATCATTTGCAAAATCATGTCCTCCTCTTCATTACCAGTAGAACCCTTCCATGTTTTAGGATTGTTAACCACCTTATTAAACTTGTTCTCTTTCGATTTTTTGATCTGTAAAGCCCATGTCGTAGAACTGTGAATCATTCCAACACCATGAATAGGTGAGAACTGTTCAAACATTACATCTCTGGGCATTTATGAATGGCTAGACAAGAATCAAGATAAATTAACATATAATTTTATATTTACCATAAATGAAATCGATAACTTCATATAATTTAGTCTGACTCGAGAAGCAATAAATAGTTTAACTTTTATTTTGTTTTAATTTTTTTTGTATTAAACCACATCAATTATATTACCTTAATTCACAAACTAATCATACCTCACACTTTTGAGACCTTTATGCTTGTTTCCATTTGGACCCATTTGTGTGATTTCTCCATTGGCTTCATTTGATACCATAACATGATGTATACTCTTTAGTCCCAGTTATGAATGATGAAATAAGTACTTCTGCTATTGCTATGAGAGGTCAAGCTTCCTATGATAAAATCATTATCTCCTATGATTTCTCCTTGTGGTATTAAGGTTATTATCGTTAATGACATGTCAAATTTGTTATCTAGTATTTGGATCTTTCACTTTGATAATATTCAAAGACAGGAGTTATCGGGAACTCATCTCAACATATCACCTTTGTTACTAAGATGGAGGGGATTATAAATTTCTTCACTATCATTTATGCATTTACTGACTACATTGTTTGAAGACAATTATGGGAGGAGCTTGAATTCTTGAACAATATGGAACAGTTACTTAAATATGTAGGAGAGAAAGTCATGTATTCTTGTTGCTAGAAATTTATGTAGAAGTGTGTTGTTTATTATTTAATATTCTTTATATGTGATCCTATCTCCTATTTGTTCTGAATATGGCTTAACGACACTAGGCTAGTTCATGAAATTGTGTTTATTTTTAATTACACCTTTGTCTTAAAAGATGTTGATGGCAAAAATTCTGAATCCAATTATATTTTATTGTTTGCAGGTGCCCACATAACATACCCAACATACATAGTATTCAAAGGCCCAAATCTAGGTATTTACATTTCCTGGCAAGCAACACAAGCACAAGTCAATGGAGACCGAGGTGTCGCATTTCATGTCATCAAAGTGTTGTGCCATTTTTGTTTTTTTGATTCTATGTTAATTTTGTATTTGGCGCCCAAGAATGGTTTGTTTGATGTTAAATTAAGTTTAAACACGTTTCATGTGTACTGAATATTTGGAATGTTACAAATATAAATGAAATGTTTTCGAATTTGTTTAGACTCGTCGCATGTTCATGACATTTGATCTACTTCTTATTTTAGTTTACTTTTTTATTCTATTATTGTCATATCATCATTTTGTGAAAATATGAAGTTATTTGTAATAAGATTTACCACATTTAACAAATTCAACTTTTTAAACTGCTAATAGTAGTCACAAATTTGTCACTAATGTCAATTTTGTAACCGCTAATAGCAGTTACAAATATAAGACTAGTAATCGCTGATAGTAGTTATAAATATAAGATTCGTAATTTTTGTTAGCGGTTATAAATATTAGATTCGTAACTGCTGGCAGCAGTTACAAATATAATATTTATAACTGCTCACAGCAGTTATAAATAACAATTACAAATTGGGGTCATCAGTCATAACCCCCATAGGGGTTATAAAAATTTGTGACTGCTGTTAGGAGTTACAATATTTCTTTTGTCACCCCCTAAATTATGACGGTAAATAGCAGTTATAAAGGTCATTTATGACTACTAACAACACTCATAAATCACCCATTTTGGTGCAGTGATTGTGGTCTTATATCTGAAGATATTTTTATGACAATGAATAAATCATGCACTCTATGACATTGAATAGATCATGTATAGGAACAATTGAAGTTTGAATGATATCTCGCTAATACAACTTCTGGATGAATCTTTTTAAGGAATATGGGAAACTGATTGATGCGTGTGAGTAGATATCTTACGATATTCTTGAAATGGATGCACAATATGAACTACTATATTAAGGCTTAAACCATGATTTAATGTTAGTGTATAACATCATTTATTTTATATGTGAAAACAAGGGAAGGCTACGTATTTGTACAAGACAATTATTACGCTATTAAGATTCGAAAGTAAGATTGTACTTGCTCTAGCATCCTCTGAAATCACTGTATTATTGCTATTGGGTTCACATTTTGCAATTCCAATTAACATTTTTGAATCGTTAACGTGTGACATAAGACAAGGAACCAACCTCTCTAATCTCATTCGTAAATTCTAAAAATTTATTTGGACGAAGATCCTATGGATCATCATCACACGTTTTAAGCAGTTGACAAAACATTACGTGACATCCTCCATTTTGAGAATTCGAAATCTAATGATAAAACGTTTGTTGGGAAAACTATTCTTCTTAGAAGCGATTTTATACAAACCTTACCTGTTGTACAAAGAGGCACAAGACATGATATCGTCCGGGCTTCGATTAACATGTTGCCTATTTGGAATAAATGTAAACTTTATCAAAAAAAATTGAGAATACAAGACACATCCGAGTTTACAGAATGGGTTCTTGGAGTAGGAGAAGGCACCATAACTTTGACTTCTTTTAATGATGAGTTAGATAAGACGTAAATTGAAATACCAACTGATTTACTAGTTCAATTAGACAAAAATCTTGTAGAAAAAATTATTGAAATTAACATACAAAATGAAGAGTACTTAAGCTTAAGAGCTCTTTTAGCGATGACAAAAAATGTGGTCGATGAAATTAACCACTTTGATCTTCATCATATTCCAAATGAGGAATTTACCTACCTCAATTCAGACTAGATTTGTAAAGCATCTGTTGTAGCAAATGATGATGATATGTAACTTCCGATCGTGTTTCTAAAAAGTTTGAATTTTAATGGGTTACCAAGCCAGAAGTTGCGTTTGAAAGTTGGAGCTCCGGTTATCCTATTGCATAAAATTAACCAAAGTGTCGACCTTTGTAATAGAACATGGTTGATCATTACTCAACTATACGAATGGATAATTGAAGCAATAGTTACTACTGGGTAATAGAACATGGTTGAACATGGTTGGTAAGTTACCGTTTGAGTTATGCATTTCCTCATCTTTTCATATTTTCTCTTGAAATGGATCTCACTATTTCGTGTGTGCCGTGAGGTCTATATGTGTGCATGTCTGAGTGGGGAATAATAAATTTGATTCCATTTACGTATGGGACTTCATAGAAGGATATAATGCAGTTTTAATTTTTTAATGTATTCCTTTATTCTAGATTTTGTTGCTAGTAAGGTACTCCTAAAAAACTAAGGCATGGTTGTATTAATAAAAAGCTTATAGCAGAAGAAAATATTTGTTGTCCTATATAATGTATTCGCTAGGATATTGTGTTCTCTTTCCACCTTCCATTTGAAGAATTCCAATGTGTTGTTAATTATTTTATTTGCTCCTACCATATTTGGTGGACAAGATTGATTCACTTATAAATAGGTTTCACATAATATAATACAATTTTTACATGTATCTGTATCATTATAATATGACTTATATTTCTACATAGAGAGAAATAGTGCATTAAATTAATAAAGTTAGGTTGCCTAAATTTTTCGCCACCTTAGACTATTTTCTTAACATAAACTATTGCACCGTCACATTTAGGTTTGAAAACATGCAATATACATACGATTACTGGATTCTGGGATCTCATCCATTGATGATAAGTTTTTAGTGAAAAACACTACGTATAGTCGTTCCTACAAACGACACGAATTTGTTGATGTAAAAAACTAGACTTGATCTAATTAATTAATCACAGATAAATGTAAATAAATAAATAAGACAAAAGATTTTTAAAGTGGTTCAGCCTTATGAAAATGGCCTACGTCCACTATTTTGTATTGTTGAGTGTTTGCCTTAATCTCGAGGATCGATTACAAGAGATCAATTGCCTCTCTCTGGAGGGTGTTACAATGTATTTATAGCCTTGGGGCTCTCCATGTGAATAGACGGTATGCCGTTTATTTAATTGGCATATACATCTGTACAATAAGAATGTTCATTAAGTCTGATTTTCATTGAATTTGTAGTTGTCTTTCGATCTCCCTTGCCAGATGTTTTGCACGCTAAGTAGCTCGGAATGCTTGAGTTGCTCAGAACGTTTGAGTTGCTCGGTGCGTTTGAGTTGATCTGCACATTTGAGTTGCTTGGTACGCTTGAGTAGCTCGGTGAGCATATGCATTTGCCACGTAAGATTACATGTGTCTTTACATAATTGGTCCACGTCAGTTGACTAAATTTTGTATCAACAATAATAATTTAAATTCACCAATCTAACTTATACTCCGAATAATTTATATTTCTAAGTTCCCTAAGAAATTCAGTTGTAATTAAAATATTAGAATATAGGTGTCCAAAACATGGTTTTTTATCACTTTCATAAGAAATCAAAGAGGAAAAGTAGAATTGGTCTTGCCTTGTTTGGTAAGGATGTATGTTCCAAATTGATGTAGATGATGATTCCCATTGAGTCTTCTAAATTCTCTAAGTTTTATTCTCTTCCAGGGGCCTCTCAAATTTCCCCCACAAGTTTCTCTCTAGCTTATTATGTTTAGGGTCTTGGTGTAAAATAAGTTGCCAAATAAACCTAATTGGATTAAATATAAGGCTAATATCTGCAAGTTTCCTAAAACCCCAACATAACGTCACCTTATGGCTCCAAGAACTCACACGAGACTTTACAAACTTATTCTAATGAGTTACCAAAACTATGGGTCCAATCCCCATCTTTTTAACGTTATTTAGTTATTCTAAAAACCTTATAAATTTTACCCAAACCACAACCCAATAAATCAGAACTAACATTAATAAAATAAAAGGGAACATAATACACACATAACATTTTATTTAAATTATTGTTTTAAACTAGTTAACACTGACTTAATTTATCTAGAATGTATTAAATTATGAAGCATCTAAGAATTATAATCAATTTAACACATAATTTATCATACAACCTAGCAAGTAAATTTAACACGTCATTAACAATTAAAATGTACCACATATTTTGACACATAAATTGACAACTACAATAAATATTTAAAATCACGGGGTATCATATTCTCCCTCTAACAAAGGAGTTATGTCCTTAAAATTCATTACATACTTGCCTTGAAGAGCTCATGATACTTATTTCGTATCTCCCTCTTTCTCTCTCCCACAAGTGGACTCTGCCTAATTATGGTGACTCCAGTGAACATGTCGTAATGGAATAAACTTAGAAAAAAGGACATGATCTCTATAATGTATAATGCATAAAGGTCTCTCATAATAATTGATATTTGGTAGAAAATCTATCTATCTCAGATCAATGTGATGACAAGCCATATCATTACTAATTTTTTTAAGCATTGAATTGTGAAACACATTGTGAACTCGCTATAGATAGTCAGAAAACACAAGACGATACACTATTGGTCCCATATGATCAATAATAACGAAGGATCCATATACTAGGGAGCTACCTTCCCCTTCTTGATGCATCTTATCCCCACCATAATGGAAAACACCTATATAACCACCTGATGTCCAACTGTGAATTTAAGAGAATGCCCATGCTTATTTATATAACTCTTCTTCCTATTCTGAGTAGTTTACGTACGATCTCTCATGAATGAAATTTGATCCCAATTGCATTTCACTCCCGTTTTTAACCAAAAAACCAGGGAATGACAAGGCCATCCATATAATTCCTCGTACCACTAATTGTTGGTGATTTTATTATAACATACCGAGAGGCGCCACTAAAAATAAATTAAAAATATCTTCCAATTTGAACCTTATTAATCAATCTAATTATGCCTAACGATGACATCATTAAATAAATTGAATAAATAAAGATTTTCATTCTCATTAATATCAAAACCTCTTTAACGATTGATATTACAATAAAATGAAATCATAAAGTAAAATATAGAGTTATCTAATCTTCCTAGCCTCCTGATAGCTAGAATAAGTTACAACATCAATAATAAATTTGAAATGCATATAAATTGTGGGGGTGTGAGTGATAAACTTAGTCGGCTAGTTTATATTCTATAAATGAGATACACATATGTATGCGTGCACTTATTTAGAAATGTATGCATATGCTCACTCAACTAAATTTCAAAATAAGCATAACCAATCCTAGGATCTCACCATATATCACTACACTTCCCAAACCCCATAGCAAAATGGTATGGACTATCGTTATAGTCTCGTTTTATTTATACTTAAAACATACAATAACCCCCCAAATAAAAAATCTTATATTACAATCAGAAGTCAGAATATGGTACTTCCCTCATCGTCATACCATAATGGCTTAAGAACCCATACCATAACATAATAATTTAACAACACAAATGGTCCATGACGTAGTTTATATGATAAAAGAAAAAATATAGATCGCAATCACACCCCGTCCATAGGGTGTATTGGATAAGGGATGCATATGCATCCTCTAAAAATATACAACATGATCAATCTCTCAATTTATTAACTCTCAACAATATATTAATTTCCACAAATTACGTATATATCCCTACCTAATTACTATAACCCAACATATGGCGTAAATAATAAATTACATTTTCCCCAACTATGAGGCATGAAAATAATATCACATAATCACGTGTGAAATAAGGAATACATGTATATCAAATAAAACATATAAAGATGCACCATACAGTATGAATACAGGTATACAATTAAGCGTCAATACATGAAGAACACAAAATAAAGCACAAGTGGACGAACACCTTCGTCAAATGAATAAATTCCACGATGCTAGACATCTAACTGAAATTTGATATCTCCCATATCTCATATCAGATCTCAGATCCATGCTCGCCTTGAAAATACAATTAATTATCCCACTTGAAATATTCTCAAAATCCAGTTGGAAAGTTCTTTAATGGATGTTGGAAGGTGTCTGTTGATGGAGCTTTAGGGTCAGAAGGTCAAAGATGAAGTATAAAAGTGTATAATTGATTATCTTATAAGATAAAAGGTGAAAGATAAGAAAAAAACACAAATAAAGGTTCCCATAAATAGACTAAGGGCATAGCACCCCGCGAGTGGGACACGAGGGTGCTTTGAGCCAGTAAGGTCGAAGTCGCGCTTTGGATATCTTTCAGCCACTAGCCTTCTTCCATGGTCATATAAGCAATTCCCACGGTCATGGGTCTTCATGGTTTCTATCTCAAACTCTCTCTTCTCAGTGATTTCACATCCTAACCAATTACAAAGTTGCCACTCTTCTATAAACTTGCTTTCTCCCTAAGCTTAACCAAATGAAAAAATTACCCTTGCTCTTCCATCCTTATTCCATCTTAGGCCAAATCCAAATTAATTCCTGGAAAATACTCAATAAATCCTAGAAATACGAGGTATTATATTCTTTCCCCAAACTAAAAGAATTCCATCCTCTAAATTCATATAAAACTTTTTCTTTACACCTCGTATAAAGTTAAATGTACCATAATGGACAACGCAACAGACCTATAACCCCAATACTGAGTAATCCTGTAACTTGGAGCTCTTGTACCACTTTCTAATAGACCGAGAGGCAAGACTAAAAATAAATAAAAAATACATTTTAATTTAACCCCTTTTAAAACCGTTTAATTATCCCTAACCGCTAAAAAACAATTTGCCAAAGCATACATAAATAAATTAAATAAATAAGGATCTTTATTCTCATTAATATCAAAATCTTCGTAACAATTGTTAGTAAAATAAAATGAAAGCATAAAGTAAAATACTTAGGCATTTAATTATCCCCACATCCCGAAATATGAAGTACACCGCAATATCAATAATAAACCTGAAATGCGTATAAACTGTGGGGGTGTGAGCAGGAAACTCAGTAGGCTTGTAAAAATTCTCCAAGTGAAATACACACCTGTACGTGCACATTTATTGAAGTGAATGCATATGCCCGCTCAATTAAAATTCCAAGATAAGCATAATAATTCCTAGGATGTCACCACGTGTCACTACACTTTCCAAACCCCATATCAAAATACCCACCGTATAACAACCCCTATTTTTCACATAACAGTCGGCCAAGCTAAATGCCGAAGATAGGGCTTGTCAAACACTTTATATTATTCTCATCATCAAAACACTAAAGTAAAATGAGTGAATCTAAAACCATCCACGCATGCAGTAAGTAAAATAATAAATAAACTCTTAACATAATAAAATCCAAACAGAATAATAAATAGTATACAAGCCCACTCAATTGCTAAGTGAAAAAAAAATGGAACTATAGTAGAATGAAAAGAACTGCAAGTCTGAATCGCCTCAGCCATATAGATCCTATTTAACAATGCATGGAAAATTATTTTAATTTAGAATGGGTCAAAGCCGGAGAGTTAATTAGAATATCTCCAATAACAACAATATAGATCATGTGACTCATTTATAATAAGCATGCAACCCGTCGTCACTCTTATGCAATAAATACCTCACCCCTCATCTAAGTAAAATACTATTCGCATGTCCCCAGCCATGGAATATACTATACTAAAAGTCTATAATAACTAGACTAAGGAGTACGTAAATAACAAAATTTTCAATAAGGATGTAGCTAACCATGCATATGAGAATACACCCTAAATACTAACCCTCTTAATGCCACCCACAAGTAGACTACACTTAACTCGAACAATACAAGAAAAGTGGCACAAGGTTCAGATAAAAGTTATATATTACTAGATTAAAATATCTCTTTATTCATAATCACAATTTTAATCACACACGAATGCAATGACCTTCGGGTATACTCTCGTGCTTCTATTGATAAATTCGTAGGAGTCCCTCACCTAACAAACTTAAACTAGATCAATACACACACATGAGAATGGGGGATCACTATGCAATCACACCATTGGGTGGTCCGATACCAAACCCCCCCAATGGATCAAATCATCAACCTCTCTCCTCATAAATTCTAGATCGACTGAACTCATCATCAAAATAAAAGACCTCCCGATGTCATGTATCAACAACTAGGTGTGTGGTACACGGTCATAACATCCACTGCAAACCGCGACCGATAGATTCACCATGAGTACGGTATGCTTAAGAAAATAATATATATATATATACACGTCCATAGGATATCGCTTCACTCATGCGTCTACCCAAATTATCCCAATCTTCAAATGTCAAATTTTACAATTAATTAAAGTTTATTACTCTTCAACTTTAATGAAAGTTCACATATTTAATCTCTTGGTTTATACTATAATAAACCTAGGTTACTACAATTTACTAATCACCTCTGGTGTAACCAAAGATTCCATTACTCGAATCAATTCTGGAAAAATCCACCAAACATATTAAAGGATGAAACTCCATTTTACAGCCTAGGTTGTTTGAACAAAAACAAGGGCCTCATTCGAATGAGATAAAAACCTTGTTTGAATGAAAACACATGTCTAGTTCTAACGAACCTACTAATCTCGTTTGAACGGGATGCCACTATCCATCTCCTTCATACCATAAAATGCAATTTTAGTCCAAAAACTCCATTAACAAGCATAAAAGCTTCAAAACATCATTCCAAATAATCCTAAAGTCAAAACCAAAGATAGTACTACATGATGCTAATTGATTTCTAACAATTAATGGAGATGCAGTTTATCAAAATAAGGTTTAATTAATAAATATTATATGTTTAAACCTAACTCATCATTATCATGTAAGGGAATTTTATTGCCTACATAAATATAAATAATACTTCAAGTTAACATGGGGATTATACTTAAAGTTAAAAGTAAATCCTAAAGCATGAGTTTGATTCCATATTTACGCATCTAATACGTTCAATTTCATATTATCTCCATAAAAGTATACGTCCTCACTGCATTGGCAATTAATATAACTCCTAATTATCTCAAATATATAAACATGATAAAAACTAATCAAATCGGACCCTAAACTTGCGTTTTAAATAAAAAAATATGTACTCTAAGTAAGTTATAGATTAAAATGTATTGCAATATATTTCTTTCCTTAATTTGAAGAATGGTGAGACTTTTGCTTGAATCCCTTGTAATTTCTCCTCTCCACATCTTCTCTAGTTCTCCCACAAGTTTTTGGTTGCTAGGGTTTTCTCTTTTGATAAAATAATCATTAATTAAAGAGGATTAACTCTATTAAATACCTTTAATTTTTCATATATATATTAGGCTTATTTTTGGGCCCCCAAATGGACCCAAAATACTAATCGGATTAACCAAAAACTTAGCCTAAGCCCCGGTCCCAACTTAGGATGATACAAATACGCAACTGGGTATCCGTATCACTCTAGAGTTCGCTTAAACCGGTTATACCTCATATCTCACGGTAAAACCTCACAAAATAAAAAATAATTAATTATTTTACGCATAACCGCATATAATCCAACATAATTAACTACGACCATGAATTCAGCACAAACAAAGCACATAAAACGCAAATTTGATCACTATATAAATATGCAATTATTAGTACCAATTATCTCAAATAGTGATTAATTCTCATTTGTTAATTTCTTCTCACAATTAATAAATAAATAATAAATGCTAGAAACTATGGGTTATTAAATGTCGTACTTCCCTTAGTACAATATGGACTCTCGTCATACTCTCTTGTTATTTACCCTCCTAAGAATCAAATGTCCCCCCAAATAAACAATATTATAATACAATCAGATGGCACGATAAAGTACTCCCCTTATTGTCTTACCACAAAGAAAAAAAGCATAGACCGAAAACACACTTCATCCAATGTGTGGCTCGGCTAAGGGATGTCTATGCATCCTGTAACGAAATAAATAGTAAGATCAATCTCTCATTTTATCAAATTTCAACAATATATTAATTCCACAAATTAGGCTTGAATATTTACCGAATTACTAGAACTTCACATATGACGTAAATTAATCTAATAACATTTTCCCTAACTATACGTTATGAAAATAACATCACATAGTCATGTGTGCAACAAGGAGTATATGTGTATTTAAATAAAATTTATACAGATATACCACACATAATAAACACAAGTATACAATTAAGGGTGAAAACATGTATCACACAAAATATACGGGAGAAAGAACACCTACCTCAAACGAATAAAATTCACGAAGCTAGACATCTTACTTAAAATATGAAATTTCCCATCTCCCATCTTCTAAATTTAATCTTTAATCCATTTACTCCTTGAAAATTTTATCGACTATCCCTCTTGAAGCATTCTCAAAATCCAAGCGCAAAGTCCTCTAATGGAGGTTCTAAGGTGTTTGTTCATGGGTGTTTAGGGTCAGATGATTAAGGATAAAGTCTAAAATTTCATGATGGGTTATATTATGCAAGAAGAGGTTAAATCTAAGGCAAAACCCAAGTACGGGATCCCTTAAATAGACCAAGGGCAGAGCACCGCCGTGAGCAAGTAAGGTCGCGATTGGGCACTAGTTATCTTATAATCACAGGCCTGCTTCCGCGGTCGTGCAAAGGATTCTTGTAGTCATATGTCTCCCCGATTTCTAGTGCATCTCATTTTTCCCTCACAGATATCACAATCCCAACTAATTAGTAAGTTTCCAATCCTCTAATTCCTAGATAGCTCACGAAGTTTAACCACACAATAAAACTACCCTTGCCCTTCCATCCTTATTCTAACTTAGGATAACTTTAATTAAAATTTTGAAAATACTCAATAAATCCCATAAATACGGGGTATTACATTTATTAAATATATTTTACAAATATGGACGAAATTTTTATTAAAAATAGCATTACAACTTACAATAATTTATAATGGCATGACAATGATTTATCTTAAAATTGTGGGCACGTTAGTTACTTTTAAACAATTATCATTTTTAGTATTTGTAAGTGCATAAACTCGCCAATTAAAATTAGATAGCACAAGCTAGAATGGAAGATAAAATCATAGAGACGGTGGCTAATCACAAAGTTATATCAGATTATATATATTTTTCATAAACTAGCCTATATTCACTTAAGTACTTTTATCATAGGGTCCTCATTAGGGACAATGTTTACTTTTTTCATGCAATGAAGATGCGATAAGGAGATATGCATATGATTGACGATGACCATTAGACTTCGCCATTGGAGACCATATGCTTTTGAAAGTATATCCAATAAATAGGGTAATGTGCTTCGAAAAGAAATGGAAACTGACACTGATATTTGTGGTGTCTTTTACAATTTTGGATTGAGTGGGGACTCTACCATATTTAGTAGGACTTCCCGACTTGTACCATATTGAGTAAGACTTTATGGTTTTGGACTGTGACCATTGTTGTCATAGTCCAAAATCGTGACCATGCCTTTTAAAATGTGACCAAATTCGCGACTCAATCTAGGGGTGATCTACATCATTAGTTGGTCATGGGTCAGTCTCGGTTGTGGACCATGACTAAGACAAAAGGCCCTAACCATTTAGCGTGAAATCTTTGGATCATTTTGAAATATTTACAGGTCTAGATGGTGGACATGGATGTCAATTACACCGAGATTGAATATGTTTGGGGAAGGATTACTTTGAAGATTTTAATAATATTTATGTTGGATTAATGTAATTAACTTGATGGCTTCATAAATTTTGTATTTTTGTTTTTTAATTGATGTATTATTTAGTTTTATAATGGAATTGCATACATGTTTAAAAATATGTACACAATTTTTTTTTAGAAGCAAACAAATAAAAAAAATTAAATAAATTTATTATTGATCACAGTCCAAAACCATGGTCATTTTCGTGACAAGATTTCAATGGTTTAAACGATGATAATGGTCAGAAACCATGGCTATAACAATCCTCATTTTTCCACGTAAAGGTGGTCCAAACACAATACACCAAAGATAGGGCTTGTCTAACAATCTATATCATTCTCAGCACCAAAACAACAACAACAACAACAACAACAACAACAACAATAATAATAATAATAATAATAATAATAATAATAATAATAATAATAATAATAATAATAATAATAATAATAATAATAATAATAATAATAATAATAATAATAATAACAACAACAACAACAACAATAATAATAATAATAATAATAATAATAATAATAATAATAATAATAATAATAATAATAATAATAATAACAACAACAACAACAATAATAATAATAATAATAATAATAATAATAATAATAATAATAATAATAATAATAATAATAATAATAATAATAATAATAATAATAATAACACATTTGAATTTTAAATCAAAATGCACAATAAACCATTTAAATAACAACTAATAATAAATAAGTCCAACATCCAAATGGTAATAAAAAGCTCCACATAAGTCTAATTGATCTCAGGAAGACTATATAATAAACTTAGGGCTTCTGCCCATATAATCTCTGAAATAAAAATGTGACTGGAAAAGAAATAATAACCAAAATTAGAGTCAATCGAACTGGAATGACTTATGAGCAATATGATCGTAAGTCGGATCTCCTGTCAGCCCTGCTGTCCCTGTCTAGGAAAATCTAGAGGGAAATACTTTATAATTTGGGTCAGCGCCCAAAAGTTGTAAGAATTATCTTACGAAATCAAAATGCAATTATGCAGTTAATTCAGATTATGTACCGCCCATCGGCACTCGCATGCAGTAAGTCCCTCACCCCTTATCTAAGTACAATACTATACGTATATCAACCCAAATCCCAATTATAAAGTTCGATAATTACAACATTAATATAATATTCAATGTGTATAACACAATTCATACACTAAAGCTAATCATCTATCCATGTACTTATCGTCCCAAGAATAACCCCTGCAATACAATCTAAAGGAAATAACATATCATCCATTATGCAATTTATGTAATATTAGGTTCATTATTATTTGTCTACATCATTAGACTACATGGATTTAATTTATATAATTATATATGTCCTTACATATATGTGATACATAAAGGCATCCACCTTTAGTATCCCATATGTTCTGTAACAGTAAGTTTGGAGGAGTCCTTCGTACCAAACGAACATCACAAAACACACATGACAATGGATCCCAGTATCTACACCTACCTCCTCGTAAGTGGCGCTACTATGTAGGACCTAAAATAATGATCTACACAATGCATATCCCACATATGCCGACACATGCTAAGGTTCTGAGACGTAGGCAACCCCAACCGATAAGCCGTCCACGAACATGGGTATGTTCACATATAAGTAAATATATATTTTTAACACATAATACGTATAGGTAACTAACCCTATAATTATCCCCAATAAGCCTCATTATTCTCCAATTAATAGTCGTACTATATGAATTAACCATTTAGTTAATTGTCGATTTTCTCAACACTAAATAGTGACACAAAAGTATCCCCTCACTTGGATAACCTACCATATATTCGATTAATTTGGTAAAAAAAATTCGACCATTTTCCCCGTCTCAACCTGACACAAAGTCAGACGGGTCGTTCGAACAAAAGTATACTTAGTTCGAACGAAATCTATGGTTTCATTAGAATGACATCACGTCTCGTTCGAACGAAAGTCTATTCCCGTTCGAACGAGGTTCAAACAACTTGGCAGAAAATCCAGATATGCTTGTGTGTTCCTATACAGGTTTCATTCTTGCAAATCCAACTTTCATTCCAATGCTTTATCCAACATTATTTCAATGAATATAGATTCTCCATGATCCAAAAACACTTTTTAGATGACTATCTACTCGAAATAACATAAGATTATGCCCCCAAAATCCTAAAAAATTAACCTAACCTTAGAGTTAATATAATCCAATCTTTATGATTAAATTTTATATCTAATCATTCACAGATATTAAGGTCTTAATAAATGAATTATAGTCTTCAGTTCATCACTCCTACAACATGAGTTCTAAGGTTTATTTCACATGTAAGTTATATTTTATACATGATTCCCAAAATCTTTAAACAATATGATAATCACATCAATAGACATAAGAAAAGAGTAATTTTATTTACCTCCGTTCAACGCCATGGATTCAGTTCCGCAGTTGAACGTCGCCGTCGAGTGTCGCCGGTGTGATCGCCTTAGCAATCCTTTAAGGGAGAATTTGACTTCTCTCTTCTTGCCTATAAACCTTTCGGTAATTTTCGGGTTTGTCACCAATTAATTTAATCCTTAAACATCATAATTTCACACTTGTTCTTTAAATTCATAAAGTTGATTCCAATTATTCAAATCATCAATTTGATATATGAACCTATAAAAATCTATGAGAAATACATAAGTGAAGTAAGAAACAAATTGAAAATTGACTTAGCGAGAGAATTATTGCCTTAGGCTGCTGATTGGGATCTATTCCTCTTGGATCCTTGACCTTCCTCCCTTCTCTATCCTTAGTAACCTCTCCAATGGGTGTGGGGCTACTAGGGTTGAGTTACGGTGTATGACAATAACTTCTTACTCAGTTAATTACCTTATTATAATCATAAATACCGAGTTACCCATAAATCCTCACCTTTAGGTCCCCAAACAATCCCGAAATCATACCCGGATTGACTAAATAACACCTTTAATGGTATATCTATGCCTTGGGCCTAATTTTAAATGCCTAAAACACCTAAACGAGTCCTCAACTTATTCTAAAACGTGCCCAAACTATATCTACCCAAATTACACATTTTTATTATGTTGTCGCACCACACAATAATAATTTAACTAACATGCAATTTATTTTTTACGAGTAAACATAACATGCATATATGAACCATATAAACATGCACTCACAACTAAGCAATTTGTTCACGGATTTATTTAATTAAATTTTACCAAATTAATTTAAATTTTACCGATTAAATTTATTATAAAAAAATGTGGGGTATTACAATGGCCACTGTACATGTGGTCAGGATTGGGGTTCATGGATCAAGACCATGACGAGGTTAAATCTGTCACGGTTCATGATCGTGACCAATGGTTACGATCCATAACCATGATCATGTTCCCAACATTGTGGTTATAAAAAGGGCTACAACTCTCTATATTAGTCACGATTTTAGAGCGTGATCCCTAAATGGTCACCCTTAAAATTATGATGGTCAAGAATCAATACCCGAGTCGTTGGTCACGGTCCAGGAACGTGACTATTTCTAGTATTTCGTGAATTGTATGTTGCACAAGTTCTTATGAGATTATTTTGTGTATTAGCATATAGATTTGGAGAAGATAAAGTCGCAACCTAATAGTTTATATAATGAGAAGCCTATTTTTATCTTAAATCGATGTGAGTATACTTTACGGGTCTAAGGTGATTTCTTTACTGTTGTGTCATCATAGTGCGACTGAGTTCACTTGGGAACGACATGATGATAGGCGTTAAAAATACCCTTACTTTTTTAGACAAATAAACTTTTAAGAATTTCAATGACAAAGTTCTCTTTTTTAGGGTAGAAGACTGTTATACCCAATTTTTTTCTAATAATTAAAATGAATTATTTGGGTTTAGTTTAGTGAATAATGAAAGCAAATAAAATGAAAATGTATGAATTATTGTGAAGTAATTTAGTCATTTAAAATATAATTTCACTATGTAGATTAGTATAAATGGTAATTTTAATTGACTAAGTTCAAATGGATTAGATTTCTATCAATTAAATTAGGATTTAAGTGGATTTTGTCATTAATATTATAGATTATGGTTTAGGGTGAAACTCTAAGGTTAGATTGGACGTTTGGTAAGGCTTGGTGGGAAAGTTGTGGTTCATTAAGATATGAAAAAATGCATAATAGTTGGATGGAGTTATAATGGGTTAGGTGTAGCTGACGAAAAAAATTAAAAACGAATTCTCGGTCGAACAAGAGGATGCCTTGAACCATCTTCATATAAAACATTAAATATTGAGAATGAGGATTGTCACTATAAAATAAATTAATTTTGGACAAATTTCTTCATGCATAATATGTATATATATATATATTCCCCTTTTAAACATGGAATTGATCATTCTTATAATTTGCGTTTGTTAAAATATAATCTATTTATGTGTCACTTTTACTTGCCCTTGAGCAATCATGGTACATAGCTCACTAATTAGTTTCTCGACTTGTTTACCTTTTTTGGGGTAATGTTTTAATATATGTTAATTTATACATATTGTAATATTGATAATTTATATTATAATTATATTAATTACATGTAAAATTTGCATCTAAGAATATGAATGTCATATGCATCTATGTTTCCCAATTAATTTTAACATAAAAGGGAACCCAATTCAAGGATAATGTCCACAACCATATTTTTTTGGCACAAATGTCCCTCTCTCTTCACGCATATCCGATTTTCAGTAATATAGACAATAAATGTTGTAAAGTTGCATGAAATTTTTTTTGGAAAAAAATGTAATTTGTATATAGAATTTTATAATATATACACAAACATTTGTAATATGTACATGTTAACTTTGTGTATACCCTAGTTATAAGTTATACGTGAAGGGTTGAATGACTTTAATATTTAAAAAATATAAGTGAACTAGAGCAGAAAAAAATATTAAACAGTGACCAAAATAAAAAAAAAAAACTCGCTAATAATTTCCTACCACAATAAAACTAACATTCACTCGAAGGCGAGAAAAACCATACTTTATTTAAGCTTAGACTTGGTTGTTGTGCTATAGGCACTATTATACCTTAGAAAGTAACTTTTAAGTCCAAAAAGTAAATAAAGGGACAAAATACGACTAGAGGTAGAAAAACTCAAAACCAAATTAAGGTCCAAAATACCCATAGAGAAATTATGGTAAGAAACGAGATGAAGCATAATCAATTGTCAGATAGGAGCTTCCTTTTTTTGTAAGTGGCCTTAAAGCAAGCTTGCCGCAACCTTTTTATTTCTTCTGTCATTTCTAAATTTGGCTGCTTCTCCATCAAGTTCTTGTTCAATTCTAACATCTCTACCTCATTTGTTAATCCCATCTCCTAATATTGCAATTAAAAAAAGAATACTTATATAAGAACAACATATATTAAACTTACTTACAAAATTTTATATTCCATGCACTTCTTATAAGATAGAAATGAACTCAATTAAAAATAACGGTTAATTCCGTTTCCTGTGAACTTCTCCCCAAATTTTACATCACCATCCGATTTTTTTTCACGATTTAACCCCCGAACTTCTATATCGTCTTCATGTAGCGTTCTAACCCTAACACCGTTAATTTTTTGGACGAAATATTGGTCGCGTTCCATGCAAATGAGGTTATTTATGTCCAATTCAATATAAGAGTTTAAAAAAAATGAAAATTAGAGAAAAACTTTTATAAAATATTTTTTTTTATAGAAAACCATTTAAAAGATTTGGAAATTAATGATTTTTTTTAATCTAGAAATTACCAAAAAACCTATTTTAGAAATTACAAATAACAAAAACATTAAAAATTAAAAACATGAAAAATGTTAATTTTTTAAAATACGAAAGTAATAGAAAAATATTTTAGAATTTATAGAAAAACGTTTAAAAAGATACCTACCAAATTTAGAAAACGTACATAGAAACACCACCGAGTGGTCCCTCTCTCATCGTGCATCATAGACCGATTAAACGACTTATTTTGAAAAAACTTATAAGAATCTTGAAAAAAATAGAAAAGACATTTTAAAAGATTGAATAATAACATAAAAGAATTTTAAAAAATCTAGAAATAATAAACAAAACATTATAAAAGTTTGAATATTATTTAAAAAACATTTTAAAAAGAAAAAAATTTAAGGAAAAAACATATATCTAGAGAAAAATTTTCTGTAGCAAAAACAAATATTTTTGGCAAAAATCCGTCTTTTCAAAAAAAATAAAACAAAACAAAACTTGGTTCCTAAAAAATTCAGCAAAAAAAAAAAAAATTCTAGCAAAATTAAAATAAATACCAATAGCAACAAACCCATAAACATACCCCTAATTAGATCTTGGATTTGGGTAAACAAAATAACCTCAAATTCAATACTTTCTTTTTCAAACCCACCTTTTTCTTCAACCCCAAATTAGTGTGTGTCTATGTTCGGATATATGTGTGTGTATGTTCGTGTATATATATAATATATATATATATATATATATATATATATATATATATATATATATATATATATATATATATATATGTGTGTGTGTGTGTGTGCAGGGGCGAAACTAGAGGTAGGCTTGGGGGGGCTTCAGCCCACCCCTAAAAAAAAAAAAAAAAAAAATAGTGTTAATTATTAAAAAAAAAAAAATTAGTGTTAAAATTTAACTTCAGCCCACTCGAAATTTAAATTCAGCCCACCCTTAATAGAAATTTTGATGATTTTCGTCAAAATGTTTTAAATAACCTCAAAAAAATTCGGCTCGGGGGCTACCGCCCCCGAACCCCCAACGTTAGCCCGTCCCAGTGTCAAATCCTGGTTCCGCCACTTTGTGTGTGTGTGTGTGTGTGTGCAACCATGATTGCACATGCCGTTATGAGAAAATGAGAAAGAGAGAGAATAGTGAGGTATTATCCATAATTGGGTAATATAAAATAATTCCCTTTTAAAATAGTTAGTTGGGTCCCAAGTGTGATTATTCGTCCAATAAACTAGAAGTATTATTGTTAGAAGGTTTCGTTTTGGAAGTTCAAGGGGATCAAATCCAAAAAATAGAAATCCAGTTGGTGATGTAAAAATGAGAGTAAAGTTCAAGGAGGAAAATGTAACTTACTCTAAAAATTATGCAATATAGATTAAAATATCCGAAAGGATCTTAATAAGCACGTATGATAATACCTTAACATTGTCAATTAGGGTCTTCATACTCTTGATCTTCCGGTGCGGCCACCTCTTAATGTTAAGCTCCTTGCATCTTTTCTTCAACACATCGAATCCTACCTTCAACTCCTCGACTGTTTTATTTATCGGAAGGTGAAAGAATTTTTGAATCTCATCCAGTTCCAACGGAGCCGATTTTAATTTTTTAATTTTCGGACTTTGATATTCATTTGTTTTTGATATTCATTTGTTGTGAAAATTGATTTTCATTAAAATCCCATGGAATTTGATTGTGTTGTTGTAGAGGCCTCAGACCGTCCTAGTTCAAGTTTTCAACAGTATAACAGCAAAACATAAACCTTTTGCATTTCTGTTGATAGATAAACTATCATCATCGGCTTCAAACTTGATAAAAATATAATAACCAAAACGACACATTAGAAAGTTAAAAACACATAGTAAAAGAACACAGAGGCATCAGATCTTCCTATACGAGTGAGATTCATTATACCCACATATCAATACGAGTATTCAACTCCAAATAACACATCACTTGGCCTCTTTTGCAAAGAAACATATACAAAGATGAACAAGAAAGATTGAAACTGTTCTTTCCATATAAAATCAATTATAGAAAACAAGAGGATGGAAGCAAGCATTCAGAATGAGTAGGAGGTTGTTTTTCCATTCATTAAATAAATCGGAAAATATTAGTTTCATCATCATTATGCTTCTTCAACATCGTAATAAAAATCAACTGAAGGGGGAAAAATAATAAATTTAGGACACAAACATATCTCATTTTTTGCACATGATTACATCACCCTTAAGATTTTAGGTTTGGGGTATATCTGTTTTAGAGTTTTTATTTTTTGGTATGGATTTGATAGATTTTTGTCTTCGTATATGTATTTTTACAACTTCTAGATCGTATGGTTGGTTCTGAATATACATGTTTGTGATTTTTTATATGGGTTTTCGATATGGGTATACGAATTTAGTTTTTTTTGGGGGGGGGGGGGGGTATTTATTTTTGGGAGCTTAGCTTTAATCTTGATTAAGGATTTGTTTTATTTTTCTCCATCCAATTTTAGGCATTTACAAAGTTCAAGATTTTTAACCAAATTTATTATTGGACAATAATATATATATATATATATATATATATATATATATATATATATATTTTTTTTTTACCTCTATTGTTTTCATAATTTTGATCGTCCCGGAATTGTTCTGAGGTGGAGAATCCATGATTACGAGAACTAAAATGAGATGGAATCAACTCACCGACTTCATGAACATCATTTCTTATGGTTGTGGATCCTGCTTTCAGCAAATCTGTTTGTTTTACTCATTGGGGTATTTTTCTACATGTATAGGAAATGCAAAAACAAAAAAATGGTAGAGGAGGATTCGAACATGGAGCACGAGATTCAAAATTCAGCAAATGCTCCCAAGAAATTCAGCTTTAAGAAACTTAAACACACCACTGCGAATTTTGACCCCAAACACATGCTTGGGAAAGGAGGGTGTGGAGTAGTCTACAAGGGTGTGTTAAGCAATATGGAGGTGGTGGTGAAAAGGTTCTCAAAAGATTCTAAACATGGGAAGCAAGAGTTTACAGATGAAATCACAACAATCGGGCAACCTCCGCCACAAAATCCTTGTAAAATTGGTGGGGTGGTGCTACGAGAGGAGCGAGCTCCTTGTGGTATATGAGTTCATGCCAAATGGGAGCCTAGACAAGCTCGTATTTCGCGAAGAAAATGAAAACTGGCCACGTTCGAGTTGGGAAATAAGGCAGATGATAATTTTTGATGTGGCACGAGCGCTGTATTATCTCCATAACGGGTGCACTCAGTATAAGGAACGAACCAGGACCATTATCTGGAAGTTCCAAGTAAGTACTTTGTTTAAACAATTATTAAGTACACCACCTTCCCTGCTATATAAATTGTAAGGAAAATAAACAATTTTGGTTTATAACATTTTTTTTTTAATTTGTTAATGACATATGTGTTCAAGGACCAAAAGAAATGAAGACAAATTAAGATCCCACTATTTTATTGCTATATAAATTGTAAGGAAAATAAACAATTTTGGTTTATAACATTTTTTTTTTTAATTTGTTAATGACATATGTGTTCAAGGACCAAAAGAAATGAAGACAAATTAAGATCCCACTATTTTATTTACCTATCAGTTGTAAGTATGTGCGATAGACAAGATGCATATTTCCTTGGCAAGTATTATATTTAATGAATGTCACCCCAATTTTTTATCCCTTGTAACTGTGTGATACTTTTTTTAGTGGGTTAAGTTCCTCAAATAAGGCATACTTGTACAATAAACAATTTGGATAAGGCCCAGTTTGCGGATGGTTCCAAGCCCAGCATGTGGGAGGATGCTTGAGAAAAGGTCATGACAACTTAGGCTTGCATTTTTTAAATATGAATAGGTGTCCTTTATTTCTATAATTGGTACTAATATGCTTTTTTGCCACTTATCAATAATCTTCTTCATTGTTATATTCTTATCAAACCATTTTAGCACTAATAGACTTGCTATTAACAAATGCCTAGAGTTGTTATTCATATTACTAATTTATAATTAGGAAGATCAGTTATAAGGAAATAAAACCCTTTTTGACTTATTAGTTGTGTTCAGAGGGACTACGTGAAGTGGAGAGGAGTACTTTTCCTACGATTTCTTTTATCACTTGTTGACGAATCGGAGAAAATAATACAGCTAACTGATTTCCTCTTTGGGAATATTTTAAAAGGTTCCAGTTATTCACAAGTCATCATTTGCAATCTTCTAAAGTGATGATCCATGTCTGAATTTGTGTTTTTTATAATTATTTTGCATCCAAGGAACCACTTCTAGCTTATAATAGTTTTGTGGAAGCCATTTTGTTTTTAATGATTGCAATGCCCATACCCGACATAGAAATTCTCAGCGTTCGCAAACTGAAAGTAAACTTTTTTTTATTCAATAAGTCACATTGTAGTCTGCAAAATTAAAGGATTATTACTATATAGCTGAATGAAGAAATCATAACTTGGGTATATTGCCTTTTTTAATCTGCATTTCATATTTTACAATCACAGAGGTAATAATGAGAAGTCAAGGTTTGAAAGAATGCATGTATATGTTTCCCCACTGAAACAAATGGCACGAGAGCACCTTTTAGCCACATTTGCAAAGGTGTGTGCAAACATTCTTGTTGATGCATCTGATGGTATGCTTAATATAGAGGATCCTACTTGACAGTGATTTCTACAGGTACTAATTTGATGCATATTGGTATTGAAACTTTGCTTACGTCCCATTTTACCAGACGTATTCTAGGTTTTCATCCTAGGACGGATAATTGTTTGATGTTTACCTTAATCTATAAGGAAAAATTGAAATATATATATATATATATAGTTTGGGTCATGACAGGAAACATGTTGCCGTCTGGGATTGAAAAAAATTTTAATCCATTATGCACACTGAAATTTGGTTTTCGGATAGTTTAAAGTTAACTTATGCTTTAGTAATGATGATGTTATTTGCTAAATATAAATTACATAAATCATTGGTGTTTTGCTGCACTTTTTAGATTGTAGCTTCAAATATCAATTTCAATATTCATCATAACAAATACGCCCAAAAATGCATAACCCAAAAAAAGGTGGGTTAAATTTGTAGGTACCAAAGCCCCACACAATGATATCCTCAATGGTTGGTAAATTTAGAAAGACCATAAAACAACACAAGAGGAAATTTTATAAAATTTTAAATTTACAAAAAAAACATTAAATGGTAAATTAACATCAATAAAAGACCAAGACAAAACACTAAGAGGAAACACATCAAGACTGGTGCAAATTGAAAATTAAACCAAAACACATTTTCCTTCGCAGTTGCTTTTAATCTCAAATTCAGTTGTTTACCACTTAAGACCTTTATAGTATATCAAACCTTCTTTTTTTTTTGTACCAAACAGAAAGTCAGTGAAAAATATGTCATATCTTTATATGGCATCCAATACAGATCCTAATCCTGGTTGGCTTTTAAAGATGGAAACTTGTATAATGCCTAAGCCGGTGCGTTATCTACCTAGAATCCTATGCCTGTATTTTTGTGTTTAAAGTCAAGGGAATTTTTATTGACCTACATATGAAATTATAGCATTAGCTAATAAATAAAAGAGTTGTCCTCCAGCATCGCCTTCTTAGATTACCACGACATTCTCTAGTGTTGCTCAAATCAAATTTTTGATACCATCACCAAGACATGAATATAAAATAAGTTAAACAAGACATGAATATAAAATAAGTATAAAGTCAGGTGAATGGTGAGTTGTCAACCTAGAGTCCTATGCTTGTATGCTTTGTGTTTAAAGTCAGGTGAATGGTGACTGTATATAGATATGCTACTTATGAAAATAGGGACATTGGTTTTATTGATCTCAGTATTTTAAATAGTGCTATTGTTATCAAGCATGGAGTCTGCTTTAATCCTTTTCTATGTGCGCTGTTTTCCTAAAAGCTAGATTTAACTTCAAAGCGTCTTCTAGTCAAACTTACAATATGTCTTTCCTATGGATTGGATACAAATAAGATTTGAATTTAATTTGTCTTCACTCTCAACTATTTTTTGGCATTTTGGATTCATGTCTGATATAAAATTTAGATTGAAGTAGATTTTATGGCAGTTCTCAAATGTATTATCAACAATAACTTTTTCCCCCATAGTCTCCTATTATTAGTTGGAAGAATTGTACGGAAATGTTATCTATATATTTGGAATAGATGACAAATTATCTAGAAAATAATTTAAAGAACCATGAGAAAGTCTTCAAAATACTTCACCAATTTGGTTGATAAAAAAACATTTCACTTGGTCCTTAGTGTGTTATTCTCACCTGTAAACTTTTTCGTTTGGGTTTATCCGTTGCTTGTTTGTCTTAGATATATTCATTGTATATTTTTCCTTAGTGACTTCAGGTAAGGCCATATTCTCAGATTTGCTGCCAACCTAGACTCCACCATCGCACGATGCACATTTGCATTAGCTCTTGGAAAGCAACTTGATAATGTGTGTGATTGCTGCAGGGACAACACTAGATTTGGCATCAAATATAGTTTCACACATACAGAAATATGTCTCTTTAGGCATGTCATCCATATCAAACACTAGATTGGGCGTGTTTTTTCGATATGTGGGTGAAATTGATCTCTCTTACCTTTTAATCTTTATTCTAGGAAATAGTGTCTGTTTTTCTTTATTTTGGTAAAGGGTCAAGAGTCGGGTTTACCCAAATTTCAGCATGTGGGTGAAATTGATATCTCTTACCTTTTGATCTTTGTTTTAGGAAACAATCTCTGTTTTTCTTTATTTTGGTAAAAGGTCAAGAGTCAGGTTTACCCAAAAGATGATTAAGGTCATGTATCCTTGATGTCTTTTGTATTGCGGATGTAGTCTTTCAATTGCAGATATGTCTTTTTATGATCCGTCTCTATAGGATCAAAGGTCCATCTTAGACCGTAGACATTAAGGTCACTTGATGTTGCGGCCTATTATTCTTATGAAACTGTCTTTATATATATATATATATATATATATATATATATATATATATATATATGATGACATGGTTTTTGAATTCTAATTCTATCGAAGGACAATAAAGGCTAAGATTCTTCCACAAGAATAAAGGGTCCGGATTAAGTCTCC
Organism: Sambucus nigra; assembly: GCA_949130495.1. Taxonomy (NCBI): domain Eukaryota; kingdom Viridiplantae; phylum Streptophyta; class Magnoliopsida; order Dipsacales; family Adoxaceae; genus Sambucus; species Sambucus nigra. The sequence continues at coordinate 689,234,550 of OX422209.1, forward strand.
CATTTTCATTATCCCGCCCAAACAATCCTCGGTAAACTCATCGTTCATTTCTAATCAATTCCCAACCCATTCTCTCTCTCTCATATTACACTCTCTCACACAATATTCCACTTTTCTCATTTATCTTTCTCCCTTCCTCTCTACATGTCATCCCATTTCTCTATTTCTCTTATCTTCCTCCATGAGGTAAGTCTCTCTCACACGGTTTTGAGGTTTTTTTTATTCAGATTATAAATTTTTATTTTTTTCTTAAGTTTTGAGATTTTTTTATTCAGATTTTAATTTTTTATTCTAGTTTCCTTAAGATTTTTGGTTTTGGGGTATATCTATTTTAGAGTTTTTATTTTTCAGTATGGATTTGATAGATTCTGGTATGGGTTTGAGGGGCTTTTATACAATTTTTTTTTTTTGGGGTATATCCGTTTTAGAGTTTTTATTTTTTGGTATGGATTTGATAGATTTTGGTATGCATTTGAGGTTCCCCCTTAAGATTTTAGGTTTGGGGTATATCTGTTTTAGAGTAATTATTTTGGGGAACTTAGCTTTAATCTTGATTAAGGATTTGTTTTATTTTTCTCCATCCAATTTTAGACATTTACAAAGTTCAAGATTTTTAACCAAATTTATTTTTGGATTTATGTTTTATGATTACTTTTTTGAGTTTTAAGTTATTTTCTAACCTTATTTATTGGTGTTGCAGGATGACATGCGATCTTTTAGTATATCTCTCACAATTTAAGGTATGAGCCATTATTTTTCGAGTTATTCTCCATGCCTTAATTATTTGGGGTTGTTTTCCTTATAATTTTGGGGTATTTTTTTTGGTGATATCACAATAAAAGGTAAGAAGTTTGAAAACTTCATCTTCCATATTTTTATTCTTTTTGTGTTCTTATATATATTTTTAAATTTGTACATGAATTGCATATGCTTTGTACAATTAGGTGTGTGTATATATATATATCACTTTCTAACACTCATCATTCCTTTTATTTGTTTGTCACATGTCCTTTCCATCCATTAATCATTTTTATTTTATATCTGGTGTGAAGCACAATCTCAACATTTGTATAAAGTTATTAAAACGATTGTTTCGTGTTCGTAAATAAAGAACAATATTAATTAAATATCCTCTTGGTTTGAATATTACAGGAAGATTGGTTGGATATGGTTACAATTACATTAACGACCTCTCGTAATGCTATGTTTTTAAAACTTATTTGTTTTAAATTTCTTTTGTTTGTAATGTGCAAAACTAAGACGTTGAACTACTTTGGAGCATTGCGACACTATATCTTTGGCTTAATATTGTTACGAATACAAGCTTCATGTAACAAAATATCAGATATGTTATTGCAATTATCAATAATTTTTAGTTTCTTTTTTAGGGTACATGTATTTCAGTTATGTTATTACGAGTATTTTGTTTTGCAAGGGTTGGATTCTTGATACGAAGGAACACGAAGTACAGTGGGCAAATATAATTGTTTTAGTGTTTTGTAAATTTGAAATTTTATTTTTTTCTTTATGTATGCTTTTTGTACACTTTTAGCAATTGGGTTTAAGTTTATAATTTTTATGGATTGGAATTTTTTTATAGATGTCTTGAAATATTATGTTATTTGGTTCAAAAAAAATTATATTCCAACATTTGTCTATTGAATTATTTATTCCAAATGTTTCAGATTGAAAATACGCTTTATACAATATGTTGAATCGATTTTGTATATTTTTCTGTATATACAAATTAAGCTTTATTCCTAAATTTTCTGTATATTTTTTGGTATTTTTGCTGTGTAGGTTGGTCGATATCCTCATATCCTCATTTCGGAATTTTCTCATTTTGATTTCATAGTTTACATATCCTCATTTCTGTCTAAAGCCCTAATTTCGATTCTCATTGTGTGTGTGTGCGCATTTCGATTCTCATTATGTGTGGGTATGTATAGATTTCTATATATATGTGGGTATATGTGTACATTTATGTTTATATGTGTGTGTGTATATGTGTGTATGCATAGATTTCTGTTTATATCTTTGTGTATGCGTGTTTATGAGTGGAACTATGAACAAATTGTATTATATGTTAATAAACCCTAGAAATTGTATTGAGGTTTTTTTTTGACAAAATATTATTAAAAAAACCTAGGCATTATATGTTTTTGGACAAAATATAATTAAATGAATTATTAATAAGTAAAAAACAATGTTGTGAGGAACAATGGTTATGTTTTACTGAATGAATCTTTGTGAAGAACGTTGAATTGTTGTGAGCTTATGTTTATGGAAATCGTTGTGAAGAACATGAAGAATAGAGTATTATGTTTATGTTTATGTTTTACTGAATGAATGCACTGATTTGGAAATTAATGGAACAAAAGGTTTAGGATTTTTCTAGGTTAATTTACCCAATTACTTAAATTCCATGAAAATTCCTTTAATTGGTTCATTCGTAAATGTTACTTAATATTCCAGTGTTTTATTAATTTGAGTGTTTTATTTATTTAGGTATGGATTCATGTACGCAAAATTAAAATCGATTTAGGATGAACTTAGCAAATACATTCCTTTTTTTCTTGTGGTAAATGAACTTATGGCGGTATTAAGGCTTTACATAATGATATTCAAATGGAATATGTGATGTATTTTCTTATGTGATTGCATAATTCTTTTACTTAATTTTAAGGCCAGTTACTTCTCATGGACCCTATTACACCTATTAATAAGGTGTTTGCTTTGGTGTCTCAGGAAGGAAAGAAATGAGAAATCAGTCTGAACATGAATTATGCTTCCCTAGGCAATTCTATGGTGTTTTGTGTTAGGAATGAGGTTGCTAGATCACATTCTAATCAATCAGGAAATAAGTCTCCAAAGAAAGAGATACCTACTTATAATCATTGTGGTTATATTGGTTATAGAGTTGATAATGTTATAAATTTTATGGATATCCACCTTATTATAATCCTAAACAAAATAATTCTTATTTTAACCAGATTGTCCAATCTTCTCAGGCTTCGATCAATCAAATCATTTCTATTGAGACTTCTCATGTTTTTCAACGAGTTGGAAGATAATTAGTTCAGATATTGAATCCTAGTCAATATCATCAACTAATGTATATGTCGTCAACTCAAATGAGCCTTGCTTCTAAGCCTCAAATGGATTCACATGTTCCTTCTACCTCTTATACTGAAGGTAACTATTATGTTTTTCCCTTTTTATCTAATCTAATCTAATTTAACTATATAAACATGAGAGCTTTAAATAATATGACTTCACATGTAACTTATCTAATTTTAGATTGAATCGTAGAAGTCGCAGGTGTCTATTTGTATTAACCTCTATTCTTTTTCGGTTTTAAGGAGTATGTATTCTCCTCCTCTTTTAACATTTCTTTTTCGGTTTTTGGTATAGATTTGATAGATTTTGGTATGCGTTTGAGGTTCCCCCTTAAGATTTTAGGTTTGGGATATCTGTTTTAGAGTTTTTATTTTTTGTATGGATTTGATAGATTTTTGTCTTCGTATATGTATTTTTACAACTTCTAGATCATATGGTCGGTTCTGAATATACATGTTTGTGATTTTTTATACGGGTTTTCGATATGGGTATACGAATTTAGTTTTATGGGGGGGGGGGGGGTAATTATTTTTGGTAACTTAGCTTTAATCTTGATTAAGGATTTGTTTTATTTTCTCCATCCAATTTTAGGCATTTACAAAGTTCAAGATTTTTAACCAAAATTATTTTTTGATTTAAGTTTTATGATTACTTTTTTGAGTTTTAAGTTATTTTCTAACCTTATTTATTGGTGTTGCAAGATGACATGCGATCTTTTCGCATATCTCTCACCAGTGGTGGACGCAGGATTTTGAGTCGGTGGGTGCGAAAATGTCTAACGAAGGCCGAGGGTTCGGGGGGCGGGAGCCCTCGAGGCGAATTTTTTGGGTTGTTTTTACTTTTTTTTGCCATTTTTTAACCCTAAAAATGTTGAGGTATTGAATAACTAAATTTAGACTCCTACTTTGTTCGTGATTTTTTTATATATAATATTTGAACATAGTATTACCCTAACAAACTAACAATGAGCAAGCTAATACTCGGGGGCTGAAAAATCTGAAAAATTTTAATCAAATTAACTAACAAAATTTTTTCACAAAATTTCATACAAACATAATATTACCCTAACAAAACAACAAAGTTTTATACAAAGTTTCATTCAAATTAAATTAAAATTTCACACAAATTTACTAACAAAATTTGAGCAACAAATTTCATACAAATTAACTAATTTTATCAATATCAATATCCACAAAATTTTATCAACAACAACAAATCAATATCCATCATAATAAAACAAATTAAAAAAAATTACGTGGCAGCCAAGAGGAGGATCGGAGGTTAATGCCGGCAAGGCAGTGCCGTGTTGGTCGCTGGAGAGGCACTGGCTGGCCATAGTGGAGGGAGGGAAAAGATTCCAGGCAGCTGGGTGGCGGTGGGCCAGGGGAGAGGAGGGGAGGAAGAGGATAGGGTTTTAAAACTCTCTGTGTCGACTGTGTCGGCTGAATTTGAAAGAGGGGGTGGGATGAGAATAGGTTTAACAGGTTTTGGGTTTATATATGATTAGTTTATTTACATACCCACCCCAAGGTTTTAAAACTCTTATCTGCAAGCCTTATATTTTAAAATTTTACACAAAGATCCATAACTTTTTTCTTTACCCTATACTCACCAAAAATTCCTGAAAAGCTTGTGGGTGCGGCCGCACCCCTTCGGGATGGGGTGGGTCCGTCCCTGCCCCTCACAATCTAAGGTATGAGCCAAGTGGGGGACCAGGTGGGGGAAGAGCTATGCTGATGCGAAGAGATTTTTTAGGGAGTTCCAAGTGGGGGACCAGGTTTTGCTCAGAGTATCTCCTATGAAGGGGATTATGCGTTTCGGGAAGAAAGGGAAGTTGGCACCGAGATATGTGGGACCATTTCCTATTATTGAGCGGATTGGACCGGTTGCGTATAGGCTTGGATTACCGGAACATTTACATCGGATTCACGATGTGTTTCATATTTCCTCGCTAAGGAAATATCTTAGAGACAATTTGGCTCATTCTCACATTGCTTTGGAGGACATCGATCTCCAGCCTGATAGCTCCTATGAGGAGGGGCCGATTGCTATTTTGGACCGAAGTGAGCGGAAACTGCGGTCAAAGATAGTCCCGTTAGTGCGTGTTCAGTGGCAACATCATAATGTTGAGGAGTCCACATGGGAGCGCGAGGATGAGATGCGCGAACGTTATCCAGAGCTGTTCTTACCAGGTACTTTCTAGTTCCGAATTTCGGGACGAAATTCAGTTATTAGGGGGGAAGTATGTAATACCCCGTATTTTTGTGATATTTATTTATGGGATTAATTAAATTAAATGTGTATTAATTGGAAATTAATCCGGATTAAAATACTAGTGAGATGCGAGTTGGTATTTGATTATATGCGCATATATGATTATATATGAATATTGAATTATGAAATTTGTCGTGGGATTGAAATACGACAATTTGGAAATTTTGTTGAGACGCGTGTGACAGTCGCGTCAAGGAAATATTTATTTTAAATTAAAAAGTGAATTTTAGTTCTATTATCCGTATGGTCATTTTGAGTGCGCCAACGCATCCGGAAGGGTCGAAATAGTCAGAAAACACTAGCCGGGGGTTTGGTTTGTGTCCCGGGGCATTTTTAGGCCGTACCGGCAACGTATAGGGGTAGTTTGGTAATTTTGGATTTTTGGGAATTAAAACCTACGAAAATTGGGACTTAATATCTGATTTGGCATTAACTCACTAAGCCCACTAATACCCAAATAGGCTACGGAAGTTATTGTAACTTGTTCCAAAAGAATTTCTAAAGCACAAAACCCTAGCCTCCATAGCCACCATTAGAGAAGAGCTTGTAGAGGGAGAGATAGAAGGATTCTGCAAAGAGAGAGAGAACCATCCATCAAATTCGTCATCAAATCCAGAGTTACCATTAAGGCAAGTGATTTAATTTCATTTTTATAGAGAATGTTTCTTCCATGTGTAGGAATTGATAAAAATCTGATTTGTTCTTGGGAGTTAATGAAAAACCCATTATATTGGAGATAGAAATTACATTCTTGATGAGGAAATTGCATGTAGATTTGTAGTTGATGATTATTCTGATGATATTACAATTAGTATGAAACCAAAAATGGATTTAATTAGACTTCTAGAGGATTTATAAATTCTAGGGTTCATGTGTTTGAAATTGGGAAAAATATGTAGAGATTTGACATTTGAATGATGTTAGGATGAATTAACACCCCCAAACATGTTAATATGTGACCTAAGGATGTTTAGGGACGATTAGGAACCTTAAACAATTGTTAGATTGATGTTTGGATGAGATTTGAGGTGTAGAGAGATGGGAAAAACGAAAGTAAGGAATCTGGTCGCTCGTTAGAAGACCTACCCAGGTCGTTCGAACGACCTCGTTCGAACGAGCTTCTAACGAGTTGACCATTGACTTCTAACGAGGGTGAAGTTCGTTCGATGAGATCGTTCGAACGAGATCTCGTTAGAAAGCCCACTTCGTTCGAACGAGATCTCGTTAGAAGACTCAGTTCGTTCGAACGAAGCCTCGTTCGAACGAGACTTCGAACGAGTTGACAGTTTAGGCTTTTTAGCCTATTTTGATCCAAAGTGCCCCGTAACCTTGTGTATAGGTAGAGATAGCTTTTCCTTGATGAGTAATTGATATATTTAGGATGTTTGGGATATAATGAGGAGTCAAACCTAGAAGTGTAGTTTGAACCTAAAGGAAAATGTGAGTAGGACGTGAGTGTCTATTACGTTGCGAGAACTATTAACGGCCTAATGTATTATATTAACCAGGAACATATAAATTGTGTAGTATTATATGTCGGTATGAGAATGAGGAGTGTACCACCAATATATTATGGTGATTACTAAGATGTGTGAATACTTAGTATATGTATTGATTTTATGTGTATGACATACCTACCATACTTGCTATCACGGGAGGTTCGCGTTCTCTTAGGGCCCTCTAATCCTTGTGTTGCCCGGATTTAGACTGGTTACCTCGATGAACATAGGTCAGAGAAAGACTTATTGGGATGTTAATAAGTCTGCTGATCGTGGGAGCGCAGGTATGTGCGTGACCCATGTGATGTGACTGTGTTCGCCTCCATTATTTGTGATGTTGTTATCTGAAAACTATTCCTGAGAGATTCGGAATATGTGATCCTTATGTACGTGATGTACCGGGATGGATAGCAGAGTATGTGTGCACCGCAGCTAGCTCTCGGGGTGCTCGTATTGTATTGTATATTTATGACGTGAATAATATACACTTAATTAATGGAAACTTTCTTGTTGTTATTGTGAACATAATTATGGTAATGTAGTGAGAGAACATAACGGGTTAACTGATAGTGAATTATGTTACTAATTGAGAATCTGAAGTTAAGTGAAGCCCTCTACTTATTTGATAAGGCTAGAATGTATTATGGGAATCAAGTAGTAAGGGGGTAGAACTTATTACGGTTAGGTTGGATATGGATGTCTTATAGATGGGTACGGTACGTTAGGAGTGCACATGTAGTCTAAAGGTGAGAATTTCATGTGAGTGCACGTCCTAACATGTATTTTGCATTTAATGTTTTAATGTTATTAAAACACTTGCTGTTTTCAAAATGTTTTCCACTTTCGGGCTCTGACCCATTTGCTTTCAAATCTATTTTTGTAAAAACCTTTTTAGGTGCCCAGCCACAAGGACACCATGCATAGGATTCTCATCCAGGTGATGAGCTGTAGCTGTTTGTGGAAGTTACAGGACTTTGCTTGTAGACGCTTCATCGATCTTGACTCAATATTTATCAGTTATCAGTTGTAGGGCATGTCGCCCATTTCTTTTAGAGGCATTTCATTTATTTCAGTTATTCAAACTTTTGGTATGTAATTATTCAGGATTCAGACTTGTAGTATTATTTTCCATTTGTTGGGATTGTTGTGAGGATTTTTCCTCCGGATTTATTATTATTATTGTTGGTTATTTCATTACTTCGTATGGTGATTGGATTATGTTGACTCTTCCTTTATTCTTTTACTGCATGTTAATCAGACTTAACTTAAAATTTGGCACTTACTTTTTAAACACTAGGTGGTTAGTAATTATTAAAATGTTTTCGACAGTGATGCTATTAACTGAACCAACTTGGCATTTTGAATTAATTTAATAAAGGAGTAGCTACCCGGTATTTAATTAGTCGGGGTGTCACAGGTGGTATCAGAGCATCAGGTTCTAGTGTCCTTTAGGATCTGAACGGCTTATTATGTTTCCGCTGAGCTCTCTTTGATGTAGAGCCCTATATTTTAGGACTGTTGTATTTTCTTGTATATACTACGTTCTGAGGTGGAGAATCCATTATTAAGAGAACTAAAATTCTTGATGGCCCCGGAATTGTTCTGAGGTGGAGAATCCATTATTAAGAGAACTAAAATGAGAATGGAGATTGGCCCTCAAATCGGAGTGTCAAAAAACACTACTTATCTAGCTTCAAAAAAGACTACTACTTGCTTCTTATTCAAATTACAACTTTGATGCAACTAATGTTTATTTTTCCACATTATTGGACAATTTTTTTACCTCTATTGCTTTCATAATATGAGGGTTTTTTTTATTCAGATTATAAACTTTTATTTTTTCTTAAGTTTTGAGTTTTATTTATTCAGATTTTAATTATTTATTTTATTTTCCTTAAGATTTTAGGTTTTGGGGTATATCTATTTTAGAGTTTTTATTTTTCAGTATGGATTTGATAGATTCTGGTATGGGTTTGAGGGGCTTTTATACAATTTTTTTTTTTTTTTTTTGGGGGGGGGGGGGGGTATATCCGTTTTAGAGTTTTTATTTTTTGGTATGGATTTGATAGATTTTGGTAAGTGTTTGAGGTTCCCCCTTAAGATTTTAGGTTTGAGATATCTGTTTTAGAGTTTTTATTTAATGTAAGGATTTGATAGATTTTTGTCTTCGTATATGTATTTTTACAACTTCTGGTTGGTTCTGAATATATATGTTTGTGATTTTTTATACGGGTTTTCGATATGGGTATACGAATTTAGTTTTAGGGGGGGTATTATTTTTGGGAACTTAGCTTTAATCTTGATTAAGGATTTGTTTTATTTTTCTCCATCCAATTTTAAGCATTTACAAAGTTCAAGATTTTTAACCAAATTTATTTTTGGATTTAAGTTTTATGATTACTTTTTTGAGTTTTAAGTTATTTTCTAACCTTATTTATTGGTGTTGCAGGATGACATGCGATCTTTTCGCATATCTCTCACAATTTAAGGTATGAGCCATTATTTTTCGAGTTATTCTCCATGCCTTAATTATTTGGGGTTGTTTTCCTTATAATTTTGGGGGATTTTTTTTTGGTGATATCACAATAAAAGGTAAGAAGTTTGAAAACTTCATCTTCCATATTTTTATTCTTTTTGTGTTCTTATATATATTTTTAAATTTGTACATGAATTGCATATGCTTTGTACAATTAGGTGTGTATATATATATATATATATATATATATATATATATATATATATATATCACTTTCTAACACTCATCATTCCTTTTATTTGTTTGTCACATGTCCTTTCCATCCATTAATCATTTTTATTTTATATCTGGTGTGAAGCACAATCTCAACGTTTGTATAAAGTTATTAAAACGATTGTTTCGTGTTCGTAAATAAAGAACAATATTAATTAAATATCCTCTTGGTTTGAATATTACAGGAAGATTGGTTGGATATGGTTACAATTACATTAACGACCTCTCGTAATGCTATGTTTTTAAAACTTATTTGTTTTAAATTTCTTTTGTTTGTAATGTGCAAAACTAAGACGTTGAACTACTTTGGAGCATTGCGACACTATATCTTTGGCTTAATATTGTTACGAATACAAGCTTCATGTAACAAAATATCAGATATGTTATTGCAATTATCAATAATTTTTAGTTTCTTTTTTAGGGTACATGTATTTCAGTTATGTTATTACGAGTATTTTGTTTTGCAAGGGTTGGATTCTTGATACGAAGGAACACGAAGTACAGTGGGCAAATATAATTGTTTTAGTGTTTTGTAAATTTGAAATTTTATTTTTTTCTTTATGTATGCTTTTTGTACACTTTTAGCAATTGGGTTTAAGTTTATAATTTTTATGGATTGGAATTTTTTTATAGATGTCTTGAAATATTATGTTATTTGGTTCAAAAAAAATTATATTCCAACATTTGTCTATTGAATTATTTATTCCAAATGTTTCAGATTGAAAATACGCTTTATACAATATGTTGAATCGATTTTGTATATTTTTCTGTATATACAAATTAAGCTTTATTCCTAAATTTTCTGTATATTTTTTGGTATTTTTGCTGTGTAGGTTGGTCGATATCCTCATATCCTCATTTCGGAATTTTCTCATTTTGATTTCATAGTTTACATATCCTCATTTCTGTCTAAAGCCCTAATTTCGATTCTCATTGTGTGTGTGTGCGCATTTCGATTCTCATTATGTGTGGGTATGTATAGATTTCTATATATATGTGGGTATATGTGTACATTTATGTTTATATGTGTGTGTGTATATGTGTGTATGCATAGATTTCTGTTTATATCTTTGTGTATGCGTGTTTATGAGTGGAACTATGAACAAATTGTATTATATGTTAATAAACCCTAGAAATTGTATTGAGGTTTTTTTTTGACAAAATATTATTAAAAAAACCTAGGCATTATATGTTTTTGGACAAAATATAATTAAATGAATTATTAATAAGTAAAAAACAATGTTGTGAGGAACAATGGTTATGTTTTACTGAATGAATCTTTGTGAAGAACGTTGAATTGTTGTGAGCTTATGTTTATGGAAATCGTTGTGAAGAACATGAAGAATAGAGTATTATGTTTATGTTTATGTTTTACGGAATGAATGCACTGATTTGGAAATTAATGGAACAAAAGGTTTAGGATTTTTCTAGGTTAATTTACCCAATTACTTAAATTCCATGAAAATTCCTTTAATTGGTTCATTCGTAAATGTTACTTAATATTCCAGTGTTTTATTAATTTGAGTGTTTTATTTATTTAGGTATGGATTCATGTACGCAAAATTAAAATCGATTTAGGATGAACTTAGCAAATACATTCCTTTTTTTCTTGTGGTAAATGAACTTATGGCGGTATTAAGGCTTTACATAATGATATTCAAATGGAATATGTGATGTATTTTCTTATGTGATTGCATAATTCTTTTACTTAATTTTAAGGCCAGTTACTTCTCATGGACCCTATTACACCTATTAATAAGGTGTTTGCTTTGGTGTCTCAGGAAGGAAAGAAATGAGAAATCAGTCTGAACATGAATTATGCTTCCCTAGGCAATTCTATGGTGTTTTGTGTTAGGAATGAGGTTGCTAGATCACATTCTAATCAATCAGGAAATAAGTCTCCAAAGAAAGAGATACCTACTTATAATCATTGTGGTTATATTGGTTATAGAGTTGATAATGTTATAAATTTTATGGATATCCACCTTATTATAATCCTAAACAAAATAATTCTTATTTTAACCAGATTGTCCAATCTTCTCAGGCTTCGATCAATCAAATCATTTCTATTGAGACTTCTCATGTTTTTCAACGAGTTGGAAGATAATTAGTTCAGATATTGAATCCTAGTCAATATCATCAACTAATGTATATGTCGTCAACTCAAATGAGCCTTGCTTCTAAGCCTCAAATGGATTCACATGTTCCTTCTACCTCTTATACTGAAGGTAACTATTATGTTTTTCCCTTTTTATCTAATCTAATCTAATTTAACTATATAAACATGAGAGCTTTAAATAATATGACTTCACATGTAACTTATCTAATTTTAGATTGAATCGTAGAAGTCGCAGGTGTCTATTTGTATTAACCTCTATTCTTTTTCGGTTTTAAGGAGTATGTATTCTCCTCCTCTTTTAACATTTCTTTTTCGGTTTTTGGTATAGATTTGATAGATTTTGGTATGCGTTTGAGGTTCCCCCTTAAGATTTTAGGTTTGGGATATCTGTTTTAGAGTTTTTATTTTTTGTATGGATTTGATAGATTTTTGTCTTCGTATATGTATTTTTACAACTTCTAGATCATATGGTCGGTTCTGAATATACATGTTTGTGATTTTTTATACGGGTTTTCGATATGGGTATACGAATTTAGTTTTATGGGGGGGGGGGGGTAATTATTTTTGGTAACTTAGCTTTAATCTTGATTAAGGATTTGTTTTATTTTCTCCATCCAATTTTAGGCATTTACAAAGTTCAAGATTTTTAACCAAAATTATTTTTGGATTTAAGTTTTATGATTACTTTTTTGAGTTTTAAGTTATTTTCTAACCTTATTTATTGGTGTTGCAGGATGACATGCGATCTTTTCGCATATCTCTCACCAGTGGTGGACGCAGGATTTTGAGTCGGTGGGTGCGAAAATGTCTAACAAAGGCCGAGGGTTCGGGGGGTGGGAGCCCTCGAGGCGAATTTTTTGGGTTGTTTTTACTTTTTTTTGCCATTTTTTAACCCTAAAAATGTTGAGGTATTAAATAACTAAATTTAGACTCCTACTTTGTTCGTGATTTTTTTATATATAATATTTGAACATAGTATTACCCTAACAAACTAACAATGAGCAAGCTAATACTCGGGGGCTGAAAAATCTGAAAATTTTTAATCAAATTAACTAACAAAATTTTTTCACAAAATTTCATACAAACATAATATTACCCTAACAAAACAACAAAGTTTTATACAAAGTTTCATTCAAATTAAATTAAAATTTCACACAAATTTACTAACAAAATTTGAGCAACAAATTTCATACAAATTAACTAATTTTATCAATATCAATATCCACAAAATTTTATCAACAACAACAAATCAGTATCCATCATAATAAAACAAATTAAAAAAAATTACGTGGCAGCCGAGAGGAGGTTCGGAGGTCAATGCCGGCAAGGCAGTGCCGTGCTGGTCGCCGGAGAGGCACTGGCTGGCCATAGTGGAGGGAGGGAAAAGATTCCAGGCAGCTGGGTGGCGGTGGGCCAGGGGAGAGGAGGGGAGGAAGAGGATAGGGTTTTAAAACTCTCTGTGTCGACTGTGTCGGCTTAATTTGAAAGAGGGGGTGGGATGAGAATAGGTTTAACAGGTTTTGGGTTTATATATGATTAGTTTATTTACATACCCACCCCAAGGTTTTAAAACTCTTATCTGCAAGCCTTATATTTTAAAATTTTACACAAAGATCCATAACTTTTTTCTTTACCCTATACTCACCAAAAATTCCTGAAAAGCTTTTGGGTGCGGCCGCACCCCTTCGGGATGGGGTGGGTCCGTCCCTGCCCCTCACAATCTAAGGTATGAGCCAAGTGGGGGACCAGGTGGGGGAAGAGCTATGCTGATGCGAAGAGATTTTTCAGGGAGTTCCAAGTGGGGGACCAGGTTTTGCTCAGAGTATCTCCTATGAAGGGGATTATGCGTTTCGGGAAGAAAGGGAAGTTGGCACCGAGATATGTGGGACCATTTCCTATTATTGAGCGGATTGGACCGGTTGCGTATAGGCTTGGATTACCGGAACATTTACATCGGATTCACGATGTGTTTCATATTTCCTCGCTAAGGAAATATCTTAGAGACAATTTGGCTCATTCTCACATTGCTTTGGAGGACATCGATCTCCAGCCTGATAGCTCCTATGAGGAGGGGCCGATTGCTATTTTGGACCGAAGTGAGCGGAAACTGCGGTCAAAGATAGTCCCGTTAGTGCGTGTTCAGTGGCAACATCATAATGTTGAGGAGTCCACATGGGAGCGCGAGGATGAGATGCGCGAACGTTATCCAGAGCTGTTCTTACCAGGTACTTTCTAGTTCCGAATTTCGGGACGAAATTCAGTTATTAGGGGGGAAGTATGTAATACCCCGTATTTTTGTGATATTTATTTATGGGATTAATTAAATTAAATGTGTATTAATTAAAAATTAATCCGGATTAAAATACTAGTGAGATGCGAGTTGGTATTTGATTATATGCGCATATATGATTATATATGAATATTGAATTATGAAATTTGTCGTGGGATTGAAATACGACAATTTGGAAATTTTGTTGAGACGCGTGTGACAGTCGCGTCAAGGAAATATTTATTTTAAATTAAAAAGTGAATTTTAGTTCTATTATCCGTATGGTCATTTTGAGTGCGCCAACGCATCCGGAAGGGTCGAAATAGTCAGAAAACACTAGCCGGGGGTTTGGTTTGGGTCCCGGGGCATTTTTAGGCCGTACCGGCAACGTATAGGGGTAGTTTGGTAATTTTGGATTTTTGGGAATTAAAACCTACGAAAATTGGGACTTAATATCTGATTTGGCATTAACTCACTAAGCCCACTAATACCCAAATAGGCTACGGAAGTTATTGTAACTTGTTCCAAAAGAATTTCTAAAGCACAAAACCCTAGCCTCCATAGCCACCATTAGAGAAGAGCTTGTAGAGGGAGAGATAGAAGGATTCTGCAAAGAGAGAGAGAACCATCCATCAAATTCGTCATCAAATCCAGAGTTACCATTAAGGCAAGTGATTTAATTTCATTTTTATAGAGAATGTTTCTTCCATGTGTAGGAATTGATAAAAATCTGATTTGTTCTTGGGAGTTAATGAAAAACCCATTATATTGGAGATAGAAATTACATTCTTGATGAGGAAATTGCATGTAGATTTGTAGTTGATGATTATTCTGATGATATTACAATTAGTATGAAACCAAAAATGGATTTAATTAGACTTCTAGAGGATTTATAAATTCTAGGGTTCATGTGTTTGAAATTGGGAAAAATATGTAGAGATTTGACATTTGAATGATGTTAGGATGAATTAACACCCCCAAACATGTTAATATGTGACCTAAGGATGTTTAGGGACGATTAGGAACCTTAAACAATTGTTAGATTGATGTTTGGATGAGATTTGAGGTGTAGAGAGATGGGAAAAACGAAAGTAAGGAATCTGGTCGCTCGTTAGAAGACCTACCCAGGTCGTTCGAACGACCTCGTTCGAACGAGCTTCTAACGAGTTGACCATTGACTTCTAACGAGGGTGAAGTTCGTTCGATGAGATTGTTCGAACGAGATCTCGTTAGAAAGCCCACTTCGTTCGAACGAGATCTCGTTAGAAGACTCAGTTCGTTCGAACGAAGTCTCGTTCGAACAGCCTCGTTCGAACGAGACTTTGAACGAGTTGACAGTTTAGGCTTTTTAGCCTATTTTGATCCAAAGTGCCCCGTAACCTTGTGTATAGGTAGAGATAGCTTTTCCTTGATGAGTAATTGATATATTTAGGATGTTTGGGATATAATGAGGAGTCAAACCTAGAAGTGTAGTTTGAACCTAAAGGAAAATGTGAGTAGGACGTGAGTGTCTATTACGTTGCGAGAACTATTAACGGCCTAATGTATTATATTAACCAGGAACATATAAATTGTGTAGTATTATATGTCGGTACCAGAATGAGGAGTGTACCACCAATATATTATGGTGATTACTAAGATGTGTGAATACTTAGTATATGTATTGATTTTATGTGTATGACATACCTACCATACTTGCTATCACGGGAGGTTCGCGTTCGCTTAGGGCCCTCTAATCCTTGTGTTGCCCGGATTTAGACTGGTTACCTCGATGAACATAGATCAGAGAAAGACTTATTGGGATGTTAATAAGTCTGCTGATCGTGGGAGCGCAGGTATGTGCGTGACCCATGTGATGTGACTGTGTTCGCCTCCATTATTTGTGATGTTGTTATCTGAAAACTATTCCTGAGAGATTCGGAATATGTGATCCTTATGTACGTGATGTACCGGGATGGATAGCAGAGTATGTGTGCACCGCAGCTAGCTCTCGGGGTGCTCGTATTGTATTGTATATTTATGACGTGAATAATATACACTTAATTAATGGAAACTTTCTTGTTGTTATTGTGAACATAATTATGGTAATGTAGTGAGAGAACATAACGGGTTAACTGATAGTGAATTATGTTACTAATTGAGAATCTGAAGTTAAGTGAAGCCCTCTACTTATTTGATAAGGCTAGAATGTATTATGGGAATCAAGTAGTAAGGGGGGAGAACTTATTACGGTTAGGTTGGATATGGATGTCTTATAGATGGGTACGGTACGTTAGGAGTGCACATGTAGTCTAAAGGTGAGAATTTCATGTGAGTGCACGTCCTAACATGTATTTTGCATTTAATGTTTTAATGTTATTAAAACACTTGCTGTTTTCAAAATGTTTTCCACTTTCGGGCTCTGACCCATTTGCTTTCAAATCTATTTTTGTAAAAACCTTTTTAGGTGCCCAGCCACAAGGACACCATGCATAGGATTCTCATCCAGGTGACGAGCTGTCGCTGTTTGTGGAAGTTACAGGACTTTGCTTGTAGACGCTTCATCGATCTTGACTCGATATTTATCAGTTATCAGTTGTAGGGCATGTCGCCCATTTCTTTTAGAGGCATTTCATTTATTTCAGTTATTCAAACTTTTGGTATGTAATTATTCAGGATTCAGACTTGTAGTATTATTTTCCATTTGTTGGGATTGTTGTGAGGATTTTTCCACCGGATTTATTATTATTATTGTTGGTTATTTCATTACTTCGTATGGTGATTGGATTATGTTGACTCTTCCTTTATTCTTTTACTGCATGTTAATCAGACTTAACTTAAAATTTGGCACTTACTTTTTAAATACTAGGTGGTTAGTAATTATTAAAATGTTTTCGACAGTGATGCTATTAACTGAACCAACTTGGCATTTTGAATTAATTTAATAAAGGAGTAGCTACCCGGTATTTAATTAGTCGGGGTGTCACAGGTGGTATCAGAGCATCAGGTTCTAGTGTCCTTTAGGATCTGAACGGCTTATTATGTTTCCGCTGAGCTCTCTTTGATGTAGAGCCCTATATTTTAGGACTGTTGTATTTTCTTGTATATACTACGTTCTGAGGTGGAGAATCCATTATTAAGAGAACTAAAATTCTTTATGGCCCCGGAATTGTTCTGAGGTGGAGAATCCATTATTAAGAGAACTAAAATGAGAATGGAGATTGGCCCTCAAATCGGAGTGTCAAAAAACACTACTTATCTAGCTTCAAAAAAGACTACTACTTGCTTCTTATTCAAATTACAACTTTGATGCAACTAATGTTTATTTTTCCACATTATTGGACAATTTTTTTACCTCTATTGCTTTCATAATATGAGGGTTTTTTTTATTCAGATTATAAACTTTTATTTTTTCTTAAGTTTTGAGTTTTATTTATTCAGATTTTAATTATTTATTTTATTTTCCTTAAGATTTTAGGTTTTGGGGTATATCTATTTTAGAGTTTTTATTTTTCAGTATGGATTTGATAGATTCTGGTATGGGTTTGAGGGGCTTTTATACAATTTTTTTTTTTTTTTTTTGGGGGGGGGGGGGGGGGGAGGAGGGGGGGGGGGGTATATCCGTTTTAGAGTTTTTATTTTTTGGTATGGATTTGATAGATTTTGGTAAGTGTTTGAGGTTCCCCCTTAAGATTTTAGGTTTGAGATATCTGTTTTAGAGTTTTTATTTAATGTATGGATTTGATAGATTTTTGTCTTCGTATATGTATTTTTACAACTTCTGGTTGGTTCTGAATATATATGTTTGTGATTTTTTATACGGGTTTTCGATATGGGTATACGAATTTAGTTTTAGGGGGGGTATTATTTTTGGGAACTTAGCTTTAATCTTGATTAAGGATTTGTTTTATTTTTCTCCATCCAATTTTAAGCATTTACAAAGTTCAAGATTTTTAACCAAATTTATTTTTGGATTTAAGTTTTATGATTACTTTTTTGAGTTTTAAGTTATTTTCTAACCTTATTTATTGGTGTTGCAGGATGACATGCGATCTTTTCGCATATCTCTCACAATTTAAGGTATGAGCCATTATTTTTCGAGTTATTCTCCATGCCTTAATTATTTGGGGTTGTTTTCCTTATAATTTTGGGGGATTTTTTTTTGGTGATATCACAATAAAAGGTAAGAAGTTTGAAAATTTCATCTTCCATATTTTTATTCTTTTCGTGTTCTTATATATATTTTTAAATTTGTACATGAATTGCATATGCTTTGTACAATCAGGTGTGTGTGTATATATATATATATATATATATATATCACTTTCTAACACTCCTCATTCCTTTTATTTGTTTGTCACATATCCTTTCCATCCATTAATCATTTTTATTTTATATCTGGTGTGAAGCACAATCTCAACGGTTGTATAAAGTTATTAAAACGATTGTTTCGTGTTCGTAAATAAAGAACAATATTAATTAAATATCCTCTTGGTTTGAATATTACAGGAAGTTTGGTTGGATATGGCTACAATTACATTGACGACCTCTCGTAATGGTATGTTTTTAAATTTCTTTTTGTTTGTAATGTGCAAAACTAAGACGTTGAACTACTTTGGAGCATTGCGACACTATATCTTTGGCTTAATATTGTTACGAATACAAGCTTCATGTAACAAAATATCAGTTATGTTATTGCAATTATCAATAATTTTTAGTTTCTTTTTTACGGTACATGTATTTCAGTTATGTTATTACGAATATTTTGTTTTGCAAGGATTGGATTCTTGATACGAAGGAACACGAAGCACAGTGGGCAAATATTTTGTTTTAGTGTTTTGTAAATTTGTAAATTTATTTTTTTCTTTATGCATGCTTTTTGTACACTTTTAGCAATTGGGTTTAAGTTTATAATTTTTATGGATTGGAACTTTTTTCATAGATGTCTTGAAATATTATATTATTTGGTTAAAAAAAATTATATTCCAACATTTGTTCTATTGAATTATTTATTCCGAATGTTTCAGATTGAAAATAAGCTTTATACAATATGCTGAATCGATTATGTATATTTTTCTGTATATACAAATTAAGCTTTATTCCTAAATTTTCTTTATATTTTTCGATATTTTTGCTGTGTAGGTTGGTCGATATCCTCATATCCTCATTTCGGAATTTTCTCATTTCGATTTCATAGTTTACATATCCTCATTTCTGTCTAAAGCCCTAATTTCGATTCTCATTGTGTGTGTGTGCGCATTTCGATTCTCATTATGTGTGGGTATGTGTGTGTATGTATAGATTTTTATATATATGTGGGTATATGTGTACATTTATGTTTATATGTGTGTGTGTATGTGTGTGTATGCATAGATTTTCGTTTATATCTTTGTGTATGCGTGTTTATGAGTGGAACTATGAACAAATTGAATTATATGTTAATAAACCCTAAAAATTGTATTGAGTTTTTTTTTGACAAAATATTATTAAAAAAACCCTAGGCATTATATGTTTTTGGACAAAATATAATTAAATGAATTTTTAATAAGTAAAAAACAATGTTGTGAAGAACAATGGTTATATTTTACTGAATGAATCTTCGTGAAGAACGTTGAATTGTTGTGAGCTTATGTTTATGGAAATAGTTGTGAAGAACATGAAGAACAGAGTATTATGTTTATGTTTATGTTTTACTGAATGAATGCACTGATTTGGAAATTAATGGAACAAAAGGTTTAAGATTTTTCTAGGTTAATTTACCCAATTACTTCAATTCCATTAAAATTCCTTTAATTGGTTCATTCGTAAATGTTACTTAATATTCCAGTGTTTTATTAATTTGAGTGTTTTATTTATTTAGGTATGGATTCATGTACGCAAAATTAAAATCGATTTAGGATGAACTTAGCAAATACATTCCATTTTTTCTTGTGGTAAATGAACTTATGGCGGTATTAAGGCTTTACATAATGATATTCAAATGGAATATGTGATGTATTTTCTTATGTGATTGCATAATTCTTTTACTTAATTTTAAGGCCAGTTACTTCTCATGGACCCTATTACACCTATTAATAAGGTGTTTGCTTTGGTGTCTCAAGAAGGAAAGAAATGAGAAATCAGTCTGAACATGAATTATGCTTCCCTTGACAATTCTATGGTGTTTTGTGTTAGGAATGAGGTTGCTAGATCACATTCTAATCAATCA
The DNA here is from genome assembly GCA_949130495.1 of Sambucus nigra. Lineage (NCBI taxonomy): Eukaryota > Viridiplantae > Streptophyta > Magnoliopsida > Dipsacales > Adoxaceae > Sambucus > Sambucus nigra. The sequence continues at coordinate 689,254,767 of OX422209.1, forward strand.
GGAAATAAGTCTCCAAAGAAAGAGATACCTACTTATAATCATTGTGGTTATATTGGTTATAGAGTTGATAATGTTATAAATTTTATGGATATCCACCTTATTATAATCCTAAACAAAATAATTCTTATTTTAACCAGATTGTCCAATTTTCTCAGGCTTCGATCAATCAAATCATTTATATTGAGACTTCTCATGTTTTTCAACGAGTTGGAAGATAATTGGTTCAAATGTTGAATCCTAGTCAATCTCATCAACTAATATATATGTCGTCAACTTAGATGAACCTTGCTTCAAAGCCTCAAATGGATTCACATGTTCCTTCTACCTCTTATATTGAAGGTAACTATTATGTTTTTCCCTTTTTATCTAATCTAATCTAATCTAACTATATAAACATGGGAGCTTTAAATAATATGACTTCACATGTAACTTATCTAATTTTAGATTGAACCGTTGAAGTCGCCTGTGCCTATTTGTATTAACCTCTATTCTTTTTTCGATTTTAAGGAGAATGTATTCTCCTCCTCTTTTAACATTTCAAATAATTTTTGAGTGTCTAGGAAAATGAATAATCTTTATAGATCTAAAATATGACTGACGAAACATTTACATTAATATTTTTCTGAAGTTGCATCTTATAGAAAAAGCTGATGAAATATTACAGACGAAAAAAGTTATATTTTCTCTTATTATTATGCCTTTCCTTTCTAACACCCATTAGTGATTCCTTTGATTAGTTTACCTAATCATGCTAGACTTCCTGTCTCTGTTATAGGATTTGTTCAGGTAAATTCTTCCTTATTTCTCACATATGTGTGTCCCTCATTTTACAAGCAACTTAAAAGACACTTGGTGTTCAATTGATAATTTCACTTGATGCATTGATCAAGTATGAACAGTCTCAATAAGTTTTTGTGCTTTTCTCAACTTGTTCATCTTCTTCTCATGTCTACTCAAGTTGGATGCTTGAATTTCACTTATCTGAGCTTCATCGTGGATCACGAACAAGATTTTTTTCACACCCAGGAGTCAAATATCGCTTGCAACGCCATTCAAGTGATGCCCGACCTTAACAGAGCTTCTCTAACAAACGTGTCTGGCAAGATTTGGCATAAAAATAAATTCAAGCTATGGAGAGAGAAAAACAAAATTGCTTCCTTTAACTCTACATTTTTCCTCAATATCACCCCTCTAACTAATCCATAGGCAAAAGGACCAGCGTTCATATTGACTAAAGAAAACGGTTATAGCTATATCCCGGATAATAACTACTGCCAATGGCTCGGTATTGTAAATGCGAGCACAAACGGTACCTCAGAAAATAACATAGTCTCGATTGAGTTTGACACAAGAAAGAGCTAGAAGATAACCATGTTGGTGTCGATGTAATAAACGTTTACTCCATCGAACAAGTGTCGCTAAATGGCTATGGTGTAAATATTCCAAACACTAGTGATGTTACAGTGAGAGTTCAATATGATGGAAGATTGAAAAACTTGGTCGTTTATGTACTCATGGGCAACAACACAACAATAGAAAACATGAGTAATCCTATACTTGTTAGGCCTCTTGATCTCTCTGACCATCTCCTAAAAGATGTTTTTGTGGTATTTTTAGGTTCAACAAGTCAATATACCCAGCTCAACTACATAAAATCATGGGATTTTATTAGTATGGACATACATGGTGATGAGCATCGTTTCTTATGGTTGTGGATCTTGCTTTCAGCAATTATGTTTGTTTTACTGATTGGGGTATTTTTATACATGTATAGGAAATGCAAAAATAACAAAGTGGTAGAGGAGGATTCGAACGTGGAGCGCGAGATTCAAACTTCAGCGAATGCTCCCAAGAAATTCGGCTTTAAGAAACTTAAACAGCTACTGCGAATTTTGACATCCAATTTCAACCAAGGACAACTATCAAGGGTCAGATCCTTGCTGATTTCATAGCCGAATTCATGGGAAAAAAACCCTCCGACCAGCCTCAACCAACAAGGCAAAAGGAGAAACAAGCAACAGAGGAAACCTGTAAACTGTTTGTTGATGGAGCCTCCAACTCAAAGGGGGTAGGGGTAGGCATTTTCCTCATTACTCCAGAAAATACAATCCTTGAACAAGAAATCAGGCTTGGATTTGCAGGCTCCAACAATGAAGCGGAGTACGAAGCCTTAATAGCCGATCTCCAAAAGGCGCACACTTTGGGAGCAAAACATTTACAGGTGTTCGACGATTCCCAACTAGTTTCCAATTAGATAAGTGGAGATTACAATGCAAATGATGAAAGGATGGCATCTTACCTCGCCTTAGTGAGAAATATAATGTCGAGCTTTGAAGAGATCAACGTCCAGCAGTTTCCCAGGGGGTAAAATAGTCATGCTGACGCCCTAGCAGCCCTGAGTTCGACAGTTGACTCTGACCTAAAAAGAACCATCCCCATCGATTTCCTCACTCGTCCGAGCATTAACCGTAACAGCAAGTCACCAAATGTGGAACAGGTACTCCAGGTGGGATCAGCCCCCAGCTGGATGGACCACTTAAGGGACTATTTAAAAGATGGCACGCTCCCGGATGACAAGAAGACTGCCCACCAGATAAGAGTCAAAGCTGCTCGCTTTCACTTATCCCCAGAAGGCAACTTGTATAAGAAATCCTTCTACGGTCCCTACCTCAAATGCGTCCACCCAGGAGATGTCGAGCAAGTGCTACAAGAGCTTCACGAAGGAGTCTGTGGGAGACATATCGGAGGAAGGTCTCTAGCCTTTCGAGCAGTGAAAGAAGGCTATTGGTAGCCATATATGCAAAGGGACTCAGCGGTGTATGTCCGCAAATGCTTGAAATGCCAACTTCACGCTCCTATGGTCCACCAACCCGCCAGCGATCTAAAATCCCTGTCCAGCCCATGGCCATTCGCCCAATGGGGAATGGACTTCGTGGGACCACTACCTATCACCACCGGTAATCGTAAATATCTGTTGGTTGCAACTAACTACTTCACCAAATGGATCGAGGCGGAACCTCTGGCGAACATCCGAGACGCTAATATGATAAGGTTCATATGGAGGAATATAATCACTCATTTTGGCATCCCCAGAACCATCATCACCGACAATGGAACATCAGTTCGAAAGTGGCTCCTTTTAGAATTTCTGTAACGAACATGGTATCAGACACCACTTCAGTTCTATGGCCTACCCTCAGAGCAATGGCCAGGCTGAGGCTTTTAATAAAAATGTGATCGATGGATTAAAGAAGTGAGTGGAGCGAGCCAAAGGCGCATGGGTAAATGAACTACCCCATATCCTATGGGCATACCGAACCACTCCCCGGCGAGCGACAGGAGAAACCCCATTTTTGCTGACATATGGCATGGAAGCAGTCATCCCATTAGAAGAAGGTTTGCCAACAATGAGGTCCAACCTTATCGACCAGGGCCATAATGATACAGCATTGCTCGCTGAGCTCGACCTAGTCGACGAGTGCCGGGAGCTAGCCCTAGTGAAACTAGCGAGCTATCAGCAACAGCTCGCGAGGCATTACAATAAGAGGGTTAACCCGAGGACATTCCGAGTTGGAGACTACGTTTTAAGGAAAGTTCTGGGCAGCGCAGCGTAACCATCAGACAATAAGCTAGGTCCAAACTGGGAAGGACCCTTTAAGATAACAAGAGACGATCTGTAGGGCGCCTATCACTTGGAAATGATGGAAGGAATAGAAATACCACGAGCATGGAACGCAACCAATCTCAAGAGATTCTATTTTTAGATCTTTCTTTTATTCTTTTCTTATGAAGCTAGAATTTCATTTCCCTTATCATTAATGAAAGTTATTTAATTGGTTACATTCTGATAAGTAACAGCCGCATGTGATTTATCGCACATCTTTTCCAAATAATAGACACATTGATCACTACACTATAGCAGGGGAATATCCCTCCTCAGGTCATCGTTATGAAACACGAAAGACGTCTTAGCATTTCCCTAGAAACATATGAAGCCCTACAGGGGATTCTTAGGCAATATGACCAAATTTTATATTGGTCATCAAACCTTCTTTAGTTGAATAAAATCCTAATCGGATAAAGCATCTAACACCAGGTGTGTCCTCGCCAATTGCCCCACTTAGGCCTAAGGGAGTGTGATGACACAACCTAAAAGGTAAAGTGGTGCACAATGGTATCTCGGTATTATACTAGACTGGGAGGACACTTTCATGATAAAACAAACTTAGAAGATCATAAAGCAGCAAGAATATGAAGAATATGATGCACATGTTTAGTCGGCAAAATTGCCCAAAACACAAACTTTTCATTAATTCATCATATTTACAACAATGGTAATACATGTTTAGTCGACGAGCTCGCCCAAAGCATTTACATTATCAAAATTACAAAAAAAAAACAACTGGCAAAATCTCAATGGGGGTGAGGCCTCTGAACGAGATAATCAGCCACTCGAGCTCTTCGTCCATCATCAGGAGCAGGAGCTAACTCTTCCTCAACCTCATTCGCATCCGACTCCAATAATGTTTGAGGGATGGCATCGATGGGGATCCATCGATCATCCCTCCGGAAGGGGTTAGGCATCAGAGTAGAGGAAGAAATCTCATGGAGATACCAGAGCATCGAGTTCCTCGGGACTTGCAGCTCATTCAAAGCACTTAGCTACCCCCTGACAAAAGAAAGCTCTTCGAACTCTAACAACCTTGTTGGAGCATCTAACCAACCCTGTTCGTTGCCATCATCCCACACATGTCGAGGACCTTTCTTGAACAAGTGTCGTAACCGAGTAACATCCCTTTGGAGCTCGGCAGCGATCACATACGCCCGTTGAACATCATCCCGAAGCTCCTCCATTTCTCTTGATGAACCTCTGGTATTCCTATGAGCTAGCGAAATAATCGAAAGAGGACCCTGCAATGCAGGGGGCACACGACTCTGATCAGCTCTAGCTCGCGATGACGAGGAGCCCTGTAATACTGCTAGAGCAGTGCTCGGCGCATGCTCCCTATGGAGTGAGACCTCTCTCCTCAGAGCCTCATTCTCCTGCTGGAGAACCTCCCCAACTTGGTTGATCTCAGAGGCCTCTAATAGCTTCGTTCTCAGCTCATTGACCTCCTCTTGGACTGAGGCACCAATGTCCTTCATCTCTTAAAGCCTATCCTTCAGCTTGGCGATGAGCTCTGTTTGCTCTATGAAGCGCTTGTTCCTTAGTCATAGAGACTTGCAAATCCTCACAAAAGTGTGATGAACTTTAGAGCTCACATTTGGCCCCAACATCCTTCCCAATTGGGAAGTAGCAGGAATGTAATCATCCATATTAATTAACTACAAGTAATCGAAAGACGAGGGAAAGCAAGAGACAAATCAGTGCACTGAGAAACAGAAGCCTTTTCATTAATGAAGATTGAAATTACATCGAGCAGTAAAAAGAAAATTTAACGACAGAAAAAAACCGAAAATACAAAGCAATCCTAGCAGATAACTAGTTAGCAACCTCAGGTGGCCCAGAGGTCGATGGCCCTTTCCCCTTCTCGGCATCAGCAGGAGCACCGCCCTCGGCAGGGGTAATCTCTGTCGCCACGATGAAGGAAGCATTAGCAGGGGACGCCTGAGGGACAGGGTCAACGCCTTCAATAGCTGGGGAAGGTTCTTCATCTATAACTGGCCTCGACCCTGGATCGTGCTCGTCAAAAAGAGGAGATGCAACGTCTACTCCCTATGAGGGCCTTGTTTCAACCCTTCTTGAAGTTCAGACGACTAATATAGCCTATCTAAACTTCAGCATCCTCATATATTGCAGTCCAACCAGAATTGTATGAGTCTTCCTTGGAAGTGACCGCCTCAGACTCCTTCTTCTTCAGCTCCTCAGAAAGGACTCTCTTCTCCTCCACAATAGCAAGTTTACTCGAGCAAACCAGGTCATAGGCCTATCGCAACTCTTTCAAATCCTTGACTGCCACGTCCTTCTCCTTATTGGCAGTAGCAAGAGCCAGGTCGCATGAAATCCGAGCAGCGACAACAGCTTTAAAATTAACCTCGAGATCTTTACCCTTTAGCTTTAGGGCAGAATTCTCTTTTTCCAGCTTACCATTTTTCTTCACTAGCTCATCGCGTGAATGATACAGCACAACGAAGTCAGTCACAAACTGCAAGAAGAAGAAAACGTTAAAAGAAGGAAATAATGAAATTCATAAAAATATGGGAGAGAAGGGAAAAATATTACCAAAGCTAGCCTTTGACTAGCCTTAAGGGCCAATTGCTCGGACCTTATCGCCCTTTGGCGATCAGCTGGGAGGACAGCTCTCTCGAGCAGAGCGAGGGCCAACTGAGGGGAAATTATGATAAAAGCCCCCTCGGGCAGCGCGGACATTGGGACTAAGGCCTGCCTGGACTTCGTCCTCGCTTCCTCCCTCTTCTCCTCCTCCTCTCTCTCATTATCTTTCTTCTTCCTCTCCTCTACCCTCCTTTTATCCTCCATCTTCTTCTTCTCTTCTTCCTTTTTTCTCTCTCTCTCTCTCCCTTACCTGCTCCTCTTCCTTCCTCTTTCTCTCCTGCTCTTGAGCAGAGGACCTAGAACCAGTAGCCACATCCCCAGAGTTAGATTTTTGCTTCTTTGACCTCTGTGTAAGAAGCATATGGTCCTCATCATCATCATCCCGGATTAAGTTCTTCCTTGGAGGAGCCATTTCCTCGCTCGAACTGCTAGATGTGCTCGATGACTTTCGAGCTTCAGAGACCTCCTTACGATCAGAGGAAATGCTACTTATGGAGATCTTTCCTCGCAAATTGCTTATAGCACCTACGATGTCACTTTCAGAGATGCTCTCCTCCTTTTCCAACTAGATAGGATCCGTAGCAGTCTCTTCGGAGGAATCAAACTATAGGATACTGTCCACAGGCCTTGATATGAAGCTAGAGCCAACGTTCTTGTACTCGAGCAGAAAGGCAGCAGACCTAGGATGCTCGTCGTCACCCAAAAGCTCCCTGATATTCCAAGCCTTAACCAATTCCGAGATACGAACCTCGCTAAGAGAAGGTTCCAAGTTCTTTGACCTCGCTGTGGAAGAAAAAGCAAAGAAGAATTAGAAAGATCACAAATCAACAAAAATCGAAACAACAGAGCAATGTCTACCTATGTATTCTTCCCCATAAAAGGGAACAGTGAACCTCTCAGACCTCAACCCTTCAAATTGGGGAGAAAACTGCCAGTTTCTAGTAAGGAAGCCTTCTTTCCAATAGTCCTTATGGGAATCAGGTAGGTTTACTACCAATACCCTGTCAGGGCTCCTAGCTTTGAGATAGAGGACCCCAAAGCTAGTTCGAGAGAAGGAATATCAAAAAAAGACCTCAGAGAGTCCTAACCTAGTACCATACAACTGATTTATTCTATGTATGCCATTAACTATTTTCCACACATTGGACGAGCATTGTGCAGTAATAATATTAAAATATCCAAAGAAATGCAAGAACAAATCGTTGGGAGGAAAAGTGAGTCCCCCCTGGGAAATCAACAAAACATGAATTCAGTGGGCGTCATCTATCTCTCTAACATTTTTAGGAGGGGAAGCACAACACTCAATATCTACCCACTCAGGGATATTATAAAACTTCCTAAATTCAGAGACCGACCTATTCCCAATCTTCGCCATTGGAAAACCCTAGAAAACTACAAACCCAAAGAGAAAGTACAAAGAAAAGGTACAGGAAACTTACAAGATAGAAGATCGACTCGAATGATAAAGAATCACATGCCCAAACGACAAGGAATCAATGAGAATGGAAGTTGAGAGAAGAAGGTACGAAGTGCTAGAACTCACAGGGAAAGGAAAAGTGATGGAAAGATTGAAACGACGGTAGAAAAGTGGCTATTCCAACAAACCTTCAAATTCTGCTAATCATAGTGCACAAGATACGAAGCGGGTGCTTCCAAAATCAACTTCACAGCTTTCGAAGAATTGCAAAAAATCCATTATGGCTAATCATTTAAATTTATTGAGCCCAAAAACACGGCCCAACAAACTTAGAGGAAATTGGAGGTACCCGAAATTAAGATCATGGGCCTAGACAAGTAGCCCAATTCCGGCGGCCCAAAGTCTAGATCCCCCATCTCTTATTTTTGGGTATGACCCGGTCTCTTCCCACGTTCCCATTATGGGAGGATCTTGGGAGAGATGGAGGGCGTGGGGGAATCCATCACCCCCACTTACCTAAATGTACATGAATATATTAAACCCTAGGTCCGGGGAAAAAGGACAAGTTGTATTCTCTGTAATCACTCCCCGGAGTATATAGAAATAACACCGACTGCACCCCCGTGGACGTAGGCACATCTTTGCTGAACCACGTACATCCTTTGTTGTGTGATTGTCATTTTACGTTCCTTGTTCTTATTTGATGCTTGCCTTTCTCCTATTTATTTGTGTTGCATAATAATTGTCACCACATATATCAAAACCTAGATTTTATTGGTTAAATCTTATAATTTGATATTGTAAATGGATTTGAGGTTGTATAATGAGTGGGGTTGATTCTTATATGAGTTTTGATGTTGGGAACCTAATTGGGTGGAAGATTAATAGTTGAAAGTGGATAAATTTGGGTATTTGGATAGTTAGGGTTCGTTTAAAAATGGGAAAATAACCGAGCTATCTGGTATGGTCGGTCGACCACGGCCAGGGGGGCGGTCGACTGCGCCCTAAGGGAAAAGCCTACGGAATTCTTTGTAGGGCAAAATTAAGAATCGTGGTCGATCGGGGGTGTAGGAGGGTAGTTTAGATAAGATGGAGGCGTAACCCCTTTTAAGTATGGTGATGGCAAGGTTAGTTAGAGAAACACTAGTGATTTAGCCACAAGACACAGAGCGGTTTGGAAGGTATGGAACCCATCTTATACTCACAAATCTCGTGTATAACTCTCAATATAATAAAGAATTTTAGAAATAACTTGGCTAGAGGGAGAAAGAAGTAAGCACCCTAGATACACCTTGGTAGGCAGGCAACACACACTAAAACAACTCTCAAGGGTCTCTGTTATGTATTAAAAGCTTCGTAATAAATGACAATGGTGAGTGAATAAGCTCTCTAGTTTGCAATAATTCTCTCTCTGGTGTATCTCTAGCAATAACTTTTTTGAACTCTCAAAGGATCCTCCTTCCTCAAAGGTGGTTGGGGTCCTTAAATAGCCCCCCACACCACCCCCGAGGCAACTCATTCATTAAAGACTATGAAAGACATCCCTCATACTTTATGTCACAACATTAAATGCCTGATGCACTAGTTGTCTCCTACGTCATAAACATTAAATGCCAAGACATGCCTTTTGCCTAACCACTGTATGTCAGGGGGTTGTTGTCGCAGAGGTGGCTTACCAACTATCTGACAGCCCCAAATACCACGGTGGTTTACTCAAGTGCATGTCTGACATTGTTTAGAAGGCTAGTGACATCACCCACAGTAGATGTGACATTCAAGTAGAGGGTTGTTTAGTTCATAACTCAATGCCCAATGGAACTCCAAGCTGCTCCGCTTGAGGTTCCACGGTCAGGGTCCCTTCGGTGTTTTACCAGGTGTATCTAAGATGGTCAGGACAAGCCCCAACGGTGCCCCACTTCTCAATCCTCCAAACCAAATCCCTCTAAAGTTCCCACGGTGAGGTTGTTCGATAGAGCATGAAAGCTCTCCCAGGCCCTGCCAAGCCTGGTCTCTCGTGAGTACCGTTCGACCTCACGCCCATTCATTATTCTCGTTACAACATTACAGTCATTACAACTCGTGGTAAATATAAACAAAGCTATAGTATGGCAAAGTAACAATAAGCTAAAGTACGAGTTGCCACGCCAAGCTGCCTCACCAAGATGCCACGCTTGAGTTGCCACGCTGAGCTGTCTCACCAAGCTGCCACGCTTGAGTTGCCACGCTGAGCTGTCTCACCAAGCTGCCACGCTTGAGTTGCCACGCTGAGCTGTCTCACCAAGCTGCCACGCTTGAGTTGCCACGCTGAGCTGTCTCACCAAGCTGCCACGCTTGAGTTGCCATGCTGAGCTTATCCTCAGAACACTGTTTCTAATTGGTGGATTATCCCTAATCCCAGGATTACCTTCAGGCCCCCTCTACATTTGCCCCTTCGTGGAGGGATTTGTTGTGGGAACAAGAAGTGCCTCCACGAAAACTTCTTAATCCGATGAACCTTCTCTGTCTGGCCTGCAGTTTTTTTTTTCTAATCCTGAGCCTCAACCGTTCCAGCTTGAATATCTGAAATTCTCCCGAAGGACCTGCTCATATTCTCGCAGTCATGTTCGAAAAAGCGAAAAATTCTCCCCGATGTAACTGAGTCATAACTAAACAACGTTTGAGCTTCTGTCGAGGGGACATCGTGGCTTTTTGAACCGTTGGGACACCTTCTTCGTTAGGGGGGATTTATTGGATATGTCAGAGAAAAACTTGGCGCCCAAAACTGAATCTTGCTTAGGAAGGTAACGGTGGCTGTTCCCTAGGTGTCACTTCATTAATTGATGGCAGTTCCCCAGGTGTCACGTCATTGAATGATGTAGCGTTGTCTTTTCCATGTCAGAACACTTCCTGAAGTGCCATGTGTACATTTGAAATGATTGCAGGCGGCCACACACGTGCAATGGTGGGAAACTTAAACGACGAACTTTAAAAATTAAACGGCCAAATCACTTAAAACCATTCTTTTTCTTGCTTTCCCACTACTTGCTTCAAATTTCCTTCGTTTTTTAGAGAGAGAGAGAAAAAGATTCCATTGTTGATCGTCTGAAACCTCTGTTGCTATTGGACGTTGTGCCGTCCTATTCTTGCTCTCATCTTCTTCGCCACCTCCTGTGGTTGTTCTTCCGCCATTGTCGTGCTCAGGCTCCTCTGACTCCAGGTTGTTTTTTGTTTGCACTAACACTCTGTCATGGCGTCTCAAAGTTACCCCACCATCTCTTCAACCAGTGCGCCGCCTGCTACTGCTGTTGCCACCACTACTGCTGTTGCCACCACTACTGGTGCCTCTGCCTTGGACGCTGTCCGTCGTGAGCAGTTAAGGTTTTATCGTCGCTCTCCCATTTTTGGCAAAGATGATTGCTTTGCTGCTGCTTGCAAGACTGTCAATTTTGAATGCAAGTTTGAGTCCTTAGTGCTGGGTGACGAGGACGAAGAACCCGCGAAGTGGGGCTTTCTTCCTCCAGAGGGGACTCTCCGTTTTCGTCTGGAGCGAGGGGACTTCCAATGGTCCCAAATTGACTTCGAAGCACCAGGTGGTTCTCCTGCCCATTTTGCTGCTTGGAACTCTCACATGGTGAGTTCCCATGGTGATATTTTGAGTAAGGTTGGCCTTCAACGGGCCAAATGGTTTGGTGAGTTTACTCTCTCCAAAAATAATGCTGCTCTCCCCATTCTTGTTTCTCGTTGGAACGTGACGACTCACACATTTATTGCTGCGTGGGACGAGTTCACGATAACCCTAGAAGATGTCTGCGAGCTTCTGGGGCTCGAAGCAACAGGTCATGAGCCTTATACCGATGAGCCTCTTGACGCCGAAGAGACTGCTGACCGTTTGGCGTTGGACCGAATATGCCGAAGTTGCATCGGTTCTTCAAACAAAGCTACCTTCACTCCGCTGATTAATTATTTCTTCAAGGGTTCTAGTGAAGGTAGTTCTTCAATTTCCCTGGTCAAGGTACTTCGTTAGAGCTCCCTGCTTACATCCTTCTGATTCTGTCCCGTTTTCTTTTGACGGGAAAACCAAACGATCAGCCCCGAAGGGACCTTATCAACATATCCCTTCGTTTGGCCCGGGGCATCAAACTTCCTTTGACTGCAATTGCCCTAGGGTCCCTCTACACCTGGCTTGACAGAACGTTGTTCGATATGGAACGATCCCTTGGCCGTTATAACCTGGCCAATTTTTCTAACAACATCCTTCTAACCAGCTTTCTTTATGTGCGCTTTCCTGTTGTGGCAGCCAAGGCCAACCGTCCTCCTTCTGGGGAAACCATTCTGCCCCCCCGTTCTTATATTTATCACAAGAGGCATAGCCGAACAGAGCTGATCGCCTCAATTGATCGTTTTGAGGACTTTGTTATGAGGCCTTACGGAGAGGACGCCTTTGTTCATACTTGTGATTTCTTTCAGCACGAATCCAGGGTGGTACAGGTGGGGGTAGACATTGAAGATCCTCAGTTAGCCGTGGTGCTTCTCCTTTCTCCGGGGTATCTGCCTTCCTACACCGAGTGGGGATATTCCAGCGAACATTACAACCCCAATCGGTGTAGTCGTCAATTTGGGTTTGATCAGGGGGCTCCTCGCTCAGTTTTCCAATCCTCAAACCTGAAGGTTAGCTTTAGTGAGGCATGTTCCTTATTTTCCTCCACTGCTGCGTGGGGGATAAGTGAATCAATGGCTGGGAGAGTCACCATTCCCTCCAACAAGAGGCAAGGGAATGTGACCAGTTTATTTGCCACGAAGTTCTGGCCGAGACAACTGGCTAACATTACTGAATTCATAGATGGCGAGCCTGTGTACCCTCCAGTTCTTTCATTTTCTGCGATGGAGCTGGGACTCAAAGGCAACTCCGTTCTGGGGATTGAGTTCCCTCTAAGCAAAACCCCTAAGGGGCCTTCCGAAGAGCTACCTCCGTTATGCCCCATGACTCCCACTGCCATATCCAAAGCGAAAGGTGCTGGGGTATCCAAGAAGACTGCTCCTTCGACTGGAGCTGCTGCTGATGAAGGGTCTTCGCAGCCGTCGACCAAGAAGGCCAAGAGTGGGGTGGCCTCCATGAAAAAGGCAAAGTCTAAATCCCAGATTCCTGTGGCAGCCCTTCCCATAGCCTCCGTTCCTCCTCCCATATCTCCTGAAAGGGCCGAGAGGTTAAGGAGGGAGGCGCAGGCCGAGGTAGATCGGGTGAATGCAGAGTTTCAACGGCGCGCTGTCGTCGTTCCTCCCTCGGTTGCCTTCTCCACGATCGTCGTCGATCCCACTGAGCCAGCTGCAAAGAGGAGAAAAAGGTCGAAGGTTCCTCAAGCCACTGGCAGTGCCATGACAAGGCTGAGGAGGAAGACTTTGGGCACCAAGTCCCAGCGGAAGCAAGCTTCCCCGATGCAAGCTTCTCATTCTTCTTCCCATTCTGAGGTATGTACACTTATCTTGTTCTCTTTTCTTCTTTGGTTAGAGCAAGCCGGATTTGCTTATATATATTGTTCTTAACTACTTTGGTGCAGGGACTTAAAGAAACGGGGCCTCGTTCTCCTAGCCCCCCAAGTCCCCCCATTAGCCGTTTCGTGGGCGGTCGCTGTGGGGCTATCTCATCCGATACGACCCCACCCCATTCGCCAATGACCGGGCTTACTTACGCCCGTCGTTCAATCTCAAGACGGGCGGGGGAGGCAGTTGGGGAAGGTGAGGTTATAGAGCCCATGAATGTCTCTTCACCACCAGAGACAACACAATCTGAGATGCCTACTCCAGTCCCCTCTGGCTCACTGGCTTCCTCTGAGGCTGTTCTCCCCCTCGTTCTGGTTGCTGCAGGTGATCCTGAGGTAATTATTTCATATTTAAATTTGTCCGATCTGGTATTCCTTCTCTTTCACCCCGTTCTGTGTGCTGAATTTAGGGTGTTGGTTGCCCTAGGTTGAAGTATCCTCGCTGCTAGCAAACATTCTCCGTCCAACGGTGCTGGCGAGACCTCTGGCCACAGTGACCCTTTTCAACGTTCTGACTGAGGTAAGTTATTCTTGGATACATTTCGCCCTTTTTTCTGTATTTGTTCCTCTTTACTAACATTGGCTTTTATATTGCAGCTTTCTCCTGATCTTTCACCGCCCTCATCTATTCCCGATGAACCCCTTGCTCTTGCTTTGGTACCTTATGTGGGCGAGGGAACTATGCCGATGGTTGAGGTTTCTGGGGCCAGAGACCCCGTTGAGGCCGATGAGGTAACAAGTCCTCTCCCAACGATTCCTGCCACTTTAACCTCCGTGATAGCTCCCACTCCTGCCCCTGTTATGATTCAGGTACTTTCTTAATTCTCTGCTTAAACTCCTTCTTATAATAGTGACTTAACAACGAAAACGTTTGTTAAGATTTTTTATATAATCTCCACCTTATAACGGTGACTTAACAACGAAAACGCTTGTTAAGATTTTTATATAATCTCCACCTTATAACGGGGACTTAACAACGAAAACGCTTGTTAAGATTTTTATATAATCTCCACCTTATAACGGTGACTTAACAACGAAAACGCTTGTTAAGAATTTTATATAATCTCCACCTTATAACGGTGACTTAACAACGAAAACGCTTGTTAAGATTTTTATATAATCTCCACCTTATAACGGTGACTTAACAACGAAAACGCTTGTTAAGAATTTTATGTAATGTCCACCTTATAACGGTGACTTAACAACGAAAACGCTTGTTAAGAATTTTCTGTAATCTCCACCTTATAACGGTGACTTAACAACGAAAACGCTTGTTAAGATTTTTCATATAATCTCCACCTTATAACGGTGACTTAACAACGAAAACGCTTGTTAAGATTTTTCATATCCTTATTTGGGCTTTTCTTTTCAGGTTGCTCGGGAAGGTTCACCCCCAGTCCTCTCACCTGTAGGTTCGCTCTTCCGAGAACCTGACGCTTCGGAAAATTCAATTCATGATGATCAAGGTTCTACGACTGGTGCTGCAGTCGAGAGCGAATCTGGGTGTGAGGTCCCTCTTCCCGACCTAGCTCCTCACTCGTTCTGCCTCATGGTGCTTCGGCAATCTCCTCAAATGCCCGTCAACCATCGGCTGGTGATTGAACAATTGGTGGATCGCCATCCTGAGACCTTCACACCGGATTGCCTGCGCTCAAATATTCATGTGATGAGTCACAGGCTGCAAGGCATGGCGATCGTTGTTGCTGAAATTGCTAGTACCCCCACTGTCAGTGTTACCAGATCCCTTCTCAACCAATTTCTAGGTTTTCTGAAGGAGTTGGGGCGTGATGGTTTCCGTTTTGACTGGCTTATAACGCATCTGAAGACTTTGAAGAACCAGCAACTGATCGGCCAGAGGGAAGTGCTGATAAAGCACCAGGAGGACCAACGGGCTGAGGAGGTTAAGTTAGCTGAGCTGGCACCTCTTTTGGAATCGGCGGATGAAGAAGTAACGAATGCCGAAGAAGCTCTGCGTTTGGCCAAGCTAAAACGGGAAAGGCTCCTTATTGAACGCGCCCAGGTGCAAACCAGGCTAGAGGTTGCTGTCAACGCTCAAAATTCCTTTGCATCAGCTTCTTCGGGCCTTCCCGGGGATTTTTTCTCTTCCCCGGATCTGTGGTTTCTCTTAGGGTAGTAAAACTCCTGTACATATTTTCTTTCTTTCATTCATGTAATTCTTGGGCAATAGTTCCCCATTTTGCTTGTAATGCTCTCTTCTTTAATGAATGAAAGAATGTATATTTTTCAATTTATCTCTGAGTTATGCCTGCTTTTATATATCAGTCTATACTTCACATCATCAGTAAAACTTGTATATTCATAATAAAAAGACCCAATACATCGATGGTACAAACTAACTGTCTACACATGATATACTTTCAGCCATTTATTGTTAATTTTGAATGGCCTATCTTCCTCCAACTTAGAAATTAGGCAATAACCTGAATCATGAGATTCGTTCACGATGAAAGGTCCCTCCCAATTGGCTGCGAACTTTGGCAGAGGAAGTCCCCTAATGTGTTTCACTGCTGCCTTCAAAACGAGATCTCCCTCCACGAACCTCCTTGGTCTTACCATGTTGTCATATGCCCTAGAGAGCTGCTTTGTATACATTTGAAAATGTTGCATCGCGTTGTCTCTGTGTTCATCCAATGCCTCCAACTGCACATGCCTGTTCTGAGGGAGCATGCTACTTCGCAAGGCGTATCGAGCCGAGGGAACTTCCAACTCCACTGGAAGAATTGCCTCAGCCCCATAGATAAGGGAGAACGGAGTGTACCCTGTGGGCTTCCTCTTCGTCGTTCGATAGGCCCACAACACTGTTGGTATCTTGTCATCCCACGATCCTGGAAAGTCCTCCATCGTTTTAGCCAAGATATTAACCAGAGTTTTGTTAGTTGCTTCAGCCTGACCATTCCCCTTCGGGTATGCCACCGTTGAAGTGTGATGAACAATGGAGTACTTGTCTGTGAGCATCGTTACTTCTGAGTTGACGAAGGGAGTCCCATTATTTGAGAGAATAACCTTTGGGATCCCAGAACGGCAAATGATATACTCTCTGATGAAGCTACTCACTACCCCAGCCGTTGCTCTTCTAAGTGGTATTGCTTCAGCCCATTTTGTAAAGCACTCCGTTGCTACCAGTATCCATATCTTGCCCCTCGACGAAGGATGTATCGCCCCCACGAGGTCGAACGCCCAAGTGTGTAAAGGATAAGGTGTTGCCAGAGAGTGTAAGTCCACCGATGGGGCATGGATCATATTTCCATGAAGCTGGCAAGCCTTGCATTTTCAGACAAATTCGGCGGAGTCTTTCTCCATCGTTGGCCAATAATACCCCAACGTCATCAGCTGATCATATAACTTGGCCCCTCCCATGTGAGCTGGGTCATGGGCTTGTTTGAGGACCTCAGTTGCTTATTCTTTTGTAATGCAACGCAATGGCCTGTTGAAGTACCCCCTTCGATAAAGCTGCCCCTCTTGGATATAGAACCTTGGGACCCTTCGCTTCAGTCCCATCGCATCCACTTTCTCCGTTGGGACAATTCCGTCTTGAATAAAGTCGATATAGGGCTGCCTCCAGTCTGTTTGGGCTTCTATGAAATGGCACTCAGCTGCTTCGAAAAATAGCTGACACTTATCACAATTCCGTTTTAGTTCTGCCGCATCCTGTTTCATTCTAGGCCAAAAATATCCCCCTCTTTGAATTCTTCTATAGAGAGGTATCTCGGTTGTTTCGCAATGCTCCTCGTGTGTTCTCTTCAACCTCCGCTCTGCTTCCTCTGGCCCAATGCATCTTGATAACCATCCCCCTGCATTTCTGTAGTAAAGATTTCCCTGGTTTGTAAAGTATTGGGCTAACTCTCTTAGTCCCATAGCTCCTTCGCCAGACTCCAGTTGCTTCCTGACCTCTCCTCTCCAATCCGCGTCTCCCTCCATCGGTAGTATTGACTGTACCACCGAAGGAGCTGTTCTTCGTTGGATTGTAACAATAGTCGTATCGCACCTCATGACCATCTTTTGAGCAATAGTGGCATAAGCGTCTGGATGACAGTTCATCGTTCTGGGATGTCTTCTAATTTTGGTCCGATGGAACTGGCTGAGGAGCCTTTGAATGATCGTTCTGTACGGTGCCAAACTCATGTGCTTCAACGCATATTCTCCGTTAACTTGCTGAATCACTAAGTTCGAGTCACCCTTGATGCAGAGTGAACGAATTCCCCTTCGAAGAGCCTCCAGCAACCCTAGTACCAACGCTTCGTATTCTGCTTCGTTATTGGAGCAAGGGAAATCCAGTTTGTAGGAAAGGCAAATCTCCTCCGTTCCTTTTGAAAGGATGACCCCTGCCCCTCCTTTTTTCTCTGCCGAAGACCCATCAAACTGCATCGTCCATTCCTCATCGGTTGCATCCAGATAGTTGGCTTGCAAGTCGTCTCCCGGAATGTCTTCTTTAGGTGGTTCAAATGTTCCAGATGGAAAGATTGCCAACAGATCGGCATACGACTGGCTCTTGATGGCACGAGGAATCACACACTTTAAATCATATTCGGAGAGGATAAGGAACTACCTAGCTGCCCTGCCAATCAAGATAGTTCTAGCCAACAAATACTTAATAGGATCACATCTAGTTACAATATGAATTGTAAAAGACAACATATAATGTCTAAGTTTTTGTGCCACAAAGACTAAGGCCAAACAATGCCTTTCTAGGCTGCTATATCTAATCTCTGGCCCATGTATGATCCTGCTGAGGTAATACACCGGCCGTTCTTGCCCGTCAATCTCTTGTGCCAGTAAGGCTCCAACGGACCTTGTAGTTGAGGTGAGGTACAGCTGCAACGGTACTCCTTCTTGCGGAGGAACCATGATTTGTGGTGAAACGAGCAGCTTCTTCAACTCATCGAGAGACTTCTGGTGGTCCTTTTCCCATCTGAACTTTGTGTTCTTTCGCAGCAGCTGCATCAACGGGTGCGTTACTTCAGCCAATCCTGGTACAAATCTTCTGAGGTAGGAGACTTTACCGAGAAAACTTTTCAGCTCCTTCGCCGTTCTTGGGCACGGCATTTCTAAGATCGCGCGTTGTTTATCCTGGTCCATCTGCACCCCTTGTCGATCAACTACAAAGCCTAGAAACTTCCCGCATGTTACTCCGAAGACGCACTTCAATGGGTTCATCTTTAATTTATACTTCCTACATCGAGTAAACACCCTCTTTAAGTCGTTTAGGTGGGACTCCTCCTTCTTCGATTTGATGACCAAATCGTCCACATAGAATTCTACAAATTTGTGGAAGAAATCGTGAAAAATGGCCATCATTGTTCTTTGATAAGTAGCTCCCGCGTTCTTAAGTCCAAACGGCATTACTTTGTACATGAAATTGCCCAACGGGGTTCTGAACGCCGTTTTCTCTGCGTCCGCGAGGTCCATCTTGATTTGGTTGTACCCTACGTACCCATCCATGAAGCTATACATCTCATGCCCAGCCGTGGCATCTATCAGGCTATCAATGGAGGGTAGAGGGAACTCATCTTTGGGGCAAGCCCTATTCAGATCTCTAAAATCCACACAGATCCTTATTTGGCTCTTGTCCTTCTTCCCTACTGGCACAATGCTAGATAGCCACAGGGGATGCTGTATTGGTTTGATGAATCCCGCTGCCAGTAAACGCTGAACCTCTTCCTTGATCTTCAAGTCCAACTCAGGTTTATAAGTTCTCGTTGCCTGTTTTACCGGGATGGCTGAAGGTATCACGTTTAGCTTATGGAAGCTCACTTCCTCATCTAGCCCTTCCATTTCGGTATACTTCCATGCAAAGACATCTATGAACTCCCGGATTAGCCCAACCAGGGCTTCTCGCTTCGCCTTACCGAGATCCTTCGCGATGAAGATGGGCCTTGGGTCTTCCCCCTCCCCTGCCAGGTTCAACTGCTCCAACTCTTGTGCCTGGGGCTTCGGTTGATTTTCCATGTAGTCTGGTTCTTCGGCGACCTCCTCCACGAACTCCTGTATATTGGAGTTGTCTATCACCATACACTGTCCCCGTTGATCTACCAAGAAACACTCATATAACGGGTCAGCCCCCTCCTCGATCTCTTCGGCCGCCCGCTCACATCGTTATAAACGGTATACCACCTTCCCCTCCTCAGTGACCACCTTCTTGCATTGCATGTTGGTAGCTGTTGCCCCGGCCTTCCTCTTCCTTTCTCTCGAAGCCTCAGCAATCCTTCCCTCTGAAAAGCGACTCAGCACGCTTTGCCGTTGGACCTCATGCTCCATAGGATCCACTCTAAGCCTTGCTTTGTTTCTGAGATGCCTTGTGATACTTTGAGGTCTAGGGATCACCTGATGGGTTTCTTCGGTCCTTACCCCTTCGTTACTCGTGGCTTCTTTACTTTGCTCGTTCAGAGGCCCCATTCTATCTTTGATCGAGGGAACCCATGCCCCCTCCATTCTTCTCGTTAGGACTCGAGCGTCCTCTTCCAACTCCGTATAAAAGGCCGCATCTACAAAGTGAGCTTCCTCGATAGCAAAAGGCCTTTTTGTAGCCCTAATGGTCACTTCTGTTCCTTTGACATTCGCCTTGGCGCATTGATGATATGTTGAAGGAACTAAACCTTGATTGTGCATCCACACTCTTCCTATTAGTAGATGATAGGAAGTTGCACTTTCTATTACATGGAACTTGATGTGGGAACTCAGATTTCCCATTACAATTCCCACATTCACATACCCAATGGATTTGGAAGATTGGTTGTCATACCCTGAAATTACCAGAGGCATGGGGACCAACCTTTCTTCTGGGATATCAGCTGCGTGGAAGGAGTTGATCGGCATAATGTTGATGGAAGCGCCCCCATCCATAAGCGTTCTTGCAAAACTAACCCCATTGATACTGGTCGTCACGTACAAGGGTCTGTTATGAGGGAACCTTACAGCTCTATCTGCATCGCTGAAGGTCACTTCTGATAGGAACTTTTTCACCAGCCTCGCCATGGGTCCCCTCCATTTCAACGAGGGAACCGCGTCCTTTCTCGCGATGTCTAGGATCGCCCGAGTTATTTCCAGTCTGCTCTCCTTTGGTATCCCCACTTGATCGAAGAACCAAGCGAATTTTGGGGATTTTGAAACTGCGCTGTACTCAACGACTGCCTCCATTTCCTCGCCTTCAACGTTGTATACGTCTTCCACGTCTTTAGCGCTTGCTTCATCGTAGGCTAAAATTACGTTAGCCATTCCTGTGGTGCAACGTTCCAGAGTTTCTTCGAATTCCCTTTGTCTCATTGTTGACCTTCCTTCTCCTCTTTCCGCCTCATCGTCGTAGGCCGTCACCAAGTTGGCCCCATGTGCTGGAAGCGGGTTGTTGTTAACATTTTGTGGGGGGATATGCAGCGTCCCTGCCTTCATGTACTTGTCAATGATTCTTCTTAGTGTGAAGCAGCTCTCTGTCGGGTGCTGGATCTTTCGATGAACCTGACAATACCTAGGATCCGCCTTCGTTGCGTCATCGGGTTCCTCCGAAGGAACGCCTTTTGGCAAGTAAACCGTTCCACCCTGGACCATGGCGTTATAACAACTCACCGCCTCTTCTATCGTGCATGGTAACGGTGGTGGGTCTTCTCTATCCCTTCCAAACTTCCTTTTGTTGTCCTTCTTCGCCGCCTTACCCCCATCTGTTCCTTCGGTGTATCCCACCCGTGGGGGTTGAGGCCTTCCTCCCCCAAGTTGTATCGGCTGTCTGAATATCATAGGCACCACCACCGGGTTTGGTCGTACGACCAATGAGATGTTCCTTGCAGATTTTAAGAATGCCGAAAAAGTTCCCTCGCGCGTCTCATTGATAAGATGGCAGATGTACTCCGGGAGTAGTCCTTCGGCACAGATTTGTAATAGTTTGGATTCCTTGGCCTCCTCTCTCACATCCAGAGACCTTTCCCTGAACCTCCGAACGTACGCCACCACGTCTTCTCCTGGTCGTTGCTTCTCTCTCCCTAGTTGGGTCAGAGTGAATTCATCCTCTGCTAGAAAGAACTTTTGGACAAACAGTACATGCATCTCTTCCCACGTGGAAACACTTTTAGGGGCCAAATGAGAATACCACGTGTATGCTTTATCGGTTAGAGATTTGGAAAACTCCCTCAACCTGAGTTTCTTGTTGTTGCAATGCGCCCCTAGGTGCTCAATAAAACGTTTAATGTGCTCTTTCAGATTCCCACCCTTCCCTGTGTATTTTTCAAAGATGGGGGGAATATAATCCCTCGGGTAAGGCTCATCGTTGTATTCCTGAGGATAAGGTGTCCTAAAGTCATCATAGACTGAAGCTACCTCACCTATAGACTGTGAGGAAGCCTGCACAAACTTTAACATCTCCTTTTGCATTTCTCTCCTCATTTCCTCCATGGGCGATGGGGTAACCACCAATGGGGGTGTTGGCTGAATGACCGTAACAGTTGGAGCCATCGTTACGGCTGGCACCGTTGATACTCCAGAGATTCCCATTGCCGGATTCACGACGGAGGGCATGCTTGCCGGGGCTGCTCCCGTTGTACCTGCGCCCGGTGGAAGCGTTGGAACTGCCCCTGGTGTTATGAAGGAATTGGCGTCAAGTCCTCCCAGCACCGTTGAAGCTGCAGGAGTTTGCAAAAACTCATAGAACTTGCTCATGAGGAGGGTCATCTGGGCAGGTCCCAGCCCAGCGTTCGTGGAAGCCTGCGTCACTCCTTGAGCGCCCGTTGTTGTCTGAACTGGGGGCACTTCTATTCGAGGAGCTCCGCTCCTTAAGGCCTCCAACTCCACCGCTGCTTGCTCTTCACTGTGTTGGATATCATCAAAGTTGAGCCTTCGATTAACGTTATCTTGCGCCATACTTCTTCCTTAGAAGAATGCCTCCCCAGCAGAGTCGCCAAATGTAGGAGGGTAGTTTAGATAAGATGGAGGCGTAACCCCTTTTAAGTATGGTGATGGCAAGGTTAGTTAGAGAAACACTAGTGATTTAGCCACAAGACACAGAGCGGTTTGGAAGGTATGGAACCCATCTTATACTCACAAATCTCGTGTATAACTCTCAATATAATAAAGAATTTTAGAAATAACTTGGCTAGAGGGAGAAAGAAGTAAGCACCCTAGATACACCTTGGTAGGCAGGCAACACACACTAAAACAACTCTCAAGGGTCTCTGTTATGTATTAAAAGCTTCGTAATAAATGACAATGGTGAGTGAATAAGCTCTCTAGTTTGCAATAATTCTCTCTCTGGTGTATCTCTAGCAATAACTTTTTTGAACTCTCAAAGGATCCTCCTTCCTCAAAGGTGGTTGGGGTCCTTAAATAGCCCCCCACACCACCCCCGAGGCAACTCAGTCATTAAAGACTATGAAAGACATCCCTCATACTTTATGTCACAACATTAAATGCCTGATGCACTAGTTGTCTCCTATGTCATAAACATTAAATGACAAGACATGCCTTTTGCCTAACCACTGTATGTCAGGGGGTTGTTGTCGCAGAGGTGGCTTACCAACTATCTGACAGCCCCAAATACCACGGTGGTTTACTCAAGTGCATGTCTGACATTGTTTAGAAGGCTAGTGACATCACCCACAGTAGATGTGACATTCAAGTAGAGGGTTGTTTGGTTCATAACTCAATTCCCGATGGAACTCCAAGCTGCTCCGCTTGAGGTTCCACGGTCAGGGTCCCTTCGGTGTTTTACCAGGTGTATCTAAGATGGTCAGGACAAGCCCCAACGGTGCCCCACTTCTCAATCCTCCAAACCAAATCCCTCTAAAGTTCCCACGGTGAGGTTGTTCGATAGAGCATGAAAGCTCTCCCAGGCCCTGCCAAGCCTGGTCTCTCGTGAGTACCGTTCGACCTCACGCCCATTCATTATTCTCGTTACAGCATTACAGTCATTACAACTCGTGGTAAATATAAACAAAGCTATAGTATGGCAAAGTAACAATAAGCTAAAGTACGAGTTGCCACGCCAAGCTACCTCACCAAGATGCCACGCTTGAGTTGCCACGCTGAGCTGTCTCACCAAGCTGCCACGCTTGAGTTGCCACGCTGAGCTGTCTCACCAAGCTGCCACGCTGAGCTGTCTCACCAAGCTGCCACGCTGAGCTGTCTCACCAAGCTGCCACGCTTGAGTTGCCACGCTGAGCTGTCTCACCAAGCTGCCACGCTTGAGTTGCCACGCTGAGCTGTCTCACCAAGCTGCCACGCTTGAGTTGCCACGCTGAGCTTATCCTCGGAACACTGTTGCTAATTAGTGGATTATCCCTAATCCCAGGATTACCTTCAGGCCCCCTCTACAGGGGGTTTGGGGTCGGTCGACCGGTCCTCTATTTTTAGCCCAAGAATTGGATTTTCTTTAACCTCCTTTTCTTTTGGGTTTAAAGCTTAGTGACCTTCTTAGTGAATGTATTATAGGGAGTTGGGTTATAATATTAAGGTATTTGAGCCTTAGGATGATGAGGGGTATTCGGACCTATGTTAGAAATGGATTATGAGAGTATTATGCCTCTTTTAGTAAGGAACGATTGTGGGACTGAAAGATAAGCGGATTATATTAATATAATTGTGACGGGCTATCATGAGTTAGTTACAGTCATAGAAATAGCCCCTTTTCACTAAAGTGCTTTTGGAGTCAAGTGGTATCACGATATATGTTCTAATACATTACCGATTAGAATAGTTGGGGATATGTACTTATAGCCGAGATAGTTGTTACACATTTATGTGCAAGATAGATGTTCTGAGGTATTATGGGGTTCTAATGGAATTAGGATGGAGCTCGTAGGTTATCGACTATTAGGATGTGTTTATACTTATAGCTAGAATGATTATGGTATTTGTATGACGATTGGTATGTGTGTTAAATTGGAGATAGTATCCTTAATGTTCGATCCATTGGGAGATTACTCACAAAATAAGTATGATGGATGGACGAGTGGCCAGTGGAGGATTGTAAGGAAATGAATTGATTAGGTACGCGTAAAGGCGTTATTTAGTATAGTGAGAATTATCTATGGATACCCGATTTTAGTACCTTTATGCATACGTATTGGAATTAGTTTGTACGTATATATAGATGTATTTATATGTGCGTGTATTGGCATGAATGTATGTACCGTATGTGATGGTTTGTATATATGATGTGATCATATGTATGTATATATGGTGTGAATGATATACATATACTTATTATGTGGGCATACCCAGCACATGCAATCATGGGAGGTTACGCGATGTGGGTGAGGCCCCTGGCATAAGGAGCAGGGTGCGTATAGTCTTCAGGTCATAGTCGTCCTCTATTGATTGTGTGATTTCATTTTGGGGTGAGAAGTTTTGGGTATGATTCGTTCTCACTTCCGATTAGGAACTATGACCGCTTCCTATATGATGTGTTTTGTTTTTATTACCATGGCGGTGTGATAATAGTCCGATGGATCGTAACTTGGGATAAGGTGAGTAGTTCCTGGAAGATGATAGCATTCTGTAGTATTTTTGTATCCTATAACTGTTTATGTTATGTGTATTGCAAAGTGTACATTATGTGTGTTATGGATATGTGGTTATAGGAATGAATGATTGCTTATATATATTTAGAGTATGTATATATATATATATATATATATATATATATATATATATATGTGGCTTGTACCCAAGAGTTATTTGTAGTTGTTTATACTTCTTACTTTTAGATGTTGTACTGTCTGTGACCCGATAGCTTATTCGGGTATATTTCCTTTTGTGTACTCGTTTTAATTTAATTTAAGTACTTCCTTTTATCGTGGTACTTGTGTGTTTTCTACCTTTTTCGTTAATTCTATATTGTTGGTATGTTGCCCGTTGTATGTGTTATTTAATTTTAACATTCGCTTTTATACTTTTGGGTAGTTAGCCTTATTCATTTTCGTATCGTCAGTAGATGCTGAGAATGATCCATCTAAGATTCCTGATTAAATAAAGTATAGGGTTGGTCACCCGTTATTATTTTAAGCGGGGTGTTACACGTGATTACTTTCACATTTTACCAACTAATTTACCTAATGTGGGCAATACACCATATTTGCACGACAACATATTGCATATTTTCATATTTGTGTTTAAAGGTGTCCTTAAATTTATACCTAACTCATTTAAGAGATTGGGTAGTGGTATAACATTGATGCACTATTAACATTTGTTTTTTATATTCTTCGTACAACGACCATATTCATGGAATTATTTGGAAAATGAGGTTAAGCAATTACTGAAATGATAAAGGATGACAACGTATATAAACTATCGAATTTCAAGGTTGTTGAGAATAAGAGGCTGTACAAACCGGTTATGCATTCAGGTGCAATAACATTTGCACCTAGGACAAGGGTCAAGGAAGTGTAACAAGATAAACCGAACATTTTATTGCACTAGTTAGAATTTGCTGACTACAAAATAATGTGATACAAAGTCGTAGTCAAAGACAAACTAATGGGTTAACTTATCCAAAAAAATTCCATCTTTTATAAGATTACGTTATATATGATATGATTTTTTATAAATACTAACTATACTCTACTCAACCAGAGTTTGTGTTGTACATATCGGACGGAGCGACTTCGTCAATATGAATCTCAATGGAAACCATGTTGAGAAATTAGACATATATTTCAGATCTATGGTAATTAATTAGTTCGTTACATGATCACATCTTATTTTCGTTTTTATATATTTTTAACTTAAACAATATTCATTTTTTCATATCGAAAAATTTAATAGTAACACGAAAATCATGATCACTTTGTGGGGCGATTGTGATTTCAAGTAAAGTGAAGATTTGCAAGATATTTGACAATTTTATATCCCAATTGTGATTACGTCACCGAATGTCAAATTATTCAAAGGTATGACAATGCATTTACTTATTATCCATTATGTACATCTAATTTTTTTATTTCTTAATAGATAATTTTATTTCTTAGATGTATATCTATCCTCTACAAGCACATTAAAGACATACCCTAATACAGTCATACCCAATCTTGAAGTGCCAATGAACATGTAATTGTTTAAATAATGAATTTGGATTTCAATTTTTTTCTATACAATAAACGGTTGATTTATTCAAATTCAGGAATACAAATACGAAACAATTCGAGACATTAGGCTCAAGTAATGAGTCACCAACAGAGGAAAATATTTAAAACCTTAAAAAATTTCGAGGAACATCTGAAGAGGTGGTAATATTGATTATTCATAAAAAATTAAATAGACTACATTCACAAAATAAATATATAAGATACATAATTCTTATAGGTGAAGTTTATCTCCATTTAAGCAACGATCATTCGTATAAATTAGAAGTTTTGTTTTTCTTACATCTCATGCATAATTTATAACAAGGTATTGACAAAGGTCACAGAATCTTACGTGTGTAAATTTTGTAACATCGATAATGCAAATACAACACCAAAGTAAGTTTAAATTTAAAAAATATGTCATATGAGGGATGAAGAATGAATAAAAAATATAATAAATAAACAAATTACAAATACAAACTAAAATTAGATGTCGAGGACTACATTGGTGAAAGAACATTTATTCCACGATAATAGAAAAGTGGTTGGATTTTCACTCTCCCACATTACTGCAGATGTCAAGAGGGTAGAACGATTGGCATAATAATAAACTATAACTCGGATAATCCCTATAATATTTTTATGAGCATGTAATTTTTAGGGTACTCTAAAAGAGGATTATGTGATATTCAAACAAATCATTGGAACAAAGTATGCTTTCATACTTAAGCTCAATAGGTACAATTTGATAATGGGTAAGGAATACTATACGATTACCAAATGTGAGCAGAATATTACAGATTATTCATCTTGTGATCCATCTACTAAAATAAAACAGGAATCTCATTGGTTCATTCTTAGCATTACTGTCGAAACCAGTTAATTACTAACCACCTATTATTAAATTAATTCGTGTGTCAATTTCAATCTTTATTAGTGTGAGACAATATAACAATCATCCACATTCATCTAAACAATTTAAATAAAATTCACAACAATAATGAAATCCAAACTGTAAATTTATTACATGCTAAACTGTTCCGCATAAGCCATCGAAAAAATCCTCCATACATTAATACCCACAATAAAATAAAATATAAATTAAAATAAATCGTCTGACCTAGCCAACATGCATGAATAAGGAAAGAGTCATGAATTAGAACAAAAGAATAGAAACGACTAAACAAAAATTCTGTAACAATTTGCATTTGTCGCAACTCCGGTACCTGTAAAGATGATCACGTTTGGCGTCCCTATGGCTGGGCACCTAAAAGGTTTTGAAAATATATTTTGACACGGGTCAAAGACTAAATTCATATGAAAATATTTTTTCAAGTAATTAAAATGCATAAATAAATATGTATCCATTTATCCATATTTAAATTGGTACTTCACTCTCTCATGAGACAATACTCACCTTTCATCTGAAGTTCGCACCTAACGTATGCTAATCACCTAGTTATGTTGCCTACCTAACTAATTCCCAAGTATCCATAAATTCCATACGCTATCCCATCCTGTGTAATTTATCCATTTGGCTTCCATATTCTCTAATCATTATAATTCTCAACGTATTTGGACCGATTTAATTGGTTTAGCCTATTTATTCGATCTAGGTTATTTTCGGTCCGGTTCGGTTAATAATCGGTCCATATTTACATTTTTTTTCAATAAAAACTTATTAATTTTTTTATGTTTGTACTATTTAAAGGATGTTTTGCACCTTTTATGTGCTCTTTTTTGCACCATCAAATGTGTTGTTTTTCCACTGAAGTAATCCAGTTTTGCACCATTTAAGGTGCTGTCTTGCACCATCTAAGAGAGTTGTTTTGCCACTTCAGATGTGATGTTTTGAACCATCTAAGGTACTGTTTTGCACCATTTAAGGTACTGTTTTTTTCCTTCAAATATGTTCCTGTTTTGCCCAATTCTAGTAGAATAAAACATGTTATTTTGCACCTTGAAATGTATTTTTTTGCACCTCCAACACATACAATGATATGCGAACATTAAAATAGCTTCAAAAGTAATACATGTCCACCATAAGAAAATATTACATGTCCAAGCAAGCACCATAAGAAAATGTTACGAGTCCAACTAAGTCCAATCAAGCAACATAAGAAAATATTACATGTCCACCATAACCAAAAGTAAGGTAAAACAAAGTCCTCGATTCTCCTCCAAAAGGCGCATCAATCCACCACAATAGTTGAAATTGAGGTCTTGAATCTTTCTCCCAATATTTCTAGAAAAAATACAAAAGAAAGATTATGTTAAATAAAAATTCAATAACAAAAGTTTAACATTTAAATTATTAACAATATATATTAAATTTAACTATTACCCGCATCAAGTTTCTCCATTTCTTGAATTTCATCCATGGCATCTCTAATGTTGATAGTTTTTTTTTTTAAGATTTGAGCCAATTTTGTGCACAAACAAGTTCCTCCACCCTTGTAGAAGCTAGAGAGTTACGAAAAGGATCAAGCACGCGACCACCCATACTAAAAGCGAATTCGAAGGCAATGGTAGACACGAAAATAACTAATACATCACGTGCGACGTGCCATACGAGATAACACTTGATACTTGCCTTGATTATTTTTCCACCAACCAAGAACATTAAGTTTATCAATTTCCACTTCACAAGTTCCCAATAAATACTTTTCCACCTCCGATTTTGCGCCTAAATTATCCTCCGACTCTAAATGCCTTTTAAATTGAGATGTTAAAAATGCACGACTATCCTCATCCTGATCAACCCCAACCACATTAATTGGTGAATTCATATTGTGTGAAGATGCTTTAGATGATTTATGACCATCATACCACTCAAAAAAACTGAATTAATGCATCTTTAACTCTTCTTGACAACTCCATTGGTTTAACACAACCATACAACTCACTTAACCAAATTCAACATACTTTAACTTGTGACGTGGGTCAAGGACAATGGCAATAAACAACAAGAAGTTAATTTTCTCTACATTCCAATACTTATCAAATTTGGCAATCATTTTCTCAGCCATTGAAGATAAAAAAAATCATCACCATAGTTTTTTAATTGCACCAAATTACTTTCAATCATCACAAGTTCATGAAAAAAAGCATTGGATATGACATATAATGACCCCGAGAGTTTTAGGGTAGCATTATAAAAGATTTAAAGAAACTTCACAAAACTCTTAGATTTTTCCCAATCCTCAAATTTTGGAGGTCCTAAATTTCTTCCAAACACCGACCCTCTTCCCCTCTCATCACCATCACCATCATTTTCCTCCTCTACACCAAAGTAGGACAAATAATCATTGTCATATTGCTCCATCCTTTTAAATGCTTTATCAAATTTAATGGCCGCCTCCAACATCATAAATGTAGAGTTCCATCTCATTGGAACATCAAGACATAACAAACCATTTGATTCTATCTTTTTCTTCTCACAATAATTTTTAAACTTTACCAACCTAGAAGGTGATGATTTCACATATTTTACCGCCCTACGCACTTTTACAATTGATTCATTCAAGTCCCTTAATCCATCTCCAACAATAAGATTGAGAATGTGTGCACAACATCTTATGTGTAAATACTCATGTTCCAAAATGGTACCATTCCAATGTTTTCTCATTATTTTTAAATAACTAATGGTACCATTATTAGAACTAGCATTATTAACTGTGAGAGTGAAAATACTATCTATCCCCCAATCACACAAACAATCCTCAACAACTTGTCCAAATTCCTCACCCTTATGAGTTTTGACTTGAAAAAAGTTTAAAATAATTTTGTGTAGGTTCCATTCTTTATCAATATAATGTGCGGTGAGACACATGTAATTTACATTTTGAATGGAAGTCCATGTATCGGTGGTAATGCAAATATTTTAACCTTTCAAATCTTTTTTTAACGTTTTCTTTAAATACACATATATGTTTAGGCAATCTTGTGCAATTGTTCGACGACTAGGAATATGTAATTTTGGTTGTGTGAGAGCCATAAACCTCCTAAACCCCTCATTCTCCACAAATTTATACGGTAGCTCATCAATTATAAGCATTTCAGCTAGCCCTTGCCGATAAGATTTCGCACTAAAATAGATAGTCATTAAATTTGAACTTGGGTCATTTTTGTTTGGTTTTTTTTTCAGCATAAATGAATTTTTTTTTTGCCCATTTTCCTCTAACGATCTCTTACTAGCGAGGAGCTCTTTGCAAAAAGGAGTGTGTTGTTTCATATTTTCAGTCCCATTATTTTTAGAGTCACATGCATAAGAAACGCCACAATAATTACACATAGCTCTAGGCTTTTTGACATCATTATTTTTATGGAAGTGATCCTATACCGTAGATGCATTTTTCTGTTTGCGTTGCACGGGATGGGTTATTGGCAAACCATGTAAAGTAGTATTAGTCGGATATTCACTCACTACATCCATCTACACATGAAAAAAAATAACAAACTATAAAATCCATAAACTGTAAACTCCATCCATCTATATATTTTTAGTTGACCATTACAAGAAATTAATTATGGCCAAAAAACTAAGAACCAAAAAAATGCAGTTGACCATTACAAAACAAACTCTCTGTATCTATGTATGGATAAAATCCACAAACAGAAAAAAATAACAAACTATATATTTATAACCCCCCAAAAGTCTTCAGACATTAAAAAAAATACGCCATGTGAACCAAACTGTATGATGTAGTAGAACAAAAATAATGATGTAGTAGAACAGTTGGATCGTTGATGTAAAATAATAATGTGAACCAAACTGTATAACGTAAAGTAATGTGAACCAAACTGTATGATGTATGTAAAGAACTGTCAAGTAATGTGAAACAAAAATAATGTGGACCAAACTATATGATGTAAAGTAATACCGTTGGATCGTTGGTCTTCGGTGCCAGAATAGTTGTTGTGGTGTTGGGGGTTGCCGGATCTTGTGTTCATTGTGTCGTTGCCAGATATTTCAAACAATGAGAGTTGTCATGTACTGAGGACTTTCAAACAATGGGGATTGTCGGATCTTGTGTTCACTCAGTGAGGATTTTTCAAACAATGAGGATAGGATCTTGTGTATTTTTTAGAGAGAAATGCTAGGAGGAAGGAGCCACCGGGTAGAATAATATAGAGAATGAAATTGAGAGAGAAAGAAAAGTGAGATGCCATGTTTTTTGTGTTGGTGGGTGTCCTTCCTTCTAGGTTTAGTTATTTATAATATATGTATATAAAATTAATATATATAATATATTATATCATATTAAATTAAACGGTTCGGTCCTAAGACCGAATTTAAAATTAATTTTTTAGACCGAATTGAATATTTTGAGTATCTTAATTTAGGACCGAATTAAGACTGATTTATAAAAACAACTATATAAATGGGTCCGATCCAATCGGGTCGGTCTTTTTTTGTCCACCCCTAACCATAGCATCACACTTGGCGTTAAAAACGCAAGTCTTGCAAAACCTAGAAAATTCATCACCCTTGCCAAAAATGGGGGACCGATGGTAAAAATGCAATTTCTCATGACGAGCGAGAGTCAAGGAGGTGGATCCCTTAGTAACAGCAGCGGCATAAGTGGTGGCAGTAGGGGTGGCAGGTGGAGTGTTGGCGGCAGACGCACTAGGGTTGCTTGAAGAAGCCATTACAGACAAAAATGAGGTATAGAAAGCTTGAAAGAGCTACCAGATATTTAGCAATGGAGTAACCAAAGGTTGAAGATGATTACAGAAGAAGGAAAAGACGAAAGGAGGGATAACAATGGAGTTTTTGCAGACTTTCTCTCTCTAAAGTATGCCTGGATATTGAAGAAGACGAAGAAAAAAAGCTACGTGTTTTGAAAAATAGACGTTTGCAATCCTTTAAACCCGTCTTTTGAATTTTCTCACTAACACACGTGCAAAGCCACCTATAATCATTTCAAGTGGACATGTGGCACTTCGGGGAGTGTCCTGACAGTTGAAAAGACAACACCACGCCATTAATGAAGTGACGCATGGGGAATATAAAGGGTTTTCTTCCTATGCAAGTTTGAGCTTTGGTGCCAGAATTTTTGTGAGGCATATCCAATTGCTCCCAACGCAGAAACTGTCCCAACGGTTCAAAAAGCTACAATGTCCACTCACCATAAGTCCAAACGTTGTTTAAATTGTGACTCGGGTACATAGGGGAGAGTTTTTTCTACTTTTTCGAACACGAAGAAATAATGACACAGTAGAGCCCAAACAAAGTAGCACCTTCACGTACGGAGAATTTCCTAAGGAGAAGAATACAACGAAAAATCCACTGCCTATAATTATACTCCACAATAGCACAAATGGGAGAATTTCACTTACCAAGAGTCAAAATGGGTATTTGAGAAAGTTAGCAGGTGTTTCAGGAAATATAAAATTAGCCAAGGAAGCAAAGACAGAGCGTTTGAATCTCAGTAATAGGAAAAAGTGGCGATGTCCCTTCGCCAAATCGCCGATAATCCACAGCACTTTGGTTCAGGTACATCGGGGAGAATTTTTCTTTTTTTTTTGGAGGTAATAACGGCAGAGGCTGTAATGAAGACAGAGACACTTAGGTTCATCGGATTGAGAAGTTTTTGTGCAGACATTTCTTGTTCCCACAACAAATCTCTCGACGAGGAGGAAAATGTAGAGGGGGATTGAAGTTAATCTTGATATTAGAGATAATCCCCCCAATAACAACAGTGTTTGGGATTAAGACAACGAGGCAACTCAGCGTGGCATCTCAAGCGAGGTGGCTCAGCATGGCAGCTCAAGCGAGGAAGCTTAACGTGGCAACTCATACTTTAGCTTTTTGTGTTACTTAATCATATTGTATCTTTTGTTTATATTGACTATGAGACATAATGATTGTAATGATGTAACGATTATAATGGCATTCAGTGTGAGGTCAAACGGTACTCGCGAGAGACCAGGCTTGGCAGGCCCGAGAGAGCTTTCATGCTCTATCGAATGACCTCATCGTGGGAACTTTAAAGGGACTTAGTTTGGGGGATTGAGAAGTGAGGGATCATTGGGGCTTGTCCTGACCATCTTAGATACACCTGATAAAATACCAAAAGACCCTGACCATGGAACCTCGAGCGGAGCAGCCTTGAGTTCCATCGGGGGTTGAGTTTTGAACCAAGCAACCCTCTACTTAATGTCACATCTACTTTATGTGATGTCATTATCCAGGTAGGCAATGTCAAATCTCCACTTGAGTAAACCACTATGGTATTTGGGCTTGTCAGAAAGTTGGTGATCCACCTCTGTGACGACAGCCCCCTAACACACAGTGGTTAGGCAAATGGCATGTCTTGGAATTTAATGTTTATAATGTGGAGCTAACTAGTACATCAGGCATTTAATGTTTGTGACATAAACTATGAGGGATGTATTTCACAATTATTAATGACTGAGTTATCTCGGGAGTGGTGTGGGGTGATTTAAGGGCTCCAACCACCTCTTAGGAAAGGATGTTCTTTTGAGAGTTCAGAAGTTATTGCTAAAAAATAAAGAAAATATACATCAGGAAGAGAGATTTATTACAAACCAGAGATCACTCACCCACCATTGCCATTTATTACGAAGCTTTTAATACTTGACGGATATATTTTGAAGGTGGTTAGGGTGTTTGGCTGCCTGCTAAGGTGTATCTAGGAAGCTTACTTCTCTCTCCCTCTGAATGAGTTACCTCTGAGTTTCATTATTGTTCTTTGAGTTATACACGAGAGTTCTTATGAGTTTATCTTCACTAAGTTGTGATTGCGTGTCTTATAAGTAATAAATAGTTTTGCTGGTTAACTTATCATTACCGTACCAAAAAAGGGTCACGCCACCATCTAATCTAAACTACCCTCTTACATTAGTGATGATGTTACTCATAGGATTGGAGCAGGTTGGGTTAAGTGGAGAAGTGTTACCAGATTTTTGTTTGATAGGCATATACCTTTGAAGTTAAAAGAAAAATTTTATAGGACGGTCATTAGTCCCGTCATGTTATATGGGATAAAATGTTAGGTAACTAACAAACAAAATGTGCCGAAATTGAGTGTGGCGGAGATGCGAATGCTAAGATGGATTTGTGGTAAAACTCAAAAGGATAAAATTAAAGATGAACAAATTAGTGAAACGGTAAAAGTAGCTCATGTAGAAGATAAATTAAGAGAAAATCAACTTAGATGGTTTGGACACGTCAAACGTAGGCCAATGGATGTTCCTATAAGGAATAGTGATATACTTAGTATTGATGTTAACACAATGGGTAGAGGTAGGCCTAAATTGACTTGGTGGGATATTATAAAAAAGAACATGATGTCGTGTGGTTTAACCGGAGATATTGCATTGGACAGCATGGAATGAAAAAATAGGATTCATGTAGCTGACCCCAAATAATTGGAAAAGGCTTTGTTGAGTTGAGTATATATATAGTTAAACTTTCCAACATACTTCATTAAATATATATATAAATAAATGATATTAAATGTATATGTATATGATATATGATGTGTGTATATAACTTCCCAACATACTTCATTAAATATATATATACATACATGATATTAAATGTATATGTATACTAGCGGAATGCCCATGCCTGAAGGTACGGTAAAAATTTCCAAAATACGTAATCGCAAAATGAAAAATATTTCTAAAGTACATAACTGCAAATTGGCAAAAACTTCGTTCCCCGGAAAAACATGTAATTTTAAAAAACATTGCCCATAATATCCCTAAAAAATTGTATAATCAAGTTAAAAGGTTCTTTTTACATCATGACATTATTTTTTTAAAATAAAATACATGCTTACTACACATAAAACTGAGTCCGCAGCAAAAATTATTGTGTCAATACACTACCAAAGAAAAATTTATTGGTTTAGTGCTAAAAATTCAAGTCCAGACCTAATGAACCCAACTCATTTCCAAAGGGGTACACTAAATTCAACTCGACAACTTAATTGTCCAAGTTACACTTCTTCTAAAGTGAAGATATTGCAAGTACGTATATGATACTCAAAAGTTAGTGCCTTATGATTATATCTATATCATATCATATCAAACTTCTTTCTGTATAAAAAGCAAAGAACATCAAACTAAACAATTGTGACACCCCGCCTAAGTAAACCTTGGGTGATCAAGCCTTAATTTAATTTAAACAGGTTTCTTAAATGGTTCATTCTTAGCATCACTGCAGAAAGATTTTTAAGTTACTAACCACCAATGTGAAATTAAGCTAGTGCCAAATTTTATCTTCTTTAAGCATAAAATAAACAACCCATACAAAAACGATACAATATGAGTAATAATAAAAACAATTCACATAAATAACTGAATGCAGATAAAGTCTAGCCGAAAACCACGGCCAATGAAAAACAACTCCAAATCCAGAATCGGAATAACTGTAAAAGTAAAGATTGGACAACATGTCCCAACTAAGAATACTAAAACTGAGATCCTGCACTAGAACTGAAAAAGAGGAAGCGTCTAAACAATCTCTGCAACATCCACATGTGCTGCAACTCCCAAATCCCTAGAATGAAATCATACTGGGTGTCCCTATGGCTCGGCACCTAAAAGGTTTTTAAAAATTTTACATAGCAAGAGTTAGTACTCAAAACATTTGAACATATTTTGCAAGCAATTATCACGATTGAGTTATTGATTACACATTTTAAGGTTTTGCACACTCCCTTGAACTTCCTCACCTCTCTTCTATAGTACATGTCTAAAGAGGACACTTAGTTCCCCTAGTTATACTATTCATAAGCGTAGGTAACATATTTACTGCTCGCTAACCTTATTCTTGTAATAATTACATCACGCTATAAATTATTACTAAGATATTTACAATTTATTTCATTATCTACTATTCTTAATCTGTAGATTATGCACATAGAATACATTCTATCACACAATCACGTATTTAATATTAGTTATCACTAACGTATCCTTTTTACCACAAATAAAGGGCTCTTGGTTCGGAATGAGTCATCGACCCCAAGTAAGAGTTGTTTCGGAATGATCCATCGACCCCAACTGTTTAAAAATATAAATATATACACATATTCTAGTTCGAGACTCTTTCATCGCGACACCAGTTTAAAGTTTGGTTCGGCATTTTTCATCGACCCCAAACATATAATAACTTTATGTTAGTTCAGAATATCACATTGACCCTAACATAATTAATTTAGGTAAAATTCTCTTAACCCAAACTTTTATATAATTTAGTAGGTACACACCCGACCTATCAAATCATGCTCGTACATAATATATTTTACTTACATTCACCGTACTCATTAATTTATAATTTATTTCACTATTGTATTTATTGGAGTATTCATGCAACTCTAAGGGCCCTAGTTACCCCTCCTTTAATTCAGTAGTTAAGTTAGCTTTAACCTACTGGTATTTTTTCAGAATTTACTCTCACTCTTTCCGTAGCTAAATTCTCACAATCTCAACATACGGCTCAATCGATCGTTCTCCCGTCGGCCCATTTCTCCAAAATTCCCACTCAATCATTTATGAAGAAATCTAACTGTACACCTACTGGTATTTATGAAGTCTCCCCATAGGTAAAATATCATTACTAAGGTTTCCATTAAGCGACGGTAATTAAAAGGAACTTTATTCACAAAATTCTCTAAAGTCCAGCCAGGGTCGATCGATCGATGGGATATGGTAGATCGATTGACTGCTCGATCGATCGACATTCAAGGGTCGATCGATCGATCAAGCAGTGACAGACCCAGTTCATCTTCTTCATGTGGGTTTCACCATTTTTATCTATCTATCTATCTCTCGTGATAATCCACCATATTTGCAACCAACAATTTCTAATCATTCTTACATGTTCTGGGATGATTACTAACGATTTAAAACTACAAAATCATTATAAATCGTGGCCAAATTAACTAAAAATCTCATTAATATTCAAGAACCCTAAAATACATTCTTTACATCTTTCATCATAATTCCAGATTTTTAGTTCGATTCAATCATCTAGTTTTCTATGATATCAGAATGTTTGGAAATCCAAAAACGTTCTACATGCAATCCCTATAAATCATGGATCATAATCATGTGTTTTACTCCCAAAAATACCATAAAAACGATGTTCTTCATCAAGCTTAAATGTGGGTATTATAACTCAATTTATTTTGCAAATAACCACTTGCCTTATGATTTATAGGGTACGATTTCGTGGTTGTTGATGATGGTTGATGATTTTGATCCTTCAATCCTCCTTCCCAACAACTTTGTGGTGAAATATCCTTAGAATTTCCCTTCCTTCCTTCTTTTGCCTTAGAAAATTGTCTCTCACTCTTCTCTAATGGCTATGGTGTATTTTCTTTCTTTCTAACCCTAGCCTCAACTCTTATAATCTGATCTAGGGTTTCAAAATTCGTAGGTCTACTTACCCATAAATGTAAAGAGACCAAAATGCCCTCGAATGGTCCCGATTTAGCCTAAAAATGACCCGACACTCAACTAGTACCCCCGAGTACACTATTTTGACTAATTTGAGCCTTTCGGAATCATCTGTGGACTCTAAATTATCATTTGAGTCTCCTAAAATATTTTCTATTCTCATCTTCAATTTTTGTGTACGCGTGACACTCGGTTGAAATAATTCAGGTACGTCCATATAATCACTAGACCATACATGTCAACATTCAAAATTTACTACTCACATTTAGTAAATTTTATATCGTCATATAAATCTTTATTAATCATTATATCACATTAAATTACTCTTTTCACGTAATTTAAATAAACGTCTTTTATCATCTTAAATTACTCTACTCACGTAATTTAAATAAAACATATTTTCCTAATTAAACAGAATTACGGGGTATTACAACAATAATGGCAAATCCATTTCCATTAGGCACATAACAATAAATTGATGTTCTTAAATCAATTGGAATGAAATTCTGCAAAATCAAACCTAGTGCAGTATCTTCAAAAAAGTGATTGTAATTTTACCTGTCAATATTTTTGCGCCTTAATATGCACATGAAAGTCTCAACCAATAACTCACTTTCCCACTGAATGAAAGAAAGCTCCTTGTCACCAATGTTAAAGTCACAATGTTAATATTAGATTAAAAGGGCCATCAGTCATAAAGTCAAACTAAGTCTAATAGGAAAGTTTTATAGAGCTTGAATATAGTCATAAAGACTACAAGAGATTGGAACCCAGAAAGATTGTTTAAGTTTTTAAGACCGGTGAACCAGGGAAAGCACTAAACTTTCCCTACAGTAGTGGAAATCATCTTTCACTCTTAAAAGATATGAAAGTTTCTCGGGAGTTGGGATTTTCAAATAAATCCAACCTGAAAAAGTAGAGACATTGGCCAACATATTGCTTCTCATCCAACACTTTAATGAATCTTCTTATAGAGAAGCGCTCCTCGTTCTTTATAATTGAAGTTTCCCTCATCTTTGAAACAACTGTTATTTTTAGCATAGCATTAAATGTTGTTTGAACATTGTGATTTACTACATTATCTTTACTGCAATTTCTCCTCTCAAGGGTTGCAATTTATCGAAGATCTAGCAGATGATTTCTTACACTCTCTTTCTGAAGATCTAGTAGATGAACTATCTCAATGTGATGTAGACTTGAAGTCTCAAATCTCTTAAGCATACCTACACACATGAAACAGAGAAACAAATACCCAGTGAAGTATGGAGGAACAAATGAAACCAATATATATATATATATATATATATATATATATATATATATATATATATATATATATATATATATATATATATATATATATATATCCAAATGATACCAATTATACAATAGATACCAATATGAATAAACTTTGAAGAATTATTTGTTAAACAATTGAGCAACAATATTATACCAATTTGAAAAATATGTAATCAAACATGCCCAACAAATCTCCCCCTACATCACATACACCTCTCCCCTTTTTTGTCTCGAATAGATAATACGGTGAAAAGATAAACCAATCAACAAGTATCTAGCATAAAAATATACCAATTAAAAATAGCTAGATAATCATGAAACAACCAGCTAAATATGATCAAGTAATGAAAAATCAGTAGCTAGTAAACCAATGAATCACACAAAGAATATAGCAATCTAATCAGGTATTATAAACGTAATCATATGAAAAATATCAATTTTGATACAATAGAACCTACATATAAACCAGTAAGTCCAGAAAGCTTCCAACAGTACCAAAACAAATATCACAAATTGAACCAGTGGGATGCATACAAAGAAGAAGCTAAAAATCCTGACTGTCGTTCGAACTAGCTAGGGACGTCGCTCAAACCAGATGAGGACGTCGCTCGAAAGATACTTCTCACGACATGGATATGTCATTTGAATGACTTCTCACGATAGTCCAAACTTTCCCAGATTCCCAGAAATATAATAAATTTTCAGTGAAAATATTTTCAGAAAAAAATTCCAGGAAGGGGTTGACAGCAGCAAAACAGTGTTAAAACAGTAAGCTTTTTACCCAAAATAAAAAAATGCATAAAAACTAACAATAAGAGTTTCATGCAAACATAGTACCGATGTGCTCAAGCATGGACATGGAATGCATGAGCGTGAAACTACAACAAATAAGTCACAATTACAACACATCGAAAAAATCAAGAAGCTCTAATTGATAGCGATAAATCATCAAACTTTATAATAGCCATATGACAATTAAAGTGTGAGCTTAATGAACTAAACATACTACATGAACACAAATCCATAATTTTGACAATTCTACAAACAATAGCGTCAATTTGCAATGTTTCAACATTATGATTAGTTGTGCAAACCCGTTTAAATTTCTCCAACCAAAATCCCTCATATAGACATACTATTTCAAGATCTTTTGAGTTTTCTAACATTATCAACTTAGATAAAATATTATTGGCCCTTTTCTTAGCATTTAGTTTTTTTTCTTTTGGGCTCTTTTAAATGATGGCTTTCACGACGAGTTAATTTTGAACTCTTACAACCCTTTCCCGTGAATCACTCATCATTTTTTCAATTAGATATCAATTCAAATCTTCATGGTAAACGGTTCTTATATGCACACTTCTCCTTAAGTCTACTTGGTAGATGACAAGATTGAGATAAGAACGCCTCATTAAATTCAATTATGCAAGAGAAGTCAGAGATCCATAGAAACTTGTGCATGTGTGAAATGTTGGAAAATATACAAAGTCGAATCAAAATGCATATCAACATCGAAACAACCCCATATAAACAATAGTTAAGATTATTCTAAGCATCGATAATAATGAGCAAATGTCCTAGCCACATGGATATGAAACGATGGGGGGGGGGGGGGGGGTGGAGGTTCAAGCACACCAAATATGCCACATCAAACATGTAAACTAAAAAAAAAACAAGAAAAAAACTTCTTTCAGATTTTTAAAAAAAATTATCAAAAACAAAATCTTTTTGTATTTTTCAAATAAGACTCAAACAAATGAAAAATATAATACAAAGAGATAAACATGTCATAAGACTAGGAAGAATATATCATGAAGCAAAAATAGCGTATGACAAGTAATATCATGCAAGCAACTATACATAAAAAATAACATGTGACGAATCATGTACAAGCATGTGAGAATCAACCAACGAAGCATTTAGTATCTCCAAAATGGACTTCCTAACCCAAACAGGTGTATACCTAACAAAATGGGTTTTGATAACCATTGTGTAACAACCCGCCCTTTTGGAGACGATTAAATTCCATAATTAAATATAAATTGGCAATTTGGGGAATTTCCCTAAATAGTAATTTTTAGGATTTTCGAGGATTAAATGATTTTTGAAGGATGTTGTGATTATTTTTGGGACTATATAGGTCGAAGTATTTTAATTATATGTCGCCGTGAAGTATAGCGACAAAAGAGGTAAGATTTTAAGTGGAAAACCCGCATTTAAATTTGAAGGGTTAGAATAGTGATTTGCGGTCAAGTACCTCGGATGGGAATTTCGATTGCACCATGAGTCTCGGAATGTCCGAGATAGTCGAAAAAGAGTGTCCGATTGTCGAAATTAATTTTCGGGGAATTTTAGAATTAAACGGGCTCGTAATTGAGTAAACGAGTCATTTTTGGGGTATTAAGGGATTAAACCCTTTTCTCCTTATAAAAGGAGGGAAAAAGGGAGAAAAAGAGAAAGAAAAAAGAGAAAAAAGAGAAAAGAGAGAGAAGAGATAGAGGAGATAGAGGAGGGAGAAAAGGGGAGAAAATGTGGAGATTCCGGCCAGCCTCCGCGGCAATCGGCTCGAGGACGTCGGATTTTATCCATGAGGCAAGTGTTTAGTTGCTTTATTTCAATTTTTGCATAAATATCTCATACCGTAGTTTGGTATAATTAAACCCTAATGGTTTTGGGTTGGGTATTCGTGGATAAAACGGGTTTTTGGGAGATAAAACGAATAAACCCCTAAAAATGGTAAATTGGAGAAACTTAGGTTTTAACCTAAATTATTGGGTGATTTCGGGTTCTAGGATGTTTAGAACCCGTATTATAAGTGTATTTGATGTTGGTTGGAGTTGTAGGTCGTTAGGTGAGGAGATGGAATCTTGGGGGAAGCTTCCATGGCTGAAACAACTTCTCGGAGAAGAAGCT
Organism: Sambucus nigra; assembly: GCA_949130495.1. Classification (NCBI taxonomy): domain Eukaryota; kingdom Viridiplantae; phylum Streptophyta; class Magnoliopsida; order Dipsacales; family Adoxaceae; genus Sambucus; species Sambucus nigra. The sequence goes on from OX422209.1 coordinate 689,296,686, forward strand.
GCCCGCCATGATCGATCGATCGATCATGGGGGTTCGATCGATCGACCCTTGCTGAAAGTTGGCAATTTTTCTAGGATGATTTAGATGGGATAGATTCCATTTCATCTTGCTTTGAGGTTAATTAGGTGATAACCTAAGGGACCTTTTAGGACTATATGGTCCTCTAATTAAAGGAATTTAGGAGGATTAAGTGAGGGTTTAAATGAATAACCCTTAAACTATATTTTCGAGGAAAATAGAATAATCGTAGAGTTTGATGGTTTAGGGTTCCTAAAATTATGTTGAGGACTTTTAATTGATCATATGAACAAGAATTAGTCCTTGGGTTCATGGTAATGAAAACCATAACCCACTAAATTTAACGTTATTCGGGAGAGATAAATCCCTAAGATATTTTGTGGGCTTCGGGCCTATATAATCATGCGTATAGAAAGCATGATTATATCGATTACCGTTGAGTGCATCCTAGGAGATGATTAGGATAAATTTTGAGAATATAGATATATATTCGTTTAGAGAGAAATGGTATAATTGGAGATATCCAATAAATCCTTATATGGGATTAAGGTAGGTATTACTTATTAAAGTAAGAAAATACTTGGGTTTAGGATCATGCTCATATAAATGCATGATTATGATTCCTTGATGGAATCTTTGGGATTATCGGTCATCGCTAGATGTAATTTTGGCAAAATGGCCATTTATGTATATTCGAGGAGGAATATAGGATATGTATGTATACTATGTGGTTAAAGTATATATATATATATATGAATTGAGATGAATGATTTTGAAAATAAAATATGAATATTTTCAAAATGGAAAAAGAAATGATTTTCATAATTAATGATTTATAGTCAACACCCTCTCTAAATGACATCATAAGGGAAGTTTGTGTGTTGAGGTGAAGCCTCCTGACTAATGAATGCAGGGTGGATATAGTCCTCTAGGCCATATGAGCGTTTATGTTATGTTATGTTTTCTGCGATGGTTAGGTAACTTGGGGTGTGGTTATGACTAGCCCGCAGGCATATGGCTGCTTCCCGACGTGTTGCGTATAGTTGCCCAGGTGTCGTAATTGATAGGCACTGGAAGATGATGGTCATTTAGGGGCGCGCCATACGGGCTGTCTTAGAACATGTTATATATATGTTAAAGCAATTTGTGATAATAAATTGGCTTTAATTTACATTTCCTGGATGGAAGAAGGGAAATGGGATAAAGGTTTTGGCTTCGGTAACACTCCCGGATGGAAGAAGGGACGTGGAAGCATATGATATGATCAAAGCATTTTTATGATAATGAAAATGGCTTTGAATGCATTTCCTGAATATAAAAAGGGAAATGGGATATTTTGAAACGGAAAAGCACTTTTATGATGATAAAACTGGCTTTTAAAAGTATATGTTATGTTAAAACAATTCCTGATAATGAAATGGTTTTTATAAATACATTTCCTGGATATGAGAAGGGAAATGGAAAATTTTGAGATAAGTATTGATAAATACTTGTATATGAATTCTCAGTTCGGGAAATAGATCCGGATGTATATTGTAATATGATTTATAAATATATGTGTTGGGTACCGAGGGTCTAATGGATCTCGACGATCGACCTTGCCGCGTAGTAGTGTATCATGGGGGTTCCTTGTTTGGATTTCGCATTGCGAGACATCCCACGCACGAATATGGCAATGTGTTGAGACTGGGGAGAAGTTTAATCCTTAGTGCTCTTATTATATTAATTCTTATGGTATATATATTATTATATATCTTTCTGTACTGAGGGACTAGCGGATCTCGACGATCGACCGTGCCGCGTAGTAGTGTATCGGGGGGGTTCCTTGTTTGGATTTCTCTTTGCGAGACACCCCACACACGAACATGGCATAGCGCTGAGACTGGGGTGAAGCTTAGCCCTTAGTATTTGGACTATCTAGGGTAGATAGTAGTTGGGTGATAGACTAGTTTAGCAGGGTAGCTTGACTAGGATATTTAAAGGGATGCTTTAGGAGTGCACTGTTAGAAGAGAGGTAAGGGGTACCTCATGGGAGTACAATACCAAACTTAAATATGGGATAAAAAATTTTCAAAATAATAAAGCATTTATGCACTTGCAAAATAATTTCAAATTCGGGCTCTAACCCGTTTATCTACTTTTCCTTTCTTGCTATATTATATATATATATATATATAGGTGTCCAAACACAGGGATGCCTGGATGGAACTTCTTTTGAGTCAGACCTCAGCTGCAATAGCTGTGGATGCATGCAGGTTCTCGGTAGACGCTTCTATCCTTGTACTCTAGATAGGAGGTACTGTATAAACATTCGGGACAATGGTCCAACTGTATTTATTTATTCTTTTAGAGCATCATTCAATATGGTTGTATATTTTAACCGAGTGTTCTGTTATTTTATTTCATTTCAGTTTCATTTACGCAAAAACTGTTTGGATGTTTTTATTCGTTGTTGTTAAAAAGAGTAGTTAAGTAAAATTTTGACACTGGACTAATAGGTTATTAGTAATTAAATGGATTTTCGACAGTAATGCTAAGAATGATCCATATAAGACTCCTGTTTTAATTTAATATTGGAGTGATCGCCCGGTATCCCATTAGGCGGGGTGTCACACATTGGGACACTATGTTTAAACTTCCTAGGGTCTTGTCTAAGATCAAAAAAAAAATTCCTAAGGTGACCTTTCCTACCACAATGCGAACATGTGAAAACATGACGATGAATGGGACATTTAGGATGACCTTTTCTAACACCCTCGGATGTGGTTGACGCTCTAAAACACATTATGGTATTGGCTTTTGCAACGAAAGCATTAGTACAAGACGAGACATTACCATCACTACACAAACTACTTGAGTCGGTTAAATTATCTTTAAACATCCAAAAGTTGGAATCAAGCAAAAAATTAAGATCCTCAAACTTTAGGGATTCCTTCTTTAAGTTATCAATTACCCCTAGAAGGTTATTTCGCTCGCCCTCAATGTGTGCAAACTTATCCCTAAGAGCCTTTTCTCGTGCCACAAAAACATTAATCGAATTATTTTCCTCAACGGCACAAACCCCAGAATTTTTTAAATCCCTTAACTCTTTTTCTAAAACAAGGACTCTATCATCACTCTCTTGTTTTGAAATTTTAAAAGATTCAAAGTCATTAAATTAGTTCCAAACTTTTCACATATGATATCTCTTTGAATTTGAAACGTTTGCAAATATCCAATCATATTTTTAAAATGAGAAAATTATTCCTCCAAAACTTCAATACGTTTTGCAAACTTTAAATTCAAATGATGTAAATCATCAAAGCTTAGAGAATCCATCGAGAGAAAACAAACACAAGAATCGCAAGGAAACATAAACTCACGGATCAAACACAATAAAATTGTATTTTTTTTCTCTGATACCAATTTGAAGAGTGGCCCTACACGAGTGTGTTTCAAATCAAACCAATTTTCACCAAAAATTATCTTAACTTTTAACTAGTACCAAAAAAAGTTGTGAAAAAACAATTTTTACTTTAAAGCAATTTTATTTTGATAATCCTAAACATGCATCTAGTGATTAAAGAAAGTAAATTAAAGTAAAGAATACTCACAACGCAGGATGCACGAGGAAAAATCCAAGACGGGAAAAAACTTCGGATGACCCAAGCCGGACAATCACTATGAATGTGGAATTAAAACGAACAGACAAAAGACTCACTCAACGATTCGATCCCTATAGGTCTTGATGCTCTTCTAATCTTCAATCGCTCCTCTCACAATGCCCACGCAGAAATTCCTTCTTTCATGATAACTGTCCACAACACACGAGTCCACGTATATCTCGATGTCCACCGAATGGCTTTGATATGTCTACGATGTCGAACAAGAAGTCTTTCTCTTTTCTTCACCGCAATCCCAGATGTTCAAGTATAGAACAAACTTTCTTGGTGCAGCAAGATCACATAAACATATAATAATGATATCTCGAATCTTTGCAAACTCTAAGGATGTGTTTAAGCTTTGTAAACCTTAGAAAATATGTGCAAACATGTTTCTGGATTGTAAACTATTTTTTCAGAACGCACACTTTTAAGTTTTGATAAAACCACGCTTTAAATAAGAAACATTCACCGCCTCGAAAAAATGTCTCGCTCGAACGAGATTGACGGGTTGTCTGTGCAACATATCCATCTCGCTCGAACGAGCTCTTGTTTCATTTGAATGACGCGCTTGTCAGTTTGACTTTTTCTTTAAAACGTTTCTTCCAAAAAGATCCAATGAAGTCAAAATCTTTTTCGTGCTTATCAGAATAAAACGAAGTGTAAACATTTAAAACATTTTTAAAAACATTTAAAAATATTTTCCTTATAAAAATTCGTCCTTATCCTTTTATAAAAATTATTCTGAGCTCTATTAATTATACGCATTCATACCTGTGTGATTTCAGAATGCAATTACCTTGAAGATGAGTAAACTTGCACCAATTTAAACTTAGGCATGATTAATTCTTTGAAGCTTTGTCGCAACGTATTCAATTTCTTCAATATGTCATAGACCAAGTGGGATCGTGACAAAATAAAATCTCCCTATGATAGTTTACAAACACAGTTTTGTTCACAGAATTAAGTCAAAACAATGCAGGGATTCAATTAGAAATTTATATCCTTATATTTATTGATCGCAAGCTCTCGTTAGAACATGGGCTCACTATTTCGAATGAGAATATTTGTTTGGAAAAATGTATTTGAATGGATATCTTTCACTAAAAAACTATTTAAACAGATTTAGAGACCGGTCAACTCTATGCAATTAGAGTAAACTACATATTTACAAATCCATAGTGATCTTCTACATAACGTTAGCACATATGATAATGTGTGGGCATCGTTCATCAAATGAGATTAGTTGATACCGAGGCCTTGGAGGTTGTGCAGCGACTTTCTTGGAGAATAGTGGACATGAATAGTATGGGTGGAGACAGAGGAGAATGATGCAAGAAGCGGTATCACGGTGATCATCTTTGTCGTGTATATAAGTAGTGCCTGAGTACTTAATAAGTCTTGTAAAAAATCTTTTAATACTAATGGATTTTATATGGGTTGGGTACGATAGTGGTTTTTCCCACGAGGCCTTCCACTCTAAATCCCGGTGTGCTTTGTGTGATTACTGTATATATTTTCTTTTATTATTAATCGCCAATTACATGCAATTTAGACTAAAATTAATTTATTCGGTAAATAAAACTTTAGTTCAAATTAAAAAGGATATTTAATTTGTTTTAAATTATTGATTAGTTAATCAAATAATTGATTAATACCTATTTTAAAGTAGTCTCAAAGCTAAATTTATTATGCATTATGGGTTATATTTGTTGAGGGTCAGACGGTCACTCAATCGCCTATTTTAATGGTAGTAACTATAGGAACTGGAAAGTGCGTATGATATTTTTCTTTAGTGAAGGCGTCCTTCAACCCTGCTAGGAGAAACTATCGTCCCCAAATTTGAAGAATCATAGACTTGGGATGAACATAGGGTAGCCAACTACAACTCTAGGGGATTAATTCCCTTTTATGTGGAGTGCCCAAGAAGAGTTTCGTCAGATATTTACATGTACCATGTCTAAGTAAGTGTGAGACATTCTTTAACTCAACCATGAGGGTACTGATACCATACATGTCTCGAAGCTCCAACATCTCGCCACCCAATTAAAGTTGTTGAAGATGCAAGAGAATGAGACCTTCGATGAGCTTTATGTGAAAATCTCTCACATCGTGGACTCTTACTTCCAATTATACGAGGAGATCCTGGATTCCAGAGTCATTAGGCTAATCCATAGGTTTTTAACACCGAGATTCTTACCCCATGTCTCAACCATTAATGTCATAGGTGGTATAGATAACATGAAGGTAGAAGAGATCGTAAGGACTATCCAAACATTTGAGTTAGAAAATTATATAATCAAGAGGAAGGTAATTATTTTAAAAGCCCACAAGGTTGAGTATTCCAATTTTGATATGGCAGGTGATGAAGAATATGATCTAACTAAATTGTCATAGACATTGAAGAAAATCCTCAAACATTATAAATGAGATATACCCAAAAGGTTTGAGAAAATAGGGCCATTAAGGTAAGATCTTCGAATAACTAAAGGAGGAAAAATTGGGGGATAAAAAAGGATTTGGGGAAATGCTTAGAATGTAGTGTTAGTCATAAGTCATTCAAGTGTCTTACTAGAATAAGGAGTGGGGAAGGAAGAATATGAATGCCACTCCGAGTTATAGTGACTCGGGCTCCACAAGTGAGTCTTTTATTGAATGCAACATCATCAGGTTCACCGCCATCAAGGATGTGTTTCATCCTAAGCCTTCCGTTATTGAAGACAAGGTTGAGGATGATAATGTCAATTTCGATACCAATAGCTCCCAGTGTGAAGATAAAGAGTTTAATGAAGATGGAAAAAGGGACGTTGACATTAAAAATCACTATAAAAAAGTAGTTTCTGAGACTAAGGCTTTTGAGACGGCTAAAATTTTAGTCCCTAAAGAATACTTTTTGGGATGGGCAAAAATATTCATCTTAAAAACTAATAGTATTTAAGACCCCTATTTTTACCCATCTTATAAAGTGATACAAATGACACTGCATTTTAACAGTTATCTCAAATAATCTACCTTATGAGATGTTGAAAATGTTTTTGGGTTCCTACCTTCACCATTGTAACTCCCGCCTTGAACATAAAAATGAAACCCTTCTACACACAAAAAGAGTAAAACAAAACCCCAAGTAAATCGTGTGTCTAACTGGACAAAAACATCACCCACTTCCCTCTATTACCACCGCCTCTCACACTAAATTTCTCCCCCTAACATCGTTGCTCGCGCTAGACATATCTCCTCCCTCGCAACTGGAAAGTAGCGGTCTTTTTTCTTTTGGTTGTGGTGGGATTATGGTTGTGTGTAGATTTCTAGTTATGTAGGTTTTCAAAAATTAAGGTTAAGTGTAGTTGGAAATTATGAAATTGGAATTTTATGGTTAAAGACATCAAATTAGTTATCTATTGACTGTCAAATTCTTTGTCTGGTTGCTGTTGAAATGAAAGAAAAGTTTGGTTATTGGGATAGTCGGAGTTTTTATTATAGTATAAATTACTTATAATCATATAATAGTAATTTTTTCCTGCATTTTATCATAATTATGATTTTTCAATAACAATCTTACGTTTTTCATTGATGGGTATTTGACAGGGGGATTACTAATTATGAATTCTTGATTATGTGACAGATTTTCATCGACATTTAAATATCTGATCTAGTCTCTGGCATTCAAGTTATGATATCATCGAATTGATACGAATAAAAGGTAATTTTAATTATTAATGATCTTTTATATATTCTAAAATGCTTTAGAGGACTTTAATTCTACTTGGCTTTGAGGTTGCCCACATGGCTCTTATTTACGTTTCTTTTTCCTCTCTTCAGTACTTCTATGCACCTCAGCAACTTCCTCTTCCCACCAATGTCAATCTCTTTCGCTTCTCTCTCTGTCTCTTTGTTTCCTTTTTTTCATCTACATCTCTTGCTGGTAAACATTTCCTATCCATTTCTCTGTTATCACCGTCTACATCTCCTCTTATACCTACCACATCCAATGCCTCCCACTCCAAATCACCTATGTTATAAAACCCTATTTCATCCCCATCATATATCCCCATTCGCCACCTACTCCATCGATGGCTCCAAAATTGAGATTCTATGTTGTCTCCAAAAGGGATATTTCATGAGGTTGAGTCCTATCACAGAAAAATAAAAAAAATCAAAAAGATATGTATGAATGGAAACCGAAGCAAGGGTTCTAAATCAGAGCAGTTCAGAGGAATCCATGTGATGAATCAAATGGGTAGGATTGAGTAGGTGTGTGTATATCATTATTTGTGTATATATATGTCTCAATAACTCTTTGGGTATTCAATTTTAGGGGTTTTACATTAAATTATATTATTATTTTTAATGATTTGCATTCAAAATTATGGTTGTTCTACGCAATCAATTTCGTCAAGGTTAGAAAAATACATTTCTCTTTTTGATGTTATGACTATGTTTTTTTTGTTCATTAGGTGTTTGAAGAAATGTCTAACTGATTTTCGTTTTTATAGTTGCATCAACTTTTTGTATGAGTATTGTTTCATACTGTTCTTTGATGTTATATTCATGTTTTTGTTTATTAGGGATTTGGAGAAATGTAGTGGTTTTCTTTTTTCTTGGTGCAATAACAAAAAAATCCCACATCTCTTTATAGTTATTTTTAACCATAGGCGAATTCCATCTTATTCATAATTCCTTTTATTGCTATTCATGTTGTTATATCAATTTTCTGTTACTCTTTTAGATATCTCATTAATCCATAAAAGGTACACTAATGGACTTTACCATCCATTTATGATAAGAGATTGGGTGGTGGTGGTGATGAAAATAGGTGTATTTATTACCTTTGATGTTCTTAAGGCTTTTTTATATGATTTTTTATGGATTTTATTTCCCAATGTTTGTTTCAATAAGGTTTGGGATTTATGTAAAAAAAAAATTAATAACAAGCCTCATATAAAAATTCTTCCCCTTTTGTGAAATGATTTTACACATTTTAATCTATCGTAAATGTTCGGTCGATGGTTTCCATGATATTAAAATGATGGTGAGATGGTAATAGAAAGAATTTTTTTGTATGCTTTGGTTCTTTTTCTCTCCATTTACTGAAATTGCAGGCTTTGAATGATGTAATGAAGTTACATTCATTCTTAATTCAGGTTTAAAAATAGGTGGTGAGATGAATTTCACAGCAGGGATCGAGGTTGATCAATTGGCGCTCAAGCATCGATATAATAAAAAGCAACAGGAAAGGATTATTTTATTTGTCGGAAGGTAGGTACCCTTGTGCAATAAATGAACTATTTAGTTTATATCCTTTGATTCTTCACCCTCATCATTTGAAATTATAAATTAAATTCTTTTAGTCCTATTAAAAATGACAAAAAGGTATTAGAGATGATTAGAAGGAAGTTGAAAAAGAACACTGTAACTCTTAATTTTGTTAACTTTGGTGAGGAAGATGATGAGAAGACTGAAAAGCTTGAGGCCTTGGTTGCTGCTGTAAATAATATTGATAGCAGAGTCACATTGTTCACATTCCCTCTGGTTCAAACATTCTTTCTGGTGTGCTTATAAGGTTACTAGACACACTTCAATACCTCTTAAAATGCTCATTCTAATGACCTTATTATGATTGTTCTTGATAACCAGGTTGTTGAAGTGCCCATTTTTAGTTGGGAAACTATTGGAGGCCTCGAAAATATCCTGTGCAGCATCTTAAGAAGTTTGAAAAGTGTTTGGTATGTCACCCTCGATGGGAGTTCTCTTCTATGGCACACCTAGATGTGGTAAAACTCTGCTTGTCAAGGCTATTGCCAATGAATGCCAGGAAAATTTCATCAGTATTAAGGGTCCTGAATTACTTACTATCTGGTTTGAAGAGAGCAAAGCCAATGTATGAAAAATATTCGACAAAGCTCGTGGGTCTGCTTCTTGCATCTTATTCTTTGACGAACTCGACTCAATTACTACTCAGGTTTGCATAATAGCTTTCAATTGTGATTACTTGTTTTCTTGGTCCCTTTGATGAGAAAGGGTTAATTTTGACTTTCACCTCCACTTTATTTCCAACTTTTTTGTTACACCTTTGCCTTTTAAAAAAGGAGATACCCCCCCCCCCCCCCAAAAAAAATGTGGCTAAAACTCACAGTGTCATAAAAGACCTTCTACTGACACTTTCGATGTTATGTCTCAATTTTAAAAACCATCAGGTTATAACTTTGAAGTTTAGACGGAAGTAAAAATGACCCCAAAATTTTGTTTTGTTGCTCCTGAATTAAATTTTTTTTATTATATTAAAGAGAAGTAGTGTCAGGGATGAAGGTGTTGGTACCGATAGGTTTCTAAATCAACTACCGACTGAAATGGATGGAATGTTAGCGAAGAAAACAAATTTTAATATTGGGGCTACTAACAGACCTGATATTATTGATCCTGCACTTTTGCATCTTGGTCATCTCGATCAATTATTTTACATCCATCAGCCAGATTAGGAGTCCCGCTTTCAGATCTTAAAGCCATGTCTGAGGAAATATCAAAATGTGGAATTAAGAGCTCTTGCCAAGTACACTTGAGGCTTCGGTGGCGCTGATATTACAGAAATTTGCCAAGGTGCATGCAAGCATGCCATTAGAGAGAACATCGATAAAGTAATTTTCTATGCTTTTTTTTTGTTGTAGTTTGCTTCCTCTATTGATATAGTGATGCAATTAGTTTGTTCAACAAATGATAATGTTGCACATATCAACATTGACACACCAATGCTTTTTTTTTCATCAAAATAACAACCACTGGTATAATAGGGTTTTAATGCATTTGTATATAATATGCTTCCTTTGTTTTCAAAGGTGCGTTTAGGCCTCAATTTTGTGCCTCACTTTAGCTTAGACGAGGTACCTTAAATAAGAGTGCATCTTAGTTTGTCAAGAAGGCGGCTTGAAGGTTGTTCTTTCCAAATATATAGTGTATCGAACTTAGCACACATAACTACTATTTCAGATTTGATACTTGTTTGATTGAGTTACAATTCTTATTTTTACATTAACGAACTTCAAATGGCAAATTTCATTGAAGTGGAAAATTAGATTTTTGTCCCTTATACTTGTGATGTGGTGTTTTGTAAGTTAATTGTATGTACATGTATATAATGGTTCCATTAAAAAAATCAATGTCATTAGTTTTTCTTTTCCATTGTTCCCTTGCATTTCCTTAGCTATAAAACCACATTGTATGTTTTATGTAGGGCTTTTAGGTTTATATTATTGCTTACCCTTGAGAAATATAATAATGGTTTACTTACAACATTTGGATTCTTACTTACCCAACAAGCTAATTATAAGCACGATAACCACACACCTTTTCGAATGTGCTGACAAAATTCACTCGGATGCCTCTTCTTTCATAAAGTGCTCAATAATTCCTACAAAGCACTCACGCACCGCGCGGGGCTTAAAACTGTTATATCTTCTAAAACTCAATACGATGTTATAAATTTTCCTCAAATAATGAGGTGTCCATGTGAACAAACATCAAACTCTATACACGTTGGATAACTTTTGGCTTTTCCTTTCCCTACCATTTAACCATAACTTTTGGTTTTACCTCTCCCCTGTTAACTCTCCATATCTCATATGTAGATAATGTTAAATTTCAACCGTTTATGTCAATCAAAAAGGTTTCTCAAGCAAATATTAAAATGAATCAAGGTAACTTTCTCCCTTAAATGGCAAGACAAAAAGGTATCTTTCTCCCTTATTAGTCTGGTAAGAGCCTTATTCTTTCTTAAACCATAACAACACCCTCTAGGTTGTTCAACCATTTGATTGGAGTAAGAGACATATTTCAATAAACCAACACGTGAAGGGAATTAGATAGAAGCCAACAAACTGCAAGTGTATATATATAATTGTTGGGTGATTCTTTTAAAAAAATCAATCTTGGGCCCCAAACCCTAAATGGTGTTAATGTTTTTATGTTTTTTAGAGATGGGTGTTGGAAGTTTGTGTATATTTTGATCTTGTTGTGTTTGGTATAGATGGTTATGAATGGAAATGGGTGTTAAGTTGTTGTTCGTGGAATTTTCCTTACAAATATGTTTATGGATGTGGAAGTTTTTGTATATTTTGATCTTGTTGTGTTTGGTGTAGATGGTTATGAATGGAAATAGGTGTTAAGTTGTTGTTTGTGTAATTTTCCCTACAAATATATTTGTACAATGCAGATGAAGGCAAGTTATTTTGCTTTCTCTTTATATTATTGTCACTACTCCATGTTCTCTGTATCTTTAATTTTATTGTGAATTGATGAGTATTAATCTGTGATTTACTAACTTTGATGAAGATTTTATGCCGAGCATTTGCTTTAGAATAGAAAAAGAACCTTTCAAGTTAATGATTTTGAGAACAGAAAAAAATAAGGTATGGTTCCAAAAACATATGATACATACCAAAAAAATGTATACCCAAATTATCGCACGTGTTTTCAGGGTACTGTACCATGACGGTGACAGTAACACTCACTAGGAGTGCATTTAGCCATACTAAAAAAATATTTATTCTTTGGAGGAAATGCATGGAATATGATTTTATCTTTAGGAAAAAAAATAATTAGTATAAAAATATACTCAAGTGTTTTTTTTGCACAAATGATGAAGAATGAAAAGTTATATGATTGTTAAGGTGCCCCTATCATCGTCTCCATGACATGGCTTTTGGATCTTTGGTTATTATACTTAAAAAATGTTTTGTAATTTGTTATATCATGCTTTACGACACCCCAAATTTATAGGGGTTGATTTTAACTACGTTAGTAATTGTTAATTGAGTTTTGTATAAATGGTTGAAAATAGAACCAAGAAATAATTGTATGTAGATTTATCGAGTAACATCATTATTAATATCTAATGTGAAAACTCGTGAATTGTTGCACATGTGATTTTAATTTAGTCAAATGTGAATAAAATTATTTTTCATCAGTATCCATTTCATTTGTAGTATTAATGAATGACAATAATTTTACATCTTTATTTTTTTCAATTTACGTATTATTTTCGAGTATTTGCAGAAAAGTATTCAATAATTGCTCGCCCATCACGCGAGTTAACACCTAGTTGAATAATATAATAAGTTTTTGTAGTGAATTGTTTTGTAGTGGTGATAGGAGGTTGAGGGTGAGCTAATTGAAAATACGGATTGTCAATTGGTTATTGTAGTATAGTTTTAAGATTAATTTTTGAGAATATTTGTATTCTTGTTCGTGAATTTTAGTTAGAATTATTGATATGATATGTTTATTTTTATGAACTAATTCATGTTCTTTGGAAGTAGCTTATGCCATTAACCTGATTTACTATTCGATTATGATTTTATTTTGTGATATATGCGGCTGACCCAATTAATTCAAACATGTATTACCCTTGAAAAGTTACCCAACACCATATAAAATGCTAAATCTTAACATTCATATCACTAAGTGTTGGGACACAAACTCCAATATATGAGGTGGTACCCAAAAGAAAGAAATAAAAGACAAGTAGACTCATAATATGATTTAGGAGTCGAAAACTCAAAATAGTAATTGAGTGGCCTAAAAATATGCGCGAACGCCCTAAGAGGTACCAAAGTATCTTGTGGAAAATTTTCATTTTCTCATTAGACTCAATTTTTAAAGTTAACTAGTAAACGTCTATTTTTGAAATTAAATAGTAACCATTCTTTTGGGGATTAAAAGTGAGTTTTGAGTGGCGAAAAATATAAATTAAGTGGCATGGAAAGAGTCATGAATAACTCCAAAGGTATAAAAGTAACCTAAGGGAAGGATAGTGACCTAATCGGGCTCATAGTTGATGAAGTTAACTAGTATACGCTTGTTATAGGTTGAAAATGAAATTTAGGAGTCAAAAACAAAAAATAGGAACTTGGTGGCCTAATAAGAGGCGTGGACACCCGAAGATGTATTAAAGTATCTTTTAGGAAGATGTTTCTTCATTAGACATATGGTTTCAAAATTTAACTAGTAAATATTCTTTTGCGTGTTAAAAATGGGCTTTTGAAGGAAAAAACTCAAAACATCAACCGAGTGTCCTTGAAAGAGGCACAAAGATGCAAATACACACAAAAGTAATATGTGGGAAGTGTCTATTTCCTAATTGAACTCGTGTTGCTTAAGTTTACAAGTATACGCTTGTTTTGTAGTATAAACTGGGCTCTAGGGAGCAAAAACTCAAAACATAATTCAAGTATCCCCAAGAGAGGCACGAACACCCCAAGAGGTACACAAGTAACTTATGGGAAGTGTTTGTGTTCTGATTGAACTCTTGATTTTTGAAATTGACCATCAGATGATTTTTTGGAGCTATAAGTCAACTTTGGGGGTGAAAAGTTAAAACAATGGTGAAATGGATCGAAAGAGGCACAAATAACTCCAAAGGTGTCAGATAATCCGAGGGAAGTGATCTTATCTTCACAGGAATCTCAGTGTTTGAAAGTGACTAGTGGGAATTATTTGGGCAAGTTTATAACTGATTAGAACTTTGTTAAAGTGTGCTTTGGTTTTACTCATTTTGGATGTTCTCTCGATTATTATCTTGTTTAAACACGAGGAGGTCAGCATCAACTACTGAGACAGTGGCGGGTGAGTTATTATTACCCGTATTGGATCATGCATATGATATGTACTCAGTGATTGGTTAGAACCGACACCTAGAGACCACATTACCCGTCTTCTTTCTGATGTCATCACGATGTCAGGTTCTAGCGTGAGTATGCTAGGACTAAGTATGGCGCTGTCATTTCAACCAATGCTAGATCTTTTCGGGAAGTGAAAATTGGAGTCGTTGGTTAGAGTATTAATAGTTATCCACTTGATTCTCATTTCAAAATGAGTAAAACAATATTTTATTAATCAATAATAAAATATTTTACACATGATTTTAAGAATAAAATAGAACAATGAACCAATGTTGCTATGCTAATCCTCTAGTCCCACAAAGTCATACCTACTTGTGCGGATCTCTCGCACTTCTATTAATCCTGACCAAAGGATGTCCTACTGCCAACCATGCTTTCATTTTTTTAGTATAAACATTTAGGTCAACCCCTTGACTAAAAATTCATTATGATCATACCTAAAGATAATACAAATATATAGATAAACATGGATTTTGAACCTCATTATAATTACACAATAGTTTCCAATAAATCAGAAAATTTCCAGTGCACATATACCTTTTGGAGTCTGAACTTCTTAAGTTAGAGTAGTAGTAATCCACTATAACCAACATCGGTGATTAGTTGGCTGTTAATGCTAGATCTGTTTAGGAATTTGATGAAGGATTGACTTGAGTTTCATTTGGTTTCAAACGAAGATCTAACTACATCAAGATCTCTTTGTTGGATAAGCTACCCCATCTCCTTTGCACATGACGGTAAGCATTCTTTGAATACGAGACATAATCAAACATATGAAAAAATGTACCTCTTGGATTAGTACTTGTTTCTCAGACCAAATGTTGGAGCATTTTTTTGTTAGAGAATTCGTAAAATCCTATAAAATCAACCAGTTAAAAACTAGAGTGGCAGCAAATATGAAGACCATAGACGAATTGGACTTCATCATCTTATGCTACATCTCTTAGCTCCCTATTTTTTGTGGAATTCTCAAGCAAATGTATTCTGACTTTATTGCAAATGAAGTTTATTTGGATGACAACGTCGTTCATTTAACTTATGTAATTTGTGCCACCTAAGGTTGTAATATAAAAATAAATAGAGAGGTTACTTTTGAACCTAAATGCCCGTATCATCATTAGGCAATGAAATTTATGATCTATGATTGCCATTGTGAGTGTTATCTTCCTCAGAACTATGTGGAGAAATGTGTTATCATATTTATTTTAATATCACAATAGCTTCTAGGATAAAAATAGATTGGAAAATATGGTACTTTGTTTTTACTAATGTTTAGAAGCAACAATGTCACCATAAGGATTTTCAAGTGTCAGATTCGCACTTCTGCTCTCCTGGTCCCAGTATTCATCATGCAAGGAAATTTTATGAGAATTTAGTCCAAAGTTGTACCATATATGACGTTGAATGCCTTGACTATACTATTGTAGTAGCACACTAGTGGCTCAATGGACTCTTACCTTTATCACTATATCATTTAGTATTCTTTTTAAGTTTCTACCATAATTTGAATGCCCGAGACTGTAGCGAAATTATTGACCTCTCATTAAACTTGTTCTCTGGGAGCTTGCCTTGGTCATTCAGAAACCTCACACAGCTTCAAGAGTTGATAATAAGTAGCAACAACATCTCTGGTTCTATCCCGATAATTCTTTCTAATGTAACAAATATATTACAGTTACAGCTTGACACTAATCAGATATAAGGGTCGATTCCTTTTGAGCTTGGGATGTTAACAGAGCTAACAGTCTTCTTTACATGGAAGAACAGGCTTGAAGGGAGCATATGTTCAGAATTAATTGAGAGGTTACAAAAGACTTTAAGTTATAGATTTATTAAACAATTCTCTCGTAGGTACTTTACCACCTGTTAATATCAAAAATCACCTTACTATGTGGACTAATCGGAAATGAACATGTGTTATCCAAAGTGGCATCAATCATAGTCAACAAGGAGTAATCCCTCGACTAAGTTTCGGAATTCTGACTAACATATTAAGAAGCCCGACTAACAGGAGGAAAACCGACCAACCTGGTCAGTGAAGCACCATCAGTTGTGTACATTATGAACATTGTACAAATGTAAATGCCTAATTTAGAAGGGCATTCCATCCTTTGATATTCTAACTCTTTTACTCCCTCGTGAGCTATAAATACATTGTATCCCTGAATCCAAGGGACACACCTGAACAAAGGCAAGGCAATACAGAACAGTGGATGTAGGATTTCCCCTTTAGCCAAACCACTTTAAAAATCTTTTGTGTATCTCTTATTTACTTATTTTATCTGTAATCAAATAATTAGATATATTCTAGTTTTTTGCATCAACAGATTGGCGTCGTCTGTGGGAACGTGTTTCTAAGCATTTTCACTCATCTATTTACCAAGCATGACTGATATTCTTGATTCAAGTACTAGGAATGTTAGCATCCCGCCTGTTCCTTCTGCTTTACTAACTCACAATGATTTGACTGGAATCCTGCCTAGTCTCGCCAAAGGACAAGAGGCTATGCAAGATACCCTGAGGCAGTTAGAGCAAACCCTGTAAGCCAGACCACCTTCCTTATTTTCTTATGGAAATATTCCATCATCGCCTTCAAGAAGCAGTAGACATAGCCAATCCAGGACTACTAGAGGTAGGAGAAAATTCTTCGCTCAGAACCTCGGAGCCCTATGACGATTAGTATTTTACTCATGAAAGATTGAGTGCCTTAGAAAGGCTAAGTCAAGCATTTCCCTTTGATTGTTTGGGACCTAGGGGGAATATAAATGTTCCCAAGGAATTATCAAGAAATACTCGACGACTAATCGATCAACGTGAGGGCTCACCCAATCTAGATCGGATGCCCTATGAACTGCTCATATCGAGCAACATTCATAAGAGGAGAGTTTAGTACAAACAGTTGGTCAAAATTAAAAAGATGCAACACACAAATCTAACGCATGTAATAATGCATGAAAGGGTTCCATTCAGCGATTGGAAGATATATTGGGAGAAATTTCTAAGGCCAAGAACCCTTTGTAGAGAAGCTTTATGAAGGAATCTCCTTTCATACAAGCTACTATGGATTTTACCACAACTCCAAAGTTTAAAGCTCCTATAGTTAATCCTAAATATTATGGGAAAACTGATCATGTCCTTCATATAGAGCAGTATCAGGCAGCAGCTGACATATATGATGTCCCCGATGAAATGAGATGCAGGGCATTCTCAAGAATAATTACAGGACTTGCACAGATCTGGTATAACAGTCTTCCTCGAGGGTAAATTTCTAGTTTCCATCAGCTTGCCGAGCTATTCATTAGTAACTTCTAATTTGGAGCTAAACTTGTGAAATAAGTTAATTATTTACTTAGTGTAAAGCAACCGATGGGAGAAAGTACCAGAGATTACAGCACTCGGTTCAATAATAAAAAGTTGGAGGTTATTGACTATGTGGAAAAGATAGTTATTACAGCTCTTATGAGTGGACTACTCCTCAAGAAACTCTACTATACACTTGCTAAAGATCCTCCAAAGACAATGACAGAATTAATGTCAAAAGTAACCAAGATTATGAATGCCAAGGAGGCAATGCAGCTAAGTGGAGCTCGGAGGAAAAAGTGAAAGGTAAAGAGGACAAAAAGGAGCACGGGTAATCAAAGTAAAAAGGGATTATTGATCAGCTCAAGAAGTACAATAATTACATTCCATTGACAATGGGCATCTACTATATTTTGGAAGAGTCTTCTCAAATATAGTACCGAATAATTCGGTCTGACATCTAAAATGACCAAAAACCGGATCGGATCGATCGCGCCCACCCCTAGCTATTGTACTTGGTGATGAGGATGAAAATGCTGCTGATTGGGGATTTCTCCCCCCCCAGAGGGGACTCTTAGATTTTACCTTAAGCGAGGGGACTTCCCATGGTCCCATATTGACTTCGAAGGGCCTGAAGGTTCTCCTACCCACTTTGCTACTTGGAACGCTCACATGCAGAGTTCCCACGTTGCCATCCTCACAAAAATTGGGCTTCATTAGGCCAAGTGATTAGGTGAATTTACTATGTTAAAGAACAATGTCGCCCTCCCCATCCTGATATCTCTTTGGACGCCCAAGAGGCTGCTGACCATTCAGAGTTGGACCGTATCTGCCGAAGGTGCATAGGTTCTTCAAACAAAGACACCTTCACTCCCCTCATCAACTATTTCTTCCAGGATCCTTCCAAGGATAGCACTTCTGAGGTTGCCCCTACTCAAGGTACATCATTAGAACTACCTGCTTACATCCTTATCATTCTCTCTCGCTTCCTTTTAATAGGGAAAACTAACGACCAACCCGAAGTGACCTCGTCAAAATATCCCTTAGTTTGGCCCAGGGTATCAAGCTTCCACTGGCTTTAATTGCCCAGGGATAAATCTATACATGGATTGATAGAACCAACTTTGACATGGAACAATCTCTTGGTCGTTATAACCTGGCCAACTTTATCAACTGTGTACTTATGATGGGCTTCCTCTATGATCGTTTCCTCGATGTAGCAGCTAAAACCAACCATCCTCCTTCGGGAGAAATAATTTTGCCTCCTCATTCTTACGTTTATCACAAGAGGCAAAGTCGTAAATATTTAATCTGTTATTAATAAACGAGACTGTGTTGTGATGCGACCCTATGGAGAGGAATTTTTCCTCCATCCTTATGATTAGCCAAGGGTGGTCCAACAAACAATTGTAGACCTTATGGAAGAAGACCCTTCGCTTGCTGTGGTTCTTCTATTCTCTCCAAGATACTTACCATCCTACACCGAGTGGGGATACACATGCGAACATTACAACTAGGGGTGTTCAGAAAACTGAACCGGACCAAACCGAACCGCCTTATTTTTATTAATTTTTATTTTTAGTCGATCCGATCCAATTTTTTTTTATAGACCGGTCTAATTGGTTCGATCCTCGGTCCGCCTTATTAAATACCCAGTCTGGACCAACCAAGACCGGTTACTATTAACATATATGCATTTAATTATATTTATATATAAAAAATACTCAAAGAAAGATGGATCTTGTCTTGGGGGTAC
This sequence comes from Sambucus nigra, assembly GCA_949130495.1. Lineage (NCBI taxonomy): Eukaryota > Viridiplantae > Streptophyta > Magnoliopsida > Dipsacales > Adoxaceae > Sambucus > Sambucus nigra. Next base: position 689,316,071 of record OX422209.1, read on the forward strand.
GCTCGTATTTAAAAAAAGAATAGAGCCCTAGATCTAATTTATCTGAGAAGCAAACACACGCACACAATACAAGTTCACACCATTCTCATTCATCTTCTCTTCACTCTCTTACGGCGCTCTCATGTTCACTTCCTCGCTCTCTTTGAGAAACAAGCCTCTGCTCCGCCGCTATCATAAAATAAACCCACTTGCTGCTCTCATTTGTGCTGCCGTGAGATACTTTGCGCCGTGATAAAACAAACCCACCATTCCTGGTAGGAATTTCCTACCATTTGTGTCGTGAGAAACAACACATAGGTACTATTTTTTTCTTCTCAGATTCACATACAAATTCATCTGTTACTACTCATATTATGTTATTGCTACCATTTGCGCCATGAGTCTCATAATGATAATACATCTGTTATTGTTGGTTACTCAGGTATTCAAAAACTAAAACTATGAAACTAAAAAAATAATTTTTTACTCATGTATTTAATATTCATAATACATACATCTGTTACTAAAAATAACATATATATCTCATATTTGTTTTTTAATTTTTATTTTTCTGTCTTTGCATTAAATATTTTGTATAACTTGATTTTTTTAACTTGTTTAAATTTAATAAGATTAGGACCGACAAGTTAAACCGAACCGGCTAGGGTTGGGTGAACGATACAATCGGTCCGATCTTGGTCCATTTTTTATTAGGAGCGATTTAATCGGTCCGATCCTTAAAAATCCTAAAAATCGGGCTAGACTGGACCATAAACACCCCTAATTACAACCCCTATCGGTGAACCCGTCAATTTAGTTTTAACCAAGGGTCCCCTCGCTCCGTTTTCCAATTAAATCACCCTAAGGTCACGTTTAGCGAGGCTTGTTCTCTCTTTACTTACACTGCTGGGTTGGGGTGATCTCCACATTTTCTGACAGAGTCACCATCCCTAGTATCTTCAGGAAAGGAGATGTGACTTCTTTATTTGCCACCAAGTATTGTCCTGATCAACTGGCCCAAATATTTGCATTTATTGAGGGCCCCCTGTATATCCCCCAGTGCTCTCATTTTCTTCAAAAGAACTAGGTTTGAAAGGCAATTCCGTTCTGGGAATGGAGTTCCCTTTAAGCAAAACTCCGAAGGAACCTCCCACTGAGCTTCCTCCATACTTTTCCATGATTCCCGTTACTACTCCAAAGCCCAAGAAAGTCCTGGCACCCAAACAGATTGCTCTTTCCGAAGGTGTCTCTGGTGAAGGGGTTACAACTGAAGCAGCTTCTGGTGAAGGATCTTGACAACCACCAGCCAAAAAAGCTAGGGAGTCCAAGAGTGGGACTTCCTCAAAGTTTAAGTCCCAACCTCAGTCTCAAGATCCTTTGGAGAAATTCCCCATCGCCTTCGTTCCTCCTCCTATGTCTGCAGAAGTGAGTGAGGAGTTGAGGAAGAAAATTCAAGCTGAGGTGGAGTGAATAAATTATGAGTTTTGATGACACGCTCCCTCCATTCCTCCTCCTACTTCCTTCCCCACCATCTTAGTCGATCCATCGGAACCAGGGTCAAAGAGGAAGAAGATCTCAAGGGTTCCTCAAAGTGTTGGTGTTGCGAGCACGAGGAAAAAGATGCTGGGTACTAAGTCCCGGAAAAAATGGGCACCAGATGTACATCTCGCCCCAGCTCCCTCTGCCGTTGCTTCCCCTCCTTCTTAACCAATCATGATATCCTCCCATTCTCCCTATGGGTCATAGGTATACATGTTTTTTTTAACAAACTACATCTGCCTAACTCTTAGCAACTTTGGTGCAGGTAACTGAAGGAGAAATGACCAACCCCCATGTGAGTCCTTTCATGGGGGGGCGTTTTGGTTCCTCTCAGACCGATGTAACTCCTCCCTATTCCCCTATGATCGGGATTACTTACTCCCGTCGTTTGTCTTCCCAACATGTGAAGGATGTTGCTGCAGAGGGTGATTCCGTTGAATCTGTGGGAATTTCCTCTCAGCCAGAGGAAGCTCCCTCAGCTTCTTCTAAATTATCACCTCAGCCCAAGGTTCCTCTACCCATTATTCCAGCTGCAAAAATTTCTCCAGGGGTAGTATATTCTGAACACTGTTAGGTCTGACGTCTTTTCTCTCTTATTTTTTTTGCTAAATTTTAACCTCTTGGGATGCCTCAGGTCGAAGTGGCTTCTTTATTGGCTAACATTCTTCTTCCATCTATATTGACAAGACACATCACTGCAGTTCCCCTCTTTAGCAACATTATTGAGGTGAGCTAAACGTGAAGTATGTCTCTTTTCTACTGTATCTATCCCCCACTTCTAACACTTAGTTTCATTTTTTGCAGTTATCTCCAGGTCTAATCCCACCAATGTCTATCAGGACTCTTCCCATTCCTAAAGCCATCGTTGACCCCTCTTCTCATCATAGTGCTTCTTCTGGGACCAAAAGTGTGGGTGCATCCATGGGAGGTCAAACGTCTTCATCCAACGCGACCCCAATATTGGCCTTAGTACCTTTCGTTAGCGCATAAGCTTTCTCGAACATTGAGGCTCCTCTACTTGAGGGTTTCGTTGAGGCTTCTGGGGAGATGAACCTGCCCCTAATAGCTCCTGTCGTTGTAGCCTCTTTGGTGACTCCCGTTCTTGCTCCAGCTATTGCTGAGGTACTTCACTAGTTTCTCTTCGTTTCTTGTTGTTTGTCCTTTATTCTTAACAATGCACAATCTAAAAAGTCTCATGTTTTAAACATTCAAACTCCACTAATAACGGTGACTTAATAGTGAAAACACTTATTTAGATTTTCCCTTTTATAAAATTCCACCAATAACGATGACACCCATAACGGTGACTTAGCAATGACAACCATTTGCTAAGATTTTCCATCAAACTCCACCAATAATGGTGACTTAACAATAATAAACACTTGTTAAGATTTTTCGTCAAACTCCACCATTAACGGTGATTTAACGATGAAAACACTTGTTCATATTTTTCATCAAACTCCACCATCTACGGTGACTTAACGACGATAAATACTTGTTAATATTTTTCGTCAAACTCCACCAGTAACGGTGACTTAACAATGATAAACACTTGTTAAGATTTTTCGTCAAACTTCACCAATAACGGTGACTTAACAATGATAAACAATTGTTCAGATTTTTCACTTAACTCATTATTTTTCTTGATCTGTCTCCAAGTTGCTGGTGTATCCCCTCCAGTTAGAGAGAGGCCTCCATCGGTCCCTTTGCCCATCGCGTCTCCCCATCGTGAATAGGCTATTTCAGAAGAATCTAGTCACAACGACCAAGGTTCCACGACAGGGGCAGCAGCCGATAGCGAATCTGGTTGTGAGCTTCCTCTGTCTAACCTGGCTCCTTATGAATTTTGTCTCATAGTCCTTCAACGATCTCCAAAAATGTCTTCCATCCATCATTTGGTAATTGAGTATATTACAAACCATCATCCTGAGACTTTTATTATCAATTGTCTTCATACAAACATTGCGGTGATGAGCTACAAGATTTAAGGCATGACCATGGTTATCAGCGATCTTGCCAATACTCCAACTGTAAATGTTACCAAACCCCTTCTTAATCAATTTATGGGTTATCTATAGGATTTAGGCAGAGATGGCTTTCGATTTAACTGAATTATTGATCACTTAAAGACTTTGAAGAGCCAGTAATTGGCAAGCTAGAGGGAACTACTACAAAAGCACTGGGAGGATCAACGAGCTGAGGAAGCTAGGCTGACCGAGTTAGCACCTCTTCTTTAAGCTACCAATAAGGAGTTAGAGGATATCGAAGAAGCTATGTGTATGGAAAAGATAAAATAGGAGGAACTCCTTATTGAGCGTGCACAAGTTCAAACAAGGCTGGAGGTTTCTATTAATGCCCAACAAGCATGCCTAGCAGCTTCTTCGGGCCTGCCTGGAGATTTTTTCTCTGCTCCGGACTTATGGTTCTTCTTAGGCCAATAATCTTTTCCACACTTGTATACATTTTCCTTTTTTCTCTTATGTAATTCTCAGGCAATAGTTCCCAATTTTGTAATGCCTCAAAATTTATTAATGAAATAAAGGTTGTATGTTTTTCCGTGTCACTTTTTTGTGTTATAACTGTTTGCATAAAATACTAACTCTGCAATCTTTCATTTCACTTAATTTGCAACATAAGACATCTTTTCAGAAAGAAAATATTTATATACTCATAATAAAACAATTAGATACAACGACGATCTAAAGTTAATTGCTTATACATAATAGACTTTCAACTATTTATTGTTAATCTAAAATGGTTTGTCTTCTTCCATCTCGGAAATTATGCATTAACCTGAATCATGAGCCTCCTTTACAGTGAAAGGTCCCTCCCAATTTACTGCAAACTCAGGAAGAGGAATCCCCCTGATGTGTTTCACTACTGCCTTCAAAATGAGGTCTCCCTCCACGAACTTCCTTGGTCTCACCAAGTTATCATACGCCCTGGAAAGCTACCTCATGTACATTTGAAAGTGTTGCATCACATTGTCTATATGCTCGTTCAATGCTTCCAACTGCACATGTCTGTTCTGAGGGAGCATGCTGCTTCGCAAGGCATATTGGGCAAAGGGAACTTCCAACTCCACCGGGAGGATCGCTTCAGCTCCATACATAAGGGAGAACGGGTTTTATCCCATGGGCTTCCTTTTAGTTGTTTGATAGGCCCACAAAATACAGCTGGTATTTTATCATCCCATGATCCTTGGAAATCCTCCATCGTGTTATCCAAAATATTGACTAATGTTTTGTTTGTTGCTTCGGCTTGACCATTTGCCTTTGGGTAAGCCACTGTTGAAGTTTTATGAATAATGGAATATTTGTCTGTGAGCATTGTTACCTCTGAATTGACGAAGGGGGTTCCGTTAATAGAGAGAATAACCTTTGGGATCCCAAAATGACAGATGATTTATTCTCTAATGAAGTTTCTCACTACCCATGTTGTTGTCCTTATTAGTGGTATTGCTTCAACCCACTTTATAAAGCACTCTATTGCCACTAGTATCCAGATATTCCCCCTATAAGAGTCAAATTCCCAAGTGTGAAAAGTATAAGGTGTTGCCAGAGAGTGTAGATCCATCGATGGATCATGGATAATATTTCCATGTAGTTGACAAGCTTTACATTTTTTAGCAAACTCAACAGAGTCTTTCTCTATCGTCGACCAATAATACCCCAACATCATCAGCTGATCATACAATTTTGCCCCTCCTATGTGAGCTGGATCATGAGCTCATCTGAGGACTTCGATTGCTTCCTCCTTTTTAGATTAACATCATCAGCTTATTTAGGCCTGTTGAAGTACCCTCTTCAATAAAGCTTCCCCTCTTGAATGTAGAACCTTGGGGACATTATTTTGAGTCCCATCTCATCAATCTTCTCTATTAGGAAAAATCCATCTTTAATGAAGTCAATATAGGGTTTCCTCCATTCCGATTGAGCTTCAACGAAATGGCCTTCATCTGCCTCAAATAACAGTTGGCACTTGTCACACTTTCGTTGTAGCTCTGCTGCATCCTGCTTCATTCTAGGCAAAAAGTATCCCTCCCTTTAAATTCTCCTATAAAGAGGGATCTCAGTTGTTTTGTAGTGTTCTTCGTGTGTTTTCTTTAGTCTCTTATCTGTTTCTTCTGGGTTGATGTACCTTGATAGCTATCCTCCTACATTTCTGAAGTAGAGGTTTCCCTAATTTGTAAAGTATTGGGTTAAATCTCTCAGTTCCATCGCACCTTCCCTGGATTATAATTATTTTCAAATCTCTCCCCTCTAGTAAGAGTTATCCTCCATTGATAGAACTGACTGTACCACCGAGGGAGTTATTCTTTGATGAATCACGATTATAATTGTATCATCCCTCGTGATTATCTTCTGAACGATGGTGGCGTAGGCGTTTGGATGATAGTGCATCGTTCAATGATGCCTCTTGATTTTAGTCCAATGGAACTGGTTGAGAGGACTATGAATGATTGTCTTGTAAGGTGCTAAACTGAGGTGCTTCAATGCATATTCTCCATTTACTTACTGAGTCACTAAGTTCGAATCACCCTTGATGCAAAGTGAAAAAAATCCCCTTCGAAGGGCCTCCAATAACCCCAGTATCAACCCCTCATATTATGCTTCATTACTGAACAAGGGAAGTCTAACTTGTAGGAAAGACAAATTTCTTCCGTACCTCTCGAAAGAATAACTCCATCTCCTCCTTTTTTCTCTACTGAAGATCCATTAAACTGCATCGTCCATTTCTCTTCGCTTGCATCTAAGTGATTAGCCTATAAATCGCCTCCTGAAATGCTCTCTCGTTGTGGCTCAAATATCCCAAAACGGAAAGATTGCCAAGAGGTTTGTGTATGCCTGGCTTTTTATTGCACAAGGGACCACATATTTCAAGTCATACTCTGAGAGTATGAGGAACCACCAAGCTTCCCTACCAATTAATATAGTTCTTGCCAATAAAAACTTAATAGGATCACATCTCGTTACAATATTAATTGTAAAAAGTAGCATGTAATGTCTGAGCTTTTGTGCTACAAAGACCAAGGCTAAACAATGCCTTTCCAATCTATTATACCTGACCTCTGGGCCGTGTATGATTCTACTAAGGTAGTAGATTGGTCGTTCCTTCCCGTCAATCTCCTGTGCTAACAAAGCTCTAATAGACCTCATGGTTGATTTAAGGTATAATTGTAATGGTATTCCTACCCTTGGAGGAATCACGGTCTGTGGTGAAACGAGCAACTTCTTCAGCCTGGTGAGAGACTCCTAGTGAACTTCCTCCCACTTGAACTTTGTGTTCTTTCTCAAAAATTGCATCAACGGGTGTGTTATTTCGGCCAATCCAGGTACAAATCTCCTAAGGTATGAGACTTTATCGAGGAAACTCTTGAGCTCCTTCATCGTTCTTGGACTTGTCATCCCCAAGATCGCTCGTTGTTTGTCTTGATCCATCTGTACTCCCTACCGATCTACCATGAAACCTAAAAAATTTCCACTAGTTACTTCAAAAATGCACATCAACGGGTTCATCTTCAGTTTGTACTTCCTACATCTAGAAAACACTTTCCTCAAATCGCTCAGGTGGGACCCCTCCTTCTTCGATTTAATAACCAAATCATCCACATAAAAATCCATAAATTTGTGAAAGAAGTCATGGGAGATGGCCATAATTGTTTTTGATAAGTATCCCCTGCATTTTTTAGCCTAAACGTCATTACCTTGTACATGAAGTTACCCATCGGGGTTCTAAATGTTGTTTTCTCTGAATTTGTGGGGTCCATCTTGATCTCGTTGTACCCTACATACCCATCCATAAAGTTATACATCTTATGTCCAGCTGTTGCATATATCAAGATATCGATGAAGGGTGGAGGAAACTCGTATTTGGGGCAAGCCCTATTCAAGTCTCTAAAATCCATGCATATCTTTATCTGATTCTTATCTTTCTTACCCACTGGGATAATGCTAGATAGCCAGAGTGGGTGTTGTATCGGTTTGATGAATCCTTCTGCCAATAAGCATTGAACCTCTTCTTTGATCTTCAAGTCTAGCTCAAGCATGTAAGTCCTTATTGCTTTTTTCACCGAAATGGCTGAAGGCATCACATTTAACTTGTGGCAGCTCATTTCCTCATCCAACCCTTCTATATTCGTGTAATTCCACATATAAATGTCTACAAACTCCCGAATTAACTCAACCAAGGCCTCTCGGCTCTCCTTACTGAGATCTTTCAAGGTGAAAATAGGCCTTGGATCCTCCCCTTATTTTATCAGGTTCAACTTCTTAGACTCTTGTGCCCGTGACTTCGATTGATCTGCCATATAGTCGAGTTCTTCGGCTACATCCTCCATGAACTTCTATATGTTAGAGTTGTCTATCACCATATATTGCCCCCGTTGATCCACCAAAAAACACTCATATATCGGGTCAACCTTCGTATCAGTTTCTGCCATAGCTTCTTCGGTTTCCCATTCACACTATTATAATCGATAAACCACCTTTCCTTCTTCGATAACATCCTTCTTGCACTATCTGCTCACAGTTGTAGCTACCTTCCTCTTTTTCTCTCTTGAAACCTCAGTAACTCTTTCTCCTGGAATGTTAAATGCGTGGAAAGAGCTAATTGTCATGATGTTGATGGATGCCCCCATACATAAGAGCCCTTGTGAAGCTAACCCTGTTGATGCTGACAGTCACATATAACGGTCAACTGTGAGGGAATATCACGGCCCTATCTGCATAACTGAACATTATTTCTGATAGAAATTTCCTCACTAGCCTGGCTATAGGTCCCTTCTATCTCAGCGAAGAGACTGCATTCTTCCTCTCAATATCCAGGATTGCTTGGGTTATCTCCAACCTACTTTCTTTTGGCATTCCCACCTGGTCGAAGAACCAAGCGAATTTTAGGGACTGTGAAACCACGCAGTACTCCAAGCTTATGTCTTTTTCTTCTCCTTCAACGTTGTATATATCCTCCATATCCTTGGCACTTGCTTCGTCATAGGATAACACCACATTATCCATTCTTCTGGTACACTCCTCCAAAGCCTCTTAGAAACTCCCCCTGCTCTGTCATCAACTCCTTCACTTCTCTTTCTGCCTCGTCATCATAGGCCACCACCAGATTGGCCCCATAAGCTGGGAGTGGGTTGTTATTAACATTTTACGAAGGGATTTGCAGTACCCCTGCCTTTACATATTTATCGACGATTCTTCTTAACATGAAATAACTTCCCATTGAATGTTGAATCTTTTGATGAATCTGGCAATACTTGGGATCCACTCTGGTCATCGCATTTGGTTCCACGGTGGTGATTCCCTTATGTTCATACATTGTTACTCCTTGAACCATGGCGTTGTAACAACTAACAACCTCATTTACTGTACAGGGTAACAGTGGTGGGTCTTTCCTATCTCTCCTAAACTTTCTCTTGTTGTCCTTCTTCGCTAGTTTGCCTTCATCGGCTCCTTCGGTATATCCCACCGGTGGGGACTGTGACCTTCCTCACACAGGTTTTATAGGTTGCCTAAACATCATGGGAACCACCACTGGTTTTGGTTGTACCACCAATGAGATATTACTTACTTCTTTTAAGAATCCCGCAAAAGTCCCACTGCGTGTCTCGTTAATAAGATGGCAGATGTACTCAGGAAATACTCCTTCCGCACAGATCTGTAGTAGTTTGGACTCTTTGGCTTCCTCCTTTACATCAAGTTACCTTTCCCTAAACCTTCGGACATATGCCACCACATCTTCTCCTGGTCGTTTCTTCTATCTCCCCAGTTAGGTCAAGGTGAACTCATCTTCTGCTAGAAAGAACTTCTGGACGAATAAAACATGCATCTTCTCCCACGTGGAAACACTCTTAGGAGCTAGGTGATAATACCAGGTATACGCCTTATTGGTTAAGGATTTGGAAAACTCCCTTAACCTAAGTTTTTTGTTGTTGTAGTGAGCCCCCAAATGTTTAATGAAGCATTTAATGTGCTCCTTTGGGTTCCCGCCCTTTCCTGTGTACTTTTCAAAGATAGGAGGAATATAATTTTTTGGGTAAGGCTCATTGTTATATTCCCGAGGGTAAGTCATCTGAAAGTTATCATAAATCGAAGATACCTTGCCATCAGATTGCATGGAAGATTGCATGAACTTCTACATCTCTTTTCTCATTTCCTCCATAGCCGATATCATTGAAGGAACGGCCAGAGGGACCATAAGTGGAGTGCCCGCTGCACTTGGAATAACCACCACCATCGGAACGCTTGTTACTCTTGGAGTTCCCAACGTTGTAATTGCAACAAGTGGCATGCTTGCTGGGGAAGTTCCTATTAGAACTGCACTTGGTGGGGGCATCGGGGCTGCCCCTGGTGTTACGAAGGAGTTGGCCTCAAATCCTCCCAACACCATTGAAGCTACAGGATTTTGCAAAAACTCATAAAATTTATTCATGAGGAGTTAAACTTGAGTTGGTCCCAACACGGCACTTGTGGAAGCTTGCGTCACCCCTGGAACGCTTGTCACCATCTGAACTGGAGGTACCTCCACTCGAGAAGCTCCATATCTTGAAGCCTCCAACTCCCTCACCGCTTGTTCTTCATTGTGTTGAATGTCATCAAAGTTAAGTCTTCTATTAACATTATCCTGTGCCATACTCTTTGCTTAGAAGAATACCTCCCCAGCAGAGTCGCCAAATGTAAGAGGGTAGTTTAGATTATATGGAGTCGTGACCCCTTTTGAGTATGGTAATGATAAGATAACTAGCAGCACTATTGATTAATTACAAGACACACAATCACAACTGAGTGAAGATAAACTCAGTTTGAACTCATAAAAACTCTCTTGTATAACTCAAAGAACAATAATGAAACTTCGAGGTAACTCATTCAGAGGGAGAGATAAGTAAGCATCCTAAATACACCTTAGCAGGCAGCTAAACACCCCAACCACCATCAAAAGATCTCTGTCAAGTATTAAAAGCTTCGTAATAAATGGCAATGGTGGGTGAGTGAGCTCTGGTTCATAATAAATTTCTCTTCCCAATGAATATTTTCTTTCTCTTTTGCAATAACTTCTGAACTCTCAAAAGAACATCATTTCCTCAGAGGTGGTTGTGGCCCTTAAATAGCCCCCACACCACTCCCGAGATAATTGAGTCATTAGTAACTGTGAAAGACATCCCTTATACTTTATGTCACAAACATTAAATGCATGATGCACTAGTTAGCTCTACGTTATAAACATTAAATGCCAAGACACGCCTTTTGCCTAACCACTGTGTGTTGGGGGGCTATCATCACAAAGGTGGCTCACCAACTGTCTGACAGCTCGAAATCCCACAATGGTTTACTCAAGTGCAGATTTGACATTGCCTATCTGGCTAGTGAGATCACATAAAGTATACGTGACATTGAGTAGAGGGTTGTTTGGTTCATAACTCAACCCCCGATGGAACTCAAGGCTGCTCCGCCCGAGGTTCCATGGTCAGGGTCTTTTGGTGTTTTACCAGGTGTATCTAAGATGGCCAGGAGGAGTCTCAATGGTGCCTCACTTCTTAATCCTCCCAACCAAGTCCCTCTAAAGTTCCCATAGCGAGGTCATTCGATAGAGCATGAAAGCTCTCCTGGGCTCTGCCAAGCCTGGTCTCTCGCGAGTACTGTTTGACCTCGCACTGAATGCCATTATAATCGTTACATCATTACAATCGTTATAGCTCATAGTCAATATAAACATAAGATAAAATATGACTAAGTAACACAATAAGCTAAAGTATGAGCTACCACGCTAAGCTTCCTCGCTTGAGCTGTCACGCTGAGCCACCTCACTTGAGCTGCCATGCTGAGCCACCTCGCTTGAGCTGCCTCATTGTCTTAATCCCAAACACTGTTGTTAATGGGGGATTATCTCTAATCTCAAGATTATCTTCAAACCCCCTCTACAACTAATATCTCCATTATTTTGGATAATCGATCCTAAATAACGAAAATGATCATTTCTAGGTATCTATTGTCCCTCCAATTTCACCACATCTCCATTTGTCCTCCTATTACTACTAAAATTGCAATCTACATATTATGTTTTAGTTCTACTTATTTTAAATCGTCTTGTTTCTAAAGTTTCTCCACTAACATTAATCCCCGTCTTAGTCTCATCCACTAAAATAATATCATCTGCAAATAGCATACACCATATATTTTCAGAAACAAAGAAATGTGGTAAAAGATTAAAATTCTATCAAAAAATAAAAGAAAATGGCACGATGTTCAAATAATGATGCAAATTTTTTTCCATGTTACTAAAGAAATTATATAATTTCGTAAACAATTTTCTCAGCATTTTACTTAATTTCACAAAGATTTTTCCCATGCCACAAAAAATATTTCTAACAACATATTAATGTAGCAAAATAATTTCTAGGCATTTTTTAAATGGCCCAATTAAGAGTTCTAAACAAATTTTGTACAAAACATTATTTTAGGAATTCTTAGAATTTTTTTTTAAGAATTCCAAACATTTTTTTGTACAAAACATTATTTTTTGGATTTTTTTAGAAATTCTAAACATATTTTTTAAGAATTCTAAACATTATTTGTACAAAACATTATTTTTAGGAATTCCCAATATTTTTTTAAGAATTGTAAACATTTTTTTGTACAAAACATGATTTTTGGGGAATTTATAGAAATTTTAAACATTTTTTTGTACAAAACATTATTTTTATGCATTCTGAATATTTTCAAGTGCACATTTTTTTTAAGAATCTAAATATTTTTAAGAATTCTAAAAAACTTTATGAATTCTAAATATTAAAGTTTTTTTACAATTGTTTTTCTAATATCAAAATGTTTTTTCTTCTACCAAAATACATTGTACAAAATTATATGGTACAAAAAAAAATAATGCGGTACAAAATAAAAGGGGCTAGGGAAATAAGTGGGAAAGACACGTGGAGTCTGAAAATAAAAAAACAAAAAACATATTTTGTACGCAAATAAGTATTTTTGTACACAAATAAGTATTTTTGTAAACAAATAACATTTTTTGTACACATGTAATTTTTTTTGTACACAAATAAAAAAAAGGGTAAATAAGGGTTTACTCTTGTTGGAAAGGACAAATAAGGGTACAAAATTAGGAACACAAGAAGGGAAAAAAAGTATTTATAAGCTTGCTAAACTTAGGGACAGGAAAACAAAAGATTTTAATAACATTAAGTGTATCAAAAGTGATGATTCGAGAGTCCTAGTCAAAGAAGATGAAATTATGAAAAGATGGAAAAACTGCTTTGAGAGGTTATTAAATGGAGATAATGGGAGTAGAATAGATATAGAGTAACTTAGGGAGACTCGGAAAAATATATTTTTTTGCATAATTAGGACAACAGAGGTCAGGATGGCTCTAAAAAAGATGAAAACATGGAAGGCTTTAGATGAGATGGTATCCCTATTGAGGTTTGGAAGTGCTTAGGGGAGGATGGAGTATCATGGCTTAAAAAATTATTTAATAGAATTTTAATGACTAATAGGATGCCCGATGAATGGAGAAAAAGTGTTTTAGTACCTTTTTATAAAAATAGAGGGGACATATAAAGTTTTTCAAATTATCGTGGTATTAAGTTAATGAGTCATACAATGAAACTTTAGGAGAGAGTGATTGAATATAGATTGAGATTGAAGACAACAGTATCTGAGAATCAATTTGGGTTTATGCCTGGGAGGTTAATAATGGAAGCAATCTATTTATTGAGGAGATTAATGGAGAGGTATAGGGAGAAAAAGAAGGATCTTCATATAGTTTTTATAGATTTGGAGAAGCCGTATGATAGGATACCCAAAGATATAATATGGTGGGTTCTACATAAAAAAGGAGTGACTCGCAGATATATTGATGTGATCAAGGATATGTATGATGGTGCGATGACTCCAGTAAGAACATCAATCGGAGAAAGTAGTGAATTTTCAATTACGGTAGGTCTACACCAAGGTTCAACATTAAGTCCTTATCTCTTTGCTATTGTTATGTTATGGATGAGTTGACTGGAAAAATACAAGATGAGGTACCGTGGTGTATGCTATTTGCAGATGATATTGTTTTAGTGGTTGAGACTAAGACGGAGATTAATGCTAGGTTGGAATTGTAGAGAAATTTTAGAAACAAGAGGATTTAAAATAAGCAAAACTAAAACATAATATGTGGAGTGAAATTTTAGTAGTAATAGGAGGAAAAATGGAGATGTGATTAAATTGGAGGGTCAAGAGATACCTTGAAATGATCATGTCCGTTATTTAGGATCGATTATCCAAAAAGATGGAGATATTAGTGATAATGTTACTCATAGGATTAGAGCAGGCTGGGTTAAGTGGAGAAGTGCTACCGATGTTTTTTGTGATAGGCGTATACTTTTGAAGTTAAAAGGAAAATTTTATAGGACGACCATTTGACCCACCATGTTATATGGGACAGAGTGTTGGGCAACCAAGAAACAAAATGTACAGAAATAAGTGTGGCGGAGATGCTAATGCTAAGATAGATTTGTGATAAAACTCGAAAGGAAAAAATTAAAAATGAACAAATTCGTGAAACGGTAAAAGTAACTCCTATAGAAGATAAATTGAGAGAAAATCGACTTAGATGGTTTGAACACGTCAAGCGTAGACCAATGGATGCTCCTGTAAGGAAGAGTGATTTAGTTAGTATTGATGGTAACACAAGGGGTACAGGTAGGCCTAAATTGACTTGGTGGGATATTATAAAAAGGACATGATGTCATGTGATATAACCAAAAATATTGCACCGATCAGAATGAAATGGAAAATAGGATTCATGTAGTCGACCCCAAATAATTGGTAAAAATCTTTGTTGAGTTGAGTTCATAGAGGGGGATTGAAGGTAATCATGAGATTAGGGATAATTCCTCCATTTATAATAGTGTCATGGTTAAGGCAGCGTTATAGCTCAACGTGGTAACTCAACAAGGCAGCTCAAGCATGGCATCTCAGCGTGACAACCCAGCAAGGCAGCTCAAGTGTGGTAGCTTAGCGTGGCAACTCTTACTTTAGCTTCTTGTGCTACTTAACCATATTGTATTTTTTTGTTTATATTGACTATGAGCTATAGCGATTGTAATGATGTAACGAGAATAAATATTTTGTGTGAGGTCGAACGATACTCGCGAGAGACCAGGCTTGGTAGGGCCTGTGAGAGCTTTTATGCTCTATCGAACGACCTCGCCGTGGGAACTCTAAAGGGACTTGGTTTGAAGGATTAAGAAGTGAGGTACCGTTGGGGCTTGTTCTGACCATCTTTAATACACTTAGTAAAACACCGAGGGACCCTGCCTGTGGAACTTCGAGCGGAGCAGCCTTGAGTTCCATCAGGTGATTGAGTTGTGAACCAAACATCCCTCTACCTGATGTTACATATACTTTATGTGATGTCACTAGACAACTAGGAAATGTCAAATCTGTACTTGAGTAAACCACTGTGGTAGTCAGACAGTTGGTGAGCCACCTCTGTGATGACAGTACCCTGACACACAGTGGTTAGCCAAAAGGCATGTCTTGGAATTTAATGTTTATTATGTGGAGATAACTAGTGCATCAGGTATTTAATCTTTGTGACATAAAGTATGAGGGATGTCTTTCATGGGCATTAATGACTGAGTTGCCTCAGGGGTGGTGTGGGGGCTATTTAAGGACCCCAATCACCTCTGGGTAGAGGATGTTCTTTTTGAAAGTTCAAAATTTATTATTAGAGATAATACACATCGAAGCGAGATTTATTACAAACCAGAGAGTTTACTCACCATTGTCACTTATTACGAAACTTTTAATACTTGACAGGTATCTTTGAGGGTTGTTGACGTGTTTGGCTGCCTTCCAAGGTGTATCTAGGGCGATTACTTCTCTCTCCCTCTGAATTAGTTACTTCTGAGTTCATTATTATCCTTTGAGTTATACACGAGAGATTTGTAAGTTTAAACTGAATTAATCTTCACAAAGTTGTGTTTGCGTGTCCTGTAGATTAATCAATAGCTTTGCTATTTAACTTGCCATTACTGTACTCAAAAGGGGATATGCCTCCATCTGATCTAAACTACCCTCTTACAGAGTTTACTCTCGTTGGAACATACAAATGTGTACGAAAGATTTTAACTTAAAAAAAAATAAAATTGAAAGCAAAAGCGTAAATATGGGTGTGGGGTCGGCTGACATTAGACCCCAAATGTGCCTCTCACTTACCCAAACAAAAGGCAGAGAAAGCAAAACGAAAGTTGAAGAAGAAGGTTTGCTTCGTCTATGGTTTTACTATCTCAACCAAATAAGACTTTTGTAGATGAAAATCAAACCAAATAATGGTCCGTGAGTTCTAAATGCTAGAAATCAGTTGACAAAGGTGAGATTCTCTTTATAATTTTGACGTCTTTCAATCATTCCTTCTTGCTTTCACTGTTTCTGCCTTGTGACTTCATCTAGCCAATTTCTGTGGTAAAAAAATTGAACTCCTCGAGGTATATCCTGATGCCTCGATATATCACCGAGTTAAACCCGATGCGCCGATATATCAGCGAGATGCCCCGATTGTAATACCCCGTATTTTTGTGATATTTATTTATGGGATTAATTATATTAAATGTGTATTAATTGGGAATTAATCTGGATAAAATACTAGAGAGATGTGAGTTGGTATTTGACTATAATGTGTACATATGACGTTATATGAATATTGAAATTATTGAATTTGTCGTGAGATTGAACTACGGCAATTTGGGAAATTTTGTTGAGACGCGTGTGACAGTCGCGTCAGGAAAGTAATTATTTACATTAAAAAGTGAATTTTATTTCTATCAACCGTATGGTCATTTTGAGTGCGCCAACGTGTCCGGAAGGGTCGAAATAGTCAGAAAACACTAGCCGGGGGTTTAGTTTGGGTCCCGGGGCATTTTTAGGCCATACCGGCAACTTAAAAGAGTATTTTGGTAATTTTGGAATTTTGGGAATTAAAACCCACGAAAATTAGAAGTTAAAATCTGATTTAGTCTTTACCCACTAAACCCACTAACAACACTAAATTGCTTAATGGGCGACGGGAGTTATTGGAATTAGTTTCAAGAGTTTGCTTAGGCAAACCCTTAACCACCATTGTCACCTTGGAGAAAAATTGGTAGAGAGAGAGAGGAAGGAAAATTCTGCAGAGAGAAAGAGAAAGAAAGCAACCTACATCCAAGATTCAACACCAAACTCAGATAAAGATTAGAGGCAAGTGGTTTAATTTCACTATTTGTAAAGAATGCTTCTTCCATGCGTAGGAAATTTATATAATTGTATTGTTTTTGGGAGATTCATAAAAACCCATAAAATTGGAGTTATAAATTCAGATTTTGATATAGGTTTGCATGTAGAATTGTTATTGGATGATTGAACTAAAAGAATTACTATTTTTATGTTACAAAACGGATTTATTTATGGAAATTGATGATTTTAAATTCTAGGGTTCATACTCATAAGATTTAGGGGAAAACTTTGGGAGAATTGATAATTAGATGATGTTTAGGAAGATTTGGCCCTATATAAATGTTTAGATATGACCTATGAATGTTTAGTGTGGATTAGGAACCTTAAAATACTATTGGGACGATTTTATATGGGTTTAGAGTTGAAGAGAATGGAGAAAAACGAAATAGGGGAAATCTGGGCTCGAAACTGGCCTCTCGTTAGAAGACCTGTCCAGGTCGTTCGAACGAGCTTCTAACGAGTGACAGTTTGACTTCTAACGAGAGGGATGTTCGTTCGATGATATCGTTCGAACGAGATCTCGTTAGAAGGCCCACTTCGTTCGAACGAACTTTCGTTCGAACAGCCTCGTTCGAACGAGAATTCTAACGACTTGACAGTTTGGCCTTTTTGGCCTGATTTGATTTCTAGGGTCCCGTAACTTTAATTAATTGTAGAGATAACCTTCCCTTGATGACTAATTGATATAGTTGGGAGATTTGGGATATATTGAGGAGTAAGTTATAAAATAGTGAATTGGACCGAATGATATTTGTGGGTTAGAACGTGAGTAACTAATTACGACGTGAGGATAATGGATGATGTGTATATATAAACCAGGGACAAGTGTGTGGGTATAAGAACGAGAAGTATACCACTAATATAAATATGGTAATAGCTAAGATGTGTGCATGCTTAGTATATATGATTTTATGTGTATGACATACCTACCATACTTGCTATCACGGGAGGTTTACGTTCGCTTAGGGCCATCTAACCTTTGTGTGCCTACGGGGGGGATTTAGATTGGTACCTCGAGAACATAGGTCAGAGAAGGACTTATTGAGATGTTAGTAAGTTTGCTGATCGTGGGAGCGTAGGTATGTGCGTGACCCATGTGATGTGACTGTGCTCGCCTCCATTGTTTTGTGATTTTCTATTATCTGAGCACGATTCCTGAGAGATTCGAAATGCGTGATCCTTATGTACGTGATGTACCAGGATGGATAGCAGAGTATGTGTGCACCGTAGCTTAGTCTCGGGGTGCTTGTATTGTATATTTATGATGTGAATAATATACACTTAAATAATGAGAACTTTCATGTTGGTATTGTGAGTATAATTATGGTAATGTTTTGAGAAAATATAACGGGATAACCGGTAGTGAATTGTATTGCTAATAATTGAGAATTCGAGTTTAAATAAAGACCTCTATTTAATTGATAACGCTAGAATGTATAATGGGAATCGAGTAGTAAGGGGTAGAACTTATTACGGTTTGGTTAGATATGTATGTCACTTAGATGGGTACACTACGTTAGGAGTGCATAATTAGTCGAGAGGTGAGTACTTCATGTGAGTGCACGTCCTAACATGTATTTTGCATTCATTGTTTTAATGTTATTAAAACACTTGCTATTTTTTAAAAATACTCTCCCCTTTCGGGCTCTGACCCGTTTGCTTTCAAATTTATTTTTTTGTAAAAACCATTTTAGGTGCCCAGCCACAAGGACAACATGCATAGGATTTCCATTCAGGTGACGAGCTGTAGCTGTTGTGGGAGTTACAGGACCTTACCAGTAGACGCTTCATTTGTCTTGACTCTATATTCAGTTTTCATCAGTTGTAGGGCATGTCGCCCATTTCTTTTAGAGACATTTCTTATTCCAGTTATTCGGACTTTTGGCATGTAATTAATTCATGATACACTGTTTTATTTATTTCAGTTGTGGGATTGTTGTTAGGAGTTTTTCCTACGGACTTATTATTATTTATTGGTTATTCCATTGCTTTGTTATGGTGAATGGTTATGTTATTCTTTCATTATTCTTTCACTGCATGTTAACCAGACTTAATTTAAAATTTGACATCTTACTTTTAAGTACTAGGTGGTTAGTAATTATAAAAAAATGTTTTTGACAGTGATGCTATTTAACTGAGTCAACTTGGCATTTTGTATTAATTTAATAAAGTAGTAGATACCCGGTATTTAATTAGTCAGGGTGTCACAGGTGGTATCAGAGCATCAGGTTCTAGTGTCCTTTAGGATCTGTACGGCTTATTATGTTTCCGCTGAGCTTTCTTTGATGTAGAGCCCTATATTTTAGGACTGTTGTATTCTTTTGTATGTGCTACGTTCTTCAGCTATTTTGAGTTTATAACTGCGAACTTATAGACTTTATTCTTGTTTCAGATGCCTCCACGACGTGCACCACGGGTTCCTAGGAATGCACAGCCGGAGCCCCAGCCATCTCCAGTACAGGGCACCATGAATGCCGCCGAGGTTGCAGCCATAGTAGCCCAAGCGGTAAACGCCGCTCTTGCCGTTGTACAATAGGCACCACCTCAGGCTCCAGTAGCCGCGCCAGTTCAGGCACTTGCATTCCCGTCTGCTTGGGAATGTGTACGTGATGCTTTTCAGAAAGCACACCCACCGGAGTTCGCAGGTAGCTCCGATGTTGTGGTTTCAAGTCAGTGGAGAAAAGACATTCAGCGGCACTTGAGGATGTATGAGTGCACCGATGTCCAGAAGCAGATACTAGCTACCTTTAAGCTAGTGGGGTCTGCACTGCAGTGGTGGGAGTCTATTACCACCGTGGAGGAGAGAGATACTCTCACGATACAGGAGTTTTGGGTGCGGTTCGACCGCAAGTATTTTTCGTCAGCTGTTCACAAGGAAATGAGGAGGAAGTTGATGAATCTCAGACAGGAGTGTAAGACTGTGGCCGAGTATGAGGCCGAATTTACAAATCTGTGGAATATTGTCCCGGACGAGATATTGACAGAGGAGAAGAAGATCCAGAAGTTTACGGACGGGTTGACTTGGAGGATCCGTCAGCATTTGTTGGGGAACCTATCGTTGGACACTTACTCTGATGTGGTTAATGTTGCACTATTACACTGCCAGGATCATCGCTTTCACATGGCTGAGAGCAATAGGTCAGGAGAGTCCAGCCACCAGGGCAGGACTGGGGGAAATGGTGCTAGTGGGGCACATTCTGTTCAGGAGCAGAGGCAGGATGATCAGGGTTCCCAGCACGGGAATCATAAGAGGTTCAGATCAGGGAATTTCAGACACGAACAGGGATGTTTCAGGCAGGGCCATCAGGGTCCGAATGGCCAGCAGGGCCAGCAGGGTCAGAATGGTCAACAACAGTTTCAGCAGGGCCAGCAGTGCCAGGGGAGGAATGGTAACGGCCACCAGGGCCGGGGGCAGCAGGGACAGAGAGGGGGAAACTTCCCGGGGAAGTGTTACATTTGTGGTAAGACTGGCCATAAACGCTAGGACTGTCCTGATAGGGGTAGGGCCCCGCAGCAGCAGCAGCAGGGTGCTTGACAGGAGCCGTAGAGGCCTATATTTCCCGCCGCCCTCCCTACACCACCACAGATGGCAGCATTACCACCCATTCCAGCGGTCCCAGTTCAGCAGGGACAGCTGAAGTATGGGAGAGTATATCAGCTTTAGCAGGCCGCAGCCCCACAGGATCCACCAGCCATTGAGGGTATGTTCTCTATTCAGGGGACTATGGGGCGTATTTTATTTGACACGGGGGCTACACACTGTTTTGTTGCTATGAGATTTGCACGCACCATTGGGTTGTTAGACACCGCCGAGAGTACGGTTACATGTGTAGATTCGTCGTTGAGTAGGGGTTCCGTGATTTCTCTTGTATGTAGAGGCGTGGGTGTAGAGATCGGGAGGTTTACTCTACCCGCGGATATGTTAGTGTTAGAGATGACCGAGTATGATGCCATTATTGGTATGGATTGGCTTGTTGCGTACCGAGCCATGATTGATTGTTTTAGTAGGAGTATTATCTTTGCCATTCCCAGGCAGGAGATGTTTTTGGTGGCGATGCCTCGTCCTGAGGGAGGATCGTCCACTCACTTATACTATATAGAGGAGGAGACCTCTAGGGAAGTGGTGATACCACTTGATTCGATTCCGGTTGTTCGAGAGTTTGCCGATGTATTTCAGGATATACCAGGATTACCTCCGAGTAGAGAGATAGATTTTGTGATCGACTTGACGCCGGGCACTCGGCCTATTGCCCGCGCACCTTACCGTATGGCTCCATCTGAGATGAGAGAGTTACGGGATCAGATTGAGCAATTATTGGGTCAGGGGTTTATCTGGAGGATTACTTCACCGTGGGGTGCCCCTGTGTTGTTCGTAAAGAAGAGGGATGGATCGTTGAGGTTGTGTGTGGAATACCGGGAGTTGAATAAAGTCATGATACGGAATAAGTATCCGTTGCCCCGAATCGATGACTTATTCGACCAGCTGAGAGGAGCTTCTTTCTTCTCCAAGATTGATTTGCGATCGGGATACCATCAGTTGCGTATCGGGGAAGAGGATGTCTCGAAGACTGCATTCTTAACGAGATATGGTGCCTATGAGTTTCGGGTTATGCCTTTTGGTTTGACCAATGCTCCAGCCGTGTTTATGGACTTGATGAATAGGGTGTTCAGAGAGTTCCTAAATCAGTTCGTCATTATCTTCATTGATGACATTCTAGTTTACTCCCAGACAGAGGAGGAGCACGCCGAGCATTTGAGGCAGGTTTTGCAGACGCTACGCCAGAATGAGTTGTATGAAAAGTATGAGAAGTGCGGGATTTGGCTGAAGGAGGTTCAGTTTTTGGGGCACATTATTTCCGATCGGGGGATATCTGTTGATCCGGGGAAGGTATCCACGATAAGGGAGTGGGGACAGCCCACGACACCAACTGAGATCCGTAGTTTCTTGGGACTAGCAGGATACTATAGGAGGTTTATTCGGGGATTTTTGAAGATAGCAGGTCCTTTGACACATCTGACTCGTAAGGGTGTGCCATTTATCTGGAGTGATGCCTGTCAGTTGGCATTCGATGAGTTGAAGGACAATTTGACCTCAGCACCTGTGTTAGCATTGCCGAGACTGGGAGTTGAGTACCTAGTCTACACCGATGCGTCATTGCAAGGACTTGGAGGTGTATTGCAGTAGGAGAGTCAGGCCATAGCTTATGTTTCCCGTAATCTTAAGCCTCACGAGAAGAATTACCCCACCCATGACTTGGAGTTGGCGAAAGTTGTATTTGCCCTTCGGGTTTGGAGACATTACCTTTTGGGGGAGAAGTTTCGATTATTCACGGACCATAAGTCCCTACAGTACCTATTCACGCAGAAGGAGTTGAATATGCGGCAACGAAGGTGGCTTGAGTTTGTGAAAGATTATCAGTTTGATATCCAATATCACCCGGGGAAGGCTAACGTGGTAGCAGACGCGTTGAGCCGTAGGCCAGTAGATGAGGTGGCAGGGGTGTGGAAGGCAAAATGGAAGGATTTGGGACACCAGGATGCAGTGGCCCGATCCTTCATGTCTGTGATGACGGTTACACCGCAGATTGTCACGAAGGTGGTAAAGGCACAGGCAAATGACTCGTTCTGTCAGGAGCAGATAGTTCGATTACTAGCAGAGGGAGCCGAGTCCTATACCGTTAGTTCAGATGGGGATTACGCTTCAATGGGAGAGTGGTAGTTCCGGAAGGGGAGGAATTACGACACGGGGTGATGGCAGAGTCGCACGGCTCACGGTTCGCGGTACATCCCGGTGGGGACAAAATGTACCAAGGCATGAGACGTCAGTACTGGTGGAGTGGGATGAAGAGAGATATTGTCGTGTTTGTTTCTAAATGCGCCACTTGTCAGCTGGTAAAAGTGGATCATCAGAGACCGGCAGGACTTCTACAGCCATTAGAGGTCCTGATGTGGATGTGGGAGAGCATATCCATGGATTTTATCACGGGGTTACCCACGTCGCAGAGAGGTCACGACTCCATTTGGGTAATTGTGGACAGGTTGACCAAAGTTGCTCATTTTCTACCCGTAAGGACAGACTACACTACGGGACAGTATGCCCAGCTCTTTATTGCAGAAATAGTGAGACTTCACGGTGTGCCCCTAAATATCGTGTCTGACAGGGACAAGATATTTGTTTCACGGTTTTGGGAGAGTTTTAAGAAGGCCATGGGCACGGAATTGCGGTTGAGTACGGCATATCACCCGCAGACCGATGGGCAAACCGAGCGTACAAACCAGATGTTGGAGGACATGTTGCGTATGTGCATCATTGATTTCGAGGGTGGATGGGAGCATTATCTTCCACTGGTAGAGTTTGCTTACAACAACTCCTACCAATTCACCATCGGCATTGCTCCATTTGAGGTGTTGTACGGTAGACCTTGTCGTTCCTCAGCATTTTGGTTGGAGGTGGGGGACAACAAACTACTTGGGCCGGAAGTGACTCAGGATACTTCGGCGAGGATAGAATTAATACGGAGTCGCATTCGAGTAGCTCAGGATTGGCAAAAGAGCTATGCTGATGCGAAGAGGTTCTTCAGGGAGTTCCAAGTGGGGGACCAAGTTTTACTCAGAGTATCTCCTATGAAGGGGATTATGCGATTTGGGAAGAAGGGGAAGTTGGCACCGAGATATGTGGGGCCATTCCCTATCATCGAGCGGATTGGGTCTGTTGCATATAGACTTGGATTACCGGAGCATTTGCATCGGATTCATGATGTGTTTCATATTTCCTCGCTAAGTAAATATCTAAGAGACGATTTGGCTCATTCTCACATTTCTTTGGAGGACATCGATCTCCAGCCTGATAGCTCCTACGAGGAGGGGCCAATTGCTATTTTGGACCGAAGTGAGCGGAAACTGCGGTCAAAGATAGTTCCATTAGTGCGTGTTCAGTGGCGACATCATAATGTCGAGGAGTCCACATGGGAGCGCGAGGATGATATGCACGAACGTTATCCAGAGTTGTTCTTACCAGGTACTTTCTAGTTCCGAATTTCGGGACGAAATTCTGTTATTAGGGGGGAAGTATGTAATACCCCGCATTTTTGTGATATTTATTTATGGGATTAATTGAATTAAATGTGTATTAATTTGGAATCAATCCGGATAAAATACTAGCGAGATGTGAGTTGGTATTTGACTATAATGTGTACATATGACGTTATATGAATATTGAAATTATTGAATTTGTCGTGAGATTGAACTACGGCAATTTGGGAAATTTTGTTGAGACGCGTGTGACAGTCGCGTCAGGAAAGTAATTATTTAAATTAAAAAGTGAATTTTATTTCTATCAACCGTATAGTCATTTTGAGAGCGCCAACGTGTCCGGAAGGGTCGAAATAGTCAGAAAACACTAGCCGGGGGTTTAGTTTGGGTCCCGGGGCATTTTTAGGCCATACCGGCAACTTAAAAGAGTATTTTGGTAATTTTGGAATTTTGGGAATTAAAACCCACGAAAATTAGAAGTTAAAATCTGATTTAGTCTTTACCCACTAAACCCTCTAACAACACTAAATGACTTAATGGGCTACGGGAGTTATTAGAATTAGTTTCAAGAGTTTCCTTAGGCAAACCCTTAACCACCATTGTCACCTTGGAGAAAAACTGGTAGAGAGAGAGGAAGGAAAATTCTGCAGAGAGAAAGAGAAAGAAAGCAACCTACATCCAAGATTCAACACCAAACTCAGAGAAAGATTAGAGGCAAGTGGTTTAATTTCATTATTTGTAAAGAATTCTTCTTCCATGCGTAGGAAATTTATATAATTGTATTGTTTTTGGGAGATTCATAAAAACCCATAAAATTGGAGTTATAAATTCAGATTTTGATATAGGTTTGCATGTAGAATTGTTATTGGATGATTGAACTAAAATAATTACTATTTTTATGGTACAAAAACGGATTTATTTATGGAAATTGATGATTTTAAATTCTAGGGTTCATACTCATAAGATTTAAGGGAAAACTTTGGTAGAATTGATAATTAGATGATGTTTAGGAAGATTTGGCCCTATATAAATGTTTAGATATGACCTATGAATGTTTAGAGTGGATTAGGAATCTTAAAATACTATTGGGACGATTTTATATGGGTTTAGAGTTGAAGAGAATGGAGAAAAACGAAATAGGGGAAATCTGGGCTCGAAACTGGCCTCTCGTTAGAAGACCTGCCGAGGTCGTTCGAACGAGCTTCTAACGAGAGGGATGTTCGTTCGATGATATCATTCGAACGAGATCTCGTTAGAAGGCCCACTTCGTTCGAACGAACTCTCGTTCGAACAACCTCGTTCGAACGAGAATTCTAACGACTTGACAGTTTGGCCTTTTTGGCCTGATTTGATTTCTAGGGTCCCGTAACTTTAATTAATTGTAGAGATAACCTTCCCTTGATGACTAATTGATATAGTTGGGAGATTTGGGATATATTGAGGAGTAAATTATAAAATAGTGAATTGGACCGAATGATATTTGTGGGTTAGAACGTGAGTAACTAATTACGACGTGAGGATAATGGATGATGTGTATATATAAACCGGGGACAAGTGTGTGGGTATAAGAACGAGAAGTATACCACTAATATAAATATGGTAATAGCTAAGATGTGTGCATGCTTAGTATATATGATTTTATGTGTATGACATACCTACCATACTTGCTATCACGGGAGGTTTACGTTCGCTTAGGGCCATCTAACCTTTGTGTACGTACGGGGGGGATTTAGATTGGTACCTCGAGAACATAGGTCAGAGAAGGACTTATTGAGATGTTAGTAAGTTTGCTGATCGTGGGAGCATAGGTATGTGCGTGACCCATGTGATGTGACTGTGTTCGCCTCCATTATTTTGTGATTTGCTATTATCTAAGCACGATTCCTGAGAGATTCGGAATGCGTGATCCTTATGTACGTGATGTACCGGGATGGATAGCAGAGTATGTGTGCACCGCAGCTTAGTCTCGGGGTGCTTGTATTGTATATTTATGATGTGAATAATATACACTTAAATAATGAGAACTTTCATGTTGGTATTGTGAGTATAATTATGGTAATGTTTTGAGAAAATATAACGGGATAACCGGTAGTGAATTGTATTGCTAATAATTGAGAATTCGAGTTTAAATAAAGCCCTCTATTTAATTGATAACGCTAGAATGTATAATGGGAATCGAGTAGTAAGGGGTAGAACTTATTACGGTTTGGTTAGATATGTATGTCACTTAGATGGGTACACTGCGTTAGGAGTGCACAATTAGTCGAGAGGTGAGTACTTCATGTGAGTGCACGTCCTAACATGTATTTTGCATTCATTGTTTTAATGTTATTAAAACACTTGCTATTTTTTAAAAATACTCTCCCCTTTCGGGCTCTGACCCGTTTGCTTTCAAATTTATTTTTTTGTAAAAACCATTTTAGGTGCCCAGCCACAAGGACAACATGCATAGGATTTCCATTCAGGTGACGAGCTGTAGCTTTTGTGGGAGTTACAGGACCTTGCCAGCAGACGCTTCATTTGTCTTGACTCTATATTCAGTTTTCATCAGTTGTAGGGCATGTCGCCCATTTCTTTTAGATACATTTCTTATTCCAGTTATTCGGACTTTTGGCATGTAATTAATTCAGGATACACTGTTTTATTTATTTCAGTTGTGGGATTGTTGTGAGGAGTTTTTCCTCCGGACTTATTATTATTTGTTGGTTATTCCATTGCTTCGTTATGGTGAATGGTTATGTTATTCTTTCATTATTCTTTCACTGCATGTTAACCAGACTTAATTTAAAATTTGACATCTTACTTTTAAGTACTAGGTGGTTAGTAATTATAAAAAAATGTTTTCGACAGTGATGCTATTTAACTGAGCCAACTTGGCATTTTGTATTAATTTAATAAAGGAGTATCTACCCGGTATTTAATTAGTCGGGGTGTCACACCGATCCTGTGTGATTTATATTTTTTTAACTCTTGTTTCAAAATCGGTGCACTGGCCAGCGATTCCGAGTTGACTCGAGCGCTACTTTGAACCATGTTGGATGTATTTGACGTTAGTAAGTGTGGAAGGATCGTGCAATCATGTTAAAGACGTGTAATTTTAGGAAAATGTGTGTATGACAAGGAGACCTGGGTAGCATTAAATGATTTTATCATTGAGTTCGAACTAACTAAAATAGAATTCAATCTGCATTACATTACCATAGAAGATTGACTTTTAACCAACAAAATGAAATTAAGGTAGTTAACTTGATTTGGCTTAATAGGTGGACGTGAGCATTAGGCAACCATTCGTAAGTGTGTTCTCTTGTAACAAGCTATAATAACATGGGAAGTAAATTTCAAGTCCATATATTTGTTGTGGCGTGATAACGTCAACACAATTGATTAATTACTCCACAAGAACATCTAATACACAAATCACATTAGATTGCATATTGTTCTCCATAACAAACCGAATCATGTATTATATTTGTCTAGCAAAAATATCGTCGAGCATCTTTTATTTTTCTCTTTAATTGTACTTTTCTTTTTATTTCATGTTATTGTACTTGTACTCAACATTTTATCAATGAAAAGGAACATTACTTTACACATGCCTTCTTCTTCTGTTGTTGATTGGAAATTTTTCTTGCTCTTTATAGTTCATGGATAAAATGGATCAATTTTCTTCAACTGATTCTGAGATTCTTCAAAGATGCAACAATTTTCTTCAACTGATTCAATTTTTCTTGAGTGAAGGTTAGGATTTTGAGCAGGAGTTGGAAAAGCATGCATTTTTCTTTCGGAGGCAAGAATTTCTGCATAATCATGAAGTAGAGGAGGCTGGAGCCATTGCCAAGCTACTGGAAGAAGAGAATAACAGTTTGAGGGATAAATTGAACTCATTAAAGGCTTTTTCTACTATTATTGTTGTTGATGATGATGGGGTTTCCTTCTTAGAGACTAAAAATGGTAGATTAAGGGAATAAGTGGAGACACTAAAGAAACCTGGCCGAGCTACTACAGATGAGGCTAGCACGCAGCAGGCTCTTTCTAATCAAGTTGCTCAGTTGAAGGTAAAAAATTTGGCCATTACTGAGACGTCCCAGAAACTTCAAACTCAAGTCGAGCAACTTTCTACTCAGTTCACCCAATTATAAGCCAAAATGGAATGCTAAAAAAGTTTCACCGTCGGTTTTAGAGGCTAACCTTTTAATTTCCAAAATAGCCTTGGAAGATTTGGATGGAGGGATACAATGAAGCTCTGGGTCATTTTGATGAACGGTTAAAGCAAGCTCGGAATGAAGGTTACAAATGGGGTTAGACCAATTGCTTAACAGTGATGAAAGTGGAGCATAACAACCCTCTTTGGAACTGGTACGATCCTAGTTTATTGGAATGTGAAGATCCTCCTTTAAAATTGGATGTTAATTGGATTCTTGTCAACACAATTCCCTAGTGCCTGATTTCAAAGTATTTAGGGGATTATGGCCTTCATAACGAGCTAAATATTGTTCGTCCTCCTTATTTGTTAGATAGACCGAGCAGTAGTAATAGAAGAATGCTCTAGGACTTCAACTTTATCAAATCCCCTTACACATTGAATGATCCTCCAGCAAGCATGGAACCGAATTTTAGTTCTTCTAAAACTGAGAGGAAACGTCCCTTAGAATAAATTTTATTCCTGTAATTCAATTGTGAGAAGAATCATGTAATGCCTATTTAAATGAATGAAATATATTTGATCAACTTATCTTGTTAATCTCTCAATGTATATGACTTCTTCTTTTTCATTAGTTTTATTGACACACTTAAGCTCTTGCCTAAGTTTAGCATCAATTACCAATGAGTTCATAGGTTTTACTAGTACAATTAGATTAAAATCCAATTTTAGTACTAATTACCCATTTATTTTCATATGTTCTATTAATGCACCTAAATTTTTAGATTTTGCATTAGTTACCAGTGGTGACCAGGCTTATGTGGAATATGTGTCTACATTCCTTTTTAGGAATTTTTAAAACGTTCTTCCTTCACTTTGCCCAGTTATATGAAATCTCATTTATCCTTAGCTTCAGTGGGATAAAATCTTGTTTTATCCTTGTCTTCACTGACCAAGTTTCTTGAGGACTTAGAATCATGCTTTACTTGGGTTTTTGTCTGCTTTCGATCAAGTTTTGCTTATATCGAGCAACTTTCGAATATCAGTAATCAACTATGTGGTTGTTGTGAAGGACCTATTTTGGGTGTCGTTTAAAGCCACTTTTGAAGTTTTTTCGAGCAACTCTCAACCGTCGTCGATCAAGTATATAGTAGTGTATATCACTAGTACTCCCAAAAATTTTAAAAAATAAATGGAGGAAATCATCATTTTTATTACTAATGAAATGACATGAGTCCAATGTGTTTCATTACATCACTGGTAATACTTCCTAAGATGCTCTGCATGACATGGATTATTGAACTCTTGTCCCTCTAGTGTCTCAATTCTATAAGTTCCAGGTCGGACAACTGCTGAAATACGGTATGGCCCAGGCCAATTAGCCTCAAATTTTTTGTTCTTCTGGATTACCTTCTTCAACACATAATCTCCATCCTTCAAGTTGGTCGACTTTATTCTTTTATTGTAAAAATGGGTTGTTCTTTGCTGGTACTCTACATTTCTTAAAGCAACGTCCTCACGTACCTCCTCCAATATATCCAAATCTAATCTTCGCATTAAATTACTCACAGGAGAGTTAAATTTCAATACTCTATGGGAATGGAGGCCCAATTCAGCAGGTATTACTGTCTCAGTCCCAAATGTCAGCATGTACAGAGATTCTCTAGTCGCAATCCTTAGAGTTGTTCGGTATGCCCATAGAACAAAGTGCAGCTCATTAATCTAGCTTCCCTTAGCATCATCCAGTCTTCTTTTTAACCCATTAAGCAAAGTTCTATTTGTAACTTCAGTCTGCCCATTACTCTAAGGATGATCTAAAGCAGAGTGCATCTTTTGGATATTGGACGGAGCACAATAAGCACAAATTCTTCATTATCAAACTGCGTGTCATGGTCGGTAAGTAAGGCATAAGGTAACCGATATTTATAAATAATGTTCTTCCAAATGAATCGATAGACCTTCTCATACGACATGTCCACCAAGGGGTCTGCCTCCACCCATTTTGTATAGTAGTCCACAGCAATGACTAAGTGCCTAAATCTTCCTCAAGCGGTCGATAATGGGCCGACCAAGTCTATTCCCCAAATTATAAACGACCAAAGTGAAGTGATTGGAGTGAAAGAAGCCTGTGGATTTTGTTAATGATGGAATACCTTTGGCACTTATCACATTTCTTATCAAAGGCTACACAATCCGCTCGCATATTGGGCCAATAGTATCCTTGTGTACTAATCCGTTGTAGTAGTGTTTTACCTGTTATGTGAGCTCCACAAGATCCTTTATTCACCTACTAGATTAGGTCTTGAACCTCTATTGGATGAACACAATGTTGTAAGCTATCTATTAATCCCCTCTTGTATAACACTCCTTTGTCTAGCATATATCTTGTGGTTTGTACTTTAGTTTTTTGTCCTCAATTATATCTTCTGGCAAAGTTCCTTCTTCAATGTATGCTTTGATGGGATTCATCTAAGATGGCCACATATATACTGTGATATAATTAATCATCGTGTCTTGATTTATACTCCTATTTGCTAGAATCTCGATGGGAATAGTTCTTCGGAGCTCAATTCTTATTACTGAAGCTAGCCGAATAAGTGCATATACTCGTGCATTCTCCAATCTTGGTACTCTGGTCATCTGAACAGTCAGTAATTTGGCTATCACCTCCCATGTTTTAGACAGGTATCTAGTCAGCAACTCTCCTTTAACTCCATACAAGTTTAATATTTGGTTCACCGCCAATTGAGAATCATTATGTGCCACAAATTGCTCAGCTTTCGGTGATCGGGCCAAACTAAAAACCATAATGAGAGCTTCATACTCTGCTTCGTTACTTGAGGCCTGGAACTGGAATCATAGAGCGTATTCAATATATATCCCATCAGGACTGTTAAGTATTAGACCTACTGTATGACCGGTTGCACAATATTATCCATTAACGTACAAGTTCCATATCGAGAGATTATCATCAAATGCTTGGTCTGTCAGAATCCTATGATGGAATGTTTTTCTCCTTGCTTCCTCATAATTTCCTGGCATCACTTGATCTCTAGAAGAGGAATCCTATAGGTCGACCGTGATTTCTTTTGACTTTTCTTCTGATGAGGGTTGCTCGGACGGTTGGTCAAGCCTTAGTTGGACTATTCCTTCCTATGTCTTGTTCTTCCTACACTCCTTGTTGCTCGGGAACCTCAGGATAAGTGAATTCAGCAATAAAATCTCTCACGGTTTAGCCTTTTAATGAAGACCTTGGTTCATACACAATATCATACCCCCTTAATTCTATTGCCTAGTACATTAATCTGCTAGACTTCTCTGGTTTATGCAAGGCTTTCCTAAGAGGCATATCGGTATACACCACAATTGTATGGACTTGAAAGTATGGCTTCATCCGTATAAACACCTCAATCAATGCCAATGTTAACTTCTCCAGGCGTGGATATCTGATTTTTGCTCCTTGGAAAGCTTTACCGGTGTAGTACACTAGTTTTTGAACTCCATTCTCTTCTCAGATCAATGCAGAACTTACAGCTGACTCAGAAATGGCCGAGTATAAATACAATCTTTCTCTTAAAATTGGTCGGGAGAGCAATGGGGGTAATCCCAAGTACTTTTTCAACTCTAGAAAAGCATATTTGCACTCGTCGTTCCATTCAAAACTCTTTATAAAAATTTTACAGAATGGCAAGCACCTGTCAGTAGCTCGGGACACAAAACTATTCAAGGATGTTACTCACCCAGTTAGCCTTTGTATATCTTGTTTGCAAGTAAGGGGATGCATTTCAATCAACGCCTTCATTTTGTCTAGATTTGCTTCAATTGCCCTCTGGTTGACTATATACCCGACGAACATTCCTTCTTGCACTCCAAATACGTGCTTGGTCGGATTCAACTTCATATGGTGCTTCTCTAGTTGGTCAAAAGTCTGAACGAGGTCCGCAATATGATCGGCTGCTTTCTTACTTTTCTTCAGCATATCATCTATGTATACTTCCATATTCTTGCCTATTTTATCCTCGAAGACTTTATTCACCAATCTCTGGTAAGTACTGATTTTTTCAAACCAAATGGCATAACATTATAGCAATAAATTCCTTAGGGGGTAATGAAAGAAGTGTTTTATCTATCTTCAGGCTTTATTTTGATCTGGTTATAACCAGAATAAGCATCCATGAAACTTAGCAACTTGTGTTTTGATGTAGCGTCAACAAGCTGATCAATTCGTGGTAAAGGAAAATAATCCTTTGGGCACGCTTTGTTTAAATTCGTGAAGTCGACGCACATTCTCCACTTGTTATTGTTCTTCTTGGTCATTACTACACTGGCCAACCAATCTATATAATTCACTTCATCAATGAAAGCAGCTTTTTGAAGATTTTCAACTTCCTCCTAAATTACTTGATTCTTCTCGGGCTAAAAACTATTGGCCTCTACTTTACAGGCTTGTCATCCTTATTAACATTAAGCTCATGGAAAAGAAATCTAGGATCAATATCAAGAATATCTTCTTGACTCCAGGCGAACACATACTTCTTTTGTATAAGGAAATTCACTAGTTCATGTTTAAGAACTGGATCTAGCATTGTAACTATGTGAGTGGTGTGTTCTGGCTTGTCGTCGTCAAGCACAATGCTCTCCGCTGCCTCAACTATCTGGCCCTTCACCAATTTCATTTCTTCCCTTGGATTTTAAGGTTTCAACCTCAGATTCGTCATGGGGTTCAGAGGTGTCCACTTGGTAAGTGGTGGTTCTCTTATTCATCTCTGTTAAATCTTCTTGCTCGACAGATGAGTAGTAGCATTACCGAGCTACTTTCTGGTAACCTTTTACAACTCCCATTCCAAATTTGGTCAGGAACTTTAAATATTTATGGATTGTACATGGAACAACCTCAAACTTCTTCAACCTTACTCTTCCCATTATCATGTTGTAAGCATAATGAACATTTTTGTCCATTACAAATAAATGTATCTTCTCTATTCGGCTGGTTGGCCATGTGCCGATCAACACCTATACTTTAATTGTTCCCAAAGGGAACACTTTTTCGCCAGAAAAACTACTAAAGGTCTGTGGTAGGGCTCCAACTAGTTGAGCTTGAAGTTCAAACTTTCAAAACAAGGATATAATATAATATCTGTCGAGCTACCATTATCAACTAGTACTTTAAAAATAATTATATTCTCCTTTCTGACTTTAATTACGAGAGGGTCATCATGGGGGTACAGTACCCCAGAGAGGTCATTTTTAGAGAATCCGATTACCAACTTATCTTTATTGACCTTCCTCGATCGATCTTCTTCAGCTAGATTAATCCTTTGTATATAGGAACAAGCTTGTGCCTCATTGAGTTAAGCCTTCCTTTCAGTAGTATGATCTCCTCCTCTTATGTCTCCACATATAATCATTGGATAACCAAAAGAACCAAAAGTGAGCATGAATACCTCACGTTCTGGTTGCCTAGGTTTATTAGGTAGATCAGTATCATCCTTCTGGTCATCATCATGAATCCTCTTTTTCTGATCTATGGTCTTGTAAGGAGACTTTGACCTTCGCCGAGATCCATCTTTATTCTTCCGATCAATAAATCTTTCTAACTTTCCTCTTCGGATGAGAGGTTTAATTTTATTCTAAAGGGAAATCATGGGTGTTTGGGATTTAGTATCTAGTTGTATATTTCATGACATTTCTTTACATAATTCATTGGGTGGACTCATATACCAAGGCTTGCCTAAAAAACATCGTAATACAGTTAGAAGAAATTGTTTAACCCTAGATTAGTATCTACAAATTACACGATCAATGGGACGGGCACAATATGCTAAGAATTGAAGAAATAAACTTTCCCTTGGAGAGCACTATTGATAATGAGAAATCAAAAAGTAAGAAAAAAAGATAGTTTTAGGGATTTAAATAAGAAAGGCGCTGAATCGAGTTGTGGAGTCCTCTCTTATCCGATTCCTCTCTCAAAATGAACAAGGCATGGATCACCAAGTTTTATGAATGTTTTTCTTTATCCCAATTTGTTCATTTAATTTTTCACTCCATTTGTTTGTACCATTATTGTGGGGCTAATAAACATGGTGATCATCTGAAAAGAAAAGTGGAGTTTGAATAAAAATAACATTTTTCAATTGATTTCAAGAGGATGCTCCTAAGCATTGAATTGTAATAAGTTGGTATCATGGTTGATTTGATATCCAGAGGGTTATGTTCCACATAGTTGGGTGAATAGTGATTCATATATGTAATGATTTCCACACTTCTAACACTAAGCCTTTTCAGCTTAATTCGTAAGGCATGTGGTTTATCACACGCCATGTCAGGGGTTCAAACCTCTTTGACACCAATTTATGGATATAAGTTGAAATAAAACCCCATCTCACTTTGTGCAGTCGTTAAAGAAACAACAATATTAGTGGTGGTAGATTGGGGTACTACACCCCATATGAAACATAGTTTTGAAATCATGAATTATATCACAAGTTTTATCAAATCAACATAATTCAACACGAATTTGATTGATAAAAATATATTCTAAATTGAATAACTTCTAAATTAATTTTTTTTACAAGTGATAAGAATTCAATCTTCCAATCAACACATTATGAACCCTTTTCTTAATTCATCAAAGGTTACCATATAACAATTCTCAAATATAAATCATAATTTTCATAAAATATACACAAGATAATTGTTGATGTAAAAAACTAGACTTGATCTAATTAATTAATCATAGATAACTGTAAAAAAAGAAATAAGACAAAATATTTTAAAGTGGTTCAGCCTTATGAAAATGGCCTACGTCAACTATTTTGTATTGCTGAGTGTTTGCCTTAATCTCGAGGATTGATTACAAGAGATCAATTTCCCCTCTTGGGAGGGTGTTACAATGTATTTATAGCCTTGGGGCTCTCCATGTGAATAGACGATATGCCATTTATTTAATAGGCATATACATTTGTACAATAGGAATGTTCATTAAGTTCGATGTTCATTGAATGTGTAGTTGTCTTTCGATCTCCCTGGCCAGATGCTCTGCACGCTAAGTAGCTCGAAACGCTTGAGTTGCTCAACACGTTTGAGTTGCTCGGTGCGTTTGAGTTACTCTTCACATTTGAGTTGCTCGGTACGCTTGAGTAGCTCGGTGAGCATATGCATTTTCCACTTATGATTACACGTGTCTTTACATAATTGGATCATGTTAGCTTACTAATTTTTGTATTAACAGAAGCCCCCAATGTTTCACTGTTGAGGTTGAATAAGAGAGTGTGGAACATTATGCCCAGAAGTTGCTCAGATATAGTTAACCCAACCTTGTTAAATTATAGATCTCCAACACTTAGGAAATTTTCATTGTATTTTGTCATTTGAGAGAGAAATGGAAATCTTGTAAATATTTTGAATCTTCAACAATTGTTTGGATATTTGCGTCTTTTTCATCGTTTAGCCGCCGAAAATGCAAACGTCTTTTCTGGTAATCATTTATTTTCTCATTTCCCAAGGCAAGGTATTTAAAAGAGATATAAACAAATCGTCTTCTACTTTTTACTTCCATATCTCTAAACTTTTTGTTTTCTCACTCTGTTTTTATACTGTCGTTCTTTCCATCGTCCGCTATTAGCAGATCTCTCAATTTTCTATAAGATTTTCTTCCTTCTTCTTTCTTTGCTTTAGTCATCATGGTTTGCCTTATTAAATCTTTGGATAAATTTTGGGCTAATTTTGTAATCCCTTCTTGGGTTATTCTAGAAGAACCTCCTTGCCCTTCTGATTTCTTTTCTTTAGCTGAGGGACACTGGTTTCCCTCTCTTTTTGTAGCGGAGTGTGGTTTTTCTTTCCCGCTAAATCCCATGTGTTTAGAGTTTTGCCAATATTTCGATATTGTTCCTGGAAGAGTAGCTCCAAATACATGGAGGGTAGTTAATGGCGTACATAGGTTGAATTAAATACACCGAACTCATTTAGGAATTCCTGAAATTATGTACTGTTATAAATGGGTTACCAATGACACTACTTTTTACTTAAAAATTAGGTTTTCAAATAGAGCTTTAGTGGTCAACCTCCTCAATACCAACAAGGACTATTTTGATCATGGGGTTTTGATGAAAAACTATCAAAACCCCCCATTAAATGGAAATAATGTGTATCAAGGTCCAAGATGTCCACTTTATGGAAGTAGGATAGGTTGTTTTTAGTTTTTTAAATTTAGCTTTCTTTATGTTTGATGAAATGCGTCACTGACACTAATTAATTTGTTTGTTGCAGTTGAAAGCAAAAGAAAGCCCCCAAAAGAGAGTCACATTAATATAAAAGATTTAAAACTTATCTGGAGTTTGAACCAATCAATTGCTGGGGAGCACTTTAGAGCTGCTTCTTATTTATTGAGATACAAAAACACCACCTCATCTTTCATTGCTCATCATCTTGCCCCTCATGTGGTAATTAATCTTGATCAAGTACCAACATCTCGAGCAAGTGTAGGAGAGTCTTCTTTTGATTTGAATACCTCTATTATTGGTTTGATGATGAGGAAGAGGAGGATGCCTAAATTCTTTGCTAAAGATGCTCCTGGTATTGTTGGGGCAAAGAAAAACAAAGGGGATGTCCCAGATGAGGGGACGAAGAAAATGGACATTGCTCCATCTGGGGTAACAATTCCAACTGTCAAGGAAGTTAGCAAGAAGCCCCATATTGTTCCAAAAGAGGCAACACCTTTGATTGAAGGTGTTGCTATTATACAAGGAGAGGCAATACCTTTGATTGAAAGTGCTCCTCTAAGGATATTGAGAAGAGGTCTTGTCGAAAGACCTATAGAAACTGTTGCTCAACCTTCTGATGTTGAGGATCCTTCTTTGAGAGCTAATGCTCCAGCTCTCATTGCTCTGAGCTCGGCCAAAATTTTGATCAAGTCTTGGATCATTCCTGAATATCAAGCTGTTGAGGGTTCCCTTTCTCGGGAGAAGGTCATTGACTTAGCAACCCAACATATTGCGTCAGTAAGTATCATCATCCTTAGTACTTCAGCTCCATATACTGTATTCATATTCTGAGTTGAGATCCTTTCTTTTTTAGTTTATGACGTGTTTTAATAGCATCCTGGAGAAAGATGAAGCTATCAAGGCTTCAACTTCCTCTAGAGGGGTGTAAGAAGCTTTTTCTGGGTTAACCCAATCTTTGAAGGAATCTCGTCAAAAGTACGAGGAAGATAAAGCTACTTGGGAGAAGGAACTCCTGTCTGGTAACTCATCCCGTTGATAAGCTGATACAACTCTTTCCAGCAAGGAAGAAACTGATGGCAAGCTTGAAGAGGCTGAACGACGTAAGAAAGAGTTGGAAGAAAAGGTGAGGCTTGTTGAGGAATATGATTCTTCTGAGAAAGTGAAGAGAAAAGTTTTTGTAAAAAATTCCTTTAGCTCTGGCTGGGATAAAGGATGGAACAAATCCTTAACTGCTATTACTTACCAGATGGAGTATGCAAGCCTGAAGTACTTTAGTGATAGATGGGTCGCAGCCTTGAGAGAATTGAATGTTGCAGATGATTTTGAATTATTTCAGAAGCACATTCATGGAACTCCTCCTACTATTGACAAAGAATAAGAAGATGAAGCTGCATCTGATGAGTCTTCTACGATGTTGGTTGAGCAAGTACCTATTGTTACCATTCCTTCACCCTCTGAGCAAGTTCAGCAGGCAACAACCTCTACCGAGCAACGCCTACTGCCCTCTGAGCAACCAATTCTTTCATCTAAATCAACTAAAGAAGTTTTAGGGAGTAAGGCTAAGGTGTAGAGTTGTTCGGCTCTTTAATTATGTTGTTTTCTCCCTTTTTGGTTGTAACTTTGAATGTACTTTTTCCCTTTTATGATCAATAGAAATGAATTTTTATTATATGATTGGAATTTTCTTTTACTTGCTCTGTATGTATCGTTGTTGATATATTTTTACTTTTCCTTGCTAGTTTATTGCCTGGATGGAACTCTTATCAGCTCATGATACAGAGTTAATGAAAAAATGTAATGATTACTTCAAAGCGGGTCATGCAAATTTTACTGAGGCTCAAATAATTGACATCATTGGGCTTGATGCCTCTGAACGAGCAGTTGATGCGTACCAATACCTTAAATGTTTACTTGATCGTGCTGTAGCCAACAATGTGGCTTATTATGAAATGATTGAAGACCTCCAAGGAATAATCGAATAACTTCAACTTCAACACAAAGAATCAACTAAACTTTTGCATGAAGGTTACGAGAAAAAATACCAACAGTTGAGTGATGATCGAGGCTATGACAAATATATCTATGCTCATGAGAAAAGAGAAAGTGTGCTGGAACTTGAAATCGAAGAACGTAAAAATATTGCCAAGTTATTGGAGGAAGAAAATATTGCCTTGCGAGAAGAAGTGAAATAACTAAAATCTGTTGCCTCCTCTTCTTCGGGACCTCTGGTCCCAGTAAATAATGAAGGTTTCTCATTCTTGGAAACTGAAAATGCCGCTCTGAGAGAAGAGCTAGAAGCTTTGAAAAAAGTTAAACCTACATCTTCCTCGCGGGGTAGAGCTAGAGATGGTCGATGAAGGAATGTTGAAGAGACTAGGACTGAACAAACCTTAACAAATCAGGCTACTCGAATAAAAGCAAAAACTCAAGCCTTAGTTAAAATGTCCTAAAAAATTCAGGCTCTTACCGACCAACTCTCTAACCAGAGCTCTGCACTAGAAAGTAAAGAAATCTTGGTGAAAAAACTTCATGTGAAGCTTGAGAGATTGACTTATCAATTTCAAAAATAGCCTAGAGAGTTCTGGATGGCGGTGTATAATGAAGCTTTATGCCACCTCGATGCTCGTTTACAACAGTCCAATAACGAAGGATACAAAAAAGGATGGTTGAACGCTTTATGTGTGTTGAGAGTTGAACAAGGTACATCCTTATGTAATTAGTGTGAGCAAGGATTATTTGATTTGTCAGTTCGTCCCTTTAAACTCGATGTCAGTTGGATTCTAGCCCATGCCATTCCTCAGTGCTTGATCTCCAAGTATCTTGGTGATTACCAGCTTCGTTCAGATTTTGAGATATCTCATCCTCAACATTTACTTGATCGACCATGTCCAAGCAACGTCAGAATGCTGCGAGATATGAATTTTATCAATTCTTCCTATGCATTAGATGATCCTCCAACTAGGATGGAACTTTTATCAAAATCAGAGGGAAACAAACCCATAAATAGGAAATTTGTATCAAAATTTATCTTTATGTAATCTGCCTATATTTAATGAAAAAAGATTTCATCTTTGTGCAATTTTATTTCTTTGAAAATACTTTGTAAGATGCTTTTCTGGTTATTTGCTGATGAATATATATATATATATATATATATATATATATATATATATATATAAGGACAATTTGTCCTATTTCGCCTAGACAATGGAGCATTCCCCACTTGCTGTCTAGTTATAGTGACTTCTCACTCTTTGGTGCCTAAGCAATGGAATAATTTCATTCCATGTTCCTCCTTAGTTGTAATAATCGTGCCAGGATTACCTTGGTGCCTAGACAGTGGATGCCCCGGGAGGTCACCCATCTTCTTGCCTAGTTTGGGATGTCCCTTGAAATCACCCGTGATCAAACAGGCTTTCGCCTTGTATGATTATTATGCCAACATTGTTGGTTAAATTTATTTGTGTTGACCAATTGGAGTTGGTGGTTGTTGAATACCAACCAACCGGAGTTGGTAATTGCTGAATACCGACCAATCGAAGTTGGTGGTTGCTGATATGTCGACCAACCGTAGTTGGTGGTTGCTGATATGCCGACCAATCGGAGTTGGTGGTTATTGATATACCGACCAACTGGAGTTGGTGGTTGCATTGAGTTGATATGGTTGGTGTAGAGTGTAGCAATAGTACTCTAAAAAAATGAATAAAAAAGGGAATATGGAAACGCAATGTTTTTATTCATATTAAAAGAAATGGGGTACATGTGAATCTGTATTATCGATAATACTTGCGCAGATGCTCTGCATTCCACGCATTTTTGAATTCTTCTCCCTCTAAGGTTTCTATTCTGTAGGTCCCAGGACGAACAACCGTAGTTACCCGATAAGGCCCATGCCAGTTGGCCTCTAGCTTATTATGCTTCTGGATCACCTTCTTGAGTACATAGTCTCCCTCTTTGAGATCACATTTCTTTACCCTTTTGTTGTAGAACATGGTTGTTCGATGTTGGTAGGCTGCATTCCGATTGCCGCTTCTTCTCCAACTTCTTCGAGCATATCCAAATCTAAGCGACTCGTCAAATCGCTATCGGGAGAGTTAAATTTAAGCACCCTTTGAGTAGGTAGGCCCAATTCAGCAGGTTTGACGGCTTCACTTCCAAAGGCTAACATGTATGGAGATTCCCCAGTTATTATTCGTGGTGTAGTACGATAAGACCATAACACAGAGTGTAGCTCGTTAATCCAGTTCCCCTTCACATCATCCAGCTATTTTTTCAAACCATTCAAAAAAGTCATGTTCGTCACTTTAGTTTGTCCACTGCTCTGGTGATGGACGAGTGCATAATGGATCTTCTGGACATTGGATTGATGATAATATGCAGCAAACTCCTTGTTGTCAAATTGGGTACCATGGTCAGTATTGAAAGCATGTGGGAGACCATACCTGCAAATAATACTCTTCCAAATAAACTGGTAAACCCTTTCATATGACATGTCAATGAGAGGTTCAGCTTCCACCCATTTGGTAAAATAATCAAGAGTGACTACCAAATATTTGAACCTCCCGTTGGTGGTCGGCAGAGGCCCCAACCAAGTCTATGCCCCACATGGAGAATGGCCAAGGGGAAGTAATGGGTGTTAAC
The DNA here is from genome assembly GCA_949130495.1 of Sambucus nigra. Classification (NCBI taxonomy): domain Eukaryota; kingdom Viridiplantae; phylum Streptophyta; class Magnoliopsida; order Dipsacales; family Adoxaceae; genus Sambucus; species Sambucus nigra. Next base: position 689,356,906 of record OX422209.1, read on the forward strand.
AATGCCTGGGGAGTTTTTCGAATGGAAGAGAAACGTTGGCATTTATTACATTTCTTCGCATAAGCTGTTCAGTCAGCTCTCATCATTGGCTAATAATATCCCTGCATTATTATCCTCTGTAGAAGAGTCTGATCTGCTACATGAGCTCCACAAGAGCCTTTGTGAACCTCTTCAATCAGATCTTTAACTTCAGAGGGATGCACACATCTCTGTAGACCTGTTATGATTCATCTTTTATACAAAACACCATTATTTAATACATACCGAGCAGCTTTAAACTTCAGCCTCTTGGCTGCAAGTCGGTTAGTTGGTACAACTCCTTCGATATATGCCCTGATGAGGTCCATCCAGGATGGTCCCATATCCAGGGTAATGAATTTCACCATTAAATCATCACATATACTCCGATCTTGCAAATTCTCAATAGGAATCATTCTTCATAGATCGGTGTGAGTAGCTGAGGCTAACCGAGCTAGTGCGTAGCTCTCGCATTCTCCAATCTTGGAATTCTGGTCAATTGGACCGCTGCAAAAGTGGATACAATTTCCATAGCTTTAGCATGATACCTGAACATTAAGTCTCCTTTCGCTGCATATAACCCCAGAACTTGATTTACAATCAACTGTGAATCACTAAACACAGTAACCTGCTCTGCATTCATTATTTTGGCTAAATTAAGGCCCATGATCATAGCTTCATATTCAGCCTCATTGTTTGAAGCTTTAAATTATAAGCGTAGAGTATATTCGATATCCAATCCATCATGATTGTTTAGGATTACTCCGGCTCCACTATCTGTAGCACACGAAGAGCCATTAAAATACAAATTCCATATAGGTATACTATTATTAAACTTTTGGTCCGATAAAGTTCCCTGATGGAATATTTTATACTTACTTTTATCCTCCACCATCACTGGGCTATTACCCGACCCTTTCTCTTGCTCGTTGTCTATCTTCTCTGGCAGATCTACTAATGGAAGTTGATCCGGGATTGCATTTGATGATCCCGTAACATCCACGGGTTATTCTGCATTAGACTCCTACTAGTCGGGTGTATCTGGGTAAGTGAACTCCGCAATGAAGTCTGTTATCGCATGCCCCTTAAGTGAAGACCTTGGCTCATAAATAATATCATATTCATCCAATTCTACCGCCCAGTACATCATTCTTTCGGATTTCTCTGGCTTATGTAAGGCCTGTCTGAGGGGCATATCAGTATACAACACTATGGTATGAGCCTAGAAGTATGGTTTCATTCTTCTGCTTCCTTCAATCAGAGCTAATGCCATCTTATCCAGTCTTGGATATCTAATCTTTGCTCCTCAGAATGCTTTGCTAGTGTAATACACTGTTTTTTCCACTCGATCCTCCAATCTTATCAACGCCGAGCTAACTGCACTCTCTGAGACAGCTAGATACAAATCTTATAACCTTTGTCCCATCACCGGCCTGGATAGTACTGGAGGTGTCCCCAAATATTTCCTCAACTCTTAAAAATCCCTCTCACATTCATCATTCCACTCAAAAAAAATTCTAAGTGTTTTGAAGAATGGGAGGAACCTATCTCTTTCTCGTGACACAAACCTGTTAAGTGCCGCAACATGCCCTGTGAGACTTTGGACCTCCTTCTTCGTAGCTGGAGATCGTAGTTCCAGTAGAGCTTTAATATTCTCAGGATTCGCCTCAATGCCTCGCTGATTAATAATATACCCCAAAAACATGCCTTCTCGTACACCAAATATGCATTTAGTGGGGTTCAACTTCATCTGATATTTCTCCAAATGATCAAAAGTTTAGGCTCAGGTCAGCTAGATGGTTAGCAGCTTTCTTACTCTTCGTCAGCACATCATCAATGTAAACCTCCATATTATGGCCGATTTGCTTCGCAAACACTTTATTCATCAGTCGTCGGTACGTTGCACCTGCATTTTTAAGTCCGAAAGGCATAACATTATAGCAGTATGTACCCCTTGGGGTAATAAAAGAAGTACTCTCCCTATCTTTTGGTTTCATCTTAATCTGGTTGTAACCGGAATAAGTGTTCATGAAGCTCAATAATTCGTGCCCCAAGGTAGCGTCCACCAACCGATAAATTCGGGGCAAGGGAAAGTGATCTTTTGGGCAGGCTTTATTGAGATTAGTGAAGTCCACACACATCCTCCACTTATTGTTATTCTTCCTCACCATCACAACGTTGGCCAGCCAATAGGATATTTAACATCCTCAATAAAAGAAGCCTTTTGTAGTTTCTCGACTTCCTCGTGAATGGCTTGATTCTTCTCTAGGCTGAATACCCTTCTTCGTTGCTTTACTGGATTGACATCCTTATTAACATTGATCTCATGGCACAGGAAGGCAGGGTCTATCCCTGGCATGTCTTCATGACTCCATGCAAAAGTCTTCTTTCTATGCCTTAGAAATGCCACCAGCTCCTGCTTTATTGATGGATCCAATGACGCGCCAATTTGAGTTATTCGCTCTGGATGTTCATCGTCCAGAATGATATTTTCTGTAGCTTCCACGACCTGACCCTTCACAAGATAAGATTCATCTCTAGGGTCCAAGGTCTCAATCTCTGCATCTTCATACTCATCTACTTGGTATGTGGTGGTCTTCTTCCTGGCTGCCTCTAGTTCCTCCTGTTCAGCAGACGAATAGTAGAATTCATGAGCTACTTTTTGGTCTCCCTTCACAACTCCCACTCCAAAATTTGTTGGAAACTTCAAACATTGGTATACCGTAGATGGCACTGCCTCAAACTTTTTCAGGCCTACCCTTCCCATGATGATGTTGAAGGCTGATTAAATATTTTTGTCCATTACGAAAAAGCATACTTTTTCTATTTTGCAGGTAGGCCAGGTACCAATAAGCATGTCTAACTTGATCGTCCCAAGTGGAAAAACCTTCTCGCCAGTAAAACCGAGGAGGGGCCTGTAATATGGCTCCAACTGGGCTAGCTTCAAATTCAAGCTATCAAAACATGGGTAGAACATGATATCTGCAGAGCTACTATTGTCCACCAATACACGTGAAATTACCACATCTTTCATCCTCATCTTGATCACCAAGGGGTCATGTGAGGATATAGTACACCTTCCAGATCATTTTTGGAGAAACCGATGACTAGTTTATCCTTGTTCACCTTCTTCGGGCGATCGTCTTCGGCTAAGTTTATGCACTGTATATAAGAACAAGCTCGGCCTCATTGAGGTAAGTTTTCCTCTCAGTAGTATGATCTCCACCTCCTGTATCTCCACCTGTAATTACATTACATTCAAATAATCCAAAATGGATTTAAAATACCTCGCGTTCAGGCTGGCTTGGCGTTTTGGGAAGGTCGGGATCATCTTCTGGATCTCTCTTCTTGTCATCTCTTGCTCGGCGAGGAGATTTGGATCTTTGCCTTCCTCTGTCATTAGTCTTTCCACCATTCTAGCGATCAATGAACTTACTTAGTTTTCCTCTCCTAATGAGTGCTTCAATTTAATTCTAGAGAGCTATGCATTACTTGGTCGTATGGCCATGGTCCCTGTGGAACTCCTAATATTTGTACTTATCCCTCTTGTCAGGGTCTGCCTTTATTTTCTCCGGCCAATCTAGCTCCTCGTCGTTCTTGATTTCTTCCAGAATATAAGTTATATCCACCTTCAAGGGAGTAATTACCATACTTACTCAATTGCACCAGCGTCTGCTTGTCTTTTGGCTGCTTGCTACCATCATTGTGCTTTTGATCCTTCTTCTCAGTTTTATCATCAACCTTGGTCTCAGCCTCGGTATCATCATTCTTCTTCGCAGTCATGGCCTCCTTGTCATTCATGATCTTGGAAGCTTTTGCCATCAATTCTTCCATATAATTGGGTGGATCTTTGGCCAATGTATAATATAACTTGTTCGGTAACAAACCACTCATCAGAGAAGTAATTATTATCTTCTCCTCGTAGTCAATCACCTTAATTATCTCGTTATTAAAATGAGTGATGTAATCCCTAGTACTCTCTCCTATTTTCTGCCTTACACTCAGTAGGTGTGCTACTCTCTTAACTGGCTTCGCACCAAAGCAGAAGTTCCCTATAAAGAGCTCTGCCAGCTGATGGAAAGTAGCAATCTTCCGTCGAGGAAGATTGTTGTACCATATCTGGGTTAACCCAATGACAGTTCCTAAGAATGCCCTGCACCTCATCTCCCCAGGAACCGCATATATATCAATAGCAACTTGGTACTGCTCTATGGGGAGGACGGGATCAGTTTTTCCATCATAGAGCTTTAAATTTTGATGGTGTGGGGAAATCCATAATTACCTGCACAAAGGGTGACCCTTGGACAAAAGTTCTTTGGAGAGGGTTCTTGACCTTAGCCATTTCCCCTAACTTGTCTTCCAACCTCTGAATGGAACCCTTTCATGCATCGTTTCCAGCCTCAGACCTATTTTCCCTAGCAACTGATCACGTCGAGTTCTCCTCTTAGGATCATTGATTGCGAGTTACTGGGCGTGATTGGGCATAACCTTCCCTTAAATCGGTTGGTCATTGAGAATTCCTTGACGCAATCCTAAGGGAATTTCTATTCCTCCAAGGGCCCAAACGATGAAAGGGAGAGACTTTGCTCAACCTCTTTAAAGCTCTTGTTCGCTCTGGAGTTAAGGTAACATTTTGTCGAGAGTCCATAGCTCGTACGGAGGAGGTTCGACCAGGCAGATATGAAGGATCATTGGATCTTTCGATGCGATAAGATTCGATGCATCTGGACTGAGAAGCATCTGGGAATAGCGCATGTCTGGTTCTTAAAGATGGCAGATGGGTATTTCTCTGAATGCTTCGTTGTCGTGACTGGGCAGACGCTCCATCATGAATAGTTTGAATGAGCTGACGTGTGGTTTCTTGCATGGTCATTTGCCCCTAGGGTAAATTGGAAACTATGATAGTGAGATCTTGCATAGTTGGGGGAGTAAAGGGATTTAGAGGAACCCCAGTGATGTTTCGGTTACTAGATTCGGGGATCTTATCCATTGATGATAAGTTTTTAGTGAAAAATGCTACGTATAGTCGTTCCCACAGATGGTGTCAATCTGTTGATGTAATAAATAGACTTGATCTAATTAATTAATCACAGATAAATGTAAATAAATAAATAAGACAAAATATTTTTAAATTGGTTCAGCCTTATGAAAATGGCCTACGTCCACTGTTTTGTATTGCTGAGTGTTTGCATTAATCTCGCGGATCGATTACAAGAGATCAATTGCCCATCTCTGGAGGCTGATACAATGTATTTATAGCTTTGGGTCTCTCCATGTGAATAGACGGTATGTCGTTTATTTAATTGGCATATACATCTGTACAATAAGAATGTTCATTTAAGTCTGATTTTCATTGAATGTGTAGTTGTCTTTCGATCTCCCTGGCCAGATGCTTTGCACGCTAAGTAGCTCGGAACGCTTGAGTTGCTCAGCACGTTTGAGTTGCTCGGTGCGTTTGAGTTGATCTGCACATTTGATTTGCTCGGTACACTTGAGTAGCTTGGTGAGCATATGCATTTGCCACGTAAGATTACACGTGTCTTTACATAATTGGTCCACGACAGCTGACTAAATTTTGTATCAACAATAATAATTTAGATTGACTAATCTAACTTATACTCCAAATAATTTATATTTCTAAATTCCTTAAAAAATTCAGTTGTAATTAAAATATTAGAATATAGGTGTACAAAACATGGTTTTTTATCACTTTCATAAGAAACCAAAGAGGAAAAGTAGAATTAGTCTTGCCTTGATTGGTAAGGATATATGTTCCAAATTGATGTAGATGATGATTCCCATTGAGTCTTCTAAATTCTCTAAGTTTTCTTCTCTTCCAGGGGCCTCTTAAATTTCCCCCAACAAGTTTCTCTCTAGCTTGTTATGTTTAGGGTCTTGGTGTAAAATAAGTTGCCAAATAAACCTAATTGGATTTAATATAAGGATAATATCTGCAAGTTTCCTAAAGCCCCAACATAACGTCACCTTATGGCTCCAAAAACTCACACGAGTCTTTACAAACTTATTCCAATGAGTTACCAAAACTATGGGTCCAATCCCCATCTTTTTAACGCTATTTAGTTATTCTAAAGACCTTATAAATTTTACCCAAACCACAACCCATTAAATCGGAACTAACATTAATAAAATAAAAGGGAACATAATACACACCTAACATTTTATTTAAATTATTATTTTAAACTAGTTAACACCGACTTAATTTATCTAGAATGTATTAAATTATGAAGGATCTGAGAATTATAATCAATTTAACACATAATTTATCATATAATCTGGCACGTAAATTTAACACGTCATTAACAATTAAAATGTACCACATATTTTGACACATAAATTGACAATTGCAACAAATATTTAAAATCACGGGGTATCATATTCTCCCCCTAACAAAGGAGTTATTTCCTTAAAATTCATTACATACTTGCCTTGAAGAGTTCATGATACTTATTTCGCATCTCCCTCTTTCTCTCTCCCATAAGTAGACTCTGCCTAATTATGGTGACTCCAGTGGACATGTCGTAATGGAATAAACTTAGAAAAAAGGACATGATCTTTATAATGTATAATGCATAAAGGTCTCTCATAGTAATTGTTATTTGATAGAAAATATAACTATCTCAGATCAATGTGATGACAAGCCATATCATTACTGATTTTTTTTAAGCATTGAAATGTGAAACACATTGTGAACTCGCTATAGATAGTCACAAAACACAAGACGATACACTATTGGTCCCATATGATCAATAATAATGAAGGACCCATATACTAGGGAGCTACCTTCCCCTTCATGATGCATCTCATCCCCACCATAATGGAAAACACCTTTATAACTACCTGATGTCCAATTGTGAATTTAAGAGAATGCCCATGCTTATTTATATAACTCTTCTTCCTATTCTGAGTAGTTTACGTACGATCTCTCATGAATGAAATTTGATCCCAATAGCTTTTCACTCCCGTCTTTAACCAAAAAACCAGGGAATGATATGGACATCCATATAATTCCTCGTACCACTAGTTATTGGTGATTTTATTATAACATACCGAGAGGCGCTACTAAAAATAAATTAAAAATATCTTCCAATTTGAACCTTATTAATCAATCTAATTATGCCTAACGATGACATCATTAAATAAACTGAATAATAAAAGCTTTTCATTCTCATTAATATCAAAAGCTCTTTAACGATTGATATTACAATAAAATGAAATCATAAAGTAAAATGTAGAGTTATCTAATCGTCCCAGCCTCCTGATAGCTGGAATAAGTTACAACATCAATAATAAATCTGAAATGCGTATAAATTGTGGGGGTGTGAGTCATAAACTTAGTCGGCTAGTGTATATTCTATAAGTGAACTACACATATGTATGCGTGCACTTATTTAGAAATGTATGCATATGCCCACTCAACTAAATTCCAAAATAAGCATAACCAATCTTAGGATCTCACTATATATCACTGCACTTCCCAAACCCCATATCAAAATTGTATGGACTATCATTATAATCTCCTTTTATTTATACTTAAAACATACAATAACACCCTAAATAAAAAAATCTTATATTATAATCAGAAGTTAGAATATGGTACTCCCCTCATCGTTGTACCATAATGGCTTAAGAACCCATATTAACAAAATAATTTAACAACCTAAATGGTCCATGGCCTAGTTTATTCGATAAAAGAAAAAATATATATCGAAATCACACCCCGTCCAAAGGGTGTATTGGATAAGGGATGCATATGCATCCTCTAAAAATATACAATATGATCAATCTCTCAATTTATTAACTCTCCACAATATATTAATTTCCACAAATTATGTATATATCCCTACCCACTTACTATAAGCCAACATATGGCGTAAATAATAAATTACATTTTCCCCAACTATGAGGCATGAAAATAGTATCACATAATCACGTGTGAAATAAGGAATACATGTATATCAAATAAAACATATAAAGATTCACCACACAGTATGGATACGGGTATACAATTAAGCGTCAATACATAAAGAACACAAAATAAACCACAAGTAGACGAACACCTTCGTCAAATGAATAAATTCCACGATGCTAGACATCTAACTTGAAATTTGATATCTCCCATCTCTCATATCAGATCTCAGATCCATGCTCGCCTTGAAAATACAATTAAATATACCATTTGAAATATCCCCAAAATCGAGTTGCAAAGTTCTTTAATGGATGTTGGAAGGTGTCTGTTGATGGAGCTTTAGGGTCAGACGGTTGGGGATGAAGTATAAAAATGTATAATTGATTATCTTATAAGATAAAAGGTGAAAGATAAGAAAAAAACACAAATAAAGGTTCCCATAAATAGACTAAGGGCATAGCACCCCGAGAGTGGGACACGAGGGTGCTTTGAGCAAGTAAGGTCGAAGTCGCGCTTTGGAAATCTTTCAGCCACTAGCCTTCTTCCATGGTCGCATAAAAAATTCCCACTGTCGTGGCTCTTCAAGGTTTCTATCTCAAACTCTCTCTTCTCGGTGATTTCACATCCTAACCAATTACAAACTTGCCACTCTTTTATAAACTTGCTTGCTCCCTAAGCTAAACCAAATGAAAAAATTACCCTTGCTCTTCCATCATTATTGCATCTTAGGCCAAATACAAATTAAATCCTAGAAAATACTCAATAAATCCTAGAAATATGAGGTATTATATTCTTTCCCCAAACTAAAAGAATTCCATCCTTGAAATTCATAGAAAACATATTCTTTACACCTTGTATAAAGTCAAATGTACCACAACGGACAACGCAACAGACCTATAACCCCAATACTGAGTAATCGTGTAACTTGGAGCTCTTGTACCACTTTCTAATAGACCGAGAGGCAAGACTAAAAATTAATGAAAAATACATTCTAACTTAACCCCTTCTAAAACCGTTTAATTATCCCTAACCGCTACAAAACAATTTTCCAAAGCATACATAAATAAATTAAATAAATAAGGATCTTTATTCTCATTAATATCAAAATCTTCATAACAAGTGTTAGTAAAATAAAATGAAAGCATAAAGTAAAATACATAGGCATTTAATTATCCCCACGTCCCGAAATATGAAGTACACCACAATATCAATAATAAACCTGAAATGCATATAAACTGTGGGGGTGTGAGCAGGAAACTCAGTGGGCTTGTAAAAATTCTCCAAGTGAAATACACACCTGTACATGCACATTTATTAAAGTGAATGCATATGCCCTGTTGATATCAAATTTAGTCAGATGACGTGGACCAATCATATGAAGACACGTGTCAATCTACATGGCGAATACAAATACTTTCGACGAACAATATGCATCACCGAGCTACTCAAGCGTACCGAGCTACTCAAGTGTCCCGAGCTACTCAAGCGTACCGAGCTACTCAAGCGTACCGAGCAACTCAGGCAGTCCGAGCTACTTAGCATGCAGAGCAACTTAAACGCTCCGAGATACTTAGCGTGCAGAGCACTTCTTTCAGAAGATAACTACGCAATTAACATACCTTATATTTAATGCGTATTCTGATTATACAACTGTATATGTCTACTAAATGACAGCTTATTGATATGTAGAGCTAAAAAGGCTATAAATACATTGTAACCCCTTCATAAGGGGGGACTTCGGAATTCCTTGGAAACCAGAGAGAAACAAACACTCAGGCAATACGATAACAGTGGACGTAGGTCATTTTCTTAAGGCCGAACCACTTTAAAAATATATTATCTTGTTTACTTATTACTTATTTATCTGTGACTAATTAATTAGATTGCATCTAGTTTTTTACATCAACAGATTGGCGTCGTCTGTGGGAAACGACTATATTTATCGTTTTTCCATAAAAAATTCATCATCTATGGATGAGATCCCAGAATCCAGTAATAGGAACACCGCTGGGGTCCCTCCAAACCTAACTAATCCCCCAACTATTCAAGAACTGGTTAGCATTATGGCTAATTTGGCTCAAGGCCAAATAACCATGCAAGAAACCATGCGTCAACTTATACAAATTATTCGTAACGAAGTACTTGCCCAATCCGAACAAAGAAGTGTTCAGAGAAACACCCATCTGCCATCTTCAAGAACCAAACATAGTTATTTGCATAGGGATCTCGATCTAGGCATATTGGTTCTTATCATACTAAAAGATCTGACGATCCTTTATATTAACCTGGCTGAACTTCTTCGGTACGAGTTACTGATTCTCAGCGGAATATTTCTTTAACTCCAAAGAGAGCTAGCATTCTGGAAAGGTTGAGTAGAGTCTCTCCTTTCGATCATTTAGGACCCAGAAGAAATAAAACCCTCCTAGAGTTGCGTCGAGGGACACTCAACAACCAATCGATTTAAGGGAAGGTTCTTCCCAATCACACCCAACAACTCAAAAAGAAAAATCTCAAGAAGGAAATTTAGAGCGATCAGTTGCACGAACCAATCGTTCTGAGACTGGGAATGATGCATGGAAGGGCTCCATTCAAAGATTGGAAGACAGGTTAGGGGAAATAGCTAAAGCCAAGAACCCTCTCTAGAGAACTTTTGTCCAAGGGTCGCCTTTTGTGAAAGCAATTATGAATTTTCCTACACCATCAAAATTTAAAGCTCCAGTAGTGACACCCAAATATGACGAGAAAACTGATCCGATCCACCACATAGAGCAATATGAAGCTGCTGCCGACATCTACGCAGTCCCTGATGAAATGCGGTGCAGGGCATTCTCATGAACTATCACTGGGTCAGCTTAGATATGGTACAATAATCTTCCTCGAGGGCAGATTGCCACTTTCCATCAACTGGCAGAACTTTTCATAGGAAATTTATGTTTCGGATCGAAACCAGTTAAGAGAGTGGCACATTTATTGAGTGTGAAGCAAAATGCTGGAGAGAGCACCAGGGATTATATCACTCGTTTTAATAATAAGAAACTTGAGGTAATTGATTACGAGGAGAAAACAACAATCACTGCTCTAATGAGTGGTCTATTACCAAATAAGTTATATTATACTTTGGCTAAAGACCCTCTAAGGTCTATGGCTGAATTGATGGAAAAAGCAGCAAAGAAAATGAACGTCGAGGAAGCCATGGCTGCAAAGAAGAATGCTAATACCAAAGAAATCAAGGTTGAAGGTAGAAAAACTGAGAAGAAAGATCAGAAGAACAATAGTGGTAGCAAGTAGTCGAAGGGCAAGACACTGGAACAGTTGAGAAGATATGGGAATTACACTCCTTTGAAAGTAGACGTAAATCACATTCTGGAGGAAATCAAGAACAACGCTGAGCTAGCCTGGCCCGAGAAAATAAAGACAGAACCAGACAAAACGGATAAGTCAAAATATTGTGAATTCCACAAAGATCATGGGCATACGACCAAATGATGCATAGCCCTCCAGAATGAAATCAAAGCTCTTATTAGGTGTGGAAAACTGACCAAATATGTTTATCACCAAAATGGTGGAAGGACCAATGACAGAGGAAGGCAAAGGTCCAAATCACCTCACCAAGCAAGAGATGACAAGAAGAGAGATCATGAAGATGATCCAGAAGATGATCCCGACCTACCTAAAAAACCCAGGCAACCCGAACGTGATACAACATGGTTTATTTATTCATATGGAAGAACATCATTTGCAGATATGGCCTCCCACATGCATTCATCACTAATCATGGTACTCAATTTGATAACGAGGAGTTCTCTACATATTATCATCAGTCCAATGTCCAAAATATCCATTCTGCACTAGGGCATCCCCAGAGTAATGGACAAATAGAAGTGACGAACAAGACTCTATTGAACGCTTTGAAGAAAAGGTTAGATGAAGCAAAGGGAAATTGGATCAACGAGCTATAGTCCATTCTATGGGCCTATCGCACTACTCAACGAATAGCAACTGGGGAATCTCCATACATATTAGCCTTCGGAAGTAAAGCTATCATACCTGCTAAATTGGGCTTGCCTACTCACAGAGTGCTAAATTCTAACTCTTCTGTAAGCGATTTGATGAGACGCTTAGATTTAGCATTGCTCGAAGAAGTCAGAGAAGAAGCCGCAATCAGAAATGCAGTCTACCAACAACGAACAACTTTATTCTACAACAAAAGAGTGAAGAAATGTGATCTAAAAGAAGAAGACTATGTACTGGAGAAGGTGATCCAAAAATACAACAAGCTGGAGGCCAACTGGCATGGGTCTTACCGAGTAACTAAAGTTGTTCGTCCTGGAACATACAAAATAGAAACCTTGGAAGGGGAAGAATTCAAGAATGCATGGAATGTAGAAAACTTACGCAAATATTATCAATAGCACATGTAACCTGCTTTATATCAAGATGAATAAAAGCGACAATTTTCCCATATCTCCTATTTTGTTTGATTTTTTTTTCGGAGTACTAGTGCTACACACTAAAATCAGCATCAGCAACCGCCAACTATGGTTGGTCGGTCATCAATTACCACCAACTACGGTTGGTCAATCAATCAATTATTACTAACTACGGTTGGTCGGTCATCAATTATCACCAGCTACGGTTGGTCGGTCAATCAATTACCACCAACTATGGTTGGTCGGTCATCAATTACCACCAACTACGGTTGGTCGATCGTCAATTACCACCAATTACGGTTGGTCGGTCAATCAATTACCACCAATTACGATTGGTCGGTCATCAATTACCACCAACTACGGTTGGTCGGTCAATCAAATTCCACTAACTCCGATTGGTCGGCAAAATAGTAATCCCAGTAAGAGTACTATAACAGAGCAGGAGTATGAAACGAAAATCATTCCACTTCTTAAAAAGTGATAAATCACTTTAAACAGGCTTCATATTTATTCAGCAAATCATAAGAAAAGCATTTCCGAGAAAATAAAGAATAAATTATCATTCATTAAATGCAATCATATTACATAGAGATGATCTAAATTTTCATTCATTTCATTCATGTACAAGTTTCCTATTCTATGGGTTTCTTTCCTTCTAACTTTGATACAGGTTCCACCCCAGCTGGAGGATCATCTAAAGCATAAGAGGAATTGATAAAGTTCAAATCTCTTAGCATTATTACGTTGATCGTAGATGGTTAATCAAGCAAATGCTCAGGATGAGCTATCTCAAAATTGGCATGAAGATTATAATCATCAAGATACTTAGAGATCAAAACTCGAGGAATAGCACAAGTTGAAATCCAGCTAAGGTCAAGTTTGAAGGGAGGCACAGGTAAATCAAGAACTCCATATTCATAATAGTCCCATAATAAATGACCTTGATCCAATTTTAGAACACATAAGGCATTCAACCATCCCTGTTTATATCCTTCGTTGTTCGACTGCTCTAAACGAGCATCAAGATGATATAAAGCTTCATTATACCCTGCCATCCAGAACTCTCTGGATTGCTTATAAAATTGATAGGTCAATCTCTCAAGCTGCTCGTGAAGCTTTTTTACCAGAAGATCTTTACTTTCTAATGCAGAGCTTTGACCAGAGAGTTGATCGGTAAGAGTTTGCAGTTTCTGAGGCAATTCGACCAAGGCCTAAGTTTTGGCTTTTATCTGAGTAGCTTGATTTATTAAAGTCTGGTCAGTCCTTATCTCTTCAACACTTTTTCGAATAACTCTACCTCTACCTCTATCCCTTGAGGAGGATGTTGGTTTAGCTTGTTTCAAAATCTCCAGCTCTTCTCTCAAGGCAACATTTTTAACCTCTAAAAAGGAATAACCCTCATCGTTGATCCGTTGATCGAAACCAAGGCTCCCAAGGAAGAAGAGGCCTCAATTTTGAGTCGTTTTAGCTCCTCCTGCAGCGTAACATTTTCTTCTTCCAATAGCTTGACAATGTGCCCATGTTCTTCAACCTCATGACTTAGAACATTTTCTCTTCTCTTATGAGCAGAGAGGTACTTATCATAACCCCGATCAGCACTCAGTTGTTTGTATTTTTTCTCGTAACCCTTATGAAGAAGTTTGCTGGACTCTTTGTATTGCTGTTGAAGTTCCTCGATTATTCCTTAAAGATCTTAAATCATTTCATAATAAGCCACATTGTTGGCTACATCACGATCAAGTAGACACTTCAAGTACTGGTAGGCATCAATTGCTCGTTCAGAGGCATTGGAGCTAAGAGTGTCGATTATTTGAGCTTCAATAAAGTCCACATGACCAGCTTTCAAATAATCATTGCATATCTTCATCAACTCTGTATCATTAGCTGATAAAAGTTCCATCCTGGCCACAAACTACCAAGAAGAAAATAAGAAACAAAATCAATAATGGTGCGAACAGAGCAAGTAAGGGAAAAATTCAAGACAAACAGCAAAAGTTCATTTTCATTCATCACAACAAAGGAAAATATATTTCAGGGTTACAACCAAGAAACAACGCAATAAAAGAACTGAACAACTTTACACCTTCTCCTTATTTCCTATGACATCTTTGGACAGTTTGGATAAAGGGGTTGGTTGCTCGGAGGGAAATGGTAGTTGCTCGACAAATGTGCCAGCTTGTTGGACTTACTTGGAGGGTTGAATAACATCAACAGTAGGGATTTTCTCTCCTATAATCATAGAAGACTCATCTGATGTAGCTTCATCTTTTTCTTCTTCAGGAGAGGGAGGAGGGTCATGAGTATGCTCCTGGAACAACTCAGAATTTTTAGAAACCTTTAATTTTTTCAAAGCCTCTACCCATCCATCCCTAAAATACTTAATACTGGCATACTCCATCTGAGAAGACATGGCATCCAGGCCCTTATTCCAACCAGTATCCCAACCAGCACTAAAGGATTTCTTAACAGCAACTTTCCTTTTCGCTCTCTTCGAGGAAGTTGTCTCCCTAAGAAGATCTTCGGTAGATTTCAATTTTTCTTCTGCCTCTTTCTTACGTCGTTCAGCATCTTGAAGCTTGACGATATCTTCCTCGGCAGATTTAAGCTTACCCTCAAGCTCCTTCTTACGTTGTTCAGCATATTTTAAATTCTTCTCCAACTCTTTGGAGGCATTCATAGCTTGATCTCGACATATTCAATAGACTGGAGTTTTTTCTCCCAAGCATTTTTGTCTTCCTCATACTTCTGACGAGATTCCCTCAAAGATTCAGTTAATCCAGCAAAATCTTCTTCTATTCTATCCGAGGAAGTGGAAGCCCTTATGGCTTCATCTTTCTTCAAAATACTATTAAAACACATCACGAGCTAAAAAAGAAAGAAGTTTAAATCAACATACGAATATAACATTATAAAATGAAGGAGTCAAGTTAATGGTACTTACT